>OX336383.1:13364554-14797167 GCA_946902895.1 Fragum fragum | reverse complement strand
GATTCGTTAGGGGTTTATTGATTGATAATTCAACGATATTTCGGTGAAATTATGCAAAGCATGAAAGATTCACTGTTTTGACAGATTTAGCCAAGCTTCCATTCATTACGTACTTCTTGACGTCATTTCAGTTGATAATGATGACGTCATCATGTTGCCGTGAAATTGACGGGTTGTGCTTTCAACAAAAGAATCTACCAGACAAATCATTCAGTCAGACCGGACATCGGCCGACAATAATGTGAAGCATTGTTCTTGATTTGGCGACTTAACGTTGTAACTACAGTTTATTCATTTGTAGTTACAACATTGATGTCGTCAACCAACGGTTTTACTTTTTTACATATTACTAGCCATATATTATGCAATACAAGGTCGTTTAAAATCAAAAGGAACTTCGTGTCTAAGCTCAGTGGGCGTGGCGACTGCCTCGATGCCCGAGTGGTATTGGTGCTTTTGACTCATGATCTGAAGGTCATGGGTTAGAGCCCCACCGTCACCGGGGTGTGTTCATGGGTAAGACACTTAATAGTCAGCTGTTAAAGTGGTACCAGTGGGGCTAAACCACCACCTCTCTTTCAGGAACGTGAAAACATCTAGTTTGTGTGTTCGAGAACGACTCTTATAAATAAACTCTATAGCTTAAAGCTTTAGTCACAATCGATCTAAAAAAAATAGTATAAACTAAATGGGCGTGCGAGCGATCCGGTAAGTCACGTGTATAACGATGCGTTGGTAGAGATCGTGGACGAGTTTTGGTTTTGGACGAGAATCGCAATAAAGAGAACATAATATTTGATTATTTTTCGAATTAGATCGATAATTTCTTCTCTCTCTCTCTCTCTCTCTCTCTCTCTCTCTCTCTCTCTCTCTCTCTCTCTCTCTCTCTCTCTTTTTTTTTTTTTTTTTTTTTTTTCGCGGGCAACAAAAGTTAATGTTTCACAACTGGCGGCAAAACCAATCTGTTCAGGGGTAGTACGAAAGCCTATTGTTTGTAATTCAAACTTTTATTGTGCACTCCACAAAAGAAAAGACAAACTTAGGCAAAATACTTAATACGATTAATTATTTTGTCCCCCTACTTTGTGGTTTGTTGTTGTTGTTTTTGGATTGTTATGAAAGCTTTTTCATTCACCCTTTATTTTTCACAATGACTACTATATACAGGAAAGTGAAAAAAATTCAAAATTTCATAAACTTTAAATTTTCGTCTGCAATGTCTTTCAAATTGGACCAGTCTAGTATTTTGCTATCTGGAAATGGGTTAATATCTAAATGCAACTTCCTGTTGGAGATCAATGGGCGGGGCCATCCAATTACTAGTTGTGGGCGGGGCCATGCAAGTCAGCTGGAGGAGCCAGCGATCCGACAATTAACTGATAGATTCATTGTTAGGCTAAGAGACAAATAGCATGTATTGTGGTGACTTTTGTCAAATGTCAGAGATAATTTTAGGCGAACCGGAAATGAAAAGAATTTACGACTCCATGACTCCGAATAAGATGGCACTGAATACATAAATAATGCGTTTTTTGACCCTAGTGCACAGGGGAAGCAGCGCACCATCTACTTGACGTTAGCGATTCTTTTGCAATCCTGAAGGCAGACCAGAGGTGCGTTATTTTCGTAGAGATTCTTAGGATTCTTATTAGTCTTAGATAAAACATTGAAGATAATGAAGAAATTGCTTGATTGCAATTTCTCCATTTTCTACAACGTTTTCTAAAGCTTTTTTCGGAGGGGGGGGGGGGGTAAAAAAGAATAGCCTTGATGGAATGGCTTAAAGGAATAGACTTGACACCATTGAATGTTATAATTCAAAATAACAAAAAATCGTTCTTTAGGACACCTAAAAAAATATTTTTTAGCGGGATTGGCAATAATACGCCAACGGTATAACGAAAGAAAGGTTTTATTTGCGTGTTATTTAGCGATCCCTCACCGACCTCAGACAAGGCGAAAGTTCGACTGAGAAATTAAACGACTTTGGTTTGCACAATATATAGCCAGGAACATAAAACTTAAAGGGAGTTGGCGACCTAAACGTTGTAACTACAGTTGCAAGCAGTTATCAAACCAAGTCGCCAAACCAGAAAAAATCGAGTTCAAACCTCACTCCCATTCTAAGTAGAAAATTTATTGACCAATCTTAGTTGATATTCAAAGGTAAAAAAAAGTTAATCAGTCATTCATTTGACAGGAAGTGAAATAAGAAATTTGTTGCAAGTAATTTCTTCATTTTATGCAATGACTTCCAAATTGTTTTTCTTGAGGGGCGTCTAAAAGTCACATTGTGTGAAATATATTAACACATAGTCCCGCCTTTTCTCTACCCTGTATAAAAAAGGTGTTTTTCATATGGATCCCACAGAATTTAACAAGCAAATTCCTTAAATATCTCATGCTCCCCCCTCCTTTTTTCAGGGGGTGGATCAAAAGCGTCATTGTATGAGAATGTGTTAAAGTACAAGACTAAAGTACTCTTTCACGGGATGTGAATCACACATTCTGTACCAGCATGCTTCGTCTAGGTCGTTAATGAACCAATCGCTGGCCCCGCCAAATGACCCCTTTGGTCCCCGCCCATTGACTCCAGCAGGAAGTTCCGCTTCGAATTTTAACAACGTTATTTTATAAACATTATGGACAATAGCATGCTAATAAGTAGAATGGTTGGTAGGCGACCTAATTGTCGTAACTACAGCTTGAATAAGCTGTAGTTACGACGTTTAAGTCGCCAAACCAACAGAAAAAAAAGATTCACCAAAATGGCGGCCAATGTTATAGTTGAAACAGTGCTTCCAGTCTAAATGAATGATGTCGACCTATTATTTGATTAACAGTCGCGATTGATCAGTTTCCTGCAGTATACGAACGCGAGAAACATTTGACTATTCTACTTGAGTGTATCCAAGGTTCGATCCCCGGTTGCGGTATGTATCTTTCTCCGACATTTGTCTTCCACTAATGGCTGAATACTCATAAACCTAACCCTGATGAACAGCTTGGGGCTCGGCAAGGATGCAGTGGAAGTACTGGTGAGAGAAATACAAGGATCAATGGTTAGTTCAATTTTGAGCTTCGATCACTCACTATAATTGTTCATCTATTGCTAATCGTTTAGACTCGTCTTTCATAAATCCCTTATAACTAGAATACTACAACGATACACATGTATATTTTCTGAAAGGACGATTGGCTAGTGGCGCTAGCCTCACCCAGCCAAACCCTCCCCCCTCCCTAATTCATGTTACAAGAAGGAAAAAAATAAGCATCACTCTGTCATGAATTCCAATTTCCTACAAGAAAAAATCACTAGCCCCTCCCCCCCCCCCTCCCTCGTCATGAAATATTCTTTCAAAGTTTATCCAACAATCATGAAATGTCTTCTACGGACCCGCAGAAGTTGTACCCAGCTTATTCGCTAGAAGGAGCCGCTATAACCTGGAGTTCTCTGTGATTGGGTATCTGGTTTGTTTTGGGGAGTTGATCAGGGGAGGCTATCTCTCACATTTTAAAACATCGTATCGTAGGAGTTATTTCCCCTAGATTTGATAAACGTGCTATCAGATCTAGTACTTGTGAAATCAACTGACCCTCTGTTCGGATCAGAATAGGCGGACAATAGTTAACCCTTGTCATGCTGAATAAAACCCTTATTCGGAAATGCCTAAAAAACAAAGGACTAAAAGCACTGGAAGGCCTGATATTGTAGGTCATTATTTTCTTGTTAATTACATGAGTTTCTATTTACAACTCTGAAATTAAAATGTCTTGTAGGTTGTTTAGAGTAAGATCAGACTTCACCCATGTGCAGTCTGATCTTAATCTATATCTCCTGCAAAAGCAGAAACATTCCGTGATCATCATGACAACGCAAAAGCAGAATTAGTCAAGGTTTGGCATGACAAAAGTTACGGTTTTCATAAACAGTCGGCTATCCGTAAAATTTGTTAAACAGATCTAGGCCTATGTAGCTAAAAGTCGTCTACTGCAGGCAAGTAACAAAATAAACCAGGGGTCGACACTAACAGTGTTCCGGGATCCCGAGGACCCCTGAAATTGGAAGGGACCCCAGCTATCTAAGGCTAGGGGTTCCGTCAGGATCCTTCAATATTTCTCCTGTACAACGGATCTTAATGTATCAAATAATGCTCCCGGTGTTTTGTTTACTTGCTTCTGTAGAAAACATTGTGGATAATGAAGAAATTGCTTGTTACAAGCAATTTCTTCATTTTCCACAATGTTTTCCATTTTTTTTTTTTCATGCCGGGCTTAGAAGGACAGGATTGCGTGTGAATGAGTTAAGGTATATCAAGGAAGGATCCCTGATTATCTGGAGGAAACCCTCAAGTAATAACTAGGGATTCCAGTAGGATCCCATTGAAGCAAAGTTAGTGTCAACCCCTGTAAACTGCCCGATTAATCATTCATCTATACCGTAAGTGCTATACTGACCCTCTTCATTGATCTAAGGCATTTTTTAGGATCGGGCGATCTAAACGTCGTATTTACAGTTTATTTACCTACAGCCATAGCGTTTTGGACCGGCCTTAAAGTTATTCGAGCAGTTGTTGTGGCGTTAAGATTCAAAACCAAAGCTAGACCATGTATTATGCGTTTGACATTTTCTACAACGTACGGCGGCGACCACTGAGCTGTGGTAGCGCGTAGGTCTCCTAATCATGAGGTCCCGGGTTCGATCCCCGGCCACAGCGAATATCCTCTCCGAGGTTGTCTCCACCCATTTGAATAATCGTTATCTTAAGTGGGATGTGCAGTTGGGGTCTTAGAAAGGATGCAGTGGTTAAATTAACTTGTGCTCCAGCCGCCGCGATAAGACTGAAATACTATTAAAGTGACCTTAAACTCCATTCAATCAATCGACAACCTGTCTTATGGGTCTAGTCAGCGATCCGTGAATTACGGCTGGGTCGCTGCTGGAAACGCCCACTGACCTCCAACAGGAAGTCCGACTTAGATATTAAACGGAGTTATTTTGCAAAGTTTATAGCCAGTAACGTTATACAAAAGTTAAGAGCCCGCCTAAACGTCGTATTTATAGTTTTAATATTCCGTAGTTTTGAAGTTAAGGTCGACAAACCAACAAAAAATGCTTATATAAAAGGAGGGGTTCAAAGTTAACTTTCGGTCTAAATGAATGGATTGATTGGTCAACCAATTGTTGTTGACAGTCAGCGAAAAGGCTTATTGTTTATTCACTTTACGGATTCGTAATATCTATGCCCAGTGTTTTTTTCTACAGGGGATTGGGGCATCTTACCTAAAGCCCTGTTAACCCTACCCTGTACAATCCCAGGATTCTACGTCCTTGTGTGTTTATACTTGTGAAAAAATTGTGGAAAAAGAAGAAATTTCTTCTTTTTCTACAATGTTTTCTATCCTACTGAATGTTTATTTTTCAAATGAAATCAACTTTAAATTGTCGCCTGTAAAACCTTTCAGTTTGGAAAGGTCTAAAGTTTTACAATACGGTAAAGGGTTAAACTTTGTTAAAGTCGACGGCGGTACCGGTCTACATCGAGATCATTATTTTCTCTATTATGCCTATCTTTTTCTCTAATATTAGATCGAGATCATTATTTTCTCTATTATGCCTATCTTTTTCTCTAATATTAGAGAAAAAGATGATCTCGATGCCCCTTCACTCGTGAGAATGATATAATACGGGTCTATCTTTTTCTCTAATATTAGAGAAAAAGATGATCTCGATGTCCCTTCAATCGTGAGGATGATATAATACGGGCCTATCTTTTTCTCTAATATTAGAGAAAAAGATGATCTCGATGTCCCTTCACTCGTGAGGACGATATAATACGGGCCTATCTTTTTCTCTAATGTTTGAGAAAAGGATGATCTCGATGTCCCTTCACTCGTGATGATGATATAGTACGGGCCTATCTTTTTCTCTAATATTAGAGAAAAAGATAATCTCAATGTCCCTTCACTCGTGAGGATGATATATAGTACGGGCCTATTCGGGACACTTTATATTCTTTCTCAAACCCAATCTGAATGAAACAAAGTATGAAATAATACTTTTTTACTAATTCATCTTTTAAGAAAAAGCTAAAATCTAGAACATCAAAGTCTTCTGTTTCACTATAAAGCATGTTGTATATTTTGCTAAAATTGTGGTTGGGGTATCAAAGTCGAAAATGCACTCGTTTAAAATCGTTACGATCAGTGGCGGACAAAATAACGTAACTACAGCTTATTAACCTGTAGGTACGACAGTTTGGTCGCTCCCTTGCGATGTGATAGATAGAGCGATTCATCAGGATCAAGGATAATTTGTTGGAGTTTTTCGTTGAGAACTGACCAATCGCTGGCCCCGCCCATTGACTCCAATAGGAAGTTCCGCTTTTATTTCAAACGGCGTTGTTTTACTAAGTTTATGGCCAGTAGTATGTTATAAATAAGTAGAATGGTTGGTGGTAACCTAAACGTCGAAACTACAGCTTGAATAAGCTGCAGGTACGATGTTTAAGTCGAGAAACAACTGAAATGTTTCACACAAGTTGCGGCAAGTGTCGGAGTCTAAATCTCAATTCCGGACTGAAAGAATTATTTGATTGGTCGATACAATCTTTGATTGACAGCCGCGATTGGTCAATTGTTCCATATTCAGAATGGAGCAGACTATCGCTCGTTTGAGCGGGGTCCGATATAATAAAAAACCTTTTTTTTTCATTTGAGAACTAATACATTTGCAGAATCATGCAGAATGTCGCCATCAAGCTATTAATCAAGGTCAGACATAATTAAACTTTTTTTCGGTTGAGAATCGGGTTATCTTTCAGAGGGTCGCAGAATGTCGAGTGATTCATCGAGGTCCGATAGATAAAGGCCAACATGACATTTCAGAATATGGTGCCATGTTCAGAGATGTGCAGAGATTCGTCGACAAACGATTCACTGTGGTCCGAGATAATTATTATTCATCATTGGTATTTAATTCAGAACTGTTGTATGTTAAAAAAGAGAAAAATATTTTAGAATTTTAAACAATTTGATATTGTCGCCAGCAACTTCTTTGAAGACTCTGATCAGAGTCATTTTGAACACGATGTGCTGAAATGAACTTATATGCAGAGTTCGCAATATTCCTGAAATACACTTGACTGGCGAGCCTGTCCTGATTTGAAGATACAAGCAATATCGGAGAGCAACGTAGATGGGACAGGTTCACCAGATTGGAAATACATAAGAACTACTTTTGTATTAACGGATTTAGCGGTTAAGCATCCGGTGGCAGTTTGCACTCGTTGAACTTTGAGACGACCTAAAATTTTGGTCTGTTAACTATAGTTATCAAAGCTGACGCCTTTCTAGATAAAAATATTTTTCAATTGAGATTTGTCGGCGGAGACGATGAGTACGTGTGACAAATGGGGTTAGTGGGCGTTGCAAGAGATTGACCATTTATTGAAATTTAGGTTTGAATAAATATTTTACTTAAACTCTAACTGAGCATAAATGTAATGATTAGCAATTCGTCGATCATTATGATATTTTAATTCCGTGTACTCAGCGTAGTATTTTTTGCAAAACAGAACAGAACATCCCAGGCACAACAAGGTGCAATATACACAATGATATGAATGAAAATAGATTAAATTATTCCGGTAAAACAAATATGTAGTTGCAACTAGTTAACTATGACAATGTTTTAGAATTTTCGATGGATAGGCCTATCTGCGCTCTTAATAATGATAACGGCTGTAAAAGAGGATACAGAAGTGTACTCTTCGAGGGATAGATGCGCTCTTCACCAGTTGCGAGATTATAAAATTGCTCCGACGTTGCCTTGATCACCATAGCAAGCTTGGCACTTTACGAAATTTATACTATATACATTTTTAATGTAATCAACATGTATTGATATTTAAATACTTAGGGCATATGCTCTTAAAAAAGTAAAAACATTAACTCCCTTAAAAGGTTAAAAGGTGTGGTTGCGAGGCGCTCGGACCAAAGCAATATTCGTTTATTCCCATTTCGACCATAAATCATTCAGATACCTTTTCTACCAGAGAATCTATCCCTACGGAAAATAAATGCTCACTAGTCTATAGATTGAATCGGAACCAAAATATTACTATTCGATGTGTATTTGATTTTTGTTCTCCTGTTTAATCCCTGATTTTTACGTCCCTGTGAATTTATAATTGAGAAAACATTGTAGAAAAAGAAGAAATTGCTTGGCGACATAGAAGTGGTAACTAAAGCTTATTCGGACTGACGTTTGGGTTGCCAACCAACTTTTTTTGTGACATGGTTCTGGCGAGACACATTTTACAAAGTAACCCCCTATTATAAACATTTAAATGATCTTTCTGTTGGAGCTCAGCCTGTGGGCGGGGCCAGCGGAGTCATTGGGCGGGACCGGCGATCAATCAATTTACGTACCCTAAGACGGGATCATCGATGCAAAATCTGTTTATTGGCCTTAAACCCATTCCAACATATTGACGCTTTTTGACGCCCCGAAAAACATTTCGGAAAGAAATTGTACGAAGAAATTGCTTGAAACAATAGGCCTAAAGCAATCTCTTCATTTTGTACAATGTTTTCGGTTACCAGTCAACTCGGCCCATTGAATAACTCGGCCCGGTCAACTCGACCATAATATATAGTATATAGTAATGTAATTATAGCATAATGTATTTGAAACTATTATACAATAAATATCATAAATCTAATTTTACATTATGATTTCATTGTTGTAATATAGAAACATAAACATTTTTGGGAATGGTGTCGATCTAAATAGTAGTGTTTTTTCAATGTTCATTTAAATCTTCCACGATCTAGATAGGTTTTTCTAACATCTGATGGATGATGGATGAAATTTGTTTACTTTATAATTACAAATTATTGTATTTAAAAAAAAATTAGGATACAATTAAAGTGGTTGTGTTTTTTCAAGTGTACATTTTAATCTAAAACGATCTAGATAGGTTTTTCTGATTGATGGTGGATATTTTTTTATTTTATTTTATTTTTTTGTCATTTTATAACGAAAATAAAAAATAAGATTAAATCTTAAGTTCTTTTGTCTTTTAAAAAAAAGTCCATAATGAAATTTTACACATATCACTATATAACATATATTTGGGCCAAGTTGACCGTGCCGAGTTATACGATGGGCCGAGTTGCCGATGGGCCTTGACTGGGTTACTGCCCTTAGATCTATCGATACTCTCACAGACAGCGGGCTACCAGTTTACCGATGGGCCGAGTTAAAAATGGGCCGAGTTGACCGGTCACCATGTTTTCTACCAGAAAGTTGAGAAAAAATACGAAAATTTCATGAACTTGAAATTGTTGTCTGCAACTCCTTTCAATTTGGACCAGTCTCCTTTCAATTTGGACCAGTCTTCAATTTTACCGTTTGATAATGGGTTTACCTTACTAAACAATCACGGATGTTCGCGCTTATCTTACATTTATAACTTAAAACTGAGTGGAAAACAGTATTGGAAAAGGAGAAACTGCTATTTCCCCTCATTGTCAGTTGTTGTTGTTGTTGTTGCGTGTGAGTGTATCCTTTCGATTTTGGCCGATCTTAATTGCTGCTAATGTGGTTTTTAAAAAATCCCATATTCTCATGGTGCGACAGGTAAGGGAGGCAACCTTGCTAAATTTTGCGGGAGATGGCGCGTGACTACAGATCGTTATCAGGTAGACGCATGGAACAGACCGAAATTTAACATAAACAAAGCGAGTTGTGTGGTGAAAAATATTCTCAAATTTCATCTGTTCATCAGGAACAGCGTTTTTAAGGTAATTAATTTTAATTGTTGTTAATTGTTTTCATTTGTTATACGATCTTATCATGTAACTCATTGTTTTAAACATGGCTAAAAAGTTTTGAAACTGTTTATAAAGTTTTAGTCAGAGTGATAAAGATGCTTGGATTTTTACATTTTAGCCAATGCAAAATAAAATCCGCATCAAAGTTGCATAAAAATCAAATAGCTGATAACTTTATAACGTTACGTCGGTCTAATTGGCAGGGTCAATATATCAAAGAAAAATAATTTTGACTTAATCACGGAAAAGTGGTAGTGTATACTAAGACCCGACTGCAGGTATATGCTGGCTAATTTTTTTTCTATCCCACATGACAAAGCAGGAAAATTCTGGATACAGCATGGTAAAGATTGCATGACAAGGGTTAACCCATTTCCAAACAATGATGCTTTTTTGACACATCAAAGAAAAAAAAATAGGAAAGAATTGTTACAAGCAATTTCTTCATTATCCACAATGATACTTACCATTAAAGGTTGTAATTGTCTAAATTTTATCAGCAAAGAGTTGTTGTCTGCACTTTCTTTGAATTTGTACCAGCCCTACATCTAGTCGTTTGGTAATTGATTAAGTCTACATCCTTCAAAGTCCTTTGTTAAGTTGTTGTATAACAGGAATCAGAAGCAGTACCAGGGTTTAATCTATTAGCAGAGGACAAAGTTTTACACTGGTCGAAAATTCAAAGAAGTCGAAGATGACAATTTTAATGATGATCAGTAAACATTGTGGATAAATGAGAAACTGCTTGTAAGAAGCAATCTCTTCATTTTCCATAATGTTTTCCAGAGTTCTTTTCGGTGTGTGTGGGGGGGGGTGTGATCAAAAAGGGGGATTGTGTGGGGTCGATCAAAAGGGGATTGTGTGGGGAATGGATTGATTTTTTCGGTTTTATTTCGGCACATTTGTAGTTGAATTCTTGTTACAATGTGGAAGTAATCATTGTCATATCCATACTTCTATACTACTACTCATCTACAACTCATGACTGACAGGGACAAAAACAGATGGTGTAAAATGTAACTGAGCTTGGAATAAGCTGACTGTAGTTACAACATTTTATTAGCAAAACTAACAAAAATGCTTCATATAATGTTGGCCAATGTGGGAGTTCAAAGTTCACTTCTGGTTCAAATGAATTTTAAAAATTGATTGGTTGATTGAACCGAAAGCTGTAATCTGTCAATTGCAACAGGCTTTAAGCACAAACAGATACACACCTGTGGACCTTTCTTCAAAGGAATAGCATAAATAGGCTCAACTTGTATGTTTTTGAATTACAGGATGTTGCAAGAAAAGGAAAATATCAGGGCTCTGCAGACTCTCAGAATTTGGGGAGAAGTCACTTCTCACTAGTTTGAGAATTGGGAGAAGTTTTTCAAAATGGGGAGAAGTGGTGAGACTTTCAGGAGAAGTGGATCGCGTTAAAAATTAAGTTTTAGCGCATATTCCTCATTTCTATCAGAAAATAAAATAGCTTTACAACCAAGTAGTTGCATTTTATATTATGTATTATGCAATAAACATAGAAAATACTGCTTATCCTTTGATTCCTCAATAAAGATCTTATTCCTGTGAACAAATACTTTTGTATTTTTCTTTTTTTAGGTTTGAGAATTCAAGAGTTGGATTCTGAATTTTTTTTTTAATATTTCATAGCAGGTTCATATATAATAAAAAAGTCAAATTATAAAAAAAATCCAAATAGTGTATAGGCAGTCTGAATGAAATGAGTAGTGTTCCTATTTGAAGCAGAAAATGAGAAAAGATTTTATTGTAACAACATGTATATAATCAAACCATAACCAGAAGAAAAAATTCAGACTGGTTCAAATTGAAAGAAGCTAAATAACACAATTCCAAGTGAGCTTAAATAAGAAAAAATGTGCCAAAGAGGGTAGAAACATGTTGGGAAAAGATAAATTGCTTGCTGCAATCATTTCCTCCTTTTTCCACAGTTTACCTTAAAAACATTTCAAGATGTCAAAATGGGGGATTGTGTGGTAATGAGTTAAAGTCTGTCCACTTTATCTGATAACATATAAATGGATAAAAATTGTCATTAATTGGTCAAAAAAGGTCTTCTTTGATTAAGTCAGTTATAGTATGTAAAGGGTAAGGGTTACTGCTGAGTACACAAAACCAGACTATGTACATGCAGAGGTTTAAAGTTAACACAGGATAATTTGCTCAATTTTATAGGATTACATGTTATTTAAAGGAATTATTACCACCACAAGTAAGTGAAATTTAGTTTTTGGAAAGAATGTATCGTAACAAGATACTCAGGAAAAGATCGTAGCAGCCTTTGAATTGTTTGCCATAATTTTCTTCAACTGTTACAATTAAAGCAGATAATTCAAATTGAAGGATTCTAATGAAAAATGAATTTACTCTACGTAGATTTTTGGCAGAATTGTTTTTCATCAATATTTTAAATTTTTAACAAAATTTTGACTTTTGGTAAATGACACGGCGTCGTAAATGTCGGCCATTATTCTCATTATGTGAAAGTAAGCAACAAATCTCGTAGACTGATGATAACTTAATTTACAGAAATAATTAAAACTTACGAAGGGAAAGGATTTTAATAAAGATTTCTGGTTCCGATAGTATACAAAGCATTGCCGAAACCAATCAGCATAGGTGTGAATGAAGCGAGCATGTTGACTATTAGCTGCCAGAACATACCCCTCTTTCTGTAATCTGCTGGCCTCGCGACTATCGATACACGCTCGAATAACGATCAAAGGGCTTCCGACCGGCAGTTGTATAATTGCACACTGTCCCCTACTTTTAAAGCCACTGGGCCAGATTTGATTATCACCTATCGTATCCAGGCGACTTCCCGAAAATTCCGACTTCGCTTTGATCAGCAAATCAGGCGAAGTTTTATGAAACCAGGCGACTTTTTCGCCTGAGTCGCCCACTCTGCAGAGCCCTGAATATATATATATATATATATATATATAGTTTGTGGAATTCCCATGCCAGACTTGTCCAACTTGGGTTTTTTCTACTTACAAACAAGTACATTTTTCAAAGCCGCATGTCTGGGGATAAGTAAATACCACAGAAAAATCTGTAATGGTACAAAATAGATATCAAAGATTTATTGGCCTTGTATTCATATTGAAGCGCAGAAAATATTATTGCTAATGTAGAAAATGCAATGTTTTCTCAAAATTTATATATTCACTGTAAAAAGTTCATTTGATCCTGGGCAAGTAGAAAATCATCTATTACTTGTCAGGGGACAACTGGAGATACAAACTGGATGCTTCGTCCATCTCCAATCTTTCAACTTATCCTGACATCATAGTACCCCAAAAAAGTTATGTTTAAATTTTATGTTTCTCGTTTTGGCATGACATTTCAAGAAGCTCAAAATCTTGTTCTGCTCAATTCTGCACTGTATTCGTTTATGCTAAGTGATATCTGTCTGGACTATTTGTTGTGGTTTTGTGATAAGGTTCGAAATGTCCCCAAAGAAAAGTCGTACTGAAAAATTGAAAATTTCGAAAGGTTTCTGTGTTCATGGTAGAATTATCCAAACGTATGTCCCTTTTGGTACCATTTCAGGCTTTTTTTGAAGGCAAATGAATGTTCTTCATGAGGAATTGAGTTCTTATCTGAACAAGACTTGTGAGAAGAGCTGCACATTGCTAAAATTGACCAGTTTTACTCTATTTTTGAGAATTTCTAACAGTAAAAATTCATTTTAAAATATAAAACCTGAATGACCTGCGGTGGATCTGGTCTTTTTTTTTTTCCAATATTTCTGATGCAAAAAACCCATATGGTCCGTTCTTGCTTGATGAGTCAAATCCATAATTCTCTGTTTATGTTTACTTTGGACAGTTGGACTCATTTCATGTTTTAATAAATTCATTTCGAAAGCTAAATGCAACTTGTAAAAATTCAGTTGGTATGCAATTATAAAATGAAGTGGAATGCAGTTTTCTAATGGACCTGGTTCTTCTGTGTTTCAGAGACTCACAATTATTAAACAGAATGCTCAAAATTGCCTGATAAGGGTCCCAACGATCCTCTTTGGCTCAGCTTTTAAAGGCATATATTCCCTCTGAGGAAGAAAAAACTGTTTAAGCAATCTGTTGTTAATTTCGTCACTAAAGCAAACAAAGTTTTGGTAAAAGAAGGGTATGAGTGAAGTTCTCTGAAAAAGTATTTTCTTATCAGTTTCAACTTATTTTTGTTTATACACTTTGAGATCAAGTCAAATGAACCCATTATTCTTCACTGTAAATGTTCGCTAATCTTCGGCATTGACTGTAATATGCAAAGGTGCTCATGAATGAAATTATGAACCTTAAGCAGGGTTTCCAGTGCTTTCAGCTCTTTGATTCTAATATAATTTTGAAAAGGGTTTTATTCAGCATGACAAGGGTTATCAATTAACCTGAGAAGACGAAATTATGAAGTGGTTCAAAATAAGAGAAATTTCATTTTTAAAATGTATTTCAATTAGAAAATATATGTTATAATAATATAACAAGGTGTGGGAAAGTGGTAAACTTTCTTTCTCCAACAAAACTCCATTTTTTTTAAGATAAGTGTTTGTTGAAGAAAATTGGGAACACCACTTCAAAAACAAGGTTCAAAGTTCATGGAAGGTTTTCGTGGACAAAGGATGAATGTGTGAAGTTTGAAATTTTTCACAGATGATTGAGTTTTGACCTGCCTCAACCTTTTGTTACCCAAGGTAAAGGCACTTTGATAGTTTATACAACCTGGGTTTACATGCATAAGAACACCAGCATAATAAATTCCTTCAATAATTCAGCAATTAAAGATTGAGCTATCTGTTTAATGTTGTTTGTGTATGTTTATGCCAGTTTAGCTCAGTTGTTAAAGTGCAGTGCTGTCAATCCTGTGGTCTGGAGAATTGGAGCGCTATTTCTCAACCACATCAAATGCAGCATTGTGTGGTAATGGGTTCAAGTAATGGAATTTTAGAAAATGTTAAATTACAGAATCTGATGTCATGGGTTAGATCTCCAGCGGCACAAGTCATATCCTTTCCAATGTTTGTCTATCGCCAATGGGTGGATAATCATAAACCTATGTGGGATAGCAGCTGGAGGCTAGGAAAGGATGGAATGGTAATACTGTTGTGAGAAATACCAGGAATCCTTTATTAGGTGCTCCAGTCACCACGATATGACTGAAATACTGTTAAAAGTGGCATTAAACCCCATTCAATCAATAAATTACAGGTTGCTAGTAATGCCCACTGATCCTGACAGGACGTTCAACTTGGATATCAAATGGCATTATTTTTAAAATTTATTGTCAGTTAGTACATGCAACAAAAATTAAAATTGTTGCTTAGCGACCGAAACGTGAATAAGCTGTAGTTACGATGTACAAATTACCAAATCATCAAAAATGCTTAACATTTAATTCGGAGTACAAAGTCCATTCCCGGTCTAAATGAATGATTTGATTGACTGACCTATGTTTTGACTGACAGAGGTAGCGGCAATCTGTGGATTAAGCCTTTCCTGTACAAACCCGTGATTTCTCATCACCATGATTTTTGAGTCGCTGAAGCTGAAAGCTTCGGAAGCGACTCATTGCTATCGCACGATATTTCTTAAACAAAGTCCCGGACCAATTTCCACCCCTGAATGCCTATGTTATAACTCTGACATTGTATCTTAATGTGATAAATAAGAACAATTAAGATAAATGTAGAAGATTGATGTTTGTATATTTAACAGTTTTGAATCAAAACAATCGTTAACTTTGTCATTTTTTTAGTTTTAAACGCGAACTACTTATAGCGCGGAAAAAGCCAAAGTACGTACTAAAATTGAGGTCGACAGTTCTTATGAAATGACAATACTTCCCTATGTATTTTGCATAACGTCATAATCGTTTTGCATTTTCAAATAAAGTAGATGTTAAAATTCATTTTAAATCAAAATTGAATGTGTTAACCACTTCTATTCATCATTTCGCGGAGGTAAAATAAATCATCCGCGTAGTTAGGGACTGTGTTACTACTTACCCAGGGACACCCCAGGACACCAAAACGGCCCGAAGTCAAAATGACCAAATGCCAAAGAAGCCCGTAATTTTGCCGGAATGACCCGAAAGAAATTGTCAAAACGGATCAAAAGGAAATTTGCAAAAAGCAGATCTTGAAAATTATCCAAATATAAACTTTTATGAAGAATTTCAGATTTTGGACCAAATGCAAATACAAGTTTGGGCCGTTTTGACTGTCAGTCGTTTTGACTGTAAACCAGGACACCCTGAGATGCCCGACATATGTAATAATATTTTTATATAATTAGTTATATATAAGTTAATCTTAATAACATTGCATTTAACCTTCGACTCCATTTAAGATTAGCGTGATTCTTGATAAAAAATATAGAAAACTTGAAATCCATGTCCATTCTGGCAATTTTTTATCTATATTCTTTTTAATTCTATTTTTTATTTGAATTGAGAATGTTTATTTCTTAATCTAACCGTATTTCCTATTTACAAATGAGTAGGACATTCACGGGTCATACATGGGAAAAAAACGCCCCGGGTTGATATTATCAATCTTAACAATTCTTTTACCACTGGGCTCATTGAGTTACCATGGCCGTTGTAAGCAAACCGAGGGAGGCCCAGGGTAACGAATACGTTCTTTATGTGAGAAATTTAGATAGCCAGTTTGATTTATTTTTTCCGTAAGTAAAATAGAAAGATTCTCAATGTACTGAAGGCGTTGTCTACGGGAGAAAAAAAACAACAACACCAAAATTTACCGACGAAAGTTGTAAGCATTTGTAAAGCTTCAAAGGAATTACTTTCGGGATGATTGATATTGATTGCACAGAATAGGGGCAATGAATCCAGTTGTGAATAGTTTAATTTCAAAGTATTGGGGAAATTCAGATACGAACTGATCGCTTGGAATACATATATATGAAATCTATAGGTATTCCTTTATTTTGCGGAGCTTGAAATGGCATCGTCGTTGCTTTGAGCGTACATTTAAATGAATGAAAAAAATATATGTATAGCGAGAAAAGAAAACAAACCAAACATAGTCTTAATTGTCCAAGTACCGGGTTGATAATTGAAAAATGGTAAGTTAGTTCACAAGGTTGTAAAAATCATCAGGAATGAAATAATCTAGGCCACATTAAGTAAATGTTTGATAAAAACAGCAGAAAGAGTCCTGAGGTACCTGTATTCCCATGTGATTCAAGAAACGAAGCGATCGGCGGAAAATGGGATAAGTGACCAATCGTCATTGGATTTACTCACTGATATTAGATTGTATGATCAGATGAGACACCATATAAAACACGTTTGTCTTTCTTGTCACTGATTCTCTTATTCTAATAAAATTGGAGAAAGAGTTTTGCATTCGTATAATTTTAGAAAAGTTATTTCCACTATTTTTCTTTTCCGCTCGATGTTTTTTGGGGGCGAAAATGTTACAGTGTTTTCTGTTTTTATCTTGGCTTCTAGTGCATGACTAAGATGTTCTCAGACTTCACATATATCAATTTCTTTACAAAACATAGCAATTCCTTTCTTGTACAAATATAACTTATTACACTGGGACTTCATATTCGATTATCAGTCCACCGGGTTGATATATGACGATGTGTGGAGTGGAAAAAATTCCATAAACTTCCATTTATAATTGACTAATTAAGAGTGCAACAATATCTTGTCAAACTGTAGGTATGACGTATTTGATAAAAATCCGACGATGTAATAGACTTTTTATGGATCTGAATGCATCTTCTTATTCTTAAGAATTGAATAAAATGATATTAAGGTCCCGGAGCATAACAATAAATATTCATAAATGTTTATATATGAAAATACTACGGGAATTCAAGGATATATTTTCAAGAATATTTTTTTTTTTTTTTTTTTTTTTTTGCTTATGGGGAGTCCGAGCGTAGGTGAAATTGTCAAAGAAGTCAAAATGCACTTTATACTAAAATTAACGTCATTGCTTATCTTTGAATATGTTAAAGTTAAATTACCCAGGATGCTCATGGATCTTCTGAAATCATAATTATAATATATTCAAACTGAATTTGTCTCTGTTTACTCGATATGCAATTGAAATAATTTTGACCTTCGGATATCTCTTTTAAATTCATCCCGGGTCAGTCAAACATTATTTAAAGTACGCATCCGTCCGGGGTATGGTTATATACACAGTCAATAACTCTGGTTTTTTAATTCAAATCACTTGAATTATCCCGCTGGTGCAATCACAAATTCCCCCAATGAATTATGTGTCCCGGACGAGAGATGAAACCAATTCCCGGGGTACACGATGTGGCTAGACAACGTATTGAATACAGATCCAGTGTTATAACTTGTTAATTTTCAAAAGGTTTTTCATAATTCAAGCAGTAAGGTTGTGGAATGATTCTTCTTTTAAAATGACTTTTCATAAAACTCCTGAACAAAATCTAGTTCCCGGACATGTAGTGTACTTAAATGTTAAACTGGTCAGGCGGACGGACACCGGTAATTTAATTTGTCCAAATATATTTAAAATTTGCATTACATAAAGGGTACTTTCGTTCATCTATCGTCGCTACCGTGGTTGTAATTCAACGTCACTCGGGGTATCAATTTAACGTCTTACCCAAGAGACAATCAGTTTGCTGGTTTGGTCAAGCAAGGGCTCGAGCCCATTATGGTGCGATTAGAAGTCGAGTGCCAAATGAGCTTATCGGCTGTCATATACTTCATAAAGAATTTAGAAAGCATCTGTATATAACTGCTTGATGATTCCACAATTTTGAAAGTTCATCGAATAATGTATAATTGTCGAAAATCAATATGATGAAAGGCCGTTATAGGCATGTTTCAAAGTAGCATACAGTTTATTGAAAAAGCCTTATCAACAGTTATCATATTTTTATTTATTTGTATTTCGTAAATGAATAGCGTTACAAGCATTCTTGTAATGACGAAAAAAATCGATTTTTCAAACGTAGGTTTTGATTTCTGCAACAACAAAATTTAATTACATCATAAAAATATGAATAGAAGTTCCGAAACTTTAATCTATCTATATATACTGCCCAACTCCCCTTTCGGGTATTACTGGCAGGTGAATTGTGTATCGTTACAAACATTTATTTTTTACATTTATGTTCAAGCAAATGAAGAACAATTGGACCCTGTTTGACGATCTTGGGGCAATTTTAACGCTTTTTAATGAAGAGGCCGGTTTGATTTTATTGGGCCTGTTTGGCCAGGGGCCGGTTTGACGATGGGCCCGTTTGACCGGTTCCATGTAATGCTAACTACGGACAGCGCCCATATAAATCAAAATTAAATTTTGAGTATAACAGGAGAGTTATTTATTATAATTCCCTACATTCAACTTAATATGTAGCAATAATTCTATATATCAGGTGTCCCGGGGTTTCCCGCGGTAAATAACAATCCGTTTGGGCGAACATGGGATGGTCGACGACAACAACAAGAATGGAGGCGATTTCAAGTTCATTTTGTACTTTCGATATTTTATCGACGTTTATTCATTTTAATAGTCTTGAAATGATGTTTCTTCAATCGAGAAATAATAAGAAAAATATCATAGAACAAACACCGATATGAATAGCTGTCTTAACGATTAGCGAGGCTACAGTTCTGCCTTTAAAAACGGAGCCGTCGTTTTCAGTGCATCAAGTTTAGATTGTCATCGACGTTGAAAAAGGTCAGTGAATACCGTAATCACACACACATAAAAGTAATAACATAAAAACATTGTTTTTTGTTTCTTTCAACGACAAACAATAATATTTATCAAGTTGTCTTATTCTTTATAAGAGCAACTTCTTAGATTGTTTATAACTTTTTAACTCGGCACCCATCAGGAACCACTAGCAAAAATGTTCAGGACTTCTTAATTTTACCCATGTGATGTGCCGATCTTGTAGCCTATTCAGAACCTCTTAATTTTACCCATGTGATGTGACGATCTTATAGCCGATTTAAGAATTTTTGTTGGTGTGAAATTGTCAAGAGTCTGAAAACAAGCCATTCCATTAAAATTGTTCAACAATTTTGGAAATTCTATGGGTATGAATAATGATAATTATTATGTTAGGGGTAAAATATGTGTGCTAGTTGTTCTTATCGAATAACTTTGGAACATCAATATGGACGCATAAAATATTGTTCTAAGAAAGGGATTTATACATCTGAATCTGACAAATAATGATTGACAAACATTTCTTAAACAATGGCACCAAATATTGCAGAATTGACTGACCACGGATAAAGAATAATCTGTTCATACCACACCTGGCTAAAAATAGAATGAAAGACAGATGACAGTAAATAAAAGACCCTACAGAACAAGAACTTATGTTTTAGCCCTCCACATTTTCCAAGAGAAAGCAATATCCCACAAGAGATATTTACTGCTTTTATGCAACATTAAAATACATTTTATGCTTTGAAATCTAGAAATGTTATTCATCTTTCTAAACACAAATCAGTTGAATAAATTATATGCATAGAACCTACAGTATGAAATGAAGTAAAGTGCAAGAAATGAAAGTCTTTTTCAACATGCTTCCATGCACTCTAGAGGTCACATTCTAAGCTCAAACCATTATTAACAATTGTCTTCATGGGGAGTCATAGCCATGCTACTGATGATGTGGGTATATTCAGGACCTGGATATGTCCTTTGGCAAGGCGTTCAGTCACAACATAGAACTAGAGATACTGAGCAAGTACATGATTGATTGATTAAATGAAGTTTAACGCAACTCAATTTAACAGTATTATAGTCACACAGCAGCTGGCGCCTTGGAATCCTGGTATTTCTGAAACCAGTACAGCCACCACATTCTCTGAGTCTCAAGCTGCTCATCCCACAAAGGTTTATGGCTATCCACACATTGGTGGGCTAACATATGTTGGACAGGAAGTTTGCTGTTGCCAAGGATTAAACCCTGGACGCCATGACTAGGAGTCCTATGTACTACCACTGTGCTATGACCATGGCTGAAGTACATGAATAGGTGAACTTGGCCGTGATATAACTGAAATGTTGTTCTTTGAACAGTGTTATACCACCATTTAATCAAATGGAAAAAGGTCTAGCTTCATTAACAGAATTGACATGATTTAATCCGCTTTATGCATGAAATTAATCTCAAGTGATCAAAGGCCAACAGCCTGAGGTTAATGCTCATTAGCCAATACAAAACAATTTGTCTGTTATGGCGACTCTCAGGCCCTTCAGGGCTTTGATTATACTTGAGAAAATATTGTGTAAAAATTGTGACTAGCAATTTCTCCTTTTTCTACAATATTCTCTACCACATATGATCATATCATTTCAAAAAACATCAAATTTTCATTGTCGTCAGCAAGTCCTCTTTGAATGTGGACCAGTCGAAAATTTAAAAAAACAACAGGAAAGGGTTAAGCAACTGGCTGGTCAAGGTCCATTTGGGTATGACAGTGGCCATAATGTAAGATATTCAAGTATTTTCCCACCAATCTTCAAGACCATCTCAAGTGTTGTTTTTCAAAAATAATTCAACAAAAGTAAAAGCCCTCATCTTCAAATGTAGTGTTAACAATAACAATACTTAACCCAATCAACAAATTTTAGACTGGTCCAAATGCAAAGAAATGCAGACCACAATTTCAAGTTATTGGAATTTTAAATTTTTTCGTCATTTTGGGTAGAAAAGTTAAACATTGTAGATGAAAAAGAAATTGATTGTAGCAAGCAATTTCTTCATTATCCACAATGTTTCCAAAGCTTTTTCTAGAGTGGTGTAAAAAGATGGGATTGTTTGGGAATTGTTTAACCTCAGTTATATCAGAAGACATAACTTTCAGGCTTGGAATTTCAGTGCATGTTTTCTTTAGTACAAAGCCACGGTCATAGCGCCAGACTCCTAATCTTCAATCATGGGTGTCATTGGTTGGATCCCCGGCGGCGGCAAATATTCTTTCCGACACTGTCTCTCACCAATGGGTGGATAATAGTAAACCTAAGTGGGATAGCAGCTGGAGGCCAGGAAAGGATGTAGTGGTAGTACTGGTGTGAGAAATACCAGGAATCCATTGTTAGGTGCTCCAGCGTTGTGATATGTCTAAAGTACTGTTAAAAGTGGCATTAAACCCCATTCAATCAATCTTAAGCACAAAATCTAATGATCCTAAAAAGTAATGAAAACTAATGGACAGGGTGAAAAATGTTGCATTTTATGAAAAAGCTGTGAGAGTAAAATGAGAAACAGCCATCTCGTAGGATAGAAAATATTTTTGAAAAAGAAATTCATTATCACAAGCAATTTCTTCTTTTCCCACATTCTTTTCCCTAGTGTGAATATCCATGAAAAGTTAATTAAAATGTTGCATATGACAAAGTAGTGACAGAAAATTGAGAAAAAGCAATCTCATAGAGTAGAAAATATTGTGGAAAGAGAAGAAATAGCTTGTCACAAGCAATTTCTCCTTTTACCGCATTTTTCCCTATTAAATTTAATATCTAATGGACCTGTACAGGATAGGGTAAAGAATGTTGCATATGGCAAATGGAGAAACAACCATATGGCAAATGATGGAAAATATTGTGGAAAAAAAAAGAAATTGCATGCACCAGCACTTTCTTCTTTCCCCAACATTGTTTTCTGTAGTATAAAGTCTAAGGGTCGTATATAGCAGTGACTGTACAGGAAAAGGGTGAAAAGCTACAGGGTAAATTAATTTCATGGGAAGGGATCTTACAAAAGGGGCTGAAGATTTCAGTTTCAGATTGAGTGTGGTGAAAATTGGATTTAATGAAATTTGGTAACTGTGATTTTTGGTTTTGTTAAGGCAAGCAATTTTAATTTTCTTTTACCCTTTCCTGTACAATCCCTGGTTTTTATTTCCCTGTGATTTTATCCTTGAGAAAATATTGTTGGAAAAGAAGAAATTGCTTGTAACAAGCAATTTCTTCTTTTCCCACTATTTTCTACACTGTTGTTTTTTTTTTATATTGTACCCACTTTTAGGTGTCACCTGCAACGTCTTTCAAATTAGATAGGTCTAAAATATTGAAAAACAGGAATGGGTTAACCCTTGTAATGCTGATGTCTTCCTTTTCAATATATGGGTCGATAATTGTAAACCTATGTGGGATAGCAGCTGGAGGCTAGGAAAGGATGTAATGGTAGTACTGGTGTGAGAAATACCAGGACTCCATTGTTAGGTGCTGCAGCCGCCGCGATATAACTGAAAGATTGTTGAAAGCGGCGTAAATCCCCATTCAAACAAAGCAAACAAATCCTTTTCAATATTGCACGACACATATTTTCTAATCTGGTCCAATTGTTAACCCTTTCCTATTCAATCCTGGGATTTTACATCACTATGATTTTTTACTTGAGAAAACATTGTGGAAAAAGAAATTTCTCCTTTTCCCACAATATTTTCTACAACATGGGATGATTTAATTTCAAATCATATCCAATTTTCATAGTCGTCTGCAAACTCTTTCAATTTAGACCAGTCTAAAATTGAAAAAAAAACAGGAAAGGGTTGAAATATTCTCTGCAATTAATCCATTCCTATGTAATGATGCTTTTTTACACCTACAAGAAATAGAGCTTTGGAAAACATTGAGGAAAAACGGAAATGAAGAAATTGCTGTTACAAGTAATTGCTTCATGATCCACAATGCTTTCTAACCCCAAAACAAATATTTTTTAGAATTTACTTCACAAAAAATTGTCATCTGCAACATCTTTTAATTTTGAGCAATGTTAAGTTTTGTTATCCCTTTGGACATATTTTGGATCTGTATTGATGCACCCTTCTTCTTACATAGAAACATAGTAGAAACTCTTCTAAAACCCAACCAACCCTATTTTATATTAACCCTTGTCATGCTGGATAAATTCTTCTACAAAAATGTGATGAAATCAAAGGACTGAAAGCACTGTTAACACACAATGTGGGTTGTAAATTCGTTAAAACATGAATGGTATAAACAATGCTGGCTTTGAAGGGTCAAGCAGAAGATCTAGAAAAAGATCAGACTGCACATATGTGCAGCCTGATCTTTGTCTAGGCATCCTGCCAAAACCGGAATATTTCTGGTTCAGCATGACAAGGGTTAATTCATTATCTAGTTCATTCACCCAGATCTTCCTTGCAATGTACATGCTGCCTTTCTGGCATAAGAATCCTTAATCTTTGTAAGAATATCTTTTTGTTTTTGACTTCTTATACAATATTTTGCTAACTGGAAAGTTTTTGCCTAACTTAGGTTACTATTGCTTTAGTTACTTCTGCAGTCGTCAACTTAGGTGAGCACTTTAGGGCCAATGGCCCTCTTGTATAGAATAATAGATGTCTTCGTCTTAAATTTCTGTAGTAGAACATTAGGCAGATAATGTAAGGATCAAATTCTTCATTTTCCATATTGTTTTTTAATTAATTCCAAGACAATCTAGCTTTTTTACTCTCTGCTTGTAACAACACATTCTTCCTTTTCCATAATGTTTTCTACCCCAACAGACAAAGGTATAATCTACTAAAAATTGTTGCGTACAACTTCTTTGAATTTTGACCAGTCTAAAACAAAAATTCTGGTGGATGTTTTTAAAAAAAGTGGAGTTTTGTGAGGATGGGTTAAAGAGGTCTGGCTTAAAAATGTATTATCATGGCGTTTTTCCAATTAATAAAGTACAGAAACGCTGTGCTGTCAAAGAGCAAGGTGGCTGAAACAGAAATTAATTGCTATCAGTTTGTTCAAAATGTTCACACAGAATGCAAGTTGGTTCTATAAAAGAAGAACATGTGTTGTTTATGAGATGATATGCCCAATAAAAACTCAATCATTAGTCATACTGTGGGAATTTGGAGTTCACATGTTTTAAGTTTGATAAGGAGGGCTTTTATCATTTCATTTTGGTGCTGTTTTGTCTAGAACTTGGATGGGTTTTGAATAGTTTAAACGGATGATTTGTTCATGTACATGGTAATTATGAATTTGATAGAATTGTGAACTGTAATGCCTTATTTTGTATTAGGTTCAACTTCATGCTAAGAAATAGTCTATAAATAGCTGTGACCAGTATCACAAAGGGGCCTCCCAAGTTCTCTAGGGAACAAAATATTCTAACCGTTTCCTGTTTTTCGAAATTTTAGACTGTCCAATTTGAATGATATTGGAGACAAATTGAGTGCCATTGGAAATGAAACCATCCTATGTGGTGGAAAAGAAGAAATTGCTTGTTACAAGCAATTTCTTCTTTTTTTGTGATATTTTCTTAAACCGCTACCACACGACAAAATTTTAGACTGGTCCACATTCAAATATGTTGCAGACAACAATTTCAAGTTGGTGATGGTTGGCTTTTTGAAGTAGAAAACATTTTAGATAATGAAGAAATACTTTGTAACAAGCACTTTCTTCACATCCCACACCCTTTTTCCATAACCATTTTTCTTGTGGGCGTCAGAAAATATGATTGTGTAGGAATGGGTTAGGTATGAAATCAGATGGATGTAAAAACTAGGGACTGTACAGGATAGATAAATAGATAGATAATCTTTGATATATTATGCATCACCAACCAAAAGTTGTTGTTGGCAACATCTTTGAATCTGGAACAGTCTAAAAATTTGCTGTCTGGTGACAGATTAATAATGACATTCTTTAGAGGATTTCAAAAGGCATAACAAGGGTTAACCCATTCTCTAACGATAAAATTTAAGACTAGTCCGAATTGAAAGAGGTTGCCCATGACAGACAAAGTTTGTTGGACTTGAATAATAGTGGCCATGGCCCATAGAAGATATAAAACATTGTGAAAAAAGAGGAAATTGATTGTACAATCAATTTCTTCTTTTCTCACATTGTTTTCCATAGCTGTATTATTATTAGTGTGTATAAATGCGGGATTGTGTGGTAATTGGATAAACAATCAGCCATTATTGTAACATTTTAGAAACATTGTTGAAAGATGACATCAACTTGCTTAAAGTAATTGACCACAGCCCTACTTTTCCTTCACCATAAACTGTTGTCTGATATCTCTTTGAATTTGGACAAGTCTTAAATTTTGCTGTCTCTACCGAACATCAATAGTGTGTAATTGTTTCTTTTCAGTGCCAATGATTTTCAAACCCATCTACTAAAGGGTGAAGGCGTTGAAAGAACAACTTCCTCAAATCACTTGCCGAGATACTTTAGACCACTTTTAAACAAAGACTACTTGATACATCCTAACTAATCAAATTAATGGCCACTTATAAGCTAAGAAAGTATATATATTTTTGTATACAGATTCCCACAAAGTATAGCTTTATAATGATCTTCAGGAAACAGGCTTGAAAACCATTGTCAATTTTTTCATTTTCCACAATGTTTTTCCATTTGTTTTCTACAGCTTTTTTACAAGGGCTGCAAAAAGTGTCTTTGTTTGGGAACCCTTGACAGCCTGAATGAAATCCACTTCATCTAAAACAAAGGGCTCGGAGACCAAATTGTGTAATTATTTCTATATCAGCTCTGGCTTAGAAAGATCAAACAGGTGGTGAAGACCAAGATCAGACCACATGTATTTGAAGACTGATCTTTGTCTTTGCCTCCAAAATCGAAAAATTCTGGGTTCTTAATTCATTACAAGGGTTATTATAATGATGGAGAATAATAAGTGATTTGTATTATACTAATTACATTTGTTGCCATGGCAATGGTATTTAAACATATCTGTTAATAAAAGATGCGATCTCATGTGTAAACTATAAGTACATGGGCATTGTTCTAGATGACAAATTTTAGACTGGTCAAAATTCAAAAATAATGCAGACGATAAATTTTAGTTAATAAAACTTCAGAATTCTTTGTTTTCTGGGATAGAAAATATTGCGTGAAAATGGGTTAACAGAATTCTACAGATGTGATCTTAAGGTTATGCTTTTGGGAATAGAATTAAAATTCCATGAAGAACTTATGGGTCAAAAAGGAATTCACAAGGTCAAATCTTTTAAAAAAAAAAGAAGCTAAAGTTCTACAGGTCATAGTTTAATGACTGGCATTGTCAAAATAGTTCAAAAAGCTTTTTTAGGTCACCTGATCGAAGGTCATGGTGACCTATTGCGATCCTGTTTTGTCCATTGATGTGCGTCATGTGTGCTGCATTAACTTTTTACATTTTCGACTTCTTTTTAAGAACTCTTGGAAGGATTTCAACCAAACTTTGCAGGAAGCATCCTTATGGGAAGGCGCTTCAGATTTGTACATGTCATGGAGTTATCTCCCCTTGGGGCCCCATAAGGGGCCAAGAAGGGAAAATCTTCAATATTCTTGTCATTAACTAGCTGTTGGAATCAATTCAGATTTGGTATTTAGAGTCTTTATGGCAAGAAAAATCAAGCTTGTACAAGAAAAAAATCTGTCGTAAAAAGGCTGTGCTGGGGGGGGGGAAAGGGGGGGGGGGTGCATAAGCTTATATAATGACACATTTGAGAAATCTTTTGCTACCCAACCAAGTTCTACAGTTCTGATTTTTGTTTAGACACTTAGATTAACCCTCAATATGTTTTTACAGATAAGAAGAGGTGAATAATTAAAGGAAATGATACGAGACTTAGATGTAACAGCTTGTAGAACAGAATAGAACAGAATGAGATCATCATGTCAGGGTTGTAATGGGAATACTTTTTATGGAGTTATCATTCGAAAATTACTGTCCTAAGTAGAAACCATCGAGAGTATGATCATTTTAATGACGGAAGGAAGATGCCATCTGCTTATGGATATAAATACCCGCTACCCGGCAGCAGTTTCGGACGAGGAAAACTCCCACCAATAAGACGTAAGACGATGGACCGCCCAATATGTGTTGGTCGCGTGTGGATTTTCCTGATACTCGGTGTAATTCTTTTTGTTCTCGGCTTGGTGTCTGTTGGTGTGTATTTTAACTTGGACACAATCACAAGCTCCCGGGAATATGTGGAAGTAATGCCTCCTATGGTCAACATTGTATCGGTGAGTATCCACAATGTTTCCATTTACCCTTTGTTGTTTTTTTCTAAATTTTAGACTGGTCAAAATTGAAAGAGGTTGTAAACAACAATGAAAATTGGGTGCAATTTGAAATAAAAACATCCTATTCTATAGACAATATTGTGGGAAAGGAGAAATTGCTTGTTTCAAGCAATATCTTTTTTTTCCATAATGTTTTCTCAAGTTACAAATCACATCAACGTAAAATCCAGGATTTGTACAGGAAAGGGTTAAAAGATTTGACTTGACTAAGAATGGAGGGCAGCCATTTTGGCCCCACACTTAGAAAAAATAAGGATATATATTGAACTCTGTTTTTACTCTTTTGAGCTGGTCCCTTTGATTTGAGGGGCCATGACCATAGGGCAGATGGTAACATCAGACTCCTAAACATGGGGTCCTGGGTTCGATCCAATTTTACAGCAAGTATTTTTCCGACATTTGTCTCCCACCAATGGGAGGATATTGGTAAACCTAAGTGGGATGAGCAGCTGGAGGCTCAGAAAGTATGTTTTTGCAGTACTGGTGTGAGACCAAGGAATCCATGGTTATGTACTCCAGCCACAATGGCTGAAATACTTTTACAAGTGGCGTTAAACTCGATTCATACAAAAACAAATCCTTTGATTTGGATGGTAACCCTTTTTTTAACGCATTCCCAAAAATGACACTTTGATGCCCCCAAAGAAAAGCAATCGGGAAGATATTGCTTGCAACAATCAATTACTTCATTTTCCACAATGATTTCTACCCAGAAAGCTAAAAAATTCCAATAATTTATAAACTTCAATTTGTTGTTTGCCACTCCTTTCAATTAGGACCAGTCTAAAATTCTGCCATTCTGATAATGGATTAACTTACCACTATGAATTGAGAAATCGTAAGTTTTGAAAGCAATGTAAGAGAAGCAGAAATCGAGCAATTTCCTCTTTTCTCACAATGTTTTTTACTCCATTTGGCTTTTGCAGTTTTAACATATTTTGAATTGTTGTCTGTAAATTCTTCCAAAGCAGATCAGCCTAAAATTCTATCCTCTAGTTATGGGTTAGAGCTTCATTAGAAACTTGCCTGTTTGACGGGACATTTCCAGAGGTATCATTTGCTTAATTCTCTATGGCAAAAAGTATCTTTTTTTCCGAATTCAGAACAAAAAAACTCATAATTGTAGGCAGCAATTTCCCCGAATTCCAAGTTTTCTTTTGATTGGTAAATTTGTCCGAACTAAAGGCACAGAGTAGTGTAGAAAGTTTTACAAAGCCTTACTTAGAGTTGATTTATTATATTTAAAGTTATGAAGCAGGGTTCTCCCCAGGCCTTTATGGCGTATCGGCCCCGATACGCCTTCATAAATTAAGAGAGTTTGCCGATACGCCTTCAGATCGCCGATACCCGTAAATTTGGTCACCGATACAGCTTAATTTCTAGCTGAAGAAAGGGTCAAGCAAGCCACTAAAATTGGTTGCAGAAGCGCGGACACGACAGGCTCTTTATCTATATTGTTGTTTACCATATATTACGTAACACCTTTATTGATAAGACCCTTACACTCGTACTAATTGGTGATTATTGATTTTTTTCTCGCGTTTACCACTGGTACCGCGCTATCAGTCACCAATGATGATGGGTACCAATATGTAAACAATGAATTCAAAATGGCGACCCAGTTTCGGAAAATTGTCACTTCGGCTGAGATTTGCCGAGATAAAATATGTGGTTATTTGATGTGACAACTATCAAATAAAGCCACAGTGGTTTGAAATTTAATTTTTGGAAGGAAAGATTAATTTGGTCAGTTTATTTTATACACTGATCGCTGAAACATGCCATTTTCGCGATCTTTTTCTTTACGAGAATTTGCCGAAATAATAAAGACAGATTGGTATAAAAGCCATCCTAGTTATACTTAGCGCTTGTTTTCAACCCACTTTAATAATTACATACATGTATCTTTCTGATTAAGTCCGTTTATTTTTTATCCAACATGGAGGTTATTATCTCACACATTCCTACCCTGGTTTGTTCAACTCCTTTGTAAAAAAAAAAAAAAAAAAAAATGATTTTAAATTTTTATTAAAAGTATTATTATAATTTTAGTAATCATGTAATGATATCTCTCCCTCTCATGATTTTTGCTTCAAAAAAAAAAAAAAAAAAAAAAAAAATACCCCATAAAAATCAAAGTGCTGAAAGCACTTCAAGAAAAGAATGCCTTACACCAAATAGGTTTTCTTTTTATCAAAAGCAATGGTTTAATTATTATTTAGAATCAGGAAAAGATAATTCACTCTATAAGATTCTGAAAACAAAAAAAACTTTTGAAAATCAAAGTGCTGAAATCACTTGAAGAAGAGAAGAGTAAGGACACTTGGTTTATGAATTTGATCAAGTTTCATTTTATAATTTGAGAATTAAGCTTAGATTGGACACTGCTGATATATACTACTTTTTTATTAACTTATTGAAATCAAAGAGCTGAAAGTACTGTTAGAAGAATAGTTATAGTGTCAGACAGTCAAGGGATTCTGAATGGGCAAATAATGATCCTTTCAAATTTGACACAGAGAATCTGATTGAGCTCTTTAAGATGCAAAATTTGAAGATGAAACCAGGTATTTCACACAGGAATCTTACATTTTTAAAATACTGAAAATAATATCTATATTTTTCTGAAGAAGGGCATTTTTTCAATCCAACACTCCATGCTTTTTTTAAAGAGTCCTCAAGGATAGGATTTTTGGACAGACTTGTTAAAATGGCCAAGCATGAAAAGATATTACTATCTAACAGACAAGCAGCTGACACCTTTTTTTACTCATTCCTTTGAGACTTTGTGATTTATTCTTTCATTTGACCAATTGATACCTTGATTTTATTTGACTCGCTGTATTTTTATGGCTTTTGGATATATTCTTTCATTTTCTTTCCTTTTCACATCCCTTTTTAATGGGACAATTTAGTGCCCTTTCTAACAAATAGGATAGAGAGGCAAAATAAGCTGAGTAATGTCACAATTGATTGGTATCAAAATCAGCCTCAGAGTAGAAGAAAAAAGCTATAATAATTAAAAGGTTGAAGCATATTATTCAAGAATAAAACTCAATAAAAATCAAGATATTAATAAACAAGCTGAAAAGCACTTTTAATGACCTTTATTATGTATAGTAATACCATATGATAACTGACAACATGCAGCGCATGTGCCACTACGCCTTCAAAAAATTCTGGGGAGAACCCTGTGAAGACCTTGCTTTTGGTTGTTGACTTAACCGATTCCAACAGAATGACACTTTTTGGCATCCCTCAGGAAAATCGTCAGAGCAACATTGTGGAAAATGAAGAAGTTGCTTGTTTCAAGTAATTTCTTCCTTTTCCATTACGTTTTTTACCAAGTAAGACAAAGAATTATGAATTTTCATTAATTTATAATTTTTTCAATCTGGACCAGTCTAAAAAACTTCCATGCAGGAATGGGTTAATATAGACAAGAATGAAAAGATGCATCATTAATACAGTTTCATATTGCAACCAAAATTTTGTTAAAATTAGCTGCAATTGTTTGGAAATTTCAAATTTTAACACTCTCCTATTTTAAAAAAATTAGACCTGTCAAAATTCAAAGGCTTTACAGACAAAAATTAAGTGTGGCTTTAATTTGAAAACTAAACATTCAGCAGGGTAGAAAATATTGAGGAAAAAGAAGAAATTGCAAAGCAATTTCTTATTTTCCCACAATGTTTTCTCAAGTATTAAATCACGGGGATGTAAAATCCAGGGATTGTACAGAAAAGGGTTAAACAAAAAATGAAAAATTAAAGGAAGTAAAGGATTCCTCAAAAGATAAGCATCTAATCATAAACACATGAATTCACTTCCGACAAATCAAAGTAGGCTCACTTCAAAAATATGCTAACTTAAATCAGGGCCTAATTGACAGATACAGGGTTTTATCGGTAAAAAAAGCTTTGAAAATGCACTTCCAAATTTCCCACTACTGGGGCATGAATTCATTTTTCCCTGGAAAGTTTTTCCCACGGTCTTGAATGAGCCGTTATTTTCTGAGTGGAAGCCAATACAGGCGATTTATTGTTTATTTCATCAAGAAAAAAATTATGTCTGCTTTGAAATCTGATGTTGTTAAACTTTATTTTGCCCAGATTGCAGGGGATTAAGTTCTAGTCTAGTTTAGCCAGTGCAGTGGTATGGAAATAAAGGTTTTCTGAAGGTTTTTTTTCTTGAAAAAGCTGTAGTTACAACATTTAAGTCACCAAACCAACAAAAAAGGTGAAGAAAAATGGTGGCCAATATTGGAGTTAAAAAATCATTTCTGGTCTCAATGAATGATTTCATTGGTCAACTGGCTATTTGATTAGTCAATTTTACATAACGAGTTAGCTTTGAGATATTCCAAGACTTTGCCAGGTATTTATTTTCTTGTCCCTGGGCAAATGGCCTTGCAAAATGTTTTTCAATGTCTGCAAGAAGTATGACAAAGAGGTGGTATTACTAGACTTGGACCACTCTTTGCACAATGTGAAGGCTGATTATAGTTTACCCTTGTCTTGCTGAACCCGGAATATTCCGGTTTTGGCAGGAGGTGTAGACCAAGATCAGACTGCACATAAGTGCAGTCTGATCTTGGTCTTTATCTCCCGCCTGTACTTTTCCTGCCAGAGCTGTTTATGAAATTTATTTCTCAAATAAATATTGTTTTTTGAACAACAGGTTCTATCACTGCTTTCAGCCCTTTGATTTTACAGCAATTCAGTAAGGTAATTTATACAGCATGACAAGGGTTAATATACACCTTCTGTCAAAGCCAGTCTTGTGGATGTCAACAGATTTTGTAGACTAGGACCAGATTTCATATAATTTGTGCAGGCTGATTATATTCAATTATACCTTCTGTTGAAGCACTGAACAGCCAATATCGTGGTTGTCAAACAGGTGGTGTATAGCTTAGGATCAGATTTTACCTATGTTCAGGCTGATATAGTCACTATATACTCTATTTCAAAGCCATGAACTGCCAAATTCTGATGGATGTCAAACTTGTGGTATATAGACTAGGATCAGATTTCTCATTTGTGCAGGCTGATTATAGTCTATACATTCCTTCTGTCATAGTAGAGATATCGGTTTAAGTAACTCAGATCAGAAAAGGCATTGTGAACTGAAGACTCTGATCAGGCTGTATAGATGCATAGTCTGATCAGAGTATTTAAAGAAATATCAAAATGTAACACAATAACACAATAAGGCTCATTTAACAGAATTTCATAGGACATCTTAAAGTTTCATAAATAGAATTTATAAATATCATTGCACCTGTCTTTGGAATGTGTCATGGACTATTTAATATAAACTGTTTATCCTTTAAAAAGAAATCTCATACAACAAGGGGTTTCAACCATTTTGTTAACTCATTCCTGCTTTTTGATGCCCCTCAAGAAAAGGCTTTGGGAAGCAATGTGGAAAATGAAGAAATTGCTTACTTATCCACATTTTTTTCTGTCCCAATAGCCAAGATATCTAAAATTTCATCAAGTTGAAGTTGTTGTCTGCAACTTATCTAAACCATACCCACACAATCCCTCCTTTTTTAAGCCTCTCAAGAAATTAGCTTGATACAAGCAATTTCTTCATTATCCACAATGTTTTCTCTCCAAAAATACGAAAAAATCTAAAATTCCATTAACTTGAAATTGTCGTCTGCAGCCTTTTTCAATTTGGATCAGTCTAAAATTCTGTTGTGTTGGAATGAGCTAATTTGGACCAGTCTAAAAAAGATGGATCACAATTGGTTAAAAAATTTATACCCTTTTCCATACAACAAAGTTTTATGCTTTCGAGTTGACATACCCAGGGCTCAAAAAGATTAACTCGTGTACACAACATCCCAGTACAGAAAGAAGGGGTGTTTTGGATATTGGATTATATTTCTCCAACATTATACTTATGCAAACCCTGTTTCGTGGGTAATCACACCTACAAAGTAGAGAGGGGTGTATTTGACTCACCATGTCTCAGTCCATCTGTCCATCACCTTTTTGGTTTCTGTCCTTTAAGTCAGGAATCAACTGACCTACAACCATGAGAATTCATGCAATTATTGCAACTGATCCAAGGAAGTGTCCTATTGTTGTTAGGTCATTTAGGTCAAAGGTCAAGATCGCAATTGAACTTTGTTTGAAAATAAAGTTTTTAGGTTCTTAGATGTGTGTCTTTTTGGTTGGGTGTGAGTGTTTCTGTGCTCAGGCTCACAGGCCATTTCACAAGGGACTTTGAAATTTTATATGCATGCTATCCATGACCCATATAGGTGTCTTATTGTTTTGGGGTAATGTAGGTCAAAGGTCAAGATCACAACTGAACTCAGATCTTTGATTGAAAAATGTTTCGATGCTTTAGCTCATATGCCATTTGACCAAGAACTTCAAAACTTTATTTGCATGCTATCCATGACCAATATAGGTGTCCTATTGTTTAAGGGTAATGTAGGTCAAAGGTCAAGATCACAATTAAACTTTGATCGTAAACTGTTTCTGTACTCTAGCTCATAGGCCATTTGACAAAAGACTTTTAAGCTTTATGTATTCTATCCATGACCTATGGAGGTGCCCTATTGTTTTGGGGTAATGTAGGTCAAAGGTCAACAGTGCAATTGAGTTACAAAGCATTTTTTAGGGGTATGAGTCTGCTTTGCTACACTTACAGCTCGAATTATCTTGTTGAAATCGGGTTTCTTACAGTCTGTCTTTGATCTTTGTCTACACCAACTATTAGTTGCTTTCAAGCTAGAATTGTGTAAGGCAGCAATTAACAAAAGAAATATTAACCAACAAGAAGAGCCTTAACCCTTTCCCGTTCAAATACGGGATTTTACGTTCCTGTGATTTTGTACTCAAGAAAACATTGTGGAAAAAGAAGAAATTGCTTGTAACAAGCAATTTCTCCTTTTTTCACAATATTTTCTACCACATAGGATGGTTTCTTTTCAAATGGCATCCAGTTTTCATTGACGTCTGCAGCCTCTTTCAATTTGGACTAGTCTAAAATTTCCAAAAACAGGAAAGGGTTAAAATGTCTTCAGTCCTTTGATTTCTTAACATTTCTCAACAAAGATTTTATTCAGTATTACAAGGTTAAACCCTTTCCTGTTCAATCCCTGCTTTTTAAATGTGCCTGTGATTTTAGACTTGTGAAAACATTGTGGAAAAAGAAGAAATTCTTCTTTTTTCACATTATTTTCTACCTTACAGAAAGATTATTTTTCAAATAAAATCAATTTTATATTAATGTTGCCGGAAACCCTTGAATTTGGAACTTGAACAGGAAAGGGTTAGGGGTCCAACTTCAGATAGAAGTTTTCTTTTCTGAAATTCAGCCCAAGAGGGTTCAATAATTTTTTTCAAGGGGAAATTATAGGATTGTGGGATAAGAAAAATTAAAGAGTGTAAACTATGAATGAACAAAAAGACATCAGAAATTTTCATTTATTTTTTATGGATTTCACCTGTCGCGGATAACCAATTACCTGGTGTAATGATGCATTGTAAGAGGATATCTCCCTTTTAGCCCATTCCTAAACTACCAAATTTTAGACTAGCTCAAATTGATAAAAGGACAACAATGTTTCCAATGCTTGTTTTTGTAGGGCGTTAACCAATTACCAGACAATAGAATTTTAGACAGGTCCAAATTGAAAGGAGTTGCAAACAGTAATTTAAACACTTTGCAGATTTAATCCATTCCCACTAAAGGAACGACGATTTTGATGCCTGTCAAAAAAAAAAAACAAACAAAACAAGCAGTCAAACATTGTGTAAAATGAAGATTTTGCACATTTTCTACCCAGAAAGTTTAAAAAAAACTAAAATGATTTAAACTGTCATCTGCAACTGCTTTGAATTTGAACCAGTCTAAAATCATGCCATTTGGTAATGGGTTGAGGTGGATTTAATTGATGAAAATGACTAAGATACAACATGTTACCAATTGTTAAATATTTGCTTTATGAATTTTTTCTTGATGCATAAATTATGTAAAATTACCTGAGTCTTATTATTTGTCAAAAATAATGCAGCTCATCTAAGACTAAGTTACAATGATTTTGTTTCCCAACAACAATTATGCAATTACCAAGGTACAAAACCATTAACTCTTTCCGGCATGATCCCTTGTTTTAACGCTTGTCATGCTGAGTAAAATCTTTAAAGGCTTTAATTGCGGGTCAACATTTCTTTGCACAAAGGAATTAATGAACAATTTTGACTTGAATTGAACAAGCAGGTGGTGTATACAAAGATCAGGCTGCACATATATCTGCAGCCTGATCTTTGTATATACCTCCTCCCAAACAGGAATATTCTGGTTTCAGCATGACATCTCCTAAAAAAAGTTCATGAACTTTTGATGAACATTCATGTTAAACAAAATTTGCCTTTCATGGACTTCAAGAAGTTCTTGAACATTTGTTCACGAATTTCAAAAGTTCATGAACTATCCAGCCAAGTTCATGATCTTGCAAGTTCATGAATTCCTTGAAATTCACAAGCAAAAGTTCACGAACTTCTTGAAGTTCATGAAACGCAAATTTTGAGTTTCAGGAATGTTCATCAAAAGTTCATGAACTCCCCTGAAGAACTCTGGAAGTTCATTAACTTTTGCAGGATGACTTTCATCAGAAGTTAAGGTTTAACATCCCTGTGTTGTTATACTCGATAAAATATCATGGGAAAAGAAGAAATAACTTGTTTTCCCACAATATTTTCTACCCTGTAGGTTGGTTACTTTGCAAATTGCAATCACTTTTAACTCATTCCCACTCAGTGATGCTTTTAGTCACCACCAAAAAAAACTTTTGAAAACATTATGACAAATGAAGAATTTCTTCATTATCCACAATGTTTTTCTATCCCATACATGTAAAAAAATTCCAAAATTTCATTAGCTTTAAATTGTTGACTTATTCTTTTTAATTTGGACAAGTCTAAAATTTTGTTGTCTTGTAGTAGGTTTATTTTTCTTACCATCATCTCTCAAATTAGACAAGACCAAAATTTTGAAAAAAATAGGAAAGGGTTAAAGGATGTTAAGATTTTACACATGATATCGCGTGGCTGACACGAGCGTTTTTCTACTGGATGAATAATAACTACCTGTTTCATTAAAAATTTTGCATATAGAAGATTTGTAAAAATGATAGATAGCTCTACCCTTTATTTATTAAAAATATTTCAACTTTGAGACCTTTTTAACTCATTCCCTATGAGCAAGCAATTTCTTCATTTTACCCAATTGTCTTCCCAAATAGAATTTCTTGAGAGGTGCCAAAAAGTGTTATTGTGTGGAAATGGGTTAAATTGATTGATTTATTGAATTGGGTTTAACGCCACTTTAAACAATGGATTCCTGGTATTTCTCACACCAGTACTACCACCACATCCTTTCCTAGCCTCCAGCTGCTATCCCGCTTAGGTTTATGAATATCAACCCATTGGTAAGAGACAAATGTCGGTAAGAATATGTGCCGCCGGCGGGGATCAAACCCATGACACCCCATGATTGAAGATTAGGAGTCTGGCAGAAAATGGGTTAAACCCCTGCCAGGCATGTAATGACGACAGGCAAATGGAGATACCTCCGTCTGTTTGTGAGTGTGTGCCTGTTTGGTTGGGTGTGAGTGTTTGTTTGTGCGTCCATTTCTTGTCTTGAGCATGTATTCTACATTAAATGATGGTTTTCAAAATAACTTGGAACAGTTATTTCCCTTGAAGAGCACTAGTGTCATGCTTAAAGTTGTGTTGGAAACTCCCAAATTCAAGGACTGAGTCTGTCTGTCTGTCTGTTTGTCAGTCTGTCTGTGAGTCTGTCTATCACACAACAACACAAAGGTTATACTATTTGAAATATCTTTGTCTTTTTGGGTAGAAAGCAATGTGGAAAGTCCAGAAATTGCTTTTACTAAGTAATTCCTGTATTTCCACGTTGTTTTCCTAAACTTTTTTCCATGTGGAGCATAAAGGGTGAGATTGCGTGGGAATGGTCATAATCCAAGGACATCTTGTCCAAATATTTTGACATTTTCGATATCTCGACTTAACCCATTACCAGACTGCAAAATTTTACACTGGTCAAAATTGAAAGGAGATGCAGACAAGAATTTACATTTTGTGAAATTTATGTAGCCCCTGCTGCTGGAATTTGGCATGCTTAGCGCTTTCTTTCAAGGTTGTATAAATTTTTAACCCATGTCATGCTGAACTTGGATTATTCCTGCTTTGGCAGAAGGTATAGACAAAGATCAGCCTGCACATTAGTGCAGTCTGATCTTAGTCTTTACCTCCTGTTTGACGGCTTCAACCAAGAGATGGTTATAAATTTCAAAATAATTTTTTACCCTTAACCAGTGTTTCCAGTGCTTTCAGGCCTTTGATTTTAATGTAAATTCAGATAAGGAGTGTATTTAGCATGACAAGGATTAAGCTACTGGTTATCAGAATGCAGGAATTTTGATACATGAAACTAAAATGATATTACTGCGTAAAACCTTTTAGATACTTTATCCCTATTTGCTTAGTGCTAAAAGAAATTTATTCTAAACTCATAGTCTATTAGATCTATATATACTTATATGCCCATAACCGTATACAGGTGCTTTAAACCATTCCATCACAATTCAGCTTTTCTGCGCCCCTTGAGAAATCAAAGTACCAAAAGTACTGTAAGCTAGCAAAGCATGGTTTTTGTTAAAGGAATGTATCAATGTTTCTGAAATCTAGAAATGAGTCCAAGAAATGAAGTGCAGTTATCATGCAAAAGAAGTGCAGTTATCATGCTATAATGCTGCCTCCCCCCGGGAATCGGAACTAAACACCCGATAATTCGTGATAAATTCCTGTAACAAGTTTAATTCTATACATGTTAATTTTATAGTCGGGAAATGAAAAACAACAACTGTAGTTAAGAGATTTTAGCAGAAACCGACAAAATTCAGTGTGTGGTGAATTAAATTCTACCCTTACCTTCCGTGTCTATCGAGATTGAATAATCCGTAAATTTCTACAGGTCTATAAATTGTGGTTCCCTTTCGGTCTCCCAATATTAAGAAGCTAGAATTTTCACCCGAGACAAGTTTTATCATTATGATAGTCGTCGGAATTAATCTAATTGAATTTAGTTTTACACCAACGTAAATATTTCTATACTTAGACAAAAGGGATAAAATCCAAAAATTTCATGCGGTACTGGGTTGAGCTCAGAACCTCTATCATTTTTAGGTCACCTGACCGAAAGGTCATGGTGACCTATTGCAATCATCGATTGTCCGTCGTCGTGCGTTGTGTGTCGTCCGTTGTCCGTTAACTTTTAAACATTTTCATCTTCTTCTCAAGAACTACTGGGCAGATTTCAACCAAACTTGGTAGAAAGCATCATTGGGGGATGCCAATTCAAGTTTGTGAAAATAGGGGTTATGGGGGTCATAGGGGCCCAAATAGGGGGCAAAAAGGGGTAATTTTTGGTTCTTCTTTATGGGGCCACACCCAGAGGTCAAAGTTCATCATGTTAAAAAATTCACATTTTCATCTTCTTCTGATGAAGTACTAAGCTAATTTCAAACTAACTTGGTGAAAAGCATCATTGGGTACTGATTATACAGATTTGTGAAAATTAAAAGGCTGGAGGTCAGGGAGGCCTAAAATGGGGACCAAAAGGGGGTTTTTTTTGGTAACTTTTAAATATTTCATCTTCTTCTCAAGTACTACTGAGGGGATTTCAACCAAACTTGGTCGGAAGCATCATTGGGGGATGCCAATTCCAGTTTGTTAAAAGAGGTTGGGGGGGGGGGGGCTTGGGGTAAAAGGGGCCCCAGTCGGGGGCAGAAAGGGGTAAATTTTTAGGTCACCTGACTGAATGGTCATGGTAACCTATTGCAATCATCGTTTGTCCGTCGTCGTGCCTCGTCCGTCGTCCGTCGTGCGTCGTCCGTTAACTTTTAAACATTTTCATCTTCTTCTCAAGAACTACTGGGCGGATTTCAACCAAACTTGGTAGAAAGCATCATTGGGGGATGCCAATTCAAGTTAGTGAAAATAGGGGTCATGGGGGTCATAGGGGCCCAAATAGGGGCCAAAAAGGGGTAATTTTTGGTACTTCTTTAAAAATCTTCTTCTAATAAACTGTTAATGCCAGAGCTTAAATATTTTGTGTGCATGACAACTAGGACAGGTATATTATAAATTGTGAAATTCATGCCCCTGGGGTCATGTATGGGGCCACACCCAGAGGTCAAAGTTCATCATGTTAAAAAATTCACATTTTCATCTTCTTCTGATGAAGTACAAAGCCAATTTCAAACAAACTTGGTGAAAAGCATCATTTGGTAATGGTTATTTGGATTTGTGAAAATAAAAAGGCTAGGGGGTCAGGGGGCCCTAAAATGGGGACCAAAAGGGGGTAATTTTTGGTAACTTTTAAATATTTCATCTTCTTCTCAAGAACTACTGGGGGGATTTCAACCAAACTTGGTAGAAAGCATCATTGGGGGATGCCAATTCAAGTTTGTGAAAATAGGGGTTATGGGGGTCAAAGGGGCCCAAATAGGGGGCAAAAAGGGGTAATTTTTGGTAATTATTTAAAAATCTTCTTCTAATAAACCGTTAATGCCAGAGCTTAAATATTTTGTGTGCATGACAACTAGGACAGGTATATTATAAATTGTGAAATTCATGCCCCTGGGGTCATGTATGGGGCCACACCCAGAGGTCAAAGTTCATCATGTTAAAAAATTCACATTTTCATCTTCTTCTGATGAAGTACAAAGCCAATTTCAAACAAACTTGGTGAAAAGCATCATTTGGTAATGGCTATTTGGATTTGTGAAAATAAAAAGGCTGGGGGGTCAGGGGGCCCTAAAATGGGGACCAAAAGGGGGTAATTTTTGGTAACTTTTAAATATTTCATCTTCTTCTCAAGAACTACTGGGCGGATTTCAACCAAACTTGGTAGAAAGCATCATTGGGGGATGCCAATTCAAGTTTGTGAAAATAGGGGTCATGGGCGTCATAGGGGCCCAAATAGGGGGCAAAAAGGGGTAATTTTTGGTACTTCTTTAAAAATCTTCTTCTGCCAGAGCTTAAATATTTTGTGTGCATGACAACTAGGACAGGTATATTATAAATTGTGAAATTCATGTCCCTGGGGTCATGTATGGGGCCACACCCAGAGGTCAAAGTTCATCATGTTAAAAAATTCACATTTTCACCTGCTTCTGATGAGGTACTTAGCCAATTTCAAACTAACTTGGTGAAAAGCATCATTGGGTACTGATTATACAGATTTGTGAAAATTAAAATGGGGACCAAAAGGGGGTCATTTCTGGTAACTTTTAAACATTTTCATCTTCTTCTCAAGAACTACTGAGGGGATTTCAACCAAACCTTTTTCTAATTCTTTCAAACAAAATCACTTGTCTTGATGCTCTTTTACTCAGGTGACCGTTAAGGCCCACTGGGCCTCTTGTTGTACTTCTAAAAAAATCTTTTTCTAATAAACCCTAAATCACTTGTCTTGATGCTCTTTTACTCAGGTGACCGTGTAGGCCCACTGGGCCTCTTGTTTAACCAGTCTTTATATTTGTCTATTCTTGATTGTATTAAAGGCCAGCAGCCTTTTACAGATGTTTGTGTGTCACTTATAATGTGTGTTTCACTTATAATGTGTGTTTGGCCTATGATTTATGTTCACATTATAATTTGTGTTTCATTTATAATTTCAGATTTTACTGTCGGGAACTGCTGTGTGCTCGCTATTTTGGAAAAGATTAAAGGTTTTGGTAAGTTTAGATATTAGCTTTAAGATGCATGAATGCACCAAAGTTCCCTACAAACTGAAGTCTGTCCATATGCTTAACCCATTCCCACACAGTGATAAACGCCCCTCAATATGAAAGCTTTGGAAAACAATTGTAGAAAATGAAGAAATTTCTTCATTATCTACAATGTTTTTTAACCCAAAAGACAAAGATTTTAACAATTTCATCAACTTAAAATTGTCGTCTGCAACTTCTTGAATTTGGACTGGTCTCAGATCTTATCGTGTTGGAATGGGTAAATGTGGAAGTATATCATCAAAGTGCTGAAAGTACTATGATAAGCATTTAGAGCCACCTCTGCCAGTCCGTGTGTTGTAATGTGTGGGTGTCCAGATCTTGTCTAGATGCTACAAAAATAATGTCTTCTGCTTTAACCCATTCCCAAACAAGCCCTCCTTTTTACGTCCCCTTGAAAACATTGTGGAAAATGAAAAAATTGCTTATTACAAGCAATTTCTTCATTATCCACAATATTTTCTACCTCAAAAGATGAAAAAAAAATAAAATTCTGTCTTCTTGAAATTGTCATTTGCAGCTTCTTTCAATTTGGACCAGTCTAAAATCTTGTTGTGTCAGAATGGGTTAATGTATTTAAAAACAACTTTGCACATTTGTTCCCCTAGAAGAGTATTCAATTTTAATGAAACTTGGTCAGAATGGTTGCTAGGTTATAAGGATAAACCCTAATGAATATGGAATGGTTCCATTGGGAAACACAGGAAAATTTCTTTATTCACAATTTTTGGTTACAGTTTCAGTTTAATCTGGATAGAACTTGGTCAGAAAGATTTTTTACGTCATAAAGGATGAACACTTTGGAGAATCAAAAGGTTCCAATGAAAATGGGACAAACCCAGTGCAAGACACAGTAAAAGGGGCTTAATTTGATAATGCATAATGCCTGACTTTTCACAAATTAGACCTACTTTGAAGGTTGAGTTTCATGTTGCTTTGTTCATTAAGGAACTCAGGTGAGCAATCTAGGACAATGTTTGCCCTCTTTTTGAAAATCATTATTATGCTATCCTTACCATGACATCATTTTTCTGGGAAAAGGTAACATTGTTACTGTTCTGGAGGTCACATTTCTCAAACTTACTGACTGAATGCTTGTATTGTAATGAAAGATGAGCCCAATTGATATATAAAGTTAAAAGTGGCGTAAGTGACAATTTATCAGTTTTCTGCTTATCCAATCGCAACCTTTTGCCTTTATATCCATTTGACTTTGTAAAAATGTCTAATTGTTATCAAATTTGAGTTGATAAGATAGCTTGAGAAAATGATTTCAGGTGAGCAATATAGGAACATCATCACCCTAAATGGTCTAAAACTAATGAAGAGAAAAATAGTAAAGGATGCATTAAAGGGACAATAATAATATACTCTGGTACCATGTCACTCACTTCCTTTTCAAAAGAAGAAATTCTAAAGGGGCTAATAGGGATTAGGTTTCCTTTTCATTGTAAATGGCTGGGGCGGTACAAAAGGGGGCAGACTAGACATTAGTTATAGTTACCTGCATCGGTCTAAAATTAGGACTCCTTCAATTAGGACTTAATTAATCCTTTCCTTCACAATCCCTTGTTTTTATGTCCCTGTAATTTTATACTTGAGAAAACATTGTGGGAAGAGAAGAAATTGCTTCTTACTTTTCAAAATTGCACCAATCTTTCATTGTTGTCCACATGCAATTTATTTCAAATTATCTAAAATTTGAATAAAGAAAAAAACTTGAACAGGTTGAATTAAAGAAACTTTTCATTTCAAAGTGTATGTTTTTGCAAATACGATATGATATATCGGATAGCAGCCTGAAAACAAATCAAGATAAACAAGATATTGTGTATAAACTAGGACACATAATTTTAGCTGTCATAGCATAAGTTTGAAAGCTTAAGTTAACAGACAAAATTTTGAGGTCGTCTCAAAGTTTAAAGACAAACTGCCACTGGAGGCTTAACCACTAAATCCGTTACATGCCTACACCATAAAAAACAGTTTATACAGAAGTTGCCAACAACAACTTCAAGTTGTTGAAAATTCTAAAATATTTATCTCTCTAAGTAGAAAACAATGTGGAAAATGAAGAAATTGCCTGTAACAAGCAATTTCTTCATTTTCCACATTGTTTTCCAGAACTATTTTCTTGGGGCGTAAAAAGGAGGAACTGTGTGGGAATGGTTAACCCCTTGGTTGCTTTAACCTCATTTCTTTATCATGATAATGTTTGACAGAGAAGATTACTGAACAAAACAATGCTTTGCTAGCTTACAGTACTTTTCAGTACTTTGATTGTTATCATTTTAGGAAAAAAAGAAACTGCTTGCATTTGAGCACAATGGATTTTATTTCAGTTTTGCAACTCATAATCTCTTCCAATTGCCCCATTTCTTTAATGCTTTCTGATCGATTGTGCTGAGATTCCTCACTGGATTACAGTATAGAGGATTGTTAATTTGACAAACTGACCAGAACGTGTTTGAATACTGAACACTTGACGATGGTGATTGAATGATGGTGATTGAACGCTGATTGCTATATTGTTCTTAACAGATTGAATTCTTTCTGGTCAAGATGCAATTGTTCAATCATTGCAACTTTTCATTCAATCCCTACAACATCAGAAATCATCTTAAACAAAAATATATGGGTTATTTTTAAAAGTTTGATTTACCAAATTTGATTTTAACAAGACTTGTACAGCTATGTTAATCATCAGAATGATTGAATGCTATTGATTGAACTCTTTCTTTTAAGGATTGATTGCATATTGGAAAACTGTTATTGCTACCGGATTTAAGGCTGAACACTGATTGAACATGATTGCCGAGAATCACAGTGGTTGAAATAATTGTCAAATTAGCGATGTTCTGTACAGTATCAAAATGACAAACTCATTGCATTTGAGCGCATGTGTGACATTTTTACATATGTGCCCCAAGTAAAGACTCGGATTGCTAGTGCATACGCACAGTCTGATCAAAGTCTTCACTCTGGGCTCTGTAGATAGATACTGAACAAAAGTTTCTTTAAACAATCAGCGAATATTCTAATTGCCCCAAATTGCTGTCCAGGGTGCTCAATATGTGAGAGTCACACACATGCAAAATGGTTGGAAATGTCACGCATAGGCTCATTTTGTATTTTAGTAGATTAGTATCATTACGTCCTGCTGTCATTCATTTCACACTTCTGAAAATTGAGCATCTCAGCGAGACCAAAGTTTTGGTGAGTCATCAAAATGAAACACTTAACAAAAAGATTCATAATGCACCAGTTAGTTGTAAGTTTAGGTCATCCATGAAGGTCAAGTTCACTCATCAAGATCTAATTTCCAAAAAAGGCTCTTACCGGGACATACTGTTTCACAAACATAGCTTGTGTAGATTTGAGGATATGACCACAAAAATTTACTGACATGATAGGCGAAAAGACCGATTATGTGAAATGTCAAAAAATTGAAAATGCAAGAATTCAACATCATTTTTTTCCAAATCCCAGATTATTTGTATTTAGCATGGATGGCTGATGAATTAATACCAGACTGAAATTAGAAAACTTGTTTCTCACAGAAAAAAGGGGTCTGTGAATAAAGGGCCAGGAGAAAACCCCATAATCAGTGCAATTTAAATTAAATTCTTTCACAGCAGGTGACAGTTGCCATAGCAACCTGAAGTATCCCACAAAAATTCCCAAGGAAATTAAAACCTGCTTTCAAAGGGATAACAGTACATTATGACCTGATTTAAGCCCCTGTTCCCCAATTTAACACTTTACTTTTGAAACTTTTAGACTAGTCAAAAAGCAAAGGCAATGCAGACGACATAGAAAGTAAGTTCAATTCATAAGTAACCAGCCTGTATGATAGAAAATATTGTGGAATATGAAGAAATTGCTTGTTACAAGCAATTTCTTTATTTCCACAATATTTTCAATCACAAAAAACAAAGATTTTTAAGCTAGAGGCTAGGAAAGGATGTTGCGGTAGTACTGGTGTGAGAAATACCAAGAATCCATTGTTAGGTGCTCCAGCCGCCGCGATATGAGTGAGATACTGTTAAAAGTTGCATTAACCCTTTCCTGTTTTGCAAAAATTTAGACCTGTCCGATTTCAAAGGTTTTGCAGAGGACAATTCAAAGTAGATTTAATGAAGAAAATATTCATTCAATAGGATAGAAAATATTTTATTGAGAAAAGAAGAAATTGCTTGTTACAAGCAATTTCTTCTATTTCCACAATGTTTTCTAAGGTATAAAAATACAGAGACGTAAAATCCAGGGATTGAACAGGAAAGGGTTAAACCCCTTTCAATCAATCAAAGATTTCTAAAATTTTATCTTCTAAAAATTCTTGTCTTCAACTCCTTTGAATGTTTTCTGCCATATTCAGTCATAATTTTTAGCTCCACCTGGCTGAAAGCCAGCAAGCTTTTGACATGGCGTTGTGTCTGTACGTCCGTCGGTCTGTAAACTTTTACTTTAAAAATCTTCTCCTAAGAAAGTACTGAACAGAATTCTACAAAGTTTCACAGAAATGATCTTTGGGTAACCCTTTGTCAGATTCCTTCAAAGAATTTTGATCAGATGAAAAACATGGCTGTAGTAGGTGGGGCTAACTACCATATAATGTGAAACCATTAAAAATCTTCTTCTCTGAAACCAATTGATGGACTTCAACCAAATTTTACAAGAATGATCATTTTGTGGCCTTTACCAGTTTCCTGCAAAGAATTTTGATCAGATGAAAAACATAGCGTTTTAATGGGCAGGGCTTATTTCCATATACGGTGAAACCTTTAGAAAATTTCTTCTCTGAAACCAATTGGTTTCAACCAAATTTTACAGGATTGCTTATTGGGTGACCCTTTATTCCTTTTGATTCCTTCAAAGAAATTTGATTGGATGAAAAAAATGGCTTTAATTGGTGGGGCTAATTTTCCACATATGGTGAAACCTTTAAGAATCTTCTCAGAAACCAATTGATGGATTTCAACCAAATTTTACAGGATTGCTTATTCGGTGACCCTTTATCAGATTCCTTCAAAGAATTTGAATTAAATGGGCGGGGCCAATTTCCATATAAGGTGAAACCTTTTAAAAATCTTCTCTGAAACCAATTGATGGACTTTTATAAAATCTTACAGGAATGCTCATTATGTAAATCTTTATCAGATTCCTTCAAAGAATTTTGATGGATGGAAAACATGGCTTTAATTGGCGGGGCTAATTTCCATATATGATGTCAGGTTCCTTTAAAGAAGATTGGATGAAAAAATGGCTTTGATGAGCGGGACAAATTTCCATATATGGCGAAAACTTCTTAGGAAGGATAGATAAGGTTAGGCCGGTGGAGCAAATCAGAGGCTCAAGTGCCTCTAGTTGAAATTACACACACTTTGAAATGTTTCCTGCAACCAGACAACAAAAGGATAGAAATTGCAGCCGACATTTCAAACTGTGCTAAAATTAGAAAAGATGGTCCAAACAGGGTAGAAAACATTGTTAGAATAGGAGAACTTGATTGTTACAAGGAATTACTCTTTTGCCCAAAAAGTTTCCCTTGTTTGTATTTCTTCAGGGCGTCTGACAGTGTCATTTTGTAGTAATGGAAAACTTATATATAATAAATCCTTTTTCTCTTTCAGGTCCTTTTAGTTGTTGTTGTATGTATCGCCAGCGGACTTCTGTGCGGTGCAACAGCTGTTTTAAACATGACCCACATTGTACAGACCGTTCAGTCTTTCACAAACTGCCGTTACTACCTCTCACAACAGCTATGCCAATGTTTCTCCCCATACGCTCGAGATCTCCTAAGTCTAGACCACTCGGATACAGGTAAGCGGAGTTAATGATAGCTGTTAACATTTTGCTCGTCTTCAGTGTTTGTTGGATCACTTCAAATTTTATTTTAATTTTGTATGAAAAAAAATTTTGAGCATGCAACAATGAACATAAAAATGTAATCACACTTATGTATGAATACACTTAGCGTAATCGTACAGTGTGATTGAAAATGTCTTGTTTTCTTAAAAGATTTACTTTTTATTTCCCTATATCATTATCTCTGTAAATAGGATATTAACGAATCACAAGTCAGCAAAATTTAGACTTGTCCAAATTGAACGACATTGGAGATAGCAGCATTAACCCATTCCCACACAGTGACACTTTTGGACGCCCCTCAAGAAAAACATTTGGGAAAACATTGTGTAAAATGAAGAAATTGCTTGTAACAAGCAATTTCTTCATTATCCACAATGTTTTCTATCCAAAAAGACGAAAAATTCAAAATTCCATCAACTTGAAATAGTTGTCTGCAGCTTCTTTCAATTTGGACCAGTCTAAAATTTTGCTGTGTTGGAATGGGTTAAAGTGGCTCTTGAACACAAAAGATTTCGGCTCTTTATTTTCAAAATTCTAATTATAATGCTTTCAGAGTACATTTCCTGTTAAACTGATTTTGTTATGACAACAGCTGTACACATCTTCAAATAAAGAGAAGCAAATATATTTTCGTGTTACTAGATGCCAAATAAATCTTCAAAGTATAGCCCAAATGGAACGAGAATTCATTGCGTAAATACTTGTTTGTGTATCACACCAAATCTTGCCTTATTTGTGATTTCCATGTTGTATCTATTTGGTCATTGGCTTCTGCTAGCAATACGGATATTATCATTATTGCCTGTCAAGACTAAAGATTGTTTTTGTTGAAGGGAGTCCAAATTGAAGAGTTGCAGACAACAATTTGAAAATTACAAAATTCCTTCATTTTATGCAATGTTTTCCTGATTGTTTTTCTTGAAGGGCGTCAAAATCCTCATTGTGTGAGAATGGGTTAACACACAATGCCTTTTTTTTACTACCCTGTATAAAAAAGTTTCTTCATTTTCCGTTGATGCATTGTTATCATATTTCGTGATCATAGCATTTGATGAAATGCAGGATATATATAGGATATTGCTTGGTCTACCTCAGCAGTATTTTCAAAATATTGCGCAAGTCCACCATGTATATCGATCAGCTGTTTTTGAGGCGTTTTCTGAAAGTAGGCTTCTGTACTGATGTTGTCCCATAACATGACAAATAGTGGGCCAGAGGTGCAATCTTATGGCGTTATTATTAGTACAGAAAATAAGCTTGTGCAATGTACTTTTATCAACAGCTTGTTGGCATTTATTACATATTTGAGGGACCTCATAAGAACAAAGCATGCAAAGTATATAATTTGCAGTATAAATGTAGCCCTTCCAGATATAAGGCTCACAAATATGACACCAAATACAGGAAACGTCGTTCTGTGAAAATAAAACTTCAAACTGTACGTTTGTGATCTTTGAGCCTACACTTTGGCGAAAAAACAGAATCCTGCTTTTCATGAACCTTATATTTTACAATGGACTGTCAGGCTAATTTTGGCAGATAATATGAAGTGCATATAAAGTGCTCAAAATATCCAAACAGACCATACTTTGACAGAATGATACAAATATTGGGAATGAAATCAGGCTGTGCACAAGAATAACTATTCAGATACCTTACTGATCTGTGAACAAAAATACTTTTTGCGAGATAATTAGATGATAATCTGCAAGAAAAATCAATTTCCTGTAGTCTATTTCTGCCAAAATCAGCATCACACCCATAGATGCGCGAGATACTGCGTTATTACTTTTTCTGGGCAGTTTTTGAAAAGTCTTAAAGCAAAATGAATGAGCGCGCTCTAATTTAAGGCTATTTGTGTGTGAAATGCCACTCCATAGCTCACAACAGTATAATGCAGAACTTAAAACGACTGAATTGTACATAGTACGTAAAGCTAGCGGATTAAAGTTTCCGGATTGGAGTATGCTAAGAGTCTCACCTCATAGTCGTCTGCATGCTATATTAACATTTTCATCGATTGAACACGATTGTTCTAGAATAGTGCCTAAATGTTTATACTGTTCAACTTCGTCAATATGATCATTTCCCATAAACCATTGTCTATTCGCTCTTAAACGGCTTTGCTTACTTTCTCCGAATATGATAATCATCGGCAACTGATGGACTACTTACATCCATATTAAAAATACATAGGCCTAGCTTCGAGTTCTCTAACTCTTTAATTTCTGTAATGAGGATAGTATGTGTAATTTGGATAGTCTATATTTTGGAAAGTCTGTAATTTGTGTAATCTGTAATTTGGATAGTCTGTAAATTGGAAAGTATGTTATTTCAAAAGTCTGAGTTTTGGAAAGTATGTACATTAGCAGGTAGACTTATTCCCAGTCTCACTGATTATTCATATGCTAAATATGTACACTTTTGGTTGAAAAGTTTCTATTCTAAAACTGCTATCTCTCTGTTTTGCTGATGTAAGGGAGATAATTTCAAGGAATGAAATGTATTTGAATGATTTAAATGAACCTTAGTTACTTTCAAACCCTCACTTACTGACAGCATGGGAAACAGGATATTTTAGTTTGTGAAAGTCAAACTCTGTAATTTGGAAAGTCTGTAAATTAGAAAGTCAGCATTTTGGAAGTTTTTTAGGTCACCTGACCGAATGGTCATGGTGACCTATTGCAATCATCGTTTGTCCGTTGTCGTGCGTCGTCCGTCGTCCGTCGTCCGTCGTCCGTCGTCCGTTAACTTTTAAACATTTTCATCTTCTTCTCAAGAACTACTGGGCGGATTTCAACCAAACTTGGTAGAAAGCATCATTGGGGGATGCCAATTCAAGTTTGTGAAAATAGGGGTCATGGGGGTCATAGGGGCCCAAATAGGGGCCAAAAAGGGGTAATTTTTGGTACTTCTTTAAAAATCTTCTTCTAATAAACCGTTAATGCCAGAGCTTAAATATTTTGTGTGCATGACAACTAGGACAGGTATATTATAAATTGTGAAATTCATGCCCCTGGGGTCATGTATGGGGCCACACCCAGAGGTCAAAGTTCATCATGTAAAAAAATTCACATTTTCATCTTCTTCTGATGAAGTACAAAGCCAATTTCAAACAAACTTGGTGAAAAGCATCATTTGGTAATGGTTATTTGGATTTGTGAAAATAAAAAGGCTGGGGGGTCAGGGGGCCCTAAAATGGGGACCAAAAGGGGGTAATTTTTGGTAACTTTTAAATATTTCATCTTCTTCTCAAGAACTACTGGGCGGATTTCAACCAAACTTGGTAGAAAGCATCATTGGGGGATGCCAATTCAAGTTTGTGAAAATAGGGGTCATGGGGGTCATAGGGGCCCAAACAGGGGCCAAAAAGGGGTAATTTTTGGTACTTCTTTAAAAATCTTCTTCTAATAAACCGTTAATGCCAGAGCTTAAATATTTTGTGTGCATGACAACTAGGACAGGTATATTATAAATTGTGAAATTCATGCCCTTCGGGTCATGTATGGGGCCACACCCAGAGGTCAAAGTTCATCATGTTAAGAAATTCACATTTTCATCTTCTTCTGATGAAGTACAAAGCCAATTTCAAACAAACTTGGTGAAAAGCATCATTTGGTAATGGTTATTTGGATTTGTGAAAATAAAAAGGCTTGGGGTCAGGGGGCCCTAAAATGGGGACCAAAAGGGGGTAACTTTTGGTAACTTTTAAATATTTCATCTTATCTCAAGAACTACTGGGCGGATTTCAACCAAACTTGGTAGAAAGCATCATTGGGGGATGCCAATTCAAGTTTGTGAAAATAGGGGTTCTGGGGGTCAAAGGGGCCCAAATAGGGGGCAAAAAGGGGTAATTTTTGGTACTTCTTTAAAAATCTTCTTCTAATAAACCGTTAATGCCAGAGCTTAAATATTCTGTGTGCATGACAACTAGGACAGGTATATTATAAATTGTGAAATTCATGTCCCTGGGGTCATGTATGGGGCCACACCCAGTGGTCAAAGTTCATCATGTTAAAAAATTCACATTTTCACCTGCTTCTGATGAAGTACTAAGCCAATTTCAAACTAACTTGGTGAAAAGCATCATTGGGTACTGATTATACAGATTTGTGAAAATTAAAAGGCTGGAGGTCAGGGGTGCCTAAAATGGGGACCAAAAGGGGGTCATTTCTGGTAACTTTTAAACATTTTCATCTTCTTCTCAAGAACTACAGAGGGGATTTCAACCAAACCTTTTTCTAATTCTTTCAAACAAAATCACTTGTCTTGGTGCTCTTTTCCTCAGGTGACCGTTAAGGCCCACTGGGCCTCTTGTTTTTTTTGTAAGTCTGTAATTTTGATAATCTGTATATTAGAAAGTCTGTATATTGGAAAGTCTGTATATTAGAAAGGCTGTATATTGGAAAGTATGTATATTGGAAAGTCTGTATTTTGGAAAGTATGTATAATGGAAGGTCTGTATATTGGAAAGTCTGTATATTGGAAAGTCTGCATATTGGAAAGTAGGTATTCTAGAAACTCTGTATATTAGAAAGTCTGCATATTGGAAAGTCTGTATAATATTGAAAAGTATGTATATTGGAAAGTCTAGGGAGAGTGTATTTCTGAATGCCTATGTTTTTGTGCATCTGTACAGATAATCTTGCTCAAGGAACCACCTTTTTGAAGCGACTACTTTGATTAGAGGACCACCATCAAAATTCTCTTTCCAAAACATAGAACATTTTCATAATAGGACATTTTTCCAATTAAATTATCAAAACTAAATCCTATTTTGGTGGATCTCATTAGAATTACCTAGAGATGAGTTAAATTAACATAAGATTATGTGAGAATCCTACAATGATTTATTGATTCAGTCGAATCAATTTCCTTCATATGTCACAAAAAAGTGTATTAGCCAAATTTCGCTTAATGACGCTTTTTGACACCTCTTTTTTTGACAAGCAATTTCTTCATTGTCACAATGCTTTCTACCCAGAAAGATGAAAAAGTTTAAAATTTCATAATCTTTAAATTGTTGCCTGCCACTCTTTTTAATTTGGACCAGTCTAAAATTTTTCTATCTGGTAATGGGTTAATATTGGTTGATATAAGTTTAGAATGTTTTTAGCTTGCCCACAAAATCCTGTGACTTAAACCCTTTACCCTTTATAAGAACTATAATTAATAGGATGCTAATAATTTACACAGTGCATTTATAAGGGGATGACAGTGACTCTTTGATTTTGTGCCCTTAACATTTAATTCTGTTTCTAATAGCACGCAAACGGTCACAAACACCCACTCGATGGCCAAGTGGTATAGGTGCTTGACTCATGATCTGAAGGTCACAGGTTCAAGCCCCACCGTCACCAGGGTGTGTTCATGGGCAAGACACTTAATAGCAAGCCCCAGTGGAGTTAAGCCAATGCCTTTCTTTCAGGGATGTGAAAACATCTGGTTTATGTGTTAAAGAGCATATTTATTTGCTTAAACCATTCCCTCACAACAAAATTTTTGACTGGTCCAAATGCAAAGAAGTTGCCGATGGCAATTTCAAGTTGAAAGAATTTTGAGTACCGCTATCTTTTTCAGTAGAAAAAAAGGTTGAAAATGAATAAATTGCTTTGTAACAAGCAATTTCTTCATTTTCAACCTTGTTTTTCTCAAGAATTTCCTTCAGGGGTGTAAAAAAAGCCGGATTGTGTGGGAATGGGTTAAAGCTTTCGTCACAGTGGATCTAAAACAAATTAGTATAAATTAAACACCCACTAGGTTGAGCTATGTTGTCTGCGGACAGCTCTTGTTTGGACAGTATAGTCTTGATTGTTTGATTAACCATAACCAAAGAAAATCATTATCATTCAGAAAAGGTAACATGTAAAGTGTTTTAACTATTCTATAATTAGACCAACAGTTAGTGCAAAAGTGCACTGAATCCTGTAAATCTATATTGGACTAGGTCTCCATTATTTGAATAATTAATAAAGGAAATCGTGTAACAGATGTTAAGAACTTAATTAGAACCTAAATCTTCATGAACTGAAACTGGAAAATTTTGTGAAATTATGGGATTATGATGTAAGAAATTGGGATTATGAAATAGAAAATCGGAATAGTGAAATTGGAAATTGAAAAATTGATTGGCATTTATGTGATCTATTCGCTAACTTCTGCGGTAAGAGGAGTTTAATTAATCCAAGTCTTGTTAAACCCCATTCAAACAAATCAATTCACCCAAAATTTGATGACAAAATTAATAAGGCTGGTAAAGGTTGAAAGGATTTGCTGACAACATTAACCCTTTCCTGGTTAATCCCTAGTTTTTACGTCCTTATGATTATATTATTGAGAAAACATTGTAGAGAAAGAAGAAATTGCTTGTAGCAAGCAATTTCTTCTTTTTCCACAATATTTTTTACCTCACTAAATGGTTATTTTCCAAATTAAATCCACTTTTAATTTTCCTCTGCAAAACCTTTGAATTTGGACGGGTCTAGAATTTTGAAAACAGGAAAGGGTTAAAATGTTTATAAATTTTTCATTCTTACAACTTTCTTGGTAAAAAACATCTTTTTAAAATGAAGGAATTGCTTATTGCAAACAATTTCTTCATTTTACACAATACTTTTCCAAACGGTTTTTCTGAGGAGAATGAAAAAAACATGGGAATGGGTCAATGGGTCAATTAGTATTTGTATAATGTAGTGACTCTTCTACGGTAAGATGAATTTAACTCATTCCCTCACAATGACGCTTTTAAACGCCCCTCAATATAATATTTTTGGCAACATTGTCGACAATGAAGAAATTGCTTGTTACAAGCAATTTCTTCATTATCCACAATGTTTTCTACCCTGAAAGATGAAGATTTTTAAAAATTTCATCAACTTAAAATTGCTGCCTGCAACTTCTTTGAATTTTGACTTGTCTAAAATTTTGTTGTGAGGGAATGGGTTAACATGAAAAAGCGGATGACAAAATATTATACTGGTGGGATTGCCGCTATCATTCAACATTCACTTTTTGTCAAAAAATATGTTTTTATTGGTCTAATAATATTTGTCGAGCCTGCTTACGGTTAGCAAGACATATATTGGTCCCCATGACAAGTCATTGTATGTGGCTTACAGAGCTTGTGATTGACTCTTAAACCAGGGGTTTGACCCTCAAAATCTAAAAATTTCCTGTTTTGACAGTTTCTTTCTCAAAGGGGTTACTTTGACTATATAGACTATAATGACTATATAGATTAATTGTTAACATCTCGTTAAAAGATATTTATAGATCAAATTTCAAACACACAATTTCATCTCTTTATCAATTTGATCCCATGGAAATCAGTTTTGTAAAATGAAGAAATTTCTTGTCACAAGCGATTTCCTCATTTTCCACAATGTTTTCCAAAGCATTCTTTCTTGAGGGGTGTCTAAAAGTGTCATGGCATGGAAATTTTGCTGTGGGTTATGGGTTAAACAAATTCTTGGATAGCTCCAAGGTCATGGCTCAAGGTCAAACATGCAGAAGGCTCGACTTGATGTCTCTGGATGTCTCTCTAGTAGACTGAAAGCAGCCATATATCAATTGTTGGGAATGTAATATAGACAGAATTGATTGTAATTTCAGAGCTGACTAAGTACGATTTCAAGGATGCGGGAAGCTGCTCATCTATTCAAGATGTACTCCCTCAGTTACTCTACACACTGATAGCTGTGTATGCCATTGTGTTGCTTGTGTGTATTGGTTCCGCCATTGTTGCACTTCTTGTCCTGCGGATTGAGACAAACAAACGAAACTGCTTCCAGGTAAAGAGATTGACAAATTTTCCATTTGGTTGGGTCCAAGTCGAGGTAACAATACAATCAGCATTTCGATTTGCAGGTGTTCTATGTGGCCCTGTGGTTAGGGCAGCAGTCATCTATTCTTTAAGAGAAGTTGCAATTAGCTTAGGCACTGGTCAGTTTGATATGTCAATTGACGGATCAACTGCCACGCCCAATGAGCACCAACAGGAAATTCAACCACACAATAAAATTTTAGACCAGTCCAAATTCAAAGAAATTACAGACGACAATTTTTAAGTTGTCGAAATCTGCAAAATCTTTGTCTTTTAGAGTAGAAAACATTGTGGATAATGAAGAAATTGCTTGTAACAATTTTAAGTTGACGAAATCTTCAAAATCTTTGTCTTTTAGAGTAGAAAACATTGTGGATAATGAAGAAATTGCTTGTAACAAGCAATTTCTTCATATTCCCCAAAATTTTTTTCAAAGCTTTCATATTGGAGGGGGGGGCGTTGTAAAGCGTCACTGTGTGGGAATGGGTTAAATGGCTTAATTTGCAAAATTTATGGTCAGTTATCCAGAAAGTGTTGTTATTGTCTCCGGCTGTTTCGGTGAAGGGGATATAGTAATGGTCTCCGTCTGTCATTCCGTAACTTAGCTTGTCCTGAGCATATCTCCTAAAGTATAAATGCTATCAATTTGAAATTTCATAGGTGGATATATCTCATTGAGGAGAAGTGGAGTGCATGAGAACCCAACTCTTGCTTGCATAATTTTGGAGTTATTGCCCTTTGTTGTTTCAAAGACTAAGATTTTGTCAGGAGCATATCTCTGAAAGTATAATAGCTATTAACTTGAAACTTCATAGGTGGATAGATCTCGTTGAGGAGAAATGCAGTGCACAAGACCCACATTTCTTACTGTACAAGACCAACAACTCTTGCTTGCATAATTTTGGAGTTATTGCCCTTTGTTATTTGTAAGACTTAGATTTTGTCCTGAGCATATCTCTGAAAGTATAATAGCTAATATTGTACTCATTGAGAAGAAATGCAGTGCACAAAAAGCCTTAACCTAACTAGCTTCTGTTTACTATCAATCTTTTAAAGCGGGGGATGGCCATGGCCCGCATGGCTCTTTTTAAGATTTGGAAGCTACAATGAATATATTTATGACCCATTACCAGATACGAATTTTAGATTGGTCCATACAAAAATAGGTTGCAGATCACATTTCATAGTGGCTTGAACTTGAAAGATAAGTGCTAAATCTGATTATCTACAATGTTTTCTACCCAAAAATACAATGAATTTAAAGACCCATAAAATAAAATGTTGTCTGCGAGTTCAATCTGATCCAGTCTAGAATTTTGTCGTCTGGTACTGGGTTAGATGAAATGATCAATGAAACATCTGTCTTGTATTTCAGGATGAGAACTATGAAGAAGTTTATACAGTAAGTGGAAGTTCTATTCATGATCAGTCCGACAGCGAACCAGAAATCATAACATCCAATCAGGATCATTGTCAGGGGTCACAAAATTTTACTGGGCAGGTTACAAGTCACATAGGAAGTAACATTGATACTATAAATAGCACTAGAAGTGTGGTTCCTTCTATAAATAGTAACAGAAGTGTTCTACAAACCCAAAATGTAGGTCGGAGTGCAACATCGAGCCAAAGTAGTCTACAGAATTCTACCAGTTTAAAATCTGTTGTAACTCCTAGATCCAAAACACCTGGATTAAGTGATTTGGGTAAGGAGAGTTTGGCCAATAGATATAAGATAAACAAGACTCCAGATAGAGAAGTGACGTTTAGACACCGTGTTTCAAAAACTCCGGACAGGGAAGTAGGATCTAGACGTAGAAACAGTTTAAATCTGTCAAAACGGTTAAGTAAATCATGTGATTCTCTTGAATCTTCAGGCAAAGAAAGTTCCGAGCAGCAGGAATTCGATTCTGTTGTTTCAAATAGAAAAGGAAAGGGAAGGTTAAAGGAGCATCGTAGGAAGGGAAAAAGGGCCGCAACAGTGCACACCCTTGATAGGGACCAATTATTGTTAATACTCAGTCTTCAAATGCGATATCTGCAGGAGTCGCAAGAAAAAGAACTAAAGAGAAACTCTCAAGTTGCTGCTACTTCTCGCAGGGCCATCACACCTCAACCAGCATCGCAAAAACAAGTCATACCACAGAAAGTGAGATCCCACACACCTCAGCCTTATCGAGCGAATTCCCAAAGGGAAAAAGAAAAAATTGCAAAGGAAAAGGAATTTTATGATCAAATAGAAACTTTATTGTTTAGATCAAAACAGAAAGAACAACAGCGCTTGAATCAAAATCAGGTTGGGTGGGGTAAGAAAATAAGGAAAGTGTCAGGTAGTGAGGAACAAAGTAGGACTGGTGTTAATTTAGACAGGGGAGAAAACGGGCATATAGTAAATGACAAAGATAACATTTTCAGTGGGCAAGGAGGTTTACAAACCAGTTCAGAAAGTTATTTGACATCACAACAAATCTATAGAACTACCCCACCTTCAAAAAGTGGTTATATGCCGTACTCTGGTCCAAGTTATAACTCAGCTGACAGTGTTCATTATATAACTTACAGTGACAATATGTTAAGAAAGCTTCCCAAGCAGCCACAGTCTCGCCCCTCAGTTAGAAACTCTTCACTACCACCTGAACCCATACATAGGGGTGTGAGTCGTCAGTTACCTCCAAAACCAATATCAAGACAGCAATATGTAAACCAGCCACTACCACCCCAACCTATTCATCGAGGGTATTCAGCTTTTCAGATCGTAGATAGGTCAAGTAAATCAAGAAGTCCATCGGTAGCCAGCGACCATGAAAATAATGTTATGATTACAACGGGAAGAACCGGTTCCAGAAAGGACCAAGCGGATGTTGCAATCAGGGAAAACTTCAAAATGAATCCAAGTCCTTATATGCTTCAAAACGTAAACGATCCTGGAAGAAATCCAACTAGAAATTTGCATCACACTGTCAATGAGAATGTCAAAATGCTAACTGAGAGAAGTAAAAACCAGACCCCTTCTCCTGATATCCTCCCTCCTTACTCAGGCCCACCCTCATATCATGAATATGTATCATCTTGTGAACATTCTATGACCTCCTCTTTGTCTTCCAACCCTGATGATATTTATACCATGCCAAAAAGGCGTTGCAGTCAGGAGGAACAGGCAGAAAGGATAACAGCCAGTCACAATACTCAAGTAAATGCACCTGCTAATCAAAATGGTTTTGTTAATTCCAAATATGAAAGTGAACATATATATGGTAATGCTGAAACATTTCAAAATTTTCCAAATGATAAAAGACAAAGAGGTCAGGATCAGGGTTCTTTGATTACAAATGAAAACAATGCTAATTTTAACAGTCCATCTAGAAGTCGTGTAAAACAATTTATTGTTCCGGAAGATTATTATACTCCCATTCATCAAATACAGAGACAAAAAGAAAAGATCAAATACCAAAATAAACATGGTCCAATACAATTTGACAAAAGACAGGATCCGTATTATGGAAATATTAGTGAGCAAAATAGGTTTTACCTAGATGATGCAAGTTCTCGGAATCAAATTGCGCCAGATGAGAAGTATCATGAATATGAAGATGTCTACGAGACAGTTTCTCCTCCTGCTCTAACATCATCAAACTTAACTCAGACAGGTGCTTCAAATAACAGATTGAAATCCACAACAAATACTAATCCATATCAACCATCATCTCTAAAAAATCATAGCATTGAAACACCTCACTCACATGGAAAGCAAACAAAGAAATCCAGAGACAAAAGTCTGATGAAATCCAAACTGCATTTTCCAGTATCTAATGTGAATGCAAGAGTTCTAGACTTTACACAACCAGGTGGGAGTGGCTTGAATGATCACATGACCCCTACTGTACACAATGTTCATGCAGGTAACCTTAGAAACATTCCTAAAATAAAACTTAATAGTGAAGAAACCGAAGATGATGATGATGTTTTTACTGATGGAGATCTCTATGGAAACAATTTTGATCTTTTGAGAGGTCAAGGTCATGATATGTCTAAGCAACTTGGTCAAGGGCACTTTACGGATACATTTTCTGGTAACCATGATGATTCTAAAAATCCAGGAATGCCCTCTCAGGACAAAAATAGGACCAATGGACAATTAATTCAGGGAAGTGAAATTGTTACTGACTCAGGCTATATGAAAATGACCCTACCTGTCACCTCACAGCATCAAAGAGAAGTTGAAAGTGTCAATTTTAAAAGTAGCTCAAACATTCAAATGCAAGCAAATGGTTGCTTTCCAAATAGTTTTTATGGGTCATCTATGAATGAAGCTTCTGAACATATGACAGGAAATGGAAATAAATTGAACAACAATGTGACAGGAAGTGCAACAGGTTTAAATCACATGACCAAAGAGGACCAATCAGGAAATACCACAAATTTAGCAGCCAATGTGGTGGCTGCTAGCAGTGAAAATGAAAGGCAGGTTCCTGAAGGAAATGATGGTGAAAGTGGAAGTATTGGTGAAAGTGAATGTGAGGAAACAGGAGTGTAGGAGCAAAGATTTTGAAGAGGGGAATTTAACCCATTCCCACGCAATGATGCTCTTTTGACTTCTTGTGAGAAAAATACATTGGGAAAGCATTGTGTAAAAATGAAGTAATTGCTTGCAACAAGCAGTTTCTTCATTTTTACCTAGAAAGCTGAAAAAATCTCAAGTTTTATTACCTTCAAATTGTGAAATTTGACCAGTCTAAATTTTGCTGTGTAGTTATGGGTTAATAATGAAATAAAGGATGGAAGACTTGTGGAAGACATGGAAGACTTGTGTGTGCATTATTCAACAATGTTCGGGAGTTTTGATGCTATCTTGTGAAAGTCAGTTATTACTCGAATTTTTTAAAGGACGCATGAAATCAAACAGTTGACGGATTGCTGCTGTCTGTCCAAAAATCAACTGACCAATCAAATAATTCAAATAGATATGAAGTGAATGATGAACTTGGATGTTTATGTAAAGAATATTTTTGTGTTGATGACTTAAACCTCGTATCTATATAGCTTATTCAGGTTGAAGTTACGATGTGTAGGTTACCAAGCAATTATTTTTCCTTTGTTTCATTTTTTCCTGGTCATATCAGTGGCGTTGGAGTTGGCGTGACAAACTTTAACCTTGGTCATGTCTCTGTTGTTATTGAAGATATTCTCATGAAACTTGGCATGTGTATTGACCACCACAAGAGCTATCTAGATTATCAAAAGGGATATCTCTAAAAGTGTTTTTGTAAGAGTGATGCCCTTTTTCGACTTAGAATTTTTGCATTATCCAGCACCTGCAGCCGAGCGTTGGCACCCGTGGGCAGTGCTCTTGTAAGACTTTCAGTAACCTTTATTTTTTGAAATCACAGAGGAACTGCCAAATCTAAGGTCAATGGTTAGGGCCATCATTCTGTCATTATAGAGTTTTAAAAATAGTCTATTCAAGCTGTAGTTACAACATTTAAGTCATCACACCAACTTAAATGTTTATCAAAAATGTCAGCCAATGTAGGAGTTCAAAGTTTATTTCCGATCTAAATGAATGATTTAAAATCTAAAATTTGCTGGTTGTGTATTGGGTTAAGACTGAGTTGTTATTGAAAAATATATTTTCAAAATAAAAGTCAACCCACAATACTTCTAGTATTCTCATCCCTTTGCTTTTTAACTCTTTCCTGTTTTTTAAAATTTTAGACTTTTCCAAATTCAAAGGTTTTGCAGACAACAATTCAAAATGGAAAATAACCATTTAGTAGGGTAGAAAATGTTGTGGAAAAAGCAGATATTGCTTGTCACACTCAATTTCTTCTTTTTCTACAATATTTTCTCAATTATAAAGTCACAGGAACATAAAAACCAGTGATTAAACGGGAAACAGTTAACCTATTACAATCAAGAAACTTTAGACTGGTCCAAATTGAAAGGAGTTGCAGAGGACAAATTCCACTTTATGAACTTTCAGATTTCGTCAACTTTCTAGATGGAAAACAGTGTGAAAAATGAAGAAATTCTAGGTTGCAAGCAATTCCTTCATTTTACACAATAGTTTCCTATTTGTTTATATTGAGGGGCCTCAAAAAGTGTCATTGTGTTGAATGGTTTAACCCATTCCCACACAGTGACGCTTTTGGACGCCCCTCAAGAATAATACATAGGAAAACATTGTGAAAAATGAAGAAATTGCTTGTAACAAGCAGTTTCTTCATTTTACACAATGTTTTCTATCCATAAAGTTGAAGAAATTTAAAATTTTATAAACTTTAAAATGTCGTCTACAACTCCTTTCAATTTGGACCAGTCTAAGATAATGCCGTCTGGTAATGGGTTAAGCATATTTACAGAGTTTTTAATTCAGCTTGACAAAGGTTAAGCATACTATGAAATGTTGTCTGCAATGCCTTTCAATTCAGGACAAATCCCAAAAGTTTGCTGTCTGGTAATGGGGTATAGTGATTAGAAGAAAAACTAAGGATTTGTTTACACTTTCTTGCTTTACAAAATGTTTAGACATACTGTCATAGTTTAGACTTAATGTTGTGAGTTCTTTATAGAGTTTAGTTTACAGAATCCATTGTATTTGACATTTAACCCATTCCCACACTATGACGCTTTTAAATGCCTCTCATATAAAAGCTTTGGAAGACATTGTGGAAAATGAAGAAATTGCTTGTCACAAGCAATTTCTTCATTATCCACAATTTTTTCTACCCTAAAAGACAAAGATCTTAAAGATTTCATCTGCTTAAAATTGTCGTCTGCAACTTTTTTGAATTTGGACTGGTCTAAAATTTATCATGTTGGATTGGTTTAAAGTACACTTCAGGAATTAATTCATTTTAAAACAATCCTCCTGATTTAATTAAAACTTAAGTCCGACCCTCCCCAAAGTGTATTCATAACATTGAAAAACTTTGGTTTATGTGTGGGGCTTATTGCCAAATATTATGATATATGTGTATGGATTTCAACCATATTTTACTGGAATAAAAGACATGCTCTCATTGTGGGGGCTGTATAATCTGTTGCAAGGGAGGCAAATGCTGCTAGAACAGGTTATAAACTTTGTAAGGTCGTCTCCCTTCAACATTTAAAAGAAAAACCTTTCATTCAATTTTTATCTCACCTGGGCACGATTTCCATTGTCAAAATGGGTGTCCTTGGGGTGCAGCATGCGTCTGTCAACAATTTCTTTAAACATCTTCTCTTGAATTAGTGGGCTAGTTGTCTTGAAACTTGGCAAAGATGCTCCTTGGTTGAAGCTCTTCAAAAATGGTTCAAATAAGTAATTGTCTCTGGCAGGACATATCCTTTCCAACATTTGTCACCAATGGGTGGATAACGGTAAACCTTAGTGGGATAGCAGCTGGAGGCTAGGAAAGGATGTAGTGGTAGTACTGGTGTGAGAAATACCAGGAATCCATTGTTAAGTGCTCCAGCCGCCGCGATATGACTGAAATACTGTCAAAAGCAGCATTAAACCTACTTAAATCAACCAACCATCAAATAATTGAATTCACCTTAACACTGGTTGTCATAGCAAAAGGGGTGATTTTTATGCCCCCGCATCAAAAGATCGGGGGTATATAATTTTAAGATTGTCCGTCTGTTGGTCTGTTTGTCTGCAAAACTTAACCAAAAAACTTAACATTGCCAATTACTACCAGCCTATTTAAGATACAATGCTCATATTTGGCATAACGATACATGTTCATAATACGCATCTCCTCATGTCAAGGTCATGTGATAAGGTCAAAGTCAAATACCAAGGTCACACATTTAGTCCTCTAGTGGGGACATTGTGTTTCACAAACACATCTTGTTAAACTTAGAATAACCCATTCCCAAACAGTGACACTTTTTGAGGCCCCCTCAAGAAAAACAATAGAGAAAAAATTTTGAGAAATAAAAAATTACATGCATAATTTTTTCTACAAAAAAAGTTGAAATTTCATAAACTAAAAATTGTCATATGCAACTACTTTCAAATTGGACCAGTCATAAATTTCGTTGTCTGGTAATGGGTTAATTGATTTTGACACAACTAAGAATTATGAAATTTTTACAGAAAATATATGTGATCAAGAAGATGGACCCTTTCTATGAAAATGCAGATGTATGTACTTAATTTGGCATGTTTATATTCAAGTTTCTTAACTTTTCAAAGAAACTTTACATTGTAACAAAAATGATCAATTCTGACCCTTGCTAGATTACTTTAATGCAGTAAGCTTGACATTTTGTCAATTTTCTGTTATTGATTAACCCATTCCCACATAACAAATTTTAGACTGGTCCAAATTGAAAGAAGCTGCAGACAACAATTTCAAGATGATGGATTTTTTTTTTTTTTTTGATATAAATTATTGTGGAAAATGAAGAAATTTCCGAAGTTGTTTTTTTGTTTGTTTGGTTTTTTTTTCTCAAGGGGTGTAAAAAGGAAGGCTTGTGTTGGAATGGGTAAGTGGATGTGTAAATTCTAAAATCAAGGGTGGTAACTATAAATTAATTTCCATATGAGCCATGTGCCTTTTCAATTGAGTTTATTATTTACCCCCCAGCTCCTTATAGTCAAGATTTGGCAACTGCATATTTACCCATTCAAAAAGCACAAAGTTTTAGACTGGACCAATTTGAATGAAGCTGCAGACAACAATTTCAAGTTCATGGAAATTCAATTTTTTTGCCTTTAGGGAAAGAAAACATAGTGGACAATGAAGAAATTGCTTGATACAAAAAAATAGCTAAAAGAATTGAAATCTGTTAAAAACTCTGGTTGCCATGGCATTAAAAGTGAAATTTTAAAATAATCTTTAAAAATCTTCTCCTCCTGACCAAGAAGGCGTAGAGCCTTGATATTTTGCATGAAGCATCAGTATATTGACCTCTTTCAAAATAGCTAAAATCATGATCCTCGGGTCCCCAGGGGCGGAGCCCAAGGGGGGGGGGGGTTATATAGAAATAAAGAACGATTTTTTAAATGACATCTCCTCTCAAACCACTGGGCCAATTTGAACCAAATTTGGCAGAAATGTTCCCTAAGTGGTCCCCTTCAAAAATAGCTAAAAGAATTGAAATCTGTTTAAAACTCTGGTTGCCATGGCAACAAAAGTGAAATTTTAAAATAATCTTTAAAAATCTTCTCCTCCTGACCAAGAAGGCGTAGAGCCTTGATATTTTGCATGAAGCATCAGTATATTGATCTCTTTCAAAATAGCCAAAAAATCATGATCCTCGGGTCCCCAGGGGCAGAGCCCCAGGGGGATGGGGTTTATATAGAAATAAAGAACGATTTTTTAAATGACATCCCTCTCAAACCACTGGGCCGATTTGAACCAAATTTGGCAGAAATGTTCCCTAAGTGGTCCCCTTCAAAAATAGCTAAAAGAATTGAAATCCGTTAAAAACTCTGGTTGCCATTGCAAAAAAAGTGAAATTTTAAAATAATCTTTAAAAATCTTCTCCTCTTGACCCAGAAGGCGTAGAGCCTTGATATTTTGCATGAAGCATCAGTATATTGATCTCTTTCAAAATAGCTAAAATCATGATCCTCGGGTCCCCAGGGGCAGAGCCCCAGGGGGGGGGGTATATAGAAATAAAGAACGATTTTTTAAATTACATCTCCTCCCAATTCAAAGAGCCAATTTGTACCAAATTTTGCAGAAATGTTCCTTAGGTGGTCCCCGTTAAAATCAGCTAAAAGAATTGAAATCCGTTTAAAACTCTGGTTGCCATGGCAACAAAAGTGAAATTTCAAAATAATCTTTAAGAATCTTCTCCTCCTGACCCAGAAGGCGTAGAGCCTTGATATTTTGCATGAAGCATCAGTATATTGATCTCTTACAAAATAAAATCATGATCCTAGGGTCTCCAGGGGGGGGGGGGGGGGGGGGTGTCGGCATGAAGCATCAGTTCACAGACTTCTTTCTTATTTCTGAAATTATAACCCATGGAAAAAGTTTTTTTCTTCTTTCAAATCAGCAGTCAAGCCTTGGAATTTGTAATTTAGACTTTTGAATCCCCAGGTTCATAGTCTTTATATGTAATTGTGGCCCACTTGTTTCATAATCCTAACCTTAACATGAAATTAGACTGTTGAAAGAAAAAGAGCCTTTATCTCAGGTGAGCGCCCCAGGGCCAACGGCCCTCTTGTTTTCATCATCCGCAATGTTATCCGTCCCAAAAGAAAAAAAAATGTTTGAAATGAATTTGTCATCTGCAACTTCTTTCGATAGACATGTACCACTGTCGACTTTAATAAAGCTTTAAAGTTGATGGCGGTACCGGTCTACTTCTTTCGACTCGGACCAGTCTTAAATGTTGTCTACTCTTTAGGGTTGATAAGGTGGTATAACCGATGATTCAAAGTTAGCCAGTAAACACATGATTATCTCCCTTACACAGATTTTTTCAACGGTAATAATATGTGAAAACTACATGGATACAGTTCCTGCTGGAATCTATTGGCGTGACAAATGGAGAATTGGGCGGGGCTAGCGATTGGTCAATTGATGAGCTGTTCTAAGTGTCGAAAACAGAATGGGCGTGGACAACTGGCGGATCGCTGGCCACGCCCACCGACCTCCATCAGGAATTTCGACTTGGATATCCAATTGTGTTTTTTTTTCTGCAAAATATATCATCGGTAACCTTTCAACAAAAAAAGGAAAATGGTTGGTTGGCGATGTAAACATCGTAAGTACAGCTTGAACGAGCTGTAGTGACGACTTTTAAGTCGCTAGAAAATGCTTAGCAATTTCTTCAGTTTACACAATGTTTTCCCAATTGTTTTGCCATTCATTAAGGGTATCGAAACGCGTCTCTGTCTGGGAATGCCTTTCGGTATCACCGAATTCAATGTTTCAGGTTTCAAATTATTGTCTATGTTCATTTATATACATTATGATGATATTATTAGAGAGATTAAACTATGTTTTTGTACTCGATGTTTTCTTTTTTGATAATACAGTCGACATTCGTTATCTCGACATCGGAAATCTCAAATTTCAAGATAAGTCCAGTTCATATTAAAGTCCCAAGTTATTTGTCAGAGTTTTGTAAATTACAGTCAAACTTTCGATGCTCGCGGCGATATTTGCAGCGTTTTACTAAAACCCGGACTTTCAGTTCGACAACCGATACTTAGCTCATGAGCGTTGCGTGCCAAATGTGAGCTTTCGTTGTCGTGTGATGTCCGTCGTGTGTCGCCAGCATGTTAATTGAAGACAGTCTAGAAACTGCCGTTTAATCGATCGATCTGAAACTGGTCAGGATGTTTGTTTTGAAATCATCGACAAGTTCGAAATTGGTTCACTTGCAGTCAAACGCTAGGTCAGTTCTTGGAATAAAACCTAGTAAACACTCCAGAGGCCTTATTTCAAACTGGCCTTATTTCAAACTCGATAAACATGAAATTTGTCGGAATAAAATGAGTCACTTTTTGGGTTCAAAAACTGTAACTAGGTCAAGTCTTAAAATACTTGTAGACACTCTAGAGGACTTGTTTTCAGCCCAATCAACTTGAAAATTAGACAAAATGTTTATGTTTATAAAAGCTTTGAGGATTCGAAACTGAATCACATTCGGCAATAAAGGTCAAATTCGATTTAGCAAACCCTTGAGTCAAACACCAATCCAATTCTCAGAAACACCTTATTGACAATGTAATCATATTGAAGCCCCACTGGCTTAAAGCCAGCAGGCTTTTGTCATGGCGTGGTATTCGCCCATCCGTCCGTCCGCAAACTTTTCAAAATCTCCGCAAAGGTACTGAACAGAATTCAACCAAATTTTACAGAAATGATTCTTTTGTTTTCCTTTATCAGATTCTTTCAAAGAATGTTGGTCAGATAAAAAACGTGGCTTTAATGGGCGGGCCAAATTTTCATATTTAAGAGATGAAGAGAATATTTTTGTTTTCATGGAGGTATGAACCGAAAAACCTAATCACAATGTATAAATACGCGAAGCGGATTCATATATTGTGTGATTAGGTTTTTCGGTTCATACCTCCATGAAAACAAAAAATATTATCTTCATTTCTTATAATTTAATAGCATCGAGCGAAAAATGCAACAATTTAACAAATTTTGATACCTTTTTGTAGTGAACTATTTTGTGCGGAAGCATTCAAAATGGCTGCTTACTCAAATTGTGTTCATGGAGGTATGAATTAAATTTTTCGATCAATCAGATCGCTCGTTTTTGATAGACGAAACTAACAATTAAATTTTAAAACCTTCAGAGAACCCAGTGGATGGATTTCAATCAGATTTCTCCAACGAATTTTGATCGGGTTAAAAACATGGTTTGTTGTGTGGGCTCATGTCCATGAATGGTATATTTTGAAAATCGTCTTCTCTGAAACCTTTAGATGATTTCAAAAAAAAAAAAAAAAAAATGATCCCTACATAGAATCTTGATCGGTTGAAAAAACGCGTCTTTCATGGGCGTGGCTTATGTCCATATATGGTTTTAAGTGAGACATTTGGAAATCTTGTTTACACCTTTTCAAATGACGTAGTAAATGAACTTTAAATAACTTTACTTTAGTAAAACAATGAAATTTTAAGTTTCTTCTATAGAACTATTTAACACATTCATTGACTAGATTTATTTCCTAGATATGGCAAAGATTATTCAGGTTGTATTGAATTCCTTATAGCACAATTTGCTTGATAAGTGCATTCGGGGCTATAGTCAAGCGCCTATAGCCTTTACAGCAAGGCAATGATATTGACCATAAACTTAAGGCAAATTCCTGCATATCGATTGACCAAGGCTATCATGTAAAAATACTAACACAGTAAGTATTTTTTTAAACGATCTTATAGTTTTTTAATTTCCCCAAACTTTTCTTTAAATTTAGATAGCTTGTTTGTGGAGAAAGGTTCAGTTACTTGATAAATTGGGCTTCCATGTAATTGGGCACTACTTTGTTCCAGACCATGGGAATCATGACGCAGGAATCTCAGAACGTACATGACTGTATTCTCAACATTGGAAGACAATGACTTTCATTGTCTTAACCCTTGCTGTATAAACAACCTTACTGAAATACTGTGAAATCAAAGGGCTGAACTTACTGATATACTGTGAAATCAAAAGGCTGAAAGCACTAATAGAACTTGTTGTTCATAAATCAATATTTCTTTTAGAAATGGATTTCAGTAACAACTCTTGCAGGGAAAGTACAAGCGGGAGATGTAGACCAAGTTCAGACTGCACTTATGTGCAGGCTGATCTTGGTTTACACCTCCTGCCAAAACCGGAATATTCCTGGTTCAGCATGACAAGGGTTAAACATATTTCAAATGCATTTTGTCAATAACTTCTCCAATAAGCGGCACAGGAAGAAGACTTTTTTTTTGGGGGGGGGGGGATATTCATCTAAATGAAAATTACGTTCGATGAAAGCTTTTCCAATTCATTACTTTCCTTTTTATAATGTGGCCCATATCGATCAGATCTGGGGCATATTCTTTTACCGTTGTCCAGCAATCCGTTTATTTGTCCATCTTTTTTGGCTGTCTGTCCTCAAGCCTGTTAGAAGTTTTAACCTATTACCACTCGGTAAAATTTTAGACCTGTCCAAATTGAAAGGAGTTGCAGACGACAATTTAAGGTATATACAATTCTAGATTTTTTCAACTTTATTGGTAGAAAACATTGTGCAAAATGAAGAAATTGCTTGCTACAAGCAATTTCTTCATTTAACACAATGTTTTCCCAATCACTTTTCGCCAGGGGCGTCAGAAAGCGTCATTGTGTGGGAATGGGTTAAACAAAACGCTCAACATTTCAAAACTGAAACGTGCAGGGCACCTAGACCAGAGGAGTAAAGGATCCTCAAATTATTGTCTATATATGATTCCAACGTTTGAACTGTCAGAAACTTGTATCCCCAACTTTTTGGAACCTGCTCATTTGTCCCCATTCGTATTGCACTCATTCCGACTTCACGGTACTCGCAGGGCTATGTTTTTAAAATGATTTGCATAGCTCTCAGAGCGCCATTCAACACCATGTACTTATTTCGTATATCTTACTAGTTGTCGCTAGGCGACCCTTAGTGTCGTAACTACTACTTTGTTGAAACAGTAGACACGACATTTTTGTCGCCCACCTACGACAGTTATCGTTGGGTGTATTGTAAGGTGCTTTGGGCTTAAATGGTAATTACTTTCCCCTTTCTCACACCAGCTTTAATGGATATTTTATCTTAAGGAGATTGACGGTTAAAATGTTTACTCCCTTTCCCATACTAGATTTCCCTCTTTATTAGATGATTTGTTATCGGTTCATTTCAATCTGAAATCCCGCCAGCAGACTTTCAATTGACCAATCGCGGCTGTCAGTCAAATAGTCAGTCGACCAATGAAATCATTCATTTAGACTGGAAGTTCACTTTGAACCCCGGCATTAGCCACCATTTTAATGAATCATCTTGATGGTTTCGCGACTTAGACGCCGTCAAACCAGCTTATTTAAGTTGTAGTTACAACGTTTAGGTCGCCGACCAAACATTCTACTTATTTGTAACCTGCTACTGGCCATAAATTTTGCAAAATAACGCCGTTAAAGACCGAATCGTAACTTCCTATTGGAGCCAATAGGCGGGGCCAAATGAGTCAGTGGGCGGGGCCAGAGATAGGTCAATTGGACGGATCGCTTGCCCCGCTCACTGACTTCGCTGACCTCCCCCCCCCCCCATTGACTCCAACAGGAAGTTTCGCTCCGATATTAAACTGCATTTTTTTGTAAACTTTACGGCCAGTAGCATGTTGCAAAAATTTATATCAGTGGCATTCGACCTAAACGTAGTAACTACAGCTTAAATTAGCTGTCGACTTTTAAGTCGCCAAACCAACAAAAATGCTTCACATAAATGTCGGCCAATGTAGGAGTTCAAAGTTCACTTCCAGTCTAAATGAATGACTTTATTAGTCGATTGTTTCTTTGATTGACAGTCGCGATTGGCCAATACCTTGAGATATATTATTGTGAAAGTGTATTTGGTAGATGACGTTTGCAAATAGCAAAATGAAACGAAAGCAAAGCTAAATCTATCAAAACAAATGAGTTTATAAATTTGATATTTTCACTGGCTTGTCGGTGAAACCATCTACTGAGAAATCCAAATAGTCCATCGGAAAGCATAAAAGAAACATTTTTTTATTGTTATTATTATCATTATTATTTACTATTATTATTATTGTTATGTTTCTAATTTTCCTTATAACATTCGTCCATTGCATGCGAAACAAAATCGCACTCTACAAAACAACAACAACAAGAAAAAAAAGGGGGGACTGCTACTCCTATATTATGCATAAACTAATTTTCTTGTATAGTGTTTTAAAAATTGATGGATCGCTGCCCGTGCCCGCATACTCCAACTTGAATAATCTGTAGTTACGACGTTTGAGACACCAAATCCGTAAAGAAATTTCATACAAATGTCTTCCATTGTTGGAGTTTAAAGCTTGCTTCCAGTCGACATGAATGATTTGATTGGTCGATAAATTATTTGATTATTAGCCGTGATTGGTCAATTCCTGAAGAATATTATGATACTGATATAGTTAGATGACATAATTTTCCCTGTAAAATGACGTCACGCCAAGTATAGGGTAAAAAGGGGTTAAAAAAGAGTTTGACTTAAAACAGGTTTGTTTGTTTTTTATCATTTTATCTTTATAGGTTAAAAAAAATGGAATACTATGACATAGTGGTGTAGCCTTGTATTGGATTCTCTCCGCGTAGGAAAATTTGGTCTCGATCTCGTAAATATCAAAAACATTTCCTTCGCGGCTCGAATCCAATACGAGGCTTTGTATCACAACCAAAATGCAACATTCCATGGTTTGATTATACATATTTCTTTTAAATCATTTCAAAGAAGTTACAAAGACTGTCATATATAAAAATGAAAGATAAGATACAATATCGATTGGAATGAAAGCCTGCGCTTATAAACTTCTTTTCCATATATTCAAGATGATGTTGACATGAGTCATAGCTAAGTTACCTTTTTATACCCCCTAAACTATGTTTTGGGGGTATAAAGAGCAAGCTTGTCGGTCGGTTGGTGCGTCCGTCCGTCTGTCTATAGATTTTTCGTGTCCGCTCAATTTCCGGGAACTATTCGACGGATTTTGTTCAAACTTCACTGATATAATCAGTATCAAGCAGAGATGTGCATAATTATTCTATTTTTGTTACGGTCCATTGATTTTTGACGGAGTTATGGCCCTTTGGTGAAAATAGTGTCTGCTCAATTTACCAGCAACCATTGGACGGATTTAATTCAAATTTCACAAAAAGACTCGGTATAAGTCAGACATGTGCATATCCTTTTTTGGTTTTGGTTCATTTATTTTTGACTTATTTATGTCCCTTTAATTAAAAAGTCCATTTTTTCACGGCCCTTTGGCGGATACACGTGTAGTTCTTGTATATGATCATGCGCCGTTGGGGTGTATTAGTCCGCTTTGCGACAATTTCTAGTTTTAATTGTTCGATCTTTGTTTCCAAAAAAAATTAAACCAGCGGATTAATTCAGAAATATTGAAAGTATAACAATAAAATATTTGACGAATGATGAGTGATACTTGCGGGATGCTCCTATAAACCCAAGACGTTCAAGTTGTTTCTACCTGCGTCTCGTTGAAATCAACAACAAATTCAAGCCAAATGAAAAAAGAAGAGAGAAATAAATGTGTGATAGTTAGAAGAAGGATATTCGCATTACTTGGTTGGCATGACCTACAGACTAAATCTTCTGCTGTCCCTAATAAAGGCCTGGACTTCTAGAAATATGCGAGCGTTTTCATTAAAGGTAAGACCATCATCACAGTGCAGCAAAAATAAAGACTGCAAGTAATTATACAGATGTTTCTTAAAGAATGGAACATTCTATTTCTAGGAATGCTGTGATTCATAACCGTGCAGCAAAACATTAAGACTACAAGTGATTGTAAAGAGGTTCCGTAAAGAATGGAACATTCTATTTCTAGGAAGTATGTGATTCAAACTGTGCAGCAAAACATTAAGACTACAAGTGATTGTACAGATGGTCCGTAAAGAATGGAGCATTCTATTTCTAAGAATGCTGTGATTCATACCGTGTAGCAAAACATAAAGACTACAAGTAATTGTACAGATGGTCCATAAAGAATAGAACATTCTATTTCTAGGAATGAATTGATTCATAACCGTGCAGTAAAACATTAAGACTACAAGTGATTGTACAGAGATTCTGTAAAGAATGGAACATTCTATTTCTAGGAAGTTTGTGATTCAAACTGTGCAGCAAAACATTAAGACTACAAGTAATTGTACAGATGGTCCGTAAAGAATAGAACATTCTTTTTCTAAGAATGCTGTGATTCATACCGTGTAGCAAAACATAAAGACTACAAGTAATTGTACAGATGTTCCGTAAAGAATGGAACATTCTTTTTCTAAGAATGCTGTGATTCATACTGTGTAGCAAAACATAAAGACCTAAAGTAATTGTACAGATGGTCCGTAAGGAATAGAACATTCTATTTCTAAGAAGGATGTGATTCTTACCGTGTAGCAAAACATTAAGACTACAAGTGATTGTACAGATGGTCCGTAAAGAATGGAACATTCTATTTCTAAGAAGCTGTGATTCTAGGAATAATTTGATTCATACATTCAAAACAGTAGCGGTATGTATTCTCGGGCACATAGGTGAATATTCCCTATACACGTAAAAATGTGCCTCCTCAAAGTCTTAAACTATTATAAAATTGGGCAATCTACTAAACCCTTTCCTGTACACACCCCAGATATACGTTGCTGTGATTTTATACTTGAGAGAAAATTGTGGAAAAAGAAGAATTTGCTTGTGACAAGCAATTTCTTCTTTCCAACAATATTTCTACCTTATAGGATGGTTTCATTTCCAATTGCATCTAATTTTCATTGGCGTCTGCAACATCATTCAATTTGGACTAGTCTAAAATCTTCAAAAACAAAAAACAAAAAATACAAAAAAAATCGGAAAAAAACGGAAAAATGGTTAAAATAAACTATCTAAAAAACCACTGTAAGTCCTTCTCACTTGTAACAAGCAATTTCCTCATTTCCCACTAAGTTTTCTTTCTAGATCGACAAAATTTTCTACAGTTTCATGAACGTTTGGCGTCTGCAATCTTTTTTCAATTAGCCTCAAAATTTAATATTCCACAGGGAATTAATTCATAATACATTATTACAAGACCACTCTGTCTCAACTTTCCGGGTCTTGACCTTTATCAAGAAACAATTAAAAACTATTGAGAATTAAAAACGACATCTCTCCTCCATTTCTTAGTTTTTAATTCTCAATAGTTTTAATTTGTTTCTTGTTAAAGGTCATGTGACCGAAAATTTGAGACAGAGTGGTTTTGTGATAATACTTTTTAATTTGGACCTGTCAAAAAAAAATTGTCCCACTGAAGTTAAGGATTAATAGATTTTTTTGAAACACAGTCGAAAGAGAAGAACGTTTGGCTATCTTTCTGATACAAAGTATGTATCATGGTCGGTGGGCAACTAAGTCATCCTAGGTCAGCTTGAATAAGCTGTCGTTACCATGTTTTACCTACACACAAATGAATTATGGGTTTGGTTTTGTTAAATATTTCGACACAATTCAGTTTTTGTTTTTTTCTCCTCTCAAGAAAATCAGTGGGAATCATTGTGAAAAAATTCTTCATTTTCCACAACGTTTCTTACCTAGAAAGACATTTAATGACCGTGTGACCTGTCACGCAAAGATTCCGTTAATCAAAACAGAAAAGAGATCACTGCGATCTAGCAGACGTTCGTTCGGTTTTGTAATCATCGGAAATAAATACATTGTCCGGCGGAATGCCGAACTCAACATTATTTCTTTTAAACTTCACCGACTTAGATGCTGTCAGCACGTGCAGCCCAGGACAGATATTAGAAATTACAAGAGGTGGCCTTATTCTAAAAGTTAAAGATTATTTTTTCAGAAATTCTTTAAACTATTCTTGGCATTTGGCGAATGTTTTTTGTTTTTTTTTTTTTTGAAAACTTGTGATCCGGCTATTAGCTAGCGAAGCATCAGTTTTGAAAGCTTAAGTTGACAGACAAATCTTTGCGGTTGTCTAAGAGTTCAACGACTGGAAGTTTAACCACTACATCCATTGAATGCTTAGGTCTTAAAAACTAGGTCTTAAGTATTTCATGAATATTGCAAATTCTGCCTGCAAATTAATCTTCTATATATTTTTGGCTCACCTGAGCTCATCGTGTTCAAAATCAGATTTGCAATCATTGAATGATGCCGCGCGTCATCCGGCGACAAGATTGAATGGGGTTTAACGCCACTTTTAACAGTATTTCAGTCATACCGCAGAGGCTGGAGCACCTAACAATGGATTCCTGGTATTTCTCACACCAGTACAACCGCTACATCCTTTCCTAGCCTCCAACTGCTATCCCACCTAGGTTTACGATTATCCACCCATTGGCGAGAGACAAATGTCGGAAAGGATATGTGCCACCGCCGGGGATCGAAACCATGACATCCCATTATTGAAGATTAGGAGCTGGTGTGCTACCGACAGCGCTATGACGGCGGCCTCAGCGACAAGAAGTTTTAGAGTTAATAATATAGGGCGACAGATTTTGCTCAATTTGATGGAGTTTAGTCTCAATATTTTCCAGGTAACAAAAGTGAAATCGATTGAAAGTGAAAAAATTAAAAAGGAAAACAAAAATACACACCCAAAAACAAAAACGGGAGACGGGGTCTTAGTGACAATTTCTTTGTGTGCGCTCTAAGGTCTACAAATATTTTCTTAATTTTGATGAAATTTAGTCATATTTTATCCGGTCTTAAAGACAACTAATATTGAAATTGCGAACATGATATATGTAAACAAGGTAAAAGGGACCTAAATGATAGTTTCTTTGTTTACCCTCTAGGGGCTACAAATTATGCTTAATTTTCATGGAATTTGGTCAGAATATTTGTGAGTGCATCAGATGATCGCTTTTGAAAAAGAGAAAATTCTAACAGAATAAACGAGAAAAGGGCTTTGGTGACAATTTCTTTGTTTACGCTTAGTAGCTTCATATCTGGCACAATTAAACTTCGTCAAAATGTTTGTTAGGTAAAAAGATAAACCCAATCAAAACGGAAATATTCCATTTGAAAACTCTGTTGAATGGAGAAAAGGACATTAATTTCATTTTTATGCCCCCAAAGGGAGGCATATAGTAATCGAACTGACCGTCTGTCTGTCCGTCCCGCTTTCGTGTCCGCTCTGTAACTTCTACATGCAATAGTGGATTTCAATATAACTTTGCACAAATGTTCGCCGCTATAAGACGACGTGTCGCGAAAAAGACCTAGGTTCCTATCTCAAAGATCAAGGTCACAATCTGGGGTCAAAGGTAAAAAATGGGGACTTTTGCCGTGTCCGCTCTGTAACTTCTATAATCATGCACGCAGGTACAAATTTCTTTCATACAAATGTTCACTACCATAAGACAACATGTCGCGAAAAAGACTCAGGTTCCTATCTCAAAGGTCAAGGTCACAATCTGGGATCAAAGGTCAAAAATCGACACTTTTTGCCGTGTCCGCTCTGTAACTTCTATAATCATGCACGCAGGTACACATTTCTTTCATACAAATGTTCACGACCTTCAGACGACGTGTCGCGAAAAAGACCCAGGATCCTAATTCAAAGATCAAGGTCACAATCTGGGGACAAAGGGGCGTCCAGAATGGTCAAATTGCGTCCGGAATGGTTAAATTGTATTTACTCTCTTATTCTTCAATGAATTTCTTCCATATTTTGACAGATGCTTAATTAGGTGGACCACTTTAAATGACCTTGACCTTGACCCAGTGACCTTGACCTTTGACCTACTTTTGACATCAGAAAAATCCGTCCATAATGCATTTCTCGATTTCATTTTGTATTTATTGAAATTATTATATGTATTTAAATTTAATTTATTAAAAAAAACAGACGTATAGATCACAAATGCATGTGGTTGTGTTTACAAAACACATCAAAGTGCCACATGCTTGACCCTGTCCTTTCGGGGCATTTGTCACATGACTGTGACCAGCTCTTGTTTTTTTGTTTTTTGTTTTTTGTTTGTTTGGGGTTTTTTGTTTTGTTTTTTTTTTGTTTTTTTTTGGGGGGGGGGTACTCAATGGAACCGACACATTACTCATCCATGATGAAACTTGGCCAGAAAGAATTTCAAGATGAATCCTGTTTGAAGACGGGAACAAATGACTGGAAAAGACAGGAAAGGGGGAATTAATGACACATTTTTTGTTTACACTCTCGGGGCAATATCTTTGGCTAAATTTTGATGAAACTTTGTTGTTATGTTTATTCGGCCATTAGGATGAATCTTGTAGAAGTTAGGCTTATTTCATATGAAATACGAGAATGGGGGCCTTAATAAAATTTCTTAATATACATAATATTGTAGCAACTATTTGTGCTCAATCTTGATGAAACAGTTTTAGAATGATTACCAGGTGAGTGACGTAGGACCATCATGTTCCTTTTGTATATAGTATGAAACACGAAAATATAAATTGTTTTTAATAGGAAAAATCTAATTATTTAGTGTTTTCAATTTTTTTCAATCAACAAAGCCATGATTTAACTCTATCATATTTTTTAATGCTTTCCGATTGATTATCGAAATTTCTCCATGGATTGTCACTTAATAAGTTCGCCGAAAAGACAAACATACTAAAAACAGTGCAATTATCAAAATGATAAACTCAGTTTTTTGAAGATTTAGCCTAGTTTTCGTTCTTTCGAGCTAATAAGCGTAATTCAAGCCGGTTTAAAGACACTGATTACGTCATAATGTTGTTATTTAATTCTCATGCGTAATGTCGCGCTTTTTGAGCTTTTTGACGAAATCATTCAAAAGTTGTCTCTTTTTGCGTCAAAGATATAGAATAATCGTTTATTTTGCGTGAAGGATTGGTATAAAAACTATAGTTTAACGATTTAGCTATATTTTCGAGCTTTAAATTATATCAAAATCGATCTTACACTGAAACAAAAAAATCATCCTCTATTCATTGACCCATATCATGCTGAATAAGATCCTCCGTAGAACTGCATTTAAATCAAAGGGATGAAAGCACGGAAAAGCATTAATCATCGGATCAAATCTATATTAAAGGAATGTATCTTATAAACGATGGTGTAGATTAAGATCAGACTGTGCATATGTGCAGGCTGATCTTTGTTTATACCTACTGCCTAAAACAAAAATATTTCAGGATCAACATGGCAGCGGTTAAAGGGAAGATAATATTCCTCGGTATTATTTCTAGATACGAGGCCATAAGCTCCCGTTGGCAGAGTTTTACAAAATTATCGAGATATTGTTTCATACAAAGATAAAAAAAAATCCGCATTTTTCTGTTTGGATATTTTCCTGATATGATATGAAAAAAAATATGTAACTGACCAATCGCAGCTGTCAATCAAAGAATCAATCTTCGAACCAAATCATTCATTTAGGCTGGCAGTGAACTTCAAACTCCAACATCGGCCGATATTATTGTGAAGATTTTTTGTAGGTCTTGCCACTTAAACGTTATATTTACAGTTTAGTTAAGCTGTAGTTACGACGTTTAGGTAGCAAACCAATGATTTTACATTTTGTTACATGTGACTGGCTATAGAATTTTCGAAATAAACCCGTTCAATATCGAAGTGGGACTGCCTGTCGGAGTCAATAGGAGTCGCCAGTGGAGTCAATTGGCCAATTACTGGTCCCGCCCACTTACACCGTTAGCCCCGCCCATTGACTCTGACAGCAAGTTCCGCTTCAATATATAATGGCAATATCTTGGAAATTCTGTGGGCAGTAACCAAGAAGATAAGCTGTAGCTACGATGTTTAATTCCAGTCTCTTTGAATGATTCTATTGGTTGTCCCGCCCACTTACACCGTTGGCCCCACCCACTTACACCGTTGGCCCCGCCCAATGACTCTGTCAGCAAGTTCCGCTTTAATATATAATGGCAATATCTTGGAAAATCCATAGGCAGTAACCAAGAAGATAAGCTGTAGCTACGATGTTTAATTCCAGTCTCTTTGAATGATTCTATTGGTTAATTGGATATTAACTTGACAGCTGAAATTGGTCAATTGCCCAAAAGGCTAAAACGAAGCACTGTGATCACAGATTGATTCAGCTCTTGAGGTGACAAGGGGCTTCCATAATGCATTGTAATTAATGCATCATTCAAGGAGCTTGCTTTTTATTGACTGTGTCAACGAATTTCGTATATAGGGACTCCGTGGCGCAACGGTAGCGCGTCTGACTCCAGATCAGAAGGTTGCGTGTTCAAATCACGTCGGGGTCACTCTTTTTTCATTCCGCGTTTGTCAACAATTCAAGGGCAGCACCATTGCATTAAACGTTAAGAAATTCGGACTTAAAGGCATATCTTTTGTTCCGTTTCTTTTACTGATCCAACTTTGAAGTATTTTAAAATAAAGGGGTTTCAAAATGATACGAATGATGCAGTTATTCGAATCTCGGAAAGCGTTTCCAAAAAAAAAAGAGAGCAAAATGCTTGGTTTTGTCGCGAAACCGAGCCTTTATCTATCATATGAAGGCGTGGCGACATTTTTGTTGTTGTTGTTGCATTCGTGAGGCCATTTACTCAGTATATATAAACTTGTCAATTAACACAATCGAAAAAAGTTCGTTATGGATCGGAATCTCCGCAATGAAGAAATTAATTTGCAGGTCGCTTCGCTTCCTCCAAAATAATTTCTTCATTTCGAGATTTCCGATTTAAAACTAAAATATAAAGAAGGATGAAAGTAAACTGCCGGCCTCCTACTGTATATATCCTTTCTGCTCCTATTGCTTCTTCTTATTATATGACTATAAATATCTCTAATTAGATATATACATTCCATACAGAAAAAATCGGATACGTCGGGAAAAAAATCAGTATCTGTCAAAGTCGGTTCCATATAAGGTAGTCATTTCATTTCAAGGATGACGTCATAATGCGAATAACGGTTATCAGAATGGTAAAGGGGAAGAGACATACAGATATATTTTTTTACTATTTCATCGAATTTATTTTATAAAAATAATTAGGTTTATAATAAATGGAATGTCATGTTACAATAACGTTACAACATCCTTCGGGCTCGTGAAATATCAAGATTCTCCTTCGCAGCTCAAAGTAAATACTTAAGAGAATAAGAGAATTTTTTTTTGTTTTCGTGGAGGTATGAACCGAAAAACCTAATCACACTGTATGAATACGCGAAGCGGATTCATACATTGTGTGGTAAGTTTTTTCGGTTCATGCCTCCATGAAAACAAACAATATTCTCTCAATTTCTTATAATTAAATAGCAACGAGCGAAAAAAACAAAAGCTTTACAAATTTTGATACCTTTATGTATGGGACTAGTTTGTGCGGAAGCATACAAAATAACTGCTTGCTAAAATTTTGTTCGTGGAGTAATGAATAATTTTTTCGACCAATCAGAACGCCCGTTTTCGATAGACGAAACTTAAAAATTAAATTTTAAGATGATGTATCGAAAATCATATACCCTATTTCGCCCTAGCTATCTTTTTCTTCCTCGTCTTCGTTTTCTGCTTCCCCTCTAATCAACACTTTCGGGTAATTATTTCGACGTCATTCAGCCTTCTTTCCATCAGTCCATCAATCCATCCACTCTTCCATCCATCTATATCTACCTATCTATTCATTCATCCTTCCTTTAATTAATTATTCTTTCACTCCATGCCTGGTTCCATACATCCATCTATCCAAAAATATCTTTCCAAGTCAAGACACAGAATTGACAAATCACCGGCCCGCCAAATTACTCCGTTGGGCCCGCCCATCGACTCCTTCAGGAAGTTGCGCTTCGATATTTGATGGCGTTATTTTACAAAGTTTATGGCCAGTAGCATGTAACAAAATGTAGAATGGTTAGTTCGCGACCCGAACGTCGTAACTACAGTTTGGATACGCTGCAGATACGACGTTTTAATCGCCAAATCAACAAAAAGATTTTACAAAAATAGTGGCAACTGTCGGCATTGAAAACTTATTTCTTTTCTAAATACATGATTTCATTGGTCGACTGATTATTTGATTTACACCGCGATTGTTCAGATATCAACGTTCTATCGTAAATTGTATTGATATTTGTCATTCATCCAGACATAAAAAAGTGTCTCAAGAAAGATCATGCCTCTTTTGGAAGTATTTTCTCTTGAGAAGGTCGGGGTATGCTTTTTGTTAGTTCATCTGAGCGCAACTCGCTCAAGTTGAGCTTTTGTCACCATCTTGTGTCCGTTGTGCTTCGTCTGTGGGACGTCTTGCGTCGAAGTCGTCAACAATTATTTAAAAATATTCTCTTCTGTAACCACCAGGCCAATTTCAACCAAACTTGGCAAGAATGTCCTTGGGTGGTCCTTTTCAAATGTGTTTGTTAAACTTTGATTCTCCAAAAGATAGGGCGGTGGTAGGGCTTGGTAAATGGGACTTTGAGAAATTATCAAATAGTTCTTTAAAAAAAAATACTTACTTTACTAGAATGTATCTTTGGCGATCCCTTTTAAAGGGGGGCATCGGTAAGGTAAGAAAAAAAGCCAATTGCCGAAAAATACGCTCAAACGAACATTTAACACTTAAATTTGATTTAAACATTATCTCCACCGTAATCTGAAAGGCTTAAAGTGGATTATTGTGGTTATGTAGGAAAGATTTAGCAGAATTCCAGGTTAATTTTAGGTATCACGGGATTCGATTGTCGACACCGCATGACCTCGTTTGTATATGACCCAAAGTCAACGTAAAGTAACAAATTGACAAGCCGTACGACCAATATCCTATATTATGTCACATCAAATAGTTAGCGTAAAACTAGGGAAGTGTGCATGTTCGTGTTAATGCTTACGACAGTTTTGGTCTGATCTTTACAAAATTGGAGATCGGCTAGCGAATATAACTACTGATGACGTTGGTTTGAGCAAATTCAAACTGAAGGCGGGATTCCAACGGTAATAAGCAACACGTCACTGACTCAATATTCACTGCAACCGTCTTGGCTTATTGTAAAAATACACACATGTAGATTCACAGTCTACTTAGGCAATTAGGAAAATACCCCGGTGTATTCTGATAAAAGACCTCTGATTTTCGCCAAACCACTTTTCAGAATATTTCATTAGAATAGTGTATGAAAGGTAATAACAATAATTAAAATCTCTGACATGAAAAAAAAAACAACAACAAAAAAAAACATCGATGCCTACCGTTAAATACAGAAGGACACCTTGAAATACAATTTATGTGGCCTTACGAGTTTTGATAGAAATTTGTTTCCTTTATTCTAAAAAATAATCGATTTTCACTTCATAAATCTTTCAAAAAATGTTTAGCGAAATAGAAAACGATTAAATATATATAAATACAAGCATACATGTAATACTATACAATACAAACATTTTAATTGCAATTAAAATGTGCTATTTGCCCTCATAGCAAAATAAAACTTACAAACAATACAAACGTCCACTTGATGTAGGAAAAAGTGGGTGAAGAAAAATATTACTTTTACTCGATGAAATCTCATTCAGTCGTCAATTATTTGTCTCAAATATAGAATTGCTAAATTGAATAGGATTTCCTTGTTTTGGGGTGACATAATTCACTCTCAATATATCTGTGATACTTGCATTATACAATGAGTCCGAATAGATTAACATGATACAGTTAAATTCCCCTAAAATTGGGAATGTTACTGAGACAATTAAGATTCATTCGCAATAAAATCAATATCTCATCGAGATCTCTCACGAAATGTATAGCGATACAGGATTTGATATACACATGTTTGTACATGCGCACATGTAAAAGTTGATACTTGTGTTAAACTCCAAGCCTTACTATATAAACATTCTCCTAACATTGTAAAAGTTACTAAGATATTCTAGATTCATTCGCAATAACTTTCAATAAAATCATAATTCCACCTGGATCATGGCGACCTTCAGGGTCTTCAGTTCTTTGATCTGTTCTAGCGGTCATGTGTGGTCGTTTGAATGGTGTAATTAAAGGAAGCCACAGACCGTATTTAAAAGTTCTTGTAACTTGAAAATAAGAATCATATTAGACACATTTTGATACATAAGAAGAAGTCATCGCAAATCGATATATTTCATATATAATCCATTCCCAGACAACATAATTTTAGACAGGTCCAAATTGATATGAGTTGCAGGCGACGATTTCAAGTTAATGTAAATTTGAAATTCTTTATTTCGTAGAAAAACATTGTGGAGAATAAAGAAATTGCTTACCAAAAGCAATTATTTCATTCCCCACATTGTTTTACCCAAATGTTTTCTTGGGCAGGGTCATTAGACGTTATTATATAGGAATGTGTTAGACGGTAGTGTAAAAAGCCTTACAACCTACCAAAGGTAATGTTAATTTCATCTCGTTATTCTGAAATGTCGGGCAGCCATATGAATATCAATTTTCAAATTAATTTCCCCTCGAGTACTCGGAATTACTCCCATACCTCATAGAGATAATGGCGGGATTCCCTTTTTATCGCCCGTATTAAACATTTGACATTTTTACGAGCTGTCTATTAATTGGAATCTTGTTACAAATTATCGCTACGAGGCGTCGAGCTTTCTGTTGATTGCTCTCTCTTTTTTTTTCTTGTTGTAATAAATACAAAGAAAAGATTCGATAATTTATCTAACTTCAATGTGCGAATGAAGACGGTGGACCGGGGTTCAGGACATTCTTTCCTGGAATCTCGGTAAAATATAGAGATCAGGTTTGGGAATCAATGCAACACATCGTCAATTAGCGGCCAAAATGTCGTAACTACATCTTATTCAAGATGCAGTTTCGGCATTTTTGCTCACACATTGACCGAGACGGTTTAACATCCTCCCCCACCCCACCCGCCTCCGACGAGGAAAAAACCTGGATCGCGCATGGCATGTATGTATAGAGATGTCGAGAACTTTGAACTATTTTCCTATTAATTATCAATGGATGATAGAGAATTAGTGGTCAAATTCCATTTTTGTTTTTCTTAAGATGCCTAAAAAGCAATTGAGTGGGAATAGGTTAAATATCGTGCTTCTGGAGGGTTTCTGTACAATGTGGAAAAATATTAACCCATGTGCACGTACAAAGCAGTGCGCATAGTGAAGAATCTGATCAGACACATTTTTAACACAACATGCTCGAGTGAGCTAAAAAATCGTACGAGATGAACTTGCAGGCAGATTTTGCAATATTTCTGAAATACACAAGAACTAGGGATTATATAGGAAATGGTTAAATCAGTTGACGTCTTGCAAGATAAAAACAAAGAGAGCATCCCCAAATAATTCACTATGTGAATTTCATGATAGTGATATGGTCGGGAAGGTTAGAGAACACGTCATTTTGCAGGAAGTAGTAATTTAATGATCGAGGGCCTTATTCTCAAGTAATTTGATACTTAGTCAATGGCAGATAACTCTGACCCTTAAACCTAGCGTGGAAAGTACCTTAACCCATTCAAAAACAGTGGCGCTTTTGGACGCCCCCAGCCCCCCTGAACAATATTTGGGAAATCATTGTATAAAATGAAGAAATTACTAGTAACAAGCAATTTCTTCATTTTACACATTTTTTTCTACCCATAAAGTTAAAAAAAAGTCTAAAATTTCATAAACTTTCAATTGTCTTCTGTAACTTCTTTCGATTGGGACCAGTCTAAAGTTTTGCCATCTGGTAATGGGTTAAAATTGTGAAAAACTCTACGACATATCATTCCGCAACATTATGTTTATAAGAAAAAAAACATTTGGCGGAAAAATTGGCGTGCGGCTTTAACTTAAATGAAACACTCTCTTGACAGAGGCGATCGCCCTTCCAATGATTACCTGTAAATGGACTACGTTTTCCGCACGAATTCACTATTTGAAAGATTAATTTTTTCCAGTGATGTATGAAACGAAAAACCTAATCTACTGTATGAATACTCGAAGCGGACTCATACATAAGTGTGATTAATTTTTTTGGTTTCATACCTCAACGAAACAAAATAATATTCTATCCATTTTCTTATAATTTGAAAAGATGCATACGTTGTATGTTCAATTAATTTTAATTCTTTTTATGGAACTATTTTTGTGTGAAAGCATACAAAATAGCTGCGTGCTCAAAATTTTGTTCAAGGAGGTATGAATATTTTTTCTGCCAATCAGAACGTTCGTTTTTGATAGACGAAACTAAAAATTAGATTATAGGCGTTTTCCAACATTTTCCTAGAAATTCGCATTAACGGCGAAGAAATCTAATTCGAGGTAGCACTCATGTTTTGCATGCTAATTCTATCCAGAGAATTCCCATGTCAAACTACGATTTCATTCATGTGAGAAACTAAATGAAATAAGAATACTTCTGAAACAGCGTCGATTTATATAAAATCAAAGTACTAAAAGTACTATAAGCTAGCAAAGCATGGTTGAATTTAGAAAACGTTTCCTTGTTGGGTAGAAAACATTGTGGACATTGAGGAAATTGCTTATACAAGCAATTTCTTCATTTTCCACAATGTTTTCCATAGCCTTTTTCCCAAAGCGGAATTGATAAGGAATGGGTTACAAAGCGTACTTTTGAGAGAGTTCAATACAATTTGAATAGAATTTGCAATATTCCTGAAATACATGAGAACTACTTTTAATGGCGTAGGCATTTAATGGATTTAGTTGTTAAGCCTCCAATGACAGTTTGCACTCGTTGAACTTTGAGACGACCTCAAAATTTCGTCTGTTATCTTAAGCTATCAAAGCTGTCGCTTTGCTAGCTAAAAATATGACGATGGTTTTAACTCAATACCCAACGGTAAGATTTGGACTAGTCCAAATTCAAAGAAGTTGCAGACACAATTTTAAGTTGATTAAAGTTTAATTCCTTTTGGCTTTTATTGTAGAAATGAATTATATTAATAAAGAAATTGCTTGTAACAAGCATTTTCTTCATTTTCCACAATGTTTTCCCAAATGTTTTTTTCTTGGTGGGCATCATAAAGTCTTGCACCTGAGTAGAAACTTATCACCAGACGACAAAAAATTTAGACTGGTCCAATTTCAAAGAGGTTGTAGACGAAAGTTTTTAGTTGAAGTTTTTCATTTATTTTTATTTATTTATTTATTTATTTATTTTTTTTTTTTTTTTTTTTTTTTTTGTGCGTGTGTGTGTGTGTGTCTTTTCAGGTTGAAAATGTTGTAGATAATGAAGAAATTTCTCGTTACAAACAATTTCTAGGTGATTCAGAATATTTCCAAAGCTTTTGTTTCCTTTTTGGCGTCAAAAATCATCATCGCGATGGAATTGGTTAAATGAATTAAAAACTAAATGGATATTTCAATAGGAGGACCTTAAGAACATATAAAGTCTGTGCGCGAGCAAATCACACCGCCGATAACACGATGAGCGAAAATGGACCTTCTGGCTGATACGGAACTATCGTCACAGACCAGATTGGGCGGACTACATCAACTAATGGGGATTGAAATATTCTCCTCTTTTGCTGGGCCAAAATGGTCATTCAGTCTTACTATTATGTTTATTCTCAACATGCTATATTCATTGACTTCTGCAGGACCCGAGCTATTTTTGAAATACTTGTTTCATATAAGCTCCAAAAAGAGATCGATTTTCCACCTCAAGGGTCACAAATAAATTAACTCTTTCCTGATTTTCCAAATTTTATTCCTGCTCAGCATGAAAGAAGTTGCATACGAAAATTGAATTAAAAGTGAACGCAATTTGAACAGTAACCAGCCTACAGGGCAGAAAATGTTGAGCGAAAAGAAGAAATTCTTGTTACAGTTACACAAGCAATTTCTTCTATTATCATAATGTTCCTCTGTTATAAAATCACGGGGAAGTAAAAAAAAAACAGGGGTTGTACAGGAAAGGGGTAATATCATTACCACCGCCTCTTCTACGAGACCACCTCAAAAGGAAGAACAGATTTAAATGCCCCTGTCAAAAACACACACACACATCTAAACTAGCGCAGTCGGTAGCGCACCAGACTCCTAATCTTCAATCATCGGTTGTCATGGGTTCGATCCCTGGCGGCAGCACACATCCTTCCGAGATTTGTCTCTCACCAATGGGTGGATAATTGTAACTCTAAGTGGGATAGCAGCTGGGGGGCTAGGAAGAGTGTAATGGTAGTACTGGTGTGAGAAATACCAGGAATCAATTGTTAGGTGCTCCAGCCGCCGCGATATGACTAAAATACTGTTGAAAGTGTCGTTAAACCCCAATCATTTAATCAATCTGAACTTCACAACCTTTAACCCATTTCCATCACTGACGCTTTTTGACGCCACGCAAGAAAGTGGCAACAGAGATTTTTTTAGAATTGGATTGTCTTGAAAAGGTCTTCTGCATGTCTTTCAATTTTCGGACAAATCTAAAATTTTGTGTTGATGTATTGATTTAAACCATTTCCGAGAGTACGATCGTGTTTTTCGTGTCATTGAACATCCAAGGCTATTTCATGGGAGCCATTCGGGGAACAATATTTGACATTTAGGAGATGAAGAGAATACTTTTTTTCCTTTCATGGAGGTATGAAACGAAAAAACTATTCACACTGTATTAATACGCAGTGGATTCATACATAAGTGTGATTAGGTTTTTCGTTTCATGCTTCCACGAAAACAAAAATATTCTCTTCATTTTTATAATATAATGACATCGAGCAAAAATTTGGTATTTTTTTTGGAACTATTTCGTGCGGAAGCATACAAAATAGATGCGTACTCAAATTTTGTTCACAGAGGTATGAATATCATTTTCGGACAGTCAGAACGCTCGTTTTTGATAGACAAAGCTATAAATCAAATTATTAGAGTATGTTAATGAACCTGTTCAAATTCAATCCTGCTTTTTTATGACTCTGAAGAAAAAAGAAAACAAAAAATGTTGAAAATGAAGAAATTGTTTATAACAAGGAATTTCTTCATTTCCCACAATAATTTCTTTCCTGTAACAAAACGTTTAAATTTTATGGACCTGAAATTCTTGACAGTGGTTTCTTTCAATTTGTACCAGGCTATGATGTCGTCGTTTTGTCATGGGTTCTGTAAAAGTAAAAAATGTTGTTCATCTGATACGGATAGAAATGTACCAATTGTTCAGGAATGGCAATTGTTCATGAAAGTAAAGCGGTCCGGCGTTTTGCAGGACAAAGAAATAAATTTCAAATTGTATGTAAGCGTTATCTTTTATAATTCAAAATGTTCAGGCTGGGATTCAAGCTGAGGTTCACTGAAATTTCGAAAAGCAGATTCGCTGTTTTTGTTGTTGTTGTGTGTTTGTGAATGTGTGCGTTTTTCATTACGCATACATATTTTGAAAAATTGCCATTTTGTAGGGTAAAAATTATTGAAGAAAAAGAAGAAATTTCTTCATTCCCTTCAATGTTTTCTCAAACATAAAATCACAGAGATGTAAAAACCAGGAATCGAACAGGAGAGGGTTACCGAAAGTATGAGAATTGGAAATAATCTGATAAAAACCTTATATGTTTAAGTTTTGTGACGCTTCAATATTATCACCAATTTGTATTTTGATTTGTATTCTTTTGCCTTGCTTATCACTTCAAATGTTTTGTTCCGTGCATTCTGTAAATGTTTATTTGGCCAAATGCACAAAAAGCGCCGACATTCCTAATAAAGATGTTGGAAGTTGGAGTTGTTATAGTAAGGTCAGCTCGGAGCTCCGGCTCGCAATCTCAAGCTTTGAAGCCGAATTAAAATAGGTCTGACAAGTATATCTTGACTTCGACGAGCCTTGAATGACTAATCATGGCTGTCAATTAACTATTCAGTCGACATATAAAATCATTCATTTAGATCAGAAATTCGTTTTGAACTCCGACTTTAGCCGCCATTTTGTTAACCTCTTTTTTGGGGGGAGGGGAGGGGGGTGACGACTTTAACATTGTAACTAATAACGCCGTTTAAAATCGAAGCAGGACTTCCTATTTAAGTCTGTCGGCGTTACCAAAGGAGTAAGTGGTTGACGCCAGCGATTGGTAAGTTTTAGCCCGTGTTATTGATTAGATGTAGCTATTAATCAAATATGCAATTATTATACTTGACCCGTTTCCCTAAATGACGTAACAATATGACGTCAGAAAATATTTTTTTTACGTCACAAATGTCTGATTATCCTACGCTACCTCAAAAAATGGTTTTAGAGAACATTGTCTAGAAGTGGAAAAATCTTGTGACAAGAAATCTGTTAATTATCTCAATATTTCATAATTTAAAAGTATCATTAACTAAAGAATGTCGTCTATAGTTGTCTGTTTTAAGATATTGACCTTTATTTTCTTTTTTTCTTGTGACTCAGAAAGATAGTTTATTCTAAATTTTGAGTGGAAAAAAGAAAAGAAATTAAAATTTGTTTAGTCATTTAGGATAGATATCCCGAATAACTAGTCTGGGTACCATATTCTTTTTTAAAAGGGAAATAAAGATTTGACAATGGTGTCAATTAAATCCCTTCAATAGAACTAGGCTCGCCTTAAAGGGAGTTAAAATCTTTCCAAAGTTTGACAAGGATGTCATATAAGTCCCTTGTCTTTAAAAGAATAAGATGCTAGTTCAGCCCTAGTCACAAACATAATCTTAGATTTAATAAAACATAAATTAAGACAAAATATCGTACATTAAAGGTTCATCTTAAACGACTGTGTTCAGTCTAATTCATAAGGTATCATTTGGATCCTTTCATGATCCGCAAAATTTTTGACCAGTCCTAATTCGAAGTATTTGCGGGTGAAAAATTTAGAGTGGACTTAATTTGAAAAAAAAAAACTTTTAGTAGGCTAGAAATTATTGTGGAGAAAGAAGAAATTGATTGTTACAAGCAATTCCTTCTTTTTCTACAATATTTTTTCATGATTATAAATTCACAGGGACGTAAAATCAAGTAATTGAACAGGAAAGGGTTAAATGTTATAAACCCAGCTTAAAGCAAATCTTTTTTCCCAGTCCTCCATGTATACAAATTCGTTGAAAATTTAGACTGGTCCAAAATCAAAGAATTGTAGAAAACAATTTCAAGGTGATATAATCTATAATACGTCTCTACCTTTCTCTTCAGAAAACAATGTTGAAACTGTGGTATTACAAGCAATTTCTTCAGTTTCCAAATCGTTTTCCTGAACATTTTTAGCTAGCAAAGCGTCAGCTTTGATTAAGTTAACATACACATTTTTGAGGTCGTCTCAAAGTTCACCGAATGCAAACTGCCACTGGAGGCTTTACCACTAAATCCGTTAAATGCCTACGCCATAAAAAGTAGTTCTTATGTATTTCAGCAATATTGCAAACTCTGCATGCATGTTCATCCCCTATGTCCTTTAGCTTACTTGAGCACATCGATCTTCAAAGAAGTTGCAGTCGACAATTTCAAATTGTTGAAAATGCTAAAATATTTATCTCTTTAGGTAGAAAACAATGTGGAAAATGAAGAAATTGATTGTAACAAGTCATTTCTTTATTTCCACATTGTTTTCCACAACTATTTTCTTGATGGGCGTAAAAAGGAGGGATTGTGTTGGATTGGGTTAACTCCTTGGTTACTGTAACCTCGTTTTGATTACGTCATGAAAACGTTTGACAAAGAAGATTATTGAACAAAACAGTGCTTTGCTAGCTTACAGTACTTTTTAGTACTTTGATTTCCTCTTGAAGTGAGCGGGAAACCTTTGGGACAAATGGAGAAGTTGCTTTATACAAGCTGTTCTGTTTTTTAAACAACAACGTTAAGTGTCTTATTTGACATTTAACCTTCAATTTAAAATAACTTTTATATTCCCTCTGCAGCGTCTTTTAACCAGTGTAAAATATTGTCGTCTGGTAAATGATTAAGAATTAATTGCCTCCCAATGTGGAACATTTCATTTTATTCGTTCACGAGATTCACCAAAGCTTCACGCAAAATCGTAATTACAGAAATGATGTAATTACGTTATTGACAGGTGCCAATTTCCGATATTCATTATTTCGTCTGAGCAGTGTCTTCACCTTGTCATGCTGAATAAAACTTTTCTTCGGAAATGTATTAAAATCAAAGAGCTGAAAAGACTGAAAATACTAGTTTTGTGTTGATATCTGTTTCGAAGCTTTATCTTGTAAACAACTCTTGCTCTAAAGTGGCAGGCAGGTAGTGTAAACTAAGATCAGACTGCACATATGTCTACACATCCTGTCAAAACAGGAATATTCCGGGGTCAGCATGACAAAGGCAAGCCTTGTCATTTGTGAAACGAGAATGGGAAATCGATTTTAGTCACTTTTTTTCCTCAAAAGAGAGAATAACTAGGGAATTTTATGTTACTGTAAAGACACGACATCTTGTATTTGCTTTGAGCTGCGGAGAAAAGTTTTGATATTTCACTAGACCGAAGGTTAAATTCCTGGACGACTCCTTACATCTTTAATAAGTCAACTTTCCAGAATCGACATCGAGCTGGATGATAAAAGTCCTACAACACGCTTGTTGTAGATATTTCTTTTAAAAAAAATGTATAGTAAGTACCATGATAGCAAATGGCTTAACCCATTCCTAGACGACGAAATTTTACAGTGGTCTAAATTCAACGAAGTTGCAGACGACAATTTCAGTTACAGGTAAACTCTCTGCCTTTTGTGGTGGAAACATTGTTTACAAGCAATTTCTTCATTTTCCACAAGATTTTCCTGATCATATTTTCTTGGGGAGTGTGAAAAGGCGGAATTGTATGGGAATGGGTTGAATTATTTTAAATCCGAGCTTGATCATATTGAACCGTTGACGCAGTCTTATAAAAGTTGAGACCTTTCTCGTTTTTCAAAAGGCCACCTTTTTCTTGTGTAAGGTCAAAATGGATGTTTACCAATGAAGAAAAAGCCCGGAGAGAAACCCATTTTACATGATACGAATCTTTCCGCCAACTGCCGGGGGAAATCAAACAATTAGTGTACATTTTACTATTGTACTATGGTTTAGTCAAAAACAATTGGCCGATCCATAACCTCGCCCATGGACCCCAACAAGAAGTCCCGCTTCGATTTAAGACGGCGTTGATTTTCAGAATTTAGGGCCAGTAGCATACAACTTGTAATAGTTGGTTGGTGACCTAAACGTCGTAACTACAGTTTGAAAATTGTAGTTACGACGTTTAAGTCGCCTAACCCACAAGAAGGGTTGACGAAAATGGCTTCAAATGTCGGAGATCAAAACTCATTTCTGGTCTCAATGAATGATTTTATTGACTGACTGGTTATTTGATTGACAGCCGTGATTGGTGAATTGATAGTTGTGGTAATCTCTTTCTAAACAACCATTTAAAAATCTCCGTTAACGAAGGCCTTTTACTTGTCACAATTAGGAAGTGTTTCTACGCGATACTACGTTATAACGAGATAGTGTTGCTGTGCGATACTATGTAATAACGACAGGGTGTTTCTGTGCGATACTATGTCTTAACGATTGAGTGTTGCTGTGCCATATTATGTAATAGCGACAGGGTTTTTCTGTGCGATACTACGTTATAAACAGAGTATTGCTGCGCGATACTCTGTAATAGCGATAGGATGTTTTGCTTTAATTTTCGATGTTTCGATAACCTATCGGTTTTTGTTGTTGTTTCAGAAGCCGTGAAAAGATCAATCAGAAGGTGTGAAAACGATTAATCAGACGAAAAAGGACAATCCTTGAATTCCTTTACACAATATTTGGAAAAAAAGCGATGGTTTTTCTGTAGAGGACAATCAGGTTGTGTAATAAAAACAAAAAATAATTCATAACTCGGAGAGATAACCAATATCTACCCTGCACTCTCGGCCAAGTCTGAGAAGGGTCTATACTTGTCGTGGTTCCTAATTGTTTCCTGGCCGCGGTTCGATTTCCGAGTGAGCATTTGCGCGGTATATTCAACAGTTTCACATGTAAGTGATGAGCAGACATTGAGCAGCCCGGCCAGCTACTCACTGTATCTAAAGAGTATTCTCTGATCATCTAAAGATACTCTGAGTCAGTGTACAGCGCATAGGAAAGACTCCGTTTAGACTTAGTTAACTCTTTCCTGTTTTGCAGAATTTCAAACCAGTCCAAATTCAAAGGTTTTCGAGACGAAAATGTAAAGTGGGGTTGATTATGAATGAAAATGGCCGTTCAGTAGGATAGAAAATGTTGTTGAAAAGAAGAAATTGCTTGTGACAAGCAATTTCTTCTTTTTGTACAATGTTTTTCAATTATAAGTTTAGTTAACCCAGTCAAAATTCAAATTGAAGTCGAAAATGTAAAGTGAATTTGATTAAGAAAAAATTTAAGTAGGATAGAAAACGTTATTGAAAATGAAGAAATTGCTTGTAATTTCTTTTTCCACAATATTTTCTCAAGTATAAAATCACGGTGACGTAAAATCCTGGGTTAGTTAACGATAACATTTACCCATTTTGAACTTCGGGAAAAAATAGCATTTAATTGTTTTCGTTTGTTTTTTCTCTGTTATCAGTAATCAAGTACATAAAATATATCGTATATACATATGCTTTATAAAAACTATATAACGGCAGTTTAAATTAGTGGTAGTTACTATATTTTGGTCTCCGACCAACGATTTATTTGAATTTAGACAACATACACCTAAACGAGAAAACTACAGCTTGAATAAACCGAAATTACGATGCTTTGGCAGAGAAAACATCGACATTTTAAATAATTTTCCTTAATTGACTTTTTACCATATTTGTCCAAAAGCAGTTAGATTTACGCCCGATTGATCATAACACACCCGCCACAATCCCGGATCTCTTCGGTATGAACCCGCGGGCCTCAGTGTAAAAATTGCTGGTCATTTCATTACAAGTTTAAACAAACAGTATTTGCATTCTTATTTATCAGTAAGTAAATTTATTATTATGATATTATGTTTTCTTTTGAGATATGAGGGATAATAATTAATATTTTTTTAGTTGATTATATCGCTTTTATTCAATTCAAACTTGTGCTGCTTTGATTAAAAATTAAAGTCCAAGTAACGTATTCAACCAGAATCACGTAACCCATACATGGGAAAATTTAAGACTAGTACAAATTGAAAGGAATTGTAGACGGCAATTTAGATTACATGAGTTTTTAGATTTTGTCAACTTTCTGAGTAGATATCATAGTGGAAAATGAAGAAATTGCTTGTTGGAAGGAATTTCATCATTTTCCAGAATGTTTTCCAATTTGTTTTATTCGAGTAGCATTGTGAAAGGGTTAATTGATACAAAACTCTAAAGCTTTAATGTTTTTACGATTTGATCACAAATTTGAATCTATAAATCAATAAAAATACAAGGACGAAAAATTAAATAGATTATAGATAAATGAATAAACAAGTAAATAACTCATGTGATCTCAGCCCTAATAGAAAATTGATATACCTTGTTTGGACCGAACACTTAATTGAAAAAGTGATAATATTGAATTTAGAACGGAAAGATACCCTGTATTTTTGTGAGTTCAGACATTGTGTGTATGTGTGTGTTTTGTTGTTGTGGATGTTGTTAAAATCGCTAAGCTTTACTGGGACTTTAAACATATTAAAGCTTGTTTACGAAAAGAAATACACTTAAGATTGCATAGACTGCAATGCCAACTTCTATCTCAAGGATTTTAATTCATTAATTTTCACAAATAAAACCTCTACATTATATACTGCTAAAAGTAAAAGGAATTATACAGATTCGAAATGTTTAGCCGACAGATACAATCTTTAGGTTGCAGCATCAAGAACTTTCATTTTAAAACGCTAAAATGATGAATATCATATCAAGAATATGATGAACAACAATTGTTTTAGAAAATTAGAAAAAAATCGCGTAACCAGAGAAAATCAACTTTTTAAATCGTAAGACGTCTTGATATTTTGTCTAAATACACAGGCTAAACCCTGAAAATGTTGAGAACATCCGTGCTTATGGCACTGTGCTGCCTGGTTTTTGTCGAGACCGCAGCACCGCCCAAGGAACTCGAAGAGCTTGAACTCAGGGATCTATTGGAAGAAAAGATTGCAGAGAAACGTATGGGGTAGGTATCTTCCTTCAAAATCGAAGACTTAGTGCAACACTATCGCAGGTTTTTATATGTATTTAAATATTCTCTAATGACAGTCTTGCATCACAACATACGCGTTGCTTTTCCAGCGTGTTCGCAAAGACATTGGGGCGTGTAGCTCCGTCATTAGGCTACCAAAATGTCTTAACTATATCTTTATTCAAGCTGTAGTTACGACAATTTAATCGCCCAATGATGACACACATATACCGATAGTTGATAACCGAAATGGCTTAAATACAACTTGATTTCAGTTTGTCGTCCACTAACAATATACATACACTGTATCCAAAATATTCACTTTTCGTACAACGGTTCTGTGGAAATTATGAATCTGATTAGACTGCTTTTTGCGTTAATGTTTGGATCGGTATGCCACGGCACATTTATAATGACTTCCCCCTAACGGAATTTCTTTATACAATATATTGCTTAAAATAACGTTCTAAGAACGGTACCCCAAGTGAAAGTATTTGATCTGTTGCAGTTTTTGGATCTTAATTTATACATTTGTACATTTGTTGTTGTTGTTTAAAAAGTAAGGACTTAATATTGTCAGGGGCCTGTCAATGGTGAACATTGCTGTTTACCCTTCAGCCCTATCTGTTCATCCCTTTATCGAACACACTGAAGATGAGATTTGACTAAATCTTGAAAGAAGTTCAGATAGTAGCAGTAATCGAAAACGTTTGTAATTCGTCTTTATTGTATGCGTCTAGTTGGGATAAAGGCAGTTTTGGGTAAATTGGGACAAACGCAGTCTCCAGAATCTAGTTATACAAATTGGTCTTCCGTCAAACTAAAAACCCCAAACAAAGTTTTTATTATCTATCAATTTTGAATTGTTGAGAATTTGGTAGACGTACTATAGCTATTACATTTCCTCAGTTAATCCATTACCAGTGGATAAAATCTTAGATTGCTCCAATTTGAAAGAGGTTGCAGACGACAATTTTAAGTTGGCAGAATTAAGGACATCTTCGGCTTTTAGGATAGAAAACTATGTGGACACTTAAGAAATTGCTTGTACAAACAATTTCTTCAATGTCCACAAAGTATTTTCTTGACGCTCTTTTTTGTATAATTTTGCTATTGACGAATTGAATAATAAAGTTAATATGTTTCGGCTGAATCGTCTAACCGAGGTTCCGTCTGATTGTGCTGTTAAAGAACCATACAGAGCTCTTAGAAGTTCCGTTCTGCATCTTTTAATCGCTCATAAGGGCATATGGGTTACGCTCATATTGCTACATTAGCAACGATAAGCCAACGAAACTGATTATGAAATGCTTTTAAATGACCAATCGCAGTTGTCATCAAAGAAACAATTGAACAATCGTATCATTAATTTGGATTAATGTTCGGACTCCGATATTGGCCGACATTTATGTTGGTTTGACGACGTAAGCGTCGAAACTATAGCCTATTCAAGGTGTGGTATCGACGTTTATGTCGCTAACCAACCATTTACTTTTCCATTACTGGCCATAAATATTGCGTAATAACGCCGCTAGGTATCGAGGTGGAAACTACAGTCACAGTCAGTGTGAAAACTACTGTCATAGTCAGTGTGAAAACTACTGTCAGAGTCAGTATGGAAACTGCTGTCAGCGTCAGTAAGAAACTACTGCCAGCGTCAGTATGGAAACTACTGTCACAGTCAGTATGGAAACTACAGTCATAGTCAGTATGGACACTACTGTCAAAGTCAGTGTTGAAACTACCGTCAGAGTCATTATAAAAACTACTGTCATAGTCAGTCTTGAAACTACTGTCAGGGTCAGTGTGGAAACTACTGTTAGTGTCAGTGTGGAAACTACTGTCAGAGTCAGATTTGAGCCTACTGTCAGAGTCAGTGGGCGGGGCAGGCGGAGTCTGTGGGCGTGATTAACGATCCGTCAATTGTTACTTTCCTGTTTGCAAAATTTTAGTCCTACCCAAATTCAAAAAATTCGCAGACGACAATATTAATTAATTTCATTTGAAAAGTAATCATTTATAGGGTAGAAAAAATTATCGAAAACGAAGGCATTGCTTGTTACACGCAAATGCTTCTTTTTCCACAATGTTTCTTCAGTATAAAACACGGGGGCGTAAAAACCACGGATTAAAGGGGAAAGGGTTGAATACTTCAGAATTTACACACTTCTTTTTCAGGGGAGGTTACTCTTTTTTGCAAGCATTGAGTAAGTTCAGTTTAATATAACATAACATATATTCTATTGCATGAAAGCATAACATGTCTTATAGCAAATAAAATCACACTAAACAAAATCTTTGAAATGGATTAACGGAAGAGCACGTGATATAAAGTGCTTGCATTAGGATCGCATTTTATTTGCAAAAATAATGTACGAATGAAATTATTTGATGTATATTACAGAAGGTTGGCTAATTTTTTAATTGTTAGTCATGTTCAATAATACTTTTAAAGTATTTCGAATGAATCCTATTTTACAGACATATAACAAAATGTTATCATAGAATTTTGTCAGTCAAAGTTGGCGGATTCTTTTTTGCCAGAATGTTTTGTTTCCTACCCCAATGAAACAAAAATAAATTAGTTCGAAATTATTTTGTATTGTTTTGCACAAAGTAGTTTCAATAACAAAAACAAATACAATCCGGGAAACGGAAACGTCTCTTTTGTAAAAAGAAAAAGAAAAAAAAGCCAGTGATGTATGCTTTAATATCATGCAATAGTGAAATTAAAAACCTTATCAGGCTCCTACAAGAAGTGACCAAACGAAAATTTTACAAAGCAGCTGTAAAAAAGGGCCGAACGGATCAAGCGTAGGTCGGTATTTCAAAAAAAAATATATATATATTGAGATAGTTTGACCAAAAGATGTGTTTATTTTTGCGAACATACAGAAACAGATAATTAGCTCCACCAATAAACGAACGACAAATTAGAGATAGGTCAAAATCGAAAGAAGTTGCAAACATCATTTGAAAATGCAATTGAATTGAAACAAAAACAAATAGGTAAAATTGGATAGAAAACATTGTGAGAAAAAGGGGAATTGCTTGTGACAGGCAGTTCCCCCTTTTCTCACAATGTTTTCAAAAACCTTTATTTCTCGCAAAAGAAGGTAAAAATCCAGAATTAAGCCGTCATAGGTTAAAGCTAAAGTTTCGACCCCGGTCCAGTGACAAGCGATTTCCTCTTTTCTCAGAATGTTTTCCGAAAGCTTTATTTCTCCAGAACGTAAAAATACAGGATTAAGTGGTCAAAGGTCGAAAAGTTTCGACTCAGGCCAGTCTGTGCCATTCGCACGGTCTGACCGGGCTCGAATCTTGACAGACTTTCCTGATGGCTCCTTTTCGCTGGGCGGGTAATAATGTGTTTTTGTCCTGCAGATGCGATTTTTCAGCTCCAGATAGAGAACAACGAAATGTTGACGGCCATTCTTGCTATTCTAGAAGCAGAAGCAGGTATGATGGAATCTTTTCATATTTCTTCTATCTGAATGCTTTGTTATAAATGAGAGGGGATATACATGGGGTGAAAGAGATAGCGAGAGAGAGCTAGAGAAACAGATAGCTAGAGAGAGAGGGGGGGGAGGGTGAGAAAAGTAGTAAACGAATGAGAGGGGGGGGGGAAGAAAAAGCAGAAAGATAGATGGAGAAAGAGAGAGAGAGTTTGAGTTGTAAATAGAGAGTGAGGGTATTCTGATAGAGAAAGCAAATGAAGAGACAGAGAAAAAACGTGGGTACATATAGATATATACTAAAAAGGTGAGAGAGAAAAAAAGAGAGAGAACAGACAGCCTGACAGACAGAGAAACTAAGAAGGACAGTCAGACGGATAGAAAGACTGAGGTAGAAAAACAAGAAATAGAGACAGAGACTGGCATATAACAGAGAGACGGAAATACAGACGGATAAAGAGAGTGGTTAAATGAGAGAGAGAGAAAGAAATGGGGAGAGTGAGAGAGAGAGAGAAAGAAAGAGAGAGAGAGAGAGAGAGAGAGAGAAAGAGAGAGAGAGAGAGAGAAACAAAGAGAGAGAGAGAAACAAAGAGAGAGAGAGAAAGAGAAAGAAACAAAGAGAGAGACCATATAATTCACTCTGTAGATGCGCCGATTAGGTCGCAAACCAACAATTTTTTTGCTTTGTTTTGATGTTCCTGGCCACAGATAGTTGATCTTCTTGGGTAATCTACCTTGTCGATGGTCATTTGATACGTCTTTGTCAAGATTCTATACAGTGTCCAATACATCCGTTATTTAACAAACACACAATTGTCATCTGACGACCAGCATCTTTAAAAAAATATGTAGTCTTCGATCATGCCATACTGAATCCCGAATACTCCTATTTTGGCAGGAGGTATAGACAAAGATCAGCCTGCATATAAATGCAGTCTGTTTTTAGTGTATACCACCTGTTTGTCCCTTTCAAGTCAGAATTTTTCGTGAATTATAATCTCTACGATTAGTGCTTTCTGTGCTTTTAGCCCTTTTATTTTCTTGTCAGTTTTGAAAAGGATTTTATTTAGCAAGAGAGTTGGCTATTGCTCGTTTAGAAGCCCATCGGCAATATATCTTTTGAAATCCAAATATGCAAAACATGAATTTTTCTTTTTCTAACAATGTTTTTAGTGTTCTTATATTTTCAAAACAGAAGAGGAAGACAGTGGTGATAGCGACTCTGAGAGCGAATCGGACAGCAGTGAATCTGAAAGTGAACGTGGATCTGAAAGCGAAAGTGGATCTGAAAGCGAAAGTGGATCGGACAGCAGTGAATCTGGTAGTGGATCTGAGAGCGATTCTGAGAGCAGTAGTGGATCTGGTTCGAGCTCTGGTGCCGATGATAACAGCAGCAGCAGTGGCCAGTCTAGTGGCTCCGGGAAACGGAAGCTAGCCATGCTGAGTAGATGGCTGAAGGAACTTGAGCATATCAAGAAAATGGCGAACTCACTAGAACACGACAAACTAGACTAAACAGGTAGATTTCATTTAATCAATTAACGATTCGCCGCTGTCAATCAAAAAATCGATAGACCAATGAAATCATACATTTAGACCTGAAGCGAACTTTGAACTCTAACATTGGTCGAAATTTACATGAAGCATTTTTGTTGGTTTGGAGACCTAAACGTCGTAACTACAGATTTTTCAAGCTGTAGTTACGACGTTTAGGGCGCCAACCAATTATTTTACTTTTTTGTTACATGCTACTGACCACGAAAAATTGCGAAATTAAGCCGGTTAATATCTAATTCAAATTAATTGTTGGAGTCAGTGGGCGTTGTCAGCGATCCGTCAAAATGTTTGACCGGTCGAATTTGAAAAAAGCTGCGTCCGAGAACTAAAAATGCGTTAAATAGAGACGGAAACTTCCAACTAGAGCAGAGATCTCTTGGGTATAAGAGCTATCATTAGCAAGTTCTCCTTTTCCAATGTTTTTCCTTGAAATTATTCATCGTGCTCTTTAAAACGAAGGATTGTCTTATAAAATATCAATAAACCCCGAGAATGGCCGTCGTTTACGTGAAGCACCTACGTCGTAAATATGGCTTTATCGAACTGTACATACAACGTCCGGGTTGCCAATTTAGTCACCTGCCATAAATACTGGCTAAATGAGGGAATATGATAAACCGGAGCTACTTGTAAAGCGGCTGGGATACTTTAAAAGCCTTGCTTTCAAACAAAAAATGTTTCAAAATTCGAGTTGAATTTATCCGAGTAAAGACATTATATACTCGACTCTCAAATTTCATCGGTCGAAATATAATTCGATGACGTAGAGATGACATAATACAATGACGCTTGCGTTGTTTATAACTTGAAAGCATACACATAACTTCAGAAAGGCAGGATTTTAAAACATTATCTGAGAGAAGTTAGCATGGATATTATTTGAGAGAGGAGACTTTCAGAAATTCGCGGCTAGACGTCTAATCTCAAGCTCTGTCCATCTTGTGATATTCAATAAGGATTGCATTGGCTCGGTTCGGTTTTAGCTGCATAACAGTTAAAGTCATATTCCTCAAAAACACGCTATACGGCCTTTCTCAATTAGAATTTACACCCTTAAAAAGTTCCAAATAAAAATGAACTGTAACAAAATGTAAAAAATTTGGTCTTTTCATAATCCTTCAACATCCATGAAAACGTTCTGAAATTATTTTGAACATCAATTAATTCGTTTATTCATAATATCAGTTTGAAAACCACCACCCATTTACCTAACATTAACGCCAGAAATGTTCGTGACTTTGTATTTGAAGCTTTATGATAGAAGTTTACTAACTAACGATCGATGATATTTATTTTTATATTAACTAAAAATCATAACAAGATGTGTAAGACACGGAATTAAAGTATAATAACAAGAACTTTGAGTATAACGAACCCGAAACGGCCATTTAAAAAGTTGTCTCAAAATTGAAGGACAAAATAAACAGCAAATCATTATTGATGATACATTTCCGATCATTATAACATCTTTGTCTATAGAGTAAGACCACCGATGCAATATACAATACTTATCGTAACCACCTGACTTGTTTATGGAATGTATTATAAACGCTAAATAAGCTCTTATATATTCACATTATTAGACAAAAAATCATCTCCGTGAAATCACGAACCTTTCAATATTTGCGTCCAACTTAAGTTATTAAAGGAATCACCCTACGTTCTCATACGCAAATAGATACGTGACAACTATATTGCATAGTTATATTCGTGAATTAATCGAGCTTGTTTCTGGAGAAATTTAGTTTTTAGGACCAAAGCGTCTAAAAAAATACACTCTGAAAGGTGAACCAAGAATTTTACTCAAATAGAAACACTTAACATGGTCAATGAATTCAAACACAATCAATTAACTCGCAAGAAATTTAACCGTGGACACTTTTTGTCATACTGAATTATAAATGTTGCATATAGTTTGTCAAAGAACTATGAAGTATTCGAATGAAAGGTTCGTTACTAATAACCACCAAAATGTCTCGCGGCAAACATAGTATCGACCAACTTTAAATCTTCCTCATCTAGTTTGTATGCTCTCTTCGATCTACCTGTTGCCTTGGGTTTGTTTACTTTTGTTAATATGTCCTTAGATTCTAACCATAACTTGTCTTCTTCGTTCGGCCATTGATAAGTCATACATTTTGTAGTTTTCATAAAATTGATCTCAATTTCACTACCATCTATGTCCATGATCTCTCCTATATACCATCTATCCGCATATATCGCCGCTACGTAGTCTCCCTCTTCATACCCTTGTCTGTTGCTATTCTCCTTTTGTACTATTGATTCTCTTTCTTCTGATACACTGCTACTCTCATCATGCTCTGGTGACACTGACACTTCTGTACTCACGTTGTTGTTGCTGTCATATTCTGCAAATTCACTTGTAGCTTCTTTAGCACTGTACTCATCTTTCTGTGTAATCTTCTTGATTGGCCCTGCTGTATTGTTGACCTCTCTCTGTTGTGGTGGGTTCTCTATCTGATTATTTATGACTTGATCTTGAGCTGGTTCTGCATCTTTTATTGTTGAATTAGGTATTTTATCTGACCTAATAACTCTCTCTTTCTTCCAGTGTGCACACATATCTTCATGAATACAGCTTGCACAGTAGCAACTCACATCTGCTACATAGACTGTCCCAGATTCTATTCCTCCTACGACTGCGTGCATCTTCATCGTGCCTGGAATAGGCTTTACTACAGTCAGCCCAACGGCTTCTACCTTTCTCTGACATTCAGTGCTTGTAACAAAAATGAAATCAACACTCTTCATAGTACACGCAGACGACTGTGTCCAAGCGTAGAAATCGTTTGCATCTTGAATGGTCGCTTTCCCCATATTAACTGCCTCGTCTGCTAACCTCTTCGTAAGTCCACCTAAACCGTCACATGGACCCTTGCCATGTCCGGCTTCAAAGTAATTCCATGTGCTTTTAACCCCAAACAATTCCTCGTGCCTTTCAACTGCATCAAATATAGTTTTGTTTCGATATTGGCTGGTAGGGCTGTCAGTCCAATAATGTATTCTTTGAAGGTCGCCTTTAACCAAATTCTTAACTACTGGTATTACATTGTCTAAAAAAGTAAGTACTGTTGTTGAATTATGTGCCTGTTCATCAGAAACTACTATTATGCTCTTGTGTGAAAGCGACCCGTTTTCTTCTCTGTAATACACCACTACCGGATGCAGTGTAACGCCTGTTTTGTTCCAATATGCCGTTTGTACCTCTTCTACTGATTTGCATGTATAATTTTCTGCAAAGTCCATATGCATAATTATTTCGCTATCACTCATGTTTACCTTCAAGTTCCGTATCTCTTCGTACTGTCTCTTTATGCGACAAACGTGATCTCTGAATTCTTCCATCTGATTCTGCACAAACTTTAGAAATTCTTCTCTTTTAAGTTCAGATTCAACTACTTTCATTATCATCTTTTTTCTGCCTTTCTCTTCTAAAGGGACACGCTTCCACTGTCCTACTTTGATGGTATCCGGTAGTTCATCTTCTATGATCTTTTTTACATTGTCATCTTTCACAAACTCTTCTGGGTTGATAGGTACAACAAGTCCACATCCTCTTAAGGCTCTGGCGGATAAAGCCATGTTTTGATGTCTTGTACAAAGACAAGAGTCTCGTGTGATGAATGCCGAAAGTTTTATATGACGAGGCCGTAGTCTACAAAATGAGGCAAGTGATAGTTTGACAAAGGGATTTTCACCCAGAAATTTTTGATGCAGGTTTTTCATGTAATCTGTCAATGTTCGTGTCTGCTCTAATCCTTCTTTGGTTTTGAGTTTGTCTCTCTTGCCTGGATTGGCTCTTGTGTTATCATCTCTTAATAGGAATTCAATAACCTTCTCTCTATGTATTCTTGTCTCTCGCTGTCTTTTTATGTCATGGATACTTAAACCTTTTAGACAATTTCTTGCCAAACCTGTGTTCTTGCTCACCGAATTCTTTAAACCATATTTCTTCAGTATGGTGCCTATGAGTGTTCTGAGTGACCCTTTTTCGGTTGACTTTACACTTCTTGTCTCATTCTTCATTTGGTCTTGGACAGCAAAGCTAAACAGAAGCTGTTTGTGAATCTTTGACTGCTGCCCTCGGGAAAGGCTTGCTGTTCTCATAAGGTGCTTTGTCTTTGTGTTTGGTGTCGACATTGTCATGCCCATTTCACCTGTTTCCTCTCTTTCACTTGTATTTGCATTGTTGCTTTCGAATGACTTTGTGCTTGACTTTTTTGCTCTCTGTAAATTTCTAAGAGTTCTTTTGTATTTCAGCTGGAGATTTTCAAAGTCAGTCTTTAGTTTTCTCAGCTCCTTTTGCTTTTTGGCAAGTGCCTTGGATGTTCGCTTTCTTGGTCCATTCCTTCTGTTTGGAAACTGCATATTTACTACCATAGGAGTACTTTCAGAATGCCCTGTATCATAGCCACTTGTCTCTGGTGTAGGTTGGTCTAGTTCACCCCTCGCATTTTCTATCGCTCTTTCTCGCTTTTTCTTCTGTCGATGTCGCTGTAAATACTCTTTGTTCTTTTCGTTGCGTCTTGACCTTTCTCGCGACGGTAAATTTACAGCAGCTACATAATTCTGCCTTTTCCTACTCCGTGCATCCGCTAGATACTTCTGATACTTTGTTGGGTCCTGTTTCATTCTCTTGCGGTATTCCCGCATGACTTCCGCCCTAGACTTGGCCATGTCTTGGTCTGAAATGTACAATAAAACACTCTTGAAAGGTTCGTGACTCTTGGTAACGAACTTTTCACTTAATAAAAGTTATATTATTGTCTTCTAATATTTCCAATCATTAAATCTAATTTTGCTTTAATTCAACAAATGTATAACCTTTAAAAGCATGCATGATTTGATATCAGCTGATTTTGAGTTAGACTGATAATATGTGGTTTTACACCAGTTCTAGATTTTCTTACTAAGTATTTTTCCATTACCTTTTTTAGTTTATTAAATGAATATTTTGATTTTGTTTTTCTTTGCATACAAAAATGTATTCAACTCTCAATCTAGGATTACGTATTCGTGTTGTTTACATTTAGTTTAAATATGTTTTTCAGCTATCAAAGAAAGGGAAAGGTTCGTTACCAAGAGTCACGAACCTTTCCTATTTTCTAAGCTGATATTCTATAATAAGCTATGTAAGCATACCATTTACACAGCAAGCGACACATGCAATCGAACAGTGTGCAACTGAAAAATAATGTAATAAGTTTTGTAACGATGAAATAAGGCCATAATGACTTACCAAAATTTCAAGGATGATTTTTAAACTGTTTACAATACACGCTGTGGTAAGTAGGCTGCCATTTTGGAATTTCAATTTCGTCACATATCGTCAAAGTACATATTTACTTGTTCCCTGTCTCCATGTTAAGGTAGCGTAGCAGTATTTAAAGCTGATTATGAAAATCAATACACGAACCTTTCATCACGAACCTTTTTTCAGCATGCTTTAACTGCATTATCGTTATATAAAGTGACACGAAAAGTGTCATTTTCAATCTGGCACGAAGCATACGATAAAACCGGGGTATGGAACTGTGTTTTTATTATATAGGTTTAGTACAAAACGCTACACATCGGTAACGAACCTTTCACTCTTAACTCAACCTACGGAAAGACGCTACCTTTTTCTCTTATAATTATAAATTATTGAAAAGGATGTACACAGCGATAATATCAAATCATCATGTGGCCATTTTTAAACGAAATAATAAATAAGAAGTTGTAAAATGACGAAATGGCTTTTATAGAGCTACCGTTTTTGGTTGATAACAAACCTTTTAAGCGATTTGGCGACACGCAATTATCTATAATTATTTGAGAAAAAAGATGTAGTGACATGTGTTTGATATTTATTTCTATTAATACAAGTCATTCCTTAACAATATCGCACCAAAGATTTTGAAATTCAATCATAAAAAGTCGCCGAAAAGCACATCGACTTTTAAACAAATTGACGGCGACAGGCACGAACCTGTCATTTTCACAACTTTGAATGGTATTTTGAAGGAAAGTTTTGCTCATAGACAGACTTTATTTGTTTAAAAACGGGGGAAAACGTTCACGTTCTAAAATCAAAACCAATTAACGCCATACAATAATTGTTGATAGGAGATAAAGGGTGGCGACAAGCAAACAAAAGGGTTGTAAATTCTAATTGAGAATGGCCGTATAATATTAACAAGTAAACAATACTCTAGGCTCAAAAGCATAAATAAATATGACGATTGAAATTACAAGATCAAAATAATTATACGCAGTAAGCCTACAATTTACGAAAGAAGATACGATATTTAAAATGTGACCCCCACAATTTAAGGTTTGTTTACATCACATTATGACGTCTGTGATGACGTTTTAACTTTCGCTAGTCATTAAAACAACTAGCTAGGTGTCGAAGATTAACGAAATCGTCCGTAAAGTTTAGTTTCTAATTCGGGCCTTTGAAATAAAATTTTGCGAGTTCTTTCAAAGGTTGAACCCCCACCCCCCACACCCCACCCAGTATGCGGCGGCGAAGGAAGGTCAAGACATTAACCATATATTCTCTAATTATCGTGTCACTTGATCACGTGACAGACCGGACCTACTTTTACAGTGGTTTGGGTAATTTTAAAACATTTTTTTAAACAATAAATGTTTCAATATTCAGTCCAAATAAAAACATTATACTGGACTCTCAATTAACATTCATTGGTCGAATTACAAATCGACGACGTAGAGATGACGTAATACATGACGGTGGCGTTATTTAGTACATTTATTTGCATACATACTTGTATCTTCAAAAAGGCGGGATTTTAAAACATTATGTGAGAGGATTTGGCATGGGTGTTATTTTAGTAGGAAGTCTTTTAGCAATTGTCCATCTTGTGATATTTGATAAGGATTGCAGTGTCTTTGGGTATGGTTCTAGCTGCATAACAACTAACTGGCCAGATAAGTCGAGTGGTCGACAAGATAATTAATCTAGGCATATCATTTACGATAATCAAGGTAGGTCTATGTGTGTTTTTTTAAGGTTTATACAGTGGTTGACACTAACTTTGTTACAATGGGATCCCACAGGAATCCCTACTTATTACTTCAGGGTTTCCTCCAAATAATTAGGGATCCCTCCTTGATATACATTAACTCATTCACTCGCAATCCTATCCTTCTAAGCACAGTTTGAAAAAAAGCTTCGGAAAAGATTGTTGAAAATGAAGAAATTGCTTGTTAAAAGCAATTTCTTCATAATCCACAGTGTTTTCTACAAAAAAAAAGCAAACAGCAAATCAGGATACATTAAGATCTATTGTACTGGAGAAATTTTGAAGGATCCCGACGGAATCCCTAAGTTCTTTCAAAGGCCGACCCCAAACCCTACCCCAGTAAAAATCATCATATACGGCGAAGAGGGGGCTAACTTAAATTTACTTATACGGGACACTTTTGGTTAAATTTATTTTTGAAATTGGTAAAAATGAATAGAATCTTGATATGGAAAACATAATCCGATAATTCAAACTTTTCGTTGTCAAGACACCAACCATCTATGGTCTATGTACGCAGATTAGACTCGTTTGGTATCGTCTGGTATCTTATCATATTTGTGAATTTCTTTTATTTTGAAGAAAAAACAATTCAAAAGTGAATGTTTGATTATTTTAGGTGGGTTTTTTTTGGGGGGGGGGGGGGGTGTTCTTGATTTAATTTTCTTGGGGGTGGTTTTTTTTTGTTGTTTTTTTAATATCTTAGTATTTTTCTTAGTTTAGTGCGAAAACATCTTCTTTCTTTTTTTCAGACATAAAGAACAGCAATTGTACCATTAACCTTTTGGAACATTTACTTTTTCGTATGTATCTCGTAAGAAGATGCCATCTGCCAATATAAAAAAATGCCTTTTGTATACTTAGTTTAAACATATTTAAAAAAAAGGGTGTTTTATCTATTTTGTTGTTGTTGTTGTTTCCTTTGTTAAACTTTTATGTTCGTCTGTCCATCTGTCCAAGCCAATTAGAATTGAATTCGTGGGAGAAAAACCACCACTTTTTTGGTGACTTACGGATCGCTGGCCACGCCCACTGAGCTCCTACAGAAAGCTCCACTTAGATGTCAAAATGAAAAAAAAAAAATGGCCAGTAACATGTTACTAAAAGTAAAATGGTTGGTTGGCGAACTAAACGTCGTAACTACAGCTTGAATAAGCTGTAGTTACGACGTTTAAGTTGCCAAACCAACAGAAATGGTTGATATAAATGGCAGCCAATGTCTGAGTCCAAGGTTTATTTTAGACCTCCATTTTTGGTGTGAGTAAATTATATGATTGGTCGTTTGATTCTTGAATTGACCTCGTGAACTATCAAGTCTGAGAAATTTCGATTTGATGGTTCCGCTCACTGACCTCGATGACCTCAGACATTTCAAACTTTAATCTTCAAAATATATGGTCTGGACTTGAATCAGTTGTAAATCATATGTGGGCGACCAAAAACCTCGTAACTTCAGCTTGAATAAAACGTAGTTACTACGCATAAGACGCCAATAAATAAAAAAAAATGTTTGAAATATATGTCGCAGCTGCAAATAGCTCTTCCGGTGAGTAATTTGATTTGGGTAAACGATTTATGTCGGATCGCCAATCACGCCAACTTTCGGCGTCTCTCCGTCTGGGATACCTACTGACATTATAAATCTTTGCCGGGCAACCAGAACGTCGTAACTACAATCTTAAAATACCCTTTGTTTGCCCTCCGACGTAAGGTCTGAAATAAATATCGGGATATTTAAGTCGGACCTAGACAGAAAGCGTTAGAGTGACTGGTCGTCCCATTTAACAACAACAAAACAGTGAAAAAAATTGAAATAAAGTTAAAAGATTAGTTAAACCATTATCACAAGGCTAAATTTTAGACTGGCCCAAATTGAAAGAAGTTGCAGACGACAATTGAAAGTTTCTAAAATTTAAGTATTTTTTCAACTTTCTGGGTAGAAAACATTGTGTAAAATGAAGAAATTGCTTGTTGCAAGCAGTTTCTTTATTTTCCACGAAGTTTTTCAAAGTTTTTACCTGGGAACCGTCCGAAAGCGTCATTGAATGCGAATGGGTTAGGTAATACATTTAGACCGGAAACGAAATTTGGGCTCATCTATGATAAGTAATTTAGTTGGTCTAGAAACTTAAATGTCGTAGCTACAGCTTATTTTAGCGAATAAGCTGTAGATATGACAGTTATTTCTCGAACCGACCGTTTAATTTTTTTTCGTTACATAATACTGACATTAAATTTCGACAAATATCGTTATGTAATATCTAAATCAAACTTTCTGTAGGAGGTCTCTTGGCGAGGCCAACGATCTGTCAACTTCATAGGATAATATATACATGAAATTTAGAAATATGTTAGCTACGAAAGTAAAAAAAAATACACCCTACACCATCAAGAGAAGTGTGTTTTAATTTACCGATAATCGACGGATCGCTGACTACGCCCACTGACTCCGCTGGCCACGCCCACTAACTCAGCTGGCCACGCCGAATAACTCCGCTGGCCACGCCCACTGACTCCGCTAGTCACGCCCACTGACCCCGCTGGTCACGCCCACTAGCTCCGCTGGCCACGCCCACTAATTCCGCTGGTCACGCCCACTGACTCCGCTGGCTACGCCCACTAACTCCGCTGGCCACGCCCACTAACTCCGCTGGCCTTGCCCACTGACTCCGCTGGCCACACCCACTAACTCCGCTGGCCACACTCACTGACTCCGCTGGCCACTATCCACTTACTCCGCTGGCCACACCCACTTACTCAGCTGGCCACACCCACTAACTCCGCTGGCCACACCCACTGACTCCCCTGGCCACACCCACTAACTCCGCTGGCCACGCCCACTGACTAAAACAGGAAGTTCAGCTTCGATATTTAACGCCGTTATTTGTTGCAAAATGCGTAGCCAGACTGGCAGTAACATGTAACAAATAGGTAGAATGGTACCTTGGCGACCTAAACGTCGTAATTACAGCTTATTCAATCTGTAGTTACGACGTTTAAGTCGTCAAACCAACAAAAGTCCTTTACATAAATATCGGGCTATGTCGAAATTTCAAGTTCACTTTGGGTCTAAATGAATGGTTTGATTGGTCAATTAATTCTTTGATTCATCTTCTTTGTGCCTTTTTTCGACTTAAATATTTAAGTTGGTTGATATCGTCGTTGGGCGAGCAAAATGTCTTTACTACAGCTTGTTGTACCAAGGGCGGCGAACGGTCTGCTTATCTATTAGAGGAAAAGATGATCTCGATAACCCTTCACTCGCGAGGATGCGCCAAACGAAATATGCCACAACAACATTAAATGATTTATATCCCAATATTTCCGGACGGTAATGGCAGCAAAATGGACTACACCGATCCAATCGATTGCTTTCAAGTGTTCCATATTTGTTTAAAGTAATTTATTTAAATCACGGGAATGGTAAATACTAATTGAAAACAGGAATAAAACCCGGCATTGTCGGAAGCGACGAGCAATATCAATCAAAAGGAGCTTTGTATGATGCAAAATTAACAGCGAGTTATCGATATCCCTACGTAATCATATTTTCAAGACAACACCGCATTGAGTCTTAACGACAGTTTAATGTTATAAGGATGAAGTTTGTCATAATGCAAGGAGTGAATGGTTGATTGGTTTAATGGGGTTTAATGCTACTTCGGTGGTAATTCTGCAATCGCCGAGGCTGTAGCCTCTAATCATAGATTCCTGGAATTTCTCAAATCGGAAATACCAAATATACTTTCCCATTCTTTGCACTTAGATTTGTCATCCCCCCCTATTGATAGGGGACTAATATTAGAAATGATATTCGTTGCGGCCCGTGATCGGACCCGGGACCCCATGATCAGTAGTCCTACTCTATGGCTTGTCCGATTTCAGTGCAAGAAGAATATGAGTCTCCGATCAGACTGTGCGGATTCACGGGCTGATCTGAGAGTCCTCACTTATACCACCAATTGGACATATCACTCACAGACTCTTATCAATAGTTATTCTTTGATTTCTTGATATTCCCGGATGAGCAATTAATTGACAGATCGCTGGCACCGCCCACTGACTCCAACATGAAGTTCCACTATGATATTTAACAGCATTATTTTGCAGAATTTATGGCCAGTAACATGTAACGAAAAATAAGATTGGTGGGTGGCGACCTAAACGTCGTAGCTACAGCTTGAATAAGCTGTAGTTACGATGTTTAATTCGCCAAGCCAACAAAAATGCTTCACACCAATGTCGGCCGATGTCAGGGTTTAAATCTCACTTTCGGTCTAAGTGAATGAATTGATTGGTCCTTACTGTTACCATATGATTGACAGTCTCGTCGCTGACAGTAAAAATTCCCAAAAGAAAATTTTTTTAGTACAGTAGCCCCCGCTTTACAATCTTCGAGGTTGCGGTGATCCGAGTCCAGTCGGATTAGACGTTAAACCGAATCCCTTTAATAGAATTTGTGAAAGAACCAATCGGCTTCGGGTCCGAGGTAAATCAAACTATCATAACAACTGTTTGTCGGATGAGACGTTAAACCCAGTCCCTTTGACAGAGCATTTGTGAAAGAACCAATCGGCTTCGTGTTCCGGGTTAACCTCAAACTATCACATCAACTGTTTGTCGGATTAGGTCCTATGTCCTAGAGTTTGTTAAAGAACAAATCAGCTTCGTGCCCCGGGTAAATCAAATTATCATACCAAATGTTTGTCGGATGAGACATTACCGAGACCCCATGTCCTAGAGTTAATTGGGGAACCAATCGGCTTCGGGCCCCCCGGGTAAATCAAACTATCATAACAACTGTTTGTCGGGTGAGACGTTAAACAGAGGCCCCATGACGTCTAGTGTGTGAAAGAACGAATCGGCTTCGTGCCACTGGTTAATCAAACTACCAAAGTAACCGTAGGTTGAGCACCTTACAATGGGTTCCTGGTATTTCTTACACCGGTACTACCACTAAATCCTTCCCTAGCCTCCAGCTGCTAGCCCACTTAGATTTACGATTATCCACCCATTGGTGAGAGACAAATGTCGGAAAGGATTTGTGCCGCCACCGGGGATCGAACCAATGACATCCCATAATTGAAGATTAAGGGTCTGATGCGCTACCGACTGCGCTATGACGGCTGCTCGTTACAGAACCAAGCAGAGCTCTCAGTAGACTCGCCTTTTATCCTTGTGCTTTCCCTTGTAACAAATACCCGTTCTCTAAGGTGTTGGTTTCATGGTACGAAATGCTAAGGTAACGTCAATGAATTAACGAACATATACTATATAATCGAACAGCGATAATGTGTCACCTGGCGAAAACTGATTTTTTACGTTCATGCTCACTTAATTAAGAGATGAAGAGAACATTTTTCGTTTTCATGGAGGTATGAACCGAAAAACCTAATCACACTGTATGAATACGCGAAGCGGATTCATACATTGTGTGATAAGGTTTTTCGGTTCATACCTCCATGAAAACAAAAAATATTATCTTCATTTCTTATAATTTAATAGCATCGAGCGAAAAATGCAACAACTTAACAAATTTTGATACCTTTTTGTAGTGAACTATTTTGTGCGGAAGCATTCAAAATGGCTGCGTACTCAAAATTTTGTTCATGGAGATGTGAATTAAATTTTTCGACCAATAAGATCGCTCGTTTTTGATAGACGAAACTAACAATTAAATTATTTGATGATGGTTAAAAAGTTAAAGTTTTATGGTTTATTACCCGAGAACATTTGATAAATGACCTATATAGTGGTGCAAATTACAGTGAGTGATCAATGGTCAATTTTGTCAATACAGGTATAAACAAAATTGACCTTTGATCACTCACTAGATCATGTACATCTATAGACGCAAATTATTAGATAGAACAACACAGTTTCAATTATTGCTGTGATTTTAAAGGTTTTGTTTGTAAAAAAGGACATTTTACACCAGTCTCATACAATTTACTTTGCAATTTGATGCATTTATATTTGTATTGGGCTGAGTGCAAAATGGTTTCGATTGATCACAATTTGTATGACATAATGTAAATTTTCCAATCTATATAGAATTTATGATCATACAGTCGACTGAAGTCATTCAATATCTCTTTCCTTGGACCATATCTTTTATTTTACTGTTGTAACGCAAGTTTTTACTCTGGTCAGCCTACGCGATACGTGCAGTTTTGCTAGAATCGATGCTTTCGCCCTTCTCGTAAGGTTCCTTTTCGCTGGAATTTTCATTACAGCAAAAATTCTTTAAAACGCGAATGTACATGAATATACAATTTCACATTAATGTTCCTCAGAAAACTCTTTAAACACTATACATAATCACTCTAATTTTCAATATTTCGTCAAAAAATGTCTTTATCAAAAACAATTATTTAAATCTTAATCAGACGTCTAGTAAAGTTAAAGGAATTGTGCGTCCTTTACGTTGCAACTAATAATGGCTGTACCGTCTTTTTTTTTTTTTTTTTTTTTTTTTATCCATGCCGATTTATGAGCCTCTGCAGAGTACATCTTTTTAAAAATAGTGAACCTTAAATCCGTATACATGTGGTTTTCCATTTTGAAATCGATATTAATTGGGTTTTTTCGTGTTTCAAACAGACATCCGCAAGATGCTCCTTCATTCTTCATTCAACTGTCTTTCTGTCTCATCCACGTAAAAAAAAACCTTTTCACAAAGGATACGCAATTCCATTTAACGCTACCTGACGTCTGGTTAAGCGCGTGAACGTCAACACCGCGCAAATGTTATCAAACGACGATGACGTCATATCCTCTATTAGATAAATCAAAATGGCTATAATGAGTGGTCGTAAAGTTATGTTGTATATATAGATATATGATTTATTTTCTTCTTGAAAAAGGCATTTTTGCCGAAATATAAAAAATTAGAAAGATTTTGTGTAGCATATGAATATATCTGACAAAGATCATTCTGCGAATGTTGTGCAGTCTGAGCAAGACAAGAACCAGCGGCACGCGTTATGTCATGTCAATTGTGGCATTACATCCCATTTTGTTTCCGCTGCGATAACATAATGCAGAGACGGAAATTATATACAAAGTAACACAATATAAACTGCGTGTGTTATGATACCTCAACGGTATAAAATCGGATGTAATGATTGTACTGTTAAGACGGAATTAAAACGGGATGTTCAGCATGACTAGGTATCGCGGTTTCGAAATAATTCGTTTATGATATCTGGGTCACACAAGTATAAAGTACCGTGCACCAAATCCATTTAAGTTTACATTTTAATATAATGAAAAAGATCTAAGGACATCTGTCACGTAATACTGCCGTAAAAATAATCTGTTTGAATATTCTATTTCCATTATCAATTTTTATTCGGATGCGGAGATTAAAATCCATACATAAGACCCGTCATGCTAAAAGCAGGAATTGCATGGTTTTAGTCCTACATCAACAAATTTATATTACATTCCTAGCTGTGAAATTTTCTGGTGTAATGAATTTTCATATCAACACTGGGGATAATATCAACTTTCACTCCGAAAATCGGCAACTACTTTCATTTCCAAAGGGCCGGCTCACTCCTGGTTAATATTCATAGTTATGATTGCCAATCATATATCTATAATCCATGATGATCTTGTATGCCTCAACTTTCAAAAAGAATTGAAAACTATTAAAACAACCTTCAATTCTTTACCGAAATTCATCCCAAGAGGGTTCATGTGACTTACATCAGACATTAAGAGAGTCCTGACCACATATTTGTTGGTCTGAGACTCGTAAATTTTATCTCTGTTAGAACTCGTAAAATGCTCGGCATCGTGTCAGTGAGTTATTTAATGAAAACTTTCGTTGTACTTGCAAAAAATCGAAATTCTAGTTGAAAATGCTGTACTTTCGATTTATAGCTCATTATGTAACTCGGTTTCGATTATCGGTCGTGGTATTTGAAAAAAAGATAGATAGATATAAAAGTTGTAGAGAATAATCAGAATAATTTGCTGGTTTGGCGACTTAAACGTCGTTACTACAGCTTATTCAAGCATTAATTAGTGAGAGACGAATGTCGGAAAGGATATGTTTAAGTCGGATATGCCGGGGATCGAACCCATGACTTCCCAGGGTTGAAGGTTTGGGAGTCTGATGCCCTACCGACTGCGCTATGACGGCGAAGGACTGGAGGAGCGATGAACTGAACAATAAAACCCTTGAACTGGAGTCTATCGTGTTACCACTAGGCCAAAGATTTTTCAAAATCAAACGAGGGTTCTGAGTGGCCAGCTTTTTTGTATGCCTGTGCACAAAATATTTCCATTAAAAATATATATATTAAAATTTGTAAACTGTTTACTTTTTTCGATGGATGTCATTAAATTATAAGAAAAAAAAAAGAGTCCTTTTCGGAATGATTGGTCTAAAATTATTTGAGCCGAAAGACCCCCATATTTAGACATAGTTTTCATTTAAATAAAGAAAGCAATGCTTTAAGAGTAATATCCTGATTTTATTAATTTCCCAGTGCCATCTTTTCAAGTTGTTTATTCTGTATTCAGCCGTGAAATCAACTTTGAGGTTTTAATTCATTCTTTTGGTATTTTAGGCTGTATTGGGAAATTTGATTTTAAAGGAATTTATGTCAACATAGAGTTCAGTACTCCTTTCTCCGCACAAATCATTGGCTCTTTAGCTTGGAATTGACGAATCACCGGCCACGCCCACCGAGCACTGACAGGAAATTCGACTAAGACATGAAACGGTGTTAAATTGCAAAATATATAGTCAGTCACTTAACCCATTACCAGAAGGTAAAATTCTAGACTGGTCCAAAACAAAAGGAGTTCCAGACAACAATTACAAGTGTATGAAAATTTAGATTTTTTTCAACTTACTCGGCAGAAAAAAATGTGTAAAATGAATAAAATGCTTGCTACAAGCAATTTCTTCATTTTACACAATGTTTTCCCCATTTGTTTTTCTAGGGGGCGTCCAAAAGGGGTCATTTTGTGTGATGGGTCAAACCAATAAATAGAATGGTTGGCTGGCGACCTAAACGCCGTATCAAGAGCTTGAATAAGCTGTAGTTATGACATGTAAATCGCAAAATCAACATTATCGGAGTTTAAGGTTCATTTCCGGTCTAGAAATATAATTTCATTGGCCTATCGATTTTTTGATTGACAATCGCGATCCGTCAATGACTCGTCTGTGAAAAAATCGTAGAAAAATGATAAATTGCTTTTTGCGATTGGAGTATGAAAGAAACAAATCTTTGCTAAAATTGAAAGAGAAACTTTTACTAAAATTCACAAATCACCATAGATTCTACTATTCCTTGCATAGCAACCTTCGTTTTTCTATACGATCTAGTCACATCAAGGGCGGCGAACGTTCTACTAAATATTCTAGAGAAAGATTAACTCGATATTCATTCACTCGCCAGGATCACGGTTTGCATACTGCAACCAAGAAGATCCGTGTCATTATAACGTATCGTAAGGGTTCGATATTGTGGCATTTCTTGGTTCTTACATTCGACAAAAGGGTATAAAAGAATGATATTTTGTTCGTTTATAGGAGACAAAGTATCTGTTACTCGTTTTTTGTTTGAGACAACTTACACTCGTGTAGAAAAGAAAATTTATCGAAGCCGCCAAGGGTCGCTTACCAACCTTTACTTTTCTAGCCTCGGTTAAACCATTACTATTACAATCAAAGAACTGAAAACTACTGAAAGCTAGCAAAGCATTGTTTTATTCAGTAATGTTCTTTGTTTAACGTTATCATGATAAAGAAACGAGGGTAAAGTAACCAAGGAGTTAAACCATTCCCGAACAATCCCTCATTTTTACACCCCTTAAGAAAATAGTTGCGGAAAACATTGTGGAAAATGAAGAAATTGCTTGTTACAAGCAATTTCTCCTTTTTCCACATTGTTTTCTACCTAGAGAGATGAATATTTTAGAATTTGAAATTGACGTCTGCAACTTCTTTGAAGACCCTGATCGGAGTCATTTTGCACATGATGTGCTCAAGAGAGCTAAAAAAACCCCAGGAGATAAACTTGCAGGCAGAGTATTTGTTTGTTTGTATGGGGTTTTACGCCGCTTTTAACAATCTTTCAGTCATATCGCGGCGGCTGGAGCACCTAACAATGGATTCCTGGTATTTCTCACACCAGTACTACCATTACATCCTTTCCTAGCCTCCAGCTGCTATCCCACATAGGTCTACGATTATCGACCCATTGGTGAGAGACAAATAGCCGGAAAGGATGAGTGCCGCCGTCGGGAATCGAACCCGGGACCTCTAGATTGACAGTCCGACGCGCTACCAACTGCGCTATGACGGCAGGCAGAGTAATCAATATTCCTAAAATACACAAAAACTACTTTTCATGGCGTAGGCAATTAAGGTATACAGTGGTTAAACCTCCAGTGGCAGGTTGCACTTGTTGAACTTTGAGACGACCTCAAAATTTTGACGCTTTGCTAGCTAAAATAGCGCTGTTTTTAGTGCGCTTGATAGCGATTCGATCGATTAACCCTTTCCTGTTTTTTTTTTTTTGTTTTTTTTTTTCTTTTTTTTTTTAATTTCAGATCAGTCCAAATTGAAAAGGTTGTAGACGACAATGAAAATAGGATGCACTTTGAAATGAAACAATCCCATGCGATAGAAAATATTGTGGAAAAAGAAGCAATTGCTTGTAACAAGCAATTTCTTCTTTTTCCATAATTTTTCTCAAGAATGAAAATCACAGTGACTTAAAATCCCAGTTAAAGGGTTAATATGTAGCTGACAGATAGTCATATATATGGTTGCTACTGTATGATTTCAAGTAAGTACCCTTAGAAGCCTAATCAAGCAAAGCAATCTATACAAGAAGGTGGCTCGTTCGAGTCCCGCTTCTCCAGAAACAAAGACGCAATTTGCATACTGTGAACCCTTTAGGTTAGAACTTAGACTGCTCCAAATTGAAAGAAGTTGCAGACGACAGTACAAGGCTATTGAAATCTTGGGGTTGGTAAGCTTCTTGTTAGAAAACGTTTTTCAAAGCTTGGGGGCGTCTTAAAGCGTCACTGAATGGGAATGGGTTAAGCGAGAAATTGACTGACCGCTGGCTACTCACTCGAGCTCCAACCAGAAATACCGTCACAGGAATCCATGGTTAGGTACGCAATATGACTGAAATAAAGGTGCCGTTACACCCTATTTAATCAATTAAACCAAATTACGTCGAAAAACTCCGTCACTTATGTGTGTAAAATAAGGACCCCCCCCCCCATTATACTGCGCGGAATGACCTGGTGGCCTAGGTAACTGATTTAATTTTTTCTTTTTTTTTTTTTGCTTTTGAATATTCTTTTTTTTTTAACTCGACATTCTAAGTTACTAAATATCGACGGCGTGCTATCAAAAAACATCGTAACTTAGGCTAATGAAACCCGTAATTACGAAACTTGTTAAGCTTACCTGTTTCGGTGATTTGAGAAGGCGATTAGTTACTAGAGTATGCTATTAAAATTCGTCTGTTGTTTAACCCATTGACAGACGACACAATTTAGATGAATTAAGAGATGAAGAAAATATTTTTTGTTTTCACGTAGGTATGAACCGAAAAACATAATCACACTGTATGATAACGCGAAGCGGATTCATACATTGTGTGATTAGGTTTTTTCGGTTCATACATCCATGAAAACAAAAAAATCTCTTCATTTCTTTTAATTTAATAGCATCGAGTGTAAAAAAAGCTTTACAAACAGTGTGGAAAATGAATAAATTGCATGTAACAATTACATTACTTTATTTTCCTCATTGTTTTCTCAAAGCCTAATCACGAGGGTCGTCAAAGAGGAGTCTTGTTGGAATGGTGTTTAAATAAACGGAATTTAAATAGCTTTAAATTAGATTCAAGATTTAAATATCATTTAGACATATAATTTTTTCTCTACTATTATTCGTTCATCTCGTTCAAACAGCATTTCGCTTTTGGACGTCCTGCCTTGCCTTTGGAAAACACTGTGAAAAATGAATAAATCATGCTTGTTAAAAGTAATTTCTCCATTATCCTCGGTGATTTCTAGCCTCTTTAATCTTGATTAAGAGATGAAGAGAATGTTTTTTGTTTTCATGGAGGTATGAACCGAAAAACCTAATCACACTGTATGAATACGCGAAGCAGATTCATACATTGTGTGATTAGGTTATTTCGGTTCATACCTCCATGAAAACAAAAAATATTCTTTTCATTTCTTATAATTTAAAAGTATCGAGCGAAAAAAGCAAAATCTTTACAAATGTTGATACCTTTTTGTATGGGACTATTTTGCCGGTGCGGAAGCATACAAAATCGCTTCGTGCTCAAAATTTTGTTCATAGAGTTATGAATATTTAATTTTCGACCAATCAGAACGCTCCTTTTTGATAGACGAAACTAATATTAAATTATTCCAATATGCAACTTCTTTGAATTTGGACCAGTCTGAAAGATAGGGTTAAAAGAATTCAAGACCTTGTTTAGTCGGTGTATATTTCAAGTTCATTCCCTCAATCTTGAACTTGATGTTTATCTTTGGGTGGAGCACGAACGCTACATGCAATTACAAGTTTATTCTTTCATCAGCATCAAAGACGGGTGTTCTTCAAACATAATTTTTGATGAACGCCGTAGGCGTCCATCAGTGTTACCCAGTTTCGAAAATTCATCAGGATGCCGGTTAATATGTTAGAAGAGAAGTAGTGCCTAGTTAGGTTCGATTTATTAATTTTTCAAAACCTGTCTCCCCAAAACAACTGTACATTTTGAAAATTACGTAATACAACAATTTTATTTAATTCGTAGAACGAGTAAAGACTCCTCTTAAATACGAAAACACCTACCAATAACCTGCCTAGCGAAGATGAGGATTTTTTTCGCAAAAACTTGTGATCGTACTCGGCACTCTAGACTAGAAACATCGGACGATCCTGTGTTGCATGTATACCTATTAAGCAAACCAGGCTAGGCGAGAGGTTAAGTTTAAAAGATATAATCTTTTTTATGAAAATTGCCAAAAGGGGCATATCACTCTACTATGCCAACACGGACGTCCACTATCAGTACTTTCAGTGCTTTGATTTTCTTCCAATTTTGCGATTCCCATTTTGTCGGCAAATAGTTTGCATGAAATTGCGGGCGGGGCCAAGTATTAAGCGACAAATTTGTTTCAGTTTTCATGAGAAAGGAACTTTTGGTGAAAGTACATACTTTGGTCATACGTCACCTTTTGCGGCTTATGTCGGCAGATACTTATTTTACTTTATTTCCACAGGCTGATCTCCCCTGACAAGGGAATTCCCTACAGAGGTCGTAAACTTGTTTACAATTACAAGGGAAACCCTTTAAATTTATCACTTCGAATCCTTCTAACTTTTGTAAGTTGTAACTCACTGATTGGTAAGCAAAACCTACAGTAAATTGTGTAAAGAATGACACAGTTTCATCACATGACAGTCTATTATTCTTAAGTGCAGTAAACTTATGTATTGCACTAGAATCCGAATATGATAAGTATTTCGGATAACTCCAGGGCATGTCTAAAATGGGTAACCATCAAACGTATCATTTACCGGTAACCCGTAATCAGTCTATAAACTATTTGGAAAAGAAACAGATCAGACGGTATAGATCATTTAAATTTTCGAAGGAGAAACCAGAATGGGTGACAAATATTTTGAGAAGAGATTCAAGTTATAATGAGCCACATAATCTTTTTCTCTAATATCTTGATAAGTTGACTTGGTATTGGAATAAGTGCAGTAGTCTAAAACAGGTCCTTGGTGACCAATTGGCAAGAGTGTTTGACTGGTGATGTGGAAGTCCCACCATCATCGGGTGTGTTCATGGGTAAGTCACTAGCCAGACCAAGTGTAACGATCTGTATAATTTAGTGGCAGAATGTTTAAGCCAGTGCCTGCCTGTCAGAGACATCTGGCTTGACTGTTCGATACCAACTCAGGAGTCCTATGCGGCTAGATGGTTGGGTGGCAGGCTCAATAATCAGATGGTGATCAGGAATCTGAAAGAAGTTGAGGGTTGCAGGTTCTGTCCCTAATCACATGGGTTTGTCCTTTGACAAGACATGTCAGACCCTAATAAAGCAGGAAGCACATGGAAAAGAGAAAGAGGGATATAACTGAAAGACTGTTTCAACACAATCCTTCTTTTTGATATCTTAACCCATTCCAACACATTTGGACTCCTCTCAAGAAAAACAATGGGGAAAACTTTGTGTACAATGAAGAAATTGCTTGTAACAAGCAATTTCTTCATTTTACGAAAATAAGTTTCGTTCTTTAACGGGGGCCTATAAAAGGCTACCTCCCAATTTAAAAAAGGCTCTTTATTTCCCACTTGTGGCTGAGAAATTTCCCAAAATTACAGCTTATTTTTGCATTATATGGATTTATTTTCTTCAAAATTGGTTTTGTTTAATATCCTTTCTGACATTTGTGTCTGACCAATATGGGGATAATTGTAAACATATTAAGTTGGATGAGCACCTGGAGGCTAGGAAAGGGTGTAGTGGTAGTGCTGGTGGGCGAAATTCAAAGAATACATAGATAAGTGCTCCAGCTGCTGCGTTATGCCTGAATGCTGTTTAAAGTGGTGTAAACCCTTTCAATCAATAGTCCATACCACCTCTATGTTCCTTTCAAACCAGAGTTCTTCATGAGGATAATTTTCAAAAGAAATGTTGAGCCATAACTTGTGCTTCCGATGTTTTCTTTATATGATTGTGACGCAGTTCTGAAAAGGATTTTATTTAGCATGATGCCGCCGTCATAGCGTGTCAATCTAGAGGTCCCAGGTTCGATCCCTGACGGTGGCACTCATCCTTTCCAACTATTTGTATCTCACAAATGGATCGATAATCGTAGACCTATGTGGGATAGCAGCTGGAGGCTAGGAAAGGATGTAATGGTAGTACTGGTGTGAGAAATACAAGGATTCCATTGTTAGGTGCTCCAGCCGCCGCGATATAACTGAAAGATTGTTAAAAGTGGCGTAAAACCCCATTCAAACAAATTATTTAGCATGATAAGTGTTTACCCATTTCCACTTTTTTATTCCCCTCAAGAAAAAAACTTATTAAAACATTGTATACTATGAAGAAATTGCTTCTAAGCAATTTCTTAAATGTCCACAATATTTAAGAGTGCTTGTTACATCTTTTTCCCCTTTTTATGTCTTTGGTCGAGAGGTAGAATGTCATTTTTGGTCGAGAGGTAGAATGTCATTTTCTCAATCAAGAGGTCCAGATTTTAAGTTTGAGACCTTGGAGCAGGTATCCATTTATATATCCATATCCAGGTATTTTTGATTGTCCTAAACAGTATGGTATACCCTGAAAGAAGAAGAACCCTTAGGGCTCAATTTAAGTTTCAAAAACTTGTTTCACAATGGATGTAGAATAAAATAGATGTAACCCTTTCCTGTACAAACCTGGGAGTTTATGTCATTACTTTTATACTTTAGAAAACATTGTGGAAAAGGAAGAAATTTGCTTGTAACAAGCAATTTCTTCTTTTTCCACAATATTTTCTACCACTTAGAATGGGTTTCATTTCAAATTGCATCCATCTTTCATTGTTGTCTGCAACCTCTTTCAACTTGAACTAGCCTAAAATTTCATAAAATGGGAAAGGGTGAATCCAAAACCTCCCCTTTTTGTTTTCTTGCCTTCTGGTCACTTTTTATTCAAATATTCCTCTTATCTAATTTTTGTCCACAACTTCCTTAAATTTGGACTAGTCTTTAATTTTTTCCATTTTGGTAAAGGGTTAATCCATTCCAATACAATGAAGTTTTTTAAACCTTCTCAAGAAAAGCAATTGGGGAAAAATTGTGTAAAATGGAGAAATGGCTTGCAACAAGCAATTTCTTCATTTTGCATAATATTGTTTTTTTACCCATAAAGTTTAAGAAATCTTACAATCTTACATTCCCACACAAGCCCTCCTTTTTACGCCTCTCAAGAAAAAAGCTTTGGAAACATTGTGGAAAATGAAGAAATTGCTTGACACAAGCAATTTCTTCATTATCCACAATGTTTTCCAAGCAAAAAGACAAACATGTTTAAAATTTCATCACCTTGAAATTGTTGTCTGCAGCTTCTTTCAATTTGGACCAGTCTAAAATTTTGTTGTGTTGAAATATATTAGACTCCTTTCAATTTTGACTGGTCTAAAATTTAGTCAGTTAGTAAAGGGTTAAGAGGAGTGTTGTGCAACAATAAATTAATTAGTTTCTATATCGGTACACAATGATATATCCAAAAATAGCAACAATCATTACAGAAAAGTTTGGTACAAGTTTTAAGGTGTACAGGTTAATAATGGAATATTTTTGTTGTAAGTATCAATAAAATTCTGTTTTGTAGATGAATGAAACTGACACCTGTGACAATTTTCAGCTCGGCTCTTTTTGGAGAAAAACCTCGGTATTGCTACAGTCAGGTTGTTGTTTGCGTCTGCGTCATTGTTGTCCAAAAAATCTGACAGTTTTTTTTAAAATCTCTGGTATTAATGAACACTCAGAATATTATATTTACTATCAATAAAGCTATCTCTACCAAGTAGGGGAGCATCCGTCATAGCGCAGTTGGTAGCGCGTCAGACTGTCAATCTAGAGGTCCCATGTTCGATACCCGATGGTGGCACTCATTTTTTCCGACTATTTGACTCTCACCAATGGGTCGATAATTGTAGACCTATGTGGGATAGCAGCTTGAATCTAGGAAAGGATGTAATGGTAGTACTGGTGTGAGAAATACCAGGATTCCATTGTTAGGTGCTCCAGCCGCTGCAATATAACTGAAAGACTGTTGAAAGTGGCTTAAAACCCCATTCAAACAAAAACAAAACCAAGTAGGGGGGTAACTGTAAATGTGTTTTAGAAAGAATTATGCCCCCTTTTTGACTTAACAGTTTTACCAACTATCAAGCACTTGAAGATAGGAGCATTTGCATCCACATAAGGTCCTCTCATTATTGCCTGTAACATGTATCAAAAAAGTGAAATGGTTGGAGTGTGAACTTAACGTTGTAACTACAGTTATATTCAACTATAGTAATTATACTAAAGATGTCAAAACAACAGAAATGCTTAACTTAAATGTGGGAGTTGAAAGTTCACCTCCAGTCTAAATGAATGATTTGGTTTGTTGTTCAATTTTCTTGATTGAAAGTAGAAATCCATCAGTTGTCATAATGAAATAAACATGGAAATGTAATATTTCATTACTGGATAATACATATTTTCAATATAAACTGGTACAAACAGAAAAATGGTACCTTTCGATCAAAAAATCAGTCAAGCAAAGAAATAATTCTTTTAGACTAGAAGTGAGTGTTGAACTCCGACATTGGCTGACTTTTTTGTTAAGCATTGACTCGACTAAAACTGCAAAAGTGCAAAACCAATTGTTCGACAAATGGACAGATGGATGGAAAGACATATGACTGGGGCTGTAAATTCATACTTCAATTTGGACCGATTTTTTTTTAACCTTTCCAGTACAACACCTGATTTTTAAGGCTCTTGTGATATTATTCCTGAGAATTTTTTTTTTAAATTGAGCTTACTTTATAATGTTGTCTGCTAACCCTTTGAATTTGGACAACTCTAAAACTTTGATGCACAGTAAAGGGTTAATTATGTTTCTAATGTCTCTCAATTGACGAATCTCTGGCCTGGAGCACTTACTCCGTAGGCCCTGCCCATTGACTCCGACAGTAACTTACACTTTGATATTGTACAGCGTCATTTTACAAATTTTATAGCCAGAACCATATAACAAAAATTAAAATGGTTTGGTTAAAACCTAAATGCTAGAACTACAACTTGAATAACAGCATAACTACAACTTTTCGATTCCCGACGGCGGCACTCATCCTTTCCGACTATTTGTCTCTCACCAATGGGTCGATAATCGTAGACCTATGTGGGATAGCAGCTGGAGACTAGGAAAGGTTGTAATGGTAGTACTGGTGTGAGAAATACCAGGATTCCATTGTGAGGTGCTCCAGCCGCCGCGATATAACTGAAAGGTTGTTGAAAGCGGCGTAAAACCCCATTCAAACAAACAAACAAATAACTACAACTTGAATGAGCTGTAGTTATGACATTTAAATTGACACAACAAAATGCTTCTCATATTTGTAGGCCAATATCAGAGTTCAAAGTTCACTTCCGGCCTAATTAAATGATTTGATTGGTCATTCAGTTCTTTGATTGACAACCATGATTGGTCAATGCAAGATAATATACAATAGGATAACTGTTGTCCTTTCTTTAACCCATTACCCAACAGCAAAATCTTAGACTGGTCCAAATTGAAAGGAATTGCAACTTTATGAAGTTTTGGATATTTTCAACCTTTGGGGTAGAAAACATTGTGGATAATGAAGAAATTGCTTGTGCCAAGCAATTTCTTCATTTTCCACAATGTTTCCCCAAGCTTAACTCATGGGGGCGTCTAAAAGCGTCATTGAGTGGGAATGGGTTGAAATAGTGTTTTGTTTTGTTGTAGGTGCATGTTAAGACAGTGGCGTGTGTCCCAGAGGGGATGTTTTAGGCTGAAAGCAGTGTTACAACATCTCTCATACAGAACAATGGCCGTGGACATGGGTCAGTTGAAGTTCCTTGGGTGAGTGCATTTATCTTCTTGTGTGTTAACCAATTGACCAATTGCTGGCCCCACCAACTGACTCCCTAGGCCCAGCCCATTAACTCCAACAGGAAGTTCTGCTTCGATTTTTGGAGTTATTTTGTGAAATTTATTGCCAGTAGCATGTAACAAAAAATAAAATGTTTTGTTGGTGACCTAAACGTCGTAGCTACAGCTTGAATAAGCTGTTTTTACGACATTTGAGTTGCCAAACCAAAAATAAAGGTTAACAAAAGTGGTGGCCAACATCGCAGTTGAAAAGCTCATGTCCGGGATGAATAAATTATTTGATTGGTTGGTTTATTCCTTGATTGATAGCTGTGATCTGTCAATTACCAGACAACAAAATTTTACACTGGTCAAGTTTGAAAGCAGTTCCATACAACATTAAAAATTGAGTTTAAATTGGAAAATAAGTGCAAAATAAGGTAGAAGACTTTATGAGAAAAAGAGAAATTCTTTGTACAAGCAATATCTCTTTATCCAACTTAGTTTTCCATGATTGTATTTCTTCAGGGTGCCAGAAAGCATCATTGTGTGGTAATGAGTTTACTAATTACCAACAAAAGTAATCTAAACTTGTCCAAATTGAAAGGTATTTCAGACAGAAATTCAAGATGAGTGTATTTAGATTATTGTGACCTATCAGACAAATTGGACCCTTTATCAGACTTAAAAGTGTCTAAACTTATTGATTTTGGTAGATTTAAAGAATCTAAAATGATCATTATACCCCTGTAAAACGAATGTTTTCGGGGCTATACTGGAATCAGCCTGTCTGTCAGTGTGTCCGTTTGTCCATCTGTCTGTGTACAAAATACTACCAGTTTTATATTGCAAACTCCTTCTTCAGTTTTTCTTCAATACCATTGAAACTTTATTCAAAGATTACAAGAATAACCACATGTTGAAGTTTTGCGAGACGCAATTTTGAAGTCTTAATTCCCCCTGGTACAAAATTATCTCCCCTTGAACCTATTCATGTCTCTGTGTACAAAATACTTCCAATTTTGTATCACGAACTTGTCCTTCAGTTTTGTTTCAATATCATTGAAACTTTATACAAAGATTAACGAAATGTTGAGGTTTTGCAAGACACAATTTTGAAGTCGTAATTCCCTCTGGTCCAAGAACTATCTCCCCTTGAACTTAGACAATATTTATGCTTTGTAGGCATATACAGCTAATTATACTACCAATTTTGTGTTGCAAACTTCTCCTTCAGTTTTTCTTCAGTACCATTGAAACTTTATACAAAGATTAACCACATGTTGAAGTTTTGCAAGACACAATTTTGAAGTCATAATTTTTCCTGGTTCAAGAATTATACTACCAATTTTGTGTCGCAAACTCCTCCTTTCGAGAAAAGCAAAGTTAGTAGCTATGTCCTTGTACTATTGTTAAAGCTCTCAATACACTGAAAGCACTTGCAGAGGTTTTAATTCACCTACTGTGACAAGTTCTAGTTCTATCTACTAATTTTTGAAATGAAATGTCAACTTGACCTTTGTCTTTTTCAAGTATTTGTTTTATGATATATTTGTTTGACATAGAATTACAAAACCAGACCAATAACATCTCCCTGTTAAAAAGATATATTAAACCATATCTATAACATGTCTGAGTTGCAAAGATAAAATGTCTGACCCAGAAAGGTCTTTTCAAACAGACCTATAAAATATCGTGTTAGTTAGATCTATTCAACCAGACCTATGACATCTCTGTGTTAGATTTATTCAACCAGACCTATAACTTGTCTGAGTCAGAAAATCTATTCAACCAATCCTATTTCACATCTTTGTTAGATAGATCTATCAAAACAGAACTACAGCATATCGATCTATACAATCATACCTATAATATATGTGTTAGATAGATCTTTTAAACCCAGGCCTATAGCATCTCTGTGTTACATAGATCTATAAAACCAGATCTATAGCATGTTTGTGTCAGATAGATCTATTCAACTAGACCTGTAACATCTATGTGTATCACAGATCCATTCACTCATAGATATCAGTGGTGTTGAATTACCATGCCCGACTTGTCCGACACGGGCTTTTCTACTTGCAGGCAAGTACATTTTTCGAGGCTACAAGTAAATATCAGGGCAAATCTTTGAATGGTACTTAATAGATAGAAGAGATTTATGAGTTCCAGCATTTTCTTCTTTAAAAATAATGTTTTTTCAAAATGTATCTGTTCTTCATCTTTTCACAGGCAAGTCCGTTTTGATCCTAGACAAGTAGAAAATCACATTTTACTTGTCCATGGACAAGTAGAGAAAATCCGTATTTCCACATCCCTGGATATATGAAACCAGACCTACCACATTTCAGTTCTAACATATTTCCATTTAACCAGATCTATAATACATCTATTTATCGTAGATCTATTAAACCATACTAACAACATCTGTGTAACCTGTCAAATGCGACCTATTACATCTCTGTGTTTCACAAATCCATTCAAACAGACTTTTGTCATCTCTATGTCTAAATGGGCTCAATTAATTCAAAAGAATGTAAAGGAAAGTAACCATCGCAGCTGGACTGGCCAACTTTGTTACATATCAGTTGCTTCTCTTGTTAGTTTTCTAAATTGAAGACTTCTTTATAGAGATACTTCCCTTGTTTAGCCATTTACAAGATTGAAAACAAATAGATTGGTCAAAATTGAGTTGCATACTACAATTTCAAATTTGTTAACAAATCTCTGTCTTTTAGGGAAGCAAACATTGTTAATTGATTGCTTTACGGTATTGATTTAAAATCAGTTAATTTAGGCCGATCGAGTAGTAATGGCACTCCAGTGCCTCTTGTTTTGATTTCATGTTCAACTCATCCTCGCGAGTGAAGGGATATCTAGATCATCTTTTTCTCAAATACTTGTATTGTTAAGTAAGTAGAACTTTCGTCGACCTTGGTACGACAATATGTGTTCAACTTGGAAACTTTTCAATTAAAATTGCAGCTTTTGAAATGAAGCAGTATACGGTTGTTCATTCAAGACATAAAAGTCATGAAACTCTAGCCCTTGTCACGCCGAATAAAATCCTTTTCAGAATCCCAATATATTCAAATAAATTGACCAATCGCTGGCTCCGCCCACTTACGTTGTTCGCCACGCCCACCGTCTCCAACAGGAAGTCCCGCTTCGATTTTTAACGGCCTTATTTTGCAAAACTTATGGCCAGTAGCATGTAACAAAAAAGTAATATGGTTGGTTGGTGACCTAAACGTCGTACCTACAGCTTGAATAAGCTAGTTACTACGCTTATGTCGCCAACAAACAATAATTGTTAACAAAAATGGCGGCCAATGTCGGAGTTAAAAAGCTCAGGTCCGGACTGAATAGATTATTTGATTGGTCGGTTGATTCCTTGATTGGCAGCCGCGATTGGTCAATTGAATTGCGGGATGTACTAGTTGTGGGTCCTTATTTCTTTTCAAAATTAATTTTAGAAAACAACTTTATCTTGGAAGGGGCAAACGGGTGGTGTAGACTTATGTCAGACTGCACATAAATGCAGACTGGTCTTTGTCTATGCCTCCTACTACAAACAGGATTTTTCGGGATCAGAATGATATGAGATAAGTCTTATTTTGCCAAAGCTGACGATTTATCATAGTCGTCGTTTGCAAATTATTTCAAATTGATTGTCGTCTGATGGAGAAATTAGATCGCCAGCATCCCTACTTATCTAGAGTCCGGAATTATTTGATATATGCCTTCGGAGCTTCAGATTATTTTTCCAATATGTCATGAATATTTCATGTCTTCTTAATCTCTTTTGCTACAGAGATCCAGGTTTTGATGTCGAACTAGATTAAAATATTGTTCTTTTAAACTATTTGTTGTTGGTAACAATAAATTTATCTTAATTACTACCAACAATTTATGATTTGGAAGATAAATATAATATTTAACCCATGCCCACAAGATAAAATTTTAGACCAGTCCAATTTCAAAGAAGTTGCAGACGGCAATTTAAAGTTGATGATATCTTCAAAATCTTTTTCTTTTGGAGTAGAAAATTTTGTGGATAATGAAAAAATACTTGTTACAAGCAATTTCTTCTTTATCCAAGGCTTTTTTTCGGGGGGGGGGGGCAGGCAAGTATAAGACTTATACTCCAATATGATAACAATCCCTTGTGGCGCTGCAACTCATTTAAGAGATGAAGAGAATATTTTTTGTTTTCATGGAGGTATGAACCGAAAAAAACTTATCACACTGTATGAATACGATAATTTAATAGCAGCGAGAACAATGCAAAAACTTAACACATCTTGATACTTTTTTGTATGGAACTAATTTGTTTGGAAGCATACAAAATGGCTGCGTGCTCAAAATTGTTTCATTGAGGTATGAATGATTTTTTTCGACCACTCAGAACGCCTGTTTTTGATAGACGAAACTTAAATTTGGTTATTGCGACATATTACCGCATTTCGACGTATAAAAAACAAATGTAAAATTGGAAATATTTTGTAAAAAAGGAGATACCGTTTGTCACCAGCAATATCTTTTCTCACAAAGTTTTCGCCCCAAATGACACTGATGTTTAGTTGTCGTCTGCAATCTACTTTGATCTAGATCAGTCTGTATTTTATTTTCTGGTAATGGATTAATGATCTGCAAAAACAAAAGCTTTTAAAGAAAATGTCTAATTCTACAGATAATGAAAGAGCTACTTTAATTAGAAATACTTGCTGGGATTAAAGCCATCGTTTTGGGTTCGCCGCTTTTGACACAAAAATCGATGATCAATCAAATGATTCATTTAGAACCGAAGTGAACTCTGAACTCCAACATTTATATTCACCACTTTCGTTGGGTTGAAGACAAACTGGATGGGATTGGGTTAAATAACAAGCGTTTAAAGGAGTTGTCTACGATTTTGAAAAAAAGTTAATTCATTTGGCCATAAAAAGCAGTGGCACGGATTGCAATATTCCTGAAATAAAGAACTACTTTTTATGGCGTAAGAATTCAACGGATTTAATGGTTAAGCCTCCAGTGGAAGTTTGCACTCGTCGAACCCCGAGAAGAGCTAAAAATTGTTCTGTTAACTTAAGCTATCAGAGCTGACGCTTTGCTAGCTACAAAACAACACTGTTTGTTACCATAGTCGAACTGACTTGTTTGAGGTTAGTTGTGTTGGCTTGGCGAGCGATCTGTAAATTAGTTCTTTTTACTGACTTGTGGTGCTTTAGCCAACTGCCACTTATTTGCGCAGTTTACGCACTGAAAAGAAAAATAAACTTTTGTATCAAGAAATTTCCCCTTTCTAACAATGTATGACATTCATTTTCAATATGATTACTCTTTGAAGTTTCGCCTACAACTTCTTTCAAATTGGACCAGTCTAAGATTCTGTCTTTTGATCAAATTACGTTATCATAGCGTGACGTCATTGTACCAGAAAAATGACCTCATTTATCAAATAAATAGTACTTTTTTCTGTTGAGTCCGATTTTGACCACCTGCAGCCAATGTATCTTATAAGGAAATTTGGTAGGGTATATGTTAATAGTTTTTAATCCAGCTCAGCATGAAGTTCTCTAGGAATCTAATTTGATCACTCGCTGTCCGTCTGTCCGTCTGCCTGTGAAGAAATCTTTAAACATCTTCTCCTCCTAAAGTACCCATCAGATGTTCATAAAACTTTACAGAAATCATCCTTGGATGATGGTCTTTCAAAAAACTTCAAGGTAACAAAATCAATTTATTATTCTGGTTGCTATGGCAACCTAAAGAAATTTGCAAGGAATCCTTTGAAAATCATCTCCTTCGAAACCGTAAGGCCCAGAGCTATCTAAATTTGCATATAACATCGCCTCGACTACTTCATTAGTAACTAGCAAAGCGTCAGCTTAGATACGTGAAGTTAACAAACAAATTTTTGAGGTCTTCTCAGAGTCCAACGACTTCAAACTGCCACTGGAGGCTCAACCATTAAATTTATGGAATACCTACGCCATAAAAAGTAATTCTTATGTATTTAAGGAATATTGCAGACTCTAACTGCAAGTTCCTCTCCTAGGTATTTTTCGCTCACATCGTATTAAAATGACTTTGATCAGAGTCTTCAAAGAAGTTGCAGATAACAATTTCAAACTGTTGAAAATTCCAAAATATTCATATCTCTTGGTAGAACGATTGAGCCGTAGTACTAGTGTGAGCAATACCTGGAATCAATTTGTTAGGTGCCCCAGTCGCCGCGATATAACTAAAAAACTGTTAAAAGTGGCGTTAAACACCATTTAATCAATAAATCTATAGATAGAAAACAATGTGGAAAATGAGGAAATTGCTTGTAACAAGCAATTTCTTTATTTTCCACATTAATTCCACAAATATTTTCTTAAGGGGTGTAAAAAGGAGGGATTGTGTCTGAATTGGTTAACTCCTTGATTACTTTAATCTCGTTTCTTTATCATGATAACGTTTGACAAAGAAGATTACTGAATAAAGCAATGCTTTGCTAGCTAACAGCACTTTTCAGTACTTTGATTTTGTGATGTGTTTATAGAAGCCCTATATTGCGAGTACTTCAAGATTATCTCCCCTAAATCTAAAAATCGGATTTCAATAAACCTTTACAGAAATGATACTGGAAAAAAGTGTTCTCTTCCTAACATACAAGTCCTAGAGCCTCGGAATTTGTCATTAAGAATCTGTTTATGAAATTCTATGAAGATTTGCCAAAATCATGACTTTGGATCCCAATGTGCAAACCCTTTATATGTATAAAGTATGGTTAGGCTAACTTGTATCATAATCCTAGCCTGAACATTAAAATTGACCGTTTAAACAAAAAGAGACTTTAGGTGAGCCCACCAGATCCAATGGTCCTATTGTTTCTCCAAGTAGTAACTTAAATATTTTGTTACCTAAGGGGCTCCTGCGCCACCCTTATATGCAAATTCTCACGTAATAGAGAAAAATGTAATGATATTATTTGCTTTGTACAATTTAATGCTTGGTGATGGTAATACACATTCTCGGTTGGCGAGCAATAGATGTCATAAAAGAAACTTGAATAACAATGAAGAGCAAGAACTACATATAATGAGTGTCCTATCGTTTTTTTCGCTTTCTTTTTTTTCTGTCTACGGGTTTCATAAATTCATTACAGCTTAATACAGTTTCTGTTCTGATATACAAATTGTTACGACATATCTCTCCCCCCCGAACTTGCCACAAATGACCAATCAATGGCATCGCCCACTAACTCAATTGGCCGCGCCCATTGACTCCGACAGGAAGTCCTGCATCGACTTTACGTAGCGTTATTTTGCAAAATGTATGGAGAGTAGATTATGAAATAAGTTCGTTAGTGACCTAAACGTCGTTACTACAGCTTTTTAAAACTGTAGTTACGACGTTTTAGGCACAAAACCAACAGAAATGGTGAACAACAATGGTGGCCAATAACGGGGTCTAATTTGGTCTAAATAAATGATTTCATTGGTCGACTGGTGATTTGATTGACAGCCGCGATTGGTCAAATTAGGGCATCGGTAAATACGGATAGCTTATCATCAGCAGTTGTGTGAAAATTTGTCCAGTCTTAGTATGACTGATTGGTTGAATGGGTTTAACGCCACTTTTAAAGGTATTTCAGTCATATTGCGGCGGCTGGAGCAGCCAACAATGGATTCCCAGTATTTCTCACACCAGTAATACCACTACATCCTTTCCTAGCCTCCAGCTGTTATCCTACTTAGATTTACGATTATCCACCCATTGGTGAGAGACAAATGTCGGGAAGGCTTTGTGCCGCCGCCTGGGATCGAACCTACGACATTTTATTATTGAAGATTAGGAGTTTTCCGCGCTACCAACTTCGCTATGACGGCGGCCATGTCTTAGAATGAACGAGTTCGCACAAGATGAACGGAATATTTTCGAAAAAAATAAAACATTGTTGTTAATAAAGAAAATTCTGGGTTTTTTCGTTAACTTTTCCACACGATGACGACTCTCAAGAAAAACAATTTGGGAAAATATTGTGAAAAATGAAGAAACTGCTTGCAACAAGCAGTTTCTTCATTTTCCACAATGTTTTCTACCCAGAAACATGAAAAACTCTACAATTCTATACATTCCGAGTTGTTTTCTACAAATTCATTGAATTTGGACCAGTCTAAATTTTTTCCATGTGATTGTGTTAACCACAATATTTTCTACCCTCCAAAATAGACAAAATAGTTTTCCCCATTTGTAATGACTTTTCTTTAGGATCCATTAAGTCATTTTCCAGGAATATGCCCTGGTATTTGCTTGTGTCCGGACAAGTGTACTTGTTGGCAAGTAGATAATCTCATATCAGACAAGTTGGGCATGACAATTCCAAATCTCTGACGAACAGTATTATTTATCGACCCATTCTAACACAAGCTCTCCTTTTTACGCCCCTCAAGAAAAAAGCTTCATTTTCCATAATGTTTCTATCCAAAAAGACGAAGAAATTAAAAAAAGAATTATCAACTTTAAATTGTCATCTGCAGCTTCTTTCAATTTGGACCAATTTAAAATTCTCTTGTATTTGAATAGGTTAAAGTTTTTATTACTAGTGTCCGGTTGTAAGGAACGTTAACATGGGTCCCAATTTTATGACCAGTTTGATTGATAAGCCAACTAGACAGAATCCCTTGATTTGTGCCTCTAATGACTGCCCCTGCTGATTTTAGGCACTTAGAAACAAGCCGTGGTCATTATGAGATACAGAACAGAACAGAACATAAGTTTATTCTTCAGACTTGAACATACATGTTCATCGTCATTCAATACAAAATACATACATGCTACAATGACGGAATTGCAATACAAACAAAGTGAGAAAAAGAAACAAAGTGAGAAAATGATATGTAAATCGGCGGAAGTTGGAAAAAGAAATTTCAGATCCGATTATTATGCATCTTCAATCATTTTATATGATATTTCAGGGCTTTTTGTCAAAAAAGGAACAAAGCAGTTAGGTGACTTGGTTGTGTTTGGGGGACCAATTTGTAATTGAAAATCTTTGAAAGGCATTCTACCCTGTTTAATTTTCTCATAATGAGAATGATGTTACTCAAGAATTTCGGTAGCGTTGAAATGAAATTTGATTGATTTTGATTATTTCCGTTTATTTATCGTCGCTACCGTAGCACAAACCCATATGAGCGACGCCCCCAGAAAACGGTTAGTTGTTACGGGGGATAGTGCAAGGATACAGGACGAAACTGCTGAGAGCTCCGCCTGGTTCTTTAACGTGCTCGATGGATAGCATCGTCACACGGGGCCTCGGTTTAACGTCTCATCCGAAAGACAATTAGTTTTGTTAGTTGATATGGTCAGCCCAGGGCTCGGACCCGTGATCTTGAATTTGATTGTATGTGCCTGAGAACCGATAACCCGTGCGGGGTATGCCTCTGTACTTACGTCATAGCGACCTTTGTCCATGACCTCTCCCGCACGTGTAAATCGAGATAAGCGTTATGTAATTTAGATCACTTGCATGACATATGTTTCATGTTCTAACTATAACCTTATGCCTGTTCTTAAGTGTGTGTGTGTGTGTTTTTTTTTTTTTTTTTGTTTTTTTTGTTTTTTTTGTTTTTTTTTTCGAGAAACCCAGAAAGCCTGACTTATACTTGGTACAAGGTCAGAATTTGTATTGAATCTTATCCAAACTTTTCTTTCTATTCATTTCAAAACATTAATTTAGACGTCCCTCAAGAAAAAGGCTTTGGTAAACATTGTGGAAAATGAAGAAATTGCTTGTATCAAGCAATTTCTTCATTACCCACAATGTTTTCAAGCCAAAAAAGACAGGAAAAAATGAAATTCCATCATTTGAAATTGTCGTCTGCATCATATTTCAATTTGGGCAGGTCCAAAATTCTGTCGTGTGGGAATGGGTTAAATAAGAAAGTACCTTAAAAGGATTTTGGGAAACAAGAACGCACCACACCTCTCGTTTGTTTCTTTTCTTAATTTTCGGAAAAGCGTAAATTTATCCCTATGAATACACTCCACAACACAATCTTATTAAATGTCCCCACGGGCAAATCTGATTACTTGGACATTTTCTGTTATTCCAGTTTTATGAAATGCCCACTTTGCGTCTAGAACATATTAACTCAAACATTTTGAAGTCGTGTTTACGGTACTTTCGGAGGAAATCTACACTGTACTTTCAGTATCTTGAGGCAGCTGGACAAGTCACTTTGTTCGATATATAAAAGGACATTTTTATTAGCTTAGTTATTTGAAGAAAACCTGAGAGCCATCCATGTCACACAAGGGTCGTTAGAGGTATAGGTTTTGTAGAAAGTTTCCTTGCATTACACTGTTAACCATTTCGATAATTTCGTAGAAAAAACAAAAATTGCCAAAACTAATGCATCGGTGTTCTTGTCTGAAAGAAACCCGAAACAAAACAAAACAAAAAATAAATAAATAAAATAATAATATTGTTATCGCCGGTATAGATCTGAAATCTAGATAAATAGTAACTGTCAAAAGAGAATCTATTTCACCGGCCACCCTACTTTACTTTATTTTTTTTTTTCTATAAAAGTCTTTCCTCAGAAAGAACGTAATTTGAATTCAACCAGATATTACAGGAATGGTCCTTTGGTAGCCTTTATCAGATTCCTTCAAAGAATTTTGACCATGTGAAAAACATGGCTTTGATGGGCGGGCTATTTCCATATACGACGAAACCTTTGTTTTTTTTCCCGAAACTAGTGGATCGATATTTAAAAAATCCAAAGGAATTATCATTGTGACCCTTTATCAGATTCCCTGAAAGAATTTTGATTTGATGAAAAACATGGCCTCTATTGACGGGTCTAATTTCTATATACTGTATGTATTGAAAACCTTTTAAAAAAAGATTCTCTGAAACCAGTTGATTGATTTCAACTAAATTTCACAGGAATGTTTGTTGGGCGAGTCTTTGTTAGATTCCTGCGCGGAAATTAGGATCGGTTAAAAAAGCTTACCTTTATGGGCATTGCATATGTTCACATCTGGTATAAAGTGAGAATTTTGAACATTCTAAAGCCTTTTCATCAGCTTAGTAATTGGATTTTACATGACTTGACATGACTTTGGTAAAGCAAAGAATGAAAAATTTATAATAAGACTCTAGAACTATTCAAATATTTCAGTGACTAGATTTATTTGCAAAACAAGTCAAAGATGAATCACTTTATATTCACTGTCCTAAATTACTTTTTACAATCCGTTTTAGTAATCAATAACGATCGCATGAACTAGAAGCATACTGTTTTCAGAACAATTCAGTATTACATAGATGTTACAGATATATATCGTCTGGATTGCTATTATTGTAACCATTAATCAAAGGAAGTTATTTCATTTTTGATGAACGGCCTTCAGCCACTCCTTGTAATATATACCATTCAATTTGAGAACTGTGTCTCATATAACTATCCTTATTAAGATAGCGACCAGTCATAAAGAATTTCCTTTAGAATAAGTATATATGTGTGATTGTATTGTAAACAAAAGAACAACACAAGGCGTTTGATTGTTTTAAGCTCCACTGGCTTAAAGCCGACGAGCTATTGTCATGGCGTTGCGTCCGTCATGCGTCCGACCATCCGTAAACTTTTACTTTTTTTAATCTTATCCTTAGAAAGTATTCTCATGGTGAGCTTTTGGTATCACCTTTTGTCCGTCGTGCGTCGTGCGTTGTGCGTCGGAAGGCCTCAACAATTCTTTAAACATCTCCTCCTCAGTAACCACTGGGCGGATTTCAACCAACTTGGTAGGAATGTTCCTTGGGTGACCCTTCTTAAAAGTTGTTCGCGGAATTTTGATTGACCCCCAAATATGGGCGTGGCAGGGCGTGGCAGTTTTTGACTTTGAAATCTTTAAACATCTTCTCCTCAGTAACCATTAGGCCAATTTCAACCAAATTTGACATGAATGTTCCTTGTGTGACCCTTTTTAAAAGTTGTTCATGGAATTTTGATTTATACCCAAATATGGGCGTGGCAGGGTGAGGCAGTTTTTGATTTGAAATCTTTAAACATCTTCTCCTCATTAACTATTTGACCAAATTCAACCAAACTTGGCATGTATGTTCTTTGGGTGACCCTTTTCAAAAGTTTTTCGCAGAATTTTGTTTCACGTCCAAATATGGGCGTGGCAGGGCGTGGCAGTTTTTGACTTTGAAATCTTTAAACATCTTCTCCTCAGTAACCATTGGGCCAATTTCAGCCAAATTCGGTTTGAATGTTCCTTGGGTGACCCTTTTCAAAAGTTGTTCGTGGAATTTTATTTATGCCCAAATATGGGCGTGGCAGTTTTTGTCTTTGAAATCTTTAAACTTCTTTTTCTTAGTAACCATTGGGCCAATTTCAACCAAACTTGGCATAAATGTTCCTTGGGTGACCCTTTTTAAAAGTTGTTCGTGGAATTTTGATTTTTGCCCAAATATTGGCGTGGCAGGGCGTGACAGTTTTTGTCTTTGAAATCTTTAAACATCTTCTCCTCAGTAACCATTGGGCCAATTTCAACCAAACTTGGCATGAATGTTCCTTGTGTGACCCTTTTCAAAAGTTGTTGTAGAATTTTGATTTATACCCAAATATGAGCGTGGCAGGGTGGGACAGTTTTTTGACTTTGATATCTTTAAACATCTTTTCCTCAGTAACCATTGGGCCTATTTCAACCAAACTTGGCATGAATGTTCCTTGGGTGAACCTTTTTCAAAAGTTGTTTGTGAAATTTGATTTATGCCCAAAAATGGGCGTGGCAGTTTTTTTTAACTTTGAAATCTTTAAACATCTTCCCCTCAGTAACCATTGGGCCAATTGCAACCAAACTTGACATGAATGTTCCTTCGGTGACCCTTTTCGAAAGTTGTTCCTTGAATTTTGAAAAATGCCCAAATATGGGCGTGGCAGGGTCGGGCACTTTTTTGACTTTGAAATCTTTAAACATCTTCTCTTCAGTAAGCAATGGGCCAATTTCAACCAAACTTGGCATGAATGTTCCTTGGTTGACCCTTTCAAAAGTTGATCGTAGAATTTTGTTTCACGCCCAAATATGGGCGTGGCAGTTTTTGACTTTGAAATCTTTAAACATCTTCTCCTCAGTAACTTTTGGCCAATTTCAACCAAACTTGGTATGAATGTTCCTAGGGTGACCCTTTCAAAAGTTATTCTAGAATTTTGATCGATGCCCAAATAAGGGCTTGGAAGGGTGGGGCAGTTTTTGACTTAGAAATCTTTAAACATCTTCTCCTCAATAAGCATTTGGCCAATTTCAACAAAACTTGGCATGAATGTTCCTTGGGTGAACCTTTTTCAAAAGTTGTTTGTGAAATTTGATTTATGCCCAAATATGGGCGTGGCAGGTTGGGGCAGTTTTTTATTTAGAAATCTTTAAATATCTTCTCCTCAGTAATCATTGGGCCATTTTCAACAAAACTTGTCATGAATGTTCCTTTAGTGACCCTATTCAAAAGATGTTTGCAGAATTTTGATTTACGCCCAAATATGGGCGTGGCAGGGCGGGGCAGTTTTTTTACTTTGAAATTTTTAAATATCTTCACAGTATTCATTGGGCCAATTTCAACTAAACTTAAATGAATATTTACTAGGATGACCCTTTTCAAAATTGTTGACAAAATTTTTGTATCATCTTACATAAGTCAGGTGAGCGATTTTAGGGCCATTCTGGCCCTCTTGTTTTGACTTACTCTTTATCAGATTCCTTCAAAGAATTCTAATCGGATGAATAAGACACATCTTTAAAAGAGTGGGGCTAATTTCCATATATGGTGAATGCTTTAAATCTTCTTCTCAGATACAAAGTGATGGATATTCACCAAATTTTACAGAACTGTTTCTTGGCTGACCATTTATCAGATTCCTTCAAAGATATCTTAATCGAAAAAAAAAACATGATTTTAATGGGCGGGGTTAAAATCCATATAGGGTGAAAGCATTTTAAATCTTCTTCATAGAAACCTTGAATTGGTTTCAACAAAATTTTACAGGAATAATTCTTTGGTGACCCTTTGTCAGATTCCTTCAAAGAATTTTGATCAGATTAAAAAACATGGCTTTAACCAGCGGGACCAATTTCCATACATGGTGAAAGCTTTGGGAATCTTCTTCTGGGGACTTTTTGAGATTCCATTAATTACTTTGATCGGTTGAAAACATGGTTTTAATGGTCGTGCATTGCTTATGTAAATATTTGCTACACAGTGATTTTTTTTTTTAAAAAATGTTAATACTTTTTTTGTCTGACTATATTTAATTCCTGAAAGCGCCAATTGCTTAATCAGTATATTCAGGTCTGTGGAGCGAAACAGACGCTCTAGCGCCTTAGTTAATAAATAAAATGGCGTCTATCCAAATTTTCCTATGGAGACATTTAATAAGATTGTCTAACACTCATTAAGATTATGCTACAGTCTTTGAAAGACTTAAAAAATCAAGTTTACCAAGATTTTACTCGTTCATTGTTTACATAATTCAACTTGGATTTCTATATTTAGTCTGGTGAAATCTGATTGGTTGCAATATTTTTGTAATACCCCCCCCCCATTCATCTGTACATAACTTCATCACATCGTCTGAAGTTGTAAATTCGAATTGCGAACATCCAATGAAATATTTGTCGAATACATCACTCGCATGGTAAAGTAATCAATAGTTGTAATGTAGCAAACTGTAAGGTATGCAAAGCGCATACGTAGCCTTCAACCAATCAAACAATGTAATAGCAATTTTAATTCGACTTTTCGACTGATTAGAGGGGCAAACTCGATTAGCGTTTGGGAGCCTATTTCCGAATGCCTAACACAAATCGACGCACACAATACCATAAAATATAAATTAAATTCCGCGCGCACCTTTTATATACGATCCGATTTTAGAAGGAGGTTTTCACTTTAGAGAGAGTATTTTGTAAATGCTATGATAGCCAGATACTGAAATTAGATCGATCCCCGAATAATCACTTTGTAAGCAGGTTTGATAAATGACGAGGAATGATTACACAATGGATTGTACTTATCAATATTTTATCTACGTTCCAGTGGAATTAGTCGCGGAGAAATGCTTTTACGTTAATGGAAGCTGTAATACGATACAGGGCTCCAGATTTCGAGATTGATACTTATTTCAAAATTTAAAATACTCATTTGAACCTTCTCGTTAAGACGAATCCAATGATTGCCAACAACACAGGGTTTTGAATAGAAATGACAGGTTTACATTGTCATTACTCCCTCTTATCCGGATATCACGTGCTGTATGATTTGGTATAGATTGGAAAGTTATCCGTTCAATCTACCTAAATAACGGTATTTTACGACGTTTGAAACTCCAAGGGTTTCATGACGTCATGGTACATATGACCCGTTATCGCGAAAAAAAATCCCTAAATAACGTTACTTCATGATGTTTCGAATGCTAATAGATTTACGACGTATAAATTGTATGATTTTTGCTATGCCCCAAAGAAAACAACAACAACTTTGGAAAACATCGTTGAAAATGAAGAAATTGCTCCTAACAAGCATTTTCTTCAGTGTCCAAATTGTGTTCTAGACCAAAATGCAGATTTTAAAAGTTTAATCGAAGAATTATTTGTCGAATGGCAACTTCTTTAAATTTTGACCTGTCTAAAATTTTGTCGTCTGGTAATGGGTGAATGCTAGAAAATAGTTGTATTTTGAAGATATTGCTTTGTAAGCACACCTGAGCACAACGTGCCTATGGTTAGCTTTGAGATACTTGAATGTTCGTCGTGCGTCGGCAACAACTCAGCGTTACCACTCTATAGGTCACAATTTGGGCTTTAATCTTTCTCAAACTTGCTGAAAAAATGATATTATCATAAGGAAGAAGCCTAATAAATTTGTTGACATTCTTATCAATATCAAGGTGAAAGCGGCCTTATTGACAGTTTCCTTGTTACCTCTCTCGAGTTTACAATTTTTGTTCGATCTTTCTTAAACTTGCTGAAAATGTTTGTCTAGTGATGAGGAAAAGCCCCATATTGAATATGGTGAAATTCTGACCAATATCAAGCCAAAATGGGCCTTATTGACAACTTTCTTGTTACCACTCTGGATGTCAAAATTTTGGCTCAATTATTCTCAAACTTGCTGGAAATGTTTGAATGGGTACGAAATAGATGCCTTTTGAATGTAGAGAAACTCTCACCTATATCAAGGGAACAGACACTTTATTGACGATTTCATTGTTACTAAGGGTTACAATATTAGCTCAGACTTACGGCAAATAGTGGTATTTTCATGAAAAAAGAACCCCTACATTGAATTTGTGACGTAAGATATTATATGAGGTAAAATGTGGCATTAGTTGCAATATCTGTTTTCTGTTCAACCGATCACATCACTTTGCTTTTATATCCAATTAACTTTGTAAAAAATCTCGAAGTTATCAATTTTAGTTGATTCTTTAGCGTGAAATGATAAATTCTTGAGAGTGATCTAGGGCCATTTTGGCCCTCTTGTTCAAGTTTATTCTTTGACTTGAAATAATCTCTTTCTTTTTGGCCTTCAGGCAGATTTACTTGAAAATTGATCATTTATTTTTATATACTAAGTCACACTATAAGATAATTTAACACAATCAAATCGTCGTTGGACATGCAAAATGTCGTAACTATATCTTTGTTCAAGCTGTAGTTATTTTATTTTACTCGTCCAACGACGAAATGACTTAAGTATCCAATTGATTATTTCAGTGACTCTGTTTTAAATTCAATTGTAAGGACCTTTTAACCCAAGTTTTTGTTCCAAACAGTTAATGTCTAGAAGTCATCCGGGTACATATCACGTGATTTTCCACACAACGCTAAAGCTTTTATTATATATTTTTTAAATGCTGTCGGTAAGAGTAAAATTCAAAGAGGTCAACCGCTACATTTAATAGGCAGATATGGCCGATAATTAAGTTTATATTGAATATCTGAAAACATTATATACTAAATCAGTACATTCAGGCCTATGGAGCGATACAGACGACCAAGCATCTCTAATTTGAAAAATCATTTCAGGTTGTTTTTGTACAAATCGCCAAAGAATCGTGATACTTTCCCATATGAACAAATTTCCTCTTTGTTGTTGCTGTTAGACTTTAACTTTCAGACCGACATATATTGAGGTGTTATCCTACCCTTTTGTGCGATTAAAGACCATTTTGAAGACTTAAGCTAATGCGAACCCCGTATCGGTGTTTAAGTTCCGTGTATCAAACGGCATAGAGGTTGAGATGGTATTGGATTTGATTCAGCACTAAAAGGGGATAGAATATCTGGAACATTGATTCAAGTTAAACCCTTTCCTGTTCAATCCCTAGTTTTTATGTCCCTGTGATTTTATTCTTTAGAAAACATTGTTGGAAAAGAAGAAAACGCTTGTCACAAGAAATTTATAAACACGGACTACTTTTTTGTTTACTGACGTTCAATTTTTCCGTAAAAGTGACGATGGCGTTTATATTTTTTTAAATAATTTTCAGCGGATTTTCCTTGTTTTCAGTCTAAAAAGGTATAAAATAAAAGAAGTATTACAACATTGTGCTTTTATATTTGTTGTTCTCGAATCGTGCGTATGTATTTTTTTTTTTTTTTTTTTTTTTTATTCGACTTCGGTCTCATCCTAACCACGTTTCACGAAAAACACTGTAGTAATATTCCCTATTTGATCCTCCAAATGTACGTATAGATCCATATCAAAAGATAAGAATGTAAACACAATTTTATAATGTTCTTCCACCTAATGGTGATACAATATAACATGTAGAAATAATGCGTGGAAGAGTTTGAATGTCTTTAGTAATCCATAGGAAATTGACATTAAAATAAATATTGTTGTTTCTACTTTGGTTGCCCACCAACAATATGTATCATCTTTGACCTTAGTTGTTAAATCTAACTTAGAAACGACGACCGAATATTGTGTGTCTGCCGAAGTAAGACTAATGCACTTATTTATATATAGGGTTAATTCTATCGTTTATAACACTTCGGTGGCTTTCGGACCAGACCGTCCGTCTTTTACCATAAATAGATTGTGAAACATATCAGACAATGTCTAGGAAAGCACTAATGATATAATCAATCATAGAAATGCAATTTGGCGTTCGATTTGAGACCCATTCAAACATGGTCGGTCTGATATTATGAATAAAAATACACATACACTTTTCGATGGCTCTTCCGACTTTTGTGTCTCACCAATGGATGGATAACCGTAAACCTTAGTGGGATAGCAGCTGGAGGCTAAGAAAGGATGTAGTGGTAGTACTGGTGTGAGAAATACCAGGAATCCATTATTAGGTGCTCCAGCCGCCGCGATATGACTGAAATACTGTTAAAAGCGGCGTTAAACCCCATTCAATCAATCAATCATTTTGTTTGTAACTTTAAAAATAAAATGGCCTACAGGCTGGACAAATTGACGGTTTGCTGGTCATGACTTAGATATTTAATGGCGTCATTTCGTAAAATATATGGCTATTAACCCTTTCCCACACAGTGCCTGGTTTTTACGTCGATGTGATTTTATACTTTAGAAAATATTGTGGAAAAAAAATAAGAGATTGTTTGTTTATTCCTTTTTTTTTTCATTTCATTTTAAATTGCTCTCAATTTTCATTGTCGTCTTCAACATCTTTTTAACTGGACCAGTTTATTTTTTTGAAAAATGGGAAAGGGTTAACAACTTAACATGTAACAAAAAATAGAATAGATGGTTTTCGACCTAAACGTCGTAAAAAAACAGTATGAATAAGCTGTAGTTATGACAATTAAATCGCCAACAACACAATAGTTCAATATAGATGTCGACCAACTTTTGAGTTCAATTTTCACTTCCGGTCTAATTAAATGATATGATTTGTCCATCGATTGACAGCAGCGATCCGTCGATTGAGTCTTGATCAGAATGTTTGTCTGGATAATATCTGGGTCAGGCTCGATATAGGGTCACTTGGGGTCATAAATTAGGTCAGTAGGTCAATACTTCGAGATACCTTGTTGGCTCTCTAGAGGTCGCCATTTATTAATGAAAAGTCTAAAAATAGGTCAAATTGTATATTTGACTACTGAAAATTGAATAAGTTGGAAAGTTATTCTCATCATTTGATATGACATAAATTAATACAATAAAAGTCCAATTATGTTCTTTTGATTACCAAAACCACAAGGCAACACCTACCACTAACACCAAATGATACTACATTCATTACGATCATAAGAGCAACGGCTTATAAGTCAAGAGCGGGCTTGGCACAAAAGATTTAACATTTGCAAATAACATATTTCATAGAATAGAAGAACCCTATGTTTGAGATTTGATTTTCGTTTCTCATTTAGGCCAGATATACGGGATCTATCTTGAGATGATTTGATTTTTAGTTTCGTCTATCAAAAACGAGCTTTCTGATTGGTCGAAAAAAATTATTCATAACTCCATGAACAAAATTTTGAGCACGCAGCGATTTTGTATGCTTCCGCACAAAATAGTCCCATTAAAAATGGTATCAAAATTTGTAAAGCTTTTGTTATTTCGCTCGATACTGTTAAATTGTAAGAAATGAAGAGAATGTTTTTTGTTTTCATGGTGGTTTTAACCGAAAAACCTAATCACACAATGTATGAAGCCGCTTCGCGTATTCATACAGTGTGGTTAGATTTTTCGGTTCATACCTGAATAAAAACAAAAAATATTCTCTCCATTTCTTAATTTATGTTTGTCATGCTGAACCCTAGATATTCCTTCTAGCTAGGAGATATAGGCAAGGATTAGCCTTCACATTAATGCAGTCTGATCCATGTCTGCACCACCTGTTTGTCCCAATACAATCCAGTTTTGATTATGAAATTAATTTTCAAAAGAAATATTGACCAGCAACTTGTGCTTTTAGTGCTTTCAGCCCTTTTATTCTAATGGAATTCCGAAAAGGATTTTTTTCAACATGGCAAGGGTTAACTGAGTCCAGAATAAAAAGTTGTCGAGTGAGCCTAAACATCGAGGTCATGGTGAAAAGAGGCAAATTATATTGTCTGAAAGATTCATCGACTATATCGTAAGATGCTTTCAGTTAGATTTATTCTGTTACCTAAATGGCTTTGAGAATGCTGGGTTCTAATAAAGTCAACTGTAAATAGGTCAAGAGGTGTTTAATTTGAACTTTAACTTCGCGTGTTTTTATTAATGTTTCGCGACGACTTGCAGTAATTGATTAACTCGATTAATCTACAAAACCGACCGGGCTTGAAGAGGGCAGGTATCGCTAAAGGTACGAAGTCTATCGAGTTTTATAAATTGACCAATCGCGCCTGTCAATCAAGGAATTAATCGACCAATCATATCATTTATTCAGCCCGGACCTGAGCTTTCAACTCCGACATTCGCCGCCATTTTTGATAACCTTTTTGGTTGTTTGGTGACTTAAACGTCATAACTACAGTTTATTCAAGCTTCTTTGTTACATGCTACTGGCCATACTTTTTGCAAAATAACGCCGCTAAAAGTCGAAGCGGGACTTCCTGACGGAGTAAAATTGTGCGGCAATTGGAGTCAGTGGGCGGGGCCAGCGATTGGTCAATTATAGAATGCAGTGCGAAAGATCTGTACTTTTTATGACTGCTGGTCAATGTATAGAGCTTGCCTCTCTGGTGTTTATTTCTATCAAATAACTGGGGGATTGCAGCTGTCAATCAAAGTATCAAACGACCAACCAAATCGTTTATCTTTACCGGAAGTGAAATTTGAATTACAACATTGGCTGACATTTATGTGAAGCATTTTCGTTTGTTTGGTAACTTAAACGTCGTAACTACAGCTTATTAAAATCGCCACCATCCATTCAACTTCTTTGTTTCATATTACTGGCCGTTTAAAATCAAAGTAGAAATTTCTGCTGGAGCTCAGTAGGCGGGGCAAGCAGAGTCAGTTGGCGGGGCCAGTGGAGACGGTAGGCAGGTGTCAGCTTTTCGTCAGTAGGTGGAACCGACGTCATCGCGCAGTCGGTAGCGCACCAGACTCCTAATCTTCAAAAAAGGGATGTCGTGGGTGCGTTCTCCGGCGGCGGCACATTTCCTTTCCGTCATTTGTCTCTGACCAATGATTGGATGTTCGTAAACCAAAGAGGGATAGCAAATGCTACGGAAGCGACGATAAATAAACGGAAATACACACACATACACTCACCTGAGCAAGTCCCCTGAATCACCTGACCACCCACTCTGACTAACCTGACAACTCCCACTGTCTCACCTGACCACGCTCTCTGACTCAACTGAGCACGCCCTCTGACTCACCTGACCATGCCAACTGACTCACCTGATCACATCCAATAACTCACCTGAAGATGTCCACGGACTCACCTGACCACGCTCTCTGACTAAACTGAGCACGCCCACTGATTCACGTGACCACGCCCACTGACTCACCTGACAACACCCACTGACTCACCTGGTCACACCCGCTGACATAGTTAATCACGCCCCCTGAACCACGTGACCACGCCCTCTGACTCATCTGACCACGCCCTCTGACTCACCTGCTTTCGCCCACTGACTCACCTGACTTCGCCCACTGACTCACCGGACTACGCCCACTGACTCACCTGACTACGCCCACTGACTCACCGGACTACGCCCACTGACTCACCTGACTACGCCCACTGACTCACCTGGCCACGTCCACTGACTCACCTGACCTCTCCCATTGACTTACCTGAGCACGCCCTCTGACTCACCTAACTATATCAACTGAATCCGATATGTTCCATTTCGATTGTAAGCGCATGAGTAATAAAAAGATACAAATTAAGAATTAAAACGCTATTTCAATTGTCCAACGATTTTATCTATATTTCTTAATTGTACCCCTTCTGGTACCTCACAACTTGTTCCGTTCCGTTCCGGAGAATACCAATAGCCGTTTTTAGCAACATGTATATAACACATAAGTGATATCATTGGTTAGTGACCTAAAAGTCGTAATTCAGATTTTCATTAAGAGTACGAAAAAGATGGTGCCTAGAAATATCATTAGAATCAACCCACTCCCACACAATCCCCTCTTTTTCCGCCCCCTGAAGAAAAAAAAAACTCTGGAAAACATTGTGGACAAGAAATTTCTTCAATGTCCACAATGTTTCCTATCCCAAAAGTCAAAGGATATAGAAATCTATCAACGTAAAATTGTAGTCTGCATCTTCCTTCAATTTGGTCCAGTCTGAACTTTTCTCATGTTGGAATGTGTTAAGACCGAACAAAGGTTGTGGAGAAGCTGAAACAGATTTTGAATTTGGTAAAGTTCAAAACTGGTATACGGATTACGTAAACAGTACACCTTTCTAACCAATAAAACAACAAACTTATTCTCTTGCGTTCTCTTGTTTCCTAGTTGACCTTATGGTTGAAGTCAATTGCCTCTTTCCTTCCATTATATATTAAGCAGTAAAATCGCATTACCCCTAGGGATGAATAGTTAAACAATGTTTTGACGTATAGGTGATATAACGAGACCAACGTTCCTTTTACTTGATTGAGTAGAATATATTTCTTGTACGATCGGTTGATACTTTGACGAAAAGGGTTGACATGTGTCATGAATATTTTAAAAGTGGCTTCAACTTTTTCAAAATCAAAAAGATAAAAAAACATTCTCCGGAGATAACAAAAAATTCAAACAAACGAACTAAAACAAAATAAAAAAGCACCACCAAGAACAAACGAACATGCAAACAAATAAAACAAAACAAAGATTTTCCCTCGTAAAAAAGGGACATGTGAATACTTTGCAATTTGTGTTGACAATATCAATAATTTAAACTAGAAATTACATGAATATAGCTGTGCAAGTCGTCAGCTATTAGTACGATTTTCAATAAATAGGAAGTTTTCCTTACAATTGACGAGCCGCAGGCCCCGCCCACTTACTCTGTTTGCCACGCCCATTGACTCCAATAGGAAGTCCCACTTTAATATCAGACGGCGTTGTTATGCAAATTTCATGGCAGGTAGCATATAATAAAAAGTAAAATAGTTGTTTGCGACCTAAACGTCGTAACGAAAGCTTGAATAAGTTGTAGTTACGACATTTAAGACCGAAAAGGATAACAAAAATAGCGGTCAGTATCGAAGCTCTAAACTTATTTCTGGTTTAAATGAATGATTTTATTGGTCGACTGATTATTTGATTGACAGCTGCGAAAGGTCAATTACCGACAGACTTAAAATGCTAAAAACTCGAGTTAACAAGCATCTTTTAGCAATATGTAGAGAATATCGTATTGGTGTTCACGAAATACGGAATTCATTAAAACACTTCTCTGTAAACAGATAAAAAAACAAGGTTTTCTTTGAACATGAATTTGAAATTGTATTGAATATGTAACCTACACTTTTGCGCTAAATCAAAGAAATTCTCGAAATTTGTAGGATGCAAAAAATACCAGAATTATACAACTTTTACTGTATAATTCGTCATTACATGCATTATTTTCCCGGTAACGGAAATGCTGCACTAATTGCAGCGTGTAGTTATACAATGTTTTGTACAATTATGAATATTTTAACCAAATAAAACAACATCATCAAATTGTGAACAATTAAAAACACCAAAATTCCACTAAACATTGTTCATAACTTAATGATTTGTGTGTTGTGACTGTTTGGTAAAATGTTATTCCAAGACGTTTATTAATAAACTAGAAATAATTGAGTTTTCCCGTGTAATCAGATTTGCCTCTGGGGACATTTAATAAGATTGTCCAGTTCTCATTGATATCATGTTACTGTTTCTGAAAAATGCTACAGGATTTTTTTTCCGATTTTATTCATCAGTTGTTCGTATCCTTTGATTCCAAACGAACGAATCTTACTTAGACTGATCCAAATTCAAAGACGTTGCAGACGGCAAAACAAAGTTGATTTTAGCTGAAAAAAGGGCCGAATGAGATAGAAATATTGTTAGGGAAAGAAGAAATGGCTTTTTACAAGCCATTTCTTCTTCTCTCACAATGTGTTCCGCAGCTGTGTTTCTTTAAAGCGGATCTTGGACATATTTTCAGGAAAATTTGATAAAGGAAAAATTATTTACTTTTCCGAAATTTATTAATGTAATTTTCACGATGAATGTTTTCTTTGTATTAATTCTACTGACATTTCCTATAGATTTAATTAATTTGATGTAGTGTATTCCTTACGTCCTACTTTAAATCATCGGAATTTATCGAGTGGGGTCGTTCATTTGGGAAGATGTAAATAACGACTGGATTGCTAGCGGAAGATATTGGTGTAATTCATACGTCATGGAAAGTAAAAATAAGGCAATTTTCGGTGAAGACGAAATTCAGCGTATTTACCGATGAATTCCGACTCCATTCGGGCGTATTCGTTGACTTATTTGGTTTTTCGCATTGCGAAATATTTTTTGCTTCTTTTCTGTTTTCTTTTTATTTCCCCGGATCGAAAGATCTGGGGCATATTGTTTAACCGTTGTCCGTATGTCTGTCCGTCATTCAGTTTTTTCGTCTGTCGGTCTGTCTGTCTGCAAAACTTAACCCCCAAAAAACTTAACATTGTCAATTACTACCAGCCTATTCAAGATACAATGCTCATGTTTGGCATGATGATACATCTCCATAATACGCATTTCCTCATGTCAAGATCAAGGACATTGGATAAGGTCAAGGTCACATACCAACGTCAAACGCCAAAGAAAACCTCACGAATAAGTCAACAACACCTTTCATAGTTAAGTCCTGTTGCGGGGGCATTGTGTTTCACAAACACATCTTGTTACCTTATGAACATTCGTGTTAATTAAAGATCAGCTTAACACCGTTCTTTCAACTGTCTGAATGCATTAAAGCGAAACTTTTTAGCTATAGGAAAGCGACAGCTTTGATAGCTTAAGTTAATAGACAAAATTTTGAGGTCGACAACCAGTACAAACTGTCACTGGAGGTTTACCTACTGTATCCGTTAAATGCCTACTCCATAAAAAGTAGTTCTATTGTATTTCAGGAATATTGCAAACACTGCAGACAAGTTCAACTCCTAGGTATTTCTAGCTCACTTGAGCACATCATGTTCAAAATGACTCTGATCAGAGTCTTCAAAACAGTTGCAGACGACATTGGTTACTTTAACCTCGGTTCTTTGTCATGACAAAGAAGATAACTGAACAAAAAAACTTGATTAGCTTATAGTACTTTCAGTACTTTGATTGAATTTAAGTGCCAAAATGTTTCATACATAATCTGTTGAAACTAAGCGCCAAAAGTTTTTTATCCATAATCTGTTGAAACTAAGTTCCAAAGGTTTTCATCCATAATCTGTCGAAACCAAGTGCCAAGGTTTTCATCCATAAGCTGTTGAAACAAAGTGCCAAAAGGTTTTATCCATAATCTGTTGAAACAAAGTGCCGAAGGTTTCATCTATAATCTGTTCAAGACTCGCTTTAAAGTATACGATTGTAGGTAATGAAAGCTTGTGCGTTAATAGGTTCCCCCAAGATAGCACTGTTTGTCATTCGGAATGAACATTGTTTAATGAATTATTGTCATACGCTTACATTACAATACAATCAGGCTTTTTGGCGCCCCTCAATGTACTGGTTGGAGAAACCAATGTAGAAAATGAACTTCTTGCTCGTCACGGGCAATACTGCATTTTTAACATTGTTTTCTACCTAGCAAGACTTGCCCCTTCTCCGTTTGGACTCTCTCAAGACCGACTGCTACTTTTTTTTCATTTGTACCAATCTACATTTTTGTCGTCTGGTAATGGATTAAAGGGTCTAGCCACATCACGTCGTTGCATCTATATTGTCAAACGCCAGCCTTGTTAGTTTATTTCACTTCTAGATACGCAGATATACCTCGAGAACAAAACCTTTGAACCCTTTCCTGTTCAATCCCTAGTTTTACACTCCTGTGATTTTATAATCGAGAAAATATTGTAGAAAAAGAAGAAATTGCTTTTGAAAAGCAATATCTTCCTTTTCCACAATATTTTCTTTCCTACTAAATGGTTATCTTTCAAATTAAACCCACTTTCGATTTTCTTCAGCAAAACCTTTGCATTTCTACAGCTTCGACCGGGTGCATCCTATTTTAGCATAGAAACAAAGAAGGAAATTGTGAAAATTTTCTCTAAAACCAGAGAGCCTAGAGTATAAATGTTTTGTATGTACAATCTCCAAGTGAAAGTTTGTTCATGTGATGACTCTTAGATCATATATAGGCTCCATCTGGGCACACTATTTTAACCCTTGTCATGCTGAACCCAGAATTCTGAGCCGAAGGTTTAGACAAAGATCATTCTACACATGTTTGCAAGTCTAATTTTAGTCTACACCACCTGCTTGACCCTTCAAGCCAGAATCGTTTTATAAGATCAGATTTTAGCTCCTAGCTATTGTCATGGCGTCCGACCGCCCTTAAATTTTTACTTTGAAAATCTTCTCCTCTGAAAGTACTGAACAGATATCAACCAAATTTCACAGAAATGATCTTTGGGTGGCCCTTTATCAGATTTCTTCAAAGAATTTTGATCGGCTGAAAAAAGGCTTTAATGGACGGGGCAAATTTCCATATATGGTAAAAGCTTTGAAAATCTTCTTCCCAGAAACCATGGACGGTTTTAAACCAAATTGGACCAGAGCGATCCTTAGGTGACCTTTCATCAGATTCCTTCAAAGAATTCTGATTTGATAAAAACCATGGCTTTAATGGACGGGGCTAATGTGGTGAAAGCTTTGAAAATCTTCTTCCCAAAAACCAATGGATGGATTTCAGCAAAATTTCACAGAAATGATCCTATTATAAACCACCACCAGATTCCTTCAAAGAATTCTGATTGGATAAAAACCATTGCTTTAATGGACGGGGCTAATTCCCATATATGGTGAAAGCTTTGAAAATCTTCTTCCCAGAAACCATGGACGGATTTAAACCAAATTGGACCAGAGCGATCCTTAGGTGACCTTTCATCAGATTTTATAAAAGAATTTTGATCGGATGAAAAATATAGCTTTAATGGTCAGGGCTTATTTCCATATATGGTATATACTGAAACTTTGTAAATTTCTCAGAAAGCTGTTGATGGATTTCAACCAAGTTTCACAGGAATGATTCTCAGATGATTGTTTGTCAGATTCGTTCACTTAACTTTGATCGGTTGAAAAACATGCCTATTACGGTGGTGGGTTATGTCCATGTATGGTATACAGTGAAAATTGTACATAATGAATTTTACATAATTTGACTTTTGTAAAAAAGAAAAAAAATAAAAAACAAAAAAATGACATCTTTTCAAAGATTTCAATGACTTAGATTTATTTTCCTTATATTCAGTTTATTTTTAATCCATACAAAAAATTGCTTAATCAGTACATTCATGCCTGGGGAGCGATACAGGCGCTCAAGCGCCTCTAGTTAGATTAAGCCAAGACAGTTGCAAACAATAAAGGGTCATTCACGTGGTGCAAATAATCGTTGGAATCTTGCATTTAGTTTGAATTACATCATACAAACGTCATCGTTTCGTCACCAGCAGTAAGCGTTATAACGAATATAAACACCGTAGTTTAACGCTTACCAGTTTATGTGACAAGATTTAGGACCTTGGTCGTTTCGCTAGTCAATTTGTTATCTTCTGTTGACTTCGGGTCATATGGAAATGAGGTCATGCAATGTTGACAACCAAATTCCGTGATATATATGTATAAATAACCTGAATTCCGTTGAACCTTGTCCGTATATCAACAAAAGGCCACTTTAAACCTATAACATTACCGCCAAGACATTATCTGACCCAAATTTAAGTATGAGATATTCGACTGAGCGCATTTTTCAACACTTGGCAATTTTTTCTTGAGTAGGTTTCAGAAACATCGATATCTTCCTTTAAAACGTTTTGTTTCTGAAGAAGTCCCCGGCGACGGCACATCTCCTTTCCAACCAATGGGTGGATAATCGTGAATCTAAGTGGGCTAGCAGCTGGCGGCTAGGAAAGGATGTAATTGTAGTACTGGTGTGAGAAATACTAGGGATTCATTGTTAGATGTTCCAGCCGCCGCGACATGACTGAAAAAGTGTTAAAAGTGGCGTTAAACCCCATTCAATCATTCAATTCTCAAGAAGTGACATGTTATCCCCGATGGAGTATGTAGGCTATAATTGACTGACTTGTTTTCAACAACGACCACTGAAAAAACATTTTGCAAGCCATTTTGATAAATGATGTGGAATATATACTCCATGGCTTTTACTTATCAATCTTCGATCTGTGTTTTAGTGGAATTAGTTGTAGGGAATGTTATTACTTTAATGGCTGTTATAACATGAAATGTCAAAGATATATAGTATAGATAAACATTTTGTAATTTCGAAACAAAAATATTAACAATATACTAGATTTTTTGCAGTCTATTATATTAACCCTTTCCCGAACAATCCCTTACATTTACTTCCCCGTGATCTTATCCTTGAGAAAACATTGTGGTAAAAGAATAAATTTCTTGTGACAGATTTTCCACAATATTTTCTACCCTATTGGATAGTAACATTTTGAATAAAGCTCACTAAGAATTGTCATCAGAAACCTCTTTCAAAAAGGACAAATCTAAATTTTGGTAAAATGGGAAAGGGTTAACCCTCCTTATTAGATAATTCATGTCTTGTGTTGTCTTGTCCAATTCTTCATTTGATTGGCATGATAGTCTTTAAGATTGCAGTTTTAAAATGCTTTTAACTGCAGTTGGTCGCGCATCAGACTCCCAATCTTCAATCATGGGATGCCACGGGCTCGTTCCCCGGCGGCGGCACATATCCTTTCCGAAAATTTTCTCTCACCAATGGGAGGATAATCGTAAACCTAAGTGGGATAGCAGCTGGAGGCAAGGAAAGGATGTATTGGTAGTTCTGGTGTGAGAAATACCAGGAAAGCATTGTTAGGTGCTCCAGCCTCTGCGATATATTGTTAAAGTGGCGTTTAACCTCAATCAACCAATTAAAATGCTTAGAATCTAGTTCTTAGTTGACACAAGTATGGAGAACACAAGGCCAGTCAATTCACGATAATTTTGAATAAAATAAATCTCGATCCAGTCAGCTCATGAAGAATATCGAAATCTGGTTACCAAGCTTGTTGAAAGTAATTTAATGGTTATATTGTGACTTAAATCATGACACATTTATCTCAATATAACGCCGTAAAAAAATCGAACTTCCTGGCGGGGCCTAGGTAGTCAGTTGGCGGGGCCAGCGATTGGTCAATTGATATTCGTAGGATCAAAGGATACCCAATACTGTCCTATTTGGTTAAGCTTTATTGAACTCTACTGGCCGAAGGCAACTAGAGCTATTGCGATTGCCTTTTCCCGTCCGACGTCCATCGGTTAACTTTGCTTTCTTAACGCTCTAGAGACCACAATTTTCGTCGGATTCCCTTCAAACTTTTTCAGAATGCTTGTAGCATCACAAGGATCGTTCCTTTCGAAATTGGGTCAGATCCATCAAGAAACATGGGAAAAGGGGCCAAATTCAAATTAGATTTAAAAATCCTCTAGAGTCCACAGTTTTCATCGGATTCTCTTCAAACTTTCAGGGAATGATTGTACCATCATAAGGTTTGTTCCTTACGAAATTTGGTATTATCCGTCAAGATGATAACCGGATAACTTTAATATTTCACAGAATGATTGTACAATCACTAAAATGGTTCTTTTCAGAACTGGGTACAATCCGTCAAGTATCATGTAAAAAGGGGCCATATTATGATTTTTTTAATATTCTAGTTAACATAATGAAGTCCCCATTTTTCATCGGATTCACTTTAAACTTTCACAGAATGATAACACAAGCAGTAAAGTATCACGGGAAAAGGTGCCTTAAAAGAACTTTATTCTAATAGTTTTGTTGACACATTAAAGTCATCAGTTTTTGTAGGATTCTCTTCAAAGATGCATAGAATGATTGTGGCATTGGAAACACGGGAAAAGGGGCACAGATTATCATTCAAAACATTCTTGTGTATGTGAGGAAGTTTACAATCATAATCAGATTGTCTTTAAAATTTCACAGGACGATCGTAGAGTCGTAAGGAAAGTTCCTTTTGGAAATGAAATTGATCAATCAGAAAACACAGGAAAAGGGGCCTAATGTATTTTCATTCAAAACAATCCTGTTTTTGTGAAAAAGTCCACAATTATTGTCGGATTCTGTTGGAAATTTCACAGGATGATTGTAGGGTTATATGGAAATTTCCTTTAGGAAATAGAGTTGATCCGTCATGAAACAAGGGAAGAGGGCCTTGAGGATTGTTGCTCAAAATAATAAAGGGGATAAAGTCTTTTTTTTTCTCTTTATGCATTCTTCTTTAAGCATTTAACTTCCTTTAATATCAGATTTCTAAAACGAAAAACGTGATAACCAGTAGAGCGTCTCAGGCCCTCGTGGACCCCTTGTTTTTGTTGTGTTATAGTGCATTCTGAATGACTGAAAAAACGGTTCATACTTCCATGAAAAAAATACGCTGAAATTGTGTTTGTATGCGCAGAGAGTAGTTCCATAGAAAACTGTTCGGATATTTGCTTATTTGAATTCTTTTTATGGTACAATCCTTTTTAATATATGATGATAGGATATTGTGAGAATTTTTTTATCATTGAGGTACTAGGAACATATTCACTCTTCTTATACAGAATGATTACTTTTTCATACCACGATGGAAAAATGAATATTTATTTCGTCTCTAAATTGAAAATCATGTGCTTTGAAACTGACTCGGTTTGTCCTCTTGTCATGATTCCTATTTTTGCAGGAAGTTAAAAATAAGATCAGCCTGCATTTATGCTAGGCTACACCACCTCCTTAAAGTTTTATGGCAGATTTGTTATGGAATTGATTTACAAAATAGTTATAATGATTCACAACCAAGGTCTTCTATTACTTTCTGTCGTTTGGTTTCAATGAAATTTTGAAAAATGATTAATTCTTCACAAAGAGACAGAATTATCGGAAGATATGAAAAGTGATTAATGATTTACATAGATTGAGGTCGTTGGCATGAGTTTCATCTTTCTTTCAACTTGAGCGGTCCTTGACTTTTGTCATTCTGAACCCGAACTTAATACAGGACAGAAAGTATAGGCAGAGATCAGCCTGTTCATAAGTTCTGTCTGATCTTAGTATACACTTCCTGTTTGTCTCTTTTAAAATGTTTTGATACATTTTTTTTTTTTTTTTTTTCAAAAAGAAATATTGACCCAGAACTAGTTCTTCCAGTGCGTGCAGACCTTTGATCTTTATTCTGAAAAGGAGTTTGTTCAGCATGACGAGGTTTGATACATGTAGAATTAATTCAATAGTTAGTTTCATCTGTCAAAAACGAGCGTTCTGATTGGCCGAACAAATTATTCATACCTCCGGGATACGGCTGCTGGACTTAGAAATTACCAAGAAATTTGAGCTTTCCGGACTTTTTTTCCTAAACCCTCAGAGATATTGAGCTGATTTTTGGTATGTGAGACCGCATCAATGAGTTACAGAACGAGTTTAAGTTTGGTTTAGGTCCATTGATTTTTTAGGAAGATACGGATGCTGGAGTTAGAAATTACTAGGAAATTTTAGTTTTACGGACTTTTTTTCTAAACCCACAGATATATTGAGCTGATTTTTGGTATGTGAATCCGTATTAATGAGTTACAGAACAAGTACGAGTTTGGTTCCGGTCCATTGATTTTTTAGGAAGATACGGATGCTGGACATAGAAAAATAACAGGAAATTTCAGTTTTCCATACATTTTTTTTATAAACCCTCAGAGATATTGAGCTTTTTTTTGGTATGTGAGTCCGTATCAATTAGTTTCGGAACAAGTTTTAGTTTGGTTACGGTCCATTGATTTTTATGGGAGATACGGATGCTGGACTTAGAAAATTACCATGAAATTTCGTTTTCCGAACTTTTTTTCTTAACACTCAAAGATATTGAGCTGATTTTTGGTATGTGAGTCCACATCAATGAGTTACAGAACGAGTTTAAGTTTTGTTTTGGTCCATTGATTTTTTAGGAAGATACGGATGCTGGACTTACCAGGAAATATCGATTTTCAGGATTTTTTTCTAAACCCTTTGTGATATGAAGGTGATTTTTGTTATGTGAGTCATTTCGATAACCGAAAAGCATTCACAATCCTAGACAGATTTTTGAAAGCTTTTGTTCAAAGTTTACTTGGGCTTTAGGGTCTTAGTCTTAGTTCTTAATTCTCTTGGAACATATGACTTTATGAAGTATAATTTAGCTAACAACATAAAGAGACGCGTATTTCTTATGTTTGTGTGTATGTGTGTGTGTTTAAGAATATTTTATTTAACAGTAGGCGTAACAACAAAGTAAAGAAGGCTGTAGTTATGTTGTCTTCGCTAATCTCGAATTACTGCGAATGTCATCATAAAATACATTTCCGGCTTTGAAAAACGTGCCCGTATGATTTATTTGTAATTCTCATGTGTCGAAGTATGGAAATCTCAATTGATCCATCAAATGTCAACAAGATAACCAAATAATTTAACAGTAACGGTTAAATGACATTCTAGATTTAGGAAATCGTCAAAGAGCTGTTCAGGGTCTTCACAGACTGATCGGGGTCAATATATTTCGCACTTACCAGAATGTCATTTTTATACGCCCGAAAGGTCTGTCTGTCTGGTTACCGTTCGTTAGCAATTTACTGAGTGCGCAACTCCTCCTAAACTATCAATGGGAATGAGCTGAAACTTTACACAATCACTCCCTATGATGTCTAATTGTGCATAAGACCTTTGTAATTCAAATCGCTCCAGTCATTCTTGAGTTATCTTGATTTATCTGCCATTGAGTTGAACGAAAAGCACTGTTTATTGTGTGCGCATCTCCTCCTAAACGATATGTGAGAATGAGCTGAAACTTGGCACAATTACTCCCAATGATGTCTATGTAGACCTTTGAAATTCAAATTGCTCCAGTCATTCTTTAGTTATCTTGAATTATCTGCCCTAGAATTGAACGTTGCTTACTGTTTATTGTATGCGTAACTCCTCCTAAACGATATGTGAGAATGAGCTGAAACTTGGCACAATTACTCCCAATGATGTCTATGTAGACCTTTGTAATTCAAATTGCTCCAGTCATTCTTTAGTTATCTTGAATTATCTGCCCTAGAATTGAACGTAACTTGCTGTTTATTGTATGCGAAACTCCTCCTAAACGATATGTGAGAATGAGCTGAAACTTGGCACAATTACTCCCAATGATGTCTATGTAGACCTTTGAAATTCAAATTGCTCCAGTCATTCTTGAGTTATCTTGAATTATCTGCCCTTGAACTTAAGTAGAACCCCTTTATTTCTTGTGAGCTCACTTTCTTCTACATTTTGAATGGGAATGAACTGAAACTTGCCACAATGACTCTGTATGGTGTCTAGTTGTGCTTAGGACTAATATTTGTTTCATATGTCAAGCTGTTCCTGAATTATCTCCCCTTTACTTAGCAATATATCTTAAAATTAGTTTGTTTTGTTTTTGTGTTTGTGTGTGCACAACTCCTCCTACAGATTCTATTGGATTGAACTAAATCTGGCCACAATTTATCTCTGATATTTAGCTGAGCATAAGACATCAGAAGTTAAAAAAGCTTGGGTCTTTCTTGAATTATCTGCCCTTGAAATGATTGAATTCAAATATCAAGGTCATTTTGAGCTCTGAAAAACCTAAACTGAACCATTGTAATAATCTATTTACCAAGATCAGTTTTACAAGGTCTTTTTTTAAGTCGCACGTTTGTGAAAACGTTCGGCTTATAGCGATCAGCACGGTGATGTCTACCGATGTCTGTACTGTATGGATGAGGGATGTCTATAGCTGAAAATCGTGAGAGAACTACATTTGCTTGAAATTTGTTTGGAATTTTCGTAAAACCTTCTTTCTCTAAGGGCCGGACCCGGTAACTCGTCTGCATGCGCCATAAAAGTAGTGAATAGCCCATATGAAATATTAAGATATTTGATCATATCGGATGAAATTTTTAACTTTCATGTTCTTTAAAGGGTTAATTAAAGGCATTTCTTTTCCCTCTAAACAAATGCTTGTTGTATGTAAAAACTTAGTTCATGTATTAATATTTACTTTAACTGAACCCGGTCTTACTCAAGAAAGACGAAGGTTTCTTGTTCCCCCGACCTTATCACATAAATTACTGAAAAAATTAGTCCGTGTGCTTTTCCATTATTTTGTTGTAATTAAACCACATAACCTGACTTTCTTTTCTTATTTATAAAAACTTTTTTATTGTTGAAGTAAATTTGTATTATTTGCACAATTTTTCGATTTCCTTTCTTATTTGTTAAATTTGCGTATGATTATACGGAGACGCTTTTCGATGTGACGTCATAGCGCGCCTTTGTTGGAGAAGAAGAAGTCGTGTTTCAAATAACAAAGAATTAAAGCCATCATTACTCAAAGTAAGTATCAAAACTTTGAATCGTCGGTATATTTTGCCTCCCTATCACATCGAATTTCGTCCCATGAATCAGATTGTTGCAGTAGTATTATTTAAGTAGATTAATTAGTTTCCCTCGTAAAGTAGGTCAGGAGAATTATTTAGCGAGGGTCGCCATCTTGGGGGAAAAAAAATATGACCAGAATACACTTCGGACGATTTTACATACTTGTTTCAACATTTTGAGGCTTTTTTTTTTTTTTTGCTCAGATTGTGTTGTTCTATGAGTTTCCAGAATATCGACGTACAAAACAAGTGGAAAACAAGCGGAAACTAAACAATCTACGACTCGTCGTTTTGCAAGCCTCCGATTTGATAAGAGCGGAAAGTTTAAAAGTCAGTCCCATTTATTTTCGGCTTTTTGCGTTCGGCCCTTCTTAGTCTGAACAATCTAGAAAATCAATTTACTTTCTTGACGTGAACTTGATTCAGGTGTATTGGATAAAATGATATTGAAATTGATATTGAACTTGATTAAACTAAAGTTATCATATTTCCATAATTTTTGTTTTGGCTTTATAAAAAAGCTTGCAGGGATGATCTAACCATGACTATAACAATTGAGAATTTTTATAAATCTAGTTTTCACAAAAAGTTGTTAATTTGTCGGGACCTATGTTGCATCAAGGTAATAGTTCCTGTAAAAAAATATCAGTTCTAATCAACATTGTGGAAATATACTCTAGGATAGAACCTACGTGTTGTGAAAGAAATAGAAATTGAAGTTGTTTTACCATAATTCTAAAGTTGAAATGCAATGATATGTCCAATTTCTCAGTGACGACCAATTACAGTGCGTACAGCACTATGATTGAAGTTGCAGTTCGATATTTTTCACTTCTACTTGGCTATCACTTGTCCAACTTGATGAATTATTTGTCAACTTTTTCATTTGGGCTGGCCCCCTAGACCTTTTGAGAAAATGCCTATACCTCTAATATTGAATTTTGGCAGACTAGGCCCCTAGGTTGAAATTAAGAGTCTTTTTCCCTGATCTAGAAGAGAACTCAGTATTGACAACATTGAAAAAAAGGATGCCCCAAGCTCTTTGAATATACAGTCAGGCCGCGATACACCGACCATCTTTATATCGGCAAACTCAGTTAACGACAAAAAAACACTGGGAACAAACCTCACCTAACGTAATTTTGACCCGTTTGAACGGCATATTCAAGTACCGACATCGACGGACATTTGTCGGAACAAATCTTCGAAATTCAATGAATTTTGCTTCAGTTTATTGGAATTTTCTCAGCCCATGTTTTACGGTTGTTGACATGCCGTAAAGGGTGTCGTAAAAGCCTTTATCCGCAGTTGTCGTTAACAATATAGGTTACACAATAGACTCGTTTATCGATTTTTTACACCTTCTAATTAATAGTGTTTAATGTAAATAAAATAACTTTGGCAAGTTTTTCACACTTAAATACCGGTGTTGTATGTTTTATTGAATTCGGTTGTCTTTATTTGGGATGTTTGAGCAATTGAGAAGTTTGAGAAATCTGAGAATTTTGAAAAGTGTCCTTAATAAATGCGAGAAACAATTTTCTTCGTAATTTCTTTTGTCATTGTCCCAATCCGTAACGTAATACCTAAACTTCACGGCTTTTAGCCTGTTCTTGTATAAAACTTTCACTTCCTGTCAAGTCCATCATTTCTCGCCGACATCCCGAAAAATCTCCCGTTACCCAAAATCTCCTGCTCCATTACAACGACTGACTCAGTTACCGACAGGAATTGTGTGGGGACAAAGTATGTCGTTATAACGGGGTTTGACTGTAATTGTCTGCATCTTTTCCTTTCAGGTATTTAGTTTCTCAGACACTTGCTGGTCTTTTTCAGGTGACAGAGATGCCAAATGAAGCAGTAACTGCCAAAATACTTGGAGTTGAAGTTGGTGATACAGACTCCTCAATACTTACGGAGGAGAATGGCATCTTTACTGCCAGTAATGAAATGCTTATAGCTAGATTTGGTTGTGATATAGAAAACATACCTATTCAACTTCCATTAGAGGCTGTATTTACAGCAAGTTCTCAGACGATTATTTCATTTAACGATATTGAATGAACTACCAGGAAGTTTTTTTCTGATACTAATCATCATCTTTGAGGGAAAAATCACTAAGTGGAATTTGCCTTTTGTGGTATTCTGTCATGTGATTAATTAGTCTAAGCCCCATTTGCCAGAAACAAGTTTGATACTGTCAATGATTTCTTTGGGTCATGCATCTTTCCGTAAAATACTGAAACTTCTATATTTTATCCAATAGAAATGGCCAATTTGTAAACAGGAATTAATCTACTTTTCTCAAAACTTATTACATCAAATTATATGATTTTTAACCAAAGGAATGAACTCATTTCAAATAAAATGTATTGGAAAGAAAATCAAAAATAAGATGTAATTACAGGATGCTACAAGGTTATTGGGGGGATTCTTTGCTTCAAATAATTACTTTTATTGAAAACATTTTATTTTGAACCCCTTTGGTTACTTAAATTTTTGGCAATATTGATGCCTTTTGTTATTTGTTAACCAATACCTTACAAATTTAGGTTAGTGCTACATGGAAATACATTATATGGTGTATTATTTCCAAAGAAAATGCTAACTGCTATTGCGATATGAGATGGTGCTTACTTGATTAGCTCACTTGGGTACACATTGCTAGGGTTGAGCTATAACGACCAGTCATTGTCTGTCCATCTGTCTGTTCACATTTTCAAAAAGTCTTCTCCTCCTAAACTAACCATAGAATTTCATCCAAACATAACAGAAATTGTCCTTAGTTCATGCTCTTTTAAAATACAAGAATTGAATTTCATCAAGAACTCTGGTTTATGTAGCAACCAAGTGAAGAAACTTAAAGGAATACAGCAAACCACAAGGTTAGGAGCTTTTATATTTGGTATACTTCGTCACCTATTGATCTTTTACCAAAACACTTCAAATAAAATTACTGTACTCTGAAAATTAGCTGTTTTCTGTGTGGTCCCTGATTTTATATAGAGATAAAGAAGAAAATCTCTGAAGATCTTTTTCTCCAAAACCATAAGGCTTTAAAATTTGATATTTGGTATGTATCAATGCTTATTGACCCTCTAACAAAATACTTCAAAGAATCGTTGTACTCGGAAAATAAGCTCTTTTGTGCCATTCAAGATTTCACATTGGTTGAATAAGGAAACCTGACAATCTTCTTCTGTCAAACCATAAGGCATAAAGCTTTGATTTTCCATGTGAATCAATGAATTACATGTACCTTAAAGAATGACTCAACACTAAGAATTAGCCCTATATTGCATGATCTGGGATTACCATTAGAATAAAGAAAGAATATTTTCTTCTCCTGAACCATAAGGCTAAATTGCTTATTTTGCCTCTACCTGTTTGTAGTTTGTAGAATAACTCAACTCTGAAAATTAGCTCTATGCTGTGGGATCATAGAATTACATAAGATCATAGGAGAAAATCTATTGAAAAATCTTTTTTCTAAGACTGTTGAGCACGAAGCCTCGATATTTTGTATATCTTAGAGCCCTGAGCCATCACACTTTGGTGAGCAATAAAGGACCATCATGGTCCTCTTGTTTAGCTAGACAACTCTGTTTTGTGTATATATTCTATGTAGATTTATCTAACTGAATTGAATCTTTGAGTTATTTTATTTTATTTATAACCTTGTTGTCATACATGTTAATAATCTATATAAAATGCATATATATATTTGGGACCATTTAACCCTTTCCTTTTTGAATTTTAGTCGGGTCAAAATTGAAAGAGTTTGCAGACAAAAAAGAAAATTGGATGTAATTTGAAATGAAACCATTCTATTTGATGAAAACTTGTTGGAAAAGGAGAAATTGCTTGTTACATTGCTTGTTTTCTCCCGTATAAAATCAGAGACCACCAATGGGTGGATAATCGTAAACTTAAGTGGGATAGCAGCTGGAGACTAGGAAAGTATGTAATGGTAGTACTGATGCAAGATATACCATGAATCCATTGTTAGGAGCTCCAGCCGCAGTAAAAAGATTGGCAATTGTTAAAAGTGGCATTTAGGGTTAAATTAAATGATAACCCTTTTCCCTAAACAAAGAAGAAAAACAACAAGAAAAATCACCTGTTTCTAAAGAATTCCTGTTTTGGGGACATGGTGTTTCACAAACACATCTTGTTTTTTTTCGATTATTATGTGTTTCCTCTGGTCCTTGTTGTTTTTTTGTTGTTGTTTTAGCATACTTATTGAGTTAGTTATCTTAATGTAATTAACCCTTTCCTGTTCAATCTCTGTTTTTATGTCCGTATGATTTTACAATTGAGAACACATTGTAGAAAGAGAATAGATTGCTTCTAACACAATAATTTTTTATCCTACTGAATGGTTATTTCTAAAATAAATCCACTTTAAATTGTGGCCTGCAAAACCTTTGAATTGGACAGGTCTAGAATTTTTAAAAACAGGAAAGGTTTAAGTTTTTTGCTGTTATCTTTGTATATAAACCTCTCACTATCTCTTTGTACTGAAGGTGTTGATGTATTTCATGAATCTTTGTAATTCAGTGAAAAGGAGAAATTGTTTGGTGATTTCCTATCACATTATTGCCATTAATCAAGGCTTTATTTCAAACCATCCCTTAAATAGAACTAAAATTCCGAGCAAAAATATTGTAAGTTCATTTGTAATGTTATTCTATATTCTTGTCCTAAACCTGATTGAGTTTGAATTTTATGCACACAAGTTCATAACTACAATATTACCTTACCTAATTTTCATGCATAAGTGATATACAAGTTCAAAGTTTATTTTCAAAGTATGACTTTTATCAACTTTAATAATTTCGATTGTTTTGAAATGTATTCTTTTGAATACACTCAGGGGATTTTTTAAAGCCAGAACAGTGTCTCAGTCCATGATGGGGCTTTATTTTTTTTTAGCTCACCTGAACAAAACGTGCTCATGGTGAGCTTTTGTGACCGTCAAATGTCTGTCGTGGGGCGTCAACAATTGAAGTGTTTACACTCTAGAGGCCACAGTTTTGACCCAATCTTCATGAAACTTGGTCAGAATAATTGTTAGGTCATGAGGATGAACCCTATTGATTATGGGAGGGTTCAATTTGAAAACACAGGAAAAGGGGCCTTAATGACAATTTCTTTGTTTACACTCTAGAGGCCACAAATATGGCTCCATCTTCATGAAACTGTGCCAGAATAATTATTAGGTCATAGAGATGAACCCTATTGATTATAAGAAGGATCTTTCCGAAACGGGAAAAGGGGCCTTAATGACAATTTCTTTGTTTACACTTTAGAGGCCACAATTTTGGTCCAATCTTCATGAAACTTGGTCAGAATAATTGTTTGATCATGAGGACGAATCTTATCGATTATTGGAGGATTCTATTGGAAAACACAGGAAAAGGGGCCTTTATGCCAATTTCTTTGTTTAATCTCTAGAGGCCACAATTTTGGCTCAATCTTCATGAATGAAACTTGGTCAGAATATTTATTAGGTCATAAGGATGAACCCTATGGATTATAGAAAGGTTCTATTTGAAATCACAGGAAAAGGGGCCTTAATGACATTTTCTTTGTTTAAAGTCTAGAGGCCACAATTTAGGCTCAACCTTAATGAAACTAGGCCAGAATAATTATTATGGCATGAGGATGTACCCTATTGATTATTTGAAGCTTCTATTGGAAAACACAGGAAAGGGTGCCTTAATGACTTTTTCCATGTTTACCCTCTAGAGGCCACAATTTTGGCTCAATTTTCATAAAATTGGCCAGAATAATTTTTTAGTCACAAGGATGACCCTGGTACTTTTTGGAAAACACAGGAAAAGGGGCCTTAATGACGATTTCTTTGTTAATTGTCTAGAGGTCATCATTTTGGCTCAATTGTCATGTTACTTGGCCAGCATACTCTTAAGGTCATAAAGATGATCCTTTTAGATTATGGGAAGGTTCTATAGGATAACACAGGAAAAGGGGCCATAATGACATTTTCTTTGTTTATAATATAGAAGTCACAGTTTTGCCTTTATAATATAGAAGTCACAGTTTTGCCTCTATATTCATGAAACTGATTATAGTTATTTGTCTCTAATTGCATTTTTTTAACAGCAGACAGTTCAGGTGAGCGATCTAGGACCATCATGGTCCTCTTGTTTTATCAATCATGTCATTTCTTGTGGATATAAGTTGATATGAATATAATCTTCTGATCGCCATAGATCGAAGGTGATCATGTTTTTCAAGATTGTTTATAACTCTTTGAAAAGGAGAAATTGCTTGATATAGATAATTTCCTTTCACAAGATGCTACAATTCAGAACTTTACATTGGAAAACTAACTGAGTTTAGATTTCCTGTGCAAAAGTATCAAAAAATGTTCACCTTCCATTTTTATGCATAATGTATATATGTGATAAAGTTTTTGATTTTTTATTTTCTTTAACAATCATGCCATACCTTGTTTTAAGAACTAGTTTTCACGAATTTAGCCTTTTTGATCTCTTTACACTGCACGTGATAATGTTTTTATTGAGTATTTAAAGTAACACTGTGAACTGGAGAAAATCCTTGATATAAGTAATTTCCTTTTACAAAATTTTATAGATCAAAGATTTAGATAACTATACATGTATATTTGAAACTATCTCTTAACCAATTCCCATACAGAAAAATTTTAGACTGTAGATGACAGTTTGAAGTGGATGAAATTTTGGATATTTCCAACTTTCCAAAAATATTATGGAAATTGAAGAAATTGCTTGTCCCAAGCAAATGCTTTTTTTTTACAGAATGTTTTCCCAATTCTTTTTCTGGAGGAGTGTCCAAAAGCATCACTGTGGGAATGGGTTGAAATAAAACTACAAGATAGAGCAATAATATTGTAAATTTATATAAAATGCCAATGTAAAATCTTTCTCTTAAACTCGGTTTATTAGAACATTATCACCTTATTTTTTGTGCATTATTTACAAATGTGTTCAAATTTTAATGTTGAAAGTTTAAAATTTCTAAATAAATATATTTTAAAAAGGAATTGTTTTTTCTTGTGTAATTCCTGTGACAAGACAAATAGTCTGACAAACACATTTTTCTAGGTTATGACATTTCCTATTCAAATCACGAAGGCCTATAATCAAAATACCTCTGTTTAATTCTAAAACATTGTAATTGCAGCTTAGTTAAATTTTAGACTTAACAATATATGTGGAACCCTTTATAGATCATGCTTGCTGATTTGACATTAACTCAAATTAAATGTCTGCAGAGATAGTGACCATATCAAGGAAGGGGGTCAAAAAGCGTCATTGTGTTGAAATGGGCTTAAAAGCATAAAAATCACATTAAATTTTGTTGCAATGTTGGGTTTAATTGATTTGTTAAGGGACTTGAAAGTAAGCATGTCAAATGAAGTACAAGCATCTGCATTTTCATATTACCATTTCCTTTCAATCCCACTTTTTAAGCATCTCAAGAATCAAGCTATGGAAAACATTGTGGACAATGAAGAAATTGGTTGAAATTTGTTCGATGTCGATAATGTTTTCTACCCTTCTTGGCAAAGACTTTTGTCGAGCCTCATGTGGTTAGCAAGACATAGTTGTCAATATAACAAAAAGGTGTATAGGTGTTAGTCTGTCAGTCCGAATTCGTCCAGACAATTACTCGTACATCATGGATGGATTTCAAAATAACTTGGCCAAATTATTCTCCATCATGAGTAGATGGCAAAATTAAGGGCCTTCAGGCTAAATCTTTAGTGCGACTTTCAGGACCTTCAGTCCTTTAATTATTGCTTGTGGTGAGTATTTTTTGCTGTTTAAACTTGTTTTAAGGTCATTGGTCAAGGTCATTTTTAGGTGAATTGTATTCAATTATAGAATTTAACCATTATAAAGCTGTCTTGTTTCTCAAGTGTAAACAGTATTATTCAGGTGATAGCTCTTTCTTTTGACAAGAAAATTAGCTATCATTCAAGCTCAAGTTACTTACAAGCCAAGGTTACTGACAAGCTCCTTCGGACGTATATGCGACGCTCAGTGATGATCTTGTTCGCCTACCGGAATGTATTTCTACAGCCCCATTGATGTACAGTAAATGGACTGATTATATCCGCAAAAAATTACATAGGTTTAAGGTATTGCTAGTATTGTTTGTTTGAAAGGGGTTTAACACCACTTTTTCACTATTTCATTCAGTAGAGCATCTAACCATGGATTTCTAGCATTTCTCACATCAGTACTACCACGTCATCCTTTCCAAGCCTCCAGCTCCTCACCCCACCTAGGTTTACGATTATCCGCCCATTGGTGAGAGACGAATATAGTAAAGGATATTTGCAAAGACCGAATATCGGACCCTGTTGTTGTTTTTCAACTCGAATTTGATATTTTATTTATGATATTGCCTTAATCAATAATAAAACTTTTTTACTTAATCGGTTTATGGTATTTATTCTACTTTTAATATGACAAAAAATTGTAATGGATCGATGCAATGAATTGAATTTATTGATTAATTATATTCCTCGAATCATGTTAAGATATTTCTAAATCAAAGTACTGAAAGTACTGTAAGCTAGCATAACACGTTTTTATAAAGTAATATTCTTTGTAAAAATAGTGGAATTAGAAAACCTTTGTCTTGCTTATTACAAGCAATTTCTTCATTGTCCACAATTTTTTCCAATGCTTTTTTCTTGGGATGTTTCAAAAGCGTGATTGAGTGGGACTGAGTTAAATAGCATGTTTTTATGGGAGTTGTCTACAATTTTAATAAAGTTAATTCGTGTGGCAATAAAGAGTAGCTGCAAAGTTTGCAATATTCCTAAGTAATATATATTCCTATATATTCCTAAGTTCCTAAATAAGAACTACTTCTTTTAGCGTAGGCATCCAATTGATTTAGTGGTTAAACCTCCAGTGACAGTTTGCACCTCAAAATTTTGTGTGTTAACTTAAACTATCAAAGCTGACGCTTTGCCAGCTAAAAATGACGCCATTACACGTTTTTACGATTAAGACGTCATTTTACGATACAGAATAGGTATCACCCTAGGGTTCACTAGTGCAATAATATTGCCTATGTTAGATTAAAATTATTAGACGGTTTGGCGGTTTTTGGCTTACCTGAGCACAACTTGCTCATAGTGAGCTTTTGAGAAACTTGATTGTCCGGCGTTGTCAACAATGATTTTTAACACTGTAGAGGTCACAATTTTGACCCAATCTATCTCAAACTCTATGGAAATGTTTGTATAGTCATGAGAAAGAAACCTATTGAATATGGTGACCTTCTGACCAATACCAAGGGAAAAGGGTCGTTTTTGACGAATTCCTGTCAAATGTTTGCTTCTTACATCCATTTTACTTTGTAAAATATCTCATTGTTTCAACTTAGAGTTGATTCGTCAGCTTGAGAAGGTGTATATTCAGGTGAGCGATTTAGATCCATCTTTCAATCTCTCTTTGAGAGTCAAATTATATAAAAATAATTTCAATTAATTTGATCGTATAACTCTTGGTAATAATAGGGACCAGATCGCTAGGCTTTGTCGTAAATAAATTGTGGGACGCAATATGAATGTGTCTAGAAAAGCGATATTGATGTCATTTATCATGTGAAATGTATTTTCTCCTTCAGTTAAAGGCCGATTCATAACACAACCGGCCTTTTCATTTTAACGGAAGATTCATCATATTTGTGATAGGTTTACAGTAAATTGCGCATCATAGTTAACCAATCGCAGCTGTCAGTAAAAGAACCAATCGACCAATCAAATAATTCATTAGCCCGGAAGTGAGCTTTGAACTCTAACATGGATCAACGTTTTTATGAAGCATTTTTGTTGTTTGGCGACCTAAACGTTTAAGTAGTCAAATCAATGATGTGACTTTCGTTGTAACTTTTTACATGTCATAAAATTTGCAGAATAATGCCGTTTGATATCAAAGTGGAACTTCCTGTTTGAGCTCAGTGGGCGTTGTTAGCAGTGTCTACGTTCCACCAAATGGTATCCCCGGCGGCGACAGATATCCTTTCCGACAATTGTGTCTTACCAATGGGTGGATAATCGTAAACCTAAGCGGGATTGCAGCTTGATACGGGAAAGGCTGTAGTGGTAATACTGGTGTGAGAAATACCAGGAATCCATTGTTAGGTGCTCCAGCCGCGCGATATGACTGAAATACTGTTGAAAGCGGCGTTAAGCCCTATTCAATCAATCGATCAATCCATCAAATTATATTCTATTATTATCCAAAATGTGGGCAATTGTATTTCCAAACAATTGATTATTAGCACTAGATTTGGGTCAGTTAAATGTAGACTATTATGGACAAATATAACAACAGACTGGCGGTCGTAAAATGAAATTGTAAGTGAATTTATATTTCATATTTTGCTTCCATTGGTGATACAAGAACTCACAAATGCGTTGTAATGAGAAAGTATAAAGGGATTTTTATTCGGGGAAAGCATATTTCATGTTAATTTGAGTTAGTTGACCCGAGGAACGCCCAAATGTTCCTCTGAGGGGTGTAGAAAGATAGAACTGAAACAATATACAGTTTTGCATAGTCGGCGTAAATTTTTTGGAGTGGCGCATGTGATTTAGTTCCGAAACATGTCTTTTTCAGTTTAAAATGCAATCAAATAACTATGTTCAAACATGTTCTATCGCGGCTGTCAATCAAAGAATCAATGGACCAATCAAATCATTCATTTAGGCCGGAAGTGAACTTTGAATACCGCCATTGTCTGACATTAATGTGACGCATTTTTTTTGTTTGTTTGGCGACTTCAACTCGTAACTACAGCTTGTTCCAACCAACTGTTTTACTTTTTTGTTACACGTGACTGTCCATACATTTCACAAAACAACGCCGTGTAACATCGAAGTAACTCTTTCAGTCGGAGCTCAGTCCGTCAATTCTGGTGGGGATTTTTCCAGTTTGAAACAAAAAAAAAAAAAAAAAAAAAAAAAGAAAACCAGACAATATTTTCGTAAGTTTTAAAGTTGGTAAGTGGATATTTTATGTTTCATATCAACCTTGACTGGGACTTCAAGTTGATTTTTCGTCGAGTCGAATCATATTTATGATGATCAGGTATTTTTCGCTAAACAACCACTTTTTCTTTTAATTCTTATCGCCGGTGCGCGAGCAAAATGTCGTAACTACAGCTTTAATAGAGACGTTATGCATTCCAAATATATATAAGCCCCCGCTTTGGTCTTGTCTGAAATTCATAATCCATTTAATATGCTGTCTCGTCGTAAAGCCAAAAGGATGATTTTGTCTCCGATTTGACCAATGTAGACTTTACTGTAATTATGCTGTATTCAGAATTCGATTTATTAATTTCATCTAAATATTAGCTCTGATTGTGATAAGACTTGTATTTAAGCGACCGCTCCTTTTTTGACTCGTAGTCCAACACAGCTCAGTAGCAAGGATGACGAATTCCTTTGCAGACTTTTTTTTTAGGCTTTAAAGTACTTTTTTCAAGGCCACTTGTCTAAGGACAAGAAAATACTATACGCGCTGAACAATCGATATGGTGTCTGAATCATTTTCGATGGTTGCATTTTACTGGATTGTTAAACATTGAATGCTAAATTATTACGTTCTCTAAATTTGATTTGAGAAATATACAAGACAAACTATATTCGTAATATTCATATTTTATATAATCAAAATCGTCTTGGATCGTGGAAAATTCTCAAGAACATACCAGGAAAGGTCGACTTAATGACCCGTTAGTTTCCGGTGAATCCTTGTATAAATGGTACGTCCGGCGAAAAAGGACTATCTGGGAAGTGCGAAAAGTATCGACCAAGGTCAACTTGTGCTGGCTGCTGGTCAAAATATTTGGAGTTGGTGGCTAATGCAGTCGATAGAACCTTATTATGCTCAGTATATATTAAAAGTATAAGAAATTCGACCGGCTTAACCTACAATGTGAAAGTCGAATTTTCAGAAATATTTTCTCCCCCTTATGAAATATTAACCCTAAAATAAAATGCTTGACGCACTTAAAGCACCAAACTAAGGGTCAATATTCATATTGAACTTTATCTTATAACCAATTATGGTTTAAAAGGACAAATATGTGCAGGCTGGTCTTTGTCTTTACCTCCTGCCTGAGCTTTGTTTGTTTGTTTGAATGGGTTTTACGCCGCTTTCAACAATCTTTCAGTTATATCTTGGCGGCATGGAAACCTGGTATTTCTCACACCAGTATGACCATTACATCCTGTCCTAGCCTCCAGCTGCTATCCCACATAGGTCTACGATTATCGACCCATTGGTGAGAGACAAATAGTCGGAGGGATGAGTGCCGCCGTGGGGAAGTCGAACCCGGGACCTCTAGATTGACAGTCCGACGCGCTACCAACTGCGCTTTGACGACCACTCCTCTGCTTAGGCAGTAATATTCTAAGTTCAGTATGACACAGCTTAAAGATGGAATTCGTTAAAATATAAATGTAGTGTGACACCCATATATTGCTGTCCAGTAGACCTTGTATATAAATGCACATAATACTAAGTAGTCACGCTTTCCAATTATCTTAGTTGGTAGAGCACTCGGATTCAAACATCGAGATCGTGGTTTCGTTCCACTGGCTGACCAATCTAACTAACAAATTGTCTTTTGTTTTAGGCCTCGTTTTAAACCTAGGCCTCGTGTGACGATGCTATCTATCGAACACGTTAAAGAACCAGGCTAGGCTGCCACTATCCCTCGTAGCAACAAATCGTCTTTTATTGCGCTGCCCATACGGTAATGGGCGAGGATAAAAAAAAACGGATATACACTTATTACACAAAATGATTTAACGCCACTTTTAACAGTATTTCAGTCATATCGCGGCGGCTGTAGCACCTAACAATGGGTTTCTGGTATTTCTCACATCGGTACTTCCACTACATCCTTTCCTAGCCTCCAGCTGCTATCTGACTTAGATTTACGATTATCCACCCATTGGTGAGAGACAAATGTCGAAAGGATATGTGCCGCCGCCGGGGATCGAACCCATGACATCCCATGACTTATTACAAAGAAGATTTTCAACTCATTACAAGACGACCAGACCAGACACAAATCAAATAAAGGAGACAATTCGGAATGCGAAGCAATTATAAGAAAGTGCTAAGTACGGCAGAAAACATTGCGAGGAAATGAAAATACTTGTTACAAGCAATTCTTATAATGTTTAGCATAATTAACCTTCTTCGACTGGTCAAGATGTTAGATTGTCGTGAAACTGTATAACTATGAATGAATTAAAATAAAAAGTTAAACTAAGATGAAATTAACCATAGGAATTTGACCGATCGCGGCTGTCAATCAAAGATTCAATCGGCCAATCAAATCATTCATTTCGGCCGGATGTGAATTTTTAATTCCGACAATGACCGTCATGTATGAACATCATTTATATTGGTTTGGCGACTTAAATCAACAATTTTACTTTGTAGCTCATATGAGCGCATCGTGCTCAAGGTGAGCTTTTATGATCACCCTGTGACTGTTATGCGTCGGAGGTCGGCAACAATTCTGTAAAAAAAAATTTCTGCTATGTAACCATTAGGCAAATTTCAACCAAGCTTGACTGGAATGTTCCTTGGGTGTACAGGGGAAGAGCACCAGGTGATGGGCTTATATAGAAATAAAGTAGTAGTTCTGAAACAATAATTCTTCCGAAACTAGACGGCACATCTCAACAATATTAGGCAGGAATGTTCCTCAGATTATCCCCTTTGAAAATTGCTTAATATTGACATTTGAAAACTCCATACCATGGCAACAAAAGCCATTTTGTTCAATATAATCTTCTGCTCCTGACCCAAGAAACTTAGAACCTTTATCTCAGCTCGAGATGGTGTTGAAACAATTTAAGTTCTATAGAGCTGCGTTTTTTGTTTCTTTTTTGTTTTGTTTTAAATATAATTTCCACTGGCTTAGTAGATATGTCTTATCGTTTGTAAAATAATGAATAGTTTACAATACTTCATTTGAACTATGTCACGTATTTTAGTGACTAGATTCATTTGCCAGATATGACAAAAGATATGATACGGATATATTGAATTCATGCAAACATCACTTGCTTAATCCATTTCCACACAGGAAATTTTAGACTGGTCCAAATTGAAAGAAGCTAAAGACAACAATATCAAGTTTGTGAAATTTGAACGAACATCTTTGTCATTTAGGGTTGAAAGCATTGTAATATATGAAGAAATTGCTTGTCACAAGTAGTTTCTTCACTATTCAACAATGGTTTCTTCAGTACTCTCCTTGAGAGGCGTAAAAACGCGGGATTCTGTGGGAACTGGTTAGTAAGTACATTCAGGTCTATGGCTCAAACGCCTCTACTTTCCGCTTCGAAAGAAGTAAGGTTTATCTAAAATCTAAATTAGCCCACGTATCTGTAACTCTGCCCATCTTTAGCAATACACTTGATATAACTTCATGCTCTAAACTAATCAGATTTGTCTTCAGGGATATTTGATAAAGTTACCTAATATTTTCTAAAGATCGTGTTACAATCGTCGAGAAACTTCAGATGAACACGGGTTTCTTCGTCAATTTATCAATATTTAAAAGAATCTTTACAATACCCAGATACTAGGTATTTCATTTCCGTATCTTAACTGTAGCACGATACGCGCTGTATTATTTCTGACAGTTTTGTCAATTAACGGGTCGCCTCTGTCGGCCAAAAAGTCGTTAGATCCAGCAAATGATTCATTTAGACCGAGAGTAAATATAACCATTGTCATATTCAATAAAATCCTTGTCTGAATTTGCTTTAAAAATCAAAGGCCTGAAAGTACTTGAAGCACCAGTTAAGGATAAAATTTGAATTGAAAATTAATTTATTTTTATTTTTCTCAGGGTTGAAGGAGACAAACAGGGGGTGTAGACAAAGATCACACTACACAAATGTGCAGGCTGATCCTTGTCTATTCCTCGCAAAACAGGAATATTCTGGCTTCAGCATGAGAAGGGTTAACAATTGGAAGGATAACTGAACCATTCTCTATTTAGTCTGTTAAATAGTCCTTATAATGAAATAATTTTATTTCTAGTTTAGTCTAACTAAAAAGTCTATCAAAAACGAGCGTTCCGATTGGTCGAAAAATAATATCCATGAATAAAATTTTGAGCACGCAGTGATTTTGTATGATTCCGCACAAAATAGTCCCATCCAAAAAGAAATGTATTTTAAGATCAAAGGACTGAAAACACTGAAATGACTTATTATTAGTTAATATTCATTTAAAATATTAATCTTTATAGAGCAACTCTGGCTTAAAAGAGACAAACAGGTGGTGTAGACTAGTATCAGACTGCACATATGTACAGGCTGATCTTGGTCTATATCTCCTGCCAAAACAGGAAAATATTGGGTTCAGCATGACAAGGGTTAAAAATCTTTTTGGTGTAGAGACTTAATCGCCGTGACTTCAGCTCTTTCAAACTGTAGTTACAACGTTAAGGTCGCGAACGCTTTTTATACTATGTCCGTTCTCTATATATTTTATTAAATAATGTTCAATTGAACTTCATGTGCTTGGTCAATGGGCGTGGCTTACGATCATCCAATTTCAGGATATTGTCGGTATTTTATTCTAAGCTGAAGTTATAAGATTTTCGTAGAATACCGCCGATATTTTTTACTGTATATAGTAAGGTCAGTTAGCATAGCCAGCAATACGTCTATTTCGGGATATTCTTTACTGTATATAGTCCGTATAATTTATCTGATACCTTGTAAGATGTTTGCATCTAAAATTACGTGGTTCCTTAATGGCTTTGAAATTACCCATTTCCATTAAAGACGATGGCAAATGGGTCAGGATCTTGTTTGGCTTTTAATATTTAATATGACCGCCGTTGGCCTGGCGTACTGCGTTGTCTGTTACTACGATCTAATTGATTAACTTAATTAATCTAGTAAACCTAGGCCGTTTGAAGTCGATGGTTATCGCTGAAGGTATGATGTTTATCATTGTTATTGGTGGTAGAAAAACAGGTCAGGCATGGATTCTTTGATATTCACATAACATTAGATAGGGGTACAATGTTTGTGCATGTCTCTTCTTTTTAAGCGATCGAATCAACAATTCTCATTTGGTAATGGGAAAGTTTTTTTGAATGCATGTTTGTATTTGATTTGATTGAAATGTTCTATAGGTTGACTCTGTTAGATATCTTTGAACATTTTTAATACTAATTATTACTATTTTTGCTCATCTGAGCACAAAGTGCGAGGTGAGCTATTGTGATCGGTCATTGTCTGTCGTCTGTCCGTCTGTGAGTCCGACAACATTTTATGCCCCCGGATCGATAGATCGGGGGCATATTATTTTACCGGTGTCCGTGTGTCTGTCCGTCCGTCTGTCTGTCTGTCTGCAAAACTTAACCTGCCAACTTATCATTTTCCTATAACTTCAACCCTGATTAAGTAACAATGCTAATATTTGGTATGTAGATAGGTATCAACAAGGCGCAACTTAGGAAGGTCATTACATCAAGGTCAAGGTCAAAATTTTAACCCTTTTCCCTAAAACGTTACTCAAAAACTTAACCTGCCAACTAAACATTTTCCTATAACTTCATCCCTAATTAAGTGCTAATATTTGGTATGTAGATAGGTCTCAAAAAGTCGCAACTGGGGAAGGTCATTACATCAAGGTCAAGGTAAAATTTTTAACCCTTTTCCCTAAAACAAAAAATAAAAAACCCAATGAAAATCACCCGTTTCTAAAGAATTCCTGTTTCGGGGGCATGGTGTTTCACAAACACATCTTGTCTTTAAAAGTTTTCTCCTTCTAAACCAGTATGCTGAACCTTATCGAAAATATGGTGGTTCTGCTGGAAAACAAGAGAAAAAGGGCCTGATTGACAATCTTATTGTTAGCCCTCTAGGGGCTACAATTATGGTCCAATATTCATTGAACATGGTCTGATTGTTCTCTGGATAGAAAGATGAACCCTTTTCATTGAAAACGGGAAGGTTTTTTGGAAAACACGGAGTAAAGGCCTTAATGACAATTTTCTTGTAAGCACTGTAGGGGCCACAATTATGGCCAAATCTTTTAAAAACTTGGTCAGTATCCTTTGTAGGTCAGAAGAATGATTCCTTTCCAAAATGATATTTTTCCATTAGGAAACACGGAAAATGAATCTTAATAAGAATTTCCTTGCAGCACTCCAGGGGTCACAGTTATGGCCAAATTTTCATTAAACTTGGTCAGAATGTTTGTCTAACCACAAGGATGAACCCAAATGAAAATGGGAACATTCAGTTGGAAAACAAAGGAAATTGGATCTTATTGACAATGTCTTTGTAAGCACTCTATGGGGCCACAATTTGGGGCAACATTTTTTGTTTAATGTTCATGAGATTTGATCAGAATGCGTTTTAGATCACAAGGATTTATCCAAAAGAAAATGGAATGATTCCGTTGGAAAACGAGGGAAAAGGTGCTAAAATGACAATTTTTGTTAGCACTCTAGCGGTCGCGATGTGTGCCCTATGTCCTTCGTAATTGGTCAGAATGATTGATAGGTCACAATGATGAATCCTATCTGAAATGGGAACGTTGAATAGGAAAACACGGGAAAAGGTGCCTTAATGACAATTTCCTTGATCAAAATACTTCTTATTGTTGAATTCCATGAAGAACTTTGGTTGCCATGGCAACAGAATAAAAAAACTTAAAAAATCTTCTCCCAAACCACAAGGCCTAGAGATTTGATATTTTGTTTATATAGTCAGCTATTAACCCGCTTCTAAATACATGTACTTGATATATTTAATCTGAAGTATTTTCATACTCTGAAAATTTATCATTGCTTATTTCCCCTTTGTAAAAATATTTGAAATAATTGCTCAACTCTGAAATTTTTGGATCTTGGATTTACATAGAATTTAGAACCTTCTTCTCCAAAACTGTTATACTTATAGATTTGGTATTTTGTATATATCGTGAAGCCTTGAGCCATCATACTCAGGTGAGCGTTATAGGACCATCATAATTCTCTTGTTTATCAAAAGACTTGATATTTAGGCAATATGTTTGTCTCCATTTCAGTTAGATTCGATATTTGATCACATGGAGTCAAAAACTAGGTCACTAGGTCTAATCTTAAGAAAACTTCCTTGCAATGTACATGCTGCTTTTCCTGCACAAACGACTTGAAACTTCGGAGGATGTTTTGTTCTTTATTTCTAAGACAAGATTAGATAACAGATCAGTTTTGTGCAAAATTAGTTACTTCGGTTTTTTACTTCCACAGTCATCGACTCAGGTAAGCTGATTAGTGCCGATGGTCCTCTTCTTTAATGACATCACAACTTGAATTATGACGCTATTTCCATGGTAATTAAAAGTCGTTACCTTAGGTTTCGGCTTATTTGCATACTTATTGCACTGTAAGATCTACAATATCATTAAGTAACATAAAAAACCAACAGGTTTAATTCACTCACGCGACGAAACTTCAAAGCATAACTAAAAAACTCACGAATCTGCCATTCACCATTACCAAAAAAGCAATTACGAATGTTATCAGATATTGTCTAGCCAAGCATTATTGAAGTTATCTATCATTAGAAGGTTATTTCTTGTTTGATTTATAAGCCGTCCAAAACAATGGCACGGGGTAACCTTTCTGAACGTTTTATTCCAGTTATGTGCGCTTTAAAAAAAAAACAGATAAAAAGTAAATTAAAGAGCATCCACAAGTACAATATATTAGATAAGTGAAGTTATATTTTCTTTGATTCAAACTGACCTTGATCGAGTCTACATTAGACAAGTAAGGTTAAGATACAAACTGATCTTAATCGAGGCAAGAATCGATAAGTAAAGTAAGTGAATTACCTTAGCCGTTTCAGGAATAGATAAGAAATGTAATATTTTCTTTGATACAAACAGACACCAAATGAGGCTAGAATAGATAGGTAAAGTAAGATTTTCTCTGAGACAAACTGACCTTAACCAAGGTTTAATAGATAGGTAGCGTAAATATTTCTTGGAGACAAATTGATCTTAACCGAGTTTAGATTAAATAACAAAACTTAATTCATTCTTTGAGACAAACAGACCTCAACCGGGTCGAGAATATATAAGTAAACATTTCTTTTCTTAAGACACACCGACTTTAATCGAGTGTAGAAAAGAAAATGATTTCTTTGAGACAGCTTTGAGTTAATCATCTTTAACCGCGTCAATAAAAAGAGAAGTAAAGTAATCTATTCTTGAAAACAAATTGACCTTAGCCGAATATATAAAAGATGAATCTATAAGAGATAGTTGAAAAAATATTTTCTTGAATACGAACAGACCTTAATCAAGTGTAGAATAGGTAAGTACAAGTATTTTTTTCTGTGAGACAAACTGACCTTGACAAAATCTAGATTCGATAAGTTACGAAATATTTCTTTGATACTTACTGACCTTAATCGAGACGAGATAGATAAGTAAAGCAGTTTTTACCTTGAGACACACTGAGCTTAACCAAGGCTAGAATAGACAAGTAAAGCAAGTTTGCGCTTGAGAAAACTGTTTATAACTGGGTCTTTAAAAGAGAGGTAAAGTAGTATTTTCTAGGAAGTAAACTGAAAGGGTATGTGCCGCCGCCAGGATATATTTTCCATGGAACAAACTGACCTTAACCGAGTCTAGAAAAGGTAAGTAAAGTAACATTTTCTTTTGACACCTAATGACCGTTACCCAGTCTAAAATAGATATTTTCCTTGAGACCAACTGACCGTAACTGAGTCTAGAATATATAAGTAAAAATATTATTTTCATTGAGACAAACCGGCCTTAACCGATTCTAGAATATATAAATAAAGAAATATTATTGTTGACATAAACTTACCTTAACCGAGTCTATAATATGTAAGTAAAGTGATTTTTTCGTTTAGACAAACTGACCTAACTCAAGTCTACAATATATATGTAAAGAGATATTTTCGTTTAGACAAACTGACATTAACCAAGTCTTGTATAGGTAAGTATAGTAGGATTTTAACCGAGTCTATAAAAGGGAAGGAAAGTAAGCCTTCGCGAGACTTAATAAAGTTTCTAGACGAGGTTTAAATTAACTTGTCCTAAAAGTCGAGACGTAAGTTCTTTTTTCTCACATAAACAACAGTTCTGCAAATTTAAACGTTTTCTTTTACACCTAAAATTGAATAAAAACTTGTTGATAATGTCATCCAAAGATTGGATTGGTTCTTTATATATGTAAGACAAAATGAATTGGATGGCTAGAATATATGGTAGCTAGCGGAGCATAAAGATACTCTGCCTCATAGAAAATGATATGTGTTGTTATCTTAATATTAAAACGTTACTTCTTGCTTGAATTAATTGATTAAGCGCTGGCCCCGCCTACTTATAACGTGTGTCCCGCCCATTGAATCTGACTGGAAGTTTCCCTTCGATATCAAACGGCGTTATTTTATTTTGCACAATTTATAGCCAGTGGCATGTATTGAAAAGTAAATAGTGGGTTGGCGACCTAAAAGTCGTTATTACAACTTGAATAAGCTGTAGCTACGATGTTTAAGTCGCCAAACGAACAAAAGTGTTTCATACAAATGGCGGCCAATGTTGCAGTTCAATGTTTTATTCCGGGCTGATAAATGACTTGAATTGTCAATTAATTCCTTGATTGCTCCGTAATCTCACTGGAAGCTCTTACAGGGAACTAATATTTTTTTAGAAGATTAAATTTATGAACAATCCTGCTTAATAAGGACAAGCATGTGGTTTAGACTAAGATCAGACTTCACATATGTGCAGGCTGATCTTTGTCTATGCCTCCTGCTAAAAAGGAATATTCCGGGTTCAGCATGACAAGTGTTAGAAATGTGAAAAAACTTCGGCCAGGGATCAAACCCTGGACCTCATGATTGACCATCACCAACTACGCTAAGCCCGCGGCTAAAATGAATTTAGACATTCTAAGATCCAACTTTCTATGATATTATTTTATCGAAATGTGTACACACTGCAACAGAAACTGCAACAAAAAAGTCCAGTCCAAAAAATGAATGAAGTTTATATTTTGTATCGTACCTTAGAAATTTGATTTAGCTGAAAAATATGAAAACATTATATTCAGACGTTTAGATAAATATGTCTATCAGATCGTTTGTCGGAAAACCCACCTTTTCATACCCCTACATCGTAAGTCAGTGGTTTTGCTAGGAAATACCAAGTATCGGATAAAACTCATGACTACAGTTATTCCTGCAGGGAAGCCACAAGTATTCCAATGAGGTCTCATATCGGAGAAAATTCTGCATGTGTGGATTTATTGTGGGATTTCAGGTTACGTGGATGTAATTAATTGTTTGCTAAATCATTTTACACGGTTGACATTTAATGCCATTTAAGAAGTTTATCTGAACAAGTGGAAAATTTAGATATCTAGTGTGTGTTGTTTTATTCAAATTCGTTTGTTATTCACTGCATATTTTACTATCAATTTACTTTTTGTAATTTTTACTGTGAAACTATATTGTATAAATAGTTAAACTATATTGTAATACAATTTTTCTAGATTTGTGTTTTTGAGAATTGTACATCTGTGCAATTGTTTTTCTGATCAAACAATGACTGTAAAAAAGTGACTGAGGGTTTATAAAAAAAAAAAATCTAAAAATTCTAATCAGTTTTGGTTCAGAAAACTTTTAAACCGATAAGACCACACACTCACACACCAAAACGGATGGATCGTATAACAGTGAACCGTTTTTCGTTTAGACGAAAGGGTAGTCACAAAAACAAGGATAAGCAAACCGAGGACCACCATGAGGAAAGTATCCCCGAATTTGATTTCACCAAGCTTAGATATATAAGGTAAATATATTTCATGGGTTAGCGACCAAAACTTCATTCTGAGAAGGATCGAGGTTCGAGGTACTAGTTTTTTTATCGCCAAATGACTTTATCAAATTAGAGATAAATGTATATGTATAAACATACAATTTGAACGTAAAGATATTAAAGTTATATCTAAATTTGAACATTGAAATATTTCTGGTATACACAATTTAAACATTAGAAAAATAAGATAAACGATTCTAACATATTTCAGGATATATCAGGTAAATACATTTATTATATGAGCCTGTGCGTGACATTTCCAACTATTGCACATGTGCGCCAAGTAAAGACTCAGATCAGCCTGTGCATCCGCACAGTCTGATCAAAGTCTTCACTTTGCGCATTGTAGATAGATACTGACCCAAAGCTTCTTTAAACAATCAGCGAATATTCTGAAAGCCCCGAATGGCTGTCCAGGGTGCTCAATCTGTGCATGTCACGCACAGGCTCATATACTTAAATAAATTTATTTCCAGTAAAATATATGTATACATATTTCACACCGACAAAATCGGACACGTCATTTTCATTCTTTATATGACATCATTCTTCAAATACACGTAATCAGGTAGTAATTGAGAAGGGAATCACTTGTAGAAGTACATATTTTGTAAAATATTTCATCGAATTTACTTGATAGACAAGGTAATAAATGGAATATTACGTTACGACAGAGATACAATAACTTGCACACGCGTCATTTGTCTTTCTCCGATGGAAATTTGCCTTTCAAGTTGACTGAACACTCAAAGGCTTAAATGATATGTTGAAGTTGTATATGTATAGTTTTTTGCGTCAGCTATGGTTCAGTGCACGATATTACTGAAATACTTCTGAAAGTAACGTTCAACCAAATTCACGCAGTATAATTAACTTTCAAATCAATACTTTTTAAACTTCTCCGGGCTGATACTTTTCCCGTGACAGTACACTAATAACTGAGATATCATTTTCAAAACTTGGACAATACTAGGTTAGCTATTCATTGAGAAATATAAACCTTCTGGGACCAAGTTGTAGCTTTAAAAGGCTAATTCAAAATAATAGAAATCACACAGGAAACGTGTTCAAACATACATACAACATACCGAAATTGTGTCCACTTGTCTAGACATTTCTGTGTAGTTTAGTATGGCAAATCCCCTCCGCGGTATACAACTTGTTTTTTTTTATTTCACGGCTATCAGCTATCTATAGACTGATTTAAGATGTCATGTCTAAAATTGAAAGAAATTGTAGATGACAATTAAAATTGGATGCAATTTGAAATGAAACCAACCTATTGTGTAGAAAATATAGTGGGAAATTGAGAAATTGCTCTTCACAAGCAATACTTCTTTTTCCACAATGTTTTCTTAAGTATAAAATCACAGCAACGCCAAATCCCGGGTTTGTACAGGAAAGAGTTAAGCGAGAACTGAAGGGACGGTCAAAAAGCCCGGTTAATACACTTTTGTGACGTATATGAAAGAACGATTTGATTGCATACAAAAACCTTTGCGGAACTTGATCGAACTTATTTGAATCGTTTAAATGAAACGATTCTGATGAAAGTCGACAATATAGGATTTAGTTACAATATTTTTCAGGCAAACACTTACACTTCTTAACAGGTTTTGTCCGTTTAAAGATCAGTTTGATCAATGACTCTTGATGCAAGTGGTAACTTAACCCTTGTCATGCTAAACCCGGAATATTCCTGTTTTTGCAGGAGGTGTAGACATGAATCAGCCTGCACATAAGTGCAGTCTGATCCTGGTCTACACCTCCTGCTTGTAGCCTTTTGTCCAGAGTTGTTGAAATAATCTATTTTCAAAAGAAATATTGACCCTCATTAAGACCTTCAAGTACTGTCAGTCCTTTGATTTTAAACTAATTCTGCAAAGGAATTTAATTCAGCATGACAAGGGTTAATATTGGTGGCCGCTTAATCAAGGTTGACTACATCTGTTCTTTGAATTGACCAATCGCGGCTGTCAATCAAAGCATCAACCGACCAATCAAATCATTTATTCTGCCCGTACCTGAGCTTTTCAACTCCGACGTTTGTCGTCATTTTTGTTAACCTTGTTTGTTGGTTTGGCGACTTAAACGTCGTAACTACAGCTTACTTAAGCTGCAGTTACGACGTTCAGGTCACCAACCAACCATTTTACTTTTTAGTTACATGCTACTGGCCATAAATTTTGCAAAACATCGCCGTTAAAAAATCGAAGCGGAACATCCTGTCGGAGTTAATGGGCGGGGCCTGGGGAGTCATTGGGCGGGGCGATTGGTCATTAGATCAACCGTATTAAAATACAATTTCTTGTTGTTTTGATGAAGTTGTCAGTTGATTGAAAGATTCATTCCAAAAACTTGTTCAAAGCGTTTCAATACAATCTCTTTTTTTTTCTCTCTCTCTCTCTCGCTGCTTGAGAAATTAAAAAAAAAAGGAAAATATTATTGAAAATGAAGGACTTGCTTGTTATTAGCAATTTCTTCATTAAAACCATGGTAGGACTTTTATCTTTGAATGAATTGTAAATATTAAAAGTCGAAAAAAAATCAGAAAAACTATTAAAACAATGTTAGTTGAGTGAAAGAACCAATATACAATTTGCAACATTCTTTGGCAAAAATTGACATAAACAAAGTGGAGATAAAACATTGTAATTAATGTTGGCGTTCTGTTGACCATTGCCATGCTGAATTTTTAATCTTACAGAATTGCTGTAAAATCAAAGGGCTGAAAGCATTGATAGAACTTGTTCTTAAAAAATCAATATTTCTTTTAGAAATCAATTACATGACCAACTCATACAGGAAAAGTACAAACAGGAGGTGTAGACCAAAATCAGACAGCAATTATGTGCAGGCTGATCTTTTCTACACCTCCTGCCAAAACTGGAATATTCCGGGATCAGCATGACAATGGTTAATTAATAGATATTTTTTTCCGCTACCAACATTTCCCTTGTCATCACCCCGAGCAGTAATAGCACTTTAAATACAGGTTGTTAAAAGGAAAAGTATTTCCCACAAATGTCTTTAATATAAAGCGAAGAAGAGAATGTAAGTGGTAATGAAATGGCTCGGTTAATTAAGCAGGGTGAACGAATCAATAGAAAGACTTGTATCTTTAATTGGCTTGCAAACATTGGCCTTACGGACTGTCTTTTCTGTGTATCAGATAAAACTTGTATCTATATAGACCTTTATTATTAAAATCGACAGGGTGACTTTTCTGCGTCTGGACATTCGTATTTATATTTAAGGAATTTCCCTCCCTAATTTTTGAACAATGCATTTGTTGTTTAAGCCAAATACCAGAGAGCTTTTTTGATAGCGTTTTATCCGTCGTGCGTCCGTCCGGTCCTCCGTCCATAAACGTTTTCTTAAAAATCTTCTCTCAAGAAACTACTGGCTTGAATATTACCAAATTTCAAAGAAATGGCATTTAGGAAAAAGAAAAGTTCGATTTAATACAAATATCGTTCGTTTCGTTTTAACTTTGATAATCAAATTTGTTTTTATTTAATGAATCGAATACTTTGATGTAGTACTGATACAAAACCTTATATTGGATTATCGCCGCGTAGGAAAATTTGAATTTCACTCGACCATCGGTCTTGAATCCAATACAACAATAACAAAATATTCCGTATTAATATGACTCTTTAGCTGAGTATAATAGCTGATGAACAAACATATATTAACGTCGTTGGGCGAGTAAAATGGCGTAACTACAGCTTTAATACAGCTTTAGTTGCAGCATTTTGATTGCGAACCGACAATATCCTGTACGTGTACATACGACAATATGGTGTCACGATTTTAATTATCCATATAAAGCAAAACGCACTAATTGACTCGTTTGAAGGCATTTGCATGCACGCATGAACTTTTCCCCATGTAACAGAGTGTAAATGCTTCACTTTTAACTCAATTCATATAAGGAGTAAGGGACTAATGGTTGAAACGCTTTCATCGAAGACAACAGGTTGGGGGTTTTAGCGTATGAAAAGATTGTGATATTTCGTTTAAACTCTTGTTAAATCCTTTACGTTATAAATTTATATTTATTTGGGAATCAATGGGTAGGTGCTCCAGCCGACAGGATATGACTGAAATACTGTAAGAAATGGCGTTAAACCACATTCAATATCAGCGTATGAGTTATTTATGATGCTTTTTTCATGCCCTTTATTTATGAAGGTGACTGTGGTCGAGAGGTAGAGCGTCAGCTTCCTGATCAAATAGGTCCGAGTTCTATTCCTGACAGCTTTTATCAAGTTTGGCTCTTTCAATTGACCAATCGCTGGTCCCGCCCCCTTACTCCGTTTGTTCCGCCCATTGACTCCAACAAAAAGTTTCTTTTTCGATTGTAAACGGTAATAATTTAATTTTTAGTTTCGTCTATCAAAAACGAGCGTTCTGATTGGTCGAAAAAAAATATTCATAACTACACGATCAAAATTTTGAGCACGTAGCGACTTTGCATGCTTCCGCACAAAATAGTCATACAAAAAGGTATCAAAATATGTAAATCTTTTGTTTTTGCCCTCGATACTATTAAATTATAAGAAATGAAGAGAATATTTTTTGTTTTCATGGAGGTATGAACCGAAAAACCTAATCACACAATGTATGAATCCGCTTAGCCTATTCATACAGTGTGATTAGGTTTTTCGGTTCATACCTCCATGAAAACAAAAAATATTCTCTTCATCTCTTAATTATATTAGACGATCTATGGCCAGTAGTGTGTAACAAAAAGTAGAATGGCTGCTTGGCGACCTAAACGTCGTCCTTACAGCTTGAGTAAGCTGTAGCTACGGCATTTATGTCACCAAACCAACTTAAATGCTTTACATAAATGGCGGTCAATATCGGAGTTCAAAGCTAACTTCCAGTCTAAACGTAAGCTTTCATTGGTCTAGCGATTATTTGATTGACAGTGGATTGGTCATTTGCTCTCATATTCGACACGAGAATATGTGTTTGGGCATTCTCCTGAAAGCAAACACGAGAGGGTTAATCTAAGACGGGGGTAAACTTGTTTCTCAATCGATGTGAAATAAATAGGTTTCGGCTATCTAGGAAGGTTAGGCGCTTAGAAAGGTTGTCGATTTTACAGGTTTGAATGTAGTTTTGTCAAAATGTTATTTGTCTACGCTAACAGACGCATATCTTTACCCTTTCCTTTACAATCCCTGATTTTACGTCCCTGTGATTTTGTACTTGAGAAAACATCATTGGAAAAGAAGAAATTGTCTGTAACAGCAGGCGATTCCTTATTTTTGCACAATGTTTTCCACCCTACTGAATGGTTATTTTTCAAATTAAATCAGGTGGTCGATAATATGTCAAATGGTGGCCAATGTCGGAGTTGAAAGCTTCTTTGATTCCTTGATTGACAGCTGCGATTGGTTAATGAAGGACTCACGTGAACGATCTAGGGCCATCTCGGCTCTCTAGTTATTTCACGGTTTCATTCGCTTCATGATGGACCTGTGGATATTAGTATAATGTAAGCGAGACCAATTTATCAACATTTGAACACCTGCTACCTTTTGAAGAGTATTATTTCAACAACCAAATTCACTACCTTATTTTGATTAACATGACCAAGCAGTATTAAACCTTTACTGAGCAAAGCAATTTTAACCTTTGTCATGCTGAACCCAGAATACATTCCGGTTTTGGCAGGAGGTATAGACCAAGATCAGCCTGCACATAAGTGCAGTCTGATCTTAGTCTACCCCCCCCCCGCTCGTCTTTTACCCGCCAGAGTTGTTAATGCAGCTGATTTCCAAAAGAAATATTGATTTTTTTAACAACAAGTTCTATCAGTGCTTTCAGCCCTTTGATTTTACAGCATTTCAGTAAGGTTATTTATACAGCATGACAAGGGTTAAATAACGACTGACGGACCGCTAGCCACGCCCACTGACTTCCTTCAAGGGAGTTCAGCTGTTGTATAAAACGATTTTAGTCTGTCAATATATGGATGGTTGGTTGATTGAATGGGGTTTAACGCCGCTTTTAACAGTATCTCAGCCATATCGCGGTGACTGGAGCACCTAACGATTTATTCCTAGAATTTCTCACACCAGTTCTACTACTACATCCTTTCCTAGCCTCCAGCAGCTATTCCACTTAGATTTACGATTATCAACTCATTAGCGAGAGACAAATGTCGGAAAGTATATGTGCAGCCGCCGGGGGATCGAACCCATGACATCCCATGATTGAAGATTAGGAGTCGGACGCGATACCGACTGCGCTATGGCGAGGGCTGTCAATATATGGTCAGAAACAAAGTAAAAGCAACGTTTAGTGGTTTATCTAAACGTGGTCACAACCGGTTCTTCATGCTGTAGTTACGAAGTTTGAATCTCCGAAACCCAAGGCAACGGTTACCAAAAATGTTAATTGGTTAAAATCTGAAACACGGATGATTGTTCTTGAAAGTCAACTTTCTAGATATTTGTTTTGTTAGGGCTTTGGTGTTCAACAAACGCACAATTTTTGCACGATATCCTTGTTCATATTTCTGTGCAAGTTTTTAATGGAAAGGGTAGATTATTGTAGTCCCGCGTTAAAACAACAATTTTTGACTCGTCGAAACTACAGAAAGTTGCATACGAAAACTGAAAGTGCTCGAGAAACGAAAATCATTTGCAATATAAGTTTGTTAACTTTGTGAGAAAAAGGGTAAATGCTTGTTTTTCGATATCTATTTTTCTCTGATGTGTCAAATTTTGGGAATGTGTGGTGATAGGTCGACGTATTTATAGGATAGTTTAACACTCCACATATTCATACAGTGTGATTATTTTTTTAGCTCATACCTCAATGAACATGAAAAATGTTCTCTTCATTTCTTAAATGTTCCTATATTTACCACGATGTGTCAAATATAGTCTCTAATCGTATACTTGCATATCGTCGTTAGGTGCGCACAACGACGTAACGAAATTATGCACGCCATACGACGATATGCTTCCGATGTTGCAAAAGCACCTCTCAGATATTCCGTGAAACAAACGCCTGGAAACTATTACTTTGAAAGTAAACTTGACGGAGCAGAGGTCAAGCATTGACTGCATTACCAAAATGACTTTATAGTAACGAAGAATGATCACTTTAGATTTAAGAAAATGGTCAGCGAACTAATGTCATGGCGCATCGATCCATCCGTCCGTAAAACTTTACTTTAAACATCTTTCATCAGAAAACAACTAAATTTCGCTATTAATAACTTTTATCCACTCAGACACAAAACCGTTTTGTACCCGCCTCGAGAAAAGGTTTTATAAAATATTGATAAAAATGAAGCATTTGCTTGTATCCACTTTCTTATTGAAAATGATGACTTTCTACCAAAAATACAAGGGTTTCTAAACTTTTCAACCAGAAACTGTCATATGTAACCTCTCTTTATAAGGACCAGTCTAAAACTACCGTCTGGTAATGGGTTAAGTCTCAAATGTATAAGCGTGTTTATATTCTGGGAGAAAAAAAACGGGTGTAAGTTGTCTGAGGTTGACAGCTTGTGGAATATAAACTCGAGAACGTTACATTAACTTCTGTCAATGAATGATGCTTTGGGACTTGTTGTATATCAGATACCATATAAGCGCCTATATTTGGCTGTGTTTGCGTGTACCATGTTTCGTCTTGTTATTATTTTATTTCATTGTCTTTTTAGGCGTAATGAAAGGTAGCTCTTTCTTTCAATTTAACGTTCAACCTTTTCGTTATTCTTCATAAATAGATAAAGTGAGTGAGAGAAAGAGAGAAATAGAGAGAGAGAGAGAGAGAGAAAGAAAGAGGGAGAGAGGGAAGTGTTAAAATAGACGGAGAGAATATGAGAATAGAAAAGAGGGGCACAAAAAGGGAGGAGATTGGATGATTGAGAGAAAATCAGAGACGGAGGAAAATGAATGACAGAGGGAGAGAAAAAAGTGTTTGTGTGTCTATTTGTGTAAGAAACGGGGGAGAGATAGGAGACTGAGAGAGAGGGCTAGAAAAAGAAAAAAAGGAAAGGGAGAGGGGGAAGGAGATTTTGTGGTGAGAGAAAGAGAGAACGAGAGAGATTGGAAGTGAAATGCTGACCCCCGGCTTCTGATCGTTGGTGATCGTTAGTCTTTCTACCCTTTCGGTTATAATTTTGATCCATTATTTCTCAAACATGCTAAAACTGTAAGTATGGCCATGAGGAAAATCTATATTTCAAGTTGCGAATGGCTGACTCGTATCGAGGGAAAATGAACTTTGTCGATAATTTCTTTGGTACCGCTGTAAAGGTCACATATTCAGCTACGTCTTTGTAAAACTTGCTGAAAAGGTTTGTGTAACCACATAGAGGACCCCTGTTAATTTTGTGATATCTTATCCCATTTCGCAGAAAGGGGGCCTTAATGACGATATGTTTGTTCTGCGTTCCAAGCTAGAGGTCACCAGCTCAACAAACTTCAAAAACCATGAACACTCCTATTGAATACAACATTATACATTTATACATGTATCAAAGGAAAACATGCTTTATTGAACATTCCTCTACATATCACAAATTCATTTTCAAACGTGTAAAATATGTTGTTTTGTTTTGTTTGTTTTTTTTTTTGTCATGAGGACGAACCCGTGTAATATGGTGACATTTTTATCAATATAGTAGGTAAATGGCCTTACTGACAACTTCCTTATTACCAGTCTAAAGTCCATAATTTAGAATTAATCTTTTCTAAATCTGTCTTGAAATGGTAATATTGTCAATAGAAGGATTCCTTTTCAGTGTGCTGAAATGAACGGATCGTGACTGTCAATCAAAAAAATCATTCGACCATCAATTTATTCATTTAGACCGGAAATTAAATTTGAACTCGGACATTGACCGACATTTGTGAGAAGCTGTAGTTAGGTCGCTCAGGTCACCAACCAACCCTTATACCTTTTAGCTAAATAACATTGGCAATAAATTGTGAAAAAAGGGGCGTTTGATAATTAGGTGGAATTTCCTATAGGAGCTCAGAGGGCGTGGTCAGCGTTCTTTCAATTCTGTCCAATACCGAGGGTAAAGTTACCTTTGTGGCAATTTCCTTATGAGCACTCTCTCGCTCAATTTTATTCAAACTTGCTGAAAATATTTAGTAGACTTTTGCCATGAGAAATATCCATATTGAAAATATTGACTTTCCATCCTATTTAAAGTTTAAGGGTCAATAAGTTGTAATATCAATTTTTAAGCTCACCTAATCACAAATGAGTGCATTGATATTTATTGACCCATTCCAACTCAATATCGTTTTTTGTCACTCCCAAGAATAAAGCTTTATGAAAACACTGTGAATAATGCAGGAATTGTTTGTTATAAACAGTCTCTTGATTATTAACAATACTTACTTCCCCAAAAGAGAATCTTTTTCGTCTGCAACTTCTATTAAATTGGACAAGTGGTAAAACTCGCTTTCTGGTTATGGGTTTAAATGCGTGAAAACACTTGTATTGTTATAACAAATTTGATTTGATTACTTGGCGTTAAAAAATGAACTCCGCTGAGCGTTCAATAGCAATCTTGACCCTCTTGTATATCATTTTCCATAGGTTGATTTAGATTTCTGTTGTTTAATATAGATGTATTTTAGAGAACACCCATCCGCACGTGCCTGAACTTTGAAAGCAGTGGATCATTACTTTTGTTGTGTAAGTTGATCATGTTAGCGTGATACATGGCTATTTGCTCGAAATACAGACTGAGATAATGACTGCATGTGTAGAAAATCACGATCAATATCTGTACTGTTAAGAAATAAAAGCTGTGTGATTTGTCAAGCGGAACCTTCGAATAATCGGGCATTGTCTGTTCGATCCGTTTACTTAGAACTGCAGGCTCTTTATCTTTTATCTCATAGTTCCAAGCCATGTTTATTGCAGCGGACACATTACTCAGCAAGTCGATTTTGAAGCTGTTTGACATAAATTTAGGCCTCTGCCGTAGCGCTGTTGGTAGCGCGTAAGACTCCTAATCATGGGGTCTAGGTTTGATCCATGGTCGTGGCAAAGATCCTTCCCGACATTTGCCTCAAATCAACAGAATGATTATCGTTTACATAATTGGGATGTGGGGAGAATAGCTGAAGGCTCCGAAAGGATGTTGTGGTAGTACTGGTGTGAAAATTGCCAGGAATTTATGGTTAGATGATCCAGCCGCCTTGTCATAACTAAACTACTGTTAAAGGGCGTTAAGCTCTTTTTTAATTAAACAAAATCTACCTGAAATGATACAAAAAACGTGTACCGCAAATCTTTAATGAAGGCCATTTTCAGCCATGATTCAAGTTCTCACCAACTCACTCTAAGAAACATGGTTTTCAAGGTAATATCATGCTGTAAGCGAACAGTATATCAACCTACCTAAATGCCTTATGCGTGGACGTTACAAAGCATACTAAGATAAAAAAAAAAGAATATAATCGTTTGTTTGAGTCGAATAAGTCGACCCTTATCAGAGTGTCTAATATGCGTTCTTTAGATAGCGAATGATTCAAAGTATGTGTAGATCGTAACGTGTGACTTTCTAGTTTACTAAATATGTCTCCACAACGCATATTTGAAATATAACTCAGGCTCCAAATAACCCTTGTCCCTTTTTGTTTAATTTTAGACTGGTCCAAATTAAAACAGGTTACAGACGACAATGAAAATTGGATGCAGTTAGAAATTGAACCATCCTATGTGGTAGAAAATATTGTGGGAAAATGAGAAACTGCTTGTTACTAGCAATTTCTTCTTTTTCCACAATGTTCTCTCAAGTATAAAATCTCAGCGACGTTAAATCACGGGTTTGTACAGGAAAGGGTTAAGTCATGTCTTTAAATGATACCTTGGAATTTTTTAACCTATTACCACGCCCACATGTAAATCAATACTAATGAAAAAGTAGAAACGTCTTGTAACAAGCAATTTTTCCCTTTCCCTGAAAGTCTTCTACCATATTCAGTCATTATTTATTCTATTTGCACACATTTTACATGTCGTCTGTAACTTTTTTTTTAAATTGGACCAGACAAAAATGTCGTTTGGGATTTTCCTAACGAGATATTGTAAAGAGCAGACGTTTTCTGTCATTTCTTTATCACTCTGTTGTCCCCTACGGGAAAAAACCTGTATTGCGTTCAGAATAAAACTGCCTGCAGATGTACAATGTTATAGAGAGTGATCAAAGGTTATAAATGTAAAGACAAAATTGACCATTGATCACTCACTTGAACTTGTTCATCTATATAAGATAACAAAATTATCAACAATGATATTGATTCGTTTATTTTAGCTCAACTGTGCACTACGTTTTCATTGTGAGCTTGTGTAATCATTTTGTGTCCGTTGTGCGTCGAGTGGCGAAAGTCGTTCAAATTATCTATCATTCCCTGTCATGAATGTGTCGGAGTTCAAAGTTCACTTATCAATTTATTAGTGTTAAAAATGAGTTCATGTGCTTTAGAGATGTAGATAATTCGCTCCGACGGCCTAAATTTACTTATCGTGAAACTAATCAGGTCATAGCCTAGCCCTGCTAGGCCCCTATTTTTCTCTTATCAAAATTTCGCGAACAAGTTTTGAAAACGGTCACCTTTTAGGAACAAGTTTTATCCTAAGTCCTTTGGTTTCAGTAGCAACCAGGGTTATCAACCAATTCCGATTCCTTGAAATATTTTGAAGACCACCACCTAGGGATTATTCCTGTGAAGTTTTAATGATAAGTCTTAAAAGAGGAGAACATATTTAAGAATAAAACAATTAAAGATGGAGGGTCGGACGGCGTTACAAGAGTTTACCACAATAGCTCTCACCTGATATTTTAAAATAATCTTTAAAAGTCTTCACATAAAAAAAGCCTTGATATTTTTCATGAAGTATCAGTTTATTGACCTCTTTCAAATAGCCAAAATCGTGACCCTCGGGTCGCTTGGGGTGTAGCCCCCGGGGGGGGGTAAATTGAAATAAAGAAGGAAGAATGAATCATCAGTTCATTGCCGTCTTTCTTATTTCTTGAATTCTTACCTTTGGATCCAGAGGGGAGGAAGAAGTGTTGTCCACATTTCCTTGAAATTTGTTACTGAGACTTTATGACCCCCAGAGGTACAGAGCCTATAGATGTGTAAAGTATGGTGAGACCCACTGGTATCATAATCCTAACATTAGATTAGACTATTGATAGGAAAAGAGCCTGTATCTCAGGTGAGCGCACCAGGACCAACGGTCCTCTTGCTATCTTGTTATACACGTTACTGGCAATAAATTTTCCAAAATAGCGCCGTTTAATATGTAATTCGATCCGTAAATTTTCAGCATCATGGCCAACGGCATAAGTATCGTTAATACCATGCACTAGGGTAGACTGGTAAATCGGTTCCATCTACGCTGCTCTCTGATTTTGTACCGTAAGCGTAGGATATGCCTACCAGTCAACCAGTGAGATGACTTTCAGGAACATCAATTGCGCAAACTTAACCCTTGCTTATCCTGGAATATTCCTGCTTTGGATGGAGGAATAGACAAAGATCAGCCTGCAGATATGTGCAGTCTGATCTTAGCGTTCACTACATGCTTGTCCTTTTTAGGGCAGCAATTTTTATAAGATCGGTTTCCAAAAAAATATTGACTCTGACAACCAGAACTGCAGTGCCAGTCCTTTGACTTTTATGAATTTCTGAAAGAACTTTAAGGTTAAATGAATCAGTGAATTAATCTTTTAAGAAATTCACCGTTTAGTGAATACAATTTTTGATGGTGATTCCTGAAGAAATCTGGTTAATCCACCGAAAAGCTGTAAAGAACTGTACAATTATCGTCCTTCCTGTAAGTGCATTGCGATCGTAAAGAATGGCAATATCACCTTCTTTATTTGCACTGTAATGGTTGTTTACGAGAAATTCATTTTATGTCGAAAGAGGTTTGCTAGGAAATCTCTTTTAGCTTAAAATACAATTTTCTATGGCGCCTAACATCTTTAACCTTTTATCTTCTTTAACTTATATTGAAGATTTCTGTCTATGGAAACGCTTTCTAAATTGGGCAGATATAATTTTTAAAGAAAACAGCATATGTTATTTGACATTGTCAGATGTTTAATCAAAGCACTGAAAGCGCTGAAAGCCTGAGATATGTATACAGGAGATATATAATCTGGGCAGAAAAAGTTTGATGGTCGGATTATCGGAGGTGCCACTTTTTACCCAAATCTACTGTCGATTATGCGCAGATCTGCCAATTTGTGCGCTAGGGGACACAACCTGCCCGCAATAGTTTTCGTCCCATTGAGGTATTGTAACGATATATTTACATGTATATATCGTTACATATTTTTCACCCGATCAAAATGCTTTGAAGGGATCTGATAAAGGCCACCCAAAGACCTTTCCTGTGAATTTTGGTTGAGTTTGGTTGAATTATGTTCAGTACTTTCTGAGAAGATTTTTAAAGTAAAAGTTGACGGACGGACGGACGACGGACACCACATCATGACAAAAGCCCGTTGGCTTTCAGCCAGTGGAGCTAGCGATAGAGAGCTAGAGAGTAAGAGAGATGGGGAAATGGAGCGTGTAGCCAGGTTCGAACTAGAAGGCTCTTGCGTGCTATGTGAGTATTCTACCACACAGACCAATTTCGTTATGTAAATATGTGCTTTATAATCTCCAGATAAAGAGAACGAGAGAGGGTGGGCGGTCGTTTACCAGTTTAACATGATTATGTACAGCTTTAAAAAGCGGTATGTAGACGTTGCATCCTTTGGGTAGAATTAGGAGGTAAAATATATAGACACAAAGTCCGAGCACGACGAAACTGTTTTCAGACAGTGCGAATATTATCCTATGAATGACCAATTAATTTGTTAAATAAAACATTCCAACCGTGCGTAAACCGACAGCTTCGCTTATCAGCTTTGTACAGCAACTTCGTCTAACCGGACCGTTTTAACATTGTAACTCTAGAATAAGTAATACTATTTTGGTAAACAAACACCTTATATTTCTTAACAATATGTTATGATTATATATGTTTAATAATTTCCTATATATTATATATCTCCTTTCTTTCTTTTCATTCACTCGTCAAGTTTTGATAATTTTGCCAAATTCAGAACACTCACACGAAAGTACTGTACATCAAGCCGACAGCTTTTAATGAGTCATATCTCGCCTTCGTCCTTCTTGCCTCAATCGGGCGTATTGATTTATGGTCAGATCCGATCTACTTTTCATGCGACAGAAGATCACATTGAATGCGGTAGATGTTTTTACATTATGTTTTCACATTAAACTCTGCATGGATTTGAATTTTTAGCATTGTAACTTTAGCCTCAGATTGTTTACGCAATCTCAGGCTAAAAATCAGACAGGACATAGGCGTCAAATCCGAACAACATGTCACATTGTACGATAGCGCTAAATGCGAAGATAACTGTATTTGCTTCTTGTAATACCTTAACTAAATTAACCCGAGATTTTCACTTTATTTACCAGAGACTTACTATACTGACCTGAAGCGTTCACTTTATTTACGGGAGACTTTATTGGCTCGAGACTGTCATTTTATTTGTCGGTGACTTTGTTTAGCCGAGACTTTCACTTTATTAACAGAAGACTTGCTTTATTTACCTGAAACTTTCTTGGCACTTTCTTTATTTACTAGACAGTTTCACTTTAATTATCCGAACCTTTCACTTGATTTTTCGGAGACTTACTTCATCAACCCGAGACTTTCACTTTACTTACCGGAAACTCATCATGTTTTACCTCAGAATTTCACTTTATTTACCAGAGACTTACTTTATTTACCCGAGAATTTCACCTCATTTACCGAAGACTTTCTTCATTTACCCGAGACTTTTACTTTATTTCATCCGCAACATGTACTTTATTTACCCTACACTTTACTCTATTTACCCTAGACTTTGTCCGTGGGTAAATCGGATTTCATTTCTATTTTAAGAAAACTGGGAGCTGAACAAAACCAGTTTTACTCGAATCTGATAAAAAGTGAATTTTCAAAGTAAAATAACTAACTTTCTTATTCATACGTTCTCTTCAAGAGCAAGAAAAACATAATATTCGTAAGAATATCTTAGAGTAATTATCTACTTCCTAACGATTTGTTTGTTTGTTTGTTTGAATGAGGTTTTACGCCGCTTTCAACAATCTTTCAGTTATATCGCGGCTGCTGGAGCACCTAACAATGGAATCCTGGTATTTCTCACACCAGTACTACCATTACATCCTTTCCTAGTCTCCAGCTGCTATCCCACATAGGTCTACGATTATCGACCCATTGGTGAGAGATCAATAGTCGGAGGGATGAGTGCCGCCGTCGGGTCTTCCTAAGGAGATTCGGTGCGTGTATACCACTTACTAATACGCAACGTCCAAGGGCAAGTGTACCAATTGGGTCAAAGTCACGTTTAAGTCGTCTTAGCACAAAGAACGCATGCGCGCGTAAATGATATTAGGTAAATTCGTTTAATTTAAGTGTGCGCGCTTTTATTTTGAAAGTGCACGCTTAATTTAACGCGTGCACTTACAAAATATGAGCGTGCATGCGTGAAAAGTAAACACCTTTATATTGTGCGTGCACTTGTAATTTAGGCATACGCGCATATTTTATACCCTCGAACGCTCAGTAATTATGCGCGTACGCCTAAATCTTGTGAGTGCACCTGTATTATTTACGCGTGCACGCGTTAATTTTAGCGTGAACTACCTTAAGTGGACTTTTGACCCGTTTAGAGCACCATATGTCTGGGTCATCTGATGACCAGATCAGTCTTAGAGAGCAACTATTAGGGTCACTCTCAATTGTATGGTTATGCCTTGCGGAGAAGAAAATATCGCGTGGAACGGAAGTGTTGAAACAGGCACTAGTGTCTTTTCCAAGTTTCTCATTATCATGCTTTTCTGTGGATATTTGATTAAGGGTTTCATAACGATGTGAAGGTTTCAATTACATGTGCAATTCTCAATTAGAGGGATGCGGCAAAAATTGCACGTAAAATAACAGGTTATTATCCACGCCATTAAAACAACTGCAAATGTTTCAATATCCTGTAATTCTAGAATATCGATGCACTTGATTTTGTGGCTTGTTAATGGAATTTGATATTTTTTGCATATGTATGTAGTTTGTAAATCCCAAATAGTTGTGACAACCTTATGTCCGGTTGTGACCTTATGTCCGGCGCACGTCATGCAATATCTTCTTCTAAAACAGTTGTTGGTAAATTTTTAGTTAGCAATTTTGAGGTCTTATCGGAGTTCAATTAGTACAAACTTCCACTGGAGGCTTTACCACTTAATCAATTGATCGCCTACGCCATAAACACTAGTTCTTGTGTATTTCAGGAACGCTGCCACTCTGCCTGTATCTCAAGTAAACAAGCTTTGGAAAACATTGTGGACCATGAAGAAATTGCTTGTAACAAGCAATTTCTTCAATGTCAATAATGTTTTCTTCTTATTTGAACCAGTTTTAGATTTTGTCATGTTGTAATGGGTTATTTCATTGGCTACTTTATCTATCATGTTATCAGCTTTGACAAAGAAGATAACCTAACAAAACTTTGCTTTGCTTGCTTACAGTACTTTCAGTACTTTGATGATGAATTCAGTAGGGATGTTCTTTAGGCGAAGCTCTACAAAATATCTTCAAATATTTCAAAACCACTCATACATGTAATTCTATTTGCAAGGGCAAAAAAAAAGTCGAAAGACCTTAGAACTTTAACATGTGTGTAATATATCTCCTAGTGAACCTGGCGCAGAGTTTTAGACTGGACCAAATTGATTGAAGTTGAAGATGAAAATTTTGTGGAATTAAGAAGATCTTTGCCTTTTAGATAACATTGTAGACCTTGAAGAAAGTGCTTTTACTAGCAATTTCTTAATGGCTCACACTGTTTTTCAAAACCTTTTTTCTTACAGCGTCAAAAAATGGGATTGTGTGTGAATGGAATAAACAAGTTGGTTTGTAAAGTTGGCCGCGTAGCAATATTTTGCTAATTCAAATTTATTTACGTTCTTAATGAATCATTTATTTGGTTGCTTGGTTCTTTGACAGCCGCGATAGCTCACTGGGGTAAATCACTTCAGCTTTTCTGAGCACTAAATGGATTTTTATGAGGTTTCTGTGTTTTGTTTTCAGAAATGAAAGGTACCTTTAATTGAAGATTCCTGAAAAATGAATATCTTTTGATAGATTATAACATGGTTTAATCGTAAGGTAACCAAAATTCGATTGAACAGTCAATGCCTTCCTGTAGACCATAAGAGACCTTCAAACGCATTTTTGTTGGCATGGCAACTTAAACGTCGTAACTTCAATTCATTCAAGGTCGCTTTTCATAAAATCACAATTACACAAACATGTCTCTTATGTGCATTACTAATTTCATGTATGCATCAATGGAACACGATATTATAAAATATTTATTTTAGCTCTCTTTTTCCAAACATTTAAGTGAGCCTTTGCTAGATGGAAAGTGCCCTTAAGACCTCTTTTTTATATATTCATTTGCCTTCTCTCGGAAGGTCAAACACACTAACCAAGGTGTCACAAATAAAAAAAATCGTCATTTAAAGAGTAAAGAACACCGCTCTTCAATTAGCATTTAACACAATTCTTAACGACAGACAATTCCTTTAGGACCTCGAGTTATATTCTGGCCGTAATATCACAATGTGGCGGAACATTCTCCGTTCTCGACGAAATATTCGCTTGATTACCTGCTGTATTGCAATTAGAGTTTCATTCATGGCACATTAATCGCTTGCACTAAAATGCTGTTTAATAGTAGAAAATATTGGCATAACCTTTGTCACTGTCCACGAAGAAGCTATTCAGGCTTAAATGTTTTGAAGTTTTTTAGACCCCTACAAATCAATTTCAGACGTTTTGTAGACAACAATTTAAAGACCAATTTATTCGGAAAATTATAATTCGATGGGGTAGAAAACATTGATGAAAAAGAAGAAATTGCTTGTTACAAGCAATTTCTTCTTTTTCAACAATATTTTCACAGGTGTAAAAACACAGTGACGTAAAAACTATGGATTGTAAAGGAAAGGGTTAAATATTGAGACTGTGTATGACATAACATGCAATTGACTTTCACCTATTTAGCCGCCTGGGCAGCCACAAACTGAATTTGGAATACTTATCGATCGTCCAAAGAACCTTCAAGTTGATACGTTTAGGGTGCTTATAGTTAAGACTCTGTTAAGACTGTGCGGATGCACAGGCTGATCCGAGTCTTTACTTAACGCAAACGTGAAACTGTTGAGAATGCCAACTAGTGTATTAAGTGAGGGATCGTGGTTGTCATCAAAATATCGATTGACCGATTAAATCATTCATTTCAATCAGAGGTGAACTTTGATATTTGTGTCAAGCATTTTTGTGGGTAAAATAGCTTGAATTTAAATTGCAATTAATGCTTTGAGGTCATTGTTTTTCTTTAAGCTGAGAGCCAGCGAGCTATTGGCATGGTGTCGTGTCCATCGTGCATCCATAAACTTTTACTTTAAAAATCTTCTCCAAAGAAAGTATTGAACAGAATTCAACCAAATTTAACAGAAATGCTCTTTTGGTGGTCCTTTATCAGATTCCTTACTTTTGATCGGACAAAAACATTGCTATAATCGGCGAGGCTAATATCCATATACGATGAAAACTCCAGTTGGTGAACTTTAACCAAATTTCACAGTGATGACCTTTTGGTGACCAGATTTCTTCAATAAATTTGACTTTGTGAAAAACATGGCTTTTTGATGGTGGGTGGACTAATTTCCATAAGGGTATATACTGAAAAGTTTGAAAATCTTCTCTGAAAATTTTAACCAAATTTCACAGGAATAATCCCCAGTTGACACTGTGTTAGATTCCTTTATATAAATTTGATTGATGGAAAAGCATGGCTTTTATGGTATATAGTGAAGTTTTGAAAATTTCGTTAATACCTTTTCATCTGACTTTATGCATTTATCATAACTTGGCTTGGCAAGGACATTGATTGAAGTCGAGGACATTGATAACGCCTTTTCGTAATTACCAAAATTACGTCATAACGCACGAAATGACGTCATTTAACAAACAGCGTTATATGTTTCGCGGAATATCATATATCGGTGAATTCTCTTAATTTTTAGTGATTTATTGCAAATATTAAGGCCATACTATGAATAGAATATCAACTTCGTGTTCATAATATCCCAAATTTATTAAACACGTCATCTAAAACAGATAAAAACGAGCCTCGTTTTTATCTGATTATAGATGACTCGCTTAATAAACTCGGTATTCCATGACCACTCGCTCAATATCCTCTGTAATATCTATTCAGTGAAACAGAGAGAAACATTGATCGGGAAAAGTGTTACGCTATTTGCATTTGATGCGATCTTATGCGACATACAATTCCCGTGGGACAAAGAACAATATTTCGATTACAATATCGTCATCTGGCAGAACACACTAGTTTCTCGACGGAATAATCGCTTGATTGCCTGTTATATGGTAATAAAGCTTTCATTGAAAGAACATATATTGCGTCCTAGAGTTTCTTTCTACCTTTACCACCCAAACAAATGAACTCTTTATACAAACTTGCTTTCTATGCATCCTCTTTGATCAAGTTGAGGGCATATTGTTTTACCGTTGTCTGTCTGTCGGTCGGTCTGTATATCTGTTCTTCAATACTTCAACCAAGATTACCTTTGCGATACTCAATGACAATTGACTAATCGCTGACCCTACCCACTGACTCATTTGGCCCCGCCCATCGACTCCGACAGGAAATTCCGCATCGATATTTAACGGCGTTATTTTGTGAAACTATAGGCCAGTAGCATGTAACAAAAAAGTAAAGTGGTTGGCTAGGGACCTAAACGTTGTAACTACAGTTTCAATAAGCTTTAGTAACGACGTTTAAGTCGCATAACTAACAGGAAAGGTTAACAAAAATGGAGGCCAATTTCGGTGTTGAAAGCTCAGGTACGGGCTTAATGAATGATTTGATCGGTTGTTTTCTTGATTGACAGTCGCGATTGATGATACAGTTATTTGGTATGTAGATTGTTTAGCTGTACCCATCTTTTTATTACAAGGGCAAGGTCATCTCTCATGGTCAACATTCAAGGTCCACTTCAGAGAAAATCTGCTATTTCGAGGTCATGAGTGTTACAAGAACACATCTTGTTATCCCATGATAGCAAAACGATAGTTAATTGATTCTTACAATAGAATACCATTATTAGATATTATACCTATCAAACGAAGACGAAATTCGCCTAACATTGTATCTATACTGTTTTTGCATTAACCTCTGGATATTTGGACAAAATACACGATAACCATAGTAATAGCTAAATATGATTTAGCTACTCTGCTCTAAAAGTTAGCCATATGTTGTTGGTTCCTGAATTCTTAAAAGGAAATCCTTCTTCTCCCAATCTACGTGGATTAGAGCTTCGAAAATTTGCAAGTAGCCCTGCGATTCAGTCCGCTACCAATATCTTTACACCAATGGGAGGGATAATCGTAAATTTAAATGGGATGAGCAGCTGGAGGCTCGGAAAGTATGTAGTGGTAGTACTGAAAGTAGCGTTAAACCCAATTCAATCTACTCTATTTTTAGAGAATTGACGGATCGCAACTTTTAATCAAACATTAAATCGACCAATCAAATTCATCATCTAGACTGGAAGTGAACATTGAATTTCGACATTGGTGTTAAGCATTTTTGTTTGTTTTGTGAGTTTAACGTCGCAACAACTTCTTTAATAATCTTTAGTTACGACGTTTTAGACTCTACCAATCTCAGTTGAACTACGTGACGGAGTTAGTTGGCGAGGCCAGCGATCAACCAGTTTGCCTCATGTCGTGGTATTCTGGATATTGATAGAAGGTACTAGTGAAAAAGTCTTTTTCTCTAAAGAGAGTACACAAAGAGCCTCTGAGTTTTGTAAAATTGCTTAATGGTCCCCAATCAAAATACTTCAAATCGTCTCTAGATTAAAAAGTATGGCTCTTTGGTTTTAGTATCCTTTTTCATTAGGTCACCTGACCGAATGGTCATGGTGACCTATTGCGATCATCGTTTGTCCGTCGTCGTGCGTCGTGCGTCGTCCGTCGTCCGTTAACTTTTATACATTTTCATCTTCTTCTCAAGAACTACTGGGCGGATTTCAACCAAACTTGGTAGAAAGCATCATTGGGGGATGCCAATTCAAGTTTGTGAAAATAGGGGTTCTGGGGGTCATAGGGGCCCAAATAGGGGCCAAAAAGGGGTAATTTTTGGTACTTCTTTAAAAATCTTCTTCTAATAAACCGTTAAAGCTAAAGAGCTTAAATATTTTGTGTGCTTGACAACTAGGACAGGTATATTATAAATTGTGAAATTCATGCCCCTGGGGTCATGTATGGGGCCACACCCAGAGGTCAAAGTTCATAATTTTAAAAAATTCACATTTTCATCTTCTTCTGATGAAGTACAAAGCCAATTTCAAACAAACTTGTGGAAAAGCATCATTGGGTAATGGTTATTTGGATTTGTGAAAATAAAAAGGCTGGGGGGGTCAGGGGGCCCTAAAATGGGGACCAAAAGGGGGTAATTTTTGGTAACTTTTAAATATTTCATCTTCTTCTCAAGAACAACTGGGCGGATTTCAACCAAACTTGGTAGAAAGCATCATTGGGGGATGCCAATTCAAGTTTGTGAAAATAGGGGTTCTGGGGGTCAAAGGGGCCCAAATAGGGGCCAAAAGGGGGTAATTTTTGGTACTTCTTTAAAAATCTTCTTCTAATAAACCGTTAATGCCAGAGCTTAAATATTTTGTGTGCATGACAATTAGGACAGGTATATTATAAATTGTGAAGTTCATGCCCCTGGGGTCATGTATGGGGCCACACCCAGAGGTCAAAGTTCATCATGTTAAAAAATTCACATTTTCATCTTCTGATGAAATACAAAGCCAATTTCAAACAAACTTGTGGAAAAGCATCATTTGGTAATGGTTATTCAGATTTGTGAAAATAAAAAGGCTAGGGGGTCAGGGGGCCCTAAAATGGGGACCAAAAGGGGGTATTTTTTGGTAACTTTTAGATATTTCATCTTCTTCTCAAGAACTATTGGGCGGATTTCAACCAAACTTGGTAGAAAGCATCATTGGAGGATGCCAATTCAACTTTGTGAAAATAGGGGTTCTGGGGGTCAAAGGGGCCCAAATAGGGGCCAAAAAGGGGTAATTTTTGGTACTTCTTTAAAAATCTTCTTCTAATAAACCGTTAATGCCAGAGCTTAAATATTTTGTGTGCATGACAATTAGGACAGATATATTATAAATTGTGAAATTCATGCCCCTGGGGTCATGTAAGGGGCCACACCCAGAGATCAAAGTTCATCATGTTAAAAAATTCATATTTTCACCTTCTTCTGATGAAGTACTAAGCCAATTTCAAACTAACTTGGTGAAAAGCATCATTGGGTACTGATTATACAGATTTGTGAAAATTAAAAGGCTGGAGGTCACAGGTGCCTAAAATAGGGACCAAAAGGGGGTCATTTTTTGTAACTTTTAAACATTTTCATCTTCTTCTCAAGAACTACTGAGGGGATTTCAACCAAACCTTTTTCTAATTCTTTCAAACAAAATCACTTGTCTTGGTGCTCTTTTACTCAGGTGACCGTTAAGGCCCATTGGGCCTCTTGTTGTTGATGTTATTGTTTTTTTTGTTTTGTCTTGTTTTTTGTTGTTGTTGTTTTTTTTTTTTTTTTTTTTTTTTTTTTTTTTTTGGGGGGGGGGGGGGTGGATGCATAGAAATTTTGAAAATTTTAGAATGTTCTCCACAGCTTTCAATTTTTGATTGTAGCTAACCTCCCTAAAACTTTAAAAAAGAAAATGCTGTAAATCAAACAATGACTATGCTTCTTCAACTTCAAAATCATAAGACCGATATATTTTCCATATTTTGCATGCAAAATAGTAAAAGCAACCAAACTTGGAATTATCAATTTTTAGATCCAAATAAGCCCTATCTTATTGGAGCCTATACTATACCCTGTACATCTTCTAAAACCTAACTGCAAAAGCACTAATCTAAAATATAACATAAGATTCACTAATTTCGCAAATTATCTGTAATAATAGACAACTTATTTTTCTCTACAGATTAATTCCGAATTGCCTGTAGTTGTATGATAATGAACATTGTACTGTATACAATTATTACTCTCTCCTGTGAACTTTGTTTCTTGTTATGGACCAGAGGCCTTGTATTATATACTGAATATAGAAAGTAGTAACAAAAAGAAACTTTTAAATTAACAAACCAGCTCTACTCCGCCCAAAGCCAACAACTGAACAAGGTCTAGAGCTATCATACTAAAGTGAGAGATATAGGACCATCATGGTCCTCTTGTTATGCTGTTACCCTGACACCTTGCTCGCTATGGATATAAAATAAGCCATCTATGAAATCAAATTTGTCTGGAGCATGCCGAGGGTTATTAACAATACTGTTCTAAGTGTCTAGCCATTGTATATCCGCTCAGAACAGTTTCGCAATTAACCCTCTATACTGATTTTACACGAGGACAGTCGATTTATTTAAGAGATGAAGAGAATATTTTTTGTTTTCGTGGAGTTATTAATCGAAAAAACTAATCACACTGTATGAATACGCGAATCAAACCTCCATGAAAACAAAAAAATATTCTCTTCATTTCTTATAATTTAATAGCATTGAGCAAAAAAAGCAAATATTTTACAAATTTTGATACTTTTTTGTATGTGACTATTTTGTGCGCAAGCATACAAATTCGCTGCGTGCTTAAAATTTTGTTCATGGAGATATTAATGAATTTTTTTACCAATCAGAACGCCCGTTTTTAATAGACGAAACTAAAAATTAAATTATTACCTATTATACGGTAAGAACGTTTTATTCAGAGAAAGCAAATTGCTTGCACGACAATATTATTGACAAATTAGACAGCCACAGTTGAAATTTTTCGTCGGTGGGCGAGAAAATATTGCCAATACAGCTTTATTCAAGCTGTATTTACGACATTCCACTCTCCAACCGAGGATGTATTTTGTAAATGCCCCACCCCCATAAATTCTGAGTTTCATTCAAATTTGAAATTAATAAGCGTCGCTGAATTTTTTCAATTCCTCGTTTTATATGAAAGGTGACGAGGTGTATTTTTTTACACCCGATTGGTCGTATTATGTTTATGCTCCGTCCGTCTGATTGTCTGTCTGTAAGCTTTTGTTTCTGTTCGCAACTCCCCCTGCAGTTTGAATTTGAATCTAGTGAAAATGATTCAGTAAATCTCTGTTACGTCTAATTGTTCCCAATATACGAAAAATATTTCCATCCATTATGTTCTTTTGGATTCGTCTATCCTTAGCTTAGCAAAATTGATTTGGTTTATGTGTATGGATTTTTAGCTCGCCTGAGCACGTAGTGCTCAAGTGAGCTATTGTGATCCCCTTTTGTCCGGCGTCCGTCCGGCGTCCGTCGTGGGTCGTCCGTCGTCCGTCAACAATTTCTTAAAACTACATCTCCTCCCTAACCACAGGGCCAATTTGAACAAAATTTGTCAGAAATGTTCCTTAGGTGGTCCCCTTCATAAAAAGCTAAAAGAATTGAAATTCGTTAAAAACTCTGGTTGCCATGGCAACAAAAGTGAAATTTTAAAATAATCTTTAAAAATCTTCTCCTCCTGACCCAGAAGGCGTAGAGCCTTGATATTTTGCATGAAGCATCAGTATATTGACCTCTTTCAAAATAGCTAAATTCATGATCCTCGGGTCCCCAGGGGCGGAGCCCCAGGGGGGGGGGGTATATAGAAATAAAGAACGATTTTTTAAATGACAACTCCTCCCAAACCAATAGGCCAATTTGAACCAAATTTGGCAGAAATGTTGCTCAGGTGGTTCTCTTCAAAACTAGCATAAAGAATTGAAATCCGTTAAAAACTCTTGTTGCCATGGTAACAAAAGTGAAATTTTAAAATAATCTTTAAAAATCTTCTCCTCCTGACCCAGAAGGCGTAGAGCCTTGATATTTTGCATCAGTATATTGACCTCTTTCAAAATAGCTAAAATCATGATCCTCGGGTCTACAGGGGCAGAGCGGGGGGGGGTATAGGCATGAAGCATCAGTTCACAGACTTCTTTCTTATTTCTGAAATTATAACCCATGGAAAAGGTTTTTTCCTTCTTTCAAATCAGTACTGAAGCCTTGGAATTTGTAATTTAGACTTTTGGATCCCCAGGTTCATAGTCTTTATATGTAAGTGTGGCCCACTTGTTTCATAATCCTAACCTTAACATGAAATTAGATTGTTGAAAGGAAAAGAGCCTCTATCTCAGGTGAGCGCCCCAGGGCCAACGGCCCTCTTGTTTTTATTATTAATCCTTCCCACACAGTGACGCTTTTTGACGCCAATCAAGAAAAAACAATTGGTAAAACATTGTGTTTTAGTTCAGTTAGTAGAGCATTTGGCTTCAAACCTCAAGATCAAAGTCGGGATTAGACGTTAAACCGAGGCCCCGTGTGACGATGCTATCCATCGAGCACTTTTAAGGACCAGGCGAAGATCTCGGCCGTTTCTACCTGTATCCTTGCTCTATCCGCTGTAACAATTAACCGTCTTCTTGGGACGTCGCACATGAAAGGCTTCTGCTACGGTAGCTTCGAAAAATAAACGGAAATACACACATTTCCTCTCTGCATAAACGATTCGTGTGGTCAACCGATTTATTGATTGACAACGGCGGTCCGTTATTTGGTTTCCAATTTGAAATAATTTAATTGTTAGTTTTGTCTATCAAAAACGAGCGTTCTGATTGGTCGAAAAAATTTATTCATAACTCCGTGAAAAAGATTTTGAGCACGCACCGATTTTGAATGCTTCCTCACAAAATAGTCCCATAGAAAAAGGTATCAAATTTTTTAAAGCTTTTGTTTTTTTCGCTCGATGCTTCGCGTATTCATACAGTGCGATTAGGTTTTTCGGTTCATACCTCCATTAAAACAAAAAATATTCCCTTCAACTCTTGAATTAATTCGTTCCTACTAGATCACGCTTTTTGACGCACACCATATACATCACTGTGAGAATTGTAAAGTAAATTTGAAGTTTCCCTTCATTCAAAACGATTTCTTTAAATGAGGGCGCTTAGTTTTCAAATTCAATGCAGTTTACCTTTTCTTATGCAACCTTTTCAATTGACCAATCGCTGTCCCCTACGACTTACTACTTTTATCCCGCCTATTTACTCCGACCAGAAGTTTCACTTCGATTTAAACGTTGTTGTTGTTTTTTGTTGTTGTTTGCAAAACTTATGGCCAGTAACATGCAACAAAAATAGTACTGTTGGTAGGCGACCTAAATGTCGTAACTATGGCTAAAATAAGTCTCTATTTACGATCTTTAAGTCGCAAAACCAACAAAAACGCATCACATAAATGGCGGCTAATAACGGAGTTTAAAGTTCACGTCCAGTCTAATTGAGTGATTTGATAGGGCGATATTTTTCTTTTATTGACAGTCGCGATTACTCATTTGTGACCGGCCGCCGTGATAGCGCAGTTGGTAGCGCGCCGGACTGTTTATCTAGAGGTCCTCGGTTCGATCCACGACGGCGGCACTCATTCTTTCCGACTATTGTCTCTCACCAATGGGTCGATAATCGTAGACCTATGTGGGTTAGCAGCTGGAGGCTAGGAAAGGATGTTATGGTAGTACAGGATTCTATTGTTAGGTGCTCCAGCCGCCGCGATATAACTGAGAGATTGTTGAATGCGGCGTAAAACCCGATTCAAACAAACAATCATTTGTGACCCGTCTTAAATTTTGTTTCAGGTAATGAGTTAATGAAGTAATGTTTTAGTGCGCCGGAATGCTTTTAACCCTTTCCCGTACAATCACTGGTTTTTACGTCTCTGTGTTTTTATACTTGGGAAAACATTGTGGAAAAAGAAGAAATTGCTTGTAACAAGCAATTTCTTCTTTTTCCACAATATTTTCTACCCTACTGAATGATTATTTATAAATAAATTCGACTTTGATTTGTCGTCTGCAAAACCTTTGAATTTGGCTTGTAACAAGCAATTTCTTCTTTTTCCACAATATTTTCTACCCTACTGAATGATTATTTATAAATAAATTCGACTTTGATTTGTCGTCTGCAAAACCTTTGAATTTGGACTAGTCTAAAATTTCAAAAAACAGGAAAGGGTTAAGCTCACATAAGGTCAACGTTTTTAAGGGGGGGCGGGGGGTAGGATTACTCAGTCCGCTATCCGTCGTCCATAGGCGTCGTCTATCGTCAACAATTTCTATAAACATCTTCTCCCCCTAAACTGATTGGATGATTTGGATCAAATTTGGTTGGAATGTTTCTAATGTGACCCTTCTAAAAACTGTTTCGTGAAACTTTGGTTCGCAAATAAATGTGGGCTTGGCTTGACAGGGGCGGGCTTGTTAGACTTAAAGAAAACATAGAATAATTATTTGAAATTATTTTCTTCTTCAACCATTTGGCCGATTTGGACCAAATGTGGTAGGAATGTTCCTTCGGTGACCTTTTTCACAGCTTGCTTGTGAAATTTTGTTTTTTGATAAAGATTGGGCTTGGCTATAGCCCGAGGTTATCAATGTAGAGAAATCATGAAACAATTCTCGAAAAATCTTCATGTTTTTAACTATTTGGCCAATTTGGACCAAATCTGACACGAACGTTCCTTGGGCGACTCTGTTCACAGCTTGTTCTTGCGATTTGATTTTAGAACAAAAACCGGGGCGTGGTAGGGCAGGGCTTATCAGATTTAGAGAAATCATGAAATAATTATTTTAAAATCTTCCCCCCTTTAACTATTTGGCCAATTTGCAGGAATATTCCTTGGATGACCCTTTTTAAACTTTGTGTGAAAAAAATGTTTTGTAAAAATAATGTTTGCGTGGAAGGGCCGGGCTTATCAGACTAAGAGAGAATCGTGGAATTTGTCCTTAAAATTTATTTAGCGCTTAGTTCAAATCATTCTCGGGAGATTTAGGGTCATTTTGGCCCTCTTGTTTTTATGTACTGCGTTTTAAAGTGGCAGCTAGTTGGTAATTCTATTCAATGTCTTCAATCATGTCGACCAAATCTGTGAAGCATTTCTCTAAACGAAAAGGAAATGGTTCACGTGCTCAATATTGTATCAAAACAAATTCTCTATCAAACAATTTGAAAAGGGCTTATACAGATTGCAAACAACATAATCAAGATCAAATATCACAAATTTTCAGAAGTACATGTATTAATAGAAAAAATATGTTACTCTTTTATAACTCTCCTGAGCACAACGTGCTCAAGATGAGCTTTTGGTATCACCTTTTGTCCGTCATGCGTTGTGCGTCGAGCGTCGTGCGTCGGAAGGCGTCAACAATTATTTAAACATCTTCTCCTCAGTAACCACTGGGCTGATTTCAACCAAACTTGGTAGGAATGTTACTTTGGTGACCCTTCTCAATGTTGTTCGCTGAATTTTGATTGACCCCAAATATGGGCGTGGCAGGGCGTGGCACTTTTTGACTTTGAAATCTTTAAACATCTTCTCCTCAGTAACCATTGGGCGGATTTCAGAAATCTTTAAACATCTCCTTCTCATTTACCATTGGGTGGATTTCAATCAAACTTGGCATGAATGTTCCTTGGGTGAACCTTTTTACATGTTGTTCGCGGAATTTTGATTTATGCCAAAATATGGGCGTGGTAGGGTGGGGCAGTTTTTGACTTTGAAATCTTTAAACATCTTCTTCTCAGTAACCATTGGGCGGATTTCAACCAAACTTGGCATGAATGTTCCTTGGATGAGCTTTTTTAAAAGTTCTTCGCGGAATGTAGATTTATGCCCAAAATATGGGCATGGCAGGGTGGGGCAGTTTTTGACATAGAAATCTTTAAACATCATCTCCTCAGTAACCATTGGGCCAATTTCAACCAAACTGGAAATGAATATTTCTTTGGTGACCCCTATTCAAAAGATGTTGGCAAAATTTGAATGACACTCAAAAATGGGCGTGGCAGGGTGGGGTAGTTTTTTAACTTGGAAATAATTAAACATCTTCAAATCAGTAACGATCGCGCCAATTTGAACTTGACTTGGCATGAATGTTCCTTGGGTGACCCTTTTCAATATTAGCTTGTTAAATTTTGAATGAAGCCCAAATATGGGCGTGGCTGTTTTTGACTTTAAAATCTTCTCCTCCCTAACCGTTGGGCCAATTTCAATCAAACTGGGCATGAATCTCACTGACAATGGCCAATTGGGCTATTAACATGCTGTTATTTCTGTGAGTGCTTAAGGGCTGCCACCATAGCCAGTTAGAAACGCGTCAGACACCGAATCTATAATCGTGATGTGTCCAGGGTTCCCAGGCTACCGGTAAAATGGGAAAAAGACAAATCAATTTGATGAAAGATGCAAGACCCAATTAAAGTACATGTTCCAAACAGTTGAAAAGTATCCCCCTCGCCAGTAGGTTTTATCACAGTGTAAATTACATGGGTATGCATTATCTCGTCACAATGTCTGCGGAGAAGAGAAATTGGTATTTGTTTCACAAAAAATACAAGCATGGTACTTAGTTTTCTGCTAGGAATGAAGGTAGGTGTCCAATTTTACTAAATATATATATGATTAGAGTATATAAAGCAAATATTTAGGGAGAAAATCCAAAGCAACATCTTAAGTATACCAGTAGCCGGACATGAATCGAATTTGGATACGAAAGCAATAAATGGCCTCCAATTCAATTCAATGAAAAAGAGAACTCTGGGTAAATAGACATTGAAATTAATTATCATTATCATGATATTGACAATCTACACGTCTAGAAGCATTTAAATTAGTCAGGTGAGCGATTTTAGGGCCATTCTGGCCCTCGTGGGTTTTTTCGCTCATAATTAGTGAATTTATGCTAGTTACCACAAAAAAAGCTAGAACAATATAACGAACGTTTATACATCTCGTATTTGATTACCAATTAATTCAATGTTTAGTGATAATTCATTGAAAACCGAAATTAATTTCATTCGTTTATGTGATAAAGATCAGTATAGCAATGAATAGTATTAAATAATCAAAGGACCGAAAATTCTGAGATCGGTTTTGCTGGGTTATAAGTAACCACGCTCAATAATGCCAGCATGTTTCATCAACCTGAGTAACTTAATCGTGCACCTAAGCGGGATGAGCAGCTCGATAAGGATGTAGTGGTGCGGTACTGGTTTGTGAACTACCAGGAACCCATGGTTAGGAGCTCCAGCCCCCCCAATAAAACTGAAATACTATCAAGAGTTGCGTTAAACCCTATTCAATCAATCATGACACTTACTGTTTACCGAAATCGCTATTTTGATTTAATAATAACGTTTTCTTTAATATTATTTCATCAGTGCGTGAAAATTTGAGGTTGTGTGGTAAAAGGTTAAATGATAAAGAAATCAAATGTAACATTCAATTCTTTTTGCGTTGAGCATATAATTATTACAATTGAAGTACTACATGTCCGTTTCAAAGATATAGTCGAATTTGAGGTAAAAGGTGTTTTATTCGCAACTATATCAGGGTTGTAACTTGTTACATATACTGTGTATACGGGGTGTAAATTTGCTCGGCCAGGTCAAAACACTAACAGACAGTTTACGTGTATTCGCTAACTCCACTAACCACTGACCTAGATTCTATCTTGAAACGCGAGGAAATTATTTCTCACATTTTTGACAATTCATTAGACAATTTACCATGGATATATTAAGTCGAAGTTTTAAACCATTTTCTTTGATATTCATGACTAAAAGGAAGCTGTTAGCATTCAGAAAGTAAGTTATATTCTTCATCGGTGATGAAACAAGATTGTGGCGATCACAAATATTTTCACTTCTAGTTTATGAGCATGCGTGGAAATGAGCGGAAATGCGTGAAAACATGTTTCCGGTTGATCGATTCGAAAAGCGCCACTGTGTAGAAATTGGTTAATCCGATACTGAATATAAATTTTCTTATAGCCATTACTATGAACCCAAAGTTAACTTCCTTTTCAAACAAACCTTTCTTATAACATAACGTAACTTGTTCTTTGTTTCAACATTGTTTGTACGACATACATTAAGGCTTAAAAATCATATATAATATTTGAAATTATTGTTGCAGGCCTCCTAGTGAAACCTTTAAAACATTCAAAACCTTTTATTTTAGAGCAAACCTTTAAAACCTTTACATTTCCCCAGAAAACCTTTAAAACGCCAAAAATAGCCTGTAATTCTCACTTAAAACCTTTATATCTGCTCTGAGTGGGTGCCGTGCTGGCTTATATCAAGAAATGGATTTTGTTCTGCATTTTCCTTCCTTTTATGCGAGCTAAACAGAAAGCAGGTATACACAGTAAATAAGGTATGTATTATATTGCATAATTCAAACAGTATATAACATTAAACAAGCAATTTCTTCATTTTCCACAATGTTTTACCAATTATTCTTCATGAAAGGCGTAAATTAGCCTCATTGTGTGGGTATGGGCTAATTGATTTAACTACTGAAACTCTTCTCTCTTTATTTATTACAAAAAAATATAACGAAGAAAACCTGAGATCATTGTCTGTGGTCTTCAGATCTCGAAGCATCCAGTCATTTCTATCAAATCAAGATTGACACGGGCAGAACAGCTAGCTTAATTGAGACGAACCAGATCTAATGTGTTTTAATTTTATGGATTTCGCCCTGTTTGAGAAGAAGTTTGTGTCAAAGAAGTTTTTTTGCAAACTCTTAAATGAAAATGAAAATGCCCATAGTCGAAAATTAAAATTGAAAACTTGACATAGTTTTAACAGGAAAGCTTAATTTTGTCCTTGTTGAATAAAAAAAGACAAAAGGTACTAGAGGCGTTCATTTATCTTAAGACCGAAGTGTAGTGGGGCCCGGAAATCGTCAAACGCTCATGTGAGTTATTCGCCTTTATTTCTTCTTTATAATCAAACATTTAATGACATAAACGGTAAATCGCGATTCTAGTTAATGAGCTGACCGCTCATCAAGCCCGCAAGACTAAAACTGATTTGAAAAATAGTTGTTGTAAACAATTATACGTCGTTTTGACGTCGCGTGAACGTTGCGTGTATTTTGATACGGCGCTGTTACGTTACGTGAAAATGCAATAAACTAAGAGCTAAGACGCTCTTACATGAGGTAATAGAATTGTATTTTGTACTTACTGTTGATGATGGGGTAAATATGATCACGGAAGGAGATTTAAAATGGTCCATCATCCAGAAAACCTGCCTAAATGACGTTATATTATGACTTTGGAAAATTCCATTACTTTGATGACGTCGAATGAATATGAATGATTCATCAATCAGAAAACCTGCCTATATGACGTAATTTCATGGCGTTGGAACACTCCAATGTTTTGATGACGTCGAATGAAAAAAGGGTCCATCATCCAGAAAACCTGCATATATGACGTAATTTCATGTCGTTGGAACATTCCAATGTTTTGATGACGTCGAATGAGTATAAATTATGCGTTATCCAGGAAAACATGCTGAATAACGTAATTGCATGGCGTTGGAAAATTCCAATGTTTTGATGATGTCAAACGAGTATAAAATATGCATTAGCCAAGAAACCCTGCGTAAATGACTCAATTTCCTGGCTAGGAAAATTCCAATGTTTTGATGACGTCAATAGTAAATACGAGTATAACCCGTTATCAAGGGAAACCTGACTAAATGACGTGATTTTGGGATGTTAGAAAATTCCAATGTTTTGATACCGTCACAATCGTCTTATTATTGCTACGACCCTCAAGAAATAAACTTTGGAAAACTTTTTTTGAAAATGAAGAAAAGAAATACTTCAGTATCCACAATTTTCTCTACCAAAAAAGACCAAGTGTTTAAAAATATCATCAACTATCAATTGCTGTTCGAAACTTCTCTGAATGTGGACTTGTCTAAATTTTTTTCGTCTTATTACGAGTAAAAAAGCGTCACTTATGAGCTTCTGTACGTGGTATCAAAATCGCTCAAAAACCGTAGCCATTTCACGTTTTTAGCTCACCTGAGCACAACGTGCTCATGGTGAGCTTTTGTGATCGTTGAATGTCTGACGTCCGTCGTGCGGCGTCTACAATTGAAGTGTTTACACTCTAGAGGCCACAGTTTTGACCAAATCTTCATGAAACTTGGTCAGAATAATCGTTAGGTCATGAGGATAAACCCTATTGATTATGGGAGGGTTCTATTTGTGAACTACAGGAAAGGGGGCCTTAAGGACAATTTCTTTGTCTATATTCTAGAATCCACAAATATGGCTCTGTCTTAATGAAACTTTGCCAGAATAATTATTAGGTCATAGAGATGAACCCTTTTGATTATTGGAAGGATCTTTTTGAAAACACAGGAAAAGGGGCCTTAATGACAATTTCTTGTTTACGATTTAGAGGCCACAATTTTGGCCCAATCTTCACGAAACTTGGTCAGAATAATTGTTTGACCACGAGGATGAAGCCTATCGATTATTGGAGGATTCTATTGGAAAACACAGGAAAAGGGGCCTTAATGACAATTTCTTCGTTTACACTCTAGAGACAACCATTTTGGCTGTATTTTCATGTAAATTTGCCAGAATAATTGTTTAGTCACAAGAATTAACCCTATTGATTATGGAATGGTTATATCAGAAAACATGGGGAAAAGGGGCCTTAATGACAATTTCTTTGTTTATAGTCTAGAGGCCACAATTTAGGCTCAATCTTCATGAAACTAGGCCAGAATAATTATTAGGGCATGAGGATGATCCCTGTTGATTATAGGAAGGTTCTTTTGGAAAACACAGGAAAAGGGGCCTTAATGACAGTTTCTTCGTTTACACTCTAGAGACCATAATTTTGGCTCAATTTTCATGAAAATTTGCCAGAATAATTGTTTAGTCATAAGGATGAACCCTATTGATTATAAGAGGGTACTTTTGGAAAAAACAGGAAAAGGGGCCTTAATGACAATTTCTTTGTTAATGCTCTAGAGGTCATGATTTTGGCTCAATTGTCATGTTACTTTGTCAGGATACTTGTTACGTCATTAAGATGAACCTTTTAGATTATGGGAAGGTTCTATAGGATGAAACTGATTATAGTTATTTGTCTCTAATTGCATTTTTTTAACAGCAGACAGTCCAGGTGCGCGATCTAAGACCATCATGGTCCTCTTGTTTAGTTGTTGTTGTTGCTTGTTTGTTTCCATTGACGCATGAAACTAATCCCCTAATCACACTTCTGTATTATCCGCTTCACCCTCAAATACAATGTGATAAGGTTAACAGATTCATACCTCAAATGAAAGCAGAAGGATTTTATCTTCATAGTCTAGAATGAAGAAGTGGACAAGGCGGCTACCTGAATCCGTTAAATCCCGCTTTTTACTCCCTTCAAGAAGAAAGTTTTTGCTACAGGCAAATTCTTCATAATCCACATTTATTCTTACCCTAAAGACAGATAGTTTTTTTTTAAAAATGTTAAGCTGAAAAAGCCGTCTACAACTTCTTCCAATTTTGCCTTGTCTGAAATTGCGTTGTATTTTATAAAGGGTTAATCAAATTTAGATTGACAAAGACAGAATAACTCGTGAAATCAAGATAAACCAGATGCAAGATGATGTAATTTTGTTGAGTTGTCCTGTTTTAAATTTGTTACGAAGATGTTTTTTTTGTGTGTGTGTTTTTTTACCTTTGCAGAAGGAATGAAATGCTTCCTTGGCTTTAAAGGGGGCTTCAGTATTACTAAAATCCAGGAAAGAACACATTTCCGTAATGCCCAAATATACATCAAACGGACTCTGAACCAGATATTGTCTTCATGGTTTTAAAAAGACTGGGTTTTTGATTTCTAGGAAAGGTTCAGTGGAATCAAAAGTTATTTTAGATAGCACGACATTCGGATGTCAGGTCCGCGTGATTCCGTTTGCATATGACACAATTCTTAAAGCAAAAAAAACTGACATGGGCAACAACCAGCATTATGATATACGTCACTTTAAGGGGTATATATATATGAGATGAGCTTTAACCACAGTATTGAACCGAGTTTTATAGAATCGAAAATCGGCTAGCTAATATAACTTCTTGTGACGTCACGATGATGTTGATTTTGAGGCGAGATCAAGTTATAGCTCTTTTCAATGTCATTCGTTTGACGTATTACGTGACTGTCTCGAAATTCAACTCTCCTCGAGAATCCTTAAATTGGTAACCAGTTATGGATGTACAATACTTTATTTGATAATCGATCTCTATTATTTTCAAATCTGCTTTTAAGTATATTGCTTTCAAACAATGTACGAGGTTGAATAAAAATATGTTCTTAAACGAAATCCATTACTTGTAAAAAAAAAAGGGACATCGATACTTCAATACCTTGACCGGTGCTCCGTCGGTTGACCACTAAAATTTGTTTTCAGGGCCGTCATCTATTTGAACAAAAAGCACATTTTAATTGGCATGTGCTTGTATAATTTTGCTTGTCAGATTGAACAATTGACGGATCGCAGCTATCAGTCAAAGAATCAATTGACCAATCAAATCATTCATTTGGACCAGAAGTTAACTTTGAACCTAATTCAATACTTGCCGATAAGTATATGATGCGTTTTTGTTTATTTGGAGACTTAAACTTATTCAAGCTGTAGCTATGACATTCAGCTCGCCAAAAATCCATTTCACTTTTTCGTCACATTTTAGGTCAAAAGATGTGCAAAATATCGTTGTTTGAAATCTAAGTGTAACTCCCTTTGGGAGCTTAGTAATCAGTCAATTAAAAATTCATTCTATTGAAACAGATCAAAGAGTTTTGAATACTTGAAATTGAAAAAGGTTTTTTTTCGTACTCGATCTTCTGTCTTTATTTTCTTTGGTAAATCTATTTCTGGTAGGAATAATGGTTTCAGGGTCTCCAGGATCTCGTGTTCCCTAAATCATTTTGTTTCATAATAATTTTTCTTATTTTGCTCGTAAAAGGTTTGGTGACAGATCGCTAATTTGCTTAATTGATACACGAGGCCACTAATGGACTGACAAAATATGCCTGAAAAGATCTTGTTTATACGCTGTGCTTGGTTAAAGTAAACGAAGACTTGTCCATCACGCAAGTGACCGACTTCCATCCCGTATCTATTCAGATTATATACAAAATATCAGTATATGAAATAGAGGATAATTGTTTGTGTGAGTGAATGACCGATTTATCTTTCATTTGGGTTTATAAACAAAGGCTATATCTTGACGGGTGGCAGAGTCACGAGTAAAAAATATGCTTAAAGACCTAGTTTAAGGAATGTTGTGTATGTTGGACCTCTACTGATAAGCTAATTGCCTTATCTGTAAATCACATCAGGGGGTTAATCATCTTGTATATTCCATTGATGAGCATGGTCAAAAAGTGTCAATATTATGCTATAGCTGTACATTAGCTTTATGCTGATGAGAATTTGATAGAATACAAAGTAAAGTTAGTTTTTTTAAATTTTATCTTATCATTTTTTTATGCCTTTAAAATTTCAAATCAATGTAAAATTACCAAATGAAAAGTGACTAAGTTGTAGATTTCTGGATTGAATGTAATTGAAAGAAATTTACATACATTACTTTTTCGTAATTAAGGCGGTTGAACAGTTTCTTCAAACATTGTGGTAAAGTAAGAATTCTGGTAAAAATACTTTTATTCCCTTTTGATTTATCTCCCGGCCTAGAATATTGAAGTGTTTCCTGAATATTATAGTAGTTTTACAAACTAAAAAGCTTGATTTGTTTAAAGAGAAAAAGTATTCAAATATTGAGATGAAAGGGGAAATCAGAAAAAATAATTATTTCTCCTCTTTTCTTAATGTTGTCTATCCAAGTTATTCCTGTTGCTATTCGTGATATTTTATAATATCAATATCTTAATAGTTTGTATTCTTATGTCTCATGCACTTTGAAAAAGTCCTAAAAATTAGGACTCAATATTTATTAACAATTATAACCAAATAAAATTCAAAATTAAATTCAAGAGACAAATTAGCTACAAAGAAAGTGCAAATATATGCCACACTTATCCATGGTAATACAGCAGATTTAATCCCTTGTATACTGTATATAGCTTCATTACCAGATAAGGTCGTTAAATTCTCAGCGGGTGGTTAATTGCATATCTCATTTTGGGGGGGGGGGGTCAAATATAGAAGGATTAAACTAGGCCTTTAAGTTGTTCATGAGTCAGTACTGCGCAAAGTGAAGACTCTGATCAGACTGTGCGGATGCACAGTATGATCAGATTCTTTCCTTAGCTCACATGTGTAATGATAGTAAATGTATCGCTAGGGCACTTAGGTTCAGACTGATTTAAAAAAAAAAGTTTTAGGCTTCAATGGATAATATGGTTTCATATATATGTGTTTTCATGTAGCTCACCTGAGCACAAAATGTGACCACATTCTGTCAGTCGTGCGTCGTCTGTCGTCTGTCAACAATTTCTTTAATTAATTAATTAATTATGATGAATTGGTTAATTAATCTACTCCTCAACCATATGGTTAATTTCAACCAAATTCGGCAGGAAGGTTCATTGGAAGGCTTCCTTAAAAATGCTCAACGTTCAAAACGTTAATGGAAATGGCCACCAAAGTGAAAAATTAAGAAGGATCTTTAAAAACCATCTCCTCCTGACCCACAAGGTGTAGCAACTTTATAACTTGTATGAGGTATCAGTATATTCACCTCTTTCGAAATTTCTAAAATCGAATCCCTTTGGGCGGAGCCTATAAAGAAATATAGAGGTTTTTATGTCCCGTAAGGGAGGCATATAGTAATCGAACTGTCCGTCCGTCCCTCTTTCGTGTCCGCTCTGTAACTTCTACATGCAAAAGTGAATTTCATAATAACTTTGCACAAATGATCACCGCTATAACACGACGTGTCGCGAAAAAGACCCAGGTTCCTATCTCAAAGGTCAAGGTCACAATCTGGGGTCAAAGGTCAAAAATCGGCACTTTTTGCCGTGTCCGCTCTGTACCTTCTATAATCATGCACACAGGTACAACTTTCTTTCATACAAATGTTCACCACCTTCAGACGACGTGTCGCGAAAAAGACCCAGGTTCCTATCTCAAAGGTCAAGGTCTAAATCTGGGGTCAAAGGTCAAAAAACGGCACTTTTTGCCGTGTCCGCTATGTAACTTCTACAATCATGCACGCAGGTACAAATTTCTTTCATACAAATGTTAACAACTTTCAGACGACGAGTCGCGAAAAAGACCCAGATTCCTATCTCAAAGGTCAAGGTCTAAGTCTGGGGTCAAAGGTCAAATCGGAACTTTTTGCCGTGTCCGCTATGTAACGTCTACAATCATGCACGCAGGTACAACTTTCTTTCATACAAAGGTTAATCACCTTCACGCGACGTGTCGCGAAAAAGACCCAGGTTCCTATCTCAAAGGTCAAGGTCACAATCAGGGGTCAAAGGGGCTTTCAGAATTGTTAAATAGCGTCTGGAATTGGTTAAATTGTATTTACTCTCTTATTCTTCAATGGATTGCTTCCATATTTGGACAGATGCTTCATTAGGTGGACCAGTTTACATGACCTTGACCCAGTGACTTTGACCTTTGACCTACTTTTGACCTCAGAAAAATCCGTCCATAATGCAATTCTCGATTTCTTTCTGTATTAATAGAAATTTTTATATGTATTAAAATTTCATTTATTAAAAACCCATACGTTTAAATCACAAATACATGTGGTTGTGTTTACAAACAAATCAAAGTGCTTGACCCTGTCCTTTGGTGGCATTTGTCACATGACTGTGACCATCTCTTGTTATAAACATCATCTCCACAATTTTCCACAAAGCTTTCTCAAGTATAATATCACAGCAACGTAAAATCACGGGTTGGTACAGGAAATGTTTTTTTTAAATTTCTAAGAAAAAATAAAAAGTTTTGTCTTCCTTACGCAGAAGGCTTAGATCACTATCTAAAGTGAGCGTCCAAGGACCGACAAACCTCTCGTTGAAAGGAAAATGAAAATAATTTACACTTTTTTAAAATTCGCACTTTTTTCTCATAAATCATTCACGTTTTATCAAAGGGTCTCTCAGACTAGTAGATATTTTAGGAAAGCTTTATTAATTAACAAAAACATTAAACATGAAAATACCATTATTATGTAGTCAGACGTCAAAAGTAGATTAAATTTAGAAATTTTGATTATATTATTTCGTGATAAATTAAAATTTGTATCTATAAAGTCCCTTCATTCTGATGGGCAGGGAATTCGTTTCATACTTCTATCACAAACTGCCTCTTATTTCTTCATATATATACTTTTAATATTGGAGTATAAGAAATAAAGAGAATGTATTATCGGTGTAATATCGGATAGGTGGTAATTGGTATTTTGTCTCTCAACCGCTACCCGATATACGCGAGATAATTTTCGTCCCCAGGTATAAGGTGACGGAAATAAAACGTCACATATCGCCTTACAGGTTTCGCACTAAAGTCTCATGTATCATGCAGAAGTTAAAGGACGAAAGTAAAATTGTGCCGGCAAAGATATTATAATTGACCAATTTCGGCTGTCAATCAAATGACGAATCGACCGATGAAATCAGTTATTTAAACCAGAAACGAGTTTTGAACTCCGACATTGACCGCAATTTTTAACCTCTTTTGTTGGTTTGGCGACTTAAACTTTGTAACTACAGCATATTCAAACTATAGTTACGACATATAGGTCACCAACCAACCACTTTACTTTATTGTTACATGCTACTGGCCATAAATTTGCATAATAACGCCGTTCAAAACGGAGGAGAACTTCATGTTGGAGTTAATGGGCGGGGCTTATGGGGTCAGTGGGCGGGGCATATGGAGTCTGTTGGCGGGGCCAGCAATTGGTCAATTGACCAACCGCTTGTCCGGTACTCTTACTGCGTTGGTCACGCACAGTGGCCAGAAGCATGCAATAAAACATGTATATTTGGTTGGCGCCCTAAACGTCGAAACCACAGCGATTGTTCAATTGGGACAATATGAAATTAAAACCCTATTTACATTTCAGTGTGAAGCTCCGAAGTCTTTTGGTTGAATGATTGAATTGGGTTTACCCCTCTTTTAACAGTATTTCGGTCATATCGCAGCAGACGGAGCACCTAACAATGGATTCCTGGTATTTCTCACGCCAGTACTACCACTATATCCTTTCCTAGCCTCCAGCTGCTATCCAACTTAGGTTTACGATAATCCACCCATTGGTGAGAGACAAATGTTGGAAAGGATATGTGCCATCGCCGGGGATCGAACCTATGACATACCATGATTGAAGATTGGGAATCTTACGCGCTACCGATTGCGCTATGACGGCGGCGCTCGAAGTCCTTTGGGCGAATAGCAGCGATCGTCTGTGACGTAAGCAGTATATGCGTTGCGCAAAAACGCAGTACGCAAATCACAAAAGGTCGGTTTTATACATTAACGCGATCATCAGAAGCGAGCTGATTCCCTTTTAATTCGGTTTTAAATTGTTTTAAACTTTCATATCCAATATACTCATATGGTAGGACAGATCTTTGTTTGTGCTACCTTTTAGGAAGCGAGACGCGCATGCGTAATGGTAGTTTCTAATCTTTGTAACAAATCTGTTAAACGATCGCTGATATAACGTCTCAATATATCGATGGGTAGGCTACCAAATTGTCGTATATACGTCTTTACTTTTTACTCAAGCTGTAGTTGCGATTAATAGGTTTAAAGCGAATCTTTGAAAAAATGTCCCTAGAACCAATTAACGGATCGCTGGAGCTCCGATATTAAGTTCGACTTTGATATGAAACAGCGTTGTTTTGCATACTTTATGACCAGTAACAACGAAGTAAAATGGTTGGTTTGCGACCTAAACATCGTAACTACAGCTTGATGTTAAGGTCTCTAACCAAAGAAAAATGCTTCACAAAAATGGCGGTCAATGTTGGAGTTCAAAGTTCACTTCCTGTTTAAATGAATTAATTGATTAGTCGATTGATTCTTTGATTGACAGCATCGATCGGGAAATTCACCAAATTTTAACCGAATATTGTACAGGTGACACTCTCTTCAGCTTATTGACCTTATATGGTATGGAGACAAAATTTCTCATACATAATAAATTGAATTACAATCAATTTTTACGGTAATGCTTCTTGGACGGACTTCTCAATGATTCCTTTCAGAAGGTTTGCTCATTTCAAAAAAAATGGAGCCGCCTTTATAGCGCAGTCGGTAGCGCATTAAACTCCCAATCATGTCATGGGTTCGATCCCCGACGGCGGCACATATCCTTTCCCACATTTGTCTCTCACCAATGGGTGAATAATCGTAAACCTAAGTGGGATAGCAGCAGGGGCTAGGAAAGGATGCAGTGGTAGTACTGGAGTGAGAAATACCAGGAATCCATTGTTAGGCGCTCCAGCCGCTGCGATATGGCTGAAATACTGTTAAAAATGGCGTTAAACCTCATTCAATCAATCAATCAAAAATATTGCTTTTGAGAATGGAGTTAAAGGAGTTAAGTTTTATGAATGACATCTAGTGTAAACCTAAATTTTCTAGAAAAAAATCGCCGTATCAAAAACTGAGTCCATCGGAGCGATGTAGGCTAGTTTGCGAACATTCAAAACTGTTTTTCTTAGCATCAAGTAATACTATTATAGTGGAAAGAATCTCGGAAATTCTTTATCATCTTTTGACTGCGTTGGTCCTAATTAAAAACGTGCCTAAGATAGATTTTTTCCCATTGAAGAATTTTTTTTAGAATCGTTACCATGGCGATTTAGACGTCTGAACAAAAAGTAGAAACGTTCCTTATGGCGATTTGTTCATGCATACAGTTGCATCCGTTCCTACTCATTCCATCTTTGTCATGTCTAAGAAAAAAAACACTAAGAAAAACATTGTCGATAATTGCCTGTAAAGAGTAATCTCATAAATGAATATTTTCAACCGTTTATGCATTATTTTTTCTAACGACCAAACTTAAAATCGAGGTACGGTATGCAACTTTTTTTAATTTGGACCAGTCTAAAGTTTCGTCGTTTGGAAATGGGTTAATATTTCAAATCCTTGTTTCAATAGATTAAGTGAGTAGCCGATATTGAGTGAGTGGCCATGACAACATTTTTTAAACTTTAAATAAACTTGGTATCGTATTAGATTTGTACTGATTTGATATTGTATTCAAAATATGACATACATTTTTCCTGACCTTTATCAGTATAAGATGTCCCTCGCGTTTGCAAAATGACGCCATAACATGCATTATGTGACGTCATTTTCATTGTTACGAAACTGTTACATTATATGCTATAGCGCATTACATTTTTATTTCACTCTTGAAACATCACCCGTGTGATATAAATGTTTTACTGAAATATTTCACTCTCAAAGCGTAAGTCATAGTCATATAAGAAATGAAGAGAATGTTGTTTTGTCTTCATGGAGGTATGAACCGAAAAACCTAATACACTTATGTATGAATACGCGAATTGAATTCATACCTAAGTGTGATTAGGTTTTTCGGTTCATACCTCCATGAAACAAAACATTCGCATATTCCCGGGATTTTACGTTGCTACGAATTTATACCTTAGAAAACATTAAGGGAAAAGGAGAATTTGCTTATAACATGCAATTTCTCCTTTTCCCACAGTATTTTCTACCACGTTGGGTGGTTTCATTTTAAATTGTATCCAATTTTCATTGCCGTCTGCAACCTCTTTCAATATGGACCAGTCTAAATGTCATAAAAAAACGGTCCTTGGTACATGTAAGAGACAATGACAGTAGCGATGACTGTCGTCAGATGCCAGAGAGACTGTTAGCCGAGTCAGAGTTAGATCTCGCTGCCCTTCGCTTGAGAGTGCAGCTCGTTACCCACTGAGCCAACCGGACTCGGTCAAAGTTTCGTAAGAAGATCAGAAAGTTTTGAAAATGCGATGAAAGGCTGTCAATTACCTGTCTATCACGCAAATGTCATGAAGTTGAAAGTGTCACGCAATTGCATATTTTGTCTAACAATGCGATGCCATTAGACACATTTTCATATGGCTAAATTGCAGACTAATTGAAATATGGTTTACATACAGGCATTCTTGTTTAACCGACCACATCTATAAAACGACCACTTCCATTAACTTCCATAGTAAGGAATTCCTTTGTAGAACCCAAAAGCTCTTTGATGTGAACTTATTTGCAATGAAAAAAAAAACGCATAACTATTTCCCATGTAATTGGAATTCATTAGGAACGCTTCATTGAAACGATTCTAATTATTGCGAAAAAACAAAGGTAAAGGCGATTAGTGTGTAGCAAAAATGCGAGCCTTGTGCAACAATTTGCTAATCGCGGCTGTCAGTAAAAGAAACAAAATGACTAACGGGCGTGAAGTTTGAACTCCTACATTGGCTGCCATATATATAAAGCGTTTTTGTTGGTTTGGCGACTTAAACGTCGTAACTACAGCTGTCGCCAACCAACCATTCTTGTTATATGCTATTTGCCATAAAACTTACAATAACGTTTAAAATCCAAGTGGAACTTCCTGGCGGAGTCAAATGGAGGGGCGAACGGAGTGAGAGATTCGTCAATTAATCTACACAAGCTTATTGATCTTTAAAAGTTAATGAATTTCTGAAATAACTGACGGATCGCCGATGTTATTTATAAATCGATTGACCAGTCAAATCATTAAGTTATGCCTTGATGAACTTAAAACCCCGACCATAACGTTAAGCACTTATGTATGTTCTGCCACTTGTACGTCGTCACCACGTATTATTTACGGTATAGTTACGACGTTTGGATTTTTTCTTGTCCCTGACTACAAATTTTACAGAATAGTTATATATAAAACATCATGCCATGTTGTTACCAAGTAAAATGAATATAAAATCATCTTGGAAATGCGTTTGGTTGTTGATATTGGTTTTACTGCACCGACTGTCATAGGTTAAAATGCTTTTACTTTTGGTAGTTTCCATTTTTAGATTGTTGACGCCACAAACACAGCGAAGTTGGCAGCGTGCAGGACTCCTAATATTTTGGGTCTAGGGTTCGATCCCCGACCGCGGCGAATGTACTTTTCGACAATTATCTCTTGCCAATGGGTGGATAATCGAAAACATATTTTGGAAGAGCAGCTGGGGGTTCGAAAGGATGTAGCGATAGTACTGGTGTGAGAAATACCAGAAATTCATGTTTAGGTGGTCCAGCCGCCGCGGTGTGACTAACAACCTGTTAAAAGTGCCATTCAATCAATCTGATTGTAGAATAGTAGTTAAATCGTACTATATATTTCTACCGATCTGAATTTCAAAAACTGGCTTTTCGACTCTTCCGACGTTTTGATGGACGCATCACGATCATGAACCAGTCATAAATAAATCATAATATTACTTGTATATTTCCAGTCAGAAGGAGGCTCAAGATATAGACAAGGAGTTGTTTACTGAGTATGGCTTTAGTGTAGATCAATTAATGGAATTAGCGGGGTACAGCTGTGCTGTGGCGGTAGCTAAAGTAAGTTTAAGTGTGGATTTCTTAAGGGAATCAATAGGGTGAAGCTGTGCTGTGGTGATAATCAAAGTAAGTTTCCTTCAGTTTGGTTCACTTAATGGAATTACAAGGGAACAGCTGTGCTCGGTGGTAACTAAAGTAAGTACATGGTATGCCTTTAGTGAGGATCACTTAATGGAAATAGTAGGGTACAGCTGTGCTCGATGGTAACTAAAGTAAGTACATGGTATGCTTTTAGTGAGGATCACTAAATGGAAATAGTAGAGTACAGTTATGCTTTGATGATAATCAAAGTATTAAGTTTTCTTTTGTTTGGATCACTAAATGGAATTGACCAATCCCTTGCCCCGCCCACTGACTCCCTGGGCCCCGCCCATTAACTCCGATTGGAATTTCCGCTTAATTTTTTAGTGAAGTTACTTTGCAAAATTTATAGCCAGTGGTATGTAACCAGAAAGTAAAATGGTTGGTCTGTTGATTCCTTGATTGACACACGCGACTTGTCAATTACCAGGGTACAGCTGTGCTGTGGTGGTAGCTACAGTAAGTACATGATATACCTTTAGTTTCGATCACTAAATGGAAATAGCAGGGTACAGCTGTGCTGTGATGTTATGGTAACTTAGGAAAGTTTGTTTTCTTCAGTGTGGATTACTAAATTGAATTAGCAGGGTATAACTGTGGTGTGGCGGTAGCTAAAGTAAGTATGCCTTTATTAATGATCTGATTCAGTTTAATTGATTAGCCGGCTTAATTAGTGGGTTACAGCTGTGATGTGATGGTAACTAGGGTATGTATCCCTCCAGTGTTGATTAACTACAATTAAATCATTCATTCAGCCCAGAATTGAGCTTTGGACTTCGACATTGGCTGTCATTTGTGTGAAATATTTTTGTTGGTTTGGCGACTTGAACGTCGTACCTACTGCTTATTCAAGCTGTATTTATGACGTTTAGATCGCCAACCAATCATTTAACTGTTTATGAAAAGCTACTGGCTAATTTTTTTGAAAAACAACGCCATTTATAATCAAAGCGAAACAACCTGTCTGAGTCAATGGGCGCGACCGAAGGAGTAAGTGGGCGGGGCCAGCGATGGTTAATATGGTGAGATATAGATGTTAATATATCTAGGGACATTTAGAACATATTAGTTGAAAGAAGGTGCCTTCAAATATTATTTAAGATATAAAGAGAAAAGGCTAATCGCACTGTATAAGTACGCGAAGCGGATTCATAGATAAGTGTGATTAGGTTTTTCGAGTCATACCTCCACGAAAACAAAAAACATTCTTTTAATTTCTTATAATTAAACAGCATCGACTGAAAAAAAAATCAAAAACCTTACAACTTTTGATACCTTTTTGTATGGGACTATTTTGTGCGGAATCATACAAAATCACCGCGGGCTCAAAAATATGTTCTTGGAGTTATGAATCCTTTTCGACGAATCAGAACGCCTGTTTTTGATTGACGTTTTTGATACACGAAATTAAAAATTAAATTATCTCATGATAAGGACTATTTAACAGACTATATAGAAAATAGCTTCAATCATTATTCCAATTGTTAACACTTGTCATGCTGAAGCCGGTATATTCCTGTTTTGGCGTGAGGTATAGACAAGGATCAGCCTGCACATAGGTAAAGACAAGGATCAGCCTGCACCTATGTGCAGTCTGATCTTTGTCTACACCTCCTGTTTGTCTCCTTCAACCCTGAGCAAAATTAGACTTAATTTTCAATACGTTTTTTTTACCCTTAACTAGTGCATCCTGTACTTTCTGGCCTTTGATTTTTAAAGCAAATTCAGACAATGATTTGAGCGTGTGCGTGACATTTCCACATGTGCGCATGTGCACATGTGCGCAAAGTAAAGACTTAGATCAGTCTGTGCATCCGCACAGTCTGATCAGAGTCTTCACTCTGCGCTCTGTAGAAAGGTACTTACCCAAAGCTTCTTTACACAATCAGCGAATATTCTAATTGCCCCAAATGGCTGTCCAGGTTGCTCAATGTGTGCAAGTCACGCACATTCGAAATAGTTGGAAATGTCACGCACATGCTCATTTTATTTAGGAAGACAATGGTTAATAGTCAGTCCTACCGTTCAGGTTATTTTTTTTCACACAGTTTGCATGGTTAAATCAAATTCTAGACTGGCTATACGGATGGGCGGGCTGTTGTAAATATCCGCTTGTTTGGGCATTCATTTAACCGACAGACTTTATTGAATGTTCATAGAATGGTTTCCTAATCTAATGTGATGGTTAAATGACTTATTGTACCGTCTCGTTCCTGATTCGCAGCCATAGCGCAGTTGGTAGCGTGCTAGACTCTCAATCATGAGGTCCATAGTTCGAGCCCCTGTCTTGGCTAGTATCTTATCCGACATTTATCTCCAACAACTGGGTGGAAAATCGTGATTTTACTGGGATAAGCAACTGGAGACTTTAAATGACGCAGTGGTAGTACTGGTGTGAGAAATACCAGGAATCCATAGTAAGGTGCTCCAGTTGCCGCGATATGACTGAAATACTGCTAAAACTGACTTTTACCTTCATTCAAGCAAAACGTTGCAATTTTTTGGAAAAAACGGGATTAAAGTCTTAGCATGGCTTAACTTTTTCCTGTTCAAATCCCTGTTTTTACGTCCCTGCGCATTTATACTTGAGAAACCATATTAGGAAAAGAACGATTGTAACGAGCAATTTCTTCTTTTTTCACAATATTTTTCTACCCTACTGAATGGGTATTTTTCAAATCAAATCCACTTTAAATTTTCGTCAGCAAAACATTTGAATTTCGACAGGTCTTAAAGTTTGTAAAACAGGAAAGGGTTAAGTAGTCTGACAGTTTTGTCTCTTGTTTTTCAGTGTTATCCATTGGAGAAAATGAGCAAGGGGAACGGTGCTGTGTTAGTTTGTTGTGGTCCGGGTAACAACGGAGGAGATGGTTTAGTGTGTGCCCGACATCTCAAAATATTTGTAAGTAGCACTGACGGACAATGGACGTATCGCAAAACCGATAAAAATGCCTAACATTAATGTCTTTTAGTGTGGGAGTTCAACGATCACTTCCGGTCTAAATGAACGCTTCATTCCCTAACTAATAGACATTTTTAAATGCTTAACATCAATGTCTATCAGTGTGGGAGTTCAACGATCACTTCCGGTAAATGCTTAACAACAATGTCGATTAGTATGGGAGTTCAACGATCACTTCCGGTCTAAATGAATGAATCATTCATTTAGACCGGAAGTGGTCGTTGAACTCCCACATCGGTAGGCATTGATGTTAAGCATTTTTGTTGTTTTTGCGACTTAAGTGTCGTAACCAGAGCTTATTCAAGCTTTAGTTACGACATCCAGGTAGCCAACTAACCATTTTACCATTGTACTCAATTGTTACATGTTCCTGACCATGTATATTGCAATATAACACTATTTGATATCGGAGTGAACCTTCATGTTGCAAGTAAGTTGGTACGTCCAGCTTTTTGTCAATTGTTTAATTCAGTCTAAGATTAATTAATTTTTATTTCACTTGTTAAATTGAATATCTTACAGGCATTGTATATAATTGCTATTTTTTTATTGCCGCCGTCATAGCGCAGTTGGTAGCGCGTCGAACTGTCAATCTAGAGGTCCCGAGTTCGATCCCCGGCGGCGGCACTCATCCTTTCTGACTATTTGTCTCTCACCAATGGGTGGATAATCGTAGACCTATGTGGGATAGCAGCTGGAGACTAGGAAAGGATGTAATTGTAGTACTGGTGTGAGAAATACCAGGATTCCATTGTTAGGTGCTCCAGCCGCCGCGATGTAACTGAAAGATTGTTGAAAACAGCGTAAAACCCCATTCAAACAAAAGCTATTTCTGTATTTGTTTTTATATGGCTATCTCTAGGTAAATGTCATAGAAAGTGAGCTTTCGTGATCGTTGAATGTCTGTCGTCCGTCGTGCGTCATGCGGCGTCAATTACTGAAGTGTTTAAACTCTAGGAATCACAATTTTGACTCAATCTTCATGAAACTTAGTCAGAATAATTGTTAGGTCATAAGGATGAACCCTAATCGTTATTGAAAGGTTCTATTGGAAAACACGGTGAAGGGGGCCTTAAATGACAACTTTAGAGGCCACAATTTTGGCTTTATCTTCATAAGCTTTGTCACAATAATTGTTAGGTCATCAGGATGAATCCTATTGATTATGAGAAGGTTCTACTGGAATAAAACAGGAAAAGCGGTCTTAATGACAATTCCTTTGATTACATTCTAGAGGCCACTATTTTGGCCCAATTTTCATGAAACTTGGTCAGGATAATTGTTAGGTGATAAGGATGAACCCTATAGATTGTGGAAAGTTTTATTGGAAAACACGGGGAAAAAGGGCCTTATTGGCATTTTTTGTTTACACTCCAGAGGCTATGCTTTTGGATCAATTTTCAATAGACCTGGCCTGAATAGTTGTTAGGTGTAAAGATGAATCCTAATGATTATGAAAAAGCTTTATTGGAAATCACGGGAAAAGTGGCCTAAATGACAATTTCTTTGCACTCTAGGTGCCACGATTTTGGCTCAGTTTTCATGAAACCTGGCCAGAATATTTGTTAGTGCATTAAGATAAATCCTATTGATTATGGGAATGTTCTACTGGAAAACAGGGAAAAGTGACCTTAATGACAATATCTTTGTTTACACTCTAGTTAGTGTACCAACATAGGCAGATGAAAGAAGTGTTCATATGATTTCCATGATGTCCCTTTACAACATTTGCAAATGTTGTAAAGGGACATCATGGAAATCATATGAAAAGTTCTTTCATCTGCCAGATCAGTGTCCAGAAAACTTTGATATTTTGTAATATCTCTTATTGCTGAATACATTCCCTTCAAACGTCGAATATATGTTCACTTTCAAAATTGCTACTGTGAAAGAAATGGAGATCATTTTTGTACGAAGTATTCCCTTATTTCGACTGAAGTTTTGCTCACTATCAAGTACTTGAACAGCCCGGCGTAGGCAAGTTATGTGTAACAAAAAGTAAAATGGTTGGTTGCGTGACCTTCGGGTCATAAATAGAGCTAGAATAAGCTGTAGTTATCACGTTTAAGTCACCAAACAAACAAATATGCCTCAAGTAGATGTCGGTGTGCACAGTTCGCTTCCAGTGTAAGTGAATAATTTGATTGGTCGATTGATTCATTGGTGAATAATCTCGATCCGTCAAATTTGTTTTCAATGGATGGATTCTACAATAAGCTTGTACGAAAGTTTCCGACAATAACCGATGCAATAAGTGCAGACCTTATGGATAGATTCTGCATTAAATAAGCACGAACGTTTCCGACAAAAACCGTGGCAATATGTGCATACCATGTAGATGGATTCTACAATAAGCTGTCACGAAAGTTTCCAACAAAAGTCGATGCATTATAAATAGACCATATGGATGGATCTGTAAAAAGCTGGCACGAAAGTTCTCGACAAAAACCTATGAATTGTGTGCAGACCATATGGATGGATTCTGCAATAAGTTGACACTAAAGTTACCGACAGAAACCGATGCAATAAGTGCAGACCATATGGATGGATTCTGCAATAAGCTGACACGAAAGATTCCGACAGAAATCGATGCAATAAGTGCAGATCATAAGGATGGATTCTGCAATAAGCTGACACGAAAGTTTCCGACACAATCCGATGCAATAAGTGCAGACCATATGGATAGATTCTGCAATAAGCTTTCACGAAAACTCCAAACAAAAACCGATGCATTATGTTTAGACCATATGGATGGAATCTGCAATAACCTAGCACGTTCTCGCCAAAAAACGACGCATAATGTACATGCCATAAGGATGGATGCTGCAATACGGTAGCATGAAAGCTCCAAACAAGAAACCGATACATTATTTATAGACCATATGGATGGATTCTGCAATAACCTAGCACGTTCTCGACAAAAACCGATGCAATATTTGCAGACCATACGGATTGATTCTGCAATAAGCTAGCACGTTCCCGACATAAACTGATGCAATATGTACAGACCATATGGGTGGATTCTGCAATAACCTAGCACGAAAGCTCCAATACGGTAGCATGAAAGCTCCAAACAAGAAACCGATACTCTATGTATAGACCATATGGATGGATTCTGCAATATCCTAGCAGGTTCTCGACAAAAACCGATGCATTATGTACATACCATATTGATGGATTCTGCAATACGGTTGCATGAAAGCTCCAAACAAAAACCGATGCATTATGTATAGACCATATGGCTGGATACTGGAATAACCTAGCACGTTCTCGACAAAAACCGTAGCAATATGTGCAGACCATATTGATGGATTCTGCAATAAGCTAGCACGGAAGTTCTAGACAAAAACCGATGCATTGTGTGCAGACCATATGACTGTAGCTTCAAGTGAAGATCATATTTAACCTATTCCCAAACAGTGACGCTTTTAAAAGCCCCTGTGAAAGCTTTGGAAAACATTGTGGAAAAGGATGAAATTGCTTGGTTCAAGAAAGTTCTTCATTATTCACAAAGTTTCTACCACAAAAGACAAAAAGATTTTAATAATTTCATCAACCTGAAATTATCGTATGCAACTTTTTTGCATTTGAACTGGTCTAAAATTTTATCGTGTGGGAACTGGTTAATTCCCCAATTTTGATCAAAATCACAATTTCGTTGCAATTGTGTTTTATTAAACCATCTTGTCGTTGCAGGGTTACAATCCGACGATTTACTACCCGAAGCCAACCACTAAGCCATTATATCAGAATCTATTCAAACAATGTGAGGGGATGGATATCCCCGTTCTGTCCTATTTCCCGTCAGAAGCCCATCTTATTACCGATTCTTATAATGTTATAGTGGATGCATTGTTTGGATTCAGCTTTAAACGTAAGTTTGTTTTGTATAGCGAAAAGCCATAACGAATAATCATTTCTCATTAATCGCAAGTTTATGTTGCATTGTTTGATTTCAGCTTTAAACGTACGTAAATTCCCACATATCTATAGCCCTTGTCTTACACATGTGTAGCGTCACGTTTTGAATGACGTTATTTGACCGCGTAATATCCCTGGAATTTTCATGGTTAATGTGAGGGAAAAAAAATGTCACTCATTATATAAACTCGACTGTTTCCGGAGATCGTCGTCTGCGTCCGCTTCAGAATCGTCGTCCGATAACTTCATCATTTTGCATTGCTGAACCTGGAACTCGGAATATAGAAACAGTATCCAAAGAACATCTATACCAACAAGACTCGTACTCGTAAAAAGGGCGGCTGTGGGTTCGTAATGCACCGCAGGTGGGTTGTGTATTAGTGCGGGTCAGACAGAGCCCAAGGTCATCAAGCTGTAGAAATGGGTAGCATTGGTTCAAACCGACTGTCTCTTGTGTGCGAGATAATATCTGGCTTTAATAAGAACCGCGATTAAATAATAGTTTGTCTCTTTATGACATTGTGCTTTCAAAAGTAAATCATTTAACAGGTTTTTTCGTTTTCTTTATATTTTTCTAATAGATTAGTGCCTGAATCGGTCCATCGACCAAAATGTCATTAGGCTACTAGTAATTTGCTTTTTTATGCCCCCGCATCGATAAGATCGGGGGCATATTGTTTTACCGGTGTCCGTCTGTCTGCAAAACTTAACCTGCCAACTAAACATTTTCCTGTAACTTCAACCCTGATTAAGTTACAATGCTAATATTTGGTATGTAGATAGGTCTCAACAAGGCGCAACTGGGGAAAGTCATTTCATCAAAGTCAAGGTCAAAATTCCAACCCTTTGCCCGTTTCTTAAGAATTCCTGTTTTGGGGGCATGGTGTTTCACAAACACATCTTGTTCTTTGACATATGAGGTAACTTATTTCAGAATGAATTAACCTTTTTTGCAATTTACTTTAAGGGAGGTAAATTTCTCAGTGAAGCAGTATCAATAATTTGAGATACCAGAAATGAGCTCAATCGTCCAGAGCAGTATTGTTAAACTTATGAAAAATATAAATTCTCTGATAAAGGGTTAACAAAAGTTCAATCCTATGAAAATCGACTGATATAAACTGATTTGAAGACAAAGATCACTTCATATCATTTATGAAAATTAGACCCATCCATAAAAGCTATGTATTTTATCCAATCAAACATTTTCTAAGTTATAAGAAACCTAATAAAAAGGTACCAATGGATCATTCATTTTAAATTCCGTTGAAAATCATCAGTTGTCCGAGAAGAAGATTTTCATCGTTTTCACTGTATATCATATATGGAAATCAGCCTCCATTACAGCCATTTTATATCCGATCAAAGACATCTTGTTTAGGCTTAACCACGGATCATTCCTGTGAAGTCAGGCTTTAATCTGTTCATAACTTTCCGAGAAGAAGTTTGTGTCTGAGAAAAAATATGGTGGTCACTGAACAAGTTACTTTTAAGAGGTATCTTCATTTTCAATAATGTATTTGTTAGTTTTTTGTTGTTGTTTTCTATTGTCAATGAAAAGCGGGATTGATTTCGAATTGGTTATTAAGTACATTTTGGCCTGTAGAATGATACAGGCCTTCAAGCGCCTCTAATTTTACTTTTATGTCTCCGATTATATACGGCATACTTATGTCGATGTGTTATTAGAGTGAAGCTGACGATTTTGCAGTTGACGAAGATTTTCTTATAGAGTGTGCTGTATTGTATTTCAGCCCCATTAAGACCTGAGTACGTAGATGTCATGGAAACTTTGAAGAAGATAAAGTCACCTATTTGTAGCGTGGATATTCCGTCAGGTACTAGTTTTCACCGAAAGACCCACATGAGGACTGTTTTATTATAGTTATGATATAAAAACTTGTACTTGATTCGAGCCAGGTAGGAAGGTAGAGTGAAATATCAAATTTCTTTCGCGACAAGAATCAAATGCAAGTTCTTTTTGTATTACTACTGCATCAGTACTGCCACTGTATTCCGTTTGTTACATTACAAAGAATTTTGCTATAAAGTATAAAAAAGAATTAAACGATTTTTTTTAATCAACTCGTTAAAACATGACACATAATTAGTTTATTTTTTCTATCATTTTCGGTTTTGTCTGGTGCAATGAATGTACCTTAATGAGATTCGGTAGGTATGAAACAAAAAATAATTATTTACAATGCGGAGAAAGTCTTTGGTCTTTCCACAGTCTCGTTACCGTCGTAGCCCTAGTTGTCGTCGTTGCCATGTAAAACCATTGTCTGATTACTCTGGTATTACTGAAGGAATTCAGTTGAAACTTTGAATATATGTTCACTATCAATGCTATCAAGATAGGTAACTGTCAATGCATTTTTGTAAGAATTGCGTCCCTTTTACGGTTTATACTTTTTATCCACCGTCAAGCATCCAACAGCTGTGTTAAGTAACGTTACAACGATCCTGGATGATTGTTAAATGAGATGCATATTGTCATAACTTAAGCACATGTCTCTTCAAAGAAAGGACGTTGAATTTTTACTATAAAAGGTGGCTTAAATCCGTTTTAAACAAACAAATATTGTTTTGTAATAATCCTGTCGCGGAAATTTTCAAAAAAGTGTAAATACTAATTATGCACGCGAACTTCGAATTAATCGCATCACTGCATTTAACTGTTGATACTTTTTTCGCAAAATTGGCAGTGTATATCTCTTGTCTTCATGTGTCAACATTTTGTGTTTCAATGGTTCGACACGCAAAAGAGAGTGCCGCTGTCATAGCGCAGTCGTAAGCGCGTTAGACTCCCAATCTTCAATCATGGGATGTCATGGGTTCGATCCCCGGCGGTGGCACATATTCTTTCCGACATTTGTCTCTCACCAATGGGTGGATAATCGTAAACCTAAGTGGGATAGCAGCTGGGGGCTAGGAAAGGATGTAGTGGTAGTACTGGTGAATGAAAAACCAGGAATCCATTGTTAGGTGCTCCAGCCGCCGCGATATGACTGAAATACAGTTAAAAGCTGCGCTAAACCCCATTCAATCAATTCAATCACGTAAAAGAGAGACTTAATATTACTTAAAATGACGGCGAAAATTTACCTCCGATGTTTAAGTGTTATGCAATTCCATAACATGACATCGAAGAAGAAGACGCGGCCAATGGTAACATTCATGTTTTCTACGTTTAAACCACCTTTCAGCTCACATAGCACAAACTGCTTAAAACCCATCACCACACGGTAAAATTTCAGACTGGTCCAAATTGAAAGGAGTTGCAGACAACAATTTAAAGTTTATGAAAGATTAGATTATTTACATATATTACAAGCAATTTTTATGACCCTGCATCGATAAGCTCGGGGCATATTGTTTTACCGGTGTCCGTCTGTTCGTCTGTCTGTCTGTTTGCAAAACTTAACCTGCCAACTAACGTTTTCCTATAACTTCAACCCTGATTAAGTTATAATGCTAATATTTGGTATGTAGATAGGTCTCAACAAGGTGCAAATGGGGAAGGTCATTTCATCCAGGTCAAGGTCAAAATTTTAATCCTTTACCCGTTTCTAAAGAATTCCCGTTTGGGGGGCATAGTGTTTCACAAACACATCTAGTTTCATTTTACTAAATGTTTTTACAATAGTTTTTCTTGAGGGAGGTCAAAAACCGTCATTGTGTGAGAATAGGTTAAGATTGGCCTTTGTGATCCTCTTGCATCGTGTGCCAACATCTTTTTTGCTTTTATGGCCATAATATATCTCCAAGTTTAAAAGTGGGTCACTTTGGTTAAGAAAATTTGGTTACTAGCTAAAATCTAGGAAACATCTTACTATTTAGTCTGAATATTTGTATTCATAATATCTCCACCAAGTTGGAGTTAAGGTCGGAAACTAGGTCTCTAGAACAAAATTATGTATACAGATTTAGCTCACCTGAGCACGAAGTGCTCATGGTGAGATGTTGAATGTCCGTCGTCCTTCGTGTGCCAACAATCTTAAAATGACATCTCCAAAACCGCTGGGCGGATTTTAACCCAATTTGGCAGGAATGTTCCTTGGGTGATGCCCTTTTGAAAATTGCTGAAAGGATTGAAATCTGTTAAAAAATATGGTTGCTATGGCAACAAAACAGAATTTTTTATAAAAACTTTAACAATTATCTCCTCCAGACCCAGACGGTGTAGAGCCTTGATATTAGGCATGAAGCATCAGTACATTGACCTCTTTCAGAATGGCTAAAATCATCACCGTCGGGTTCCCAGGGACGGAGCCCCAGGGGGTCGGGCTTATATAGAAATGAAAATGGATTTTTAAAACGACATCTCCTCCCAATCCACTGAGCGGATTTCAACCAAATTTTGCAGAAATGTTTTTTAGGTGAGGCCCTTAAAAAAATCTAAAAGAATTGAAATCCGTTGAAAACCTTGGTTGCAATGGTAACTAAACTGAAATTTAAATAAAAACTTTAAAAGTTATCTCCTCCTAACCCATAGGGCCTAGAGTCTTGATATTTTGCATGAAGCATCAATACAATGACCTCTTTCAGAATTGCTCAAATCATCACCCTCGGGTTTCCTTTAAAAATCTCTTAAAGAATTGAGATCCGTTGAAAACTCTGGTTGCCATGGTAACAAAACTGAAATTTAAGTAAATTCTTTAAAAATTATCTCCTACTTACATGAAATATCAGTACAAAGACCTCTTTCAGAATTGCTAAAACCATCACCCTCGCCAAAAAAGTGGGGCTATTGAAAAATAAAGAAGGATATGAAAACAATAGTAAAATTGGAAAAAAAAACATCTCCTCCTGACCAAGAAGTTGAAGAATCTTGCCTGAAGCATCAGTGCATTAACTTCTTTCAAAATTGTTAAAATTCAGGGCATAAGGGTGATTAGGCTTAAATAGAAATAAAAAAGACAACCCTTACGAATCTATTTGGCCAATTTAAACCAATTTGGGCAGAAATACGTTAGTTTGCCCCCTTTTAAATAATTACTAAAATATTTTAGATCTGTTGAAAGAATGGTAACATAAGTTAATTTTAGCTACATGTTAAAGGAGGTCTTTTCCCAACCCGGTTTGTATTAGGCATTGAAGAAGAAAAAAAGAGCATTATCTCAGGTTAGCGCAAGGGCCACTGGCCCTTTTGTTTCAATTACATCTTAATTTTTCGGTGAAAAATATTTTTTGCAAATTAATTTCCAGGCAAACATAATCCGCAAAATACTGCATATAAAATTTTGCGGCATGACTTTCCAGTTGTTTGGTATATCGAATTTTCAAACATCAAGTGGGGTAACTCTAATTGGATTTATGTATTTTCTTTAGACTGGGACTTTTTGTTCTATATCAAGCCACCCGATTGACGGATCGTAGCTGCCAATCAAAGAATATTTCAACCAATCAAATTGTTTATTTCAGATTGGTAGTTAACTTTGAAAGTACTTTGAAAGTAGTTGCAGACGATAATTTAAAGTTGAAGAAAATCTAGTGTTTTTCAACTTACTGGATAGAAAAAAATTGTGGATATTGGAGATATTGCTTGTTGCAAGCCATTTCTTCATTTTACATAATGTTTTCCAGAGTGTTTTTCTTGAGGGGCTTGCAAAAGCGACATTGTGTGGGAATTGGTTAAGAAATGAAAAGAATTTTTTTGTTCTCATTGAAGTATGAAACCTTATCACGATGTATGAATTACATTAGGATTTTCGTTTCATACCGCAATAGAAAAAATAAAATCTTCTTTTATACTGATTTATTACGAAAAACTCCCACAGAAAAATGAAAAAATACCAATTTGAGACGTATTTGTACAAATACTATGTGCCGAATGATTCTTGATAGTTCCGTATAAATTTAGGATTTTCATGGAGAAATGAAACGATTTTTTAGCCATTCAGAATGCAGGGATTTTTCAAGCCGAAACTAAAATTAAATCCTATTTTTAGTATATTGAATTCTCTCAACTACGGCAGTGACTCTTGTCAGCTCTAGGCGGCGTTGTCGGGTCCGCGTAGGGTCAACTCCCGTTAGAGTCAAATAAAATTAAATCATTACCAAATTGACGGATCGCGTCTGGCATTCAAAAATCCATGGACCAATCAATTCATTCATTTTGACCGAAAATGAACTTTGAATTCCGACATTTGTTGACATTTGTGTTAAGCATTTGTATTGGTTTGGTGACTTAAACGTCGTAACTACAGCTTGGTTAAGCTGTAGTTACGACGTTTAGGTTACCAACCAACTATTTCATTTGTTTGGTACATTTAACTGACCAAAATTCGGTTTATTATCTAAGTCGAACTTTCTGTCGGAGTTAAGTGGGCGATTCCAGCGACCCGTCAATTGTGTATTTTTTACTATTTGCAGGCTGGGACGTGGAAAAGGGCTGTGAGGATGGGCTTAAACCAGACATGTTGATATCGCTGACTGCTCCAAAACAGTGTGCTAAACTGTTCGCCGGCAAGCACCACTATCTCGGTGGTAGATTTGTACCCAAGACCCTAGAGCAGAAGTTTCAGTTAAACTTACCGCCCTACCCCGGCACGGACTGCGTGGTCGAACTGAAGCAATGTGTAGAACATTCTGATAAGAACGGAACAACAGAAGCGAAATAGTGCTTTAAGTGGGGCAGTTAATTATATATGTATATGTATCATAAATGGGCAATGGGCTTATGAATACTTGAGAAGTTTTTGCAGAGATTTAGTTCAAAATAGAACTCAAAGCTTCGAAAAACATGACCTATTACGCTAATTGGAACCATCTCGGCAAGCGAAAATCATCTTTGACAATTTTCAGATTTTTTTTTTTGAGGGGGTTGGTTAAAAAAAGACGGATCGCTGTCAATTGCCACTGAGCTCCAACAGGAAATCTCATTTCGAAATTAAACGGCATTATTTTGCAAAATTACCGTTAGTAGCTTGTAACAAAAATTAAAATGTTACTTAAATGACGGCCTATGACGGATTTCAAAACTCTCTTCCAGTCTAGATGAAGGATTTGATTGGTCGATTGATTCTTTGGTTTACAGCAGCGTTCCGTCTAATGCCCTTCACAAAATCTTATTCTCTGTTATTATTGAGATCTTCGTTTGAGTAATTGACCAATCGATGGCCCAACCCACTTACCCTGTGGCCACGCCCACTGACTCCGACAGATTTTTAACGGCGTTATTTCGCAAAATCAATGGCCAGCAGCATGCAAAAAATAAGTAGAATAGTTGGTTGGCTACCTACACGTCGTAAATACAGCTTATTCGGAGTCAACGGGCAGGGCTAACGAAGTGAGTGGTCAATTTGTTTCACCATGATTGTCTGTCCGTACGTTCATAGGATTTTTCGTTTCCGAGCTCTCAATCTAGAATCCATTGACCTGCGCCCATAAAATGTCATATTATTGTTGCCAATGATACAAGAAAGTGCTCTTGGCCCGACATTATAAAACTTTTTTCGTTCTCAACTGAGAATTTACTCAAACTTCAAGTTTGAATAATTTAATTTTTAGTATTGTCTATCAAAAACGAGCGTTCTGATTGGTTAAAAACATTTATTCATAACTCCATGAACAAAATTTTGAGCATGCAGCTAATTTATATGCTTCCGCACAAAATAGTCCCATACAAAAACGTATCAAAATTTGAAGTTTTTGGGTTTTTTTTTTTTTTTTTTTTTTCGCTCGATGCTATAAAATTATAAGAAATGAAGAGAATATTTTTTGTTTTCATGGAGGTATGAACCGAAAAACCTAATCACACTGTATGAATACGCGAAGCGGATTCATACATTGTGTGATTAGGTTTTTCGGTTCATACCCCCATGAAAACAAAATATATTCTCTTCATCTCTTAAATGAATGTTGTTTCTCTAAATTCACTGTTCATATTTTGTTGTGAGTTATAATTTACGTATATAATCTTTCATTTTGCTGCAGAATTTAATATAATAAACATCTTTAATTTCAAATCGATTATTGAATTAATTCTCAGTTGAGTCGGAAAAACGTTTTATAATCTCGGGCACAGATCTTTTTTGGTCTTGTATGTAAAAGGTCAAGGTCACAATTCGACTTTGATTAAAAACCGGTTCCATGCTGTAACTTATAAAGCTATTAGACCAATGGACCTTGAAACTTTATAAACATATTATCCATGACCCAAGTAGGTATCCAATTGTTTTTGAGTAATGTAGGTAGACTTTGCCACTTGAGTGACGAAATGCTAGTTGGGGTTTAAGTCCGCTTTGCGACGATTCTCGTTTAACAATGCTATATATTTATTTACGGTATACTACATCTTATTGACTTCTGTTATGCGCGGTCTTTTCATTTCCAAACGCATGTATTTGTTTGTTTTGTTTTTTTTATCTGAAATACTTCAACGCTTGTACATGAAAAAAATAGAAAGTGGAATTCGTTCAATATTGGTGACCATTCGGGCAAAAACCTCCTCTAAAATGACATATTGACCCTGGTCAGATTACGCAGACTGCCAAGGCTGAAATGGGTCGAAATTTATCGCTTTGTGATTATTAATCTATATCAGTCATTCTACCTTACTACAGTAAAACTATAACAAAAGGATCACTCATTTGGCGTTCAAAAAGAAGTCGTTTAAGAAAATTGTGGGTAAATAAACGATCTAAATACAAAAAAAACAACAACTGTGTGTAGGGAATATTAAAAATTTCAAGGTCAGTGCTATTTGTGCATACATGAGTTGTTACATGTACGGTCCGGGACGCACCCTCAGGCGGAACTGCATTCGTGCGGCTCCGTGGTCGGGAGCGTCACAGGCCGCAATTTGTTTTTCCAATTAAATTTGAATTGAATTAGAATTTAGGTACTACTCCCCTATTTCATCCCATTACTTGGAAAGAAGGTGTGTTACCCGCAGAAGCCATTACGTGTTTCTGATTTGATAGCAATATGATTTTTTTTGTCGAAAGTAAATACAAAGAAAAGAAACTTCGACTCAAATAACCTAGTTTCAAAGCTATTTGTTTCGTATGGAACACCCAACATATCGCTTGACGGGTTACAAGTTCTGTAAGTCGTCATCATTACCTCGTGAACAAATGCTCCCACCCGCTCAATTGGTCCATTTGTGCTTTGTTCGGAGTTATAACGTTTTATTTTACTCTGGTTTCCTTGTACATACTTTAAATAAAGCATGTAGTGTTATATGGACATATTTGTTTCTTTTTGTAATGGAAGAAGCCCCCGGATTCATTTGTTTGAATTATGCGCCTCAATTTTGGATCAATCATTTTGAAACTTGGCCAGAATAATTGTTGGGTTTAAGTCTGTACATGGTATTCGGCGGAAACTTTTTAACACCTTTTCATCTGACTTAGTAAACGAATTGTTCATAATTCGGCTTGTCTTTTGTAAAGCATGAATGTACCCATTAAGCAAATGGTGTTTTCAGGACTTCAATATAAACTGAATCATCTTTGCCATATTTGGCAGATAAATCTAGTCACTGAAATCTTTGAAATAGTTCTAGGGAAGCATTTGAAATGAAAAGTTTGAAATGCTTCCCTAGAACTATTTCAAAGATTTCAGTGACTAGATTTATCTACCAAGTATGGCAAAGATGATTCAGTTTATAATGAATTCCTGAAAACACCATTTGCTTAATGGGTACTTTCATGTTTGTGGAGCGACATAGTTTAATGCCTCTTAAGCGTCTCAGGTTACGTTTTTAGATCGCGATATTACATGCTCCCCTCTTGAAATAACAAAATGGATCAAAAAAGTGACTATTTCAAATTTGTGATTTTGTTTTGAAAAATAACATCTAGTGAGTGAAACCCATTAGAAGTGCTGTTAAAGAAAATATTAGTATTCCCATACTGGCAAAATTCTAATTTCATTAATTGCGTGCGAATCCGATTTACAGTACTGGGAAATTCAAATTAGAAAAAGAGGCTTTGGCTCTAGAAATTTCTAGTAGATAGGCATTCATAAAGATTTCTCAACATTCATAAAGATTTCCCGGCATTCATAAAGATTTCTCGGCATTCATTAAGATTTCTCGGCATTCATAAAGTTTTCTCGCCCGGAGCAAAAAAAATCCGGATCATTTGCTTCCCAAGCTTCCATCAATAGGAAGATCGACTTAGATATTTACCCATTCCAACAAAACAAAATTTTGGACTAGTCCAAATTGGAAGAAGCTTCAGACGACAATTAAAAGTTGATCGAATTTAAAATTTTGTCGTCTTTTTGGATAGAAAACATTGTGGATAATGAAGAAATTGCTTGAGACAATTGTTGAAATTGTTTTCCACAATGTTTTCCAAAGCCTGTTTTGTCAGGGGCATAAAAAGGAGGGATTGTGTTGGAATTGGTTAAAGGTTCTACGACTCTGGTACGGATAACATTTCACATCGAAAATATCCTGAAATTTTCCTTAAAATTATTTACAGGCCCCCGGTTATTAAGAATTTCAGAATAGGTTTAAAGGCCCCCATAACCTATTCTGTTGCCGAAAAGAAAACGAAGACAAATTCAGAATTATTTCATGTTGCCGCGAAAATTTATTTTCGTTATCTGTTCTAGGATTCCTTTTGGTGAGAAATTTTGTCCAAACGGGAACCGAAGAGCGTTTTAAATTGCGTTATTTTGTAAAATTTATAACAAAAAATCAAATGTATGGTTGCTGTCCTAAACGTCGTAACTTCAGCTGGAATAACCTATAGTAACAACGGCGAAGTCGCTAAACAAACAAAAGAACCTCTAGTGAATATCGGCCAAGATCGGAGTTAGAAGTTCACTTTCGGTATATAAATGTAAATGAATGATTTGATTGGTCCATTTTATTTTCTTCTATTTCTTTTTCTGTTTGTTTGTGGGTTTTTTGTTGTTGTTGTTGGTGGTGGTGATGGTGTTTGTTGTTGTTGTTGGGTTTTTTTTTTTGTTTTTTTTTTGGGGGGGGGGGGGTGTTTGTTTGTTTTTGTGTTTTTGTTGTGGTTGTTTTTAAAGCTGCGATCTGTTGCCATGTGTATTGCCATTTTCTTAATTAAGAAAAAATGTTCCCTTTTCTAGAAAATAATTATATTTCAGCTCTGTGTATTAACCTGTTCCCACAAAGTGACACTTCTGAACGCCCCTCAAGAATAACAATAAGGAAAACATTGTGTGAAATGAAGAAATTGCTTGTAACAAGCAGGTTTTTTTTGTTTTTTGTTTTTTTCATTTTTACACAATGTTTTCTACCTAGAAAGTTGAAAAAATCTAAAAAATCATACACTTTACATTGTCGTCTGCAACTCCTTTTAATTTGGACTAGTCTAAAAGTTGCAGTCTGGTTATGGGTTAAAAATACCTAAATTCATATTGACTCATATATTTTCTTCGTCCTTCAAGGATGTAAAAACTGAGTGTGGCACTATTCTTTTATACTTGCGCACAAAATAGTATCATAAACTTTAGCCAGACTGTACCAACTGTTGATGCTTTTAACTCTAGACAGATTTTCTAAATCTAGAGCGGTCATTTTACCTCACTATAGATTTATATATGAAATACAAATTCTGGTTGGCCTCTGCTATATTCTACCTCTTTTACAATTAGTTCTTAAACGCAACACATCGGAGATCCTCATTCGCCTAAGAGTCGGATACTATAAATAACAAGTTCGATCCTTCATTGAAAAAGGCGTATTATTTTATAATTTTGTACGATTCGCAGTTTGATTGAAAGATGCCGCTTTTAACAGTATTTCAGTCAACTCACGGTGTCCATCATAGATCCCTGGTAATTCCCATATACTACCACTACACCCTTTCCGATCCTCCAGCTACTCATCCCACATAGGTTATACGATTATCCACCCACTAGTTGGAGACACATGTCGGAAAGGATATTTGCTGCGACTGAGAACCAAACCCTAGACCCCATGAATGAATGTCCGATGCGTTACCAGCTGTGCTATTCAAGCTGTATTTACGACATCTTGATCGCCCACCGAATCTGCATCGTACGAAGTTGAGGCAAACAGCTGTATTATAGTATGATTTAACGAAGAATCAACAAGGCAATGAAAGTATTATTTTTAACCTGGGTGAATGCCTAAACTATCAAATTTATAAACATTTGCACACCTCATTCCGACAAACCTTAAATCAATAAACTTTGCATCGGAGATTGTTTTGAGACAATTTTCCTTGTTTACGCGTGCAATACCGTACAGAAGTATGGAATTCATCTTTCACTTATTCCTTTTCAATGTATGTAGCGTTTTTCTTTTAAACTGGACCCTTACCAGAGGCCAAATTTTAGCCTGATTCACGTTGAAATTGATTGGTTCTTTTCTTCATTTCACGATGTTTTCTCCGTTGTTTTTCTTGAGTGGCATCAGAAAGCGTCGTTGTGTGGGAAAGGGTAAACGCGAGTTGATCCCTTGAGGAATCATCGCTGTAAATAACTCAAAGCAATGAGAGCACTGCTGAGTTGGACTGTCAACTAAAACATTAACTGGACTTTTTCTTTGTTACCTTGCTAGCTATTTATGTATTATTAGGTTAACAGACAAAATTTTGAGACCGTCTCAAAGTTCAACAAGTGCAAACTGTCACTGGAGGATTAACCACTAAATCTGTTACATGCCTACGCCATAAAAAGTAGTTCTCATGTATTTCAGGCATATTGAAAACTCTTCCTGCATGTTCACCTCGTCGATATTTTAGCTCACTTTAGTATCTCAGGATAAAAGCTAAGGAAAACATTGTGGACAATGAAGAAATTGCTTGTTACAAGCAATTTCTTCATTGTCCACAATGTTTTCTACCAAACATATTTTTCAAATTCAACCGACTTGAAATTGTCGTCTGCAACTTCTTTAAATTTAAACCAGTCTAAGGCTTTGTCATGTTGTAAAGGGTTAACTCCTTGGCTACTTTTACCTCGTTTATTTATCGTGATAACCTTTGGCAGAAATGATTACTTAACAAAACCATGCTTTGCTAGCTTACAGTACTCTCAGTACTTTGATTCTTTTATCGTGTGAACATGTTAATACCTTATGAGTGAAAGTTGCATAGTGTGTTGTGATAAAATTCATGGTGATTTAAAGTACCAGTCATGCTCTATCTTGAACAGAATAAGACCAGGCTCTAATATATATTCACGGTATTTGATCAAAATTCTTTAATGTTTAAAAGCATTAAATGGTGTCTTATTTTGTATTGTTTAGTTCCTTGCGTGACCCTTTTCAAAAGTCGTTCGCGGAATTTTCATTGACGCCCAAATTTGGGCCTGGCATTGCGCGGCATAATCATCTTCTCTTCAGTAACCACTGGGCCAATTTCAACCACCTTGACATTAATGTTCCTTGTGTGACTCTTTTTAAAAGTTGTTCGCGAAATTTTGATTTAGGCCCACATATGGGCGTGGCAGGGCGGGGCAGTTTTTTTACTTTGAAATCTTTAAACATCTTCTCCCCAGTAACCATTAGGCGGATTTCAACCAAACTTTGCAGGAATGTTCCTTAGGTGACCTTTCTCAAAAGCTGTTCGCGAAAAATTTTATTGACCCCAAAATATGCGCGTGGTAGGGTGTGGAAGTTTTTGAGTTTGGAATATTTAAACATCTTCTCCTCAGTAGCCATTGCTCCAATTTCAACTAAACTTGGCATGAATGTTCCTTGGGTAGTCCTTTTCAAAAGCTGTTCGTGAAATTTGATTGACGCCAAAATATGGGCATGGCAGGGCGTGGCAGTTTTTACTCAGAAAACTTTAAACATCTTTTCCTCAGTAACCATTCGGCCAATTTCAACAAAACTTGGCGGGAATGTTCCTTGGATGACCCATCTCAAAAGTTGTTCGCAAAATTTTTTATTGATGCCCAAATATGCGCGTGGCAGGGCATGGAAGTTTTTGAGTTTGATATCTTTAAACATCTTCTCCTAAGTAACCATTAGACCAATTTCAATCAAACTTGGTATATATGTACCTCGGGTGACCCTTTTCAAAAGTTGTTCGCGAATTTTTGATTTACGCCCAAATATGGGCATGGGCATTTTTTTTCCTTTTAAATCTTTAAACATCTTCTCCTCAGTAACCATTGGGCAAATTTCAACCAAACTTGACATGAATGTTTCTTGGGTGACCCTTATCAAAAGTGTTGGGCGAAATTTTGATCGACGCTCGAATATGGGCGTGGCAGGTCTGGGCAGTTTTTGACTTTAAAATCTTGAAACATCTTCTTCTCAGTTACCATTTGGAGGATTTCCACCATACTTGGTATGAATGTTCCTTGGGTGACCCTTTTCACAAGATGTTCGCAATATTTTGAATGACGCTTAAATATGGGCGTGGCAGTTTTTCACTTTGAAATCTTCTCCCATCAAACCGGTGGGCCAATTTCAATCAAACTTGGCATGAATCGTACTGACAACTAGCAAAAAGACAAATCAATTTGATGAAAGTCGCAGGACATAATTAATTTACGTGTTCCAGACAGTTGACAAGTATCCCACCGCCAATAAGTTTTATCACAGTATGTTACATGGGGATGCATTATCACGTCACAATATCTGCCGAGAAAGAGAAATTGGTATTTGTTTCACAGAAAAATACAAGCATGGTACTTAATTTTCTGCTAAGATGGAAGTAGGTGTCCATTTTACAAAATATATAATTAGAGTACATAAAACAAATATGTAGGAGAAAATCCAAAGCCACATCTTAAGTGGACCAGTAACCGGACATGAATTAAATTTGGATACGAAAGTAATAAATGGCCTCCAATTCAATTCAGTGAAAAAGTGAAACCTGGGTAAATAGACATGAAAATCTATCATCAATAACATGATATTGACAATCTACACGTCTAGAAGCAATCGAATTTATCCATTATTTTATATTATTATAGTTTTCTGGACAGAGTTCAGGGTTTTAGTTTGACATCTATAAAATGGGGTATCAGGGACTCAATAATCAGTGTCATAATAATCCTTGCTTTATCTAAGTAATGTTGTCTATTGCATACCAGAGCAAGTGTTTGCTGTACTGTATGGGTACTGTTGTTCCTCCACTAGAGGGAGTAACCACACTTTCATAAGAATAAAAGATGCATGATATAACTAGCTTTTGATAGCTATTTCTGAGATTTTTGTCGATGAAAAAAAATCTTAAATTTTAGAGAATATCCTAGAAAAAGTCTTGAATTTTGCAAGCAGAAAATTATGGGAACCCTGGGTGTCGTGGATTTGAATCTCGGCGGCAGCACATATCCTTTACCGCATTTTGTCTCCCCAATGGGTAGATGATCTTAAACCTAAATGGGATGGTAGCTGGAGGCTATAGAAAAGGATGTAATGGTAATACTGGTGCGAGAAATACCAGGTAACAATTGTTAAATGCTCCGCAATATGACTGAAAAAAATGTTAAAAACGACTTGGTTAACTTTCATCGGACATTTGGCACAAATCACACTTATAAACATTCTTCATCTATCAACACTCTGTGAACCCATTACCAAACAACAGACTTTAAGACTGGACAAATTGAAAGAAATTATAGACGACAATTTCAAGTTTCGATTTTCACGAGTATGCTTTAGTTGTTCACGAAATGAGAGATACTGTGACCTTACACGATAAATAAACCATTATTCTAGTTCTTTAATGCCAAAAAAAGAGACAATATATAATTATTTTCGTAGAAAATCGCTTAAACCGCGTCATTTGGCGTCTGTTTACATTACAACCTCATGACGTCATCAATTTCTTTAATACCGCTTAGTGATTTTCAGTAGCCCGTTATGAATTAAAGCAGGACAAAAATCTATGAAAAACAGTGAGTTTGTCATTTTGATAATTCACTAGTTTTCGGTAAAGTTATAAAAAAAAATCATCTACCAAGAAATCTCGCTAATCCGCTGTAAAGCATTAACCCTTTCCAATACAATCCCTCCTTTTTACGCGTCTAAAGAAAAAAGCTTTTTGAAAACAATGTGGATAATGAATAAAGTGCTTTTTACAAGCAATTTCTTCATTATCCACATTGTTTTTCTTCTGAATTTGATTAACGGGAAAAAATAAAATTCCATCCACTTGAAATTGTCGTCTTCAGCTTCTTTCAATTTGGAGCAATCTATAATTTGCTGTGTTGGAATATGTTAAAGAAAGTAATTCCAGCTCAAAAATGAATCATTGTCAGGTTTCCTTATAAAAGAAATGCCATAACATATTTTTGCTTAATCATTTTATAATGCGGCCAGACTGGCTCCTGTGGTATTTTCTCTTTCTTGATATTCTCTGAGACATTTTACATTTTAAATGACAGAGCAAATCAAAAGTATAAAGCACAGCGGCGAAGCATGTGCTTTAAATCCTTGTAATTAACCATCAATAATTCAATTTTAGTTTCGTCTAACAAGATTCAAGCGTTGGCGTTTTGGTTGGCTGATCTTTTGTCTTACTTCCATGAACAAAAATTTGAGCACGCAACTATTTTGTATCCGAACCAGCAAAAAATGTCTTTTTTTCCTCTCTCACAACTAGTATAGTATTTTCGGGGTTTTGTTGTTGTTGTTTTTGTTGTTGTTTTTTTGTTTTATTTTTGGGTTTTTTTGTTTTTTTGTTTTTTTGTTTTTTTTTTTTTTTTTTTGTTTTTTTTTTTTTGTTGTTGTTGTTGTTGTTGTTGTTGTTTTTAATGATTAATCATAAGAAATAAGAAAAGAAGAGATAATTTGTTTTCATCGAGGTAAGAACCTAAAAACTTAATCGCAAAGCGTATAAAGTGCATCAATTGCGATTAAGTTTTGAGCAAAGGATAACATAACACAACCTTTATTCAAACATTTAACTGTCTCCCCCAAACTGGAACAAGTGCCAAGCTGGATTGTTGTGATTGGATAATGACTAGCTACCGAAAATGTATTTTTAGAACTGATAGAAAAGATTTGTCACAGAAAAGCTAAGATTACAAATCAAAATGCTTAATGAAGAATTAACCTAACTCTAGATCCACCCATGCACATACCACGTTGACTCCGACATAAAGCATCACTTCGATTTTAAACGGCGTTATTTGCAAAACTTATGGCCAGTAGCTTAAAACAAAAAAGTTTAAAATTGGTTGGTGATCTAAACGTAGTAACTACAGCTTGAAAAAGCTGTAGTTACGACGTTTAAATCGCAAAACCAACAAAAATGCTTCTTATGTCGGCAAATGTTGGAGTTCAAAGTTAACTTCTATTTGAAATGAATGATTTCATAGGTCGACGGATTATTTGATTGACAGCCGCGATTGGTTAATTCGTTAGAAGGAAAGGGCGTTATCCAAAAATCCGAGGGTCGGTCAATGTAGTTTAAGGAATTGACTGACTCTGGGAGACGGAGTTCAAAATTCGTTTTGGTCTATTTAGAGATGACCAGTTAAATCCATTATCAAACAATTCTACTTTTTGACGCCTTGAAGAAAAATAAAAAAAAAGATAGAAAAAACTTTGTGTGAAAAGGAGAAATTGTTTGTAATAAGCAATTTCTCCATTTCGTACAATGTTTTCTATTTTTTCCCCCAACTTATTGTATAATTTTAGCCCTTTTTGAAACGTTGTCTGCCACTTCTTTCAATTGGGAACAGACTTAGGTATTATTATCTAGTTATGGGCTAATAATTCGGTATTTCACGACCCGTTTTCTATATTCCAACAAAGTGTGTCTAAACATGCAGTAGAATCCATCTTGAAATTCATTGAAAAAGAGGTCGGAGATCACTTAGATCTGGTACCAATTCGTCATTATAAGAAAAACAGCAAGGTAGTAAGGTTTTAATGTTACAAAAAAATCGCCCAGTACCGAAAAGGTTTAGGCTAGAAAGACTTGAAATATCGAAATGGAACTTCCTGTCGAACTCGAGTTTGCGGGACCAGCGACCCGTCAATTCCGTAACAGATTTCACATTCACCAATCAATTATAGTTCACTTAACACTTTCCCACACAGTTACGCTTTTTGAAGCCTCTCGAGAATAGCAATTTGGAAAACATTGTTTAAATTGAAGAAATTGCTTGTATCAAGCAATTTCTTCAATTTTTTTCCACAATGTTTTCTATCAAGAGAGATTAAAAGAGATACATTTCATAATAAGCTCCTCTTGCTGAAAGCAACGGGGCTATTGTCATGGCTTGGTGTCCGTCGTGCGGTCTTCCTTTACTTTGTTTGACAAAAGAGTAACGAACGGCGACTCTGCTTGGAGATGGGTGCTGAGAGCCTGGGAGACAAGTATGATTCACTTCTTTCGTAAAAAAATCCTTCCGCTCTGCTATTTCGACTAATTTCATACCATCTTAAATAAATCCTAAATTATTCACTTGTTAATTCAACAGTGTTCTAAATAACCAAGCTCGCAGCAAATTTTGATAATTGCTCGCAGTGCTTCACACTAATGTTTGGCCGCCAAGTTTTAAGACACAGGTAATGCCAGGCTTCTTGTTTGATAACGAAAACCGTTATGACGTTATGACGTTGAAACTTTAGGTTAAAAAATGACGTTGATGACGTTAACTGGCGGATCACATCTGTAAATCAGAGAATCGGTCAACCAATCAAATCATTCATAAAAACCGGAACTTTAAACCCCGACATGGGCTGACATCTATGCCAATCATTTGTGTTGGTTTCAGAGACTTAAACGTCGTAACTACAACTTGAACGTTTAGGTCGCCAACCAACCATTTTATCGTAAATGCTACGAGGCTTTGGATCGCAGCCGTAGTTGTTATTGCTGCTGCTGTTGAAATTGTTGTTGTTGTTGCAAACAAAAATAAGGGATACAAAAATCATTTTAAATACGCCCAATAAATTCTTTGTATTTGAAAGGTATTCCATTTTCTTTAATATTATTCAGCGTCTGTAGGTGACTAATACCTCGTTACTACAGCTTGTTTAGATTCTAGTTACAAGAAATTGGCCGCTCACCGACAATAATCTTGAATTAATGGGCGATCAGATTAATTATTTCACTAAAACGAAATAATTCAAGAGCGCCTATAGACAACTGTCTTGAAAATAAATTTAAAAAAACGGATTTAATTCCCACATTTGTTAGTATAATTGTCTGTATGGAGTATTCAATATATTGCCCGAACCCTTTCCTGTTAAAACACTGTTTTTACGTCCCTGTGTTTTTATACCTTGGAAAACATTGTGGAAAAAGAAGAAATTGCTTGTAACAAGCAATTTCTTCTTTTTCCACAATATTTTCTACCCTACTGAATGAGTATCTTTGAAATAAATTCATCTTTGAATTATCGTCTGCAAAATCTTTGAATTGGGACCAGTCTAAAATTTAAAAAAAAAAATCAGGAAAGGGTTATGGCAGCTTGATACAGGTACAAAGATTAAATCTTTTGTGAGAAAAATGCGATATGAAAATTATGTCCTATTTCATGTCCTATTGATTTATTGAATTGGGTTTTAACGCAACTTTTAACAGTATTTCAGTCGTATCGCGGCAGCTGGAGCACCTAACAATGGATCCCTGGTATTTCTCACACCAGTGCTATCATTTCAGTATCACCCTTTCCTAACCCCCAGCTGCTATCCCACTTTGGTTTACGATTATCCACTCATCGATGAAAGGCAAATTTCGGAAAGGACATGTGCAACCGCCGGGGGTCGAACCCATTACATCCCATGATTGAAGATTGGGAGTCTGATGTGCTACCCACTGCGCTAAGACGGCGGCAAGTCGTATTCATAACTAGCATTTTTCTTGCAATGTTTATCAGAAAAGATTGTTAGGTGGTTATTGTTGTTGTTGTTTTGGATGGGTGTTGTTGCTGTTTTGTTGTTGTTGTTGTTTTCAATAATACGATTAAAATTTCGATTTGAAACCAAATCGACAATATATCTCTCAAATCTATGAGTCAGAAGAAATGTAGCAAATAAGTCTTGGTGAGCAATCCGATGTTTGAAGAAAAAAGTCGCGTGAAATTATGCATATAATGACATGTCGGGGCCTTAGAGCAATACTGTTGTATGAGGTAAATATGACGTAAATAAAACGTGAAGTATTTTTACGCATGTCAAATGACGTCATGTATGATGTAATCTCCAAGTGTATTTATTAGCCCTTGTCATGCTGCCCAAAAAATCCTCTACAAAAGTGCATTAAAATCAATGGACTGAAGGTACAGATATCAATAATTGTGGGTTAATTATATTTTTGAAAATTCATCATAAAAACAAATCTAGCTTTTATGGTACAAGCAGACTGCACATATGTGCAGGCTGATTCTTGTCTAGACCTCCTGTCGCAACATGAATACTTCGGGCACAGCATGACAAGAGTTAAGTTTATTGTTAATTTTAACCCGAATACCCGGAACCTTGATAATGAATATTTATATTTTTTCGAAACCATTTAACATTCCGATCGTTTTCATTTAGAAAAAAATTCAGACAGGTGATTCAAAGTCAATACATGCCTCATCGCATGATGGTAAAACTAAAATATCGTATCATTACATGGCCATTCTGTCAGTTTTTTAGAAGAAAATTGTGAATCCAAATATCCCCTTTTTCCAATAAAATGCAAAGAAAGCAGTGTTGATAGTTTTAGCTTACCATTGCCTTAATATACTTAAAATGTATTGATTTCAGAAAGATAGCAGTACGTATCCAAATGTCCTACCTTGAAGACATAAGACAAACGTTTGCAAAATAATTGGGTGAGGGGGGTATCGTATTTTGAAGCAGCCTTGCTCTTTGGTATAAATTGTCGATGTAAGAAAATAAATGTGACCACAGCTTGAATTAAAGCTCTGTCTAAGTTAGTGTTTTAACCGACAACGACAATGTGGTTTTTTAATCAAAGTACTGAAATACCACAGTCATTGAAAAAAAAACTAGACAAACACACAAAAATATATTCAATTCTTATGTTGGCAATGCATAGATCATAAAGATTGTGTCAAATAAGCATCAATGTTGACAGTTTAACTCATTCCCACACAATTCCTCCTTTTTATGCCCATCAAGAAAAAAACTTTGGAAAACATTGTAGAAAATGAAGAATTTGATTGTATTAAGCAATTTCTTCATTGTCCTCTTTTTTTTTTCTATCTAAAAAGTTGGGAAAAAATCTACCAACTTGAAATTGTCGTTAACCGTTTCTTTCAATTTGCACTAGTCTGAAATGTTCTCAAGTGGGAATGGGTTAAGACGCTCGAGTAAACATTCGAAATGATTCTTGGTGTGGAAGTTTGAAACGAATTGTTCAGTCAATCAGCGAATATTCCTTGACGAAACTCAATAACATTTCAACGCGATCAGTCTGTTTAGACTTCTAGTCCATTGGTCATTACTGAAGAGTAATGGCTGGAAAAGGTTCAACGCTGGCAGGGTACAAGTAATTGAATTTCATTAAAAGGCCAGTATATTAATATATTTAATGTGATAAGAAGCAATTACTGCGAGACATTATGTCACAATAAACGCCGAGAGACTTGATTAAAAAATGTAATTGTCACCATGGCAATTCTTTATATCTAATAAGAAACGAGACAATAATTAAAACGTGTCGTGAGAAAACGGGCACAAGACAATTGTCGGGTGGAGCATGCCAATCGAAAAAAAAAACATAAAAAAACTTAAAACCGACGAACCAATCAAATCAACTATTGGGAAATTAACTCTGATCTTTGCACTTTGACATTGGTCGAATTTTTGGGAAGCATTCTGTTACTTTGGAGACCTAAAAGTCGTAACTACATTTTACTCAAGCTGTAATTATGACGTTTAGTTCGCCAATCAACCAGTTTACTTTTTGTCCAGGAATTTTGCAAAATATCGCCGTTTAATCCATTTCCATACAGTGACATTTTTTGACGCCTCTCAAGAAAAACAATTGGGAAAAACTTGTGTGAAATAAAAAGGAAATTGTTTGTAACAAGCAATTTCTTCATTTTATACAATGTTCTCTACCAAGAAAGTTGAAAAAATCTAGAATTTCATCAACTTTTAATTGTCGTCTTCAACTCTTTTGAATTTGGATGAGTCTAAAATTTTATCATGTGGTAAAAGGTTAACATCTAGATAAACTTCCTGTTGGATTTCAGTTGGGTCTGTCGGCAATACGTCATTGGCTGAGCCGCATGTTTAATGAGGCTCGAGAATAGGAGCTTGAGTAAATATATAATATAATAACATCGCTTTTCAATATTTCCTACTTAATTTTATGATTTTGAAAATGAAAGTCAAACCAATTTTTTAAAGATCTTGAAATGTGACCGTGTAAAATTATATCTGTCACCCATTAGCAGCTAGAGGCTTGGAGAGGGTGTAGTGGTAGCAATGGTGTGAGAAATACCAGGAAACCATGGTTAGATGCTCCAGCCTCAGCGATATGACTGGTAAATTGTTAAAAGTGGCGTTATATCCAATTCAAACATACACTATTTTATAGCCGGGGAGTGTATAACGGGTGCTGATACTGCCTTGCCGTTGAAGCTAGCTTTTATAGCGACGTGGTAGAGCGCTTGCTTCGGGACGGAGATATCCCTGGTTCGATACTGAGTCGAATATTCATTCACGGGTTACATTTGGCGCCCACCGTAAATAACCCACTTGAGATGGTGTTTAATTGACTGATGTTGAACATAGAAGATTCGTGGAAGAAGCTTAATACTTAATTCAACCGTGTTTAATATTTTAATTAGCATTATGGTAGAATTGTATGGACGTATGGTTGTCTTAATTCTTTAGACAAAATTTTGTAACCGCCATCCGAAATTATATTTGTATTTTGATGACTTCTGTAGATATAGCATATTTCTAGATAAGAGGGGTGATAGCAATGTAAATCTTCTATAGATATAGCATATTTCTAGATAAGAGGGGTGATAGCGATGTAAATCGTCTATAGATATAGCATATTTCTAGATAAGAGGGGTGATAGCAATATAAATCTTCTATAGATATAGCATATTTCTAGATAAGAGGGGTGATAGCAATGTAAATCTTCTATAGATATAGCATATTTCTAGATAAGAGGGGTGATAGCAATGTAAATCTTCTATAGATATAGCATATTTCTAGATAAGAGGGGTGATAGCAATGTAAATCTTCTACAGATATAGCATATTTCTAGATAAGAGGGGTGATAGCAATGTAAATCTTCTACAGATATAGCATATTTCTAGATAAGAGGGGTGATAGCAATGTAAATCTTCTATAGATATAGCATATTTCTAGATAAGAGGGGTGATAGCAATGTAAATCTTCTATAGATATAGCATATTTCTAGATAAGAGGGGTGATAGCAGTGTAAATCATGGTGTAATCTTTTGCATTTTCTTGGAGACACATTACGAATAAATTCCCAAGCAATTATTTTTTGTTCCTGAACAAAACACGCAAATTCACTTAGCGGATTTTTTTAGTTTTGCTTCGGCCATTTTGCAGTTAGAAATCAACATTTTCATTTTGAAAAAGGTGTAAAAAGAGAAAATTGAATACCGGATTTAGGAAAAAGATGTATAGCAGGTTCGAACCTTCGACTTCTGGATCAATGTCCGCGACTGTATGCCTATAGCTATTTCAAGACATGTAACGTTTGTTATTTCAACTAGTTTTCATACATGTGTAAGTCTATATTTGGATGTTATTTCCGAATACTAACGAGGGTCATAAAGAATATTATATTAGCGACAGGTCAATAATGTTTTACAATATACGAAATGCATTCCATTGTATACCTCTTGTTCAATCTTAGCCAATCAGTAACTTGATAAGATGTAACCTATCATTTAGATGGTGTAATAGTATGGTGTACCGTTTGGGTCAAAAGTTCCCTTTAAATCGTCTTAGTACAAAGAACGCGTGCAGTTTCTTCAATACCCACAATAATTTCTACCACAAAAGACGAATAATTCTAAAATTTCATCAACCTTACATTGTTGTCAGCATCTTCTTTCAGTTTAGACCTAAAAACTTAATCACCTTATCGACAAATCGGGTTCGTACAAAAGTGTAAGTTTTAAGTTCTTGTTATTTCAACAAGCTTAGTCTTTTGAGGGGGGGGGTTATTGTGAGAAATGAAGGAATTGCTAATTGCTTGTAAAAGGTAACTTCTTCTTTTCGAACTATGTTTCCCAAAGCTCTTTTCAATATGGCGTAAAAAGCGGAATTGTGTGGGAACAGTTAACAGTGTTTTGTTTTGTTTTCTTAGAGTATTAAGAAGATTTTGCATCAACATTTAAAGATTAAACCTTTAACTAACGAAGAATTAAAAGAGTGATGGAATGCGATTGTCAATCAAATCATTTAGACCGGAAGTGACCTTTGAAATCCGATATTGGCCGATATTCAAGTGAAACATTTTTCATGGTTTGGCGACGATATTCTGTTACTCGGTATATTATTTCCGTATCCTCATCATAACTATTAAACTCAATGTTGTTTATGTCGCGATGACGCCTCAAACGCGATGTGTATTGGTGTTCCCATGTATTTTCCATCCTAGAATTACACTACCGCGACGGAAATAAACTGAGATGTCGTGTGGCTTTTTACACCATCTGTATAGGACTGAAACATCGTAACTGCAGCTTTAAATATATGTTTTGGTCGCCCCTAAACAAAAAAAAACGTGTCAAAAACTCTCGCGAAAATTGCTCGGACTTGATACTTGTCACTGGCAGATTTAACAGATTGGTATCGATTCATGTTTTTGTCATCTCTGGAAGGATTAACCTGATACTATAAAATATATGGAACAGAGAACAATGGGGATACATTTATTTCCGCAATAAATTGACGCCGAAATTGGATCATGTGTACTAAAATGTAACGCTCACTTTTTATTGCTCCGCGCTATTTGTTCGTAAATCGGTTTCAGGCTATCGAAAAATCAGCTTGCAATAGAGAGGTTATCGGCAAACGTTCGATCTGTTGCCCATTCGAGTAATGAGAATTCTTTTCTCACTCGGTGTACCGTATAATGAAACGACCAGTTAATCCTAACAAGCCTCGAACAAAAAACGATGATCTTTTTCGCAGTTTTTTACGAAATGAAGGTAATATTTGACTTTTACCTGATTCGAACCTATGCGTAAATTCGAATCCCGTAAGAGTCAAATATAATATTTGTTTTCCACAAAGGTTGAGAAAATAAGAGTCACTGCCGTAGATGAGAGAATTCAATATCCTATAAATAGAAGGTAATATTGTTGGTTGTTTTTATTCGGGTATTAACCTAAAAAACTGAATCACACTCATGTATAAATGTGATTTATCTTTATGTTCATAATTGAATGGAAAGAGAGAGTATTGTATTCTTAAATGAGTATTATTGAGGTTATAGGTTCGTACCCTAATGAAAACAAAAACAATTCTCTTCATTTCTTAATAATTTAATATTTAGTTTCGTCTATCAAAACGAGCGTTCTGATAGGTCGAAGAAAATAGTCCCATACAAAAAGGTATCAAAATTTGTAAAGCTTTTTTTTTTTTTTTTTGCTCGATGCTATTAAATTATAAGAAATGAAGAGCATATTTTTTGTTTTCATGGCGGTATGGACCGAAAAACCTAATCACACGATGTATGAATCCCTTTCGCGAATTCATACAGTGTGATTAGGTTTTTCGCTTCATTGCTTATAATCTAATGCTTACATGCAAATATAGCAGATAATTGAGTAAAATTTCACGAATCTACTTTGTGCACAAGCATGCAAAATAGTTGCGTGCTCAAATGTTGTTCATGGAAGTGTAAAAAATCAGCCAATCAAAACGCTTGACTTTTGATAGACGAAACTAAATTTTAATTATTTGACAATGAAGAGTCCGTGACCTTTCACACGAACAGAGACCTGACAGATATTCCGTGGAGCATTTCTTTAAAGATGCATTGAAATACTGCATTGGTTAATCTGAGATGGTACTATGATAATAAACATGTTTTTAGAGTAAATTGGTCATCTTAGATTCATACATTTCTACAAAACAGCAAAAACAGAGGTCAACCTGTGTAGTACGCGATCTTCTTCGCTTTTAACCGTTCCCACACAATGAAGCTTTACGCTAACCAAGAAAAATAATTGAGAAAAGAGTGATGTGAAGAAATTGCTTGTAACAAGCTATTTCTTCATTTTCTACAGTGTTTTCTACCAAGAAAGTTGAAAAATCTAATATTTTGTAAATTAATTTATTTTATTAAATATTTACAATGTCTACAGCAGATTAGCAGTAGCAATTATTTGAAGGAACAAAACAAGGGATCCTGTTCGGCTGGCTTATCAGTCGGTTAAATAATAACATTTATAGTCTTTAGTCAACCTAGCCAGACCTTAATATAACCCTAAACAAAGTACAGTATTGGTAACTTGACTTGGACCTGTATTTACGAGTGTCCGAAGTTGAGGAATACGTTTGTTAGTTGTAGGGTATAGGGATCAACGCCAATGTCATTCTTTCACTAATTTAAGAAGTTTACTTTGTGCGCAAACATACAATACTTTTTTGTTTTAGTTGTGTGCTCAAAATATTGTTGAAAAAAAACCTAGCCAATCAAAACGCTTGAATAGACGAAACTAAAGTTTAATCATTCCGCACAACAGCAACATTCAGTCTGAGCATCCAGTTTCTCATCGAACAAGTCGAGCTACTTATCGTCGCATATTGATAACCCATTCCAACACAAACCCTCCCTTAAACGCCCCTCACGAAAAAGTTTTTGAAAAAATTCTGCAAAATGAAGAAATTGCTTGTATAAAGCAATTTCTTCATTATCCACAATGTTTTCAATCCATTAAAAAATCAATCAACTTGTAAATGTTGTCCGAAACTTTTTTCAATTTGGAAGAGTCTAAAATTTTGTTGTGTTCGAATGGGTAAAGGCAGAAATGACAATGATTTTTGTGAAATACCGGGAAAATATTGGTATAGGCCGGGCTCGAACGCTCGACAAGAGGATTTAAGGTACAGCGCGTTGCCGTCTTAGCTAGCATAACTCGGCTAATTAAATAGTTTGATAAGCTTGGACCTCCAAGTTGTTATCTAGAGGTATGAAGCCGAGTGTTTTCAACAAACTTAAGTAATCGGTTTGACAATTCGTCAAAATGAAAGCTAGGTCATATATACATGGGTATAGCGTGGTTTAATACAAGAAATCGGTCGGTGTAAAATTTAGAGAAGGGACACAATGCAGTCATAAATTTTGTTTTGTTGGACAAACGAAACCAGGAAATAAACATTGAAGCCAATGTGAGTGAAAAATGTTGAAAGCGGATTTAAATCCTAGAAAAGACGGGATTAAAATAAGGAGAAAATACTAGTACGGGTGGGGTTCGAACCCACGCGGACATTCGTCCATTGGAACTTAAGTCCAACGCCTTAACCACTCGGCCACCGTACTTGTGCACAATGTGCTCGATAAAATCTTAATTATACTCAATATCGGATTAGCATGCGTTCATGTTGTATTTCATTGATCTAAGTGAGGTAAATCTTTTATTTTAAAATAATTACCACGACAGAGTAACCTCCCTTGATCGGAAAATGATCAGACCCCCACCGGATTTTGGCCTTCTTTACTCTATCATGTTAAATCACTGTTTTGGTCCAAGATATAGCACTTGTCAGAACATTAGTTGAAATATAGCCTTACTGGTGCTGTTTAGTCGTTCATAGAACTTCTCATTAAGCGTAGAAATCATATACATGTATGATGAATGATGAATTTTAGAAATAATGGACTCTAACCACAGCCACCATCTTTTCGCAAACCATGAAAATTACATGTCGCCAATTTACACCTCCAATTTTTGTACACCATCTATAACACATAGATAGGTTAAAATGCGCTTTTAAACAGCAGAACAGATGCAGAATTACTACAAAATCAAATAAAATATTGCATATACCATTGTTTAAGACTCAAATCATCCCTGCCTTTCAAGAACTACATTTTCTCTAAGATCTACTTTTACCGACCTCAGGAAGTAATTTCCAGTGGGGTCAATCCAAATGCGGATATATAAAGGCTAAAATTTCTTTCTTTACAATATTTTACAGATAACTTACCACGTCTTCCGACCTCTGATAAGTCCTTTTTACTCAGATGTCAAACGGCGTTTGTTTTCAAAAAACATAGCTATGAATAAAAAACATTAGTGCAAATATTCACCGTCGGTCGAAATGAATGATTCACGAATTGGCCAATCGATTTTTGATTGACAGCAACGATCCGTCAGTTACATGTTTTGTCATAGCTTTAATAAATTTTAAAGTGCTTACTTTCGTTCGCGGCTATCGTCTAACAGCTACCGTTGGTTTATAGACTGGTACACCGGTCCAATCTGCACTTAGACTGGTGAACCTGTCCCATCTTGTATCGTCAGATTAGGACAGGCTCGCCAGTCAAATCTGCACTGCTCTCAGGCGTTTAGATAAGTAGGACAGGAGCACCAGTCAACTTCATTTTGGAGAGTGGGTAATTTGTGGTTAATGTTCGATTGCAACTTCAAAAAATCTCATAAGAATGTTAAATGTATGTAACTCAATTAATTTTCATTTATTTATATTATATATATCTTAATTATCTATGCACTATATTTAGGTTTGTTTATTTATCGATTTATTCTGTCAAATTTCAACTCAAGACTCGAAAAATGGGGAAAGAATTTGCTTACGCAGAGGGTATGTGATTTGGAAAGCAAGTGGTTTCGTCAATAACTTCACGGTAGAAGGAAAATTTGCTTGAAACATGTACGTACATCCGATAGCACGCTTGTTATATTCTTATTTTTCAACTATTTCCTGTTCAATGCCTGGTTTTTACGTCCCTGTGATTTTAGAATTGAGAAAATACCGAGACAACAGATAAATTGCTTGTAACAAGTAATTTCTTCTTTTTCAACAATATTTTATACCCTAATGAATGGGTTGTTTTGTTTTAGTTTTTTTTTTTTTCAAATAAAATGAACTTTATATTTTCGACTGCAAAACCTTTGAATTTGGACAGGTCTAGAATTGTGTAAAGGGGTGTATGGTTAGTAAGTGTTTGAGTCGAAAACAACGAACAACTCTTATTTCATGTCGCTGATCATATATTTTATGAAACGACGTCATTTATTACCTCCGTCGAAATGTCGAGTTAGTGGATCAGTGGGCGTGGTCAGTGAGACGTCAATTAACCAATCGCGGTTGTCAATCAAAGAAAAAACGACCAATCAAATCATTCATTCTGATCGGAAATCGAATTTGAACTCCGACATTGGTCGCCAGTATATATGAAGCCATTTTGTTGTTTTAGGTCGTAACTACAGCTAAAGATAAAGAGAATGAACCTAAAATCTTAACTACTTATCGATTGGATCGCTTATTAGTATGGTTACGTTTTACTAAAACCTTAACCACTCGAAGCGGATTCGCTCGTAAGCATAATTATGGTTTTAGATTCATTAAAGAAATGAAATGAATAAGCCTAAAATCTTAACCACACTGGATAGATAAGAGCACGGGATTTATACATCAGCGTGAACCAGTGTTTAGGTACATACCTCATTGACGCTCATTGAAGCCCCCCCAGAAAAAACAATTTGGAAAACATTGTCTAAAATGAAGAAATTGCTTGTAACAAGCAATTTCTTCATTTTCCACAATGTTTTTTATACAGAAAGTTGAAAACATCTAAATTTTCATCAACTTGAAATTGTCGTCTGCCCCTTCTTTCAATTTGGACCGTCTGGTATTGGGTTAATATCTAAGTCGGAGCTCAGTGGGCGTGTCCGTCGATCCGTTGTTTTAGATAACCTTAGTTAGACTTCAAAGAATATTGATATTTTTGAATGCGATTAATTATTAAATAATTTAATTTTTAGTTTCGTCTATCAAAAACGAGCGTTCTGATTGGTCGAAAAAAATTCATAACTCCATGAACAAAATTTTGAGCACGCAGCGATTTTGTATGCTTCCGCACAAAATAGTCCCATACATAAAGGTATCAAAATTTGTTGGTTTTTTTTTTTTTTTTTTTTTTTCGCTCGATGCTATTAAATTAGAAGAAATGAAGCGAATATTTTTTTGTTTTTATGGTGGTTTGAACCGAAAAAAATTCGCAGGACAATTGTTTGGTCATAAGGAAAGTTCCCTTCAGAAATGAAATGGATCCATAAGAAAACACAGGAAAAGGGGCCACAAAGATTATCAATCAAACATTTTCGTAATCGCGATAAAGTAAAAAATTATTGAAAATTTCACAGGATAATAGGTTTATAAGAAAAGTATCTTTCGGAAATTGATTGGATCCGTCCAAAAACACCGGGAAAATGGGGCTTATTGAAAAAATAAAGTCCATTTATTATTTGATTCTCTAGAAACTTTCATAGGATGATTGTAGGGTCATAAGGTAGGTTCCTGTCCGAAATCAAGAGGATCCGTCTGAAAACACGGGGAATGGGCCTTTCGGGAATTTCACTCAAAATTTTCTCGTTTAGCCCTTTTCTGTTTTTCGAAAGTTTAGACTGGTCCAATTTGAAAGACGTTGCAGACGCCAATGAAAAATGAGAAGAATTTGAAGCAAAATCATCCTATATTGTAGAAAATAGTGTGAGAAAATAAGAAATTGCTTGTCACAAGCAACTTCTTATCTCACAATATTTTCTAGAGTATAAAATCACATGGACGTAAAAATTAGGGACTGTACAGGAAAGGGTTAAGCAATATAGTCGATAAGTATTATCTGATTCTATTGAAACTTTAACAGTTATTTTAGAGTCATGAGGATAGTTCCTTCTGGAGTACATCTGTCAGTAAAACAGTCGTCAATTTAACTCTTTTTGATTAATTTTAAATGTTGATGTGTAAGAAAACGGATGTTATATAGTGCTTGACCCTTTCCTGTACAATCACTGGTTTTTACGTCCTTGTGATTTTATACTAGAGAAAACATTGTGGGAAAAGAAGAAATTGCTTGTAACAAGCAATTTCTTCTTTTTCACAATGTTTTCTACCCTACTGAATGGTTATATTTCAAATTAAATCCACTTTAAATTTTCGTCTGCAAAACCTTGGAATTTGGGACAGGTCTAAAAAAATGAAACAGGAAAGGGTTAAATACACTTTGATTTCTAATGAAGGCAATAGCCGAAACTTAATCAAAATAGTTAAATTGATTGTTTTACATTAATTCCCTATTGGAATACTTATTGCTCTTGCAATTTACCAGAAAACACAGGAAAATGTGCTGAAGGACTGTTGCTCGATAAAGTATGGGACATAAAGACCAATTTGTTATTTTCATTCTATTCGTTCTTCTTGAAGCAATTAAGTACCTTAAATATTAGATTAAATTAGGGGGAAAACTTAATGGCCAGTAGATTTTCTCTGGTCCGAATGGGCCTCTTGTTATTGAAAGAAAATTAACCCTATCGCTGTTCTAACTATAAAGTTATTCTAAAATTATTCTAAAGGTCGCACCGGATTAGGAAAAAGATATAAAAGAGTAACAGGAAAGAATGCAAGATGTTCTTTTTAATCTAGTGTCAATTGAAAATCCCCTGGAACGGTCGTTATATTCGGAGAGATTTTTGTTAAAGGTCAATCTTGTTAATATTTCGATGAATGGAAGAACTTCTAAATTGAAGCTTTATTAATAATGACATTTCTCTGTCATTTTAATGCCCGTACACGTCCATAAAACACGGGATTCGGATCCTCGATAGAAACTCCCCCGCAAATCGAAATTTGTCTCGCGTCATGAGAAAAATTACACATAACCCGTTACCACACAATGACGCTTTTAGACTCCCCACATAAAAAGAGTTGGAAAAACAAAGTGTGAAATGAAGAAATTTGAAAAAACTCTAAAATTCCGTATACTATTACATAATTATCATCTGCAGCTACTTTCAAATAGGATCGGTCTAAAATCTTGACGTCTGGTAGTGGGTTAAGAGGTTTTTGTCGCCAAACGATGCTATGTAATGCTATAACCTCTTTCTTAGACAACCTGCACAGTTTACGCAGTCTGGGAAGGTCGGAATTCTATCTCCTTGGACTTTCTTTGTGGTGTTGTTATTTATCTATTTTGTTGGTGTTGATGTTGATGCTTTTGATGTTTTCACAACTGTCCAGTTTAAATGACTACTAATTCATTTTTCGAGATTCGAATTAACCCGTTACCAGACGGTAAAACTTTAGACTGGTCTAAATCAAAAGGAGTTGCAGAAGACAATTTGAAGTTTATGAAATTTTAGACTTTTTCAACTTTCTCGGTAGAAAATATTGTGATATCTCTGGTTCTACTAAAGGCATTCACTTGAAACTTGGTACCCTCGTTCACTATTAAAATAGCAACCTTTACAATCAAGGGGGATAAATCTAGATGCATTTTATCATCAATCCAGCACCCATCAGACAAACGTAGGCACCCGTAGGCGGTGCTCTTGTTTTACTTTGTAATATGACCTAGGTTGCGACAGTGAATAAACCTATTGAATATTTTTAGCCAGCAAAGCGTCAGCTTTGATAGCTTAAGTTAACAGACAAAATTTTGAGGTCTTCTCAGAGTTCAACGAGTGCAAACTGTTGCTACTGGAGGCTTAACCACTAAACCCATTGAATGCATACGCCGTAAAAAGCAGTTCTTATGTATTTCAGAAATATTGCAAGTTCAACTCCTAGGTATTCTGGCTCACCTGATACGTCGTGACCAAATGACTCTCATAGTCTTCTAAGAAGTTGCAGACGACAATTTCAAATTGTTAAAATTATGAAATATTTATCTCTTTGGCTAGAAAACAATGTGGAATTTGAAGATATTGCTTGTAACAAGCAATTTCTTCATTTTCCACATTGTTTTTCCGGGAGTTTTTTTTTATAAAGGAGCGTAAAAGGGGGATTGTTTGGGAATGGGTTAACGCCCTGGTTACTTTAACCTCGTTTATTTATCATGATAACCATTTACGAAGAAGATTACTTAACAAGACCATGCTTTGCTAGCTTACAGTATTTTCAGTGCTTTGATTGATACATGTGTGATATTATACTTGTTTAAAATAACTAAGCTAATGATATAACCCTATAAATACGACTGACCATTTTTTGAGAAAATGACGTCATTATACATACAATGACGTAATTTTACAAAAACGTTAAATGTTTTGCAGATGATCAATCATTTCATTTTCTAAGAATGTTATCGATTTGTCGAAAATATGATCATATCATAAATAAAATATTGTCTCTCACCAATGGCCGTAAACCTAAGTTGGAAAGCAGCTGGGGGCTAAGAAAAGGATGCAGTGGTATTAATTGTTTGATAAATACCAGGAATCCATTGTTAGGTGCTCCAGCAGACGCTATATGACTGAAATTCTGTTAAAAGTGGCGTTAAATCTCATTCAAGCAATCGACCAATCTCACCAATGGTAGGATAATCGTAAAGCTAAGTGGGGTGAGCAGCTTGGGGCTCGGAAAGGATCTAGTAGTAGTAGTACTGGTGCGAGAAACAACAGGAATCCATGGTTAGGTACTCTAGCCGCCGGGATACGACTGGAATACAGTTAAAAATGGCATTAAACCATTGATTTGGCAAATAAAAAATCACATAAATTTCGGCCAATGTAGAGGGTCCCAGTTCACTTCAGGTCGAAAGGAATTATTTCAATGGTCGATTTCATTTTTGTTTCCCAGACCCGATCGATCAATTATATAACCTACTAACTTCAGACTGATGCCACTTTCGATTTTTAAAATCAAGATTCGTTAAACTCGACGGAGGTACCAGTCTACTGCCAACTTGTCACCTTAGGTTTTATCCACGACATTTTATGGTTAGCTTAAAAAGGTAAAGAAAGCTTTGTTTTGAAGTATGAGTATGCTCAAAACTTAACCCGAACTCTTTTTCTTTTGAAGTGAGATGTTTGACATTTTTCATATATATATATATATATATATATATATATTGGATCTAGTAAGTAAAATGTGAAAAAGAACAACATCGATATCGCAAGAATAGACAGGTACAGTCTAGATCTATGTTGATGTCAACCTCGGTACCAGTCTATACAGAACGACTGGGTGTTATTTGGTGCACGCTTTTGTGCGTGTCTCTCATTATTCAAGCAATTTGCCATTCTGAGATCTTTTATTTAAGGGTTATTTTTGGCAAAATTAAGCTGATTCTATTTAAACGCACGATCTACTGCCTTTCTCCTGTAAATTAGTATTGGTATTTATGGACCAAAACCATTTCCTTTTTTGTTGGATTTATCTAATTTATTCAATTATTTCATTAATTACCTGTGAAGGACATCTGATGCCGTATTTACCCTTCAACAAAGAAAACATTTTAACCCTTGTCATGCTGGATAAAATTCCTCTCCTGAATTGAATGGAAATAAAAGGGAAGAAAATGCTCGGAGGCCCTGATATTGTGAGTATTTTTAATTATTCTTTTTACAACTCTGACTTGAAATATCAAGCTGATGGTTTAGACTAAGATCCGTCTGCACATGTCTGTATGCCGATCTTAGTCTATACTTCCTGCCAAAGCAGGAATATTCCGGGTTCAGCATGACAAGGGTTAAGATTCTTTGCACTAGACTGAGATTCCTCTTTTCATAAAAAAAACAATTCATCGCTGACCACGTACACAGACTCCAACAGAAAGTACGACTTTGATATCAAATGGCGACATTTGCAAAAATTTATGGTCAGAAATACGTTTCAAAAACGTTTAAGGCGCGACTTGAAACCAACATAAATGTATCACACAAATGTCGACCAGTGTTGGAGTCCAAAGCTCACCCTCGATTTGAATGTAAGATTTATAAGGTCTAGCTTTTTTATACTGACAGCGGCTATCCGTTTTTGAACATTGATATCCCTTTTGCCATTTATGAGAAATGGACCCATACATCCCATTGTCTAATATTTGACTGGTTGATTGAATGGAGTTTAACACCACTTTAACAGTATTTCAGTCATATCGCGAAGTCTGGAACACCTAACAATGGATTCCTGGTATTTCTCACACCAGTACTACCACTACATTCTTTCTGAGCCTCAAGCTGCACATCCCGCTTATGTCTATCGATGATCCACCCACAGGTTAGAGATATAGGCCAGAAAAGGGATATTCGCCCTACCACTGCGCTATGGCCGCGGCTTGAATATACTACCTAGTACAGGTAGTTTAGGTACGGCTTGGCAAAATTTGATGTAAAGTTGGGTAGAGGTTTTGTGTGTTTCTTTTTTAACTCACATCGAAAAGTTCCGACGATGTTGTCCAAGCAGCCTGACCAGAGTCGAAGCCTGTCGAAGATCATAGGAGGCTCATTTTCGATTAAATCGTTTTTCTTTTCGCAAAATTGTAGACCTGCCCAAATTAAAAGATTTTTCAGTCCGTCGTCGATAATCTTCTCCCAAACCGCTCAGCCAATTTGGATCAAACTTTGCAGGAAAGTTCCTTTGTTGACTCTTTGCATTTTTTGTGGATCTTTTGATTGGTTGGCAGGACGGGGCTTATCAGACTTAGATAACTCATGAAATGATTCTTTACAAAATCTACTGCTCCTTAACCATTGGAAAGATTTGGACCAAACGCGGGAGGAACGTTCAGAGGGTGTGCCTTTAAAAAACTTTTTCGTGAATTGATCCGTCAAAAATTATGGATGTGGCAGGGCTAGGCTTATCAGACTTAGTGAAATCATTAAATTATTTTTCTAAACCTTCTCCCCTGAACCGCTGGACCGATTTGGACCAAACTTTGCAGGAAGTTCCTTGGATGATCCTTGTCAAACTTGTTCGTGACTTTTTTTATTCATCAAAAAGTGAATGGGTAGGGCAGGGCTTATTTGACTAATCATGAAATAATTCTTTAAAAGTAGTATCCTCCTAAACCGCTGGGGCATTTTGATGCGCGATAGGGCTAGACAGAATGCGGCTGATCAGAGTTAGAAAAACCATGAAATAATTTTTAATCATCTCGTCCAGGATTACTGAGCTAAGATCGTCCTAACTTTGCACGAAAGTTCTTCCGGTATTCCATTTTTGCTGCCCACTGACAATATGATACCTTGATTTCCAGCTTTTTCCGGATCTTATAATCAGATTTATGTCGGAATTTCACACATTCCCCACTGGATCTACGCATGGTGAGAAATTCCCCCAACTAATGTACCAAAAGTAATGCTTGGCTTGGATTTGTTAAGTAACCTTCTTCGTCAAAGGTTATCATGATGACTAAACGAGTTTGGAGTAACCCAGGAGTTAACCCATTTCAATATGACAAAATCTTAGACTGGTTCAAATTGGGATTAGTTGCAGACGACAATTTCAAGTTGGTTGAATTTAGAAGATCTTTCCCTTGTAGGGTAGAACACATTGTGGACACTGAAGAAATTGTCAACAATGTTTTCTAAAGGTTTTTCTTTGGATTCTTAAAAATTGAGTGGGAATAAGTTATATAGCATGCTTTAAAAGAATTTCTACTATTTGAATAGAGTTTGCAATATTTCTGAAATACATTAGAACTACTTTTTATGGCGTAGGAATTGAATGATTTAGTGATTAAACCTCCAGTGGCAGATTGTACCCGTTGAAATCGAAGAAGACCTCAAATTTTGTCTGTTAACTAAAGCTATCGAAGCTGACGCTTTGTGTAAAGGTCCCAATTTACCTTGCGGTTAACATTTCTAATATGCGATTCATTGGTCGATTTATGGGGCTAAACGTCACTTTAACCGTATTTCAGTCATATCACGGTGGCCGGAGCACCGAAGCATCGATTTTTGGTATTTCTGGCACCAGCACTGCCACAACATCCTTTCCTAGTTTTAGCTGCTTAGTCCAATTGATGTTTACGATTATCCATCAAATGGTGAAAGACAAATTTCGGAAAGAATATTCGCCGCGGCCGAGAATCGATCCCTGGACCCCATGATTTGGGGTTCTACGCGCTACTAACTGTACTTTGGCTGCGGCCGCCAAATATACAATTCAAACCGTGTATCTACATGTGCATTATCACGAACACATGCACAAAATGTACACGTGGATGTGATAGTTTCGATTTAGATCATTTTGGTATATTAATATCGGTCTGTCCAATTTCTGTGTTATCTTAGTCAATTTAACACACACACAAACACACAAATAACCTTTGACTAATCATTAGAGTTGCAAGTTTATTCAGTTTTAAATCAATTCTATAAACGTTTTCAATTAAGAACCTGACCCGAAAAAATATCTTTCTCGTATTCCGTAATACGCCCCTCAAGAAAACGGGTTAAGAAAACATTGTGGAAAATGAAGAAATTGCTTAAATAAAAGTTTCATCAACTTTGAATTGTCGTCTGCATATTCTTTCAATTTGGACCATTCTAAATTTTTGTTGTGTGGGAATGCTGAGGGTAAGATGTAAAATATTATGTTTCCAAAGCCTAGTATCTGGTTATTCTGTTGGGAGCGTAGGGGATTTTATGTTGTGGAGCAATACAACATCTTGTATTTGATTTGGGCTAATTTGTAAAATTTTAATATTTCGCGATACCGAAGGTGGGAATTAGAGGTATTCGGATTTAACTTTAATTTTTTATTCCTTTTATTCACGAAATAGAGCAAATTAATGAATCGAAGGTTCTAAATAATTGACCAATCACTACTGTCAATCAAATAATCAGTCGGCCAATGAAATTATTCATTTAGACTGGAACTCCAACATTGATCGATATTTATGTGAAGCATTTTTGTTGGTTTGGCGACATAAACGTCGAAATTTTAGCTTATTCAAGCTGTAGTTACGACGTTCGGCTCCCCAACTAACTATCATTTTTTGTTACATACTACTGGCCATAGATTCTGCAAAATAACGCTGTTTAAAATTGGAGTTGAGCAAGCAAAGCGTCAGCTTTGATAACTTTAGTTAACAGACAAAAATTTAAGGTCTTCTCAAAGTTAATCGAATACAAACTGCCACTGGAGGCTTAACCACTAAATCCATTAAATGCCTACGCCATGAAAAGTAGTTCTTGTATTTAAGGAATATTACAAACTCTATTTTGAGAACTCTATCAGATGCATGCTATTTAACCCATTCCCACTCAATTCCGCTTTTTAAGCATATCAAGAAAAAGGCGTTAGAAAAAAGTGTGGACAATGAAGAAATTGCTTGTGACAAGCAATTTCTTCATTGTCCACATTGATTTCTACCCAACAAGGGAAAGATTTTCTTAATTCAACCAACTTGAAATTGTCGTCTGTAACTTCTTAACATTTGAACCAGTCTAAGTTTTTGTTAAATTGTAATGGGTTAACTCCTGGGCTACTGGGTTAACCTCGTTTGTTTAGCAAAGAAGACCACTTAACAAAACTTTGCTAGCTTACAGTACTTACAGTACTTTGATTCAAAATCGGTCGGGTAAGATGATACACGAAAATCCTCTATTGTTTACATGGTATGTCGCTCTATTTTTTACGCGTCGAAAAATTAGGATAATGTCAAAAATGTGTGAAATTGAAAAAAAAAATCTTTCAGTTACTTGTTTTAAAATTCACAAACAAGCCTTCCCCAGTTCAATATTCTTGTCACTTATTCAGTTTTGACATATCACATTTTAAGAAAAATATCGTAGCAACTTGTATGAAAAAGAATCTTGTCCTTAAACCCCAAACCCATTTTCACTGAAAGAAGAATAAAACACTCAAGCACAAACAACTATGGCATAAAAACTACTTTGGACAGGTGCCTTGAAAATTCTAAGATATTGTTAGGGTTTTTGTTGTTGTTGTTGCTTTCGTGGTTTGCTTTTTTTTTTTTTTTTTTTTTTGTTGAATTATTTTTTGTTTGTTTTGTTTATTCTGTTTGCTTGTTGTAATATATGTTGAAAAAAATCATCGCGCGGAAAAATAGGTCTGCGATACGCATCGAAACACTATTTACCTTTTACTTCGTAACAATAGTTGATGCAAGCTGAAGTTTCGACGTTTTAGTCGCCAACTGTCCATTTAATTAAACTGTTGTTGATGTTGTTGTTTTTATGTAACTATTATGAAATTGTAAAATAATGTCATATTTAAACTTACTTCCTGTCGGAGATCAGTGGGCGTGGCAAGCGATCCGTCAATTTATCAGGGTCATACCTCCTGAAATTGTAGCACGTGTTTCAGAGGCATACATTACCCCATTCCCACACAATGATGCTTTTCGACGCTCCCCCAGAAAAAAAATCGGGGAAACATTGTGTATATTGTAAAAATTGCTTACAATTAACAGTTTCTTCATTTTCAATAATGTTGTTAAAAAAATCTTAGTTTCATACTCTTTTCATTGTCGTTTGCAATGCATCTCTTTTCAATCTGGACCAGTCTAAATTAAGCTATGTGGCAATGGTGTAATCAAATGTCGGAAACGGTTCTTGACGGGGGCCGAACCATTGACATCATAATTGAGAGTCCGACACGCTACCGACTGCACTATGTCAGCGGCCACCAAAGAAAATTAAAATGGATTCCAGTGATGCGATCGGGATTCGAACCCTTGATCTTCAACTTCTATGGATCATGGATCTGCAGCCCTAACCAGTCAGCCATGCAAGGCCGCTACATGTCGTTTGCTCTTCTTCAAAATCCCCAACACCTAATTATTGTTCGAGAGGGGGAAGTTGAGAATCCATCTCGTGACCGGGATTTAAGACAATATCGACTAGGGTAGCCCGATATAACTGAAGATAATTTGGACACGCCAGTAGAAAACAACCCCTTCTGAGCAATTCGAAATATTCAACCATGGTCAGACTGCGCTTTCTGCACAGAATAGGATCGCAATTGACGAATCGATGGCTCCGTAAACTGAATTCGCTTTCCGCGCCCACTGACTCCGACAGAAGGTTCGACTTCGTTGTATAAAAGCGTTATACTGTAAAAAGTGTGGCTAGGAGCATGAAACAAAATATACTACCGTTGGTTGGCGACTTAAACGTCGTAACTACAGCTTGATCAAGCTGTAGTTACGACGTTTAAGATGCCTAAAACCGGGAAAAAAAGGCCTCGCATAAATATCGACCAATATCGGAGTCCCAAGTTCACTTCGGGTCTAAATATATGATTTGATTTGTCGATTGATTCCTTGATTGTTAGCCGCGATAATTCCATGGATCTAAGAAGACCCTTTTTACCTTACTATCTGTTTGTTCTCGGAAATGCGAGTATAATTCATCTCGGCTGGATATATATATATATATATATATATATATATATATATATTTAAGAGATGAAGAGAATATTTTTTTTTGTTTTGTTTTCATGGAGGTATGAACCGAAAAACTAATCACACTGTATGAATAAGCGAAGCGGATTCATACATTGTGTGATTAAGTTTTTCGATTCATACCTCCATGTAAACAAAGAAAATTATCTTTATTTCTTATATTTTAATAGTATCGAGCGAAAAGAGCAAAAACTTCACAAATTTTGATACTTTTTTCTATGCACTATTTTGTGCGGAATCATACAAAATTACTGTGTGCTCAAATTTTTGTCGTTGGAGTTATATATTTTTTTTTTCGACCAATCAGAACGTCCGTTTTTGATAGACGAAACAAAAATTAAATTATTTTCTTATAGGATCCTGTTTTCGTGTGGCGGGTCACATTTGTATAAATGGTAAATGGGTCATCTGAGAAGAGCGAAAAGAGTTCGAATCTCTTTAGACTGCGCTGACTGTGTAAGTTAACCAGGGTCGACATTCATCGCACAAGACACATTTTATAAATTTAGGATAAAAATTCCATTATTTCATAACTTTATGTGCAGAAATATCAACCCTTATTGACCTGTGTTATATCCGGTCTCTCTTTTGTTGGAGCGGATTACATGGGTAATCGTCTTTTAGAATGACGGGCCACAAAGCTTTTTGCAAGGATAAGATTTCCTTACAGGGCAAAAACTGACGCCATTGTCCTACACAAAAAAACTGTTGGGGATTTCTTTCTAGGCTGTAATGATTACATCACTCATGACTGCTTACAGCCAGATGTCTGGATAAGAACTATTACAGAATCTCAGTTTTGAACCTTATGTTGTTGTTAGACTACTGTTTAGTCTCAGCGAGTCGATTTTAATGAATGTCCTGATGAAAGCGTTTGACGTAAAAGTAATTGGAATTCCAGTTTTAAATAAGATTCCGCCTTTCTAGCTGGAGCTACCAATATCCTTGTCCCATGAAATGTATATTATTTTGTACTGTTAAAATCAGTCCACAATAGACTACCTTATTATCGTCGTTAGGCGTGCAAAATGTCGTAACTACAACTTGAATAAAGCTGTAGTTACGACATTTTGCGCGCACAACGACGTTTTGTGTGCGCTTAAAAGAGGGGGGGGGTATGGTTATTTCATACCGAAACAATAGATCCGATTTATTTTTGTTTCCGATCCTGGTTGAAAGTTTGATGTTTTGCTTACTTGAGTATAAAAAATGAAGTTACTGAGTGCCAAAAGGTCACAGAAAAGTCGGTATTTCTTTCCTTTAAAATCTCCGGGAAATTCAGAGAATATCGGGAAATATAGCCAAAGAAAATGTCTGAACAAAAGTAGTCGGAGAAATGTTACCTTCAGGAATTTATTGTTAATATTTCAAGAGAACAATATCATGTAAAGAAAGGCTCTACAGCTCTTGTAGGGACGAAATTTTTCATTCAAGGAATCCGAAATCTCACTTACTTCGACCACTCATCACTATAACTTGTACATCTATAACAACAATGGGCGATAAAATGTAACCTGGCGAAGACCAACTTGCGTCTAATTTCTAAAAATGCAAGCTGAAGTCTAAATTTACTATCGCTGGCCCTGCCCACTCATTCTTTTGGCCACACCCATTGAATCCAACAGGAAGTGCCACTTAGATTTTAAACGGTGGTATTTTGCAAAATTTATGATACTTAGCATGCAACAAAAATTAGTAGAGTTGGTTGGCGTCCTAAGCGTCGTAACTACACCTTGAGTAATTCGCCAAACCAACCAAAGGGATTAACAAAAATAGTTCAAAACTCATTTCTGATCTGAATGGATGATTTCATTTGGCGACTGGTCATTTGATTGACAATCGCCATTGGTCAATTGTATAAATTGTAAACTAAGGAGACTGAATAAAAGACCGATACAAGCCTATTGGTTATAACAACATAGTCACCGATGTTGTGATTTTAAAGGTTTTTGTTTGTAAACAAGAGACATTTTATCCCCGTTTTAGTATAGATTCTTTTTTGTAGGGAGACCAAAACTCGGTCATGATTTTTATCCAATATTTCGGACAGACATACATTGGAGCAAGTTCACGGTGAATGTTTCGGGCTAGGCCAAACTTTTACAATTTCGTCTATCAAAAACGAGCGTTCTGTCTTGGCCGAAAAAGTATTCATACCTCCATAAACAATATTTTTAGCACGCAGCTATTTTGTATGCTTCCATACAAAATAGTTTCATACAAAAAATGTGCCGAAATTTGTTTAAGTTTTGCTTTTATTCGCTCGATGTTTTGAAATTATAAGAAATGAAGATTTTTTTTTTTTTTTTTTTTTCATGTAGGTATGAAACTAAACACCTAATCACACTTAAGTATAAATCCGCTTCAGTGTGATTAGTTTTATTGTGTTATCGTGATAAATAAAAGAGGTTAAAGTAACCCATGAGTTAACCCTTTACAGCACGACTCAATCTTAGGCTGGTTCAAATCAAAAGAAGTTGCAGACGACAATTTTAAGTTGGTTGAATTTAGAAATATTTCCATTGTTGGGTAAAAACATTGTGGACAATGAAGAAATTGCTTGTAACAAAAAATAGTTTTTTCTTGAGATTCTTATAAAGAGGAATTGATGGGGATGGATTAAATAGCATGCTTTTGAAAGAGTTCTCTACAATTTGAATACTGTGTAATAATCCTGAAATACATGAGAACTGCTTTTTATGGCGTAGACATTCATTTGATTAAGTGGTTAAACCTCCAGTGGCAGTTTGCACTCGTTGAACTTTGAGAAGACTTCAAATTTTCGTCTGTTAAAGTGAGCTATCAAAGCTACCGCTTTGCTAGCTAAAATATAAAATGGTTGGTTTGCGACATAGAAAAAACAAAAATGTTTCACCTTAACGTCGATCAATATCGGAGTTCCAAGTCCACTTTATGTTTGATAAGATTGGTAGGACCTACGTTTATTTAATGAACTAGGGTCGCGGCCATATCGCAGTTGGTAGCGAATCTGACATTGAATCGTGAGGTCAAAGGCAAAGCAAATATTCCTTCCAACATTTGTCTCCCACCGATGGGTGGATAATCGTAAACCTAAGTGGGATGGACAGCTTGGGGGGGGGGAGGGGGCTCGGAAAGGATGTAGTGGTAATACTAGTGTAGGGAATACAAGGAATCCATGATTAGGTGCTTCAGCCGCCGCGGTATTACTCTTAAATTGTTAAAAGTTGCTTTAAATCCCATAAAAACACACATTTTGATTAGACGTAAAAGCGCTAATGTGATGTAAACTTTGACAAATCAGCCACTCCAGGACATCTCAATTGACTTATCGTTTGTCCCGCCCCCTGACTCAGCTAGCCCCGCCCACTTGGATCCGATAAGAAGGTTAACTTAACCCATTCCCACACAACAAAATTTGTAGACTCGTCTAAATTGAAAGAAGCTGCAGACAATAATTTCTAGTTGATGGAATTGTATTTTTCCCCTCTTTTGGATAGAAAACATAGTGGAAATGAAGAAATTGCCTGGTACAAGCAACTTCTTCATTTTCCACAATGTTTTCCAAAACCTTTTTCTTGGGGGCGTAAAAGGAGGGATTGCGTGGGAATGGGCTAAATTTTCAACGGCGTTATGTTGCAAAACTTTTGGCCAGTAATATGTAACAAACAAGTAAAATGGTTGGTTGGATAAGCTGTAATTACGACGATCAAGTCGCAAAAGCAACCAAAATGATTAAGATAAATACCGGCCAATGCTGGAGTTCAAAGTTCATTTCCGGTCTAATTGAATGCTTTGATTGGTCGACAGGTTCTTTGATTGACAGATACGATCCGTTAATTAGCAGAGCTTGTGCGCACATTCAAACTTGAGAAGTCGCAGACTCTTTGATCATGAACTTCTGGGGTCAAAAAACACAAATATCGAACTATGAGTATAAATTTTCTTGTAAAGATATGAAATGAGTATTTTATTTCTATAGTACATTAGATATATCATGAAGAAAATTAGAGATAAAAAACACTCTGTCTTTTTCCTTTACAAATTTCTCTCAAGGGGTTTTTTGTCGTCTGTACCTTCTTTCAACTTAGAAAAAGTCTAAATTCTTATCATCTGCTTATGCTTTGGATTATGCTTTGGCGTCCAAAGACTTTAATTTACTATTGATATAGTTTTCCCCCCAACCAAAAAATGTGTCATCCACCTAGCTTTGGCTACTGCCAGTGAAACAAGGCGGAGGTTCAAGAATCAAAGAGCAACAATTTTGTCCAAAATCAGATATCGTCGTTGGGCGAGTAAAACGTCGTAAATACAGCTTTATTTAAGCTGGATTTACGACATTTTACTCACCAAGCGACCACGCATGGCACCTCCGAAGCCATTGTTGCAATCGAAAGAAAATGAATCGGTATTAACGATTTGACAGTTGGGGGGGGGGTAGATTACAGGGTTGATAGCCTATACTTTTAAAGTACGCCTGACCTTTTGTCCTTTAAATAGATATGAACTTTCCCCTATCGATAAACAATTTTATGTCGGGTCGATTTCAAACTCACGGGATTTGTATAGAAGCCCTTCTGTTCTGTTAGCTTTTAAGTTAATAACGCAAGCAGTAAATTGAAATAATTTCTCGCATAAACATGATGTGTAATTCGTTGATCACAAATTGAAGTATTTTAGAACCTTTTATCGAAAGGCTCTTTTGCTCTTGTCGTCATCATTTCCCTGTCGATAAATGTACCCTTTTTTTTTGTAAGAGATTGTTTGTTGCTATTATATTTGTCACGGTAATTACCTCACTGCAAACACTTCTGCGATGAGCTAAATGACAGGTATCTTGTCAAACAAAGGAATGAAATATATATCATTTTTCTGTTGTTTGACAAGAAATAAAACATTAAGGACATACTAACTAGGGTTCAAGATACATTAAATGAGCATTAAAACTTAATAATTTCCCTTTAAACTACCGAACTACTTTTGTTATAAAACCGTTTGAAATATTTACAGAAAAACATCTTATATTCATGCTCCGTTGTGGTATTGGTGACGTATCAACAGACTATTTACTGAGCCAATTACATGCACAGAGGAACCGAAGTGCAAGAGAGTGATTTCTGTGAACCGTCGACTTTTTTGATAACAGATTTATTTTTATGTTGCCAACATAAAAATAATTTTCAACTTTATTTTCGTTTTCTGTTCAACAACGCTTTTCATACCGGGCTTGTGATTTTAAAATAGGTCTGTACACAATTTTATCGAATTTTTTAGGTTTCCTTCAGAGAGATTGTTTGTCCCTAAGAGAACCCTAGAGCCAGTTGAACGTAATATTGCAATTCCGTGTACTCACGCATATTTCAACTCGTATATGCTTAGTTCTTGAGCACAAACAACTGATTTTATCTCTATCATATTCTTAGCTAATTGTCACGCTATTTAACAATCCCTGGTCCCCCCCTCTTATTGTGTTAGCCCTTCTTTTGACTCCAAGCGGAAGTTCCACTTCGATATGAAACGACGTTAATTTGCGAAAATTGTAGCCAGTAGCGTGTAACAAAAACCTAGAAAGGTTGGTTGGCGAACTTTCCTTATTCATGCTGTAGTTAAAATGTTTAGGTCGCCAAACGAACAAAAAAGTTTCAGGTAAATGATGGCCAATACTAGTTGGGCTCGAACCCGTGACCTTCAGAACACGAGTCAAACCGTATTCACAACACGGCGACAGACAGATTAAATTCGGTTAACTAGGTCAATCTGTACCGTACAAGTGTAATCGTTCTCGGCTCTATCGAGGTCAACATTCTCTTAATCTTGCTTCGTCATCTATACTACCGGTTTTATGTAATCTGACCCGAAATATTAGTTGTTTCATAAGCTTGTTTACCAAAATCATCAAAAACGATAACCCGGATTTTCCCGGAAAAGGGTATTTGGGGTGATTTATGGGCGCAATATGAAAGTTCACTATAATACAACATTGCTATTTCACATACCAAAGCGCTGAAATCACTACTTTTTTTTGAAAATTTAACAAATGCCAAAGGTTGTTTTTATATGCACGAAGCCTACGAATTTTACTAGGACATCGTTTTAGTAAAGCTTAAACTCATGCAGGTTTCTTTATTCTTTTGTGTATTTATTTATCTATTTCTTGTTTGTTTAAGATATTCATGATCAGGATAGAAAAAATGAAAATGACCTTAGCATTTTAGTATAATATCTCTAGTGCAGTATATTTGGTTTAAGAGACCATTCGTTGGACGGCCAAAAAAAGTAGTCGCTTATGAGACAGGATGCTTAAACACATTTTTGTGAAAAATATGAAGGGTTGATTCGGCTGCATATATACATTATAAGAAAATTTTCGCAAAACACGATGTTTTGGGAGGGGGGCTCATTAGAATCGTCTCTCTGAGACCATTCTAATGATTTCCAACAACTTTGGATTAAGGTTTGATATTTTTTAGCAAATCCGACCACTTCCTTATTGGAGCTTTGGATTCCATAAAGAGGATTTCGATTGTGGTCGCTTAATGGTTTGGTTGCTTTATAGAGATGGTCGGTCGGGTAACATCGATTGTGTTAACAATAGCCATGAGGTGTAATACCAAAACATTACTAAAATAGCTAATTATCGTCTAGAAATTCTTTAAGTTTGGACCAATCTAAATTCGTCTAGTGAACGTTAAATGCTTTTTGCCTTTTGAAAAAAAAAATCAGTTTTAGCCGCCATCATATAGTCCAGTTGGTAGCCCTCCACACTCCTAATCTTCAATCACGGAGAGTCATGGTTTAGATCCCCGGTAGCGGCACATATCCTTCCCGACATTTGTCTCTTTTCAATGGGTGGATAATCGTATACCTAAGTTGGATAGCTACTGGAGGCTAGGAAAGGATGTAATGGTGGTACTGGTGCAAAATACGAATTCATTGTTACATGTAGGTGCTCAAGCCGCCGCGATATGACGGAAATACTGTTAAAAGAGGCGGTAAATCCTATTTAGACAAAAAAAAAAAAAAAAATTGATATTTAACCCTTTACTCTTCAATCCCTGGCTTTTAAATCCCCGTGATTTTATAATTGAGAAAACAGTGTAGAAAAAGAAGAAATTAGTTGTTACAAGAAATTGCGAAAGTGTAATTGAGAAAACGTCATAGAAAAGAAGATATTTCTTGTCACTAGCAATTTCTTCTTTTTCTGCAATATTTTCTCCCCCAACTCATGCTTATTTTTTCAAATTAGATTTATTTTAAATTTTCGTCTGCAAAACCTTTGGATTTGGACAAGTCTAAAATTTGTAAAAAAAAAAAAAAAAACAGGAAAGGGTCAAATACGGGTTTTACTTGGCTTGGCGGTAAGAGCGACGGGCCCGTGATCTGAGAGGGTGCGGGTGGGACTCTCATCCGTGCCGTTGGTCAAATGAAATTTCCGGAGACAAAGCAATCGACACCCCTGTCTAGTACGGGCGATATCCTGGAAGCAAATGAATAAAAACATATTTTTTGTTCTATCAAAAACGAGCGCACTGATTGGCCGAAAAATATGATACCTCCATGAATACAATTTTGAGCACCCAGCTATTTTGTATTCCTGTGCACAAAATAGTTCCGTAGAAATGTATCAAAATTGTAAAATAATCATCATTAGTCATTAAATTATAAGAAATGAAGGGGGGGGGATTTGGAGGTATGAAACGAAAAACCTATTCACACTAATGTATGAATCCGCTTCGCATTTCCTTACAGTGTGATTAGGTTTTTCGTTTTATACCTTCATGAAAATGAAAATATTCTCCTCGTCTCTTGAATTATTCATTTTTAAATTCGTTTATCTATGATAATTCAAGTATTTGGATTGGGCCTTTTTCCACATACTTCAAAGTACTTAAGAGATGAAGAAAATATATTTTGTTTTGATGGAGGTAAGAACCGAAAAACGTAATCACACTCTATGAATACAAGAAGCGGATTCATACATTGTGTGATTAGATTTTTCGGTTCATACCTCCATGAAAACAAAAAAATATTCTCTTCATTTCTTATGATTTAATAGCATGGAGCGAAAATAAAAGCTTTACAAATTTTGATACCTTTTTGTATGGGACTATTTTTTGCGGAAGCATACAAAATCGCTGCGTTCTCAAATTTTTGTTTGTGGAGTTATGAATAATTTTTCGACCAATCAGAACGCTCGTTTTTGATAGACGAAACCTAAAAGTAAATTATAAAGCTTTGAGAACGCAACTATTTCGTATGCTTGCGCACAAAGTATGGCTCTACTGCTTCCCTTCGGATAAAATTCGGACAAAAAGGAATCTCTCTAAAAAATAATCCAGAATAGTTCAAAGCCCGATATGAAAAACTTTACCTATCTAAAAAGATCATGATTTCAACATAAAATTAGTTTTAAAGTCATATCGTTTCCTGTTCGGCAAAGCTTGTTAAATAATTTTAATAAAGATTTCAGGTTTACTTTTGTTAGAAAAATCTGTACCTTCGAAAGCCATAGAATCTTTATAAAATATTTACTTTATTTTTCGGGATGGCCGTTAAATAAACGAAATAAAGATTTATTTATTTTCTTAGGGGGGGGGGGCGGATTTTATAGAGCGTTGAACCTTACAACTTAATCACATTTTATGAATGACTCCGCTCCGCGTATTCATATAGTGTGGTTACCTTTTAGGTTCCTGCCTCAGTGAAAACAAAAAAAAAGGTGTCCTCATTTCTCAAAATATTCTCTTCGGTCTCAAGGTATAACTCCAATATTTAAACTAACACAATTCAATCGTTTAATCGAAATAATAAAATGTTTTATGGGCACTAAATGACATTTGGCGTCGAAGGGTACTTGAATATAAAGTTCCGTTGTTGTTTTATCTTTTTTACATAACCCCTAATTTCAAAAGGGGGTAAATGGTAACAGGAAGTGTTACGACCGTAAAAGATTAATTGTGACGCGTCACATTAAAGTGATCATCTACGAGTTTTAATCGCTGAACCCTTTCCTCTACGAACCCGGGATTTTTGAGTTGCTGCGAAATAATTGAGAAAATATTGTGGAAAAAGAAGAAATTGCTTGTAACAAACAATTTCCCCCCTTTTCCACAATATTTTTTACCACATAAGATGATTTCATTTCAAATTACATCCAATTTTTATTGTCGTCTGCAACTTCTTCGAAGTAGGTTCAGTTTAAAATTCTAAGAAACGGAAAATGATTAAGGACCACAGCTAGCACAGATCATCAAAAGTTGATGAAAGAAAATATCCAATGAGGTAGAATGACGGAAAAAAATCTCTCCTGGTCTGACTATCTGTTCGCATAGTCTAAACGGGATCCGTCCCCTTACCACAAGGTCACTGCTTGACCGTTCGCATAGTCTAAACGGGATCCGTCCTCTTACCACAAGGTCACTGCTTGACCGTTCGCAAAGTCTAAACGGGATCCGTCCTCTTACCACAAGGTCACTGCTTGACCGTTCGCATAGTCTAAACGGGATCCGTCCTCTTACCACAAGGTCACTGCTTGACCGTTCGCATAGTCTAAACGGGATCCGTCCCCTTACCACAAGGTCACTGCTTGACCGTTCGCAAAGTCTAAACGGGATCCGTCCTCTTACCACAAGGTCACTGCTTGACCGTTCGCATAGTCTAAACGGGATCCATCCTCTTAACACAAGGTCACTGCTTGACCGTTCGCAAAGTCTAAACGGGATCCGTCCCCTTACCACAAGGTCACTGCTTGACCGTTCGCATAGTCTAAACGGGATCCGTCCTCTTACCACAAGGTCACTGCTTGACCGTTCGCATAGTCTAAACGGGATCCGTCCTCTTACCACAAGGTCACTGCTTGACCGTTCGCATAGTCTAAACGGGATCCGTCCTCTTACCACAAGGTCACTGCTTGACCGTTCGCATAGTCTAAACGGGATCCATCCTCTTAACACAAGGTCACTGCTTGACCGTTCGCATAGTCTAAACGGGATCCGTCCTCTTAACACAAGGTCACTGCTTGACCGTTCGCATAGTCTAAACGGGATCCATCCTCTTAACACAAGGTCACTGCTTGACCGTTCGCATAGTCTAAACGGGATCCATCCTCTTACCACAAGGTCACTGCTTGACTGGCGACTCTGTCCTAATCTGACGATACAACCTATATCGGAGAGCAACGCAGATGGGACAGGTTCACCAGTCTAGCGTAAATAGGACAGGTTAACCAGTCTAGGTCACTGTTTGCGTGACGGATCACCAATAATTGACTGATCGCTGGTCACGCCCATTGACCTAAGACAGGAAGCTGTCCTTATATGAGCGCGTGCGTGACATTTCCATCCATTACACATGTGCGCCAAGTAAAGACTCCGATCAGTCTGTGCATCCGCACAGTCTGATCAGAGTCTTCACTCTGCGCTCTGTAGAAAGATACTGACCCAAAGCTTCTTTAAACAATCAGCGAATATTCTAATTGTCCCAAATGGCTGTCCAGGGTGCTCAATGTGTGCAAGTCACGCACATGCGAAATGGTTGGAAATGTCACGCACAGGCTCATATATAGAATCGGCATTACTTTTGAAGAAAAATGCCCATCAACCAAAAAGTAAAGCGATTAATTCGCGACAAAAACGTCATAACTACAGATTGAATCAGTTGTATTTACATATGAAGGACGATTATATCGCCGCACCAACAAAGATGCTTCATGTAAATGTCGGCCAATGTCGGCATCCAAAGTTTACTTAGGGTCTAAATGAATGATATGATTGGACGATCGATTTTTTGATGGATAGACACCGTAATCTGTTTATCAAGAGTCTGACATAAGTTTGGCAACCCAGTTTACATAATGAGTGATGACCGCATTCGATAAGGCCCTAACTAATGTGATCTTTATATATCCGGGCATTAGCTGTTATGACGTTAATACATTGGGGGTTCATTTGCACTTTTGATTGCTATTAAAGTCTCTGTTGACTTAATCCTTTCCCGTTCAAATACGGGATTTTACGTTCCTGTGATTTTATATTCAAGAAAACATTGTGGAAAAAGAAGAAATTGCTTGTAACAAGCAATTTCTCCTTTTCCACAATATTTTCTACCTCATAGGTTTGTTTCTTTTCAAATGGCATCCAGTTTTCATTAACGTCTGCAACCTCTTTCAATTTGGACTAGTCTAAAATTTCCAAAAACGTGAAAGGGTTAAATAGTGATTGACCAATCAAATCAATCAGTTTAAGCGAAAGCGAACTTTGAACTCCGGCGTTAGCCGACATTTACTGAGTCCGTTGCATACAGCATATTACGGTCAACTATGATATAGAATCAATAGATGTAAAACATTATTAAAGCTTTAGGAGGACTTTTAAGTAGGGTCGCCAACCATCCATTTTACTTTTGTGTTAGATGTTTCTTGCGACATTTTTTGCAAAATAACGACGTTGAATATCGAGGTAGACCTTCCTGTGGAGCCAAGTGGGAGGGGCCAGCAATCCTTCCAAGGAAATGGTCAAGTACGGTTCCAAATAAGCTACTATTAAATGACGTATTTTTTTCGAACATGTTACGAATAAACCAACATTTGACTGATATTTTTGTTGGTTTGTCGACTGAACGTCGCAAGTATAGGTGTTTTTGGTGGGGGTTTTTTGTTTGTTTGTTTGTTTGGTTGTTTTTTTTTTTTTTTTTTTTTTTTTTTTTTTTTTTTTTTTTTTGTGTGTGTGTTGTTGTTGTTGTTTTGTTTGTATGATGTTTTTTCCCTAATTTTAGATACGTTTTTTAAGTCGACAACTAACTTTTTTTATTTTTTTTTACATGTAACTGGTCGTGAGTTTTGAAAAACTCGCAATTTTACCCCTTGTCATGCTGTATAAATTACTTACTGAATTGCTGTAAAATCAAAGGGCTGAAGGCACTGATAGAACTTGTTGTTCACAAATCAATATTTCTTATAGAAATGCATTTCATTAACAGCTATGGCAGGAAAACTACAAGCAGGAGGTGTAGACTAAGATCAGCCTGCACATAAGTGCAGTCTGATCTTAGTCTACACCTCCTGCCAAAACCGGAATATTCCGGGTTCAGCATGACAAGGGTTAATATCTAAGTTCGAGTTCCTGTTGGAGGCCAGTGGGCGTGGTCAGCGATCCATCAGTTGTAATAAGAATATTTCGAACTTAAGCTTTTTGACATAATGCTACAGGTCAGAACAGGGTTACTATTACGCAATATTTCCTTTTTATGGCATAATTGGTCTATTTTCCAGCTGAAACAGGGCGTATTTACAGCTCAATAAGTAGAAGTAGTTTAGGATAAATCCAAAAACATGACCGGAATCTCAACTATTTGTACTAATGTTCTTTTGTACTATTCTGTTTTTATTTCATTGTTTTTCAACTTGACATCTGGTCAACGCGAATTGGACTTATAATCAATACAGATATTTGTTTTGAGGGACCTGGACTTCTAAGTATACTTAGCTCAAACATAAAAATTTGTTTGTCATCTTACTTTAAGATCAAAGTGCTGTGAGCACTGTAATTGGTCGCCAATGAAAAAATTGACAAACCGTTGCATTTCGATTTTTAAATTGGGGTAAAAAAACAACTTTAGAAAATACTACTTTCACGACATTGAGGTTCCATCCTGGTCTACCATATTTCCGTAAATGTTGAGGTAAACCATTTATCTCTATATTTCAAGAAATCCAAATCTGAACGGCTCGTATAATATACCTCTAGTATTACATAACCTATAAAAGGTCACGTGATCTTTTCTAGCTACGATACGAACATGAAGAAGTATCTCTATTGTAATGTTTTTAAAAAGCCACATGGGTACCTAAAATTAAGCAACGTTTTGTGAATTCAGGTTTTTAAATTATTTTGCGATATTTAGTCAGTATGATATATTTTCCTTCTTGGTTGTTCTTTAACCGTTTCCTGCATTAAACCAAATATCTTTTTCTTTCTCACATTTTTCTATTCTGAAAGTTGGTTACTTTTCAAATTTAGCCGCCGTCATAGCGCAGTCGGTAGCGCATCAGACTCCCATTCTTCAATCATGGGATATCTTTGGTTCGATCCCCGGCGGCGACATATACCCTTTCCGATATCTGTCTCTCACTAATTGGTGGATTATCAAAAACCTGAATGGGGTAGCTGCTGTGGACTAGAAAAGGTTGCTATGGTATTACTGGTGTGAGAAAAACTAGGAATCCGTTGTGAGTCGCCGCGATATGACTGAAGTTCTGTTAAAAGTGGCGTTAAACCCCATTCAATCAATCGACTTTTAATATGTTATCGTGTTCGTCTTTACGACTTTCATCCTTTAAGCCTCGTTAATATCACTTTTCAAATGATTGATTAATTGGTTGAATGGGGTTTAACGCCGCTTTTAACAGTATTTCAGTCATATCGCGGCGGCTGGAGCACCTAACAACGGATTCCTTGTATTTCTCACACCAGTACAACCACTACATCCTTTCCTAGCCTCCAGCTGCTATCCCACATAGGTTTACGATTAACTTTTCCAATGACTCGTAGATATATATTATCGTAAAACCGTTGCGTTTACGTCAAATAAAGACGTCATCATTTAGCCTACAATTTACGTTTTAATCCCATTTCATGCAAGTCTTTAAAGAAATGTATTGATGAATGAACATTAAAAAAATATCTATATATGTCATCGTTATACGTTTATACATTTGTGTTAACGTCGAATCATGACGTCAGTCTTGAGCTCACAATTAACGTTTTTATCTTTTTTAGTTAAAGAATTGATAAAAGAACATTCACATAATATTCTATAAATGTTACCGCTTTACTGTTGTATATGCGTCGAATTATGACGTCATTAATAAGTCCCCAATGAGGGACATTCCTGTGTTATCTTCCCTTTGTGCTGTGACCATTAAATCAGAGGTGTGCCAAAATGTACATTTGTCCTTTCACTTCATTACCTTTGTTTTTATCCTTGTTCAGTATGGGGAAGTTGAGATTTTTTATTTGCCTTTTCTAGTTTTATTATAGATATAAATCTCTCGATGGTGTTAGATTATGGTTCAGAAATAACATAGAAATATATTTTAAAGATGAAACGAATTTCCCAGCTCTAAAGTTTGCATTATACAGCTGATCTTAAATTCAGACAGTGCAAAGAAACCTAGGATAAAGTCCAAGTAAAACACTGATAGGGACCAATGTATTTCTGGAGAGTATTCAAGAGAGATAACCCAAAAATGTCCCTCATTGTCGTCCAAATCATTTTCTGAATGATTCGATTGATATTTTTTTTTTTTTTTTTTTTTTTTTTGATAAATTCATGGATTGATTTATTGATAAATGAACATACAATGAAAGTTATTAAACCTACAATTTAGGATTTTCTTTCACTCTTAGAATGATTTGTTAGATATAAAGCATTGATACAGGAACATTCAAACAGTAACCTATATATAATATAGTTATACTTTTGTATTAACGTTGAATTATGGCGTCATAACTACACCCATAATTGCAGATTTTATCACTTTTTTGGTAGTCTTTATATGAAGTATTGATAAATAAACTTTTGTACAAAATCCAATGTATATTTCTGTGATACTATTTCGACACGTCAAATACAGACGTCATTATTAAAGAAACAATTGACTTTTTTTTCATAATTCGTAAGATAAAAAAGTATAAATGGTCATAAAATATCCTTGATATTTTTCCGTTATGCATGTACTATTGTGTTTACGCCGAATTATGATGTCATAGTTAACAAACCATGGCTGTCATTCAAGGAATCAACCAATCATTCATTTCATTTATACAGCCCGGACTTGAGCTTTCAAAACCGACATTAACGGCAATTCTTAACCTTGTTTGATTGTTTGGCGACTTAAATGTCGTAACTAAAGCTTTGAGCTGTATTTACTACGTTTAGGTCATCAACCAACCATTTTACTTGTTTTTTCATGTTACTGGCCATGAATTTTGCAAATAAGAGCCGTTAAAAGTCGGAGCGGAACGTCCTGTTTGAATAAATGGACGGGGTCTATGGAGTCAGTGTACCAGGGATTGGACAATTAAACCTTTGAATTTAGCTTCATAAGTTTATAATGTATCCTACGATAAAAGTATTGATTTGTTTATTTGAATGGAGTTTAATGTACTCAGGTACAATGAATACATTACATCTTTATACAAACAAATTTAATGTTAAATATATTACCAACATTGCTTTTTCCAGCATTTACGGTAAGCGTAAATACGCAATATGATAATGAATGATAAACAATCAGTAAATAACCGTAAACTACTCATAATTTACAAGCGGAAAACCAATGAAAAGTGCGAATCGATTTTAGCTTCGGAGATAAGTTTTATAAGGATGTTAATGTAGTAAATTTGTAGAACATACCTAATTACGCAACTACTCAGAGAGTAAATTAAAGCAATTGAACGGCGAATAGACGTAAGAAATAAAGGATACTGAACGGCAAATAGGTTTAATTCAGATTGTGTTCACCCTTTGACACATTCTCCGAGATGAAGAAATGGCGCGTCGACATGTACTCTCTATCATCAACTGCTGATACAAAAACAATTATTAATTTTATATGAGCCTGTGCGTGACATTTCCAAAAATTTCGCAGGTGCGTGACTCGCACACATTGAGCACCGTGGATAGCCATTCGGGGCAATTAGAATATTCGCTGATTGTTTGAAGAAGCTTTGGGTCAGTATCTATCTGCAGAGCGCAGAGTGAAGACTCTGATCAGACTGTGCGGATGCACAGGCTTATCTTAGTCTTTACTTGGCGCACATGTGTTATGGTTGGAAATGTCACGCACACGCTCATATGATATTATAAGAAATGAACACAGCAGGAAAACAACAAAACTAGTTCAACACTAATGTGCCAAGAAAACTCGACCATTGATCCCTGCCAATGCTGCAAGGAGATAGTAATAATTATTGTCTATCGAGTTATTAGCCTAATCATGTTTTGAAATTTGCCAATTAAATCTCTTTTTGAAATTAGAAATATGGCATTAGTACTGGCAATAATGATAAATAGGTAAAAGAGACAATAAGTATTTACCGATTCTCAGAACTTGTGTGGAACTGTTCCAGAATTTTAAAGAAATGGCAACATAAGACGAATTAATTTACTTAACCCATTCCCACTCAGTGACCCCTTTGGATGTCCTTCAAGAAAAACAACTGGGAAAACATCAGGTAAAATAAAGAAATTGCTTGTAACAACCAATTTCTTCATTTTACAAATGTTTTCTTCCAAGAAAGTTGAAAAAATTAAAGATTTATTAATCTTTAAATTGTCGTCTGCAGCTCCTCTTAATTTTGACCAGTCTAAAATTTTGCTTTCTGGTAATTGGTTAAAAACTCAAACACCCGAACGTTGTCAACATAGTGGTTTACGTTCCCATCTTGGTCCAGTGGTGGCTCTGGACTCAAAGATGTACGTCTGCGGTGTGGGATATCGTATCTCTGTGCTGTTCTGCCGCCGCGATATAACTGAGAGATTGTTGAAAGCGGCGTAAAACCCAATTCAAACAAACAAAATCTGTGCTGTTCTAGAAGCTTGATCGATTCTGATCTGCTTCTCACCAAACAAATCTCGTCTTAATAGGAAAAAGATTGCTCTGAATAGTCCTAGTCCTCCTCTAGACACCGGGTTTTTTTAATCACATGCACTGGCGTTTCACTATTTTGCTGCTCAATTTTTAGAAGAGGATCTGATTCCCAAGTACCAGCGACCTCTGTTTACTCCTATGGGTAGCATTCCTGGCCAAGACTAGATCACCGCGTTTGTGAATGGCTGCAGTCGCTTTTTTTTTTTTTTTTTTTCATGATTGAACTTATTAGTCTTAGTTGAACTATCTGTAGTGTGATGCACTTTATTACACTATAAGACTAATTAGTCCAATTATGAAAAAAAAAGATTTTTTTCATAATTGGACTTATTAGTCTTAGCTGTACTATCTGTTGTGTGCTGCACTTTGTTGTAAGTAAAGGAAAGTCGTTCCCTCAGCCTTCTTATGTATTTTTTTCTATTCCCAGGGTATCATCAAATGAGCTCGTCAAATGACAGCACAAGAAGGGCGTTGATTGCTAACTTTGGTTCTCTCCCAACCGCTGTCATAGCGCAGTTGGTAGCTCGTCGAACTGTCAGTCTAGAGGTCCCTTGTGCGATCCCCGACGGCTGCACTCATCCTATCCGACTGTTTGTCTCCCAGCAATGGGTCTATAATCGTAGACCTATGTGGGGTAGCAGTTGGAGGCTAGGAAGGGATGTAATGGCGGTACTGGTGTGAGAAATACAAGGATTCCATTGTTAGGTGCTCCAGCCGCCGCGATATAAATGAAAGATTGTTGAAAGTGGCGTAAAACCCCATTCAAACAAATATTGATTTTCTCCCGAAAATTAGTAAATTAGGGGGAAACCAGTGATCCCGTGCATGGTGACTTTGTAGGCATAAACTAGTGATCCTACATAGCTTCTTCTTTCTTGTGTCCTTCGATCGCAAACCATTTGCAACGGGGTAAGTTAATGCGTTCTTTCTTCCCATCGCCCATGTTGTAAGGGGTTGTGTGAGATTTGCTCACTTTTATTTACAAACACAAGTCTTGTATATTGAACGACTATAAGTTTAGACCCTGGTCGCTTTGTATTTCCGTTAAAAAAAACATAATGAACAATATACTGTTCAAAAGTAACTTTTGCTGAAGTTCTCGCCGTTCGGTTTGAAGTTGGAAATATATGTCTGTTGAAAAAGTCAGTTATAACCAAGATATTGGCAAATCCTACTTTTACGATTCATTGCTCAAGAAGTCAAGGCATACACATTCCATTAGACCAGTCGTAGATATCGGGAAAAGAGAAGCTAACATAGGTCTTATCTTTCTAGCTGTACATCTGCCATAGCTTCGAACTTTACCATCTATAAATGAATCCGTAGCTGACCAATTGAATTCTTATTTAAACAAAGAGGTCGTCCTGTCTAGACTCAGATTTCATTAGACTTTAAGCTTTCTGGCAGAAGCAGTTGCTTCTATGTTTCATTTTTGTATTTGGAAACTCTGAATAATAACCTTCCCCTAACTTAGAGGTTGGCCCAATCCCGCAGATATATGACCGTTATATCGTATTCTTTACAAAGCTGCTGAGCTGATGGTTAAGTGCCTTCTGCTGAAGTGGATTCTAGATAATGTTGGTCTTTCGGAAAAAGACGATCCCACTTCGTTTTCTTTAAAGGGTAAGGAGTATGACATTACGGAAAACGAACTATCGAAGAATTTAATTCGTGAGTTCACTCTCTGACATTTACGTGGAATTACGATGCTATTATTAAGCCCACAGTTGTATTTTTTTATTACTTCTCGAATGATTCGTTAGATAAGTTTATTGTTAAATGTTAAGCCTTAACCCTTTCCTGGTTTTCAAAATTTTAGACTAGTCCAATTTGAAAGAAGTTGCAGACGACAAATAAAAGTGAGTGCAATTTGAAAAGTAACCAACCTATAGGGTAGAAAATATTGTGGGATAAAAAGAAATTGCTTGTAACAATCCACACTTATCCCACAATATTTTCTCACGTATAAAAACTCAGGGGCGTTAAATCCAGGGATTAACCAGGAAATGGTTAATTGAATTTTTATCACTTTCGAATGTCTCGTTAGATAAAAGTATTGATAAATGAACATTAATACTTTGATATGTTGTTGGAGGTTCGGGGCAAGAAAATAGAGGTTCTAGGTGTACGCGTTAATCCCGGTACCAGGTATTACACTATTTTCCATAGTGTTCGAGAAAGTACTAGGTCTAAATTCCATATTCCTTTAAAGGTATTTCAACTTAATCTGTACTTGTTCGCCTTTCTCCTAGTTAAAGCGTCGGTGAGCGAAGAAATCTTCATTTAAGATGCAGTAACGAGATTTTGTCGCCAAACGAGGAAATGCATACTATTAGAAATCATTGAATTCAGCACCCAATTAAAATGCCTTTAGAAAAAAACATAATCAAATGAATTTGATCTAAAGCAATTCCAACACCTCGGTGAGGCTACCAGGTTACGACACAGACAATCTGAATGCAATATAAGGAAACTTGACCTCTGTTTGGGCTTAAAACTTCGACAGTTTTATCTAAAAGTACAGCTTAATATAGTTTGTACTTTTAATATTCATGGACATTATCTATCTATCGATTTCAATGTCTTTTTCATATAGGCCATAATTCTTCGCATGTTTAACCCTTTCTTGTTCAAACCCGGGATTTTACGTTGCTGTGGGTTAATAATTGAGAAAATATTGTGAAAAAAAGAAATTGCTTGTAACAAGGAATTTCTTCTTTCCCCACAACATTTTGCATCACATAGGATGGCTTCATTTCAAATTACATCGAATTTTCGTTTTCGTCTGCAGAGTTTTTCGATTTGGACCAGTCTAAAGTTAAAAATAATAAGGAGAAGGTTAACTCGCCTGGACGGATGGATCGCAGACTTGGCTCTGACAATTGGACTTAAATATCAAACAGCGTCATTTTGAAAAAAAAAATAATGATTGATTGAATGGGTTTAACGCCACTTTTAAAAGTATAGCAGTCACATCCCGGCGGCTGGAGCACCTAACAATGGATGCATGGTATTTCTCACACCAGTACTACCACTACATTCTTTCCTAGCCTCCGGCTGCTATCCCACTTAGATTTACGATTATCCATCCATTGGTGAGAGACAATTGTCGGAACGGATATATGCCGTCGCCGATGATCGAACCCATGACGTCCCATGATTGAAGATTGGGAGTCTGATAGGCTACCGTCTGCGCTATGATGGCAGCTATTTTGGAAGAAATATGGTCAAATATGGTCAGTAACATGAATAATATCAAAGTACTGAAAGTACTGTAAGCTAGTAAAGCTGGTTTTGCTAAGTTATCTCCTTTTAAAAAGGTTATCATGATGAATAAACGATTTTAAAGTAACCAAGGAATTAACACATAACAACATGACAAAATCTTAGACTGGTTCAAATTGCTTGTTACAAGCAATTTCTTCACTATCCACAATGTTTTCCAAAGCTTTTTTTTTTTTTTTTTTTTTTTTTTTTTTATGAGGTGCTTGAGAGGCGGATTTGAGTGGGGGTGGGTTAAATAGCATGCTCTTTGGAGGGAGCTCTACAATTTGAATAGAGTTTGCAATATTCCTGGAATACATCAGAACTACTTTTTATGGCGAAGGTATTCGATGGATTTATTTGCTAAGCCTCCAGTGGCAATTTGCACTCGTTCAACTTTGAGACGACCTCAAAATTTTGTCTGTTTACTAAAGCTATCAAAGCTGACGCTTTGCTAGCTAAAAAAAGTAGAATGGTTTGATGGCGACGTTAAACGTCGTTTCTAAAGCTTGAATAAACTGTACAAACAACGTTTAAGACCCCAAACAAACAAAGGGCTTCGCGTAAATGTTGTACAATATCGAAGTTAAATAGTCACTATCCGGTGTAAATAATGTATTTCATTGGTCGATCGTATTGTTTTGTTTTTTTTTTGTTTGTTTGTTTTGTTTTGTTTTTTTTTTTTTTTTTTTTCAGCGGCGATCGATTAATTACACTTCGATTTAATGATTGACGAAAAAACAATGACACTTTTAATCATAAACTCTGCCTGTGTTAAGTATAAGTGGGTTAGCAGTTGGATGCTAGGAAAGGGTGTAGTGGTAGTACTTGTGTGAGAAATACCAGGAATCCATTGTTAGGTGCTCCAGCCGCCGCGATATGACTGAATTACTGTTAAAAGGGGCGTTAAACCCCATTCAATCAATTAATCCAAACATTGGCCGCCATTTAGGAGGAAAAATTCTTGTTGATTTGGCGACTTAAATGTCGTAACTACAGCTTATCCAAGCCGTGGTTATGACGTTTGGTCGCCAACAAACCAATTAATTTTTGTTACATGCCACTGGCCATGAATTTGGTAAAATAACAACGCTAAAAAACGAAGTCTAACCTCCTGTCGGAGTCAATGGGCGGGGCCAACGGAGTAAGTCGGCAGAGCCAGCGATTGGCCAATTGGACAGAGAAGAGGATGTTTAGTATGTATCTACAGAAAAGAATCCGGCCAGACTGTTTGGTGTAATCTAAGTGAGATAACTTTTCGCGTATTTTAGCGAGTATTACCCCTTAATGGCATTTTACCATATAGATTGTCTCGTTTACCGAGTGATATAGGTTCTTGACTCGTCACGGGTTCGATCCCCAGCATCTCCGGGGTGTGTTGATCGGCAACACACTTAATAACTAGTCCCAGTCAACCAAGCTGAAGAAATGACCAATCGCGGCTGTCAATTAAGGAATATATCGACCAATCAAATCATTCATTCATTCAGCCCGGAATTACGATTTGATCTCCGACATTAGCCGTCAATTCTGTTAAGTTTTTTTTTTTTTTTTTTTTTTGGCGACTTAAACGTTGTAACTATAGCTTTTTCAAGCTGTAGTTACGACGTTTAGGTGGCAAACCAACTATTCTACCATTTTCTTACATGCTTGTTTCTATAAATTTTGCAAAAAAACGCCGTTAAAAATCGAAACGGGACTTCCCCGTTGGAGTCGATAGGCGAGGCAAAAGGAATAAGTGGGCAGGGCCAGCGATTCGTCAATTGGGTCGTTGGTTTAAGCCACTGCCTTTCCTTCAGGGACGTGAAAAAAGCTGCATTGATTGTATTAGACTCTATAAGCCTATAGCTTTTGTCGCAATCAAACGAAATAAATTAGTATAGACTTAATTTTTTTACCATTGACAGAGTCTAACCCGCTCGGCGCTTATGACCTATGCCTTAACCCATTACCTCACAATCCCGCATTTGTAACAAGAAAATATCCATTTAATCACCTTTTTTCATTCAACTCTCAATTTTACCACCCCAGAAAGACACAGGTTTTAGTTTTTATTTTAACTCAAAATTTTCTGATTTTTTTCCCTAAAATAATGTCGCCATGTAGTTGAATTCTCCTTATTCCCAATAATATGATACGGGATCGCCCCGGACTCAGTAATCTAGATTTTACAAAACAAAAAAGAAGGTTTACTGATGCACGACATTTCAAGGTCAAAATCTTTGTCCAGTTACGTTCTGCGAGATTAAAATTCAACTACATCAAATGCTGTTCTCCATTAGTGCAATTAAAGACACTGTGTCATGATATATTGTATTTACTCGGTGCATTCATTTTCTTTCATTCCGATATCAAAGATAAACTGATAGTCAATAAATTAAAACGTATGATAAAACTTCAATAATTTTAAGATAAGCCGACCTTGCTTAGGCAGGCACCTCTATTAATCAACTACTTCGATAAAGCGACCGAAGCCGAAAGCTCCATTTCAAAACCGAAATCTCACATAAAGAAGTGGTAATATTTGTTAAACAAGAGGCCAATAGAGCCTTATCGGTCAACCGAGTCCAAAGAGTACAAAACCATGGATAAACAGATATGGTATATACTATATTCCCCGCGAGTACTTTAAAGGACGGAAATAAGAAGTATACTGGACGACAGACAAAATGCGATCATAACAGAGCAATCCATCATTCTGACAGCTACTGGTTAATGGCAAGAAGACTTTTTTGTAGCACTGGACCTCTCTGTTTTGAAGAAAAGATTTGGGAGGGTTTTGTTGTTGTTGTTTCAGTTTTTATTTTATAAGCCCTATGACCCCCGGTGAAGGGCCAATTCTCATAAGGTTCAAAAGATATTCTGTTATTTTTCATTATCTACATTTTAGATGGGAATCATTTGCACATATCTGTTTGCGAACGTCATCCAGTGTTTGATCGAGTAATAAATCGACCAATCAATGCCCTGCCCACTTACTGCGTTGGCCAAGCCCATTGACTCCGACTGGAAGTCCCGCTTCGAATTTAAACGGCTAGTAACATGTAACAAAACAGTACAATAGTTGGTTGGTGACTTAAACGCCGTAACTACAGCTTGAATAAGCTGTAGTTACGACGTTTAAGTCGCCAAACCAACAAAAAGTTTAACAAAAATAGCGGCGAATGTCAGGGCTCAAAACTCATTTCTGGTCTAAATAAACCATTTCATTGGTCGACTTGGTTTTTTGGTTGACAGACGCGATTGGTCAATTAACACGTTCATCTTAAGCTAAATAGTGATCTAGGGATGATTTTAAAAATTTCTGGCATCCTGTTACGTAGGGATTATTCTACAGGAACTAAAATACATAAAAAAAATCCCTTCCTAGTCATATGTCAGCCGATTTTCATAATGCGAGTCAGACGAACACTTTTTTTAAAATTCTCGCTGATTTATTCGCGTGCTTTACTGTTGGGGCTTCTACAGACATTATTTTTGGCACGGTTTCTCAGCCAGTTTTTATTGTTCAGACCCCCCCCCCCCAGTCTGACATTTGTTTCATTTTTCTCAAAGAATCAACCGAATGCTGGAAAGATGTAAAGTTCAAATAACAACAATCATTGTTTATATTTGAAGGATTTTAAAGGATAGAATTAACAAATAGGAATTTATCTGCGTCCATAAGGAATTAAGCAGAACCAAGGCGCACTCTAGAATGAAGCTCTGGACCTTTCTTTGAAGCTCTGGACCTTTCTCTGTAAGAGAAGAAGACTAGCCTATTTTAAACTTGTGACCTCACGGAATGGGCCATCTTTTACCATGGGCCACATTTCATACAATCTTGATAGACGTCAACAGGATGATGCTACATTCAGATTTCACCATTTGGGCCTTAATTTGGACAATCTTGACAGAGGTCCACTGGATGATGCTATAAACCAAATATCAAAGCTCTTAACTTTTCTGGCCAGCGAAGGAAAGTGAAAAAAGATAGCCCTTCTGAATTTTTTTCCGACATCTTTACATATGATATACCGGCGGCGCCTGCAAACTCGCCGCAACTCCAAATTCGTTTCCCGTGGAATTATCGCACGTTTAACTGACGCTTTGTGTAAACCTTGCGGTTTCATTCACGAAAAGACGGTTTACATTTCGCTGAACTAGCCTTTTACCTAGCCGTAACTCAAAAATCGGTCGGTCCCTGTACGGAGCATAGTGCAACGGGCGTTGACATTGATGTCTTGTTTTATGTGACTAAACACTTTTGAAACATCGTAGGACCGTACCGAGGCGTAGACATGACGTTAATATTTCGCACGATCTCCGTGATCGTGAGTTGTGTTTGTTCCCTTATGGATGCTATCTCTTTTATAAATATTAGATGTACGGACCCCCTCCGCCCCATCCCCCAGGGGAGGGGGTCCCTTTCCCTGTGACAATTTCATTCTAACCCTTAAAATGGATATAATCCAAGAAATTCGAACCCTCAAAACGGAAATATCCTAAAAAGAATTCGATGGTCTTAGTTTTCTTCCAAACCTTTTTGCACTATATCAGATTAATCCAGATTTGGATTTTTTTCTTTTCAAATAAATCTATGTTGTATGATCTTCATGTCAATTTTACAAAGTATCCGGAAGTACTACAACACTATGTTTCCGTACTAAACGTTGACCGACGATCGGCATACGAAGGACGACGGCAACCGTGTGATCTATACAATATCTAATCGATAGCTTTACGGTTGTCGTACATTGGCATCTTCACAATATCTAATTGACAGATATACGGTTTGCATACAGCAACCGTGTGGTCTACACAAAATCTTATCGACAGATTTACGGTTGTCGTACATTGTGATCTACACAATATCTAATTGACAGATACACGGTTGTCATACGGCAACCGTGTGGTCTACACAACATCTAATTGAAAGATATACGGTTGTCATACGGCAACCGTGTAATCTACACAATATCTTATTGACAGAAATACGGTTGGCATACAGCAACCGTGTGGCCTTCACAATATCTGATGAACACTTTACGCGATCGTCGTACAGAAAATGTGTGGCCTAAAATAATCTAATAAACAAACTTCACAGCCGCCGTATAGCGAGAGTGCGGTTTATTTGTTTCATTTGAGTTTACATTTTACAGTATTTCAGTCATATCGCGGAGGCTAGTGCACCTAAAAATGGATTCTTGGTATTTATCACACCAGTACCACTTCTATATCCTTTCCAACCCTCCATCCCACTTAGGTTAACGATTATCCACCCATTGGTCGGAGACAAATGTCGGAAAGGATATTTGCCGCGACCCGAGATCGAACCCTGACCCTCGTGATTGAGAGTCCTACGCGCTACCAACTGCGCCTGAGTGACCGCGACCTTAGTGATATTTCAGTTGAGAAGCATGTCTCCTTTGGTTTAAGATTCAATTTAACTTTAATTAATCCATTCCAACACAATTCCGCTTTTTACGCTCCTCTAGAAAAAGCTTGGAAAAACATTGTCGAAACTAAAGAATGGACTTATACCAAGCTATTTCTTCATTTACCACAATGTTTTCTATCCAGAAAGACAAAGATTTGTAAAACTTCATCACCTTGAACTTGTTTTCTGCAACTGTTTTGAATTTACAAAAGTTTGAATTTTGTCGTTTTGAAGTTGGTTAACTTTTAGAATTAGGTGTTCGGTCCGAACACTCAATGTTTATTTGTTACTTGGTTACAGATCGTGTGACTTTATTATTGTTATCATTATCGTAACTATTAACACCATTGAAATTCAAAAATATAAGATTGTTGATTCATTTTGATAAAATGTTGTCGAGAGGACGTAAAAATATTATTTTTGTACAGCCTAGCATTTTTCGCGACTGTAAATCAAACAATACATCGACTAATCAAAAAGTTCATTTAAACCGGAAGTGAAATTTGAACTCCAGAATTTGTTACTTTGACGACTTAAAGGTAGTTACTATAGCTTATGCAAGTTGAAGTTACGACATGTAGGTTGCTAACCTTTTTGTTTCATTTTATTAGCCATTTTTTTTTTTTTTTTTTTGCAAATCAAAACAGTCAAACATTAAAGTGGGATTTCCATGTTGGAGTCAGTAGGCGTGGCCAATTTAGTCAGTGGGTGGGGCCAGCGATCCATCAAGTATTACAATGATGAATATTACAGGGCTCTAACTCATAACCGCATAATCCAGCTTATTGAAGACTCTAAAAAGAGAAAAGGCTTTGGAAAGATTTCGTAGAAAGGAGAAATTGCTTATTTGATGTTTTTATCACGGTGTTTTTACAAAGCTTTTTTTCTTTCTTTTGGGGAGTCAAAAATCTTTATTGTATGAAAATGGGTTAATGTCATTGTCCGTAATGGGTCACGTTAGACAACTGACCTGATGTTACATCTTGTGACCAGTGTCAAATACGGGGCAAACTAGGACAAATACACTATAATGATTTATTAATCAAATTGAAACTGTCCTATTCTCAGACTAGTAGGGAAACAGAAATACTTATGTATTATAGTTATTTATTTAGTAAAACTCGAGAAATTCATATAACGCCTTAAATTTTGTTTGGATAGCTGTCTTGTTCGCAGACTAGCAGGGAAACAGAAATAATTATGTACTGTATTGATTCATTTAGTCAAACTTCAGAAATTCATATAATGATCAAAATTTTGCCTGTGACCCTGTCATATTCGCGGACTAGTAGGGAAACAGAAAAAAATATGTATTATTTAATCAAACTGGAGAAATTCATATAACGCCTAAACTTTTGTTCGTGAAGCTATCACATTAGCCGACTAGAAAGGAAAAGTATCCAAAGAACAGAAATTTTTAAGTACTGTAACAATTTATTCAGTAAAATTGAAGCTGTCATATTCCAAACTAGCAGGGAAAAGTACTTTTAGAACAGAAATGTTTATGCACTGAAATAATCTATTCAGTAATATTTAAGCTACCATATTCGCAGACTAGCAGGGAAAAAGAAATGTTTATGTACTGTTATAATTTATTCAGTAATACTGAAGCTGCCATATTCGCAGACTAGCAGGGAAAAAGAAATGTTTATATACTGTTATAATTTATTCAGTAATACTGAAGCTGTCATATTCGCAGACTAGCAGGGAAAAGTTTTTTTAAACAGAAATGTTTATGTACTGTTATAATTTATTCAGTAATATTGAAGCTGTCATATCGCAGACTAGCAGGGAAAAAACAGAAATGTCTATGTCTTTAAATGATTAATTCAGTAATATTGAAGCTGTCATATTTTTTCCTTTTTGCGCAGTACCTCCTGCATCGCCGGACGCTTGGCAGAGATGGACCTACTGCAACAATTTGTTAATTAGATGGCGGCTCACCAACTGAGAGTTTCGTCGGTTTATCGTCTATTTATCGTCCCTGCTCAACCAAAACCCCGTACCTTGTTTAAACTGTAGTTACGATATTTTGTTCATTCTAACAATCTTACTTTCATTTTACCACTATCAAATGTTCGTGTCTACGTAAGCTTAAAGACGAAATTTAAAAGCAATGTAATGATAGCGGAAGAATTCTAGATACCTATTTCGTCACTGCGACGTTAAAAATGCAACTTGCAATGGACAAATGACCAATTGACTTGTGATCCAACACTTGTACACCTGTGGTCCATCGCTTGTAGGTACGCGATCCGTCACTTGTAGACAAGTTGACCGTCACTTATAGACAAACTGTCCTTCACTCATAGACACGCTGTCCTTCACTCATAGACACTATGTAGACCACTTGAAGACACGCGATCCGTTGCTTGTGGATACGCTGTCCGTGACATGTCGTCGCTCGATCCGCCCCTTGTAGACACTCGATACGTGACTTGTAGACACGCGATCCGTCACTTGTATACATGCAATACGTCAGTTGTATACACACACTGTCTGTCATTTATAGACACGCTTTCCGTGACTTCTAGAGATGCTACCCCTAATTTGTAGACAAGCTGTCCGTCACTTGTAGAAAGGGATCCGTCACTTTGTCGAAACGCTGTGTGCCACTTATTGATGTGCGATCCACCCCTCGTCGATACGCGATTCGTCAAATGTAGACACCCGATCCTTTAAATATAGACGTGCGATCCGTCACTGATAGACACGCGATCCGTCATTTTTTAGACAAGTGATCCGTCACTTGTAAACGAGCGATCTGTTTCTTGTAGATGCGCGATGCGCCACCTATAGAGTTTGACGGTCAGATATCGAGAGTTCAGCTGCGAAATCGCAATCATTCGAGAGAGGTCTACTTGTTTGATTTATGAGTTACGAAAAAAATGTTCTTACGTTTGCGATAAAACTTACGAAAGTTAAGTGAAGCACACTTACGATTTTCTTCCGGTTTTATGATTATGCATTTTTTTGTCTTTTTATTAGAATTTATGCATCCATTTGTTTATGGATTTGTTGTGTTTTATTTTTGAAAATGTTTATCAAGCGGCGTCCTGGTACCTGGACAAAACACCTTTTCCACGCTCGTGCCATTTGTCCTTCATATTCATTGATATTAGACCCAATTTCTTGTCATTCGAGTAATACTCTCGTGCAAAAAGGATTTAGATGCCCACTCAATGTATGGGCATTTACAGTTTTTATAAGTGGGTAATCAATACAATTAACAGAATGAGTCCAAAGTACCTAATCTAATTCACATTTTATCCTTGATTTATACGGTTAGCGTAAATATTTCAAAGGCTTTTATGATAGATAAAGTTAATGTATAAATCGATTTATTTGTTGAAAAGGAAATAAAATAATTATGATACTAATCTAAGCTAAGGTACGAGGCTTGTATGTGTAAAACGTCGAGGGAAATAGGGCCTTACCGGCACTGCGAAAGCCTTGGTAGATTTTGAGGTCGTCTGGACTGGTCGTTACTTTTCGTCCTGAACGTATTTTCTGATTAGTTGTGCAATTTTCTGTTTTTTTTTTTGTTTTTTTTTTTTTTGGGGGGGGGGGGGCTACGTGCCTGACTGTCCCAATCCTTTTCTCAAATACAGTTGGTAGCATGAAACCAAAGGTTCGATCCCGGCTCGCGGCAAATACCTTTTTCGATATGTCTCCCCTCAGTGGGTGCATATTCGTAAAATATTTTTTTTCTTTTTTTGTCTTTTTTTTGGAAAAAGCAACAACATTTTGGATAACGTAGAAAATACTTGATACAAGCGATTTTTTATTTTCCGAAATGTTTTGCAAAGTTTTTTCTTCAACGGCGTAAAAAGGTGTGATCGGGCTGGAATGGGTTAAACGCATATTGTAATTTTTATTTCTTAACAGTATTTCGTGTTTTAGCTGAACTAAGTTTTACAAGGTCAATAACCACCCGCTTTATATACGATATAGGACAGTATATTTTTATTCAATCGATTTACCAGACTGTTTCACTGATAGAATTTTATCTGTTGTTTGGGGACAAAAGTATCGCATTTATATGTTAATAAAGGTGTAGTTACGAGACTTTTGTAGCCAAACATGGCTTTGTGTAAACTTTACAAGGACGAGCGTACCTTTTATTAGGTCGCTTTGAACTAAGGCAGTAAATATACTGCGGGTATATCTTCGTTTGGCGTGCAAAATGCCGAAACTACAGCTTTATTCAAGCTGTAGTTACGACATTTTTCACGCCCAGCGACGATATAATCCGACGGCGATATTATATCACCTACTGAAGATCGAACTGCGTGTACGCTGACATGAAATAATGTTGTTATTTTAAAGGTGCTATAGCTCAGGGGTTCGACAAAATTCGTTGTTCTTAAATTTCGTTCAAAGAATTAAACAGGTATGAAAGGGGGGGGCTCGACGGATATGAAGAAAGTCTTTAAAAGGGTTGAAAATTGTAGGGTATCGATTCTAATAGCAATCCTAAAAACAAGGTTTAAAAAAAACGCTTTTTTACGTCTTATGAACAGCATTTTATCAATAACCATACAAAATAGCGTTTATTCTTTAATTTACGGCCTTTTCAAGCTGAATATTTTTCCGACTTCTTATCATGGAGTCCCAGGTTCGATCCCCGGTCTCTGCAATTATTCTTTCCGACATGTGTCTCCCACCAAGGGGTGGATAATTGTGAACCTAATCGGGATGAGCAGGTGGAGGCCCGGAAAGGATGTAGTGGTAGTACTGGTGCGAGAAATACCAGGAATCCATGGTTAGGCGTTCCAGCCGCCGATATATGACTGAAATACTGTTAAAAGTGACGTTAGGAAATAAACAAAAACATGTTTTCCTCCTTTCATCAAATTTTCAAACTTTGACCTAATTAGATTGTTGTTGTGTTCAAAGATTTCTCTCAACTCAAGAACAAACAGGTAGTGTAGGCTTAGATCAGTCTGCACGTCTCTGCAGGCTGATCTTAGCCTATACACCTGCAAAAGTCACTGCAAAAGCAGGAATATTCCGGGGTCAGCATAACAAGCGTTCAAAACGTGAAAAGAACTTATCGAAAGCTTGGGGGCAATATTTACGACAGTATTGAATTAACAAATCGATGTGATCTAACCCCCAATTCCGATTACATAATAACTGATCGTACCGAACTCTTAATTGGAAATGCTGATATATTTGAATCCTAAACGGAAAGAGACATGCGCCTCAAAAAATAATGATTTGCAATAATACTCTTGTATTAAACTGTCTATTTATTACCGGGAATTTAAAGTGACTATTGAACTGAAAAGGGAAAGTGTCAGTTTTTCAAAAAGGTTTCAATGCCATTTCCACGATAAATCATATTTCTTCACGTTAAATCTACTAAATTCCCTTTAAAGTCAATGTAATGTTGTATTTTCTAATTTGAAACATCGGAATCGATCGGAAGAGTTCGTTAGTCTTCGGGTGATGTCGATAACGACTGAATCGCTAGCGGAAGTTAGTGACGTGATTAATACGTAACGGAAGCTACAAATAAGTGGATGTTCGGTGAAACAGAATGATAACGTATTTATCCGATCAATTCTGATTCCGTTCGGTAACTTATTTTGCGTCACATAACGCAAAATATTTTGCTGCTTTCCTCTCTCTTTTAAGGTTAATAACAGCCATTATCATTACAAAACAGCTAAATCCCCTTTCTTACATGTCTGGATGCATTTAACTTAGTGGTTATAGGGAAATAGGGAGCCAGCGTGTTTCATCCATAACAAGTTCAAGTCGCGCTTTAAGATAAGTCTTTAGTCTCATTTTCAAGACATTCCTAGTATACAGGATGGAAAATATGATGTCGACGTAATTCTAAAACCACGTAACTACAGCCTGAAACAAGCTATAGTTACAAAGCTTTCGAATTACACCGACAATGTGCTACTCTAATAAAGTGATAAAGCAATGTTACAATTGTGTAAAACATCTTACAAATCTGATGAAGAACTTTTAAAGGTATTCTATGTTATGAGAAATGATTGTAAAATGGAAAATGAGGGAAACGATTGATGCAAGCAGTGTCTTCAATACCCACAATATGTTTCCTTTATAATATTTCAATAATATTTTTTGAGGCGTGGGAGGAAAGATTGTTTTGGAATGGGTTAAGGACTTCGCTAACAAGAGATCAGATTTCGCGATAATTTTGCTCAGTCTTTATCTTAATTTTCAACATTAACGAGGTTTTAACACGAAGAATAAAGCCACCAGTGCTAGAATAGTTAGACACTAGTGTTAAAAGCTGTATAGATATCCATGTGTAAGCAATACGGAAGTAAACGATATAACATCGATTGGGGACTCCTGGACGGTACGAAAGAGTTTCTGGTCAAACTGAACGGTTTGTGTAAACGTTATCAGAATAGAAATACATGTACAGATTACCTTTTTTTCTTTCTTATTTTATCGATTCTATTTTCAAAAAAAAAAATGTAGGTATATATTAAATGAAATATTACTATGGAGGAACAGTTGATATTCCCCTCGTCCTTTGGTCTCGTGAAATGCCAATATTTTCTTCCGCAGCTCAAAGCAACTACATTATTTAAGTGTAACAATAATTAAATTATCTCATCCGATCCACAAGCGGGAAACGCCATTATGTCAGACTCGGCGGATTTTCAGTCTAGGTGTTCCATATATGGCTTTCCTGTGGCATTCCTGGGGAGGGGGGACATTCATTTCAAATGGAAATATGATTACTAAAAAAAAGTAACCTAAACTATCAAGGACGGTTACTCTTAATGCATTTTTACAAGAATCGTGCCCCTTTTTCGACTTAGATATAGTTTATTACTATCCGATATCTTGCAACCAACAGTCGATAGGCGATGTTCTTGTGTTTGTGCTGTAGCAACTTCAACAACATTCGTTGACATATGACCTCTTTTGGCGCTTCATCGACTTCATAGTTCTGTTCTTCTAGACCCAATTTCATAGGTCATGAACGGTGAATAATTTATCTATTTCAACCACAGTAGAGGCGCCGTCTTATTCCCCAGCTATGAAAACGGGACAGTAAAACGTTAGTCCACACACGTAAGCCGAGGTTTTGCTGATAAGGTCATGGACGTAAAGGCGGAATCAAGCGTAGAACCAAGGGATAGATGTAGATCAATGGCAATGTGGATTTCTATTTCATACTTCATATCGCTGTTTTCATTTCGGGTTGTTTTCATTGAAGAACTTCTTTAATCCTAAAACGAATGTAAATTCTAAAATGCACGATACGCTGCATTTTATTTCTGTCTTCGCCAGTCAGGCTGTTTCTTTAATACCCTTCGGTAATTTACCGAAATTTCTCGGTGTATTTTCGAGAATTTTTGGTAAATTATCGATATTTCTCGCCGGAAAATTACTTGATCATTCACCGAAAAAAATCGGAGAAATGATAAAAAGGAAAAACTGACTCTTTAAGTAAGTTTAGCATTCGTACATTTCGCGTTACTTTACACCATCTCAGTGGGGAAAAAACACTGATGTCGTCATCAGGTTGTCATGTAATTAACCAATCGCGGCTCTCAGACAGCGGGACAGAAAACACTAATCGTCATCAGGTTGCCATGTACTTGACCACTCGCGGGTCTTAGCGGGACAAAAACACTGATGTCTTCAACAGGTTGTCATGTAATTAACCCAATCGCGGATCTCAGCGGGAAAAAAACACTGATGTCGTCAACAGGTTGTCATGCTCTTGACCACACGCGGTTCTCAGCGGAACAAAAAATACGATGTCGTCAACAGGTTGCCATGTACTTGACCACTCGCGGTTCTCAGCGGAACAAAAAACACTGATGTCGTCATCAGGTTGTCATGTACTTGACCACTCGCGGTTCTCAGCGGGACAGAAAACGCTGATGTCGTCAACAGGTTGTCATGTAATTAACCCAATCGCGGTTCTCAGCGGGACAGAAAACACTGATGTCGTCATCAGGTTGTCATGTTCTTGACCACTCGCGGTTCTCAGCGGAACAAAAAACACGATGTCGTCAACAGGTTGCCATGTACTTCACCACTCGCGGTTCTCAGCAGGACAGAAAACTCTGATGTCGTCATCCGGCTGTCATGTACTTGACCGCTCGCGGCTCTCAGAGAGACAGAAAACTCTGATGTCGTCATTAGGTTTTCATGTACTTGACCACTCGCGGTTCTCAGCGGGACTGAAAACTCTGATGTCGGCATCAGGTTGTCATGTTCTTGACCACTCGCGGTTCTCAGCGGGACTGAAAACTCTGATGTCGTCATTAGGTTGCCATGTACTTGACCAATCGTGGCTCTCAGCAGGACAGAAAACTCTGATGTCGTCATCAGGTTGTCATGTACTTGACCACTTGCGGCTCTCAGAGAGACAGAAAACTCTGATGTTGTCATTAGGTTGCCATGTACTTGACCAATCGTGGTTCTCAGCGGAACAAAAAACTCTGATGTCGTCATTAGGTTGTCATGTACTTGACCACTCGCGGTTCTCAGCGGGACTGAAAACTCTGATGTCGGCATCAGATTGCAATTTATATGACCAACCGCGGCTGTTAATCAAAGAATCAATAAACCAATCAAATCATTCATTTAGACTTGAAGCGAACTTATTCTAGCTCTAGTTACGACGTTATAGTCTGAAACTAACCATCGAATTTTTATCACATGTTACTTGCCATAAATGTTGCAAAATAACGCAACAGAGTCAGTGGGCTGACCCAGCGATGCGTCAAGTCACATAAGGATAATAAACTCGAACGCACGTTTTTCAACGCTTAAAAAGCATTTTCGCAAGGGATTTTTCGTACAAAAAATAACCGGTTGTTTATTCTCTTTTCATTTCCAGTGATGAGGCGTGTCGATACACAACAGAACAGAACATAGATTTCATACAAACGTTGAGCATGTAAGTTTATAGTCAAAATATGAACATATTCAAATAAATTAAACGGAAAAATCAGTTACATAAATGAATGAAACGTGTTCGTGTTCCGGCGAGGAGACGGAACGTAAAGTCCACGTAACAGGATAAACTCCGTCTAATACATTTAACCATGTCACAGAATCACTCGTCCGCCGGTGATGACTCAGGTTCTAAGGGACAAATGATGACTGGTTTCCACGTGATACGGATCGCCGCTGTCATCAAAAATAGTCGATTGACCAATCAAATCGTTCCTTTATACCGCCTCTGATTTATTGGTCAACTGATCCATTGATTGATAGCCGCGATTCTAAAGATAAGATGCGATGAAATATTCTACTGCACTAAAGGTCTAGTCAAAAATCAAAACAAGAGTTCAACAGCAAGAGTGTAAAACGTTGCTTAATATACACGGAGCCTTATCTCTTTATACCTACTAACTGGAGGCTCAGAAAGAATGTAGGGAGGAGTCGATGTTTCTGAATCCTTAAAAAGAAATAAATCTCTATCAACCAAAAATACTCTCAAACGAACATTTAATACTTAAATTTGATTGAGATATTGTCTGTCAGGCTTAAAATGGCTTTTTGTAGTTATCTAGGAAAGGTTGAGTGGAAATTAACGTTATCTTTAAGATTCGCGGCATACGATTGTCGACATTGCATGACCTCATTTGCATATGACAAAAGTTCTAGAACAAGGGAAACAAACGACGTCCTGAATTATGTCCCTTTAAATGGCTAGCATAAAACAACAATAAGTGTCTATATTTCTTTTAACTCTTACGGCATTTTTGGATATGCGTATTTGAAAACCGGCTAGTGAACATAACTCCTGGTCCGTCATGATGACGTTGATTTTGGCGTATTCAATCCAAACGGTAAACCTCACCAAGAGAACGTCCAAGTATACATGACGTAATCTAAGAATAGATTAAAAGCCTCCATAGGCTGTTAGGGAAATACGCAGATTTAGTGTCCTTTTAACGGCCTCGAACTACTTTCCAGAATATTGTATTCAATTAATATTTGAGAGGGAATAAAACTGGTTGAAATTATACAATGACATTGAAAAAAAACCCCATCGATTTTTCCCTTTAGGGTTCATTTTGACAGTAGCTCAGTTATATCGCGGCGGCTGGTGCACCTCACAGTGATGTCCGGTCAATTTTCATACCGGCACGACCATAACATTTGATCCGTGCCAACTGCTGTACATCACACTTAAATACTTTAATTAGCTTTCTCCCAAAGCTGAGAGACAAATTATGCATGTTATGATGATTTTCGCCAAATCTCGGAAATAACTTTTTTTTCCGAGTCACTGTTCGAACTCGCGACCCAAAGACTGAGATGATAGAGCATTACCAATTGACCAATAGCGGCCGTCAGCCAAGGAATCGGCCGACCAATCAAATCATTTATTCAGCCCGGAACTGAGCTCTCAACTCCGACATTGGCCGCCATTTTTGTTCACCTTTCTGTCGGTTTGGCGACTTAAACGCCGTAACTACAGCTTATTCAAGCTGTAGTTACGACGTTTAGATCACCAACCAACCATTTTACTTTTTTGTTACATGCTACTGACCATAAATTTTGCAAAATAACGCCAGTGGAACTTCCTGTTGGAGTCATTGGGCGGGGCCTAGGGAGTCAGAGGGCGGGGCCAGCGATTAGTCATTTGGGCCGGATACAGCGCCAATGAACGAACGTGAGATCTTAAAAACGGACATGCATCGCTAACTGTAAAACCCAGGCGAAAGCACTGGTAAGATAATATTTCCGTGAAGCGTGAAAGTTAATTGTGAAATTGACATTGAGAAATCATGGGTGAAAAAATTAATATTCAACAGAACTCTCGAAGGTTGAAACTCGACGAAAAGTTCAATAAATTTAATGATGAACTATAAGTAGAAAATTCATCTCTGTCCAAAATGGATCAACAATAGAGATAAAAATATCTCTTTCTCTCTCTTACAACGCCTTATACAAACGCTAAATGTTAAAACACAAATTAAGTGCTGTTTATTTAAAGGGGAAGTTTTATATCTATATATTGCGGGTATCATATCAAAACCTTGAAAACTGTCAATGTTCGCTAGAAGTACATCGAACACTTTACAAAAAGTGAGCCTTATTGAACAAAAAGGGAGCTAAAATTTTAGAGATAAAATCGCTTTTTAATCCCCTTTAAAGGTCTTTTGCTTAATAAAACATCCAAAAACCGCATAGATTCAAAGCCGTTTATTCTATTGAATATAGGAGTTCGTGCAATAAACTGGTTATTTCTACGAGTTTAAACTGTTCCATTGTTTTTTTTCTGCCTAGTTCAAGTGCAAAAGATTAAAGCTGTGTTTAAATGGTGTACTTTTAAGGCGAATAGATTCAGTTGTATTATACGAGCGAGACAAGGAACTCGTTCAGTTCGGGCAAATAGTTTATTTGACGGTTTGAGTTCGATATTTATTGGAAATTGACTTGCAGTTACAGTCGTGCATTATTCCTAATTTCATGCATTTTGTGTACTCTTTTTAGGCTTATTGGATAAATGATATAAGATTTGGATCTGATCTTATTATCGCGTATAGATTTTATCTGGCCGTCGAATTTAGTCAGTTGGTGAGTATGTCTTTTAAATATATTATCATTTTTTTATTTATTTCTATTTTTTATTTTTATTATTCATGCATTTATTTCTTGTAACAAGCAATTTCTTCTTTTTCCAAAATATTTTTCCAAGTATTAAAACATAGGGACGTAAAAACCAGGGGTTAAACAGAAATGGGTGAAACACCGTCTCCGACAGGCTAAGTTGTCTGAGACATTTTGTAATACTGGTTTACTTGTCGGTGAGGAAAAATGAAAAAGTCAATTGTTAGTAGGTGACCTAACATCGCTACGTCGTAACTACGGCTTGAATTAGCGGTACATATGTATTTACGACGATTAGTAGCGCCTCGATATTATAGTTTTACAGCTGTCGGAGATTAATTTTGGTGTTCCGGACTATAGAAACGATTGACTGGTCGTTTTTAACCCTTTCCTATTCAATCCCTGTTTTTTACGTCGCTGTGATTTTATAATTGAGAAAACATTGTAGAAAAAGAAGAAATTGCTTGTAACAAGCAATTTCTTCTTTTTCCACTATATTTACTCTCATGCAGAATGGTTATTTTTCAAATTAAAACCACTTTGAATATACGTCTGGAACATCCTTGAATTTTGACTGGTCCAAAATTTTGCAAAATAGAAAAGGATTAATTGGGCGCATATTTAAAGGTTCGATGATATCACAATAAAACAGATCTTTTCGACAATCGACAAAAAAGCGTACACTCTGGGTTAAGCAATATTGAATGCTGCATAAAATTTCATATTACAGAAAAAATATGATTAGGTGCATCAGCTTAGCCAAGTGCCGTATAACTGAAATAATCTTAAAAGTGGCGTTAAAACCCACACAACCAATTCCTTAAATGCGCTGTACTAAATTCTGGATTTATCAGATTGTCTATTGCATACATAAACATTTACAAACATTTCGGTGACCCGACACCCGAAAAGGGCATCCAAAATATCTATTAAAAAAAGAGGTTGATCCGATCCAGCAGAGGTCAATAAAATTTGGTATTTCTCAAATAAACATATGTAAGATAGAGTGACGTGTCGAAATTCTGAAATTATTTCAATGTCAGCCCACGCAATTCACGCAGTCTAATCAGGGTTTATACTTTTCGCAATTTCTGGCGTGTAACATATACTTAACCCATTACCAGACAGCAAAATTTTAGACAGTTCCAAATTAAAATGGTTGTAGACGAGAATTTAAAGCTTATGAAAGGTTCCATCTTTTTATACGTTAAGGGCAGAAAACATTATGGATAATGAAGAAATTGATTTTAACAAGCAATTTCCTGATTATCATGTTCTTCAAAGATTTTATTGTTGTTGTTGTGGTGGTGGTGGTGTTTTTTGTTTGTTTGTTCGTTTGTTTGTTTGGTTGGTTGGATTTTTGTTTGTTTTTTTTTTTGTTTGTTTTGTTTTATTATAGGGGGGGGTTGTCTAAAGGCGTCATTGAGTGGGAATAGCTTAAAAAAGCTATCGTCTACCTTTAAGTACTAGGTACGGAATTATTTCCATTTGAGTAAATATGATATCGTCTGTTTTCCTCTATAACCTAATAACTACAACTTCAAGTAAGCTGTAGTTACGAGATTTCGAAATTCAACCGACGATATATTCAAAACCCTATGGGATTCGCAACCGATATCTTAATAGTGCACAAAAAATGGTTTTTATTTGCAGCGTAATTTATCCGCGTAATTTATAAATCGCATGCCATATGTCCCACTGTAAAGTACAAAACCATTATAGGTTGTCAGTACATAATTCTTCCACGTGTTGGCATACTTCAAGATCATGAATGTTATGCTATCTTCCGATTCATTTAAGATATGAATAGTTTTCGTAGAGGTATGAAACGAAAAACCTAAGCAAACAGTATGAATCCGCGGAATATATCATAATAATGACATCAAGCGAAAAATAAAAAGATATTTATCAAAAAATTTGATACATTTTATGGAACTATTTTGTGCGCAAGCATACAACTTAGCTGCGTGCGCAAATTTTTTTGGGGGGAGATGTGAATATTTTTAAGCGGATCAGAATGCTCGTTTTTAATGGACGAAACTATAATTTTTTGTGGGCCCATAAGTTAAATTTCATCGATGCTTTCTGTTTGATTAGCAATATATCCCAAAGGACTATCACAATGATAATTTCACCGGAAAAAAGTCAAATTATCGACAAAACCACCTTTTCCCCTCGAACTTTCCTATTCTAAACCAAGTTTTGATTTTTTCGTAACTGCAGCTTGAAAAAAAACTGAAGTTACGACGTTTAAGTCGCAAAACCAACAAAAAATGTTAACAAAATGGCGGTCAATATTGGAGAACAAAACTCATTTCGTGTATCAATGAATGATTTCATTGGTCGATTGGTTGTTTGATTGACAGTCGCAATTAGTCAATTGACCATTCACTGGCTCCGCCAACCTACTCTGCTGGCCACGGCCACTGACCAAAAAAGGAAATCCTGCTTCTATTGAAACGGCATAGTTTTATAGAAAATAGAATGTAACAAAAAATTAGAATGGTTGATTTGCGTCATATCAAATATACGTTTGAATAAGCTGTAGTTACGGCGTTTAAGTCGCAAAAAAGCTTTACGAAAATGGCGGCCAATGTTGGAGTTCAAACGCTTCTTGTCTGATTGGTTTCATTGGTCAATTGATTATCTGATTGACAGCCGAGATTAGTCAATCCTTGGCCAGGTAATTAAAACAAGTCAAATCATTGGTTGGCCAGCTTAAGGTCGTAACCACAGTTTGAACTATGACGTCTAAGTCACGAAACTAACAAAAATAATTGGCGTAAATACTGGAGTTAACATTCACTTATGGTATAAATGAACAATTTCATTGGTTAAGCAATTGTAGTTTGACAGCTGAGATCTTTCGAATTTGACTATATTATTCATTAACGGGGTTAATGTCACTTGCGTCATTATTTCAGTCATAACACGGCGGCTGGAGCATCAAGCCATGTATTCCTTGCATTCCTCACACCAGTACTAGCACGACACTCTATCCGTGCCACTTGCTACTAATCCCATTTGAACGATTATTAAGTTAGACTATGTCAAATGTCGAAGAGATTTTTTGCCGTGTATGAGAGTCAAACTGTGACCCCAAGACCAAAATTCTAACATTCAAAATGCCACTAGACCGCTAGCCACACCAAATGAACTCCTCGAGTCAAGCCGAACTTACGAAGCTTTCGTTCGCAAACCAACAATTTAATGGGAACTTCCTGTCGGAGGTCAGTGAGCGGGGTCAGCAATCCACCAATTAAGGTTCACGCCCTTGAAATATTGATGTGTAATTTGGGCGAGGTTCCATCAAATTAATGAAATATAATGAAATAGAAATAATTTTGTCGGTCGTTGTGACAACAAGTTTTGTCATTTCAAGTGCAAACAACAAAAAACAGCATCTATTAAAATGAATTATATGATATAACAAATGAGCGGATGTAAAAATGTTACGGTCTAGTTACTGGAAACTTTCATTAATAAGCTAATGTCTTGACACAAAAAGCAACCCCCCCCCCTTTATAATATATAACAAAGTACTGAAAGTACTGTAAGCTAGCATAGCATGGGTTTTTTTGTGTAATCTTTTTTGTCAATGGTTATCGTGATAAATAAACAAGGTTAAAGTAAGACAGGGATTAACCTTTTACAACACGTCACAATTTTAGACTGGTTACAATTTAAAGAAGTCGCAAACGACAAATTTAAGTCAATAGAATTATAACATCTTTGGCTTTTAGGATAGAAAACATTGTGGACATTGAAGAAATTGTTTCGTATCAACCAATCAAATAATTCATTTAGCCCGCAATTTAGATTTTAACTCCAACATCGGCGGTCATTTGTGTGAAACAGTTTGTTGTTTGGTGACTGAAACCTCGTAACTACAGCTTATTCAAGCTATAGTTACGACGTTTAGGTCGCCAACCAACCAACTGTTCTACTGTTTGCTAATTTAAGCAAAATATTGCCGTTTAAAATCGAAGCCGGACTTCCTGTTGGAGTCAATGGGTGTAGCCAATGGGGTAAGTGGGCGGGGCCAGCTATTGGTCAATTATCAACAAGAAAGGAATATTATGCTGTAGTTGTGATACAAAACCTTGAATTAGAATGGATCCGCGTAGGGAAAAAAATGACATTTTACGAGACCGAGGGTAGATTGTAATATCAAATTTTCCTGTGCGAAGGGAACCGAATGCAAGTTTTGGTATCACTACTGCAATAAGGTTTCCTTTTACTATATACCAAGGAATTTGACTATAAGATTAAAAAGAAGCTTTTGTTTCTAAAATCAACCCTTTTCTAAAATCATAATAATGCTAAATTTGGCATGAAATTAATGACGTCATTCAACTACACTGTATCCGTTCAGCACACGTAAGGAACAGATTTACATGTATTTTTGTCTACGTGCATTGAAGAAATCGGTAGGTTACTATGAGTGTTTGCTTTCGTCAACATATCATATAAGCGTCGCGTTTTGTCATGCCATGGTTCCAAACGAGTTCCCCCAGATTCAATATCACAAAGCGCTTGCGAACGCTTTATTAATGGTTTTTTGTTTTTTTTTTTTTTTTCTGCTTTGAGCATTCACTACATTAAAAAGCGGATTCCAAAAAAATGTTAGACAGGGATCTTGCAAACGGTTTGTGATCTTGAGCGCAGCCAAGAGGTACGTTCTTTAGGATTAAGAACCTTTTAGATTTCCTTAGAATTTTAATCCGGATAAATAGCACGGTTTAGTAGAAAATCTACAATGCGAGGCAAAATATTCCGATTTATAATATAAAGAAATACTGACAATTTTACCCTTTCTCATGCTGAATGAAATTCAATTTTAGAATAATAACTTGGACTCTCGAAAATGAGGTCCCGGGTCGATCCCCGTTTGCAGCAAATAACACTATCGACATTTGTCTTTCACAAATGGTTAGATAATCGTGAATGTAAGCGGATGTGCAGCTAGAGGCTCGGAATGGATGCAGTGGTAGTACTGGTGCGAGAAATACCAAGAATCTGTGGTTAGGTGCCCAAGCCGCCACGATGTGACTTAAATACTGTTGAAAGTGGCGTTAAACCTCCATTAGACCAACAAACCATTCCAGAATTACATTAAGATGAAAGGATTGGGGGAAATGAAATGCTCCAAATTGAAATGAAGGCCGATCAATTCGGCAAACAAACTTGGAATGAAACATCGAATATATGGTGAATACTTAGATCAGACTGAACATAATGTGCAGGCTGGTTTTAGTATATACCTCTCTCCAAAGTAGAAGTGTTCGGGGCTCGATATGATAGGTGTAAACTCTTAAAAGGGTACCCATCAATCAAGAGATTGAAGATTCAAAAACTTCACTCGAACATTCGTAGAAAACGATACCATGCAAAGTCTTTTTCAAACTTAACCCTTGCCATGCTATAAAGAATCCCTTAAAATTGAATTAAACTCAAAGGACTGAAGGCACTGAAAGTTCTTGTTGTGAAATGAAATAGTCAATATTTCTATTGAAACTCAATTTCATAAACAACTCTGGCAGCAGGTTGTGTAGACCAAGATCAGACTGCACTTATCTTTGTATGTACTTCCTGCCCAAATGGAATATTTCAGGTTCAGCTTGACAAGGGTTAAGCTATGAGTAAATTAACCAATCGCTGGCCCCGCCCATTTATTCCATATGCCACGCTCATAGAATCCTACAGGTATTTTTGCTAAAATATGAAAAATTGAGAAAACTAGAAGTACAAACATGTCTTGATATTTAAATGAATGAATGAATGACTTTCGCTGGGTTCTCACGCTAACGTGATACCTTAACGTCCTTGAAAGCGACGGTATTGACGTCATTCATAAAGACAACGTTATGACAGATGAATGAAAACGGGGTCACGGTGAAACGATAAAGATCTGTCTTTTTTTTTTTTTTTTTTTTTTTTGTCGGTATACATGAAAATGGGACAGTTACCGGTATTCAAATAGTATACCATGACGTACGCTCAGGGATGGAAGACATCCGTTAAATTCCAACGTTTGATGATTGATCATGCGTGGCTGTCAATCAACTGACCAATCGACCATTCAAATCATTTATTTAGACCGGAAGTGAACCATGAACTGCAACATTTGCCGGCATTAATGTGGAACATTTGTATTATTAAGGCGAATGAAATGTCTTATCTACAGCTAATCACGATGTTTTCGGTCGCCAACAAATAATTTTACTTTTTTGTTATATGTTACTTGCTATAAAGTCTGCAAAATTAACGACATTTAATATCGAAGTTGAGCTTTCTGCCGAGTCAGTGGGCGTGGCAAACGGAGATCAGCCAATTACTCTGTGTAAGATGATTTTCTTCGTGGAAAGTTTTATATACTAAATTAGTATTGTCTCAAATTGATAGTTTAATTGAGTGTCACGTGTAAGTCGTGTTAAAATTGAATTTTATCAACCTCGTTTATTAAATGCTTGGTCCAAACTCTTAATGTCTATTTGTCATTTAGACATAAATCACGTTTTTTTATTGTTGTTGTTTTTTAGTCGGGTAGGGGTTGTTTGTTCTTATTAATTTTTATATCCCCCTCCCTCCTCTCGCCCAAGATTAAACTTTATGATAAGTTTTGGTCAAATGTCGATATGATGTAGGAAAAATGATTATTTCAGATCCTTATTTCTTTCGAGCTATTCCGATTGAGACAAAAAAAACTATTCAACCGTATATTTTTATCTAGCAAAGAGTCAGCTTTGATAGCTGAAGTTAACAGACAAAATTCTGGGGTCTTCTCAGAGTTCAGCAAGTGCAAACTGCCGCTGGAGGCTTGACCACTAAATCCAAACGAATTTAAATTGTCGTCTGCAACTTCTTTGAATTGCATCAGTCTAAGACTTTGTCATGGGTTGCTCCGGGGTTACCTTGACCTCGATCATTAATCAAAATAATCTTTGACAAAGAAGACAACGTAACAAAACCATGCTTTTCTAGCTTACAGTTCTTTCAGTACTTTGAATTTAATCCTCGTACATACGTATTCAAATTTTGTGCTTCTTAATTTTATTATCTTGCCAGTTCATAATTTGATAGAAGTGTGTAGGAGTTCGCCTTTTTTAGACGATTAATTCCATTTTATAATTCTTTCAAATATAGTGATATATTACCGGAATCTCTGTCGTCCTTTTTCATCGAATAGATATCTCTATCAATTCCTCGGAGAAATCTTAAGTGCACAATTCGTGCCATGTTTAATTTTTATTACATTCAGCCAAATTCCTATATTTGACTTAATTATTTCTTAAAATACCAATGAAAGACAGTGGTGTATTTTCTTGTGAACTTAATACTGTCAGGATATATTTTACAACTAGTAATTGAATTTTATTTTTTAATTTCCTTTCGAAACTCGGATTCGTTTAAACATAAGAAAAACATTTAAAACATAAACGCTGATGAAAATAATAAATCTCATTAATTGTTTCAAGTTGTCTACTTGTTTCATATACTTGTTTATATATAGGCTAGGAAATTAAAAACCATTGTGAAAATGATAAAAACAACTTAGAAAAACATCATGGGAAGTGAAGAAATTACTTTTTTAAAGCAATTTCTTCATTATCTCTAATGTTTTCTATTCGAGGACAAAGATATTAACAATTCTTCCACTTAAAATAGTCGTCTAAAACTTCTTTAAATTTGGAACAGTCTGAAATTTATTTTTTTCCCTTGTTGATCTTCAGGAAAGGTGGATCGATTTTGAATTGGTTTAACAGTAAATTCAGGCCTGTAGATCAATACAGGCCTTCAAGCGCCTCTCGTTTTAATTGACAGTCTCGACTCGTCACTTTGGCCGGAAGACGACAATAAAAGCTTATAATCTCTATGGATGATAGAAATTACTGTAACATGACAAAATGTGTTATTGTTATATATGGTAACGTCAATTTTGATCTGTCCCTTTAAGAAGATTTGATTAAAAAGTGTGGGAGGACGGGATATTTGAGAGATTTAATTTCGTTTTATAATTCAGGGAGAATTTACTTCCCCGGAAAAACCTGTCATGGTATTACTATCTCGTTTATTCCTCTGGGGCGGCTAGAGTGCATCGTTGTCATAGATTTTCAACCTTTTTAAAGTCCCAGTAAAACTTGTGCAATTTAACCCATTATGAGACGATACATTCTTAGACTGGTCCAAATCAAAAGGAGTTGCAGGCAACAATCTAACCCATTACCAGATGGCAACTTTTTAGGCTAGTCCAAATTAAAAGATGTTTGAGACGACAATTTTCGGTTGATGGAGTTATAAAATCTCTGTATTTCTTGGAAGAAAACATTGTCTTTGTCGTTTAATGTTTAAGTTATAAATGTATTTGTTGCATTCTTTCCTGTTTGGGCCTAGGAAATAAATTTTTCGAGTTCTCTCCAACCCGATACCCCCACCCCAATACAATTCATCATGTTCGGCGAAGAGAGTTTTTTGCATGCTGAAAACTCACATGGATGGATTTTCGTTCTTTTAGCCTTTTAGGCAACTTTTCAACTAGATTGTTTTGTATGTGTTTTTTTGTTTGTTTGTTTGTTTTTTGTTTGGTTTTTTTGGGGGGGGGGGGGTGTAGAGAGAGAAAGAGAGAGGAGGGAGAGAGATGGGAGGGGAGGGAGAAAGAGAGACAGACAGACAGAGTGGAAAGAGAAAAAGGAGAGACAGACAAATAGAGGGAGAGAGACGGAAGAAATAGAGAGAAGGAGAAAGAGAGGGAGAGACGGGAAAGAGAGAGAAGGAGAAAGGGAGAAAGTGAGAAAGAGAGAGAGAGAAAGATGTTTTATGAGAAGGGGTCATTAAAGTGTCAAATGTTGGCAAGAACTTTGTCAAAAGGTTCTTACTCACGACCGAAGGATGTAAAGCATAGCGCGCTACCGATTTTTTCTTTGCGGAATCATCTGGTTGATAAGGACTTTTTCGTGTTAAAAACATCACAAAATTCGAAATAACAAGTTAGCGATTTTCATTTATTTTAGAATAAATAGCAGATTTTTAGTTTCGTCTGTCAAAATTCCCGGTAAGACTCTCAATCATGAGGTCCCGGGTTCGATCCCCCCGCCCCCTCGCGACACCATTGGATAGATAAACGTAATTCTTTTATGGTTGGATAGCCAGCTGGAGGCTCGGAAAGGATATAGTGGTAGTACAGGTTGAATTAAAACCAGAAATCCATAGTTAGGTACTCCAACCGCCACGATATGACTGAAATACTGATAAAAGTTCAATCAATCAATATTCCTGTAATTCTTCTTGGCTAAAGATTTTGACAAAAAAACTCCATGAAAAAAGTGAGTACGTTTTTTTTTTTTTTTTTTTTTCATTTTACACAAAGTAATTGACGGTTTGCTGGCCACTCCCAACGACTCTGCTCTGTTTCCAACGCCCGGTGACATTGCTGGCCACGCCCATTGGGAGTTGGCCACGCCCATTCACTCTGCTGGCAACTCCCATTGGCTCTTCTGTCAACGCCGACTGACTCTGCAAGCCACATCCACTGACTCTGCTGTCAACGCCGACTGACTCTGCTAGTCACGCCGACTGACTCTGCTGTCAACGCCGACTGACTCTGCTAGCCACACCCACTGACTCTGCTGTCAACGCCGACTTACTCTGCTGGTCACGCCCACTGACTCTGCTGGCCACGGCTATTGACTCTGCTAGCCACACCCACTGACTCTGATCTCAACGCCGACTAACTCTGCTGGTCACGCCGACTGACTCTGCTGTCAACGCCCACTGACTCTGCTGGTCACGCCCACTGACTCTGCTGTCAACGCCGACTAACAGTGCTGGCCACGGCTATTGACTCTGCTTGCCACACCAACTGACTCTGCTGTCAACGCCGACTGACTCTGCTGGTCACGCCCACCGACTCTGCTGGTCACGCCGATTGACTCTGCTGGCCACGGTAATGACTCTGCTAGCCACACCCACTGACTCTGCTCTCAACGCCGACTAACTCTGCTGGTCACGCCGACTGACTCTGCTGTCAACGCCGACTGACTCTGCTGGCCACGGCTATTGACTCTGCTGGCCACGGCTATTGACTCTGCTAGCCACACCCACTGACTCTGCTGTCAACGCCGACTTACTCTGCTGGTCACGACCACTGACTCTGCTAGCCACACCCAATGACTCAGCTGTCAATCCGACTGACTCTGCTGGTCACGCCCACTGACTCTGCTGTCAACGCCGACTGACTCTGCTGGTCACGCCCACTGACTCTGCTGTCAACGCCGACTTACACTGCTGGCCACGGCTATTAACTCTGCTAGCCACACCCGCTGACTCTGCTAGCCACACCCACTGACTCTGCTGGTCACGCCGACAGACTCTGCTGGTCACACCCACTGACTCTGTTGTCAACGCCGACTAACTCTGCTGGTCAAACGACTGACTCTGCTGTCAACGCCGACTGACTCTGCCTGCCAAGGCTTTTGACTCTGCTAGCCTACCCCTCTGACTCTGCTGTCAACGCCGACTGACTCTGCTGGTCACGCCCACTGACTTTGCTGGCCGCGGCTATTGACTCTGCTGGCCACACCCACTGACTATGCTGTCATCCCCGACTGACTCTGCTGGTCATGCCCACTGACACTGCTGTCAACGCCGACTGTCTCTGCTTGTCACGCGCACTGACTCTGCTGTCAACGCCGACTGACTCAACCGATATTTTCTAACCTGTACGTTGGTGACAAGTCAAACTTTATCCTTCTTTCAAACTTGACAAGACCTATATTTTAGAAAAATATTAATATCTATGTATGCCTAATGATGAAAAAATAAAAAAAAATAACAGAATTAAATTGGTAAACCCTAGACGCGAAAAAATAGAGAGAAAAAATATTGAATTAGGTGGGGCTTTCGGTGGCTTTATCCTATAGCCTTGCACATTGAACAGTTGATTTCTGGGGGCGTAGTCAATACAGTCAGATGGAAATGACAATAAATAAATGGAATAGACGCCCTCCCACCGTACTTTATAAGAAGTTCTAACAAAGTTGGCTTTCGTCATTCGACGATACTAAATGATTGGTGCTAATATGTAAATATCAACTTTTTTATATTCATTTAGTTTTTATAATTTCTATATCAGTGGGGGGGGGGGGTTAGAATATTTTCATTTATCTTTATTTTATTTATTTTTGTTTACTGAGATATTTATTCATTGATTGCGTAATCAATTTATTTGCATATATTTTTTCGTCATTTGTTTAGTTATTTTTGCATTTATTTATTAAACTATATATGCAATTTTTAATTCATGCTTTCATTATCTATTTATCATTTATCTATGCATTTGTTCACACGTTATAAATTCATTTGTGCATTTTAGGGCTTTTTTTATGAACTTTACATATCAAAAAAAATATCTTATTTTAATGACTATCACAAAAAAATTATTTGTTAACCCTTGCCATGCTAATCTAGGAATTTTCCTGTTTTTGCAGGTATATACAAGGATCAGCCTGCACATATGTGCAGTCTGATCTTAGTCCATACCACCTGTTTATTCCTTTTTAAATCTGATTTTTTTTAATGAGATAAATTCAAATTAAAAAAAAGTTTGCCCACAACCAATACGTTCAGTGCTATCAGCCTTTGATTTTAATGAAAATCTTAATGATTTTTTATTCAGCATGACAAAGTTTAAAACTTACACGCTAAATACTCCAAATTTCGGTATTTATTATCATCCGTTTTATTCGATGTTGTTTTTTTCTTGTTGTTGTTGTTTGTTTTTTGTTGTTGTTGTTTTTTTTTTTTTTTCGTTTTGTTGGTGTATTATTGACTTGGCCCATTTAGCCATCCCCACTTAGTGACGCTTTAACCCATTCCCACACAATCCCTCCTTTTTACGCCCCCCAAGAAAAAAACTTTGGAAAACATTGTGGAAAATGAAGCAATTTCTTCATTATCCACAATGTTTTCTATCCAAAAAGACGAAAGAATTTAAAATTCCATTACCATGAAATTGTCGTCTGCAGCCTTTTTCAATTTGGACCAGTCCAAAATTTTCTTGTGTTGAAATGGGTTAAGACATCACAAGAAGAAAAAAACCTGCCAAAAACCTTGTCGAAAATGAAGAAATTGCTTGTTACAAGCAATTTCTTCATTTTCGACAATTTTTTTCTACCCATATAGTCGAAAAAATCTAAAATTTCACAAACTTTAAATTGTCATCTGCAAATTCTTTCAATCTCGACCCGTCTAAAATTTTGCTGTCTGGTAATATGTTTAAACCCCAATAGGAACTTCCAAGTAGAGATAAAAAAGGCGTTTTTTTTTTTGTTGTTTTTTGCAAAATTGTTTTGCAAAATTTATGGCTAGTAACAAGTTACAAAAGTGTAAAGTGATTGGTTGGCGACTTTAACGTCGTAACTACATTTTGAATGAGATATAATTACAACATTGTAGTCGCCAAACCAACAATATTACGTGACACAAATTTCGACCAATGTTGGAGTTCAAAGTTCTCTTCCGGTCCAAACGTATGGTTTGATTAGTCTGTCGATTTTTGTTTGACGGTCGGGAACCGACAATTGACAAATCGTGATTGTCAATCAAATTATCAGTCAACCAATGAAATCGTTCATTTTGCGCAAACTCCAACATTGGTCGTCAATTTCGTTATTTTTTTTTTTTTTTTTTTTTTTGGTTTATTGGCGACAACCTATTCAAGCTGTAGTTACTATGTATAGGTCGCCAACAAACCGCTTTATTTTTATTACATGCTCGTGAGCATTATCTGTTTTTAAATAACTCTGTTTGATATATCAGTAGAGCTTCCTATCAGAGGACAGTGGGCAGGGCTAGCGATCTGCCAACTAACTAATCAATAGTTATTTTTTAGTACATTATCTGATTTCATTTACATTGAATTATTTCTTTTTTGCGTCATGTTTGTTTTGTTGTTCTTGTTGCTTTTTGGGGTTTTTTGGGGGGGTGTTATTTTGAAAAAGAGGAGGTATCGTTTTTTTATTTTCTTCAAAATGTGCTTTAAATCTATCCCCCCCCCCCAAAAAAAAAACCACTTACTCCTTTGGCCTCTCCCATTGACTCCGGCAGGGAGTTCCACTTCGATTTAAAAAAGTTTTCTTTTGCAAAATTTTATGGCCAGTAGCTTACAATGAAAAATAAGAATGGTTGGTTGGCGACCTAAACGTCGTAACTACAACTTGAGTTACAACATTTAATTCGCCAATCATCAAGAAATCAGATATTTTTTTATTTTCTTTTTATATTACCTACTCGTTAATCTCAGGTTAGTTAACACGGTAAAGTTCCATTGTGCGCATAGTTGAATGTGAAAACATACAACGCAGCTTATAAAATCTTCCGTCGCATGAAAAGTAAATCGGGTCTGATTACAAGTATTTATTAATACGTCCGATCTGCATACAAGCACTGATATTGCTTTTGATTTTGATTTTTCTTTAAGTTTATCTACATTAAACCCCGGTACTCGTGGGGATTTGAAAAATAATAACGGTTAAAAAAACGTCTGAACTATATCGTAATTATTGTACGCTTTCTATCGTGTTAAACGATATCATTATACTTATACGGAGTTTGCTGTAATTTTAGGAAGCTTTATATCGTTATTTGAACAACCCTATTGGTGGATGTATCGATAGTGCATGGGTTCAAGACGTAGGATATTGCAGCGCTGGGTGACCTTCGCGTAGGTTCGAGTCCCGTAAGAGTCAGTCTCCACTACAGTTGAAAAGACAAGAGTCGCTGCCGTAGATGAGAGAATTCAATATTCTATAAATAGATATTCTTATAAATTTCCCTTTTTATTAACCAACTACTAGAGGAAAAAAAATTAAAACTGGTTGAAGTAAAATACCTTTCACACAATAATTAGTTTTTAAATGCTTTTGACTTTTAGGGTAGAAAACATTTTTGCAATTCTTTCATTGACCACAATGTTTCCTTTTTTTTTTTTTTTTTTTTTTGTTTGTTTGTTTGTTTTTGTTGTTTTTTGTTTTGTTGTTGTTGTTGTTGGGGGGGGGGTCGTCCAAAACCGGTGGTATATTGGCATGAGTTAATTGTTTATCATTATTTATGCGTTGATCCGTACATTTCCGCTAATCGGGGTCATTTTTCTATCAATAAGAATCATTCATTTTAAGTGATGTTGCGGATGAGTTTATTTTGAAATGCCGTTTCTATCGTTATAAATGTGCGATAAGTCATGCGGAAATGGGGCATACCGAAAATTCGTTCCACGGCTATCGAAAAAAGAGATCTGCTCTAGCGTAGGTCATTTATCATTGAATATTTGATATACAAAAAATATGAGATTTTGGCTAGGTAGAATGATATCTATGGCTTAACCCTTTCCTGTATTAATCCGGAAATTTGTGATACTGTGATTTTAATCATAAGAAAGAATTGTGGGAAAAGAAAATAATGCTTGTGACAAATAATTTCTCCATTTCCCACATTATTTTACCAGATAGGATGATTTCATTTCAAATTGCATCCAATTGTGTGCAACCTATTCCAATTCGACAAGGCTAAGAGTTTGAAGGAAAAAACTCTTTTACGGCGAATAGTCTGACCGGCAATCTGCGAAGTCTGACCTGATCCTATTCTTTTTGCAAAGTTCTGATAGCTCCTTTTCGCGTAACCTGTCACCATTTTTCCTCCACTTTCTATAACCTTTTTTTCTTCTTACTTTATTTGCATTTTTACCTTTACGTTGCTTGCAAGAGCGATGAACATCAATTGAATAAAATTTCCTCTTTATTTACCTATTTATCAATTCATTTATTCATTCTATTCTAAAATATTTTGTTTTATTTTAAATAATGTTTATTATATTATGTTAATCATCAAATTAAATTTCTTTTAAATAGTTTTTTCACAAAATTCGAAGGATTTTTTTTTTTAAAAACTTTATTTCAGATATATGTCGTGTTTAAGCCGAATACAATCTTAACCCTTGTCATGCTGTATAAATTACCTTACTGGACTGCGGTCAAATCAAAGGACTGAAAGCACTGATAGAACTTGTTGTTCAAAAATCAATATTTCTTTAGAAATCAACCTCATGAACAACTCGGGAAGGAAAAAATGTAAGCAGGAGGTGAAGACTAAGATCAGCCTGCACAAACGTGCAGTCTGATCTTAGTCTACACCTCCTGCCAAAACCGGAATATTCCGGGTTCAGCATGACAAGGGTTAACTTTATGACAATTTTCTGCCCTGTAAACAAATTCGGTGTCAAATTGTCATTATTGTAATAAAAGAATCAAAGTATTGAAAGTACTGTAAGCTAGCAAAGCATTGTTTTGTTAACTAATATTCTTTGTCAAAAGTTATCATGATAATTAAACGAGGTTAAAGTAACCCATTTCAACATGAAAAAATCTTAGACTGGTTCAAATTGAAAAAAAAGTTGCAGGGGACAGTTTTGAGTTGGTGGAATTTAGAAAATCTTTTCCTAATAGGATAGAAAACATTGTGGACAATGAAGAAATTGCTTGCTACAAGCAATTTCTTCATTGTCGACATTGTTTTCTAAAACCTTTTTCTTTGAAAGCTTAAAATCGGGATTGAGTGGTAATGATTTAAATAGCATGCTTTATGAAGAGTTATCTACAATTATTTAGTAGAGTGTGCAATATTCCTGAAAATACATAAGAACTACATGTACTTTTTAAAGCGTATGCATTCAATGGATTTAGTGGTTAAGCCTCCAGTGGCAGTTTGCACTCGTTTAACCCTGAGAAAACCTCAAAATTTTGTCTCTTAGCTTAAGCTATCAAAGCCTGCGCTTTGCTAGCTAAAAAGACATATGAATAGTTAATTCACATCCGATCAGCTGACTTTATTAGGTTCTCAGACTCTACATGACTTCGCCATGTGCCATTTATACCACGGAATTGTGGCCACATAATTTTGGAGGTGTATTCCGCGGACAAAACTAACGTTACGTGATTAAGTCTAGATTACAGTAAACACACACAAACTAAATGCTAATTTACCTTTTAATTACAGGTGACCTTGATTAACAATTTAAGTGCAGATATGTCCTCGAATATTGCCAATGAGTTTGAATTCTGCGAAAAACTTAGTATTGATGGTTCTTTGCTTTAAACCATAACTCATTAGACCAGAATGAGATTCTTCTATTTAGAATGAAAACATTCCAAATTATAGTTAATTTACCCCATGCCTCATAACTTTCGACCTTATTTTGTCAACATACAGTATGTATTTAATGCAATACATATATGTCATTAATTTTGCATTGTAAATTTAGATAATAAAATATTTGTTCAATTAATCTCCTACAGAGGAAATAAAGTGACTGAAATTAATGGGTGAATTAATTAATTATCATTATTATTATGATCTTTAATGCTTTCCGGAAGATTATCAACAATTCTCGGTAGATTATCGATATTTCTCGATAGATAATCAATATTTCTCTGAAGATTTTCAATATTTCTCTGAAGATTTTGAATATTTCTCTGAAGATTTTCAATATTTCTCTGAAGATTTTCTATATTTCTCGGTAGAAATGAAATGAAACCATTAAGAGACGAAGAGAATATTTTTTTGTTTTCATGGAGGTATGAACCGAAAAACCTAATCACACTGTATGAATACGCGAAGCGGATTCATACAGTGTGATTAGGTTTTTCGGTTCATACCTCCACGAAAACAAAAAATATTCTCTTCATTTCTTATAATTTAATAGCACTGAGCGAAAGAAGCAACAACTTTACAAATTTTGATACCTTTTTGTATGGGACTTTTTTGTGCGGAAGCATACAAAATGACTGCATGCTCAATATTTTGTTCATGGAGCTATGAATATTTTTTTCGACCAATCAGAACCCCCGTTTTTGATAGACGAAACTACAGATTAAATTATCAAATGATAAACTCATCGTTTTAGTAGTATAGCCCTAATATTATGACCAGATGTGGCTGTCAAGCAATGAACTTATGGACAAGCCGAATTATTTTTTCAGTCTAGATCCGAGCTTTTCAATCCCCACAATAGCCGCTATTTTATAACCATTTTTCTTGGTTTGGCGACTAAAACGTCGTAACTGCAGGTTATTCCAGCAGTATTTACAACGGTTAGGTTGCCCCCAACCATTCTTCTTTTTTCCCCTAAAAATCGAAGAGAAACTTCCTGTGGGAGTTGTTGATGGAGCCAAAGAAGTAAATAGGCGGGGCCAGCGATGGGTTAATTTATGCACGTTACTGAATGTTTTTCATCGCTTGATGAGAATCAAAAAAAAAAAAGGAAAATAACGAATTTGACAATATTGCACTTAAGTAATTGGTCAATGACGTTTGGGCCACCAACCAATCATTTGTCTTGTTTGTTACACCCTGATGGCTATAAATTCTGCAAATTAACGCCGTTAAAAACCCGAAGCGGAACTTTTGTCGGAGATAATGGGCCGAGTCTCGAGATTAAATGGGCGGAGCCAGCGATTGGTCAATTTAAGTCTCTGCGCGCTAATAAACGTCGTTTAAACGGGACAAAAGACACTAGTGACGTCACCAGGTTGTCATGTAATTCACGTGCGAAATGATGCGCTTTTAGAAAATTCCCCCGAAAGACGCATAATTTTGTCATCAGATTTACCTTCTTTCTTTCTTTTTTTTTCTTTTTTTTTTAAGAAAAGAAATAGAAAAAAAATTTCGTTTCCGAGTAAGGTCAATTTATCTTCCATTGAATGAACAACAAAAGCTATTTTTCAATACTGGAGAATCTGTCACTCTAAAAAATATAGCTTTTGTTATTCTTTCAATGAAAGATAAATCGATCTTATACTGTAATAAACAATTTTATTATATACCTTACTATGAAATCCTTGGATTTCTCAGTATAATAAATTTTGATATCGTCACTGGAGTGACGGTAACACTTTTCAGTTTCACTCTCTGTAATAAATCTTTAATCATGTATTCATCCGCACTTTTTTCAATAGACCTCCTCTCTATCAAAAAGATCGATATTTAAATAAGGAAAATGAAATAATAAGGTGTATAATAAATAGAATAATCAACTGGTTATTCCAGATATGAAAAAATATTTCAATTGGATCCGTTGTTAGGCGTTAAAAAATCTCGTGCTGCGCACTCGTTTTTTCAAAGCCGAACAACGTATCCTCGTGTTTTTTGTTTTTTTTGATATCTGGAATAACAAGTTGATTATCCTCTATATCATCTATATTTTTATCATCATTATTTAGGTATTGCATCCTGGCATACCATTACGTTCGTTATTTATCGGTTCATGTATGTCGTAACATTCGTTTTTTATATTACGTTATCCAATGCGTAATTACGTTATCTAACTCGTAATTACGTTATCCAACGCGTAATTATATTATCCAACGCGTAGTTACGTTAACCAATACGTAATTACGTTATCCAATGCGTAATTATGTTATCCAACGCGTAATTACGTTATCCAATGCGTAATATGGTTATCAAATGCGCAATTACGTTATCCAATACGCAATTACGTTATTCATCACGTTATTATGTTCGTTCTTAAAGCGATAAAAACGCGGAAAAGGCTTAGTTTCTATCACCTATAGAATACTAACTTTAGTCAAAAAGCAATAACTCAACAAAATCCATGTTATATCCAATTACATTTCGTCTGGAAATTTAATTTCAATAAAAAATTGTAGTCACATGCATTTCAATAAACCTTGATTTGATTGAAAAAAAAAACATGAACTTGAAAAAAATATTCGTCAGCTTTCCAGTTTGTTTCCTCGGTTATTCAAATAAATTTCAAAAGACGGCAAATATCAAAAGCACCTTCGGATTTCATTTAAAGAGAGCTATTGATAAAGGAGCTTTAAAGAAGCGAGTAATAATTCCGCCTGAATTGTAATCCAACAGTCTTTGCTTTTCATAACAAGTGACAAAATTGACCAATCGCTGGCCCCGCCCACTTACCCATTTGACCGCGCCCACTGACTCCAACAGGAAGTCTTTCTTCGACTTTTAAAGGCGTTATTTTGCAAATTATATTCAAAGTAGCATACAACAGACACGAAAAAAATTTGAATCAGCTGTGATTACGATGTTTAAGTAGCCAAACAAACATCAAAGATTGACAAAAAGGCAGCCAATGTTGGAGTTAGAAACTCATTTCTGGTCGAAATTAATGATTTCATTGGTCGACTGGTAAATTGTTTGACAGACGCGACTGGTCAAGTGTACTAATTCGAATTTTTCCCTTTTTTTTTTTTTTTTTTTTTTTGGAGGGGGGGGTTGCATTGGTAACTCGTCAAGCGAAGAAGAACATTCTGTAACATGCCTAAAATAACTAACCGCTAGGCTAGCCCACTTACTTCTTTGGCCCCGCCCACTGACTCCATAAGAAGTTTCGCTTCGATTTCCAAAAAAGGAATTGTTTGTTTGCGACTTAACCCATTCCCACATGACGCTTTTAAACGCCCCTCAATATGGAGGCTTTGGAAAACAATGTGAATAATGAAGATATTGCTTGTACAAGCAATATCTTCATTATCCGAAATGATTTCTGTCCCAAAAGACAAAGTCTTTAATGATTTCATTAACTTAAAGTTGTCTTCTGCAACTTCTATCAATTTAGACCAGTCTCAAATTTTGTCGTCTAGTAATGGAAACTTCATCTTGAATAAACTGTAGTTACGACGGTTAAGCCGCCAAACCAACACCAACATAAATGGCGGCCAATGTCAGAGTTTAAAGCATAATTCCTGGCTGAATGAAAGCTTTGATTGGTAGAATGATTCTTTGATTGACAGCCCCGTTTGGTCAATTACCAACCATGGTCAGTCGGCACTGACTGTGAAGGCTAACTTATTTCGATAATTTTCCTTCTTTGAAAATTTCTGAACCTAGTATGTGTTTATAGATTTGATGCCAGCAGAGGTCAATAAGAGATCGCGTGTCATTGTATAATAGACAGTGTCTATTTAGGTCACTGCAAAAGAGTAAAAAGTTTTAATCCTAGAAAGCCTTCGCAGTCCGCGCTGTCTAATCAGGTTCAAAAATTGTGTCGCTATTTCCAGGAGGTACTTTTTAGCTTGACGGTTCCAAAATTTATTTCATTTCAGCACCAAGTCGAATATCTCCATCCCGTTTACGCTCCGCTAGAAACAGCAGAAGTCCAGTTTCGACCCCCGACCATACGGCACGCTACATACACAAGATGGTGGACTTCAATCCTTGGTTGCTGGCTATCGTCATCATTTTGCTCGTTTGTTTTATCTACAAGTAAGTTTTTTGCTGGCCTCACCCAATGATTCCAAAAGAAAGTTCCACTTCGATATCAAAAGGCGTTCTAATTTCAAAATTAATGGCAAGTTATGTGCAACAAAACAAGGTATACGGTTAGTTGACGACCTAAACGTCGTAAATACAACTTGAATAAGCTGTTGTGGGAGGGGGAACCAACGTAGAACATGGGCGGGACCAGCGACTACGTCATTTGACCGATCGCTTGCCACGCCCACTGCCTCCGATCGAAAGTTCGACTTAAATATCAAGCGGCGTTATTTTGCAAGATTTATGGTCCGCATTGCTTGGTTGAACCTAAAACCTTTCAGATTCATACCGCAATGAAAACAAAAATTATTCGCTTCATTTCTTAAATAATAATTTAAATGTCTTTCGTGTACATATCTAGTTTACAAAGGTTAGTAAATTGGCAAATCTTCGCGGCGATACTATTTATCATAAATATTGCAGCTGAAGGTCACTTCGTTTTAGGCTCTGAAAAGGGCATTTGTGATAAACTTAATACCGGTGCACTTAGTTCAGATCCTGACATAATACCATGTTATTCAATACCTTTGCAACAATTCAATATTCGCGGGGGATTGTGGGAAACTTAAAAGCGAAGATTGCGGCTTATTGAAGAGGAACTATTGTTTAATTTGTTGAAAATTGTCATTGAATTCTATCGCCCACTATACTGGTGCTATCTTGAGAATGACTTACGCAGACTCAACAAAGACTTAAGGCTTTGGAAAACACTGTGGAAAATAAAAAAAATCTTGTTTCAAGCATCTTTTTTCATTTTCAACCATGTTTTCTATCCCTCTATGAAGGCATTTCAAACTTTCATAAACTTTAAATTGTCGTCTGCATCTCTTTTCAGTTTGGACCAGACTTAAATTTTTCCGTCTCGTAATGGGTAAAGGTAGAGGTAAATGGCTCGAAAACGGGAAATCGGCCCGATATCGGGTATCGATTCAAAATCGGACGACGTCATCTCTCTTCGTTCGAGTCGACGGATCTCGGCTACCAATCAAAGACTCAATCGACCGAAACTAAACTTTGAACTCCGACATCGTCACACATTTATGTGAAGTATTCAAATTGGTTTGGTGACTTAAACAGAGTAACTACAGCTTGCTCAAGTTGTTATTACGATGCTTAGGTTGTCAACGAACAATTTTACCTTTCTTACATGTTACTGGTCATAAATTTTGTGTTTAACGCCGTTTAATATCGTGATAGAACTTTGTGTAGGAGCTAGTAGGATGAATTGAAAATTTGGGCTAATAAACATATGGTAAAATTGTGACCCTTCAAGTGAAATTGATTCTCCCGAAGTTTTTGTAAAACAAATATTTGCAAAGGATCTGGGATGAAGCAGAGGTCATTCAAAGACAATTTTTCAATGCCTTCTTAGCAAACCTGAGCACGAAGTGCTCATGGTGAGGTATTTTGATCGTCTTCTGTCCGGCGCCCGCCGTGCGATGTCCGTCGTGTGTCAATAATCTTAAAATGACATCTCCTTCCAAGCCGCTGGGCGGATTTCAACTAAATTTGGCATAACTATTCCCTGGGTGTTGCCCTTTGAAAATTGCTAAAAGAATTGAAATCAGTTAAAAACTCTGGCTACCATGGCAACAAAACTGAAAGTTTAAAGAAAACTTTAAAAATTATCTCCCGCTGACCCAGAAGGCGTAGAGCCTGGATATTTGCCGTGAAGCATCAGTACAATGGCCCCTTTTAGAACTGCTAAAAACATAACCAACAGGTTCCCAGGGGCGGAGGGGAGGAGGGGGGGGGGGCTTATAAAGAAATAAAGAATGATTTTTAAAACGACATCTCCTACCAAATCGCTGGGCGGATTTCAACTATAAATTTGGCAGGAATGTTTCATGGGTGGTGCCCTTTAAAAGTTGCTTAAAGTATTTAAATCAGGTAAAAACTCTGGTTGCCAATACAACAAAATCGAAATTTTAACGAAACTTAAAAAATTATCTCCTCTTAACCAAGAAGACGTAGAGCCTGGATATTTGGCGTGAAGCATCAGTACAATGACCTCTTTCAGTATTGCAAAAATCACCACCCTCATGTCCCCAGGCGCGAAGACCTGGGGGGCTTTGGCTTACAAAGAAATAAAGAATGATCTTTAAAACGATATCTCCTCCGAAACCGCTTGGCAGTTTCAACCAAATTTGGCAGGAATGTTTCTTGGGTGGTGCCCTTTGAAAATTGCTAAAAGAATTGAAATCCGTTAAAAACTCTGGTTGCCAATACAACAAAATCGAAATTTTAATGAAGACTTAAAAAATTATCTCCTCCTGACCCAGAAGGCGTAGAGCCCTGATGTTTGGCATGAAGCATCAGTATAATGACCTCTTTCAGAATTGCTACAATCATCGCCCAAGGGTACCCAGGGGCGGAGCCCCATGGGTGGTGGGGCTTATATGGAAATAAAGAAGGATTTTTAAAACGACATCTCCTCCGAAACCGCTAGGCGGATTTCAACCACATTTGGCAGGAATGTTTCTTTGGTGGTTCCGTTTAAAAATTGCTAAAAGAATTGAATCCGTTAAAAACTCTGGTTGCCAATACAATAAAACCGAAATTTAAGGAAAGTTAAAAAATTGTTTCCTCCGGACAAAGACGGCGTAAAGCCTGGATATTTGGCGTGAAGCATCAGTACAATGACCTTTTTCAGTATTGCAAAAATCATCACCCTCAGGTCCTCAGGCGCGGAGACCTGGGGGCTTGGGCGTACAAAGAAATAAAGAAGATTTATGAGAAGACATATCCTCCAAAAACGATGGGCGGATTTCAACCCAATTTGGCAGGAATGTTTCTTGGGTGGAGCCTTTAAAATTTGCTAAAATAATTAAAATCCTTTAAAAACTCTGGTTGCCATGACAACAAAACTGAAATTTAAATGAAGACTTAATAAAATTATCTCCTCCTGACCCAGAAGGTGTAGAGTCTTGATATTTGACATGAAGCATCAGTACAATGACCTCTTTCAGAATTGCTAGAATCATCACCAACGTGTACCCATAGGTGGTGGGGCTTTTATGGAAATAAAGAAGGATTTTTAAAACGACATCTCCTCCTAAACCGCTGGGCGGATTTCAACCAAATTTGGCAGGAATGTTTCAAAAATACGTAAATATTTCGATCCTGGTAGGTACGCATTTCCGCATTAGCCCTTTTCCAAGCAGGTTAGTTCAAACCTGTTTATGTTCCATCGATTGGGACGCCAGTTTTACCGACTTATATTAATACCTCTCGATTCTGCTTCCTGAAGAATATGTCAGTACTCGCGTCGAATGTGCAGGCCAGTGAATGGACCAAGATCAATAGCAACTCCCGCGTATCGAACTCGGGACCTCCTGATCGGGAAGCCGATACTCTATACCTCTCGATCACGTACACTGCATTTCACAAAAGGTCTCTATACGCTTGGCATTTATAATTGATATACCCATACGATTGACGCCTCGAAAGAAATAAAAAGCTTTAAAATACGTTGTGAATAACAAAAAGGTGCTTGCCACAAGCATTTTCTGTGTTGTCCAAAATGTTTTCTACCGCAAAATACAAATATGTTTTTTAAAAAAAATCCATCATTTTTTTCCATGTATATTGTCGTCTGTAATTTTTTTTTCAAATTGTTCAGTCTAAAAGTTTTGTCGTCTGGTATTGGGTTAAATCAAGCGGCCAGGACTGGATAGTAATTTTAAAAAAGATCGAAAAAAAAAGATGAGTACTTATGTCGATTTTTATTATCTTGATTAACTTTTTATGTCGACCTTAAACACCGTTCTGTAAACTGTAGGAATGTGGTTTAAAAGGCTTTGGACGAGCGATAACGATAAATATGGTAGATATCTTTTGACATTTGTTTGCTTGAACGATTTGAATTTGTATCAAATATACAAACCTGAAAGGTATTACTTCGGAATTCTCGGATTGTTCATGAGAAACACTAACAATAGCAAGGTCTTTGATCACAAACCTTGAGAAAATTATGGAAATTGAAGGAATTGCTTCCCACAAGAAATTTCTTCATCATCCAATATGTTGTCTACCTCCAAAGACAAAGAAAGGTCATCAATTAGAAACAATTGAATGCAATATCTTTGAATCTGGACCAATCTAAAATTTTGCTGTCTGGTGAAGGGTTAAGCTAAATTAGTTGTTACATTTAGATTTAGATTGAGAAAAGGAAAAAAAATATAATTTTATAAATGGACTTTCTGGTGATTAGGTAACATTTGTCATTGAGAAAAAAAAAATGCTTTGTTTTCCATGCCAAAATAAGTAGCTTTTAATGATTGTAAATTGTGTTCTAAATACCTACGAATTATCGTTGATCGATGATAAGTCCGTATCACGTATTCATACAATGTGACTAAGTTCTTAGGCGCCTACCTCATTGAAAACAGAAAATATATTCTCCGATTCTTGAATGAATATGTAGAAGCAACTCATTTAACCCATTCTTCAATGTTTATATACCTACGACTTGTACTTCTACAATGCCATCTTTATGGAGAGGAGATCTATAAGCTTTGCTTTCGTTCTGATCCAATTTGCTGTAAATTTAGATTACTTGTATAGTAGTATGAATATCTTAGTCGCAAATAAAATATGTTTAAACTAACATATTCTAAAACAAGCACACTTTTTCACGCTTCAAAGAAAAAAGCGTTGGAAATCGCTGTAAAAAAGAAAAAAAATGTTTGTTAAAAGCAACTTCTTCCTTATCCACACTATTTTCTATCCATGAAGGCAAAGTTGTTGGGGGGTTGTTGGTGTGTTTCCTCTGCAACATCATTTAATTAGGACCAGTCAATTTTTTTTCACTTGGTAGTGGGTAATCCGAAGTACCATTAGGACCATAGCAAAATGCATCTTTGAAAGGTTGAGAATACGATACATCGAGTGTTCGATAATGTAAACTAGACAGTAGGATGACGAGGAAGCAAAATACAACTTCTGTCGAAATCCCTTGCGTGACTGGAAAGAAAATTAGCTCCCTTCTCTACGACACGTTAGAACGCTTTTCCTCCCTTTTTCAGGTCATTGTTGAATCTTTATGACCACGTTTTGTGAACTTAGTAACAATTTGTGGATTATATCATCTTTATTTCAGGACTTTAAAGTGTATCCACATCACGTTTGGACAACTTTTCAATGTTAATTCGATTATTTCCTCTCTGTTTCAGGTCTTTAATGTATGCCCTTATCACGTTTGGACAACTTAGTAAAGGTTTGTTGATTATGTCCTCTCTATTTCGGGTCACTAATGTGTATCCACATCACGTCTGGACAACTTAGTAAAGATAAGCCGATTATTTCCTCTCTGTTTCAGGTCATTAATGTGTACCCACATCACGTTTTGACAACTTAGTAAAGATGATTTGATTGTTTTCTCTCTGTTTCAGATCATTAATGTGTACCCACATCACGTTTTGAAAACTTAGTAAAGATGAATCGATTATATCCTCTCTTTTTCAGGTCATTAAAGTGTACCCACAACACGTTTGGACAACTAAGATAAAGATAAATCGATCATTTCCTCCATATTTCAGGTCATTAATGAGTAACCACATCACGTTTGGACAACTCAGTAAAGGTTTATCGATTATTTCCTCTCCATTTCAGGTCATTAATGAGTACCAACATCTCGTTTGGACAACTTAGTAAAGTTTAATCGATTATTTTCTCTCTGTTTCAGGTAATTAATGAGTACCAACATCTCGTTTGGACAACTTAGTAAAGTTTAATCGATTATTTCCTCTCTGTTTCAGGTAATTAATGAGTACCAACATCTCGTTTGGACAACTTAGTAAAGTTTAATCGATTAATTCCTCTCTGTTTCGGGTCACTAACGTGTACCAACATCGCGTTTGGACAACTTAGTAACGTTTATCAATTATTTCCTCTCTGTTTCGGGTCATCAATTTGTACCCACATCACGTTTGGACAACTTAGTAACGGTTTATTGATCATTTCCTCTCCATTCTAGGTCATTAATGAGTACCCACATCACGTTTGGACAACTTAATAAAGATAATTCGATAATTCGATTATTTTCAATCTATTTCAGGTCATTAATGTATATCCATATCACGTTTTGACATCTTAGTAAAGACTTATCGACTATTTCATCTCTCTTTCAGTATTAATTTGTATCAACATGACGTTAAAACAAGTATGTAAAAAGTCGACTTTTCCTCCATATCTTAGATCATTACTGTATATCAACACCATGTTTGGTCCAATTATTAAGAATTTGTCGATTATATCCTTTTTATTTTAGGTCATTAACGATTGTAAATATCATGTTGGGACAACTAAGTAAGACGTTAGCAATTGTATATCCTCTCTTTTTCAGGTCGATGAGAAATCTTTACTCCACATTAGAGCGATTGGGGTTTCCTGGACCACGACCAGTCTGGGTGTTTGGAAATGTCCTCGACTTTAAAGACAGGGTAATATATACGAGCAATCGACAGATCACTGGCCTCGTCCACTGACTCCGCTAGTCACGCCCCCTAAGACTCCAATAGGAAGTTCCACTTCGATAACAAACGACCAGTAACCTCTAAAAAAGTATATCAAATGTAGTTTGATGTGACCTAAACGTCGTAACTACATCTCGAGTTAGCTGTAGCTACGACGTTTAGTCGTTGAACCAACAATAATGTTTTACAAAAATGTCGGCCAACGCTGGAGTTCAAAGTTCGCTTTAGGTCTAAATGAATTATTTGAATGGTTGATTGATTCTTTGATTGGCAGCCTTGAGCGGTCAATTCATGCGACATTCGTTCATGTTTCAAACTTCACCTCATGAAACATGTAATCAAACAAGAATCTATTGTCAATCGCATAAAGCAAAACATTCAAAGCCGCGAAATGATATCAGAGAGCTATTATATTGCTTACAAATGCTATTACTCAAAATATGAAATCATTTTATAAACGACACTATTTGTATAATGATAATTTTTATTAAGCAATATCACAAAATTATAACGAATTTAATTCATCATGTCTGTCAGTTGAAGCTGAGTGAGAGAATCGTATTTGACAGACGCCAAGCTACAGCGATTCTATCATAGAATCGCAAAAGACTGGCGTCTCCGACGTGTACATAAACTCTTCTTTTTTTCATGGAGCAAAGAAACAAAACTTTCACCGAACGAATACCTGCCCTTTCCCATACAAAATCCTTCGACCTTAATGTTATTACTATTATAATTATTGTTACTGTGTAGGTTGATAAATGTTGCAAGTTGACATATTGTAAGCATTCTACTAGTATTATGGCATCTTCTTTTCTACATTATTGTTAAATTATCCGTACATAACACGTTTGGTGAGAATCTTTTGACTGGTCCAAATTCAAACCATCGATCTTATAGAACATTTCAGTAGCAATAGTAAATTAAATGATAATAATAGAAAAAGATCTCCATCTGGCCAGTTTCGGGCTTCCTCAACGTATCATTACATGGATGTGTCGAGGAAATAAGGCTCTATCCCTAAATTTAATATAAGTTGTTAATGTTATACACCAGAAGTTCCTCTTTATAATCCTTATATTTGTTATAATGTATATTGCCCTTATTAAACTTGTAAATACTTGGGTGAAAATAAAGAATTGTTCTGTTCTGTTCTTTAAATCTTAATTCCGGGCTGAATGAATGATTTTATTGGTCGATATATTCCTTGTTTGAGAGATGGTCAATTATTGTTTTGTCGGTAATAGTTATTTATCTTTTTTACAGGACGTTCTTTCGGTTTTTAGAGAATGGAAAAATAAATTTGGAAAGGTTTACGGGTGAGTCTTCCATTTACCGTTTTTCATGCTCATATGGATTGTCGGACAATTCGTCTGTTCGTCCTTCCGTCTGTCCATTCGGAATGATTTCTCTAAAACGCTTTTGCTAAATTGAATGAACCTTCATATGTGAACTCCTCATGATATTACCCGACTTTTGGATATGCGGCCTTGTCATGGAAAATGGGGTCTTAATGTCAAATTTGAATTTTTATATATATACATATATTATATATTGCCAAAATTTCTTGAAATTTCACAAATATGTAGCTTATCAAGGCCAAAGTCTATGTTAAAACAACACTAAAATGTGGGCTAAATTCCCTGTACATTTATGTTTTATTTAATTTTGACTCCGAGATGAAACATTTTATTTTTTCTTTGAACATAACAATTCAAATCTGAAAGTTTATTTTCACATATTGTGTGGACATATTTAGTCAGCTTTTGAACACGAAGCCTTATCAAATAATAAGGGTACTAATTGTCGCATTTATATATCCATTAATACCTCCTTTATGTCTACCAATATCGAAGTTCAAAGTTGAATTTCTATCTAAATGAATGATTGTAATGGTCGATTTTTTGTTTTTTTTTTTTTTTTTGGTTTTTTTTATTGATAGGCGATGGACGTTAATTGCCTTCTCAGAGTGCCGTTTAAAGTTGGCATGATTAGCGGCCCTCATTTACCGACAGAGCTATTCACCTATGTAGATCTTCAGCTAAGAATATCTTGAAATTGCCAAGCGAATGCTTTTCGAAGGGTATGAAAGACTCGAATTAGGCGAAATTCGCACAAAAAGAAAACACTTCGAATGGAATGAACTCTCTTTATAAACGTGCGTCTTGTCCTATTTTGAAATCGTCTATTTAATTGGACCAATCAGATGTTTCCAAATGTGCTTAAGCCTATGACCACTATGACCACTTACTTCGTTAGCCACTCGAATTGACTCTGACAGCAAGTCCCGTTTCGATTTTCGACGGCGATTTTCTTTTTGGAAAAAAAAGGTCAGTAGAATGTAACACAAATGTAGAATGGTTGGTTGGCGACCTAAACGTCTAAACTACAATTTGAATAAACTGTAGTAACGTCGTTTAAGTCGCCAAACCAACAAAAAAACAAAATGGCGACCAATGTCGGAGATCCAAATTCATGTCTAGTCTCATTAAATGATTTCATTGATCGACTGGTTATTTGATTGACAGCCGTGATTGGTCAATTGAGGGCTCGCTGGCCCCGTCCACTGATTTTGCTAGCCACGCCCACTGATTTTAAAAATTAGTAGTTCGACTACGATATCAAACGGTTTTATATTTAAAAAATATGACAAGAACCAACAATTAAAATCGTTGATTGGTGATCTAAACATCGTAATTATAGATTACATAATCTGTAGCTATGACGTCGACAGACCAAAAAAAAAATGCTTCAACAATTTCGGTCTAAGTGAGTTATTTGATTGCTCAATAGATTCTTTGATTGACAGTCGCGATTTATCAATTTCACGGTTCTCTTAATCCTTTCTATCGTTTCGATATTTATTTTCCTTCGTCTATTTTTTTTCCATGTGCTTGGGTTTGTATGTTTATATGTTGTATATGTATGTCTATGCCATACCTTTTTTCTTTTGTAAATGGCCTAAGGCAAAATTTATTGCCGATTGCTATTTAATGTACTATCCTGCTCAATCCTTTGGTTTTACGTTCTTGTGAGTTTATGCTTGAGAAAACATTGTAGGAAAAGAAAAAATTGCTTTTAATAAGCAATTTCTTTTCTTCCCACAATATTTTCTAACCTGTAGGTTGGTTACTTTTCAAATTGCACCAATTTTTAATTGTTATCTGCAACTTCTTTCACATTGGACCGGTCGAAATTGTTAAAACAGGAAGGGTAAATTGTAATTCCTGATCCTTCAGATTCTACGAGGGGTTCCGCCCCGGTGTTGTGATCAACGATCCGGAATTCGCGAAAGAAATCCTCGTCACACGATTCGGATTATTCCATTGTAGAACGGTAAGTTTGTTCAAATGTTTCACCATTAACTTATTATTAAAAACAATATCTTGTACTGGTCTAATTTGAAAACGACTGAATGAAATAAATATGTATAAACAAGTGAAAAGTACTTAAAAAGAAACAGGGACAAATGTTGAAAAAGAAAAAATGTCACATTTTATGGGTTTTTTTTTTTTTCATATATCCAAGTACAGGTTGGTCTTACTTGTGAAATGGTTAATTTTTTGTTTATCAATTTGTTTGTTCGTTTGTTTGTGGGTGTGGTGTTTGTTTATGTGTTTGTTTGTTGGGGGGGTTGTACTTTCGACTGATTGGTTGTTTTTGTGGTTGATTGGTTGGTTATTTCGTTTTTCGGGCTGTAGTTGCGAGGTTTATGTATCCCATCGGCGTATTATTCATTCAGTGCTTCAATTCACATACGATGAAATATACTCAACCCATTCCAACTTTTACGACTCAGTAGAACTTAGTTCAGTAAAACAACGTGGAAAATTGAGAAATTGCTGTCTTGTCACAAATTGTTTATGCGTTTTTCCTCATTTCATTCTACCCCAAAAGACATAAATATTTAAATTCATGTCTACTTGCACATTCTTTTAACCCATTCCCACAATAAACACCTTAAACGTCCCGCAATATAAAATCTTTTGAAACAATTTTGAAAAATGAAGAAATTGCTTCACTACAAGAAATTTCTTCATTACCCCAAATAGTTGCTTACCAAAGACATAGATTTGTCCGCAATTTCTTTGAAATTTTGTAAGTGTAAACTGTTGTCGTGTGATAATGGGTTAATTGTGACAAAATTTATTTGTATAGCGTGATTATTGAAGATAACCGGTAAGCAACAAATTCGTGAGTACTCACTGATGCAAGCTGACGTAAGATAGAAATTATTAAAACAAAAATCTTGTAGTTTGTGGTACTTGCTAGTACAAATCGTGACTGCAAACGTGTCCTGTGATTTGTCACGTGTAAAAGTGACATTTTGGAATCGCAAGGTTCTAATTAAGTTGCATCAATGACATTACTTTCGACGTATCTTTCGGTGAAATAAGTTGGGTGATTTTGTATATAGTTTCTTTTATGTTTTTAGCTCACCTGAGCACAGCGTGCTCGTGGTGAGCTTCTGTGGTCATTGAATGTCTGTCGTCCGTCGTGCGTCGTGCGGAGTCAACGGATTGAAGTGATTATATTCTACAGGCCACACTCTTGCCTCAATCTTCACGGAACTTGGCCATATTAATTGTTAGGTCATAAGGATTAATTCTATTGGTTGTGGGAAGGTTGTTGAAAACAAGGGAAATAGGGCCTGTATGTCGATTTCTTTCTTTACACTCTAGAGACCACAATTTTGGCTCAATCTTCATGAAACTTGGCCAGAATAATTGTTAGGTCATAAGGGTAAATCCTGTTGATTTAGAGGGGGTTTGTTTAAAAGCATAGAAAAAGGGGCCTTTCGACAGTTTCTTTTTTTACACCATAGAGGCAACCGTTTTGTTTACTCTTCATGAAACTTGGCCAGGGTCATTGTTAGGTCATACGGATGAACCCTATAGATTATGTGAAGGTTCTTTTGGAAAGCACAGGTAAAAAGGCCTTAATGACAATGTCTTTGTTTACACTCTAGAGGTCACATTTATGGAGCAATCTTCACGAAACTGGTTATATTTATTTGGCGCCAGTTGCGTCTTTTAACAGCAGATGATTCTGGTGAGTGATTTAGGACCATCATGATTCTCTTATTTGTATTTGTTGTTATTGTTTGAACCGGTAAAAAGGATGAATACATGACTTCATCAAAATGGATAGGGAGTGCTACGTTTTTGTTCTGGTTCAAGCACCGTTAGAAGACATTGCTATTTTACGAGTTGGACGGTCGTTCTCCAAGTAAAAGGTTAAGAAGAAACCACAAAAACCTCAACCAAACTTCAGAATTCCATTGAATATAAGTGGATGTCACTTTCTGGATCGAAGGGGTTATCCTCTATATAAAGAAGCATTACCTCCAACTCGGACAAAATAAAAATTCTATCTTTGTAGTTGTTGTTTATAGAGGAAACTGGATAGGAATCGAAAAGCCAACTTTCCAGAATCACAAGCCGACTTATGGACACTACTTATAGTGCCTTGGTTCAAAGGGGGGGTAGTTGTATGTCACCGATCTGTGTCCCGAAAGTACGAAACGTCCGCTTTAAATTTTAGAAGGAGGGCATTGTAATGCAAAGAGGAATGCTACAGGAAAGAAAAGCTGATTTAACAGGAGCTACACACAATGTCAATTACTTTAACTGTTGGTCAATCTTATAAATGGTGTCACATATATGCAATTGTATAAATGCGTTTAAAAGTTCATCCTACTTTCTTTTTAAAGTTCAGTTAAAAAATAAATTATAGTAATATCTTTCATTTAAAATGTGTTAGAAACAATAATGAAAAGTAAAAACCTTTTCATTTAAAGGTAAAGGCAACAATAAGGAAAGGTAAAACCTTTTCATTTAAAAGTATATGTAACATTAATGAAAAGTAAAACCTTTTCATTTAAAGGTATAAAGAAACAATAATGAAAAGTAAAACCTTTTCATTTAAAGGTATAAGTAACAATAATGAAAAGTAAAACCTTTTCATTTAAATGTATAAGTAACAATAATGAAAAGTAAAACCTTTTCATTTAAAGGTATAAGTAACAATAATGAAAGGTAAAACCTTTTCATTTAAAAGTATATGTAACAATAATGAAAAGTAAAACCTTTTCATTTAAAGGTATAAGTAACAATAATGAAAAGTAAAACCTTTACATTTAAAGGTATAAGTAACAATAATGAAAAGTAAAACTTTTTCATTTAAAAGTATATGTAACAATAATGAAAAGTAAAACCTTTTCATTTTAAGGTATAAGTAACGATAATGAAAAGTAAAACCTCTCAATTCAAAGGTATAAGTAACAATGAAAAAACATAATATTTTCATTTACAGATATAAGTAACAATAATTAAAAGTAAAATCTGTTCATTGAATGGTATCAGTAGCAATGATAAAAAAAAACTCCAAAATCTTCTTATAACTATAATGAAAAGAAATTAATATTGAAAAAAAAACAATGAAAAGGAACGTCTTTTTATTGAAATGCGTCATTAACAATAATGAAAAGCAAAATCTGTTCATTTAAAAGTTCAGTAGTCAAAAACAAAATACAAAATCTCTGCATTTAATGGCTTAATCACTATAATGAAAAAAAATGCCACCGACTACAACGTCGGGAATTAACCGGGAATTAATCAAATGACGTTCTGCTTGCTCCGCCCACTCAAGGGAGATCATTCTAAAAAACTCAAACAATCGCCGCCATTTTGACCAAATTCTGAGAAAAAAATAAAAATGGCAACCAAGTCGGGCAGTTTGACGGTTCCAGACGACATAAGACTTCTAAAATAAGTCGGGGACATTTCGCTTAGAAAAAAAGCTGTGTCGGGATCTCAATTTTCTTACACCATAATATCCGGATCGAATACATCTCGATATTTCCACAATGTTTCCTACCCAGAAAGTTAAAAAAATCTAGACTTTCATCAACTTTAAATTGTCGTCTGCAACTCCTTTTAATTTGGACGAGTCTAAGATTTTGTCGTCTGGTAATGAATTAAATATCTCATTCTTTCCGAGTTGAAAACAATGTGGAGAACAAAGAAATTGCTTGTTACAAGCAACTTATTAGTTTTCGACATTTTTTTTACTCGTTTCTTAAAGGTCTGAAAATATTGAGATTGTGTAGGAATGAGTAAAGTGATTTTTCCAATTCAACTTCGTGATGCAGTTTTCGAGATGGATTGAACTACAAAATAAGTGTTTTTTGTTGTTGTTGTTTTTTTTTTTTTTTTTTAATAAAATCCTATTGAAGAAATAATTGAAAAAGACCGGTCTTGACTAATATTTGTAGATTCCAGGTGACCCTTCATACATGCCAAGAAGGCATAATTAGGTGAAAAAAAAACATATCCCTGTAATTGGAACATTATCTAAACATCAAAGACCGTTGACATTATCGGCTGTCTAAAAGTACATCATGATCAGAGTTCTCGTATATGACCCATCAAGCGAAAAGGGGCCTTTTAGGAAATGCGATAAATTTCGACCTGGGCCAGACTGAATTAGAACCCGTGTAGCTCATTTGGTATAGAGCATTTTTCTACAAACCTCTAGATCACGGGTTCGGGCCCAGGGCTGAACATATGAACTGACAAACTAACAGTCTTTCGGATGAGATGTTGACATATCCCTGTGTGACGGTCCTTTACATCGAGCACTTTAAAGAACTAGGCGGGGCTCTTAGTAGTCTTGCACAACTAACAACTAGCCGTCTTCGGGGGAGGGGCGTTGCTGATATGGGTATTTTCTGAAATTCTACTCTGATATTACTGGATTTGGTTCTATAAATTGTTTGTTTAATTGATTGGGTTTTGTTACTTTGTTTGTTTGTTTGGGGTTTTTATTGATTAAATGAATGGCTAATTAACTGGTCAATGGATTAAATGATTTGTCGGATGATCCATTGGTCGATCGATCAGTTGAATAATTGATTTTTTAATCAATTGATCGATTGACTGATTGATCGATCGGTCATTCGGATGGTTGTTTGGTTGTTAGGGTGGTTGGTTGGTTGTATCAGATTGTTTTAAATTTCGTTTTAAGGAATTTCTTGGAGTTAGCTTTTTTCTTGATTCCCATTTCTAGTTGACCTTATTTCCAACCGCCCACACGGTTCCTGACTACAAAGTAGAAATCTACGCAATTATGAAATTACCCTAAAAATAAATCGAGAGCCGAGCATACGATGACGAAAATGCGAGATTGGGAATAACCCATCACAAAAAGACAAACTTCTAGACTAGTCCAAATAGACAGACTTTGAAGCCAATAACTTTTGCTCGTGAAATTCTAAAATGAATTGTCTTTTGTGGTAGAAAACATTATGGACAAAATAAGAAACTGCCAGTCACAAGAACAATTTCTGTATTTTCAACAGTGTTTTTGTTGGTTTGTTGGCTTATTTAAGCTGATGTTACGATGTTTAGGTCGCCAAACAACCATTATAGTTTTTTTGTTATATGTAATGAAGATTAATTTTGCAGAATAACGCTGTTTAAAATCGAAACGCAACTTCATGTTGGAGTAAATGGGCGGAGCCGACGGGGTCAATTATCCCCCCCCCCCGTTTTTAGCTCCACTGGCTGAAAGCCAGAGAGCTATTGTCATTGTGAGGTGTCCGCGTGCGTGCGTGCGTGCGTGCGTCCGTCCTGTCTTCACTCCGGACGTCCGTCCGGCCGTAAACTTATCCTGTGAAAATCTTCTCTTTAGAAATACTGAACAGATTTCAACCAAATTTCACAGAAAATGATTCTTGGGTGACCCTCTATCAGATTCCTTCAAAGAGTTTTGATCGGATGAAAACATGGCTTCAGTGGGCAGGGCTTATTTCCGTATATGGTGAAAGATTTGAAAATCATCTTCTCAGAAACTGGTGGATGGATTTCAGGCTAATCGCACAGGAATGACCAACAGTTGACCAACTATCAGATTCCTTCAAAGAATTTAGATCCTTAAATGGGCTTGGCTAATTTCCATATTTGGTTAAAGCTTTGAAAATCTTCTTCTCAGAAATCTGTTGGTGGATTTCAACCAAATTGCACAAAAATGATCCTTTGGTGACCCTCTATCAGATTCATTCAAAGAATTTTGATATGATGAAAAACATGGTTTAAATGGACGGGGCTAATTTCAACATATGGTGAAAGCATTGAAAGTCTTTTTCTTAGAATCTAGTGGATAAATTTCAACCAAATTTCACGGAAATGATCCTATGGTGAACCTCTATCATATTCCTTCAAGGAATTCTGATTGGTTGAAAAGCACGGCCTCAATGGGCGGGGCTTATTTCCATCTATGGTGAAAGCTTTGAAAATCTTTTCCCAGAAACCAATTGATGGATTTCAAACAAATTTCACAGAAATGATCCTTGGGTGACATCTATCGAATTGCTTCTAGTTATTTTGATCGGATGAAAAATGTGGCTTTAAATGGGCAAGCTAATTTCCACAATTTTCGTCGATATTGATCCTTTCTATACGAGTCGACTTCAATCTGGTCAGAGTTAAAAAAGAAAAAGAAAAACTACAGACCATATTTCTAAGGCGGGATAAAATTGAGAAATTATTGTCATATAGACCAGAAACATTTTAAACAGACAGGGAATTTCTTGTAATGAGCAATTTCTCAATAGAATTTATTGGGAGAATAAAAAGTCCTTATTTTATGATAAAGTTTTTTGTCTTATCTATTTAACGTGTTTGAAGAAAACATCCTTTCGAAAACTTTTTTTCACATGATATATTCTTTCCTTTTTGGCGGCACAAATCCTTTCCGATATTTGTCTCTCACCAAGTGTGTGGATAATCGTAAACCTATGTGGGATGGCAGCTGGAGAATAGGAAAGGATGTAGTGGTAGTGCTGGTGTGAGAAATACCAGGAACCCATTGTTAGGTGCTCCAGGTGACACGATATGTTTGAAGTACTTTTAAAAGTGGCGTTAAACTCCATTCAAACAAACAAACAAATTTCCTTTTGTTTCTTGTCTGTCGATCATCGTGCACTTTCAATTTCAGTCTGTACTTTTCTTATTTTGGACCAGTTCCTTCCATTTTATCCATTGCTGTTTTAACCCTTCCATCACAATACCGCTTTTTGACGCCTATCAATAAAGCAGCTCTGGAAAACATTGTGGGAAATGAAGAAATTGTTTATAGCAAGCTATTTCTTTATTTCCCACAATGTTTTCTATCCACAAAGACAACAATTTTCACCGCGAAATTGTCATCAGTATCATCTGTTAATATTGTGCCGTCTAGTGGACAGTTTTCCTCCAATCTCTCTAGAAGCTTCTGTGTCGATTTCGCCTGGTATACTTAGAAGTTAGGTCAAGGTCACATTTCGCTTTTAGCTCAATGTCGCATTTTCATCTAATCTCTTTCATATACTCCATTTTTGAAGGTCAATGTCGTAAGGTCAAATTTTGTCTTATACCACGTGGCATGCATGAAAAGCTCTCAATCAGATGATGATTGATTTTTTAGTAGATGGGATAAACCAAGTATCACAAGATTCGTTTTTAGACGGTCCGAAGAATAATTATGGAAAACATTGTAAGGAAAATAGAAATTACTTGTAACAAGCAATTTCTCTTTTACTCACCATGTTTTCTTCCTTATTTTGGCACTTGTTTTCCAATTTCACCACACTTAAAAGTGTTGCCCACGACTTATCTTAAATCTTTTGTTGTGTGATAATTGGATGAAAGGGTTACAGCGCTAATTTTAGTTTCATGATTTTCAAGTTTTTTGGCCTCTCTAAATGTCACATTTTATGCATAACTCTTGAAATCTGTCCGTTATGCACTCTGAGTATGAACATTTGTTATCAAAGACGCGTGATTACTGTTTTATCATATTGTTCGTTTCCCACCATCGGTTTGATTATAAATTGTTGATTACAAGGGAACGCCCTGCTTTGTGAAGCCCTTGTTCATTTCGTTCTTGTGTGGGTTGTTGATATAGATTTCAATTGTGTTTTTCTCGCATTGCTGTTTGTTTCTTTTGTTTGTGTACGTAATTTGTTTGTTCGGTTGGTTGGTGGGTTGGTTCGTTCGTTTGGTCTTTGGTTGATCGGTTGGTTGATTAAATGATTTTTAATTGGTTGGTTGGTTGGTTGGTTGGAGGGGATGATGGTGGTGGTGGTTTACCCTTTTTTTCTCAATAAAAACTAAAAAAAAATCCACTCGCTCCTTTCAACATTTGTTCATATTTCCAGAACTACAGACCTTTCCAATATTACCCATCGAATCTTCAAGTAAACCTTGAGACTGATTTCGACACGTGGAAGAGCCAGCGAGGCGTGACAGACAAAGTCCTCAACTTTACAGGAAATATGAAGCAGGTATACTGATCAAAAAAAGAAAACAGGTATACTAAAGCAAAAAAAACCTGGTTTAATGTAATTAAAAGGAAATATATTTTCTGAAACAAAAAGAAAAGCGTGTTTCCTGAAACAAAAAGAAAATGTCTCCTAAAACAAAAAGGTAATCACCGCTACTGAAACAAAAAGGAAAACACGTATACTTAAACTAAAGGGAATTGTGTCTCCTGAAAAAAAAATACATTACTACCTAAACGTAAAGAAAACACGTATTCTGAAACCAAAAGAATACATGTTTACAGAAACAAAAAAAACACGTGTACTAAAACAAAAATACTGAAACATAAAGAAAACACGTATTAGGATGCATGTCTACTGAAACAATAAAAAACTGTATACTGAAACAAAAAGGAAATATGTTTATTGAAACAAAAATAATACCGGGGTGTTTTAACTAAGAAAGAAAGAAACACTTTTATATGACGATTTCAGTTATATCAATGCTTCTGAGGACCTACATTCGTCAAATCGAACATCGAAGCAGTATTTTATTGTTGTTGTTGGTGGTGGTAGTGGTGTTGTTTTGCTTTTAGGGGTTTGGGGGGCATTCGTGACAAGGAGACATATGACGATTTCACGTGATAACATGTTTCTAACAAAATTCCTAAAAACCTGTATGTTAGCGAGGAATATAAATTGAGCGCGTGCGTGATATTTCCAACCATTACATATGTGCGCCAAGTTAAGACGCAGGTCAGCCTGTGCATCCGCACAGTCTGATCAGAGTCTTCACTCTGCGCTCTGTAGATAGATACTGACCCAAAGCATCTTTAAACAATCAGCGAATATTCTAATTGCCCCGAATGGCTGTCCAGGGTGCTCAATGTGTGCGAGTTACGCATCTGCTGAATTGTTTGAAATGTCACGCACAGGCTCAATTAATCGCTGGCCACGCCCACTGAGTTCCGGCAGGAAGCTCCAATTCCATATTCAACGGCGAATATTTGCTGTGGCTATTGACATGTAACAAGATAGTAAGTTGGTTGGCTTGTCAACTTAAACGTCGTAACTACAGCTTCAATAAGCTATAGTTACGACGTTTAAGAGACCAAAGCATCAAAACTTTACCTAACAGTCGGCAAATGTCGTGGTTCAAAGTTCACTTTCGGTCTAAATGAATGATTTAATTTGGCGATTGATTCCTTGATTGACAGCCGCGAATCGTCGATTATAAAACCTCGCAAGAACGTACATTTGAAAACCTCGCAAGAATGAATGTACATTAGAAAACCTCGCAAGAATGAACGTACATTAGAAAACCTCACAAGAACGTACTTTTTAAAACCTCGCAAGAACGTACATTACAAAACCTAGCAAAAACGTACATTAGAAAACCTCGCAAGAACGTTCATTGGAAAACCTCGCAAGGACGTGCATGCGTGGTTTATGTGAACGCTTCAGGGCGCCAAGGTTAACATCTTCATATTGAAACCTTGCAAAACGGAAGAAAGGTTATCAAAAGAAACGTTCTTAAGGAGGGCCGGCTGGAATAACGTTACGTTTATGACATCTTAAAATTTGTTTTGATTACAAAACAATTATTTGATTATTGCTTCGACCCTAAATTTGAAAAGTGTTTGAAAACATGGTTGAAATTTCTTCAGTATCCACCATGTTATTTAACCCAAGAAAGTATACATTTTAAAATTCCGTTCGACGTTAGCAACTTATTTCAATTTAAACAAGTCTAAAATGTTGTCATCTGGTAATTGGTTATTTACTGAAACAGTTGTAGCAGTCAGTTTTTACGATTCTTTTTAGCTTTTCTGAACCAGAATTATGATTTATAAAAAAAATATATAAAAATCAAATGTTTGTAATTGATGCAGGTTTCCCAGATAACAGACTATATCTATATCTATCTGTCAAGAATTACTTAAGAGATGAAGGGAATAATCTTTGTTTAACGGAGGTGTGAACCGAAAAAACTAATCACACTGTATGAATTCGCAAAGCGGATTCACCTTTAAGTGTGATTAGGTTTTCTGATTCATACCCCATGAAAGTAAAAAATATTCTCTTCATCTCTTATCATTTAATGGCATCGAGCAAAGAAAGCAAATACTTTACAATTGTTTATCCTTTTTTGTATGGGACTATTTTGTGCTGAAGCATACAATATAGCGTGATGAAAATTTTGTTCAAGGGGGTATGAAATATTTTTAGACCAATCAGAACGCCTGTTTTTGATAGACGAAACTAAAGATTAAATCGTTAATGCGTAAATGCGATTTTTCTTTTGTAATCATTTTTTATATTTCGTTGTTCCAGGTCATGCAGAAGATTCAAGCCTCATCTCAGAACTTGATAAAACGCCTAGATGAAAGCCTTAAATCATCAGCAGAGAGCCTTGACATTAGTGGGTATGTTAACATTCTTGAATCTATAAATGTAAATGTCATGATTTAATTCAAATGTTCATAGTACAACTTATTTATGAAGAATCAAATCTATATTTTACGTATCACTCGATGAATACAAATCGACTGTACATATCAAACGAGCAAAGTTGTTTATGAAACTAATTTCAGTACTTCTAGACCTTTGGTTATATTGAGTATGAAAAGGATTAAGTGATTATCTGCCGAAGAAATCTCGATCATTTAATGAGAGCATCACAGGAAAATCGGCCTGACCTAGAACCAAACCACATTCCCCACCCTCAGATAAATTTAGTAATCGCTTGCCCCGCCCTCTAACTCCATCGGCCCCGTCCTCTTATTCCATCGGTCCCGCCCATTGATTCCAACAGGAAGTTCCAATTCGATTTCAATCGGCTTTATTTTGCAAAACTTGAATGAGCTGTAGTTACGAGTCGTAAAACTCAAAAAATGCTTCATATAAATTGCGGCTAATGTTCGAGTCCAAAATCAGCTTTCAGTTTAAATGAATGATTTCTTCGGTCGACAGTTCATTTTATTGACGGCTGCGATTGGTCATTTTCAGTCCAGTACTAAAGTTCACAAGTGAGACCATTTTGAGGCTACTGTTCGATTTCAACGAAGAGGAGTTGACGCAATACCAAGAGGCATTCTATGATTACGAAGAAAAGTGCACGTACTCCTCGAGCACAGAAAATGAAATAGCAGGCTTAGCTCGTAAGTTTTGTTGTTCTTGTTGTTGTTATTTTAGGCCCCGCCGACTGACTTCGCTGGCCCAGCCAACTGACTTCTACAGGATGTTCCACTTCGATTTTTTAACAGCATTATCTATCAAAATTAATAGGCATGTGTATGTTAAAAGAAAAATGTGAAATAGTTGTTTGGAAACATAAATATCGCAATTACAGCTTTTTAAACTGTAGTTACGGCGTTTAAGTCGAAAAATAAATATTTCATATTGTTCATAGACACAGCAATCTGACTCTGAGTTAAGCTCTACCTAGTTGGTGCCCTTCCGATTTTTTTAACGGATCACACTCAGCGAGTTTGCAAAGTTTTTAATTGGTCGTAGACCAATTTATATTACCATACACTCGAGATTGTGTCGCTGCAATCTACCAAAACTGCCTTTAGCCCAACTGGACGTATATTCTGACGGGAAAACATAAAAAAAATCATTTCATTTTACAAGTTAAGAATTATCAAAAGGAGTAAATGAAAACTGGACGGTCACACGCTTTAAAGATGCATGCTTCAAGGATTTCCCGCTAGTGATGAACACGTCTAACCAACCCTTTCTTTCAATCATATCGAGGTGTAAACAAAGATGATACTGCCACTCAATTATTTTCCTGCCATTAGTTAATCAAAATACTGAAAGTTCTTCTGGAGAGCAAATCTGATTATAATGCTTTCAAGCTGTCTAAAGAATTCGCCCTAAGCTTATAATAGTAACAATTCTATTTTCCTTTGTTTATAATCAGCGCTGTTTAGGAACTTGTTAATTTCTGCCCAGAAAAAGGAAGGTTTTGAAATTTCATTAACCTGCTGTCAGCATTTGCTCTTAAACTTAAGTTTTCATATTTCCATAATTTTTCTGTTTTGGCTTCATAGAAAAAGCTTGCAGGGATGATCTAACCATGACTATATAACAATCGAGAATTTTTAAAAAATTAGTTTTCACAAAAAGTTGCTTATTTGTCGGTACCCATGTTGCATCAAGGTCTTACGTTCGTGTAAAATAATATTAGTTCTAATTAACATTCACGGAAATATATCATACACTAGGATAGAACCTTCGTGTTGTGAAAGTAATAGAAATTAAAATTGTTTGACCCTGATTCTAAAGTCGGAATGCAACGATATGTCAAAATTTTCAGTGACGACCAATTACAGTGCGTACGGCACTTTGATTACATTTAAATAATGAAGAGAACATCTTTTGTTTCGTGGAGGTATGCAACGAACAAAAAACTATTAACACTGTATGAATACGCGAAGCGGATTCATACATTAGTGTGATTAGGCTTTTCGGTTCATACTTCCACGAGAACAAAAATATTCTCTTCATTTCTTATAATCTAATTACATCAATCGAAAAAGGCGATTATTCTATAATTTTTGATACATTTTTTATGGATCTATTTTGTGCGCAGGAATACAAAATAGCTGCGTGCTCAGAATTTTGTTCATGGAGGTATGATTTTTTTCAGAACTCTCGTTTTTGATAGACGAAACTAAAAATTAAATTATATGAGAATAATTGGCCCTTTATGAAGCAAAATACTGTCAACCTGGCTCCATAACAACGTCAACCAGGTTTAAATTCTCAATTCTAAAATCACAAAATATGCAGTTTTATAATATTAGCAACTCAACTAAAAAATTGATACGCGTGCATTGTTAGCAACTCAATTAGAAAATTAATACACGTGCATTGTTTGTTCTCATCTTAACTTAAAATTTCGTCAAATGTCATTCTAGTTTTATTTCAGCTGTTTTTTGACGATACAAAATTAGTCAACACAACACAGTATAATACACTCTATTCGCTCCGTTCCGTTTTAAGGGAAAAGGAGGTAAATGTACATGACATACAAATATACGAGGAAAAAAACAGATACAATCTACATATATACCATGAGAAAGATCGAAATCGAAAGCAGCAAATTAAAATTTATCCATGATTACCTTTATTAATTTGCATAGATTTACAATTTCTGTTGTCCTTTTAGTATTCATAAATGATTCGAATTTCAAAGTGTTACATTTTCGTAAATTCAGAGGTTATCAAACATTTTCTTTCTCCTGCAACGGAACAACAGTTAAATATGTAATGCTATTCGTCACCAATTTCGGTACTGTACATATTCGGTCAGATATTTCAGTCTTCGACCTTCTTCTTGTTTCGATAGGAAATTTAGTATAATTTATTCGAAATGTTTTTATTGTTTTTTATAGTGCAGAGAATGTCTCAATTAAATATCTTTCATCACAAGGGCCCTGTCTCTCGATCTTATTCTAGTGTTTGTTTGCTTTAACCCTTACCCGTTTTTCTAAATGATAGACTCGTCCAATTTGAAAGACATTTCAGACGACAATGAAAAGTAAGCGCAATTCGAAAGGAAACCATCCTATGGTGTAGAAAATATTGTGACAAAAGAATAAATAAGTATAAAATCACATGAACATAAAAACCAGGTACTGTACAGGAAAGGGTTAAGTGACCGTTTTCATAATCGAACGTTTTGTTGTTGGAGGGGGGTCGTTTATTTATACAATCAGCACTTTGTCCATCGCATACTCTTGGTTGTTAAGGTGACCATAAGCCCTGTATATTTCAGGTCTGTTTCCCTCCTTGACGCCTATACTACAACTAGCGGACGGAGACCACAGGAAAAGTCACGAGACGATTCTCAAACTCCTGAAATCTCATGTACGGAATAGAATGAACAAGGTACAGGGAAACTCCCTTTTTTAACCGACTTTTTTCATTAACCATTTCCTCTCTCTCTCTCTCTCTCTCTCTCTCTCTCTCTCTCTCTCTCTCTCTCTCTCTCTCTCTCTCTCTCTCTCTCTCTCTCTCTCTCTCTCTCTCTCTCTCTCTCTCTCTCTCTCTCTCTTCCTCTCTCTGTCTCTATCTCTCTTCCTCTCTCTCTCTCTCTCTCTTCCTCTCTCTCTCTCTTTCCCTCCTTCTCTTCCTCTCTCTCTCTCAATATTTGTCACATGTGTTCGAAGAAGTTTTGCTTAGAATAAAAATGTTTATTTTTTCCTAATTGAATAAGCTGTAATTAAAACCTTTTGGTCTCCAAATGGTGACAAAGTTGGGCATAACCTTCGGAGATTAGAATTGCAGTTCCGTTCTAAATGAATTATCTGATTGGTCATCCGGTTTACTGCGCCTACTTTTACTAGACTGGTTTGAACGTTTTGGATAAAACGCAGCTTCAGTTGTATGACGGCTTGTGTTGTATCTAACCATGACTTCCTATCTTTTCTCACACCGGTACAACAACAGCATTCAACCCGTGCCGGCCTTCCTCAATTTACTTAAACGCTGCGACTGCTGAGATAAACAAAACGTGTCGTGATGAAATGTCGAAAAGATATTTGCCGAGTGAGACTTTGACCTCACAATCCCAGTATTAAAATCAAAGGGATGACAGCACTTGAATCATTAAGGAAGAGTTACTATTTGTTCTAAAAGAGACAATCAGGGGGTGAAGTCTAAGATCTGCACATTTGTGCAGGCTGATCTTTGTATACACCTCCTGCCAAGACATGACTATGCCGGGTTTATCATGACAAGGGTTAAAATCATTGCATATTATTAGTTAAGCTATCGATGATGGGCATTTTCATAAAGAGGATGGCTACGCGACTTAACCCATTCCACATGACATAATTTTAGACCGGTCGAAATTGAAAGAAGCTGCAGACAACAATTTCAAGTTGATTGATTGTTAGTTTTTTTTTTTTTTTTTTTGACAAGTATTTGTTTGCCAGCTGACCGTAGACAACAATGGGAAATTAAAAATCATTAATACATCATCTTCTTTGTCGAATGTCCGAATTAATTAACTTTATTCGTCATATTTCACTTTTATGACGCGTTTCAGACAAAAGATTCAAGTTCAAACAGACCGGTAAAAAGGGGAATGGTGATGTGTGGTGTGTGATTTATCAAAAAATTCACAAATGAAATGGTCCCTTTTTTATTATTCAATTTATCATTTCGGCCAATAATTCGATACGTTTATGACGACGTGTTTTTCAACATTGAACGGCGATTTGTCATTTTTACAACACTGGTTTTGTGACCATTTCAAAGGGCTTTAAAAATTCTCTTAAGGATAATTGACCAATCACTGGCCCCGCCAACTTACTCTTTTTGTATCGCACGTTGACTCCGACAGGAAGTCTCGCTTCAATTTCTAACGGCGTTAATTTGCATGTTACAAATAAGTAGAATAGTTCGTTTGCGACCTAAACGTCGTAACTACAGTTTGAATAAATTGTAGTTACGACGTTTAAGTCGCCAAATCAATAAAAACGATTCAGTACAATGATGGAGTTCAAACTGAACTTCCAGTCTAAAGGAATGATTTCATTGGTCGACTGATTATTTGATTGACAGTCGCGATTGGTCACATGTTTGTTTCAGTGTGAAACCGATGTATCCCTCTCTAAATGAACAAGAAAAGTTATATTTAACAAGTTGCGGAGTCACATTTTAAATTATGCTTCATTTGTTCACGAAATGAAAGTTAATCGATCTTAAAGGGGAAAAAACATTTCTATTCATTTAATGCAAAAATAAACAGATTTTTTCATGTTTTTCATTAATGAATTTCGCATAGGAATTCAATGGTCACTTGATGACGTCATAACTACGTAGACGAAGTACAGGAGCGCGAATTAACCAAAAGCATAAAAGAGAGTTGTTATTTTAAAGAAAGTCGTTTTCGATAGACCTTTTCTTCTTTTCAAAAAATGTTGATTAAAGCTCAATAAATCAGCGGTCTCATTTTCTTTCCAATCCCTGGTCGTTTCGTCCAAGTGATTGTATACCTGAGAAACATTGTAGGGAAAGAAGAAATTGCTTGTACAAGCAATTTCTTCTTTTTCTTCAAATTTTTCTAGCCTACTAGATGGCTATTTTCAAATTTAATTCAATTTCAATTTTCGTCTGCTAAACCTTTGAATTTGGAAAGGTTTTAAATATTTCAAAACAGGAAATGGTTAAAGAACCAAGATATATAAAATTTCATTTAAGAGATGAAGAGAATATTTTTTGTTTTCATAGAGGCATGAACCGAAAAAACTAATCACACTGTATGAATACGCGAAGCGGATTCATACATAAGTGTGATTAGGTCTTTCGGTTCATACCTCCATGAAAACAAAAAAACATTCCCTTCATTTCTTATAATTTAATAGCACCGAGTGAAAAATACAACAACTTTACAAATTTCGATACCTTTTTGTATGGAACTATTTTATGCGGAAGCGTACAAAATGGCTGCGTGCTCAAAATTGTGTTCATTGAGGTATGAATTAAATTTTTCGACCAAATAGAACGCTCGTTTTTGATAGACGAAACAAACAATTAAATTATTAGCCTCTGATTCGTGCTTAATGAAAAAATGTTGCAAATTCTTGTCTGCAACTTATTTCAATTAAAACCATTAAAACCTTTTGACTTTCGGTATTGAGAAGAAGATTTTCATAATGGTTATTGATTTTCTGTCCATTTACTCTCTTTTTTATAGAAAGACACTACGTCAGACAATGGCGTGAGTATATTATCCAATCTGCTGTCTGCTAAGATGTCGTCACGTGATATAGACGGAAGTGGCACGCGACGAAGTCTCGTTGAGGACGAGATTATCTCCCACTTGTTGTTGTTTCTCAGCGAGACCTACCATACAACGGCTTCAATGATTCAGTTCATATTATACGAACTGGCCTGCAATCCCGACACTCAAGATAAAATGTACGATGAAATTTTGGACGTCTGTGGAGCAGTGAGTAAAATATTGTTGGGTTTTGTTTTGTTTTGTACTAAAAATCTTGTAACAGAAATTGTTATTTGGGCAGCGACCATTTTGACCCCGGTCGCTTAACTCAAAAACCTGAAAAAATATACCTGCAGTGTCATGGCTATTAATTAACCCATTCCAACTCAATCCCTCCTTTTTACGCCCCTCAAGAAAAAAACTTTGGAAAACATTATGGAAATGTAGAAATTGCTTGTATCAAGCAATTTCTTCATTATCCACAATGTTTTCTATCCAAAAAGACGCAAAAATTCAAAATTCCATCAACTTGAAATAGTAGTCTGCAGCTTCTTTCAATTTTAAATTTTGCTGTGTTGGAATGGGTTAAGAAATCAATCGACTTATCAAAACATTTACTTAGACAGGAAGTGAACTTTGAACTCGGACACTGGTCGACATTTACGTGAACGATTTCTGTTGGTTTTGGCGACTTAAACGTCGTAACTACAGCTTATTTAAGATGTAGTTACGACGGTTTGGTCGCCAAACAACCATTTTACTATTTTGTTACATGTGATTGTCCATAAATTTTGCAAAATTTTGCGGTTATATATCGATTTTGAATTTCGATATCGGATCTCAGGTGCTCGGCTAGCAATCAGTTATTTTATGTCTCGGTCTGTACTATTAAATAGTTCGTAGCCGCCTTTTTCAATTCAACAAATGATCTTACCCCTTGGTTCAATGTGGAAAATCATGTGACCCGAGAAGATAACATTGCCACAAATAGCGGACTGAAAATTGCTTCGGGACTAGCTATAAGGGAATTGTAATTCTATGTACATTTTTATTCCGAATACAAAGAAAATATATAAGATAATGGGTTAAGTATTTGTTACAAAAGCGTTATGAAAACGAGAAATAACTTTAAAGTAAAGTAAAGTATCGGTCCGCCATTTTTTATTCGTTATAGCATCTCAGATCACGTGATTCCGTACTATTTCGTCCCTTTCAAAGCAAAATGTCAAATACAGCTTTAAATCAAAGTACTGAGAAGTACTTTAAGCTAGCAAATCATTGTTTTGTTCAGTAATATTTTTTGTCAAACGTTATCATGATAAAGAAACGAGGTTAAAGTAATCAAGGAGTTAACCTATTCCCTCACAATTCATCCTTTTTACGCCCCTAAAATAGTTATGGAAAACAATGTGGAAAATGAAGAAATTGCTTGTTACAAGCAATTTCTTCATTTTCCGCATTGTTTTCTAATCCAAGAAATAAATATTGTAGAATTTTCTATAATCTTAAATTGTCGTTTGCAACTTCTTTGAAGACTCTGATTAAAGTCATTTTGAACTGGATGTGCTCAAATGAGCTTAAAATACCCAGGAGATGAACTTGCATGCAGAGTTTGCAATATTCCTGAAATACATAAGAACTACTTTTTATAGCGTATGCATTCAATGGATTTAGTGGTTTAGTCTCCAGTTGAAGTTTGCACTCGTTGAACTTTGAGATAACCTCAAAATTTTGTCTATTAACTTAAGCTATCGAAGCTGAACCTTTGCTAGCTAAAAAACTGTATTTGCGACAGTTTGCTCGCTCACCGACGATTTGTCGAGATTTACGTGAAGCATTTTTGTTGGGTTGTCGACTTAAACGTCAAAACTACAGCTTATCCAAGATAGAATTACAACATTCATGGCCTTAGCCAGCTGTTCTTTTTTCATATTACATCTACATATCAAATAAGCGCATGCGCGACATTTCCAACCATTACACATATGCGCCAAGTAAAGACTCAGATCAGCCTGTGCCTTCGCACAGTCTGATCAGTGTCTTCACTGTGCGCCGTGTAGATAGATACTGACCCAAAGCTTATTTAAACCATCAGAGAATATTCTAATTGCTCCGAATGGCTGTCCAGGGTGCTCAATGTGCGCGAGTCACGCACATGCGAAATGGTTGGAAATGTCACGCATAGACTCATATTTTTTTGGCAAAATAACACTGTTGAATATATAAGTTGAACTTCCTGTCAGATATAAGTTGTCGGAGCCTGCGACCCGTCAATTCATGTATATATATAATATTGCTTTATTAATGATAGTAAATTTTAACTAATTAATGTTTGATTGATTGATTGGTTGAATGGGGTTTAACGTCACTTTTAACAATATTTCAGTCATATCGCGGCGACTGGAGCACCTAACAATGAATTGTTGGTATTTCTCAAACCAGTTCTACCACTACATCCTTTCCTAGCCTCCAGCTACTATCCCACTTAGGTTTACGATTATCCACCCATTGTTGAGAGACAAATGTCGGAAAGAATATTAATTACTGTTGAAAAAAAATAGTCCCTGACTTCTATCCTTTATCATTGTAGACTGGAGACCTAGATTATCGGGATTCTAAATCGCTGCAATATTTTGACATGGTGTGTAATGAAGCATACAGGCTACACCCAATAGCACCTGGGTAGGTAAACACATTTTTTGATTCAACAAGACGGCGTTTTAGACTGGTCGAAATTGGGGAAAAACAGACGACGATTTTAACTTAATGGACTTTTTGGAGAAAAAATATGAATTTGAGGGAAGAAAATATTGTGCATACAGAAAAAGTTACTTATAACAAGTAATTTCTTCAATTTTCTTAATATTTCCCAAAGTCTATTATTTTAGAGGCGTAAAAAGGCGGGATTTTGTGGGAATTTGTTAAGGGGAAAAACTTTGTTTGAAATAAGAGGCAATTTGCAAATTGTGCAACCATGCAAAAGAGTTTTTTCCCCTTCTACTAAGCCTGAGGTAAATGTCATACTTGAAAGTCATATTAAAAAATAACCTTTTCAAGCCTAATGAGTGTATTATGTTAAACAAAATTTGTTAATGCTTGATCAGAATTTGTTTGTTTGTTTGCTAAGTCGGTCATTAGTTTGTATTATTGATTGATTGATTGATTGATTGATTGATTGATTGATTGATTGATTGATTGATTGATTGATTGATTGATTGATTGATTGATTGATTGATTGATTGATTGATTGATTGATTGATTGATTGATTGATTGATTGATTGATTGATTGATTGATTGATTGATTGATTGATTGATCGATGCGTGTTTTTTGTTTTGTCATGTTTGTTTGCTTTTTCGTTTAGCTAAACGGACAAATTAAATATAGAAATGTACAAAAACACTCTAGATATTACAGGAAACTGTTTATTTGTTTATTTCCGTTATATTTCAGCTTAGCTCGTGTGGCAGCCTGCGATTGCACTCTGAACGGTTACCAATTTAAACAGGGCATGCCGGTACGATTAATGACTTGCACGATGTACGAAGATGAAAATATTTACCCAGAACCACAAAAGTTTAAACCAGAAAGGTAACGTTGTTGTTGTTTATTTAGTAGCGACCAAATTTCGTACATTCGAAACTACAGCTTTATTTGTTTGTTTGTTTGTTTGTTTGTGTGTGTGTGTGTGTGTGTTTGTGCGTTTGTTGTTTGTTTGTTTGAACTAACGCAGTTTAACGCCACCTTACAGTATTTAATTTATATAGCGTCGACTGGAGCACCTGACCATGGTTCCTGGTAGTTCTCACACCAGTACTACCACTACACCTTTCCCAAGCCTCCAGCTGCTCATCCTGCATAAGTTTACGATTATCCTAATGTTGGAAAGGATATTTGTTGCAACCGGGATCGAACCTTTGACCTTATGACTGAGAGTCCGACGCACTACCAACTGCGCTAAGTCCGCGGCCTACAGCTTTAATAAGCATTTGTAACAAGGCTTTGATCGCCAAAGACGATCGTTTATTATTTTCAGAAATTATCCTTTTAAGATATCTGATCATAAATCCGGCTGTTTTCGGAGAAAACCCGAGGTATTGCCCTAGTGTCGTCGTTCGCTTTGACATTTTTTGTTATCTCTGGTTCGACTGAAGGCATTCACTTGAAAGTTGGCACACTTGTTCACTATCAAAAGAGCAACCTATACTATCAAGGGGGATAACTCAGATGCATTTTGTCCACTAGCTAGCACCCAACAGCCGAGCGTAGGCACCCGTAGGCACCCGTAGGCGGTGCTCTTTTTATATAGGGTGCTGATTTTATTTTGGGGTGTTGTATTTTGTTTTTTTTTTTTTTGCTTCGTTTTTTTTTTTTTTTTTTTTTTTCTTCTTCTTCTTCTTCAACCCTTATTCTATTTTTCTCACCTTCAGAAAAAACAGATTGGTTTGTATATGTTTGAAATGACCAGTCAACTTTTTTGAAAAAAAATACAAAACAAATCTAATGAAAACTGACAGATCGATGGTCACGCCAAATGTCTTCGACAGGAGATTAGACTTACATATTTTACAAAATTTGTGGCCAGTTTTAGTACCAGAAAAGTAAAATTATTGGCTAGCGGCTTAAACGTCGTAACTAGAGCTTGAATAATGTGTAGTTATGACGTTTAAGTCACCAAACCAACAAAAATGCTTGCCATAAATGTCGGCCAATGTTTGAATTCAAAGTTCACTTGTGGTTTAAATGAATGATTTGATTGGTCGATGGATTCAAATGACAACGGCGATTGGTCAACTACAGATATATACATCCACGTTTTTGCTCCAATTTCAGATTTTCTGCCGAGAACCAAAAGACTCGACACCCCTGTACGTTTTTACCGTTTGGGATGGGTCCCCGAGTGTGTCCGGGGGTAAAACTAGCTAACATCATCGTGAAATCCGGCGTGGTCACTTTACTCCGACAGTATCATCTCTCCACAAATAAACATACACAGGTAAGAGGTTTTGTTCATTATAGGGTCACCAGTTTTTAGCTCACCTGACCACAAATTGGTCATGATTAGCTTTTGTGATCTAGCTTTGTCCGTCGTCCGTCATGTGTCAACATCTTGTTTGCACTCTGGAGTCCACGCATTTTGCTCAAATGTCTTGAAACTTGGTCAGAATGATTGTCTCCATCAAACCTCGGACAAGTTCAATTTTGGGATAATATGGGTTCAAAAATAAGTCACTAGATCATATCTTAGAAATAACTTTCGTGCAGTCTAGAGGTCGAATTTTTGCCTCCAATGTCTTAATATTTTGTCAAATGTTTGACTGCATAATATCTCGGTCAAGTTCGATATTGGTTTATTTGAGGTCAAAAACTAGGTCACTTTGTCAAATCTTAGAAATTATCTTGTCTGCACTCTAGAGGCAAAATCTTAGAAATACCTTTTGTTTACTCCAGAGGCCTTGATTTCTACTCAATTGAATCGATATTTGGTCTGAATGTTTGTCTGAGTATCTAGGTCAAGTTCGATATATGGTTACTTGGGGTCAAAAACAAGGTCACTAGGTCAAATCCTAGAAATAATCTTTTGTGTTCTCTAAGGGCCACATTTAAGTCTAAAATCAAATGATATTTGGTCAGAATGTTTTTGACCATGATATCTAAGCAAAGTTCAAATTTGGGTCTCATGGGGTAAAAAACTAGGTCACTAGATAAATCTTTGAAATACCTTTCGTGCACTCAAGAGGTCCCGTTTTTGGCTCAATAGAAATAATAATTTCAAATTTGGGTCACCTAGGGTAAAAAACTGTGTCACTAGGTCAAATCTTAGAAATATCTTGTTTTTAGTCTGGAGACCCTATTTTTGTCTTAGTTGAATTGATATTGGGCCAGTCTGTTTGCGTCCACAATATCTTGGCAAAGTTAGCCTTTCTTGCCATAGGGTCAAAAACTAGGTCACAAGGCCAAATCTTAGAAATACCTTTGAACTTCAGATGCAACATTTTTGGCCTAATTTGTTTGATATTTGGTCAGAACATCTGTTTATAAAATATCTTAACCATGTTCGAATTTATGGTAATTTGGGGTAAAAAACTAGGTATAATCTGAGAAAAATCTTGTTTTTACTCTAGAGGCCACCTTTTAGAATCAAAAGACTGAATATCTATTTTGATATTTGAATTAATAAAAAATCTTTGTCAAGTTTGAAATTAGGTCATAATGGTTTATACTAGCTCGCAAGGTTTATTATAAAATAATTTTCTTTCCAATTTATTTGCTACTTTTCTTGCACAAATACCTTGTAACTTGTGAATGTTTGTTCTTTATTTTTCCTAGACAAGATTTGATAGTGGTTCACTTTTGGCTAAAATGAGGTCAATTGTGCTATTTTACTATATAGTCATCGACTCAGGTGAGCGCCTTAGGGCCAATGGCCCTACGTTTGGCTTAACCCATTACCACAAGATAATATTTTAGACCAGTCCAAATTAAATGAAGTTGCAGACGACAATTTTAAGTAATGACTTTTTTAAAATCTTTGTCTTTTGGGGTAGAAAACATTGTGGACAGTGAAGAAATTGCTTGTAACAGGCAATTTCTTCATTGTAAACAATATTTCCCAGAGCCTTTTCTATGTTTTGAGCATTTAAAGGGGTCATTGTGTTGGAATGGGTAAAGGGACTCGTCAGTTTTGAGCGCGCAATCCCTTCCGAATTCCATTTCCGTATTGATGGGCCTCGGGTAGAGATGGTTCATGGTAATTCCTATGTAACACACTGGGGATTCTTCATCCGCTTCAACTCAAAACCGCGTGGGCTATCTTCAAAATGGACTCGAACTTGCTGCCTATTGCTATATTTCTTATTTGTTTGGGTTTTTTTTTTTTTTTTTGGTTTTTTTGTGTGTGTGTGTATTTTGTTGATGGGGGTTGTTGTTGTTGCTTTTTGCTTTTTGTTTTTGTCAGTTTTTATATTTAGTATGTATGATCATCTATTGACCATCTACCAAAATATTTCAAAGAATTACCGTACTCTGAAAATTAGCCCTTTTATGTGCGATCCCTGATTTTACAAACAAATAAAGAAGGAAATCTTTGAAAATCTTCTTAAGGTCTAAGGCTTTTATACTTTTTGTTGTTGATGTTGTTGTTGTATGGGTGTTGCTGTTGTTTGTTTTTTTTTTTGTTTGTTGTTTGTTCTCTAAACATGTATCGATTTTTCAATGTGGTTATTTGAACAACAATTTATTATAAATTTAAAAAAAATCAATGCACGCGGACAAAATCGCTCTCTTCAATAAAAAATCTGTTTCGGTCAACACTGGTAAAATGACATCACATCGAATTTCACTGCTTTAGGATTATTTAAAAGTTGATATTAGAGGATATTTTATGGTCAAAATTCGTGGGTATATAACATATGGAATACTGTGATGTAGTAGTAATACAAAACCTTGAATTGGATTGCCTCGTAAATGATGAAAATCTATAACCAAATCTTTATTTTAATCAAAATAATATTTTGGTGAGACGTCATCTACCAGGAAATGACATCATCTATCTATTCAATACATGTATGATACTATAATCTTATCTGTCAAATCCTATTGTGAGTACTTGATTTTGAAAGCGGTATACTCATTTATTATACAAATTCACTTTTTAATTGTTGTTGTTGTTGTCATAAATGTTAAGAATGCTTATTTATACATTGTTTATTTAATTCATTTCTCCATTCTTGCATATATATTTTTTTTCAGATTCCCTTACGACATGCCCTCCGACCAAGTATTTGTCCAGCCGATGGTGTCCACGTTACCTTGACGACCAGACATTCCAACAGGGCTTAATTCATTACAAGACAGCAAATTTTAAGACCGGTCCAAATGGAAACGAATTGCAGACGACAATTTAAAGTTAATGAAATTTTAGATTTTTTCAACTGTTTAGGTAAAAAAAATCTGTTGAAAAGGAAGGCAATGCTTGTTGAAAGCAATTTCTACATTTTCTACAATGTTTACCCCATTCTTTTTTTCCTTGGTCGGCGTCAAAGACCGTCATTTTGTGAGAATAGGTTAATATATAGTTATGACTTCTTACATTCATTACAACGGCGGATCTAGTAGATGGTATTCGGACCCCATTTTCCTTTTTTTTGCAATCGCATGACCATGAACTTTACAAAATAACACCTTTTAAAAGCGAAATAGGGCGTGGCGGGGCGGGGGCCAACGGAGTTAGTGGGTGGGACAAGCGATTGGTCATTTAACTCTTTGCTTTTTGGTTTATATCCCTGACCAAATTTTAGACAAAAAATAACGTATTTCAAGGCCTGCGCTAAACTTCCACACAAGAGGTCAGTAGGCGTGACCAGCGATACTATAATGGACGGCTCACCAGCCACGCCCATCTCGTTCCGACAGGTTGGTCTGTTAAAGATACATCTTCTAGAATTCGTTATTTCATAGGAAACATTGTAAATACTGCTTGAATCAGAAGTATTTTTGACATGCTTGTCATCCATATTTAAAATCATTCGCGACGTAACAGCATCGCACTGAATAAATGAGTTGATTGGTTTATCGATTTTTAGTCGAAAGCGGTGATTCGCCAGTTTAAATCTTGTCATTTTTGTCCTATTCGTAATTTATTATTTCTCATTATTATTATTCTTCATTTTCGTTTTTCTCTCCATATTTAAAAGTTAAGTCATAAACGGCGTCCTAAATATATTTATTCACCTTTATTAAAAGTTAACTTCCAGTCCAAATGACCGATTTCATTGGTCAACTGGTTATTTGATTTACGGCTGCGATCGGTCATTTGCTCGGTTTATAAGCAGTTTTAACTGACATTGGTGATCCGTCAATATTTATCTGGATGAGGTCGTTGAAAATTTTCTATGGCATTTTTTCCTTTTTGATTGTCGTTACGGCCATTTTTTAGTTCTTTAGGTCTCAGTAACACTTTAAGACAATTTCAGACAAAAAATATTGCTGTAGTATCCAAAAGTTGATTTAATCAAAAGGCATTTCTCCTTATATTTTAAATTTTAAATTTTAACTAATGGGGCTCCGCAGTTAAGTGTTCTGTCCTTATTTGCAATTCGAGCAAAGATCACGTGATTTCTTTGATGTTTTTCGATTCGAAATGAAATTTGCATAAAATTTTAATTGAAAGTACAGCCAATCTTACTTAACCGATCACCTCTATTAAACAAATGTTTTTATGAATAGATCATAATTAAATTTCACTTTCCAAAAAACACAAGCTTTTTAGAAATTGAAGTACAAAAATACTGTAACGAAATCCTACATTATTTGACTCATTAGAGTCTCTCAACATAGGATTGAGTAAGAATTCTGCAATAAATTATGTATGCAAGCAAATATATTCACAATAATCATGTCACAAAAATGAATTAAGCGACCATTCTCTTCAGCGACCACTTTTTGGTCGACCCTTGATTGGTCGTTTAATAAAAGGTTCCCTTAATTTGATAACATGTAAAATATTAACACTTTCTTGTACAAACCCGGGATTTACGTCACTGTGATTTTATACTTGGGAAAGCATTGTGGGAAAAGAAGAAATTGCTTGTAAGAAGCAATTTCTCCTTTTCCCACAACATTTTCTACCACATAGGATGGTTTCATTTCAAATTGAATCAAATTTTTATTTTCGTCTGCAACTTCTTTCAATTTGGACCAGTCTAAAAATGGAAAAGGGTTAAGCATTTGTAGTCAATTACCTTTCGGAGAACAACGTGTTGGAGAAAAAGTGTAACTGAGACCTTAAGATGCAAACTCTTTTTTTGTTTATTGTTGGTGCTTTAATTATTTTTTTTATTTTCTTCTGAGAAAGGTTTTACTTTTTTACTTCTAACAGCATTTTAAAAATTTATTTTTCTCACAAGCGTGATTTGGGTATTTTACATCCGTCACACAAAATGGGACAATCCATGAAGTGCGAAAAGAATAGACCCTGGACAGTCTGCGCGGCTTGCTCAGACTAACAAGGGTCAATACGTTTCACTTGTGCGAATTTTTTTTAACACAGATTGGCAGTTTAGCCTAAACTTACCCAGATTGATATCTGCTGGATTCAACTAGATTTTAAATGTTAGTCATGAATATTTCCAGATGTTCCCTTTTCGCGTGACTAGTAATATTTATCTGTCTAGTATCTGAAAGCTAATCGTCAACTCTTTTTGTGACGTATATCGTCACGAAGTAGTTGTTCAAAATAAATGAATGTCGACCACGTTTCTTTTGACGTCTACAAAAAGCCTGCGAAAAATTTCACCATCTGGAATCAAATTTCTGCATCATTTCATCGCTAGACGTGATTTATCAGCGAAAACGGTGCCTCAGACCCCATTCATTTTTTAATGGTTGAAAAATGCTTAAAATTTCAATAAGTACCTTATCCTGTTAATAAAAGCAATATATTGTTCATCTATAAAGTGTTATGCCGTAATGCAATAAACAATCAAGCTTTAAAGCCACTCACGGTTTTACCAAATTCCAGCGCTTGTAATAATAACCCGTCACAGATTTTGACTGTCAGTGGAGGTTTGCCGTCATTCACCCTAAGATTACAATAATAACCCATGCCGGTCAAGCATCATCGTGAAATTAAAACTCCTGACTGTTAGACACCAGATACTAGACTAATTACCTTGTACTTTAACCGGTGTTTTGGTGATTTAACCGTGCAATACTAAATCTATTGATCGCTGACCCCGCCTACTGACTCCGTTAACCACGCCCAATGACTACCACCAACAAGAAGTTCCAATCGATATTAAGAGGCGTTATTTTTGCAAATTCTATGGCCAGTAACATGTAAACGAAAAGTAAAATTGTTGGTTGATGACCCAAACGTCGAAACTTATCTCTGGTTACGACGTTTAAGTCTCGAAACCTACAAAAATGCTTCTCATGAATGTCGACCGATGACGGAGTTCAAAGTTATCTTCCGGTCTAAATGATTGATTTGATTGGTCGACTGATTCTTTGATTGACAGCCGCGATTGGTCAATCGAGTCGTCGTTCTCTTCGACGATGTTATAATCGGAAATGCTCGTTTCATTCTAAGTAAGAGTTCTCGGGCGTACACCGACTGTTTATTTCTCGGACGTACACCGACTGTCTATTTCCAGATGCGATAACTATTAGTTATCTGGACCAGTGTACCTTTTATAAAGTTGACATTTGTAATCAATTTGAGTATAATCTTTGAACGAAATACTTAAATTTTCCCGTTGCTATACTCATCTACCCTTTCCTGTACAAACCCGGGATTTTACATTACTGCGATTTTATACTTAAGAAAATATTATGGAAAAAGAAGAAATTGCTTGTAACAAGCAATTTCTTCTTTTCTCACAATATTTCCTACCACATAGGATGGTTTTATTTGAAATTGCATCCAGTTTTCATTGTCGTCTGCAACCTCTTTCAATTTGGATCAGTCTAAAATTTAATAAGAAACTTTTTTTTAATTTACTTTTGTTCTGCTATGGCGACATTACTCCAAAGCTTATTTTGAAGAGTACCCCGGTAAATGCTTCATACAAATACTCGTAAATCTCGAAATGAGATTTTTCATTAATTGTTAAGTAACTATTCCTTTGGTGTGCGCCCGTGGTTTAGCGAAAGAAGTGACCGAGGTGATCCGAATGACGACGACCAGATTTAGTTGAGACTCCGAGTGGATTTTGTCACTTCCTCCAAACGTCTATCTGAAGATCCATGAAGGCTTTAAAACGACAGTCGAAAAGTTGGGAATAGCTTTCGTGTAATTCCGAAATCTAAAACAGTATTCGGAAAATACCTCGGTAATTTTTCATAAAATTGCCTAACGTCTCCGAAAGCAGTCGTTAAACGATGCGATGTTTCTACGAATAAGTTAAGTCTCAGTTATATCTGGTCTGACTTTTGATAGAAACTGTTGTTCATTTTCTTTGACGCGATTCTTTATGACCTGTAACTCGACAAGGGAGCATCTGGACAAAAAACATCGAGCCTGGTTAGGCTGCTTGTATAGCGCAGGCTGACAAAGGACGAAACATTTTGTATCTGGTACGAGCTAGATTACTCTGCTTTTCTATACCTTTTATTTTTAATGATTTTACCCTTTTCATGCCGAATGAAATCCTTTTTCCATAATTGCACGAGAATCAAAGGACTGAAAGTACTAAAAGGATTGAATATGAGTCTGTATTGTTCTTGAAAATTGATTTTACAAATAAATCTTAATAAATAAAACTTAAAACAGGTGGTATAGACTAAAACAAATCTTGCTTTAAACAGGTGGTATAGACTAAAATCAGACTTTTAATAGAATGGTCACTTAAAATATTTTTCTCGTATATATTTTTTTGTGCGACGAAACCCCGAGATCGTCCCTTTTCGAGTTGCATTTTAGATTCAGAATAGATTTTATATTTGTTGTGACGACTGTATTCCTGAACAATACTTACATGTTAAACCTTGTACAAAGCTATCCCCTAAAAGTGATCCACTAAAGGTGATCGATTTTAAGGGAATGGCCGCTTAATACATTTTTGCGACGAATACGAATATGTATAAGATTTCATAATATGTATAAATCATTGCATAATTCCTTCTTATTATATACCTTGCTGTGAAATCTTGGGATTTCTCAGTGTAATAAGTTTTGATAACGTCACTGAAGTGACGTTAACACTTTTCAGTTTCACTCTCTGCCGTAATTTAGGAACTACTTTTTTTCCAACCCAGTGACCTTATAAAGAGTCTATCAAAAAGATTGGTTTCGATATTTTAATAGGGTATATAATAAATAGAATAATCAACTGGTTATTCCAGATATGAAAAAAATATTTCACTCGGATGCGTTGTTAGGCGTTAAAAAACTCGTGCTACGCACTCGTTTTTTCAACGCCTAACAACGCATCCTCGTGAAATATTTTTTCATATATTGAATAACCAGTTGATTATCCTCTATTTAATCTTTTGTAAAGGAACTTATGAGAACTTTCTCAATGAGACGATTTTTATGAGTTCTAACTACATAGAATTTTGTATCAATATTTGATCAGAGCGATTCACCCACGTTTTAGGATTATATTGCTTTTGGCCAATTTAATCTCATTATGGTTGTGTAAGGCAAATGGTCTCTTAACAGAGGTGGTAGCTCAAGCAAGATAGACTGTACATCTTAATTACTCATTTTAATTTAATTTATTGTTACAGGTTGTTAAACATGTGTTTACTTTTTACTTAAGTTGATGTTTCAAGTTTTAACATTGCTATTTAAAATATTAATGTCTTATTCGATGTATAATATTAACTTCTAAATTCTATTAAAACGTTGAATGTTTTTGTTTGTTTGTTTGTTTGTTTGTTTGTTTGTTTGTTTGTTTGTTTGTTTGTTTGTTTGTTTTAAGCTCACCTGTACGCAATGTGCTCAAGATGAACAATTGCTATCCCACAGTGTCCGTCATGCGTCTATCAACCATATCTTTAAATATATTCACCTCCTGAACCAGGGGACATGTATTAATAAAACATGACACGAATGTTCCTTTTGAAAATTGTTCATATAATCGAAATCCGCTTCGAACTGTGGTGGCAAGGGGTAAAATGCTGAAACCTTTAAAGAAAAATGAAACCAGGAGATAGATAGCTTTTACATTCTGCATGAAGCTTTTCATAGTGGAACTCTATTAAGTTTATTCATATGGTGCCCCTTTATGACGACTTTTGCCTGGAACACCCTATTGAAACAAAGAATAAAAACTGAGAATGTCTTGTTCTTTGAAGCTAAAAAGGCATATAGAAATAATATTTGATATATTGTCTTCTGAGGTGGACCTCTTCCATGATGCCCCTTGGGTCATATTTTGGCTCCACATCGAAAGGAAGAAATACTTAAAAAATCTTCTTCTCTAGAACCAGAAAGCATAGAACATTAATATTTGATATGTAACACCTCCTGGGTACCTCTATCTTTTTTGTTCATATGTTTCACATGGGGTCGTCATGTTTAACAGCACCCGAGCGAGCCATATTTTTACAATGAAACAAAAGGAAAACGTCAGACATCTTTTATGAATTCAGAAAGACAATTGGTATTTGTTATGTTGCATCATCATCATCAAGTGTCCCTTTAGTCCTATTTTGGCCCCCGGGAAGCACACTCTTTCATTAACGAAACAAAAAAGAAAACTTAAAAATCTTATTCTCTGAAACTAGAAAGTCTTTGGCACTGATATGGGGTATGTAGAACCTCAAGATCGTTCATGTGATACCCCTCGAGTCATAGTTTAGCTTTAACTATTCCCCAATTATACGTAGAAGATAAGTGGGTAACATTCTCCCAGTTAAAAAAGTTTAGAGTAGATTTCTTCCAAATTTCACATGATGCTACTATTGTTATATCTATGCTCTTCCTGGGCACAGTCTAGCTTATACGGGCCGCACCATATTTTTTAATGAAACGAAAAAAAAGAAAACTTAAAATCTTTTTGAAACCAGAAAGTGTTGAGCACCGATATGTAGTTTGTAGAACTTCAAGATCGTTCATTTGATACCTCTCAGGTCATAAATGGAAAATATTCTCTCAAACAATAAAAGCTGAGAAAATTTATTTTTTGTTTGTAGCATATACCATTAGATTTCCTCAAAATTTCATATGATGTTACCAGGGTTATATTTTGGCGCTTCCTGAGCACATCCTAACTTATAAAGTAATAAACGGCAAATGCTTTTTTTCTATTTTCTATCACAAGTCATTAAGATTAAACCGTTCCCACATGACAAAATTTTTGACTGGTCCAATTTGAAAGAAGATGGGACGACAATTTTAAGTTGATGGAATTCTAAAATTCCATGTCTTTTTGGGATAGAAAAAAACTGGATATTGAAGAAATTGCTTGCTTCGAGCAATTTCTTTAATTTCCACAATGTTTTCTGAACCAATTCTTGATAAGTATAGAAAGGGGGGATTGTATAGGAGAAAAAAATTGGTTAAAGTTCCATATATTACATGGAGAATCATCTGGCCACCCCCTTTACTAGTATTTCCAGTTCTTTACTCTGGTGAAGGCTTTAAGGCCAATCGCTCTTTTGATTAAACTGTCTGAAATTGACAAATCGTGACTGTCAGTTAAATGACCAGTTGACTTGTAAAATTATTCATTTAGACCAGAAATTAGTTTCGAACTCCGACATTGGCCGCCTTTTTGTTAACTCCTTTTTCTTAGTTTGGCGACTTAAACATCATAACTAAAGTTACGATGTAGGGTCACCAACCAACCATCCTACTCTTTTGTTATATGCGTGTGACCTTAAATTTTGACAAAGAATGTCGTCAAATATTGAAACGGAACTTCTTGTTTGAATCAATGGGCGGTGCCAACAGAGTAAGCGGGGCCGGCGATTGGTCAATTCCCTCTTAATCATCTTTTTTCAATCAACGGAACATTGACCATGCCAATTCAGCTCCAAGAGGAAGTCTCACTTCGATATTAAACGGCGTTAATTGTTCAACACTTATGGCTTAGACGTCCACTTCATCTACTGTTGCTGTTTTTGACCAGAATTTATGCGGATGAATAAGCCTTAGACCGGTACCGCCGTCGACTTTAGTAAAGCCGACAGGTAGATCCCAAATGACTGCACCAAGACATTAGCTGATGGGCATTTAATGACGTATACCCAAACATCGAATCTGATTGGGTGATGGATTGTTTGTAAACAATATGGCGGAAGAGGAACGCGGTGTTCCTCAAATATTTTACATAAAAGGGGTGGTATTCCAAGGTTTTTCTCGCACACAATTTCGATTGTTCACGTGAGAAATGTTTTAACATAAAAACTGACTCCTTTAAAACTGCAAAACTAAGATTCTTATCGTATTAGATGGAAATCCCGCGGCGTGTCCAAATTTTTCAACAAAATTTGCTGCGCATGCGTAAGCCTCGTCTTTGATTTTAGTAAGGTGAAAAAACCTAAGGGGCCAGGCTTTCCGTGTTTGTACCGAAAATCGGTGTATAGCTGTCGGCTTTATTAACCTAAAGTCGACAGTGGCTTTATTAACCTAAAGTCGACAGTGGTACCAGTCTAGAATTAACCTCGGTTCATAATTATTCAAATAGACCAGAAGCCTGTCATCTAATTCAAATTTATCCTGTAATTTAATTGATATTTATAGGTGTTCGTTATTACCTTTAGATATTCCTAAAGAAGACTTTATTAGTGCCACTAAATCGTGCTTGGTGTTAATATTGGGTCTTAAACCGACATCTACATACCAGATTCAGTCTTATTATTCTTTTCTGGTAGTATCGAAGTCCTAGCAGCTTGCTAGCGTGTAACATCGTCGTTGATATGACCAAATGCAAACCAAGAAGCATATTATTTACGGGTCGTGACTGTGAATCAAAGAATCAATCGACCAATCAAAACATCCATTTGGACCGGATGTGAAAATTAAACTGCGACAATAACCGACATGTATGTGAGGTGTTTGTTGGGTTTGCGCCTCAATGCTACTCAGTGTTATTTGGTGCCAATCTTGGATCTTAAACTAACAAGTTCAGTTATTTTCTGGTAGGATCGAACCCCCTTCAGCATTTTCAGTGCTTTCATTTTTTTACTTTTGATATTATTCTGCTAAAGAAGCAGCTTGCTAGCGTATAGTATCACCGTTGGTATGACCAAATGCAAACCATGAAGCGTATAATTGACGAATACTGTCAATCAAAGAATAAATCGACCAATCAAATCATCCATTTGAAGCGGGTGTAAACTCTAACCATTTCTGCTTTTTTGAAATTTTATATTTGTCCAAATCGAAAGAGGTTGTAAACGACAACGAAAAAAGGGGTGAAATTTGACATGAAACCTTATTATATGGTAGAAAAGATTGTGGGAAAGAAGAAACTGCTTGTTACAAGTAATTTCTTTATTTTCGACAATGTTTTCTGAACCTCTTTTAATTTTTTTTTTGGGGGGGGGCATAAATGAGAGGGATTTCTGAATTGCAATTTAATCCATTCCCACCCCACCCAACCCTTCTTATGCCCCGCAAGAAAAAAACTTTTTGAAAACATTGTCGAAAATGAAGAAATTGCTTGTATCAAGCAATTTCTTCACTTACCACAATGTTTTCTATCCAATAAAAGACTAAGATAAACATAAATCTATCAACTTGAAATTGTTGTCTGGAGCTTCTTTCTTTTTGGACCTGTCTTCATTTTTAGTGTAGGAATGGGTTAAAGACTTTTTGCCTCAGGAAATGAAGACTTTTCTGGTGTATGGGCAAACACGTGCTGCATTAAAATAATTGAGAAATTATATCATTTGGGTTGGTTGATAAGGTACCTTTGGTTTTAAAAAAATAGAATTGAGAATTGTTCAGAAATATTATGTTTTGTGCTGAAATTCACATGTTTTGTTTGTTTGAATGGTGTTTAACGCCACTTTTAACGGCATTTCAGTCATATCGATGCGGATGGAGCATCTAACAATAGACTCCTTGTATTTCTCACACATATTACCACTACAGCCTTTCCGAACCTCCAGCTGCTCATCCCACTTAGGATTTCCATCATCAACCTATTGATGGGAGACAAATGTTGGAACGGATGTTCGTCGTAGAAGGGTATCGAACTAGGGATTCTATGATTAGCTGTCCTACGCTGTACCAACTGCGCTGTGGTTGCGGTTGGGTATCAAACCCGGCCCCATGAATGGGATTCATACCCACAACAAACTGTGCAAATTGATTATACAGTTTTGTAGACGAGTAAATTCAAACACAGAAAATCCACAAAAAGTGAAAATTATCAACCCCGATCGGCCTGCAAAGTTCAAGTGTCGATACATTTCTCACTTCAAAGAAGGGCCCTTTTTTTCCTAGTTACATATATAAGCTTTTTTCCATTTTAAAGTGAACTTTAGGCTATATTTCGAAAATAAATAAATCATTTAATGCATTTTAATCAGGTCGTTTTTATGGCCCATATAAGATTTCAAGTACTTTTAAATTTTACAAAACCTCATATGTTATCAAATCTTTTACCTTGACATTCACGCATTGTTGCGACCCCGAAATGTCGCTTCAGGGTATCAGTATTAGACACACGAATGGGATATCGCCGCTGGGCTTCTATAACGTCGTAACTACAGTTTTGTATAAAATTAAGTTACGACGTTTTGGTATCCAACCGACGATAGGAAAAGTGCATGTATCAGCTACAGAGTCGGTTGTTCTCGTGATGTCGGAATCTTATTTATAGTCGACCTGGCTCCAGCGACCACCCTATTTGAGCAACCACTTCCATTTGGCGACACGAATCGAAATTCCCCTTTCAAAAGCGAAAGCGCTTATTGAATGAACATATTTGCTGCAAAAATATCGATACTGAATCCAATATTGAGATGATATTACTCTAATACGTTTTGACAATACAGGATTAAGTAACATATGACCGCATGCGTGACATTTCCAACCATTACACATGTGCGCCAAGTAAAGACTCGGATCAGCCTGTGCATCCGCACAGTCTGATCAGAGTCTTCACTCTGCGCTCTGTAGATAGATACTGACCCAAAGCTTCCTTAAACAATCAGCAAATATTCTTATTACCCCGAATGGCTGTCCAGGCTGCTCAATGTGTGCGAGTCACGCACATGCGAAATGGTTGGAAATGTCACGCATAGAATCATATTAAATAATTGACCAATCACTTAACCCGCCCACTTATTCCGTCGGCTCCGCCCATTGACTCCAAAAGGAAGTCTCGCTTCGATATTTAACGGCGTTATTTTGCGAATTTCAGTAGCATGTAACAAAAAAGTGCAATGATTGGTTGGCGACTTTATCGTCGTAGCTACAACTTGAATACAGCTGTAGTTACGACGTTTTAGTCGCCAGACCATCGAAAAAAACTAACAAAATGGCGGCCAATGTTGGAGCTCAAAACTCAATTCTGCTCAAAATTGACGATTTTATTGGTTGACTTTTTAATCTACACACAGTCGTGATACGTCGATTGATGATGCAATCGCAAAATTCTTCATACTTGTCACAACAACCTGTATAAAGTGACCACTCTCTAAGCCGGTCGCTTTTTGGCCGTCCATGGAATGATCGCTAAAGACAGGGTTATTGTAATAAGAAAATTCTTGATATCGAGGTAAGATTCAACAATATTTAACTCATTTCCACACAAGAAAAATTTTGGATTGCTCCAAATTGGAAAAAAGCTTCAGACGACAATTACAAGTTGATGGAATTTTATTTATTTATTTATTATCTTCTTCTTCTTCTTGGATAGGAAACATTGTGGAAAAGTGAAGAAATTCAAGCAATATCTTCATTTGCAACAATGTTTCTTTCTTTTTTTTTTTTTTTTTTTTTTTTTTTTTTTTTCTTCTTCTTCTTCTTTAAACGCATACAGATGAATATTCCCAGAGTTCTACGATGGAACAAGTTTGTAACGTCGTGTTTAGAAAGAAAAATCTTTATTCCTGTTGGTTGAAATACACAGACATCCTAAGTTAACGAAAATTCTGTTAATTTTTAGTTATTTTGTTTGCAATAAGGACGGCATACTTATAGAAATCAACCATTTGCTTGTTGAAATCATTCTCATTCAGAACAAAGACATTTTCTGTCGAAGCTACAAATTGTAACCCTTCGTGGCCGGAAATGAATATTTTGTATTAAAAGTAAATAATTTAATTTTTAGTTTCGTCTATCAAAAAACGAGCGTTCTGATTGGTCGAGAAAAATTATTTATAACTCCATGAATAAAATTTTGAGCACGCAGCGATTTTGTATGTTTCCGCACAAAATAGTCCCATACAAAAAGGCATCAAAATTTGTAAAGCTTTTGGTTATTTCGCTCAGTGCTATTAAATTATAAGAAATGAAGAGAATATTTTTTGTTTTCATGGAGGTATGAACCGAAAAACCTAATCACACAATGTATGAATCCGCTTCGTGTATTCATACAGTGTGATTAGGTTTTTCGGTTCATACCTCCATGAAAACAAAGAATTTTCTCTTCATCTCTTAAATGAAAACAAAATCAATCTAGCATGCTATTTTGCATAAAAAAATGCCGCTATTTGATTGGCCAAAAACTCATCTAACAGTCATATTTGTGTCATCTACACGACTGATGCGGTATTATATCATGTTTTCCCGGAAGAGACTTAGCCGCAATACAAATGGCGGCCGGTCGACTATTGAAACTTGAACTATATTTTATACAATGCAAAGCGAATAATCTGGGTATGCCAATGACAGCATCTAAAAAACACGTCTGATTCGATTAAAAGATTTAATCTTTTGTAATCAAAACAACAACGTCAGGAAGTGAATCCTATTGAAACGCTGTTTACGCCGCGTCATTTCCGGTTTCGCTAAATTACAAGCATTTAATATTTGTCATTTCAATCATATTTCTAGAAATTAACATCCTTTTTCAAAACGAAAGAAATAATTTGTGTTATATAAATTTTCAACATACACTCTATAAGGAGTGAAATCAAGGATCTAACACTTCTCGGAAGATCTGTTGTGATGACTAAAAAACAATCAACTGTTTTAGATGTGCCTCACCACAATTATCGAGAAACTGAAACAGTATGAATTTAATTTGAATCATAATGAAACAAAAATGTTGAAACTTTGCAGTATCACGAATTCGTTAAAAGATTTCTTGCTAGCTTATATGACAATTTTTCCCGGCTTTAAAAATATTTCCCTTTGAAATCTAAGAATAGCACAGAAGAACGGTAGAATTTTCTTACAACGTTGCAGGTATTATATTACATATCAAACTTTTCCCACACAATCCCTCCCTTTTACACCTCTTGATTTATTCAAGCAATTTCTTTAATGTCCACAATGTTTTCTATACCTAAAGAAAAGGGATTTTAAAATTTCATCAACCTTATATTGTCGTCTGCATCTTCTTTCAATTTGGACCAGCCTGAAAAAAAATCTCACTTGGGATTGAGTTAACCCTTTCCTGTTTTGAAAAAAAATTGGACATGTCAAAACTCAAAGGTTATGCAGACGAAAATTTAAAATGGATCTTATTTGGAAAATAACGATTCATTAGGGTAGAAAATATTACGGAAAAAGAAGAAATTTCTTCTTTTTCTACAATGTTTTCTCAATTATAAAATCACAGGGACGTAAAAACCAGGGATTGAACAGGAAAGGGTTTAGCATCTATGTATGCAAAAATGGTCGTTGTTATAAAACACATAAAAGAAAACAAAAATGTTCAGGTGAACGTTTCATTACTGCCTTCGTTTATATAATTCGGGGACGATATTGTGTTACCTGAGAAAGAACGATTTGCGCCTACGCTCACACGAGGCTGGTTAAAAAAGCTTGTAAACCTAGAAGACTCCATTAAAAGTTTGGTTGGACCAGTGAAATTTTATCCCCGGTGAAGTATGGCTTAAAGTGCAGTCATAAACCTTCACCTGTCTTCGCCACACAGGCGTGAATTTCATCTTGTTATTATGAATTCATTTTTTATTAAATTATGCAATAAGAGCATTGAAAAAAAATCATAATGATTGATTATTATGATTCAATTTTTTCAAGTATGCTTTTATTCCATAATTCGATAAAAATAATGAATTTATAATAAATATATATCCCTAAAGATATTAAATCAAAAGGGAAAGGTTAAAGGAATTTAAATTCTTTGAACCATTCTCTATGATTTAATATCTTAAGAGATATATTTTTTATGAATTCATCATTTTTATTAAGTTATGCAATAATAGCAAAATTTAAAAATCTAAAAGATTTAATCATAATATTATGTCTTAAAGCGGGACTAATGGTAAATTCAATGACGTACCATGTAAACATGGTGTATAAAAACATAAACCGTCTCTTTTGGTAAAATAAGTTACAGCTTCTTGCCTTGAGTACGTAATAATTTATTACCGACTTGAAAAAATATATTTCTCAACCGTAAGTAGTATGGCCGATAAATGATTGGTAGACTTGTTGTTTATTTGTTTGAAATGAATTGAATTGAAATGAAATGAAATGATTTGATTTGATTTGACTTGATTTGATTCGGTTTGGTTTTAGTTTAAACTTATTTATTTTACATCGATTGGGAAACAAGTTCTTCCAACTTAGATTAACCCCTCTCGATTCTGCTTCCTGGAAAATGTACCAGTACTCGCGCCGAAAGTATGGGCCAATGACAGAACCAAGATCGATAGCCACTCCCGGGAATCGAACTCAGGACCTCTTGATCGGGAAGCCGACGCTCTACCTCTCGACCACGGACACCACTTGGTTCATTCGGTTGGTTTGGTTTGGGTTTGTTTAGGTTGGGTTTGGGTTGGGGTTGGGTTGGATTGCTTTAGTTTGGGAGTTGTTTGTTGTGGGTTTTGGGTTTGGGGTTGGATTTGTATCTCAGTATCTTTGTCCATGGACTTCACTAAAAGTGCGATACGATTCTTGTTGTATTGTCTCTATTTCATACTTGTTGAATATTGTACTCTTGATTATATTGACAAAACACAAAATTACCAGGTCGGGTCAGTGTAGCGTAAATCCGAAGAATTATTAATTCGACTCTTACCTTCCGCTGGCTAGTCAACGATTTCAAACAATCTTAGCTAAATCTTCTGCTAATAATTGAACCAATCGGCCAATCAAATCAATCATATAGATCGGAAGTTCACTCAAATATCGGCCAACATTTTGTGAAGTATTTCAGTTGGTTTGGGAGATTTAAACTGCGTAACTTCAGCTTGGATTAGCTGTAGATACAACGTTTCGATCGCCAACCAACCATTCATTTTATTTTGTTGCATGTTACTGGCTAAATAAGGCCGTTAAATATCTAATTGGAACGTCCTATCGGGTCGATGGATATGGCCAGCGGAGTCAATGGACGGGGATAGCAATCTTTTAACCATTTCCCGTTTTTCAAATTTCAACACCGGTCCTATATGAAAGAAATTACAGACGTTAATTAATTGTGAATGTAATTTGAAAAGTAACCAATCTACAAGGTTGAAAAAATATTGTGGGGAAAGAAGAAATTGCTTGATACAAGCAATTTCTTCTTTTCCCACAATGTTTTCTTAAGTATAGAATCACAGGTACGTCAAATCAAGGGATTGTACAGGAAAGGGTTAATTGGAATTTCAAACAAATTTATATTCGACGGGTAATGCACAACCTTCCGGTAGCTGTTGGGCGATTATCGAACAATATTTCCTTCAACGACTTATACAGATATTCAACGATTTTCAAAAAAAAAAAAATAGTTTCGGTGAATCATCCTGCTATTGAATGAATTTCGAATATCAAAAGAAAAATATCTTCGACGAGCAATATTTTAAAGTAGAATCTGAATGGGTTGATGCAAAACTTGTGAAAAAGAAAACCAGACTCGAGCCAATTTATTAATTCTGAACGAATTTTTGGGCTAACATTTAACGTTTAATTGATCACGTAGAGAACATGGAGGAAAGGATCCTCAACCCCTATAAGGGTCGGCTTTATCAACTACAAATAGCCATGTGTTCTAATTTGCACATCACTTCGAACTGATCAATCGCTGGCCCCGCCCACTTACTCCTACGGCACCGCCCACTGACTCCAACAAAGAAGTCCCGCTTCGATTTTAACCCTTTCCTGTCCAATCCCTGGTTTTTACATCCCTGTGATTTTATAATTTGGAAAACAATGAAGAAAAAGAAGACATTGCTTGTAAAAAGCAATTTCTTCTTTTTCTACAATTCTTTCATTCCTACTAAATGGGTTTGTTGGTTTGTTTTTTTGTTTTGTTTTGTTTTTTTGTTTGTTTGTTTTTGTTTTTGATGGGGTTTTTTGTTTGTTTGTTTGTTTGTTTTGTTTTGTTTTGTTTTTAAATTAAATCCACTGTGAGCTTTCGTCTGCAAAACCTTTGAATTTGGACAGGTCTAATATTTTGCAAAACAGGAAAGGGTTAAAAGGACGTTATTTTGAAAAAAGAAGTAGCCAGTAGCATGTTACAAAGAAGTAGAATGGTTGGGTGTTGACAAAAACAGCGTAACTACAGCTTGAATAAGAAGTAAAAACAACACAAGCTTTTAACAAGAATGGCGGCTAATTTTGAGTTCAAATCTCAATTCCGGACTGAATGAATCATTTGATTGGTAGATATATCCCTTGATAGACAGTCGCGGTCGGTCAATTACCTCCCCTGAAACATCACACTTTTTTCCATCCGTGGGTTGTTTTACCCATTACCGCAAAATCATGCATTTCACGCGCTGAAGAAAAATAGCTGAAAACATTTATGGAAAAGAAGAAATTGCTTGTAACAAACATTTTAACGCTTACTTAGAGTTCAATCGCATTTAGTCATGTTTTCCTTAGTTTATTTAATTGTAATTTGAAAAGTCGTCAGCAATCTTTTAAATTTATTCATCTAGTAATGGGTTAAAGTTGCAATCTGAAGCGTCGATTCACGCGAGTTTCCTACCAGTTCACTATTTCCGGGGTCAGAGACACAAATGTCTGCTTCCATTTGGATTCTCAGGGACTTTATTTCCTATGGGACACCAAGTTTCTGAGAAGCATCCTGTCGCGCTTTGGATTCGAGCCCCTGATCTCAAGGTTTGTCAAGGAAGTGGATCGAAGTTGTTTAACAAACAGATGGGTCAGTCCAAATTAGTGACAATAGATGTAGGCTCCCTTTCCTGTTCAAACCCTAGTTTATACGTTCTTGTGATTTTATACTTGAGAAAACATTGTGGGAAAAGAAGAAATTGTTTGTATTAAGCAATTTCTTCTTTTCCCACAATATTTTCTACCCTGCAGATTGGTTAGCTTTCAAATTGCACTCACTTTAAGTTGTTGTCTGCAACTTCTTTCAAATTTGACAGGTCTTAAATTTTGAACAATATAAAAGAGTTAAAAGTAGTTTTAATTCATTGGTTGATCTACTGATTGATTTGGGTTTAACGCCTCTTTTAACAGTATTTCAGTCATATATCGGCGGCTGGAGCACCTGACAATGGATTCCTGGTATTTCTCACACCAGTACTACCACTAAATCATTGCCTAGCCTTCAGCTGCTATCCCACTTCGGTTTACGATTACCCACCCATTGGTGAGAGATAGATGCCAGAAAGGATATGTGCCGCCGCCGGGAATCGAGCCCATGACATCCAAAGATTGAAGATTGGGAGTCTGATACGCTACCGACTGCGCTATGACGGCGGCTAAATTAGTTTTGAGCTTACCTGTTGATCTGAAACATCACACCGTCAAAGGTGGTATCTATCTGGGTTAGCAAGAGAAAAGTACAACAAAAAATATAGCAATTTGATATTATTTGTTTATTAGCCGACAAAAAAGAAGGAGAAAAAAGTTGTTTACCTACGACAGATGGCCCGATTACATTCTCATTTTTATCTCGACACCACTTTATTTGAAGAGTTGGTAAAGTCGAAGTGAAATGAATGTTAATATTGAATGGTTTTCGGGAAAAAATGACCGTATTGTACATCTCGGGTATTTGTTGTTGGGATTTCGGGATGGGTTGTTTTGGTTTGTGTTTTTTGTTGTTGGTTTTTGTTTGTTTGTTTGTTTGTCTGTTTGCTGTTATTGTTGGTAGTGGTGATGGTGGTGGTGTTTTGGGGGTTGTTTTGTGGGGTTTTGTGTGTGTGTGTGTGGTCTGTTTGCTTATTTTTCGTCTATTTTTCATTGCTACAGTATCGTTTTGTCAATATAAGCGATGTCCTAAAGGTTGATTGGTTGTTACGAGGGATATTGCAAAGGTACACGGCGAAGTTCCAAAGTCATAAAGTTAGTTAATTTATCCTCGTCTTATAACAGACCAATTGACAAATCGCTGGACCCGCCCTCTTACTGCGTAGGCCACGCCTACTGACTCCCACAGGAAGTCCCGCTCAGATTTCAAACGACATTATTTTGCAAAGTTTATGGCCATAAGCATGCAACAAGAAGTAGAATAGTTGGTTCGCGACTTAAAGGTCGTAACTACAGCTTTAATAAGCTGTAGTTACGACGTTTAAGTCGCCAAACCAACAAAAAAAGGTTAACAAAAATGGCGGCCAATGTTGGAGTTGAAAGCACAGGTCCGGGCTGAATAAAGTATTTAGTCGGTCGGTTGATTTCTAGATTGAAAATCGAGACTGGTCAACTAAACATATCCAAAAGCGCCTGTCGTTCCCCGAGAAAGGTAACGAGTGCGAAATGAATTTTGTCACGTCCAAAGAACTACGTTTAAAGGAGGGGTGTTTCTAAACGATACCTCTATTTTATTCATCACTGGGATATCATGCAGAAACTGTACCAAATAACAGTGGTGATGGTGGTGATTATGATGATGATGACGATGATGATGACGACGACGATGGTGATGATGATATTGTTTGAGATCCCAAATTGATTTTGTGACCCATCAAACATCCCAGCAACTCCGGGATAAGCACAGTTAAACCAGAGGGTTTCTTTTTCAAAATTGAATACATGCATATAGTTTAGCTCTTACTTAATGATCTTTTTTTTTCAAATTAAATCCACTTTAAATTTTCGTTTGCAAAACCTTTAAATTTGGACAAGTCTAAAAGTTTGCAAAATAGGATTGGGTTAGTTACTTTTTCTGAATTCATATGACTTGTCTTTGTCCAAAAGTTTCGACTCTGATCTGCCTGCAAGAGGCGTTGTTTTTTGCACTTCAAAAAAGCCTCTTTCTGTGAAATAGTGACATTAAATGTAGAAAAAAAGAAGATCCATCAGAAATCAAATAAATCACATGAGCGCACTTTAATCTTCTCGGATGTTTAAAGTACAAACGATCAATTTTCTTGTCCCTCAAAATTTGTACTATAAGAGTACAACTTGACTACATTTTAATATTGTGTATATTACGAGATGTCTCAGCGCCACGAGGTCATTGCTAGGTTATGTTATTGAAAAGAATGACAGTTTATAAGATTTTTAGCTCACCTGGGCATGAGATGCTCATTGAAGATTTTTTTATTGACCTTTGTCCTGCGCGCTTCGTAACCCGTCGTCGATCTTTCCCCACAAGCAGCTCGGTAAATTTGAGCCAAATTTGTGAGAAATGTGTTTTTCTACATTACTAAAGAAATAATATCTATTTAGAGGTCTAGTTGCTCTGGCAACAAAATGGAGATGGAAATATATCTTTGAAAATCCGCTCCTTCTGACCCAGAGTTTCTAGAGCCTTGATATTTTTATCAAGCATAAGTGCTCCGGACAGTTTGCTAAAGTCATTACTTTAAGATTTCCAGGGGTGGAAACCTATGGGGTCAAGCCTGTTTAGAATTTTCTTAAAAGGACATCTCCTCCCAAACTGCGGGACCCTTTGGAACCAAATAAGGTTGGAAGCCCTCTTTCAAACTCGCCAAAAGATCTTGTATGTGTTTCGATCTCTGGTTGCCAAAGCAATAGAAGTGACAATCGATAATAAATGTTTAAAATCCTGACCCAGTCGACATACGGCCCTGGTATTTTGCAAGAGGACTTTAGCAAACGGTCCGGATCAACGATATCTCGACCAAACGACGGGCTAATTCGAACCACATTTAGCAGGAATGTGGTCCTCTTTCAAAAAAAGCTTTGCATGAAAGCAAACATGAAATTGAAATAATAATAATGATAATAAATTTGTTTGTTTGAATTGGGTTTTACGCCGCTTTTAACAATCTTTCAGTCATATCGCGGCGGCTGGAGCACCTAACAATGGATTCCTGGTATTTCTCACACCAGTACTACCATTACATCCTTTCCTAGCCTCCAGCTGCTATCCCACATAGGTCTACGATTATCGACCCATAGGTGAGAGACAAATAGTCGGAAAGGATGAGTGCCGCCGTCGGGAATCGAACCCGGGACCTCTAGATTGACAGTCCGACGCGCTACCAACTGCGCTATGACGGCGGCTGCGAATGATAATAAAAGACATTGTTTTGGAATATTTTCCCCCTGGCTAACAAGTCCAAGATATTTAGCATGACGTATCAGTAGCCTCGGCAATAGCGCAGTGGTAACGAGTAAGACCTGTAGTCAGGGAGTCCCGGGTTCTATCCTCAGTCGCGGCTACCTTTCCAACATTTGTCTCCCAACAACGGGTGGATAATCGTAAATTTAAGTGGGATGAGCAGCTGGAAGCTCGAAAAGGATGTAGTTTTAGAACTGGTGTAAAATATACCAAAAATCCATAGTTATGTGCTCCAGTTGCCGCGATATGACTAAAATACTGTTAAAACCCCATTCAATCTATCATTCAATGAAGCATCAGTTTATTGACCTCTTTAAAAACTGCTAACGTCATTTACCTATAGGGTCTTAGGACCGAACCGCAATGATTCATGCGTTATTTGAAATACAGAATGATTACTTTACACAACATCTCCCAATTACTGAATTAGTTGTAGTTACGTCATTTCGGTCATCAACTAATCATTTTACTGTTGTGTTACATGTCCATAAATGTAACATAACGCCGTTTTAAAGTGAAAAAAGTCAAATAATCCATTTAGACCGAAGATATTCAAGATATCTATCTATCTATCTATATATCTATCAATCTATCTATCTATCTAACTATCAATCTATCTCTCTCTCTCTCTCTCTCTCTCTCTCTCTCTCTCTCTCTCTCTCTCTCTCTCTCTCTCTCTCTCTCTCTCTCTCTCTCTCTCTCTCTCTCTCTCTCTCTCTCTGTCCTCCATCTCTCTGTTTATCTATCTATCCGTCTATCCGGCCAGCCATCCATCTATCCATCCATCTATTCATCTATCTCTATATTTATCTATCTATCTATCTATCTTTCCATTTATCTATCTTTCTGTTTACCTATCTAATTATCTCTATATTCCTCTCTATCTCCCCCCTATCTAGCTATGCTGGCTGAAAGCCAGTTTGATGTTGATATGATGGACTGTCCGTCGTGAGTCTTTCGGTGTAATTCTTTAATCTCGTATCTTCAGCTTGGTTACTATGCTGAAGAATTATCCTTCAACAACAGGAAAAAAATGGTGAACTCAACTTGAAACTGTAATCACACTGCAGTGACATTATGTAGAGTACGCCTGAACTCGAAACTCTCAGCAACTCGTCGGTGCGCAGCAAATTGTCGTAACTACACCTTTATTAGAGCTTTAGTTCGACAATTTGCTCCCGCACCGATGAAATGTCTTGACAGATATTTTCAATAACAGCATCTAAACGTGTCACACATTATTTTATTGACGTCTAAACTGTAGATATCTAATACACGTTTCATCTTTTCTACTTTGTGTTTCTTTAGCGTTTAGTATTTATAAATTTTAGTTCATGCTTTATCAGAGGGATAATGGTGTATTGTCTAAAAGTGCAGACCGATCACACCAGACTCACGTGTTAGGCATCTTAAGATTGTCAATACTTTTTAGTTATTTAATACGAAGTCTGTAGGTTAAAGCGGTAAAATTACATTGGGACAAGGCCGTCATTGTTTCTTTTACAAACGCCATACAAGGTTACTGGGTTACGCGTGTTAACCATTACCACAAGCTGTGTTGAAGTACACAAACCCATCGGTATACAAAAAATACTGTTGAAAGTGGCGTTAACCCATTCTAACACAACAAAATTTTTGACTTGTCCAAATTGAAAGAAACTGTAGACCACAATTTCATTTTTATATTTGGTTTCGGCGGGCGGGGTAATGTTGTTGTTGTTAAGTTTTGTTGTTGTTGTTGTTTCATCTTTTATGGTAGAAAACATTGTCTATAATGAAGATATTGCTTGGTTCAAATTCTTTAGGGGCCTAGATAGAGGGATTGTGTATGAATAGGTTAGAAGCCATACAATCTAATCAAAAGCGGCGTTGGTTTGGTTACAATGGTAACAGTGGTAACATTCTATCTGAATAATTTTCATAATCTAATATATGACATGGAGGAAAACATTGTGAGGAGAGAAGTAATGGCTTGATTCGAGTCACTACTTCTTTAACGTCAATGTTTTGTGCTCTTTATCATTTGTATTAAGTCTTATTTTGGGATTGTGATTTATCTGTGGTTTTTAGTCCTATATTCTCAGCTGGTATAGCAGTCGATTTCATCTCGAGTTAGCGGGTTCGAGATCCGGGCTGAACCAACTTATACGATAGTTGTCTTTCGGACGAAAGATTAAACCGCGGTCCTGGTGATGGTACATGTACTTTACATCAAGTGACGGCCCTCGAGCAGTTGGTACAGCGTCGGACTCCTAATCATGGGGTCCCGGGTTCTATCCCCGGTCACGACAAATATCCTTTGGATGGATATTCGTAAACCTAAGTGGGATGAGCAGCTGGAGGCTCGGAGAGGATGTTATTGTAGTACTGGTGTGAGAAATACTAAAATCCATGGTGCTCCAGCCGACGACTTAATTCATTTAAAAGAACCAGGCGGACCTTCAATTAGACTTGTTCTGTACCCTTGCACTACCCCACGTGGTTTCTTATCGCCATTTTGGGATGGCGAAAGCTAAGTGGATAAATAAACGAGCATACATTAAAGCAGTAGTCTGTGATGCGGACTCGTTAATTGACCAATCGTTGGCCCCTTCCACTTAGTCCGTTGGTCACGCCCACTGACTCGAACAAGAAGTTCAGCTTCGACTTTTACCAGCGTTATTTTGCAAAATTCATGACCAATAGTATGTATCAGAAATGTAAAATGGTTGGTTGGTCGCCAAACCAACAAAAAAGGTTAGCAAAAATGCATGGCGGCAAATGTTGGAGTTGTAAACTCAGGTCCGGGCTAAATGAATTATTTGATTGTTCGGTTTATTCATTGATTGACAGCAGCTGGTCACGTGAGTATGTCCTTAGACGAGACAGATTGAACCCCCGCTTATTTTTGGTGATAACCGGGAAGCGTCAGTGCACGTGAACTTTGTTTGGTTTATCATAACCCATTACTAGACGACAAAATTGTAGACTAGTCTAAACTGAAAGAAGTTTTAGATTACAATTTATTTGTTGGTGAAATTTCAAATTTCTGTGTCTCTTGGGGTAGGAAAAATTGTGGACTATGAAAAAAAGACTTGTTAAAAGCAATTTCTCCATTTCCCGCAATGTTGGCCTAAGTTTTTATACTAGGTTGAGGTGTCAAAACCGTCACTATGTGGGAATCGGTTACGGATTAATCAAAGCGCGGTTCAAACAAATACATGTACATTAAATTACTTTTACTTTTAACTGCTGTCTGCAAAGTTCTATAATTGATTCAGTTTAAATATTTGTCGTCTGGTAAAGTGTGAAATTACAGTCACTGGGTCAGACCAGGGCATCAACCCGTTGTGTAATATTTTAATTAGTTCGGAGAATTTCATTTTCAAATTTAATTGGATTTCGATCCCGGGGGGTATTTCGATGTCAATTTCACGGTTTGTTTTGCAAAGAGTGCTACTGACAAAAATCGGATAGCTAAAAAGATGCCCTGTTGCAGATTTTTTTCCCCAAAATGAAAGGACTGAGAGTCCTGAAATCGCATTCGCTGGAGCGTTCTCTAAGCAAGATGAAGTTTTGTGACTACTGCTAAAATTTCGCAGTAGATCGTGGGTTCAAGCCCTGGATCGATCCAACTAGTGAGCTAATTTTGGGGTGAGGCAATGAAACGAGGCCCCGTATGACAATGTTGTACATCGAGCACATTAACCCTTTCCCGTATAATTACTTGTTTTCACGGTCACATGGTTTTACACTAGAGAAAACAGTGCAGGAAAAGAAGAAATTGTTTGACACACGCAATTTCTTCTTTTCCTACATTATTTTTCTATCCTATACAATGGATATTTTTTTAAAATAAGTAACTTTTAACCTTTTCCTATTCGACCCCTGGTTTTTACGTCCTTGTGTTTTTATTATTAAAACAATTTTTTTCCACAATATTTTTTCCCTACTGAATGGTTATTTTTCAAATAAAATAGACTTTTAAATTTTCATCTGAAAACCCTTTGAATTTGGGCGGGTCTAAAATTTAGCACCACAGGAAAGTGTTAATTGTCTTCTGTGATCTCTATTACACATACACACACACACACACACACACACACACGTGAAAACGCTCATATGGACGAATTTTTCAGTAGCGACGATAAATAAAGGAACACTTTTCATGATTGTCGAGTAATGATACGGCGCTGTTTGTAGCCACGGTGGATTGACTAACAACGATTTATTTCAGCCATTTATAAAGCAGCGGGGTGTGGTGTAATATCAATCTTATTTTCGCCCAGATCGCCGTTTTCAATCAATTTTAGATTGACCATTCAAATCATTCAATGAGAACAGAAGAAGATATTGACCTCTGGCATTAACGTAAAGCATTTTTGTTGGTTAAGAGACTTAAACGCCGTAACAACAGCTTATCTAAGCTTTAGCTAAGACATTTAGGTCGCCAACAATAAAATTAACCTTTTATATCATTACAGATCAGACATTTCACAAAATAACGTCGTTTGATATCTAAGTCGAACGTTCTGTTGGAGGTCGTTGGGGGTAGCCAGCGATCCATAAATGAATCCCGCCGGGCGGGATTCGAGCCATAAACCCTCCTTTTCCGAGGCCCGCGTCCTCCAACTAGACCACGGTTTTCAATACTGTTGGCAAATGAAAGATAGCGGGAATTTTGTTGAATTGTGACTCGAACGTCGAAAAAGTTCCGTGAAGCAAAGACCTGAAAAAGAGATTGTGTCCCCCCCCCGGGGGGGGGGGGGTTAACGAGAGGTAATAATCCGAGCAGAATTGACCAATCGCAGCTGTCAATCCAATAATCAGTCTACCAATGAAATAATTCATTTATACTAGAAGTTCAGTTTGAACTCTGACATTGTTCGCCATTTCGGTGAATCATTTTTGTCAGTTTGGCGACTTAAATGTCGTAACTACAGCTTATTCAAGCTTAGTAGCTACGTTTATGCCGCCAACCAACCATTCTATACTAAATTGTTATATGCTACTGGTCACAAACTTTGAAAAATAGCGCCATTAAAAATAGAAGCTGAACTTCCTGTTGGGGTCAATGGGCGGGACAAAAGGAGTCTATTGGGCGGGGCCAGCAATCGGCCAATTTGCGGATCCATCGACAAATCATGCAATAAGACCAGTAGTGAACTTAAAACCTCGACATTCGCCGACTATATTTGATGCATTTTATGCGGTTTTGACGACTTAAAATTGTAACTGCAGCTTATTTAAGCCAGCCGACCACTTTTTTTTTAATTATTTGATGTAACCACCATAAATTTTACCAAATAACGCCGTAGCACATGTCAATATGACCGTTAGTTTTCACGGGGATAGAACGTAACTGCTGAGATTCTCACCTGGTTCTTTAATGTGCTCGATGGATAGCACCATCTCACGGGGCCTTGGTTTAACGTCTCTTCCGAAAGACAATTGGTTTACTAGTTTGGTCAGCCCGGGAATCGGAGTCGCTCTATCAACAGTGCTAATGGGGCTGAAAAAGAGGTATACCAGAAGTCACAGTTCAAAAACAGAAATATAGTTGTATAGAATGATCTTTCTGGATTTAGAAAATCAGTCAAAAGGGGAAAAGTTTCGACTTTGGTCAGCCTGCACATTTCGTGTAGGCTAACCAGGGTCGATACTTTTCGCTCTTCCCATAAGGTCCTTTTTAACCTGACGAGTCAAATATTTAATCGCCTCCATATTTGGTCCGATTTTTATGGCGAATAATGGTGAATTGTGACTGAATAAAGGTTGTAAAATAGTCCATTTTGATCTTGTTAGTCGATAAAAAAGCTAAATGAGTTACAAATTATTAATGGTTTGGAGGGTATAACCAAGAGATATGTGTGTCACTACCGTAAATAACACATTTATTTCTCTTATAATAGTTTTAACTCGTCGAATTGTGTGCTTCAAGTACAAATTAATTAGTTATCTCTACATTGTCGAAGACTAGAACTCCGTGAACTTTGAACTCCGTCATTGACGTGGAACGTTTTGTTGGTAAGTTGACGTAAACTACGTAATTATAGCTTATTCAAGCTGCAGTTACGACGTTCATGTCACCAGTCAACAAGTTTATATTGTACTTGAATGTTTCTAACAATAAACATGGCAAAAAAATGCCATTAAATTTCGAATAAGCAATATTCCTGTCGGAGACATTAGGCGTAGCCAAAGGACTCAGTGGGCGGGGCTAGCGATCTGTCAATTGAATACGTTAGTTATCGAAGAATTGTCACTCATTCCTATGCTGTCCGAACTCATTACGATCGTCCCATTAAGACGGCTGTTATGGGCTCTAACTACTTAGGATTTAGATCTAGTTTCAATTCTTTTCCAGCAAATATGTCAGGTTTTTCTTTTCCTTTTGGAAAAGAGATCTTAATCATTCAATCATCGTTTAATTAAAGTGACTTCTTAATAAAGGTGGTCGATTAAATGTATGAATACATAATCAACGTCACTCTTAAAACCCAGTAACTTTATCACTAACAAACATAGCGGCTTTTAAAGCTTCTGACGTTATATCGACGTCGTGGAATTTAAATGACGTATCCTTTTTATCTTTATTTTTTTTTTTTTTTTTTTTTTTTTTTTTTAGAGACTATAGATAAAATCATGAGACCGGTGCGCGACAAGTTGAAAAAAAAAAATTTAACCGTTTACCATTTTTCAAAATTTTAGACCGGTCTAAATTCAAAGTATTTGCATACAAAGTTTGAAGTGGATTTTATTTCTAAAAAATAACCATTCAGTGGGGTAGAAAATGTTGTGAAAAAAAAAGAGAAGAATTTGCATGTTACAAGCAATTTCGTCTTTTCCCACAACATTTCCTCTATTGTAAAATCACAGAGATGTTAAAAACCAGGGATTGAACAGGAAAGGGTTAAAATCGAAAGAAAATGTCTGTCAAGTAAATTAATATTTTGAGACCTGTGAATATTATTTTGTGTTTAATTGTCTTCGCTTTACTTAGACTTTAATCGTAGAAACTGTTTCTTCTGTCATGTGCGAAAAAAATATGTGTGCTCCGAAATCAGGTTATGATTCACTTTACGAATGTCGACCTTATTATTTTTCTACTAAAGCCCATTTTCCCGGGAGCGCCATTTCTGCCTAATGACCCGCAAATTGTTCGTAAGTAGGTTAGTAGGTTTCTAGTCCGAGAACTTGAAGTTTCAGACCGACTTCGGTTGATTGAGTTATTAATGATTCTTTTAATCAGGACCTGCAAGTTTAATGAAGTACTATTACATAGCGTTATAAGGGCCCTTTAAAGTACATGTACAATATTTTGCTATTTTCCATAAAACAAATCCACGATATAAAGCAATTCCCATATAGATCTAATCCTGGAAAACGAGAGTTTGGAAACAAAATGGGAAATGAAGAAATTGTTTGTAACCAGCAATTTTTTCATTCGCCACGCTGTTTTCATCCAAAGAAAACAAAGACAGACAATACAAAAGCAAGAGCACCGCCCACGGGTGCCAACGCTCGGCTGCAGGTGCTGGATAATGCAAAAATTATAAGTCGAAAAAGGGGCATAACTCTTACAAAAACGCTTTAAGAGTTATCCCCCTGATAGTCTAGATAGCTCTTGTAATGGTCAATGCACATCCCAAGTTTCATGAGGATATCTTCAATAACAACGGAGATATGACCAAGGTTAAAGTTTGTCACGCCAACGCCAACGCCGACGCGAACGACTCCAAGGTGATCACAATAACTCGGGTTTTCTCCGAATATAGCCCAGTTTAAACTGTAGTCTGCAACATCTTTCAATTTGGACCAATCTAAAATTATGTCGTCTAGTAATTGGTCAAAGTCCCATGTCTTCTAAATCTGTTAAGGATGGCGAGTTAAATGAATTTGGGATTTTATGAACACGAATTTGTTTTGATAGTCCATTTATATGACCTAAATTTTTACAAAATTCTCAAAAAAAGTTAAAAGATTTGGTCAAAATTTGATTGGATGATTAGAATGCCGTTGTGAAATGACGTCATGACAGGCTCTGTGACGTCATTTTCGCGGCAAAAATTTGTTTATAGGTTTCATAGTTGTATTACACTTTTAGTCTAGTGAAATATCACCGGTATGAAATCAAAAATATTTTACGGGTATACTTGGATCGTAAATCATATTACAAATCCATGTATTTTAGTCTAACCAACAACATTCAATCAAAGTGAATCAAAAATGTTTTATCAAGAAAAGAACCGCACCGATCTATCCCTCATTGAAAGGTTCGGGAAGAACTCAATTCATAGAGTTGATAAAAATGAAATTAAAACTTGAAGACACGCGTATCTCATATTAATTGTCACTTGGATGCCGCCACGGTTAATTGTTTTTGTTAACCCATTACCAGATGACAAAATTCCAGACTTGTCCGAATTGAAATAAATTGTAGGCGACAGTTTCTAGTTGATGGAATTTTTGAAAAATTCTTTTTTTCTTTTGGGGCAGAAAACATTGTGCATAATGAAGAAATTGCTTGTTACAAGCAACTCTTCATTTTCAACAATTATAGTTGTTGTCGTTGTTGTTGCTTGGTTGTCTTGTTTTTTTGTTGTTTCGTTTTGTTTTGTTTGTTTGTTTTATTATTATTTTCATTGAGTTTTCTCAGAAAGCGGGATTGTCCAGCGATACATTGACTTTAAAAGTGTAATATCATGCTGACAGTATTAAATCTCATCACTTTTTTTGTTGAACCCGATATAAGGCGATAGAATTGTAGACGGGTTAAAGTTCCAGCAGGCTTGAGATGACATTTGCATAGATTTTTTATTTTAATTATTTCACATCCAATTTTGGTAATTGATTGATTGATTGATTGATTGATTGATTGATTGATTGATTGATTGATTGATTGATTGATTGATTGATTGATTGATTGATTGATTGATTGATTGATTGGGGTTTAACGCCGCTTCAAACAGTATTTCAGTCATATCGCGGCGGCTGCAGGAGCACCTAACAATGGATTCCTGGTATTTCTCGGACCAGTACAACCATAACATCCTTTCCTAGCCTCCAGCTGCTACCCCACTTTGGTTTACGATTATCCACCCATTGGTGAGAGATGAAAAAATTTGGTAGTAACTAGTAAGCATAACGAAATGATCGTCGTTGTCAAGGACATGCGCTCACATAATGCATGGTACCACTCAGATTTCCATCTGGCTACACCCAAAAGTAATTATGTAAGTTTTTTTCTTCGCGTGGTACAATGAGTTTCGCCCTGGCCCAGGCGCCGTCTGTGTAGTAAAGAAAACATTGACATTTTGTAATCTGTCTGTTATTATAATACTCAATTTAAAAAAGTACTGCGTCAAAAGAGCAACATACGATTGACCTACTTGTAGGGGCCGTCTAAGTGCATGTTAGATTTTGGAATTGTTATCAAATATTTCAAGCCGAGCCCGGTACGCTTAGACAGTAGCGCACGATGCTTTCAATCTTTTTAGGACATGAGATTGAAAACTGTCTCGGCAATTATTCTTTCTGACAATTTCAAAGTAAATGTTCCAATTAAGCTCAATCAGTCTCTCAGCGACGAGATAATGATAAGCGATGCGCCAAAGTTTGGTTAGCAGTAGGTAGGTATATTTCGCGAATCGCTGGCCCCGCCCAGTGGCTCTGCTGGTCCCACCCACTGACTCCGATATCAATCGTCGGGGTTTTTTTTACTAAATTCATGGCCGATAATGTAATCAGAAGAAAACAATTTGTTGGCGATCTAAACGTCGTAACTACAGCTTGAATAAGCTTTAGTTACATAGTTTAAGTCGCCATATTAAAAAAAATGCTTTATATGAATGTCAGCAAATGTCGGAGTTCACAGTTCACTTTCGGTCTATTAACGAATTATTTGATTGGTCGGTTAGTTCTTTTATTGAGAGCAGCGATTGGTCGACTGAATGAAGCGAGAAATGACGAAATCTATGGTAAGGTGCACCAGCGACTCGATATAACTGAAATGCTATCAAAAGTGGTGGTAAACCCGATAAAATGTTGTAGTTACTGTTGTTTGACCTGCTGCTGATGACGATAATAATGATGATGATAACGGTTGTTCTTTATTTTCTGTATCATTATTTTTACAGTAAAACGACACAAAAAACAGTTCAAAGTTGTGGTTCATGGGAGAAACAAATTAATTTAAGTAATCGATTCTCGGTACAGAAGCACTGTGTGTTTTAAAAGATCGGTTCTAAAGAACTAGGTTGTCAGCGTTTAGACTAAGGCTGTACGCAAAAAGAAAATTTAAAAGGCGTAACACCGAATAAGGGATTGCTGGCCACGTAAAATTTCACGTAAAATTTATGGCCGGTATCATGTAACAAAAAGTAAAGTGGTTAATTGGCGACTAAATCGTAGTTAATACAGCTAAAGTTACGATGTCTAAGTCGCCGTGCCAATAGATATGTCGGAGTTCAAAGTTCACTTCCGTTCTAAATAAGAAAAAATTGATTGGTCAATCGACTTTTTGATTGACAGACGCGATCTGTCAGTCACACACAAATTGCAAATGCGTGCTAAAAAGTCACATTTTTGAGGTAGGTTTAGATTGATTGATTGATTGAATGGGGTTTAACGCCGCGTTTAACAGTATTTCAGTCATATCGCGGCGGCTGGAGCACCTAACAATGGATTTCTGGTATTTCTCACACCAGTTCTTCCACTTAATCATTTCCTAGCCCCCAGCTATTATCCGACATTAGTTTACGGTTATCCCACTAATGACAAATGTGCGAGAGGATATGTAACCGCGATAAACAGTCGAAGTCGTGCAATCAGATCTGATCTACACTTTGATCTACTTTGCACGCGACAGAAGATTGTATTAATTTCGCTGTATGTTTTCACCCGCTCAACTCTGCGCGGGCTGGAATTTTTATTGTATCACTGTAGCCTCAAATTGCTTACGCATTCTCATGCTTAAAGTCATGGATAAACTGTAATCAAGCTGGCAAATGGCAAATGCGTGCTAAAAAATCACATTTTTTGATATAGGTTTAGATTGACTGATTGATTGAATGGGGTTTAACGCCGCTTTAAACAGTATTTCAGTCATATCGCGGCTGTTGGAGCACCTAACAATGGATTCCTGGTATTTCTCAGACCAGTTCTACCACTACATCCTTTTCTAGCCTCCAGCTGCTATCCCACTTAGGTTTACGATTATCCACCAATTGGTGAGAGACAAATTACTATTGATAAATTACACAAACTGCTCCAAATTCAAAGAGATTGCATAAGACATTTCAACTTTTGCTCAGCATTAGAAATAAGCGCTGAATAATGTAGAAAACATTGTGAGAAAAGAAGAAATTGCTTGTTACAAGCAATTTCTCCTTTTCTCACAATGTTTTCCAATTCTTTTTTCCTGTAAAACGCAGGATTGTGTGGGATAGGGTTAAAAGATGACATGATTTGGCTGAAAGGGTTTAAAAAATCAAATAGCAAAATGTGCATTTTTCATTGTCATAAAGTAACGTTAATTAGGCGGTTTTCCTGGATAATGGATAATATAAATCTAGTAAGGTAGAATGACCATTCCAAAATCAGACAATCTACAATGAACAATAAACTGGACAGTGGTATAGCAGTACAAAATGCAGAAAATGGCTGGGTTATATATCGAGATAGATCTAATGAGATAGATTGCCTTCCAAAATCAGAAAATCTACTGACAATGAACAAAAACTGGTAGGGGTACACCAGCACAGATTGCACAGACTGACCAGGGTCGATACTTTTCGAACTTCCAAAATTCTCATTTTTAGTTTATACTAATTTATGTTAGTTCAATTGCGACGAAAGCTTTAACCCATTGACAAAATTTAGACTTGTCCAAATTGAAAGAAGCTGCAGACAACAATATAATGGTTTTGAAATTTTGGATTTTTCAGATTTCTGGGTAGAAAACGTCGTGGAAAATAAAGAAATTCCTTGTAACAAGCAACGTCTTCAACAATGTTTTCTAAAGTTTTTTTCTTGGGGGTGTCTAAAAGCGTCTCTGAGTGGGAATGGGTTAAGCTATAAAGTCGCTCTCGAACATACATACCAGATGTTTTCACGTCCCTGAAAGTGAGGCAGTGGTTGACTCCCACTGCTACCCACATTTGCAGCTTCGTAGACTGGAGCTGGCTTTTAAATGTCTTGCCCATGAGCCCACCTTGTTGACGGTGGGGCTCGACCCCGTGACCTTCAGATCACGAGTCAAGCACCTATATCACTCGACCATCGAAGCATTCTCCTATTTCGACACGCATCAAGTAATTAACGAATCGCTAATCCCACAGTTTCCTATGTAATGGGCTCAGTAAATGGTCCGCTTATATGTCATTTTTTCTTCACATGATTTCAAATTAACACTTGTCATGCTGTATAAATTACCCTACTGAATTGCTGTCAAATCAAAGGGCTGAAAGCACTGATAGAACTTGCTGTTCAAAATTCTTTTCTTTTTTTTTTTTTTTTTTAGAAAATAACTTATTAAGCAACTCTGGCAGGAAAAGTACAAGCAGGAGGTATAGACTAAGATCAATCTGCACATAAGTGCAGTCTGATCTTAGTCTACACCTCATGCAAAAACCGGAATATTCCGGGTTCAGCATGACAAGGGTTAAAACCTAGAGCATGAATATGAGAGATTTTTCCGTTAGCATTTCAAACGGTTTTATACCAAAGTAGTTAGGTGGTTTAAAGACAGATTATTAAGTTTTAATGCTCATATAATGATCTTGAACCATAATTGATATGTCCTAAATGATTTGTTTCTTGACAAACATTAAAAAAGTGAACTATATTTCATTCCTTGGTTTGACAAGAATCTTGTCATTTAGTCCATTGCAGAGGTGTTTGTGAGAGAAAAGCACGAGAACTCTGTTTGGAGATTAGGTTTTGTCCTGTATCCTGGCACTCTTTACCGGTAATACCACCCGTAACCACCTTCTAGGGGCATCGCAAATTACAACAAAAGGGTAGCAATATAAACTGCTGATCGAGCTAATGACCCGATAAATAACACAGAGATTAACTCTTGTCATGCTGAACCCGGAATATTCCTGTTTTGACAGGAGCTATAGACAAAGATAAGCCTGCACATAAGTGCAGTCTGATCTTGGTCTACACCTCCTGTTTTCCCCCCTTCAGCTAGGGTTGATTAAATACTCAATTTTCAAGCTAAATATTGACCGCCATTAAGACTTTCCAGTGCTGTCAGTACTTTGATTTTTATGCAATTCTGTCTAGGATTTTAATTCGGTATGACAAGGCTTAAGATCCAGGCTGATAGCAACAAGTTTCTTCATAACCCGAAGAAGTAAAATGAATGATAGGGGAAATCACTACAAAATTACTGTAATATGAATTAACCGTGGTTGTCTTTCTTGGATAATTACTACAGCGATCTGTATGACACAGTCTCAAACAGAAGATAACTGACGGATCGCTGTCCCCGTCCATCTAATTCCGCTGACCACGCCCACTGACTCCGACAGGAAGTTTCTCTTTGACATTCAACGGCGTTATTTCGCAAAATTTCAGTAACATTTAAAACGGCAGGCTGGCGCACTAAAGGCTTGTCCAACAAAATGAATCATATAAATGTCGACCAGTGTTCATAATGAATGATTTGATTGGTCGCCGAAATGATTCTTCTATTGACAGCCTCTCCACGCCAATCGTTTTTTTTTTTTTTTTTTTTTTTTTAGTAAGATCGATTTATATTTCGATTATATTTCACGGTAACGTCGTTGTGGTTGCCCTTCGAGATTATCGACACAATACTATCCAAAACTTGAATTCCTGCGTTATTAGCTAGCAAAGCGTCAGCTTTGATAGCTTAAGTTAATAGACAAAATTTTTAGGTCTCCTCAAAGTTCAACGGGTGCAAACTGCCACTGGAGGCAGTAGTTCTTGTGTATTCTAAAAATATTGTAGCAAGCCATTTCTTCAGTGTCCACAATGTTTTCTACCAAATTCCACCAACTTGAAATTGTCCTCTGCAACTTCTTTCACTTTGAACCCGTCTAAGATGCTGTCATGTTGTAATGGGTTTAACTCCTTTAACCTCGTTTATTCACCATGATAACCTTTGACAAAGAGGACTACCTAACCAAACTATGATTTGCTAGCTTACAGTACTTTCAGTACTTTGATATCATAATGGTGTAAAGACTAGCCAGCGCTTTCTTCTTAACCCTTGTCATACTGAAATGCGTTAAATCAAAGGTCTGAAAGCACTGGAAAGATCATTTGGGTCATTATATTTTGCAAAAATAATTACAAAAACTAAGCTAATTGGAGGAGACAAAGAGGTGGTTTAGACTAAGACCAGCTTTTAAATGTATGCAGGCTGATCTTTGTCTATACCTCCTGCCAAAACAGGAATATTCTTGGTTCAGCGTGATTTGTGTTAAAGAAAAACAATTTACTGATACTTTGGTCGTCCTGGAGTTTGTTTGTTTCTTTCTCTCCCCCCCCCCTCTCTCTCTCTCTCTCTCTTTCTCTCTCTCCATCCCCCCTCTCTCTCTCTCTCTCTCTCCCTCCTCTCTCTCCATCTCACTCCCCCCTTCTCTCTCCATCTCACTCTCTCTTCCCCCCATCTCTCTCTCCCTTATTTCTTTCTCTCTCTCTTCCCTCTTCTAAATGATATCAATATCGCTATAAGCGGTATATCATATTAATGATGTCGCTATAAGCGGAATTTTCTATATGTGCATATGTGACCCGTTATGTTGAAATAAGGCAATTGACAGGCAATCCCTACAGACCTCAGATAAGGCAATTCGCATGATATATATCAAACGTAGTTAGTTTGCCTAATTCATGGTAAAGGCCGGTCGTTAGTTGACGATCCAAACGTCCTAACTAAAGCTTGAATCAGTTGGTGTTATAACGTTCAAGTATCAAAATACCTGACTTCAAAGTAAGAATTCAACATTGACGAATCGCTGGCAGAGCCAAATTACCTCAGACAAAGTAGTTCGGCTAGTTTATATCAAAAGTCGTTTGTTTGCATATTTTACTGTAAGGAACATAAAACAAAAAGCTAATGGTTGGTTGTCGACCTAAACGTCCAATTAGCTGTAAGTACGACGATTAAGTCGCAAAACTAACAAAATGCTTAACATGGATATCGGAATTCCACATTCACTTTCGGTCTAAATGATTGATTTTATTGGTCAGTCGGCTTTTTCATAGAGATTCGTCGACGGCTAAGCCTAGCAGAATTGTTTTGTTTGTTTGTTTATCTATTCGTTTGTTTTTGTGTTATTCCATTCACATTTCGCAGATATGGATATCCTATGCTGTAGAATGGTCATTCTGTTATGTGGAGGGAATCTTTGTCTCTTCTGAACAAATCCCATTTTCAATTAAGAAATGAAGAGAAGCGGATTCATATATTGTGTGATTAGGTTTTCCGGTTCATACCTCCATGAAAACAAAAAAATAGTCTCTTCATCTCTTATAATTTAATAGCATTGAGCGAAAAAAAAAAAAAGCTTTACAAATTTTGATACCTTTTTGTATGGACTATTTTGTGCGAAAGCATTCAAAATCGCTGCGTGCTCAAAATTTTGTTCATGGAGTTATAGTTGGTTTTTTTTTGTTTTGTTTTGTTGGTTTTTTTTTTTTTTTTTTTGTTTTTTGTTTTTTGTTTTGTTTTTTTTTTGTTTTGTTTTTGTTTTTTTTGTTTTTCGACCAATCAGACCGCCCTTAAATTAGAGCATTACTTTACGATGGGTTTCCGACAGAGCAACTAGTTTATAAATTCAGATTGTTCTACCTAGCAGCTGGTTCACAAGTTTTGAGAGAAAATATCTAGATGAGAAAATTTTTACTTTTGGGGCTGAAAACATTGTGGATAATGTAAAATTTCTTCGTTTTCCTCAGTGTTTTCCAAAGCTATTTTTCTGCGGGACGTCAAAAAGCGTCATTGTGTGGAAACGGGCAAATCACCCAGGGGACACAATCTTCCGAGGACTAAATATTGATACAAGTTTGTTTGTATGTGCGTTCTCTTTCTATTTCTCCCTTTTTCTTTTTGCTTCTTTTTGGTTGTTTTTCCTTTTTCCATTTTTCCAAAAAAACTTCATCTTGGCGTACGTTTATGACAAAGCTAGTCCCCCCCCCCGCGCTGGAAAAATTGTTCCTTTACCCCTGATAGTGAATAGAAGAACACACAGGCGAGCGTACATACTCACAAACACATGATCTTGTCTGATTTTTGGTGTGTATGTGCATTCGTCTTTTTGTTTTCCTTTAGTTTTAGCTAGCAAAGCGTCAGCTTTGATAGCTTAAGTTGACAGACAAAATTTTGAGGTCTTCTCAGAGTTCAAACGAGTGCAATCTGCCACTTAACCATAAAATCCATTGAATGTCTACGCCATAAAAGTAGTTCTTTTTATATTTCAGGAATATTACCAACTCTGCCTGCAAGTTCATCTTCTAGGTATTTTATCTCACTTGAGCACATCGTGTTCAAAATGACTCTGATCAGAGTCTTCAGAGAAATTGCAGACTACAATTTGAAAATTTTAAAAGTTTATCTCTATGGGTAAAAAACAATGTTGAAAGGGAAGAAATTGCTTGTAACAAGCAATTTCTTCATTTCCACATTGTTTTCCAAAACTATTTTCGTAAAGGGTTTAAAAGGATGAATTACGTGGGAATGGATTAACTCTTCGGTTACTTTAACCGCGTTTATTTATCTTGATAACCTTTGACAAAGAAGATTACTTTGCTAGCTTACAGTACTTTCAGTACTTTGTTTTCTTCTATGGATCGTTTTTGGTGTTTTTTTCTTTTTTACTACTTTTTCAAGAAACTTTATCTCGACGTAACACTATTAGTAATTAGAATTTTCCACCACCACTAACGCTGCAAAAATCCGGCGGACCTTTACCCCTAAACCTAGCCACGTTCTTGACGTTCTGGTGTTTGATTGTGAATGAAAGAAAATATTTATATGATTATATAAATAATTCTTCTCGCCCTTACCCATAAAATCCCTCTTTATACGCCAACCCAGAGAAAAGTTTTTAAACATGTTGGAAACTAAAACGGGCATTGGTTATACTACCCCGAAAGACAAAAGATTTTAAAACTTCAAGTCATTTGCAACATCTTTGGATTTTGGCTAGTCTGAAATAGTGCAATCTGGTAATGGGTTAAGAAAAAAAAAATATATCAGAATTTAGATCTAGGCCTACCCCATTTAAAGCAAAGCCTAATCCTTTGTCACTGAATAAAAGTCAGAAGTTCCGGGTTAGCCAGGCTATGTCAGTCATTTTGAGCAGACAACTACGCGAAGGCTGTAGCAACACCCGTCGTTTTCTCTGGAGTCTAGCTACTACGGCTGCGCTTAACCCTTGTCATGCTGTATAAATTACCTTACTTACTGAAATGCTGTCAAATCAAAGGGCTGAAAGCACTAATAGAACTTATTGTTCAAAAATCAATATTTCTTTTAGAAATCAACTTCATAAACAATTTTGGCATAAAAAGTACAAGCAGGAGGTGTAGACTAAGATTAGCCTGCACAAAAGTGCAGTCTGATCTTAGTCTACACCTCCTGCCAAAACCGGAATATTCCGGGTTTAGCATGACAAGGGTTAAAATTAGGACCGTCAATTGAAAGGGGGTCCAAAAATAAAAACCGAGCTAAAAATCAGAACCACAATGTACAAAGAAAACCAAACCAGCGGACTGAGTAGGCCTACGGTGAACTCTATCGCCTGTGCGTCCTGGGACCCGTTTTCGTTAATCCCCCTCCCCCTCCCCCGTCCGTGTACAATACCGCTTTTTATCCCATTCCAAAACAACAAAATTTTAGCCAGGCCAAAATTGAAAGAAGATGCAGACGACAATTTCAAGTTGATTGAATTTAAAATTACTTCGAGTTCAATTTTGGATAGAAAACATTGCGGAAAAAGAAGAAATTGCTTGATACAAGCAATTTCTTCATTTTCCACAATGTTTTCTAAAGATTTTTTTCTTTGGAGACGTAAAAAAGGGGGATGGAATTGGTTAAGCCACCCCAGAAAAAGGCTTTGAAGAATATCGTGGAAAATGACTTTCTGAATTTTCAAAAGTTTTTCAAGGCTTATATTTGGGGCGCAAAAAAAAAAAGAAATTGTTTAAATATAGTTGAGTTGCTGATATTCGATTCCAACACAATATTTTGTCGTCTGAAAGCCCTCTACGTCCAGGTGACAAATCTAGTGCACGTGCAGATAATTAGCGAGGGGAAATAACTATGCCTTGATACCTAAAAATAAATTATTATCAAAATATAAATCTGTTAAATGAATTAATCTTGTAACATTTTGAACGAGATTTCAATATCTTTTAAAGTCGAATTTTGGGCGACTTTCTTTTCAAAAATTCGCCAAGAATGTGAACGATGTTGAATAAAATCCGTATTTGGATTAACGTCCGGGTTACAGCGCCTGCGCAGACGAGGCAGACATATTGGGGTCACCAGTCGGAATGTACATGACTGAGACAGCCAAATGTGTATATGCGAGACATATATAGAATATACATGAAAATTTACACTAAATTTGTGTACAATTCAGCCGTTTCTCGGAGATTTTAACGGCGTCATTTTGTAGAATAAACCCTCGCGGACAGATTGACAGGTAAGTCGATACTAATTGATTGCCCAATTTTCTCGGTCCATGTGTTAAAGGAAGGAGGGGGCTGATCGGTAAGCGAGCTATATATGACCTTCACAGATAGACATGTTGCCGTCTATATTCGCGTCTGCAAGGGTTATTTGCATTCTGACCACGCCCCGATCGCGGTGCAGACAGATGGACAGACAATGTCCGTAAACTAGGTCACGTCTGGGGACGGGATGGCTCGGGGCAGTCCGACACGGACCTCATAACCACTATGTCATGTATGTTTATAAATAGACTCGACCCATGATGTACGGTGCGTGTATATTGCTGAAACGATGTGTATTCAATTAGTGTATTGGGGCCTGGAAAATTGCTTTCACATGCAATTAACTTTCACTTTGGCCGAGACTTTAATCCATTACCAGATGAACATTTTTAGACTTGTCCAAATTGTAAGGAATTACATACAACTGAGTATGTCAAATAAGCCTCTTCTAGTAGGATAGAAAACGTTGTAAGAAAACTAGAAACAGATTATCACATACTAGTCTATTCATTTTCTTCCTGTAATATTTTTCAATGTATGAAAATCTATAGGCTTGGAAGACAAATGATTGTATGGGAAAGAGTTAACCTGTTAACCCATTCCCACACAATGACGCTTTTAAACATCCCTCAATATAAAAGCTTTGGAAAACATTGAGGAAAATGAAGAAATTGCCTGTGACAAGCAATTTCTTCATTATCCACAATGTTTCCTATCCAAAAAGACGAAGAAATCTAAAATTCCATCAACTTGAAATTGTCATCTGCAGCTTCTTTCAATTTGGACCAGTCTAAAATTTCACTGTGTGGGAATGGGTTAAAATTTTAAACTGGTCCAAATCAAAAGATGTTGCAGATGCCATGTTTGATGAAATTCTAAAAACCTTTATCATTCTGAGAAGAAAACATAGTGGATAATGAAGAAATTGCTTGTAACAAACAATTTCTTCATTTCCCACAATATAACCAGCAAATAAATATTCTACTCTGTCAGGATTCCAACAGGGACCTCTCTGTCCCAAAGCAAGCACTCTACCACATTGCTATAAAAGCTAGGCAGTAAGGCAGTATAAGCATGCACCGTTATACACCCTCTTGTCTTGTTTTCGAAAGGGTTTTTTGAGGGGCGCCAAATTTGTCTAAATATGGGTTTACAGCTTACCATCCAACAAAATATGAAGATGATTTGCTAAAATTAAAATGTGATCATATCATTGGAAAATGATAAGAAATGAAAGAATACATTGTAGGAAATTAAGAAAATGATACTTAACTTTTTTTTTTCCTACAATATTTTCCATGACAGTGAATCATCAGTGTCATAATTTTTACATAGGGCTTTACATCGTTTTACATAGGGCTTATATGCTGGAAATTTTAAAAATCTTCTTCCACCAAGGCGCCTGTCATAGCGCAGTTCGGTAACACATCAGACTTTCCATCTTCAATCAATGGATGTCATGGGTTCACTCCCCTGCAGGTGCACATATCTAGCTTTCCGACATTTGTCTTACACCAATGGGTGGATAATCATAAACCTAAGTGGGATAGCAGCTGCAGGCTAGGAAAGGATGTAGTGGTAGTACTGGTATGAGAAATACAAGGAATCCATTGTTAGGTGCTTCTGCTGCCGCAATATGACTGAAATACTGTTAAACGTAGCGTTAACCCAATTCATTCATTCAATCTTCTTCACCCAAACAGGAGGGCCTAGAGCTTTGGTGTTTGGTATGTAGCAGCATCTGATAACCTCCATCAAGATTATATAAATAATGGACAGCATTAGTCAAATACTGGCTTGTATAGTGAAAACTTTAAAAAATCTTTTTCTCCCAAACTGAAAGACCTAGAGCTTTGATATTTGGTTTGCAGTATCATCTGATGGACTTCCATTTGTTTTATGTGCTCTTTGGACTCAGGAGACCAATAAGGCCCTTCACAACACTATTTCTAGAAATTAAAAGCGTTTTCTAAATGCCTTATAAAGGTGTATGGCAAACCCTTTAGCCAATAAACCATGTCTAGGGATGAAATAAAGATTTTGATTCCAACTGAAGGGATTTTCCTATGGTTCACCTAGACATCAAAAGAAACATGAGGGTTTAAAAATTCATTGATTTGGAAATATGACATTGTGACAATTTACCGTCGGAATAGTAGGTGACTGTTAGCTATCAGATACTAGACTGTTAAAGGGTTAAAAACATTGTGGACAATTTAGAATTTGCTTATTACAAGCAATTTATTCATTATTCGTAAAAAAATAGAAACAAATAGGAATAGGTTAATGGGATTGTTTGAAAGAACTTCTAGTTCGTATTCATTTTAGACATTGAGTCATTTAACCTATTACCAGACGGCAGAATTTTAGACCGGTCCAAATTGAAAGGAGTTGCAGACAACAATTTAAAGTTTATGAAATTTTAGATTTTTCAACTTTCTTGGTAGAAAATATTGTGTAAAATGAAGAAAATGCTTGTTACAAGCAATTTCTTCATTTTTCGAAATGTTTTTCCAATTGCTTTTTCTTGAGGGGCGTCAAAAAGTGTCACTGTTTTGGAATGGGTTAAGCTTGGGCAGATTGAGCTAAGGTTTGAGCTGTTGTGATTACCCTGTGTCAGATGCTGCCAATAATTTCTTTAACCCATGACCACACATCAAAATTTTACACTGGTACAATTTCAAAGAACTTGCAGACGACATTTTATAGTTCATTGAATTTTAAAAATCTTTTTTTGTGGAAAAATTATTATGATTTATGAAGAAATTGCTTGTCACAAGCAATTTCTTACTGGTCCACAATGTTTTACAAAGCTTTTTTCTAGACGGAAGCAAAAAAGCGGGATTGTGTGGAAATTGGTAAATTATCTTTTCTTCCCAAATCAGTGAATCAATTCTTAGCTCCACTGCCTGAAAGCCAGCAAGATATTGTCATAGTGTTGTGTTCATTGTGAGTTGTGCGTACGTAAACTTTTAACTTTTAAAATCTACTACCTAGAAAGTGCTTGACTGAATGCAACTAAATTTAATAGGATCAATCCTTGGGTGACTAGCGCAGATATTGTCATGGCGTTGTGTCGGTCGTACATGCATTGGTGTGTCTGTTTGTCTGTCTGTAAACTTTTACTTTAAACATCTTCTTCTCAGAAAGTACTAAACTGAATTCACCCACATCAGAAATGATCCTTAGGTGATCCTTTATCAGATTCCTTCAAAGAATTTCGATTCCATACATTATATATTATATAAGTGAAACTTTTAAATATCTTTTTCACATAAACCATTTGATCTATTTCAAACAAATTTAACAGGAATTATCCTTTGGTGACCCTTTATCAGATTCCTTCAAAGAATTCTGATAAAAGAAAAACATGGCTTTATGGGTGGGGATATGTTCATATAATGGTGAAAACATTAAAATTTGTTTGTCATACACCATTTGATAGATTTCAACCAAATTTTACAAGAATTATCCTTGGATAAACATTTATTGGATTCCTTTAAAGAATTTGGATCAGATGAAAAATGTGGCTCTAATGGTTGGGCCTAGTTTTCATATATGGTGAAAGCTTTGAAAAATCTTCTCAGAAACCAGTAGATTAATTTCAGCCACATTTCACAGGAATGATCCTTGGGTGAACATTTTATTGGATTCCTTCAAAGAATTTGATCAGATGAAAAATGTGGCTTTAATGGTCAGGGCTAATTTCTATATATACTGAAAGCTTTGAAAATCTTCTTCTTAGAAACCAGTGGATTGATTTCAACCAAATTTCACAGGAATTATCCTTGGACAACCCTGATCAGATTATCGAAATGACTATTGATTGGATGGAAAATATGGCTTTAAATGGGCAGGGCTAATTTCCATTTACGGTATATACTGAAAACTTTGAACGTTTCTCAGAAACCTCATCCTTTCCGACTATTTGTCTCTCACCAATGGGTCGATAATGGTAGACTTATGTGGGATAGCAGCTGGAGGCTAGGAAAGGATGTAATGGTAGTACTGGTGTGAGAAATACCAGGATTCCATTGTTAGGTGCTCCAGCCGCCATGATATAACAGAAAGATTGTTGAAAGTGGCGTAAAACCCCATTCAAACAAACAAAATCTCAGATTGACTTCTTTCAAATTTCATAGGAATGATCCTCAGATGACTGTTGGTCAGATTCCTTCATATAATTTTGATTGGTTGAAATCATGGCTATTATTGTGGTGGCTTAAGTCCATATAGGGTACAGACTGAAAATTTTGAAATTATGTTAACCCATTCCCACACAGTGGTGCTTTTAAAAACCTCTCAATATGAAAGCTTTGGAAAACATTGTGGAAAATGAAGAAATTGCTTGTTACAAGACATTTCTTCATTATCCACAATGTTTTCTGTCCTAAAAGACAATTGATTTAAAGGTTTCACCAACTTAAAATTGTTGTCTGTAACTTCTTTAAATTTATGTCATCTTGTAATGGGTTAATACCTTTCATCTGACCTAGTAGATGCATCTTAGATATCTTGTGGTAACTTGACTTGACCTTTCTTTAAACGTTGAAAAGTTTGAAATGCTTCACTATAACTATTTCAAGGATTTCAGTTCAGATTTTCCTTATATTCAGTTTATATTTAATTCTGCTTAATCAGTACATTTATGCCTATGGAGCAATACAGGCACTCAAGCGCCTCTTGTTTCACAATATTTTCTCAATGGCCTAAAAACCAGGGATTGAACAGGAAAGGGTTAACCTTTTCCCACACAATCCCGCCCTTTTACAACTCTCAGATAAAAAAAGGTTTGGTAAACATTGTGTGACATCCATTTGAAGCTAGTCTATTCAGCAAAATGTATCCCCAACCCTAAATGGATTGACTTTGACTAATAAAAACCTCCCCTGAAACCATCATATTACTCTCCCCTTTTTATGCCCCCGCATCGATAAGATTGGGGGCATATTGTTTTACCGGTGTCCATCTATCTGTACGTCTGTCTGCAAAACTTAACCTGTCAACTAAACATTTTCCTATAACTTCAACCCTGATTAAGTTACAATGCTAATACTTGGTATGTAGATAGTTCTCAAGGCGCAACTGGGGAGGGTCATTTCATCAAGGTCAAGGTCAAAATTTTAACCCTTTTCCCTAAAACAAAGAAAAAAAAACAATAAAAATCACCCGTTTCTAAACATATTGTTTCACAAACACATCTTGTTTTTCCTTAATCTTGGTCTTGGAGGTCTGTGGGCAAGGTAACAATGGTCTGGCAGTTGTCTTTATCCCACTGCTGCCACCAAATGTAACATGCAGAGAAATTGACCTTCAAATCTAAATGTGCCATTTCCATTTATATTTACTAATATCCAAAGGTCTCTCTGGAGGTTTCCTAATTTGCATATAACTACAAATTACCTCCCTTGAAACCGTAATGTTTGTGAAAGTGAAGGAGTTGATGGTGATGACCCATAATGCTTTCTTCCCAGAAAAACAAAGATTTTAAAAATTCCTTTTACTTTAAACTGTCATCTGAAACCTCTTTAAATTTGGACCAGTCTGAAACATTGTCTTGTTGGAATGTGTTAACCCTCTACTCTTTTTAGCTCACCTGAGCACTTCGTGCTCAAGGTGAGCTTTAGTGGTTAGGTGGATGTCCGTCAAAATTTACCTTGTATGCACTCTAGAGGCTACTTATTTTGCCCGATCAACCTGAAATAAGTTCAGAATGATTGTCTTGGTTAATTCTTGTATGAGTTTTAAACTGGGACAACTGGGGTCAAAACTAGGTCACGGGGTCAAATCTTAGAAAAACCTTGTATGCACTCTAGAGGCCACATTTTTTGCCCAATTGACATGAAACTTGGTAGGAATGATTGTCTTTGTAAAATCTCGGACATATTAGAAATTTGGACAACTGGGGTAAAAGACTAGGTCACTGGGGTCAAATCATAGAAAAACCTTGTATGCACTCTAGAGGCCACATTTTTTGCCCGATCAACCTGAAATTAGGTCAGAATGATTGTCTTGGTGAAATCTTGCACAGGTTTGAATCTGGGTCAACTGGGGTCAAAAACTTAGTCACAGGGTCTAAACTTAGAAAAACCTTGTATGCACTCAGTTTTTACCAAATCGACCTGAAATTTGGTCAGAATGATTGTCTTGACTAAAATCTTGTGCGAGTTTGAAACTTGGTCAACTGGGGTGAAATACTAGGTCACTCAGACAACTCTAAAAAAAAACTTTGTATGCACTCAGTCTCTAGAGGCCACATTCATGGGTCAACTGGGTCAAAAACAAGGTCATTGGGTCAAATCTTAGAAAAACCTTGATGCACTCTTGAGGCCACATTTTTTATCTGATAACCTGAAATTTGATCAGAATGATTGCCTTGATGAAATCTTGGACTAGTTCAAATTCGGTCAACTGGGGTGAAAAACATGGTCACTGGGTCAAATCTTAGAAAATCATTGATGCACTCTAGAGACCACATTTTTTGCCCAATCAACCTGAATTTGGGTCGGAATAATTGTCTTGATGAAATAGTGTGTGAGTTAGAAACTGGGTCAACTGGGGTCAAAAACTAGGTCACAGGATCAAATCTTAGAAAAACCTTGTATGCATTCTAGAAGCTACATTTTTTTCTCAATCAATCTGAAAATTAGTCAGAAGGATTATCTTGAGGAAATCTTGTACTAGTTCAAAATTGGGTCAAATATAGTGAAAAACTAGGTCACAGGGTCTAATTACTTAGAAAAACTTTGTATGCACTCTAGAGGCTTCGTTTTTTTGCCCAATTGACCTGAAATTTGAACAGAATGATTTTCTTGATGAAATCTAGTGTGAGTTCGAAACTTGGTCAACTGGGGTCAAAAACTAGGTCACTTGGTCAAATCTTAGAAAAACCTTGTATGCACTCTAGAGGCCACATTTTTTGCCCAATCAACCTGAAATTTGGTCAGAATAATTGTCTTGATGAAATCTTGTGCGAGTTGGAAACTGGGTCAACTTGGGTTAAAGACTAGGTCACTGGGTCTTACCTTAGAAAAACCATGCATGCACCCTGGAGGCCACAGTTTTTGCCCAATCAATTGTCATCAATGAAATTTCGAGATATTCAGCTTAGGTGAGCAATTTAGGGCCACAATGGCCCTCTTCTTAAGATTTTAGACTTGTCCAAATTGAAAAGGGCACTAGACAACATAAATTAAGTACATGCCAAAATGTAACCATCTTGTATGATAGAAAATATTGTGGGAAAAGAAGAAATTTCTTGCTAGAAAGAATTTCTTATTTTTTCCCACAACATTTTACTCACATATAATATCAATCAAAATGATATCACAGGGACATAGAATTCACGGACTGTACGGGAATGCATTTGAATGTTCCCCTCTGATTAGCACACTGCATATGCATATAATAAACACATATAAATGCAGGTATGCAGAATGTACATTGCAATTCATGTAGATCTAGGTAAAACCAAGTGCATAGGAACATAATAGCATCCTAAACAGTATTTTTTTTTTTTTTGCCCCTGTATTGAAAGAATCAAGAAATATTGTTCCGTGTCTGTCTGTCTGTTTAACCTATTCATGATACTTTTTGATGCCTCTCAAGAAAAGTTTGTGTAAAATGAAGAAATTCATGCAATAAGGAATTTCTTCATTTTCCACAATGTTTTCTATCTGGAAAGATGAAAAAATGTAAAATTCCATGAACTTACGATTGTACTTGTAAAGTGTGATTTTCCACTTGCATAAATTTTAAATTCTATTTGTACAGTGTGATTAAGTTTTCAGATTCATACCTCGATGAAAACAAAATATATTCTCTTCATTCCTTGTAAATTGAATGTCATAAAGCAAAACAATGCAAATATTTTACTACTTTTGATTAAAATTGTGTGGATCTACTTTGCGCAAGCATACAAAATATTTGTGTGCTCAAAAAAAAAAATCAGCCAATCAAAACGCATGAATCTTGATAGACAAAATTAAAATTAAATTATTACCAGACAACAAAATTTTAGACTGGTCCAATTTGAAAGAAGTAGCAGACAGTATTTCAAAGTGCACATAAATTTAAAAATAACTACCATATAGGTTGGAAATCTTAGAAAAGGATGAATTGTTTTTAACATACAACTTCTCTTTATCTCACAAGGTTTTCTTGGTCATTATCCCATTCCCATACAACAAAATTTAGACTGGTCAAAATTGAAAGGAGTTGCAGATGACAATTTAAAGTTTATGAAATTTTAGGGTTTTTTTTTTACTTAATGGATAGAAAACATTATGTGAAATGAAGAAATTGCTTGTCACACAAATGTTTTCCCAATTGTTTTTTTTTTGGGGGGAGGGGTGTGTGTGTCCAAAAGCGTAACTGTGTGGGTATGGCTTATTCTGCATGTCTTCATATGCTTCAATATCTGGGGTTGTGTGGTAATAGGCTGTATGAGATTTATCGAAAGAAAAATATTTGGTTAGTCCGAGTGTGACCATCAAATGTATAGACAATATGACTCGACTCCTACACAATATAGCCACTGTCTCCCAATATTGACAAGCATTATGTCCATTCTGTACTAAAATCTGTCTGGCTTACACTTTGCAGTCAAAGACTGCAGACCAAATGACAAAACTCAAACCCTGCTCCCTGCTCACTGTATTTCTCTGGGAATACAGTGTGAGGCTATGTGCTCCATTCACTTCAAAAGTCCACTTTTAGTCTTCTGAGTATTGAGAGTGTGTATTTGTGTGAATAATACACGTGAACCTGATAGATTTAAGCATGCAGATTTACATTTTGAAAATGCATGTGTGTCCACATATGAAAAGTAGGTACCTTCATTTTTAAAGTGCACTTGTAATTTATGCATATGAGCACATTTTTTACTCTTAGACACCGAGTATTGTAGCCATACACTTAAATTTTGTGACTGTGCCTGTATCGTTTAGGCATTCACATAATTATTTTAGCATGTACGTTTGATGCATTTAGTGCCCCATATTCACACTCTAATTACTGTATTTGTCTGTAAGATATTTTGTAAAATTCACTCTTATTACTGTACATCTGGAGATATGCAATCCCAGACGGACTGAGAAATTCACACTCTGATTACTGTTTTTCTCTGTGTAGTATTGGGCAAAATTCACTCTAATTACCATACATCTCAAGTTAGGCAATGTAAGGTGATGTTACAAATTCACACTCTGATAACTGTATTTCTCTGTGTAGTATTGGGCAAAATCACTCTTATTACCATGCATCTCAAGTTAGGCAATGTAAGGTGATGTTACAAATTCACACTCTAATTACTGTATTTCTCTGTGTAGTATTTGGCAAAATTCACTCATATTACAATACATCTCAAGTTAGGCAATTTAACATGATGTGACATTACTGTATTTCTCTGTGTGGTATTGGGCAAAATTCACTCTTATCACTATACTTCTCAAGGTAGGCGACTTAAGGTGATGTGACAAATTCACACTCTGATTACTGTATTTCTCTGCGTGGTATTGGGAAAATTCACTATTACTACCATACATCTCAAGTTAGGCAATTCAAGTTAGCATGACAAATTCACACTCAGAGTACTGTATTTCTCTGCATGGTATTGGACAAAACTTAGATACTATTATAAGTCTCAAGATATACAATTCCAGATGGTGTGACAAATTCACACTCAGAATACTGTATTTCTCTGCATGATATTGGACAAAACTCAAGATATACAATTCCAGATGGTGTGACAAATTCACAGTATTACTCTTTGTGGAATTGGGCAAAATTAACTCTTATTACCAAACATCTCAAGTTAGGCAATTCAAAGTGATGTGATAAATTCACACTCTGATCACTATATTTCTCTTAAAGATTGGCCTCATTTCAAGCAGAGATGCAAGGGAAAAAACTGATACTGCTTAACCCATACCAACACTGCAAAATTTTAGAATAGCCGAAATTGCAAGAAGCTGCAGACGATAAATTCAAGTAGAAGGAATTTCAAATTTCTTCTTCTTTTTGGATAGAAAACATTGTGGAAAGTGAAGAAACATACAAGCAATTTCTTCATTTTCCAGAATGTTTTTGAAAGCTTTTTTCTCGAGGGGCGCAAAAAAGAGGGATGATGTGGGAATAGGTTAACTGAGAATATTTGTTGCATGAAAGAAAGTTGCCTACCGTACATTTAATTCTATATCTGGTACAGAAGGTCATTAGGTCGTGAGCTTGACCATTTCTCATCATTTGTGACAAGCAGCTGTTAAGGTGAGCTATATTGTCCTTTGATAACTCTTGTTTGAATTGGGATCAGACTTTTTTAGCTCTACTGGCCGAAGGCCACTAGAGCTATTGCGATGGCATTTTCCCGTCCAGCGTCCATGCGTCTGTCCGTCCGTAAACTTTTCCTTGTTTACGCTATAGAGTCCACAGTTTTCATTGGATTCCATCAAACTTTCTCAGAATGATTGTACCATCATAAGAATCATTCCTTTTGAAATTTTGGTCAGATCCGTCAAGAAACATGGGAAAAAGGGCATAATTTAAATTTAATTAAAAAATCCTCATTTACGCGATAGAGTCCACCGTTTTCATTGGATTCTCTTCAAACTTTCACAGAATGATTGTACCATCAAAAGGATCGTTCATTTTGAAATTGGGTATGATCCGTCAAGAAACATGGGAAAAGGGCCCTTATGAAAATTTCATTAAAAATTCCATTAAAAATCCTTGTTTTTGCGATAGAGTCCACAGTTTTCATCGGATTCTCTTCAAACTTTCTCAGAATGATTTTACTATCATAAGGATCTTTCCTTTCAAAAATGGGTATGATCTGTCAAGAAACACAGGAAAAGGAGCCTTATGAAAATTGAATTAAAAAATCTTGTTAACACTCTAGAGTTCACAGTTTTTATCAGATTCAATTCAAACTTTCATAGAATGATTGTACCAATATAAGGATTGTTCCTTTCGAAATTTGGATTGATCCATTTAGAAATGTGGGAAAAAAGGCCTTATGAAAATTTCATTAAAAATTCCATTAAAAATCCTCGTTAACACTCTAGAGTCCACAGTTTTCATCAGATTCTCTTCAAACTTTCACAGGATGATTGTACCACCATAAGGATTGTTCCTTTCAAAATTGGGTATGATCCGTCAAGAAACACAGGAAAAAGGGGCCTTATGAAAATTTTAATAAAAAATCCTCATTAATAATCTAGAGGCAACAATTGTCAACGGATTCTCTTCAAACTATCACAGAATGATTGTACCATCATAAGGTTTGTTCCATTCGAAATCGGATATGATCGCTAAATAAACATAGGAAAAGGAGCCTTATTAAAATTTAATTCAAAGATCTTTGTTAAAACTCTAGAGTCCACAGTTTTCATCTGATTGACTTCAAACTTTCACAGAATGATTGTACCATCATACGAATTGTTCCTTCAAGTTTTGGTATGATCAGTCAAGGACCACGGGAAAAAGGAGCCTGATAAAATTGGATTGAAAAAGTCCTCGTAAACACAATAGAGTCCATAGTTTCCAGCAAATTCTCTACAAACATTCATAGAATGATTATTTCATTAAATGGATTGTTCCTTTCGGAAGTAGGTTTGATCAATCAAGTTTCATGGGAAAAAGGGCCCTATGAAAATTTAATAAAAAAATCTTAGTTAACATATCATGGCCCTAGATTTCACCTGATCGACTTCAAACTTTCACATAATGATTGTACCATCATAAGGATTGTTCCTTTCAAATTGGGTCTGATCCATTGAGAAACATAGGAAAAGGGGCCTTAGGAGAATTCGATTAAAAAAATCTTCATTAATGCTTGTTAGTCCACAGATGAGATGGAGTTGTCTTTATACTCAAACAGAATAATCATACTTTTGTAAGTAGAGTCCCTTTGGAATTGGTTCAGAAACACATGAAAAGGGGCCTCATGAAAATTTCATTTATAAATCCTTGTTACCAAGTCCAGAGCTTTCATCGGATTTTCTTCAAACATTCACAGAATAATTGTACAATAATAATAATTGTTGATGTTTGCATTAGACCTGAAAAGGAGCATTATGAAACTTAATTTTAAAATCCTTGTACCACAATAAAGTCAACAGTTTTCATCAGATTCTGTGTAAACTTTCACAGAATGATTATTCCATCATGAGGATTCTTTCTTTTCAAATTAGGCATGATCTGTCTAGTATCATTGGAAAAGGGGCCTTTTGAGAAATTTATCTATAATCCTTGTAACCAAGTCCAGAGCTTTCATTGGATTTTCTTCAAACCTTCACAGAATGATTGTACAATAATCACGATTGTTGATGCTGACATGAGACCTGATCCTTCAACTATCACAGGAAAAGGAGCCTTATGAAAATTTTATTTTAAAAATTTTACACCAAGATAAAGTCTGCAGTTTTCATCAGATTCTGTTCAAACTTTCACAGAAAGTTTGTACCATCATTAGGATTGTTTCTTTCCAAATTGGGCCTGATCTGTCTAGTATCATAGGAAAAGGGGCTGTATGAAAAATTATTACCAAATCCTCATAAACACAACAATGTCCTCAGTCTTTATCATAATCTCTTCAAACTTTAATAGAATGATTGTACCATCACTTGGAGTGTTCCTTTGTAAATTAGGTCTGATTGGTTAAGTGACACAAGAAAAGGGACCTTATAATAGTGGTATTACAAAACATCATTATTAAAATAAAGTCCTCAGTCTTTATCATTTTCTTCAAACTATCATTAGGATTGTTCTTTTGTACATTGGGTCTGATTTGTTAAGTTTCACGGAAAAAGGGGCCTTATGAAAATTTTGTTACAAAAATTCTTGACACAATTCAGTCCACTGTTTTCATTGATTCTCTTTAACTTTTAAAGAATGATTCTACCTTCATTAGAATTGTTCCTTTTGAAATTTGGTTTGTTCTGTAAAGTATCATGAGAAAAGGGGCCCTATGAAGATTTCACTATAAACTCATTAACACAATAAATTGCACAGATTACACAGATTGATTGTACCATCATTCCAATTGTTGATTTTGACAGTGGATCTGATTATGGCAAGTGTCACATAAAAAGGGGCCTTATGAAAAACTATCTTAAATATTCTGGTTAACACAATGATGTCCCTTGATTTCACCGGATTCACTTCAAAATTTCACAGAATTATTGTACAAATACTTAGATGGTTCTTTTCAGAACTGGGTACAATCCATCAAGTATCATGAAAAAAAGGGCCCAATGATTTTTTTTTAAATATTCTAGTAAACATAATGAACTCCCAATATTTCATCGGATTCACTTATAACTTTCACAGAATGATAAAACCAACAGTAAAATATCACGGGAAAAGGGGCCTTATCAGAACTTGATTTTAATATCTTTGTTGACACAATAAAGTCAACAGTTTTATCGGATTCTCTTCAAAGATGCATGGAATAATTGTGGCATTTGAAACACAGGAAAAGGGGCCTTACAGATGATCATTCAAAACATTCTTGTGTATGTGATGAAGATCCCAATCATTATCAAATTGTCTTTTAAATTTCACAGGACAATTTTAGGGTTGTAAGGAAAGTTCCTTTTGGAATGAAATTGATCCATCAGAAAACACAGGAAAAGGGGCCTTATTGATTTTCATTCAAAACAATCCTGTTTATGTGATAAAGTCCACAATTATTGTCAGATTCTGATGAAAATTTCACAGAATGATTGTAGGGTCATAAGGTAACTTTCTTTTGGAAATGGAGTGGATCCATCATGAAACACGGGAAAAGGGGCCTTGAGGATTGTTTCTTAAAATAATAAAGGGGATAAAGCCCTTTTTTTTTCTTTATGCATTCTTCTTTGAATAATTAACTTCCTTAAATATCAGATTTCTTTAACGGAAAACTTGATAACCAGTAGAGCGTCTCAGGCCCTCATATGCCTCTTGTTTTTATTAGTCAAGTACAGTTTGGATCTTTCTAGTCCTTTACCAGACGGCATAATTTTATCCTGGTCCTTATGTTTTCTCCTGCTAATTTTCTTTAGGGCAGCCAAATATGGGCTGGTTTGGTAATGGATTAATATTTTCTAAATTGCTGAAGATATAGAATTTTGTAACTTTTTCTTTTCAGACATGATGGAGGGATTTTAGTCTACATGAAGCCTGAAGCCACCATTTCTGTGATATTTTGGAAATCGCTGTCTTTCGGTGAAAGCAATAAAGAGAAAAACCATTTACCCATGTGATCATCCATTCTGTGATACTGTCCTGTGAACTTTTAAATCAGCCCTCTTTGTTATTTCATCTTGTTAGTTTTTAAATTTGGTGCTAAAATTTTGTTAACTGTTAGCTGAGATCTGATTGGTTTCTTGAAAATAGATTAGATTTAAAAAAATCATTATAGGCTGCTGAAAAAGAAATAATAAAGATTCTGGAACTGCAAAAGTGCTCACTAACTTTGGAAGAATTTCGACAAAAAGTAAAAAGAGGAAAATTAAAGTAAACTGTTTGAGGCGTAAAAAATAATAAACCCTGTTAAACTTGAAAAGCAAGATTTTTAAAACCTAGAAAGAAAGATTTATTTGAATATAATCATATAATTTTTTATTTGAATCAACAATGCTGTGCTTACCTGTGTATTACGAACGAAATGTAAAATGTAACATGTCTCCGATGAATAGACAACACCCTTACGGGGAACGAGATGGTCTTGTGTGATTGGCTGTTTCAAGAAATGGAAACCAGTATCAAGGATGAACCAGAAATGGTGGCACAGCTAGCTCTTGGCCTTGCTGGTGTGAGTAGTGTCCCTTTGGTGTGGTCACAGTCAGGAGGTGCAACAGTGCAGGCACCTCATGCTCACATGTCTACTGTCTCCCAGCAACTACCAGCGGTCCCGCCTCCTGCACACGCCCACTCTTCAACAACCAATCAGAAACCACCAGATACTTTCTTGGATAAAGGTTGGTCTTGTCTATTTTCAGAACCTTAGTAAATGCCTAACAAATCACATTTTTGTGGTGTCTATCTGGATTGGAGAATTCTAATTGACTGAGAAAAAAAAATATGCCTCCATGATAATGTTTTGAGGGCAAGTATTTTGTCTTCCTGTACAAGACGTTTCAGAAGAGATATGTCTTAACCCTTGCCATTCTGAACCCAGAACATTTCTGATTTGGCAGGAGGCTTAGACAAAGATCAGCCTGCACATACATGCAGTCTGATCTTAGTTTACACCACCTGCATGTCCTTGTTGAGCAGGAGCTAATCATAAAATTGTCTAAAGAAATATTAGTTCTCTGTAAGAGCTTACAGTCCTTTGATTTCAATGTATCTATTTGAAACAGATTTTATTCGGCAAGACAAAAGTTAAAGAGATAAAAAATTACTTATTGGACAATTATTAATCCCCTCTGGTGATTTTTTAGAGATGATGAGAATATCCTTCTCTTAACCTATTCCCAAACAGTGACGCCTTTTGACGCCCTTCAAGAAAAGCAATTGGGAAAACATTGTGTTAAACGAAGAAATCGCTTGTAACAGCAATATCTTCATTTTACACAATTTTTTCTACCGGAAAGTTGAAAAAATCTAAAATTTCATTAACTTTTCATTGTTGTCTGCAAGCTCTTTCAATTTAGACCTGTATGAAATGTTGTTGTGTGGGAAATTAATCAATTCCCACACCTTTTGATGCTCCCAAGAAAAAAACAACACATGATGGGCAACAAAGAAATTGATCGTTACAAGCGATTTCTGCATTATCCGTAGTGTTTTCAACCTCAAGAAACAAAAAATTAACGACTTAATTCTTGGCCCAGTCAATGTGGAAAAACAGGAAAGGGTTGAGGGCATAAAAAAGCAGGCATGTATATATATATGTTAATTGCTAAGTCTGGCATTCCCAATGAAGACTGCTGATAACTACGCCTCCACAGGTTACATTGGCAATTACAAAAGCCTCCTTCATAGCGCAGTTGGTAGAGCGTCAGACTCCTAAACTTCAATCATTGGATGTAATGGGTTCGATCCCCGGCGGCACATATCCTTTCCGACATTTGTCTCATACAAGGAATCCATTGTTAGTTGCTCTAGCCTCTGTGATATGACTGAAATACTGTTAAAACAGGTGTTAAACCCCATTCAATCAATCAATCAATACAACTGATAATTAATGCTACTTGTACTTTAAGGACTTATAGAGGCGGCAGCCTATCTCGATGGAAAGTCTATGCCCCTCCCACTCAAGACTGCTGATAACTCCGCCTCCACAGAGAGTTCATCAGGTCTACCATGGTCAATACAGAATGCCCTCTTCCAGCAGTATGGCCAATTCATGTTGGATCGAATGTTGACAAAACAGACAGAGACTGCAAATACAGTGACGGCAACAGCCACAACAGATACAGGTACTTTGTTTATTATAGTGTATTTTAACCCTTGTCATCCATAGCCCGGAATATTCCGGTTTTGGCAGGAGGTGTAGACTAAGATCAGCCTGCACTTATGTGCAGACTGATCTTAGTCTATATCCTCTGCTTGTACTTTTCCTGTCAGAGTTGCTTCTGAAGTTGATTTCTAAAAGAATTTTGATTTTTGAACAACAAGTTCTATCAGTTCTTTCAGCCCTTTGATTTGAAAGCAATTCAGTAAGGTAATTTATACAGCATGACAAGGGTCAAGAGTTATTGTTAAGATACCATTATAGTCTGCCAAATCCCTTTGTTGTATTCAACTGACAGATTATGACCAATCAGATGGTTCATTTAGGTTGCCAACCAACCATTGTACATTTTTGTTACATGTTAGTGACCAAAATTTTTTTTAGGTCACCTGACCGAAGGTCATGGTGACCTATTGCGATCATGTTTTGTCCGTTGTCGTGCACTGTGTGTTAACTTTTTACATTTTTGACTTCTTCTTAAGAACCCTTGGATGGATTTCAACCAAACTTGGCAGGAAGCAGCCTTATGGGAAGGTGCTTCAGATTTGTACATGTCATGGAGTTATCTCCCCTTGGGGCTCCATAAGGGGCTAAAAAGGGTACATCTTTGAAAATCTTCTTGTCATGAACCGGCTGTCAGATCAGATTCAACATTTGGTATTTAGAGTCTTTAGGGCAAGGACTATCAAGTTTGTACAAGAAAAAAAATCTGTCAAAAAATGGCCGTGCTGGGGAGGGGTGCAAAGGTGGGTGGGGTAAAGAAGCTTACATAGTGACAACTTTGAAAATCTTTTTCTACCAAACCAAAACACCTACAGCTCTGATATTTGGTATGTGGCATCATCTAGTGAACCTCTATCAATATGTATAAATTATAACCCCAGGGTAACATGCCCCCCCCCCTTCCCCCTGGACGTCACAAGTTTATCATAGGCTTATATAGTGAAAATTTCAAAAATCTTCTCCCAAACTAGAGCGCCTAGAGCTCTTATATTTGGTATGTAGCATCATCTGGTGAATTTCTAACAAGATTGTATAAATCATGGCCCAAGAGACAGAATTAGCCCATTCCAAGACGTCACAAGTTTCACAAAGGGCTTATATAGTGAAATTTGTAAAAATCTTCTCCTCCCACACTAGAGCGCCTAGAACTTTGAAACTTGGCATACAGTATCATATGGTGGACTTCTATCAAGATTGTAAAAATTATTGCCTCAGGATTAAAATCAGCCCATTCCCGGATGTCACAAATTTAACATAGGCTTATATAGTTTAATTCGTTAAAATCTTCTCCAAAACAGCAGGGCCTAGAACTTTGATTTTTGGTATACAGCATCATCTTGTGGACCTCTATCAAGATTGTAAAAATTATTGCCTCAGGATTAAAATTAGCCCATTCCTGGATGTCACAAATTTAACATAGGTTTATATAGTGGAATTTGTAAAAATCTTCTTCTCCAAAACAGGAGGGCCTAGAACTTTGATATTTGGTATACGGCATCGTCTTGTGGCCCTCTACCAAGATTGAAAAAAATTATTGCCTCAGGATTAAAATTAGCCTACTCCCAGATGTCACAAATTTAACATAGGCTTATAAAGTGAAATTCGTAAGAAATCTTCTTCTCCCAAACAGGAGGGCCTAGAAATTTGATATTTGGTTTACAGCATCGTCTAGTGGACCTCTATCAAGACTGTAAAAATTATTGCATTAGGATTAAAATCAACCCATTCTTGGATGACACAAATTTAACATAGGCTTATATAGTGGAATTTGTAAGAAATCTTCTTCTCCCAAACAGATAGGACTAGAGCTTTGATCAAACGAGTAGGCCTAGAGCTTTTATTTTTGGTATTAAACATCATCTGGTGGATCTCTATCAATATACAGTAAAACCCCTCTAATACGACCACTTGCAGTACTTTCTGAAAGCAGTCGTAATAGCGGGGTGGTCATAATACTGAGGTTTGGTCGTTAATCGTCAAGTAAGTCATGTTTATTTTATCATCCATGTTTGAATATATCAATACTTGACATACAAAAATAAAACTAATCTTATGTCATTTTCAAATTTACAACCTTTAATAAGTTCTACTTTTTCTCTTCTCCATTTTGATCTGATTCAGAAGTCCGACTTCATATCATTCATACGTAAGTACAGGTTCAAAGTGTCAAACTGTTGATATCATATCTTTTATAATGCGAATACCAAACATCAATTAAGTTGAAATCTAAATTTATTTGATAAATAACTGTTCGGAATGCCGTAAACAAACTAATCGTAACTTTTCAGATACTTTTTCACTTTCGACTTTATTACTCGAGTCAAAACCCTTGACATATTCAAAGAACAATTAAAAAGCTATGCTATAATTCCTAAAAAAATCCATACTTTCATCAACTTGTCTGCAACTTCTATCAATTTGAAATTTTGGACAGGTCTAAATTTTGCGGTCTGGTAATGGGTTGATATTGTATCAGAGGTCTAGATAAGAGGGGGTAAAAGCATTCTAAAATCCTTATTTCTCAATAGAACCCTATGTTGTGGGTACCCATTTGAATCGTCTCATCAAGACAATTCAAATGAGTGCCCAGAGCTGCAGACGATAATTTCAAGTTGATGGAATTTTATTTTTTTTCGTCTTTTGGATAGAAAACATTGTGGATAATGAAGAAATTGCTTGATATTTTAAAGATTCTTTCTTGAGAGAAGTTAAACGGAGGGCTTGTGTGCGAATGGGTAAAATGTATACAGTTGTTGTTTTGGGAATTTTTGGCAATTGATACTTTGAGAATAAATGAAACAAATTTCGGGCTTTTTGAGGGACTCTAGCCCACAAGAACCAGCTGAGGAATTGTGCCAAAGAATGTAAGAAGCCTAGAGTACAAAGGATGCGAGTAAATCAGCGAGAAAATTCTTAAAAAATTGTTTGACCTGAGTATTTTAAAAATAATCATTCAGTTGGATAGAAAAAAGTTTGGGAAAAGAAGAAATTGCTTGTTATGAGCAATTTCTTCTTTTTCCATAATGTTTCTCAAGTATAAAAACACAGGGATGTAAAAACCAGGGGTTTTAAAAGCACTATAGCAGATAAGGATAGTCAATCACCAGGCAACTAAATTTTAGATTGTTCCAAATTTGAATAAAGCAATTTCTTCATAATCCACAAAGTTTTCTACCCGAAAGGTAAATTTTTCAAATTTCAGAACCTTTAGATAGTCATTTGTAACTACTTTCAATTTGGACTGTTCTAGATTTTGCCATCTGGTAATGGGTTATTTTGGGGTCCAGAAGGTTCAATGTAATTTAGCCTTCCCTACTTAATGATGTAATTGTCTGGTTTACCAAAAAAAGAGTTCTAGATAGCGAAACTGCTTATGTTATGAAACAAAACATTATTCAGTTTTCTTTACTCAAAACTTAGTCATCTCATTTAATTGTTGTTTTTGTTTTTTTATTCTAAAATACTAATTACCCTCTTATTAAAGCTGTGGATTTTACTGAAGAAATTGTAGTTTATACTGCTAAATTCCTCTCTCATCTAGAGCCAATTGAAAAAGCTACAACAAAAATTTAAATACATTTAGCTATTGAAATTCTGTGTCATTGTTACCCAGTGACCTATTCATTCAAAAAGGTTTCAAATGCCTCATTTCACGCTTGACTGATTCTCCTTTTCTTTTCAATCAGACTGTCTCGCCCTTACAGAGCTGTATACTGACAGATGGGCTAACTTTTAGCAGGGCACCTGTTTAATTAACCCATTCCAACTCAGTTGAATTTTTGACTGGTCCAATTTGAAAGAAGCTGCAGACAACAATTTCAAGTTAATAGAATTTTGAATTTTTTTGCCATTTTGGGTGAAAACATTGTGGATAATGTAGAATTTGCTTGATACAAGCAATTTCTTCATTTTCCACATTGTTTTCAAAAGCTATTTTCTTGAGGGGCGTAAAAAGGAGGGATTGAGTTGTAATGGGCTAACTTGTAAACCAGGGTTTCGACCTTCAAAAATCTGCAAATATCCTATTTCGGCACTTAAAATATCTCTCGAGGAGGGGTCACTTTTAAATCCGATTTTACTAGAAATGACGCTTTGTCAGATTTCTGATAGAATTTTTAGCTCACCTGAGCACGTAGGCGTCCGGCCGTCGTACGTCGTGTGTCGTGCGTCGTCCGTCAACAATTTCTTTAAACAACATCTCTCCCAAACCACTGGGCCAATTTAAACCAAATTTGGCAGAAATGTTCCTTAGGTGGTCCCCTTCAAAAATAGCTAAAAGAATTGAAATCCATTAAAAACCCTGGTTGCCATGGCAACAAAAGTGAAATTTTAAAAAAAATCTTTAAAAATCTTCTCCCTTGACCCAGAAGGCGTAGAGCCTTGATATTTTGCATGAAGCATCAGTATATTGACCTCTTTAAAAATAGCTAAAATCATGATCCTCGGGTCCCCAGGGGCGGAGCCCCAGGGGGGTGGGGTTAATATAGAAATAAAGAATGTTTTTTTAAATGACATCTCCTCCCAAACCACTGGGCCGATTTGAACCAAATTTGGCAGAAATGTTCCTTAGGCGGTCCCCTTCAAAAATAGCTAAAAGAATTGAAATCCGTTAAAAACTCTGGTTGCCATGGCAACAAAAGTGAAATTTTAATAAAATCTTTAAAAATCTTCTCCTCCTGACCCAGAAGGTGTAGAGCCTTGATATTTTGCATGAAGCATCAGTATATTGACCTCTTTCAAATAGCTAAAATCATGATCCTCGGGTTCCCAGGGGCGGAGCCCCAGGGGGGGGGGGGTTATAAAGAAATAAAGAACGATTTTTAGCTCACCTGAGCACAAAGTGCGAGGATGGGTCGTTGTCCGTCGTCCGTCCTTCAGTCTGTCCGTCCGTCCACAATTTCTTTAAAAATCTTCTCCTCCTAAACCAGTAGGCCAATCAAGCTGAAACTTTGCAGGGATGTTCCTTGGGTGAAGTTCTTCAAAAGATGCTAAAAGAATTTAATTCCGTCAAAAACTCTGGTTGTCCCGGCATTTGAAAATGGGAATCTTTAGTAATTCTCTAAATATCTTTAAAAATCTTCTCCTCCTAAACCAGTAGACTAATAAAGCTGAAACTTTGCAGGGATGTTCATTTGGTGAAGCTCTTCAAAAGTTGTTAAAAGAATTTAATTCCGTCAAAAACTCTTGTAACCGCGGCATATGAAAATTGGAAATTTTAGTAAATCTTTGATGTTGTTTTTTTCATAGACTACAAGGCCAAAGGCCTTTATATTTTGTAAAGAGCTTAATCATATGGTTCTCTGCCAAGTTTTTAAATATTTAATCTCTGGGGTAAAAAATGGCCCCGCCCCTGAGGTCCGAAGTTTGGAAAAATTCTTAATAAGAGCAATTTCAAAAGGCTTCTCCTCTTAAACTATAAGGTCTAGGATATTCATATTTGCTATGTAGCATAACTAGATGGTTTTGTACTATATCACAAAAAGTTTTCATCCAAGGGTCAAAAACGGCCCTGACTAGGGGTCCAAAAATTTGGAAAAATGCAAAATTTGAGTTTGTTGAAAAAAATTCTTCATTTTAAGGCAGAGGGCATTTACATTTTTAGTGTAGCATAGCCTGGCTGTTATCTATCAAATTTGATTAAATCATACCTGTAGGTTAAAAAACACCCCTTCCCTGGGTGTCCAAAGTTCGTAAAAATGCTCAATTAGACCATGTTCAACAGTCTTCTCCTCCCAATCTACAATGTCTAAGGCATTCATATTTGATTTATAGCATAACCAGATGGTTCTCTACTATGTTAGCTAAAATCTTAGCCCTGGGATAAAACATGGCACTACCCCAGAGGTCCAAAATTTTGGAAAACACCCAATTAGAGCAAAAGTCTTCTCCTTCTGAAATATAGGATGAAGGGCATTCATAATTTGGTATGTAGCATGACTATATAATTTTGTACTATGTTACAGGAAAATTTGCTCTTAGGATAAAAAATTTCTCTGCTCCTGGGATTGAAAATTGCATAAATCGCATTGAAAGGATTCTTCTTAAATAGAAATGGAGAAATTGCTTGCTTTCTCACAATGCTTTTTTAAACCTTTTTCCCTGAGGGTGACAAATTCTGGGATAGTTTGGTAATTCATTAAACAATGAAGGCATTCATTTTCATTTTAAAGCATTACTGGATTGTTTTGTACAAAGCCCAAAATCTTATATTTGTTTTATTTATTTTGCTCTAGTTTTGTCTTTTTTATACAAAAAAGTACTTTAATTTGCAGATGCCTCAGGTGAGCGATTTAGGACCATCATGGTCCTCTTGTTTAAATGACATCTCCTCCCAAACCACTGGGCCGATTTGAACCAAATTTGGCAGAAATTATGTCCCCTTTAAAAATAGCTAAAAGAATTGAAATCCGTTAAAAACTCTGGTTGCCATGGCAACAAAAGTGAAATTTTAAAAAAATCTTTAAAAATCTTCTCCTCCTGACCCAGAAGGCGTAAGCCTTGATATTTTGCATGAAACATCAGTATATTGACCTCTTTCAAAATAGCTAAAATCATTATCCTCGGGTCCCCAGGGGCGGAGCCCCAGGGCGGGGGGGTATAGGCATGAAGCATCAGTTCACAGACTTCTTTCTTATTTCTGAAATTATAATCTTTGGAAAAAGTTCTTTCCTTCTTTCAAATCAGCACTTAAGCCTTGGAATTTGTAATTTAGACTTTTGGATCCCCAGGTTCATAGTCTTTATTATGTAATTGTGGCCCACTTGTTTCATAATCCTAACCTTAACATGAAATAAGACTGTTGAAAGAAAAAGAGCCTTTATCTCAGGTGAGCGCCCCAGGGCCAACGGCCCTCTTGTTTTTTCATCTTTTAGGATAGAAAGCATTGTGGATACTGAAGAAATTGCTTGAGGCAAACAATTTCTTTATCATTTACAATGATTTTCAAAGCCTTTTTCTTGTGGGGCTTAAAATGGAGGATTTATGTTGGAATGGGTTAATTGTAAGAATTTTGACTTTCATTGGCTTGGCCATTTTCAATTTTTGATTATTGAAACTGGGAAAATTTTATCTAACAGATATTTTCGACCAACCTTTAATTAGATTTCTGGGAAAAAAAAAAACTAAGTTCAGTTGAAAATTATGTAGTAAAAAATATTTTGAAAATTTAAAGGGAGGTTAATAATGCTGCTTGGCTTAGTAACTTCAAGTAGAAGGGAGGTAACTTTTTCATGACCCAGTTAATGTTGCATTTGAGTTGTTTCCCTTGTTTTAAAAAAAGTGTGGAAGCATCTACAAGACAACAACATTTTAGACAAGTCCAAATTAAAATGAATTGCAGACAACATCTCAAAATACATTTAAAGTGGAAAGAAAAATCAGAGAGGGTATGACATATTGTGAGAAATTGCTTGTTGAAATACCAATTAATCCTTTTCCAAATATGTTTTCCCTGGAACAATTCTTGTAAATATATAAGATTTTGTGGTTATTAATTAAATCAGTAAATCCAGACTGATGAATCAGCAGAGTTAAAGGTCACACTTTTTTAAAAATAAAAGATAGATTTTGATCTAAAATCTCACAATTGTTCAATTTTAGACGACGTTTTGAAAGAAAGTTCATAAAGAAGCAAAAGTGAATTCATTTGCTTTAACTTCAAAATTACAGTTTGAGGTCATAGGGTCAAAATTTTACTTGTCCAGATGAGATCTCTGAACCTAATGGGTTAGTTTTAGTTTTGATATACTTTAACCCTTTCCTTTACAATCCTGCTTTTTTACTCTTCTCAAGATTGGAAAATGAAGAAATTACTTGTAAAAAGCAATTTCCTCATTTCTCACTGTTTTCTTCCCCAAAAGAAAAAGATTTTTAAAATTTCATCAACTTGAAGTTGTAGTCTGCTTTCAATTTCCACCAATCTTACATTTTGGCCGTCTGGTAATGGGTTAAGACGTGTTCAGTAACATGTGCTGCAAGTTGAAGGTTACAATATAAAGCCAGATCTTCCCTTAGAGGATGGAAAAAAAAGTTTTACCTATAACTAGATGCAAATTTTAAGACTCATCTTAATTAAATGGAGTTACAGACAAAAATTTAAAGGTTATAAAATTTTAGATCTTCTCAACTCTCTGGGTAGAAAACACTGTGGAAATTGAAGAAATTGCTTGTTACAAGCAATTTCATTTTACACAATGCTTTCCCAAATGTTTTTCTTGAGGGGCATCCAAAAGTGTCACTGTGTGGTAATGTGTTAACAGCTAATTGTTAAGGATGTACAAGTTTTGAATTGATATGAGCTTACTGATTTGGCATGAAGTTGAAAGAGATGAGGGTTCACTTCATGATGTTCATAACTCAAGGATCAATTGCGATACTATTTCAAGTTTACAATAAATAGACATTTGAACAATATCACAAATTCGCAATTATGCCTCAACAACTGTACTATGAGGAAAGGACTAATTGATCAATTAACATCATTAACTATCATCATTAACCTGGATCTATTTGACATATGAACATCTACTTTCTGCACTAAGCTGCAAGTATAGACCCTTACAGATTTGCTCCCTGAACTTATGGACCCTTACATAGCACAGTCGGTAGCGCGTTAAACTCCTAATCTTCAAGCCCCATTCAATCAATCAATCCCATACAGATTTGCTTCCTTAATTTAAACTACACCAGACAAGACTGAATAACCCTTGTTTTGATGAAAAAAAAATCCTCTATAGAATTACTTTCAAATCAAAGGGATGGCAGCACTGCTAGCACTAATAGCTGGTTGATAATTATTTTAAGACTATATCTTACATTCATCTCTTGATTCACATATTGCCAGATGATAAAATACCAATTAAGCAGTATCATTGTTAAAACATTTTTCCTTCCTTTAAGGGAAAATCTGGCTTTCTATTATAACACTTGTTAACCCATTACCAGACAGCAATATTGCAATATTTAAGGTTGGTCCACATGCTTCTGGCCACAAATTTGGCAAAATAATGTTGTTTAAATTCTAAGTGAAACTTCTTGTCGGAGTAAATGGGCGGAGCAAATGAAGTAAGTTGGGGGCCAGCAATTCAGGTCAATTGACTAATTGCTGGCCCCGTAACAAGCAATTTCTTCTTTTTCTACAATATTTTCTACCCTACTACATAGTTACTTTTCAAATTAAATCTATTTAAATTTTTGATGCAAAATCTTTGAACTTGGTCTGCTAAAAATGCAGATAATGGACAGGAGATATGGCCCTTTGATGGAAAATCTTTTCAGCTCTTTTTCTCTTCAACTGTTCAATTGATATGGCACAAATTTCGCATGTACACTCACTATCAACCAGACATTTTAATGTTTCACTTCAATCCTGACACATTGACTTTTCTTGGAGTTATAGCCCTTTATTGAAAAAAGATTCTTTTCCAGTGACAAAATACGTTTCTGGAGTCAAGGGGAGTGGGGGAGTTATTAATCACAATTAGCGATAGTTTAGATTACCCTAAAAGGCAAAGATTATTTTAATTTTCTCCAACTTGAAATTATCATCTGCAATATCTCTCAGTTAACCCTTGTCATGCTGAACCTGGAATTTTTGGGTTTGCAGGATGTGTAGACCAAGATCAGCCTGCACATAAGTTGAGTCTGATCTTGGTTTACACCTCCTGCTTGTACTTTTCCTGCCGAAGTTGTTTATGAAATTGATTTGTAAAGAAATATTGATTTTGAACAACAAGTTCTATCAGTGCTTTCAGCCCTTTGATTTTAGAGCAATTGAGTTAGGTAATTTATACAGCATGACAAGGGTTAAGACTCCTATCCTAAAGAGGGGAGGGGGAATTATATCTATTCATTGTTCTCAAAATTTATGAGCTTAAAATGATTGTCTCCACCCTCGCTCAATTTGGACCAGTGAAGGGAGGTTTGCCTGTGGTAATGGGTTAAATATTTAATTTGGGTCAATTTAGTGAAGGATGATAAATTTAAATGACTAAAAAATCATCACTGTCATTTAGATATGCTAACCTGTCAAAATTGACATGAGCATAAGGGAGACAACTGTCCTATCAAAATTGACACGGGCATAAGGGAGATGACTTGTTAGTAAATAATTGCTGGATGACACAATGAGTAGCCTTTCTTTTCAAGCAGTTGTTGGATAGCCCATTTCTTGAAGACAAAATTTTGGACTGGTCTTAATTCAAAGAAGTTGCCAATGGCATTTCAAAATGTGCTAAAATTAGAAAATAAGTACCAAATAGATTACAAAAGGTTTTGAGAAAATAAGGAATTGGTTTGTTAAAAGCAACTTCTCCTTTTCTTACATAGTTGTCCATGATTTATTTTTTGTAATGTTAGAAAGTGTTGTTATGTGAAAATGGGACTAGAATTTTCAACATGGCGATATTTATAGCTGGTCAATATGACCTGAGCAACATCAAATCTACAAAACTTGATGTCAATAACTAGGTCACAAGGTCGACTTTAAGAAATACCTTGTTTGCACTGTATAAGCCTCATTTTAAGCTCAAATGACTTGATATATGTTCAAAATGACTGCTTACATAGTTTTTTGGCAAAGTTTTAATTTCGGTCAAAACTAGGTCACAAGGTCAAATCATAGAATTACTTTGCTTGCACTCTAGAGGCCACTTTATTCACAAATGTCTTCAAATCATGTCAGAAATATTGTCTCCAATGTTGCTGGGCGAAGTTCAGATAGAAATATATTGTTTGCCCACTAGAGACCACACTTTTTGCCAAAATGTCTTCAAATTTTGTCAGAATTTACATCACTGGTTTCTTGTCAAAGTAAAAATTTGGGTCACATGGGGTGAAAAACTAGGTCACAAGGTTGAATCTAAGAGATACTTTGTTTGCACTCTAGATGCCACTTTTATTTTGCCTAAATGTATTCAAATTTTCTCTGAATAATTGTCTATGTGGTTTCTTGCCAAAGTTTAAATTTGGGGTCACATGGGGTCGAAAACCATGTCACTAGATTTTATCTAAGATATAATTTGAATGTACTCTAGAGGCTTTTGGCTCCAATGACTTGATATTTGGTCAGAATGTTTGTTTCATGATTTCTCAGTGAAATTAGACTTGTGGTGAAAAAATAGGTCAAATATAGAGGCCATATTTTTTTGCTCTCGTTACTTTCTATTTGGTCGGAATTATTGTCTCTATGGTCTCTCAATAGAGGTCAAAGTTTGGTCAATGGGGTCAAAAACTAGGTTTCTAATTCAAATCATAGAAATACCTTGTTTGCACTCTAGATGCCCCATTTTGGGTTCAAATTGCATAATATTTGGTCAGAATGTTTGTTTCAATTTAAAAGTCAAGTTTGATATTTGGTCACATTAGGTCAAAAACTAGGTGACTAGGTCTTATCTAAAAAGATCTAATTTGCAATGTACATGTTACTTTTCCTGCTTAAATAGCTTGAAACATTGTAAGAATGTTTGTTCTTTACTTCTTTGACTAGATTTGATTAAGGGTCACTTTTGTGGCAAAATTATTCTCTTGGTACTTATGCAGTCATTGACTTGGGTGAGCCCTTCAAGGCCAATAGGCCTCTTGTTCTGATTTTACTAATAATTAATTCTCTCATTTTGGAAGGTGTTAAATTTGAAGACCAGAAATGTTAATCCATTCCTGAATAATGACGACTTCTGATACCCCTCAGGAAAAAAATATTGGGAAAACATTGTGTAAAATAAAGCAATTTCTTCGTTTTACCTCCAAAGATTAAAATTTGCAAAATTCCATAAGTTTTAATCCATTACCAAATGGCTAAATTTTTGACTGGCCAAAATTGAAAGAAGTTGCAGCGAAAATTTAAAGTTTATCAAATTTTAGATTTTTAACTTTCTGGGTAGAAAATATTTTGGAAAATGTGCAATTTTTTATTTTTCTACAATGTTTTCTCAAGTTTTTTTCCTTGGGAGGCGTCTAAAAGCATCACTGATTAGGAAGGAGTTAAATTGTCGCCTGCAACTGCTTTCAGTTTGGTAATAGGTTAAATAGGGTCTAAAGGTAATGACCATCTCAATATGTGATAATGTTCTACATGTGGTATTTAATGGTTCATTACCGATCAAGCAAGCCTTATTACTGTCAGATCTTGATGAATGTAGACTGCATGTTGGTGTAGTTGTGAAAGTCTGTCTATGGATCTAATATTAATGTGTCCGGTAATGAGTTAACTCTTGTCATGCTAAAAAAACAGCGTGAAAATCAAACAGGCAAAAGTACTGAAAGCACTACCTGTAGATTTATATTTAATTTGAAAATATTTTTTTTTAAATAACCCTGGAATAAAAGGGACAAGCAGGTGGTAAAGAAAAAGATCAGACTGCACTTATGTGCAGGCTGATCTTTGTCTTTACCTCCTGCCAAACAGGAATATTCGGGGATCAGCATGACAAGAGTTAATTTCTATGTGATATTATAAGAAAACACCTGAAAAGGGACCATCTAGGGATTTTAAAAATTCTCTAAAAAGTGATCTTTATGATACAGAGGAGCTCTATCAGGTTTGGTTTTGTAAAGTATGTACCATGCTAATGATTTTTTTTTTGTTCCTGCACGGAAATTTTTTGGGGCAGGCATAATGTTTAGTCTGTAGGGCAGTCTGTATGCAAGCAGTAAACTTAACACTTTGCCCTTATTCATACACTGTTGAAGATACATGGCTCATATTTTAATAACCCCGCATCGAAAGATCGGGGGCATATTGTTTTACCGTTGTTCATCTGTTTATTGTCTGTAGGTCTGTTTGTTTGTCTGCAAAACTTAACATAACATAAAAACTTAACATTACCAATTACTACCAGCCTATTCAAGATACAATGCTCATATTTGGCATGATGATACATCTCCATAATACGCATCTCTTCATGTCAAGGTCAAGGTCATGTGATAAGGTCAAGGTCACAAACCAAGGTCTAACGAAACCTTTTGACGCCCCCAAAGTAAAACAATTGGGTATATATTGTGGAAAATGAAGAAAGCAATTTCTTAATTTTTCTCCGTGTTTTCTACTAAGAAAGTTGAAGAAAGTTGAAAAAATCTAAAATTTCATAAATTTTAAATTGTCATCTGCAACTCCTTTCAATTTGGAAAGGTCTAAAATATTAATATCTAGTAATGGGTTAATTCAGGCCTTTTGAGTGATATAGGCCCTAAAGTGCTATTGGTTCAAATTTGGTGTAAAAACAGTTCCTTTTCCAGTAAAGAGGTCTGGCATATCAAGGGTAAATTAGCCCATTAGTGCATTATCCTGAGTTTTTATGCCCCTAAGGAATGTTATTGGTTAAACTTTAGGCAAAAATGAGAAATTAACCCTTGTCATGCTGAACCTGGAATATTCCCGTTTGGGCAGGAGGTCTAGACTAAGATCAGACTGCACATAAGTGCAGTCTGATCTTGGTCTACACCTCCTACTTGTAATTTTCCTGCCAGAGAAGTTATGAAATTGATTTTCCAAAGAAATATTGATTATTGAACAACAAGTATTGTCAGTACTTTCATCCCTTTGATTTTAATGCAATTCCGTAAGGGATTTTATACAGCATGACAAGGGTTAATAGTGACCAAATTTTCTTTCATATTTACCCTTATTCATACACCAAAATATTAATATGGCTTATATTTGGGAAATAGGTTCCATGCATTGTTAGACGTCAGCTAGCTGTAAGGATAAGGTCACCCATTAAGGTCAAGCTCACTAATTAAGTTCAGCTTAACACCCAAATTGACATTTGCTGTTATTCAAGATACATGGCTCATATTTGGGACATAGATTCCTTACATTGATAGGTGACAGTTGGTTGTACTGTCAAGGTCGACCAGGTTTCTTATGAAGGACACATTTATTTGAAGGCTGTTGGGAGGCACGGTGTTTAGTCTGCAATTTTATTTATTTTTTTTTTAATTTGCTGTCTGACAAAAAGTTAACCCTTTACCACATATTCCTAGTTTTTTTACAGCTCTCAAATGAATCTTGGCTTTGGAAAACATTGTGGAAAAGAAATTTCCATGGTTGTATGGGAAAACACTGGCCTCAATGACAATTTCATTGTTTACACTCTAGAGGCCACAGTTTTGGATTTATCTTCATGAAATTGGTTATAATTATGTGACCCGGTTGCAATTCTTTAAAAGCAGATGATTCAGGTGAGTGATTGGGGACCATCATGGTCCTCTTGTTCACAATGATTTCTTCATAGAATGATAGAGATATTTGAAGTTCAATCAACTTAACCCTTGAATGTTGAATTATAAATCCACAACAGAATTGCATTATAATCTCAGGGTTGTAAACACTGAAAGCACCAAATTTTGGGTCAATATGTATATTGAAAATTTATTTTAACCCTTTCCTGTACAATCCCTGGTTTTTATGTCCCTGTGATTCTATACTTGAGAAAACATTGTGGGAAAAGAAGAAATTGCTTGTAACAAGCAATTTCTTCTTATCCCACAATATTTTCTACCCTGTATGTTGGTTACTCTTCAATTTGCATTGACTTTTAATTGTCGTCTGCAACCTCTTTGAATTTGGACAAGTCTAATATTGTGAAAAACAGGAAAGGGTTAAACCCAAACTCTAGCTTAACCAATTCCCACGTAGTGATTCTTTTTGATGCCTCTAAAAAAATACCTTTGGGAAAAAATTTTGTTTAAAATAAAGAAATTTCTTCATTTTACATGATGTTTTCTACCCAGAAAGCTATAAATCTAAAATTTCAAAAACTTTATAAATTGTCATCAGCAACTCCTTTCAATTTGGACGAGTCTAAAATTTTGCTGTCTGGGAATGAGTTAAAAGTACAGGCAGGTTGTATAGACTAGGATCTGTCTGCACATATGTGCTGGCTGATCTTTGTCTAAACCTCCTGCTAAAGCAGGAATATTTCAGGTTCAGCATGACAAGGGTTAAAATTGTGGTCTGCAACTTCATTGAATATGGACGAGTCTAATTTTTTGCTGTCCGGTAACAGTTTAAGGAAGGATGTGGATCAGAGTCTGCCTCAGACACAATCCCTTTTATATCCTGATCACAATCTGTGGTTACCGTGGAAACCCATCCTTTTTGTGCCGCACTTCCTTATAGTTGACTGAAATCTTTCATGGTGGACTTTAGGGGAGTTTACATGGATTTATTCTTGTAAGGGTAATCTAATCCATTATATTTAGACTGGTCCAAAATTAATGAAGTTAGACAACAATCTAAAGTTGATGTAATTTTTGGGGTAGAAAACATTGCAAATAATAAAGAAATTGAGGTAGAAAACATTGTTAATAATTAATAATTTGCTTGAAAAGCAGTTTTACCACAATGTTTTCCAAAGCTTTTTTCTTGATGGGTGTCAAAAGTGGGATTGTGTTTGAATCGGTTAAACAAGTTTTAGACAACCAAATTTACACTTGTCTAAATGGAAAGAGGTTTTTCAGACAACCGCTGTATGTTTGTGGAATTTAAAAAGATATTCATTATATTCTTGAATCAATTTCTTATTGTTGAAAATGATTTTCTGGGTTTCTATCTCGAGAGTCATGAAAAAGCAGGATTAAGTAGGAATGGGTTAAAGTTCACCACCAACAAAGGTAGTTGACATTGTGCATCAATTTCCATTCTCACACAATCCGCCCTTTTTATGCCTTTCAAAAAAAAAAGCATTATATCAAGCAATTTCTTCATTATCCACAATGCTTTCTATCCTAAAAGACAAAAAAATTCAAATTCCAAACTTAAATTAAAATTAAACTTGAAATTGTCCTCTGCAGCTTATTTCAGCACATACCCATATGAGCGACGCTCCCCAGAAGGCGGTTAGTTGTTACAGGGGATAGCTCAGTGATACAGGATGAAACTGTTGAGAACCACGCTCGTTCCATAACATGTTCTCAATGGATAGCACCATCACTTATAGCCTTGGTTTAACCTTTTACTGAACAAACCTTGGATTTTATGTCACAATGATTTTATACTTGAGAAAACAAGAAGAAAAAGAAGAAATTGGTTGTAACAAGCAGTTTCTTTTCTTCCAACAATATTTTATACCACATAGTATGGTTTCATTTCAAATGTCTTATCTGAAAGAAAATTAGTTTGTGCAGCCCAGAGCTCCAACCTGTGATGTTTAGGTTTGAAGTCAAGTGCTCTTCCTACTGAGCTAATTGGGCTGACAATCTTGAATTGTTTACAAAATGATTTTTTTTTCAAGGGCTGAAAAGGATGAAAGTTTTCAGTTCATCCATCTTATTTCAGATGAAGAATTTTGCACCTATCAAGATTAACCCTTGTCATGCTGATAAAATCCTTTTTAGATTTGTATAAAAATCAAAGGACTGAAAGCACTGGTAGTACTTGTTGTTTAGTCAATACTTCTTTTGAAAATTAATTTCATTAACAACTCTGGTTTCAAAAGGACAGACAGGAGGTGCAGACTAAGATCAGACTGCACTTATGTGCAGTCTGATCTTTGTCTATACCTCCTGTTAAGCCTGGAATATTCCCGGTTCAGCATGAAAAGGGTTAATTTCAAAATGTTTGCAGTTGGCATATTGGATGTAATCCTAGATAAACAAATCAGAGTCACAGGGGCTCAAAAGTCCGTTTTATAAGGGTCCTTGTTAAACAAAATTCTAGACTGGCCGAAATTCAAAGAAGCTGCAGACGACAATTTCAAGTTGATGAAATTCTAATATATTTTTATCCCCGCTGTTTCTGCGAAGGGGATATAGTAATGGTCTCTGTCCGTCATTCCGTCCTTCCGTCATTAAACTTGTCCAGGGCATATCTCTGAAAGTATATTAGCAATTAACTTGAAACTTCATAGGTGGATAAACCTCATTGAGGAGAAGTGCAGTGCTCAAGAACCACAACTCTTGCTTGCATAATTTTGGTGTCATTGCCCTTTGTTTTTTTAAAGACTAAGATTTTGTCCGGAGCACATCTCTGAAAGTATAATAGCTTTCGACTTGAAACTTCATAGGTGGATAAACCTCATTGAGGAGAAGTGCAGTGCTCAAGAACTACAACTCTTGCTTGCATAATTTTGGAGTCATTGCCCTTTGTTTTTTTAAAGACTAAGATTTTGTCCGGAGCACATCTCTGAAAGTATAAAAGATATTGACTTGAAACTTCATAGGTGGATAGATGTCATTGAGGAGTAGTGCAGTGCACAAGAACCACAACTCTTGTTTGCATAATTTGAGAGTTAGTGCCCTTTGTTATTTTAAAGACTAAGAGTTTGTCTTGGGCACATCTCTGAAAGTATAAAAGCTATTGACTTGAAACTTTATAGATGGATAGATGTCATTGAGGAGAAGTGCAGTGCTCAAGAACCACAACTCTTGCTTGCATAATTTTGGAGTTATTGCCCTTTGTTGCTTTAAAGACTTAGATTTTGTCTGGGGCATATCTCTGGAAGTATATTAGCAATTAACTTGAAACTTCATAGGTGGATAGATGTCATTGAGGAGAAGTTCAGTGCACAAGAACCACAACTCTTGCTTGCATAATTTTGGAATTATTGCCCTTTGTTGTTTTAAAGACTTAGATTTTGTCTGGGGCATATCTCTGAAAGAGTTATAGCTTTTAACCTGAAACTTAAAGGTGGATAGAACTTGTTGTGGAGAAGTGTAGTGCACAAGAACCACAACTCTTGCTTGCACAATTTTGGAGTTACTGCCCTTTGTTGTTTAAAGACTAAGATTTTGTCTGGGGCATATCTCTGAAAGTATAATAGCTATTAACTTGAATCTTCATAGGTGGATAGAACTTGTTGTGGTGAAGTGCAGTGCACAAGAACCACAACTCTCGCTTGTACAATTTCGGAGTTATTGCCCTTTGTTGTTTAAAGACTAAGATTTTGTCTTGGGCATATCTCTGATAGTATAATAGCTATATACTTGAAACTTAAAGGTGGATAGAACTTGTTGTGGAGAAGTACAGTGCACAAGAACCACAACTCTCGCTTGCACAATTTTGGAGTTATTGCCCTTTGTTGTTTTAAAGACTTAGATTTGTCCTGAGCTTATCTCTGAAAGTATAATAGCTATTATCGAACTCATTGACAAGAAATGCAGTGCCTTAATCTACCTGGGTCAGTTTACTATCAAGCTTTTTAGGTGGGGGATGGCCATGTCCAACATGGCTCTTGTGTCTGTTGAGATAATAAAGGATGTAAAAAATACAAGCAATTTCTTCATTTTCCACAATGTTTTCCAAAAGTTTTTTTCTTGAGGGGCGTCAAAAGGAGTGATTGTGTGGGAATGGGTTAACCAATTACCAGAGAAAAAAATTTGAGACTGATCCCAATTGAAAGAAGTTTTTGATGATGAAACTGCAAAAATCTCTGACATTTCAGTTTGAAAACATTTTTGAAAATGAAGATATTGCTTGTAACAAGCAATTTCTTCTTTTTCAACAATATTTTTTACCAATTATAAATTCACCTGGACCTAAAAACCAGGGATTGAACAGGAAAGTGTTAATGACCACTTTAGGATCCTATAAATATTTTATTTAACCATTACCAGATCCGAAACTATACAAAACTGAAAGAAATTCCAGACAACAATATTTAGGTTGTAAAAAATAAAAATTCCTTATCTTTTAGGGTAGAAAAAATTGTTGCAGTGAATAAATTGCTTGTTGCAAGCAATTTATTCATACTCCACACTGTTTTTTAAAGCTGTTTTATTGAGGAGGGTAAAAAGGTGGGATTTTAATTTTTTCTTGATGGGCGTGAAGAAGCAGGATTGAGTGGGAATAGGTAAAAAACAGTTTTAGGGAGGTCACTTTAATCACTAACTTCTGTCAGACAGCACAGTTTAAGACTTGACCTTATCAAAGGAGTTGCAGATAACTTGGTTTTTGAAATTTAATATTTTTTCAACTTTCTGTGCAGAAAACGTTGTGGAAATTGGAGAAATTGCTCGGTTAATTTTTTTTTCCTTTTACACAGGTTTTTCCTCATTGTTTTCATGAGGGGCGTCAAAGAGCGTTACTTTTTTTGAATGACCTAAAAGGCGTCATTACTCCTGTTCCCACAATTTTCTAGCTTTATACGGTATTCAACTTATTTCACATATTTGTTTTCATTACAGTTGCAGTTTCTCAAGCCTCTTCACCACTGTCTACATTACCTACGAGTCAGACTGGAGGGAAAGCGTCAGAAAGTGATTCTGAGCCAGGTGCTATTGAGGCTCAGCGTGACGTGTATAGAAGGATGTTGAACTATTCTAGTGCTCTAACGCAGCAATACTATCTCTCACAGTATGGCTATAATTACATGCAGGTATGATCATGTTGACCGATTAGCAGACAACAATATTCCATACTTGTCCAATTTATAGTGATGTGGAAACGTTTTGAGACTACCTCGAACTTGTCCCTTAAATTCTCATTGGTTCTTATATGTCAGAATTTTAGTAGCTCACCTGAGCATAACATGCTCACGAGGAGATTTTATGATCACCCAGTATCTGTTTCCTGTCATCCACAGGGCATTGTCCGTCCTCAACAATTTCTTCAAACATCTTCTCCCCCTAAACAAATCAGCTAATTTGGACCAAACATGTCAGGAATGTTTCTTTGGTGACCATTGTCAAAATTTGTTCATGAATTTTTTATTCGTCAAAAAGTTTGGGTATAACAGGGTGAGTCTTATTAGATGTAGATGAATCATGAAATAATTCTTTGAGAACTCCTCCTCCTAAAGCACTGGACCAATTTGGACTAAACTTTGGGTGACTCTTTCTTAACCCATTCCCACACAACAAAATTTTAGATTGGTCGAAATTGAAAGGAGTTGCAAACGAAAATTTAAAGTTTATGAAATTTTAAAAATCTTTATCTTTTGGGGTAGAAAACATTGTGGATAATGAAGAAATTGCTTGTCACAAGCGATTTCTTCATTATCCACAATGTTTTCCATAGCTTTTTTCTAAAGGGGCGTCTAAAAGCGTCCCTGTGTGGGAATGGGTTAAAACTTATTCATGAAGTTTTGATTTGTGAAAAAATGAGGGCGTGGCAGGGCTTGGCTTATCAGACTTGGAGAAATTATGAAATAAATCTAAGATGAGCATTTTGGCCCTGTTGATTTTCACTCTGAATTCTTTATGTCTTCCACTCTCACCAAAATTTTGCAAATGGTTTCACTTTGAAAATACTTAGCAATTTCAGATTTATGTGAGCAATCCATGGCCATTCTGGCCCTCTTGTTTCTACAGCTAGACTAAATTTCATGAGGTTGCCAACAATACTATTATTATAACTTATGAATAAATCATTGATTTGGTAAAAGAGAAAATATAGGAAATTTTGTGGAAAAAGAAAAATGGTTTTGGCATTTTTATCAAACAAGTCTATGACCACTTTGGATTGGAATTGAATATATGCTATTTCTGACACCCTTAGATAATGTAGCCCAAGGTGTCAGGTCTAAGGTCCTTAACCTTTTACCAGAAGACATACATTTAGAGCTGTCCAAATTGATAGAAGTCGTAGACAACAATTTCAAATTGATAAATTTGTAATCTCTTCAAGTAGGAAACAAAGTGAAAATTGTAGAAATTGCGTTTAACAAGCAATTTCTTCATTTTCCATTTTTGCTTTCCCAAACAGTTTAAACAAGAATGTCTGGGAATGGTTTAACCCATTCTCACCCAAACCCTCCTTTTTATGCTCCTCAATATAACAGCTTCAAAAAACATTGAGGAAAATGAAGAAATTCCTTGTTACAAGCATTTTCTTGATTATCCTCTATATTTTCTACGCCCTAGACAAAGGTTTTTAAAATTTCAAAAACTAAAATTGTCGTCTGCAGCTTCTTATAGCTTGGATCAGTCTAAAATTCTGCCGTCTGTTAACCCTTTCCTGGTTTTTGAAATTTTAGACTGGTTCAAATTGAAAGAGGATGCAGACGACAATAAAAATCCAAATAAAACCATCCTATGTGGTAGAAAACAGTGTGGGAAACGGAGAAATTGTTACAAGCAGTTTCTCCTTTTTCCACAATGTTTTCTCAAGTAGAAAATCACAGTGACGCAAAATCCAGGGTTTATCCAGGAAAGGGTTAATGTGTTAAACGTTATCATATTTCTTCGCAACAGGCTATTTCATGGTTACAGATGAAATTTTTTTGTACCTAAAAAGTTCACCTTTGATGGCCTTAGAGTTTCAAGTTATCCCTTTATTTTGGGATATATTCATTTCTACATGTATTTCAAAATGAAAATAACCCTTGGCACGCTGATCCCCAGAATATTCCTGTTTTGACAATAGCTGTTGCAGATGTATAGACTGAGATCAGCCTGTACAAATGTGCAGTGTGATCTTAGTCTACACTACCTGCTTGTTCTTTTAGTGTTGAAGAAATATTTGAACAAAAAGTAGATCGAAATTTGTCAAAAGATTGAAATTATGTGAAGATTGGATATATTTATTCAGCAGGACAAGGGTTAACCCTTTCCTGTACAATCCCTGGTTTTACATCCTTATGATTTTATACTTGAGAAAAGATTATGGAAAAAGAAGAAATTGCTTGTAACAAGCAATTTCTTCTTTTTCCACAATATTTTCTACCCTAATGAATGGTTATTTTTCAAATTAAATCAACTTAAAATTTTGTCTGCAAAATCTTTGAATTTGGACAGGTCTACAAAATTTTGAAACGGGAAAGGGTTAACTTGCCATCAAAGACATGAGTACAAAAATGTCCAATAGGTGCTTGGCATGCAATCTCAATCCATTTACTGTTAGAAGACAATGAATTTCATCATTTCAAAAGGTGTGGGACAGTCAATATGAGGAGTATATGAACCTTTGCATGACATTTTCCAACCTTTTCACATGTGTGTGAGCCACCGTCATAGTGCAGTTGGTAGCGCATCAGACTCCCAATCTTCAACCATGGGATGTCATGGGTTTGATCCCTGGCAGGGGCACATATTCTTTCTAACATTTGGCTCTCACCAATGGGCAGATAATCATAAATCTAAGTTGGATAGCAGCTGGAGGCTAGGAAAGGATGTAGTGGTGGTACTGGTGTGAGAAATACGAGGAATCCATTGTTAGGTGCTCCAGCCGCCAAGATGACTGAAATACTGTTAAAACTGATGTTAAGCCCCATTCAATCAATCACATGTGTGTGAACTGTAGATACTGAGGGGCCTAGACAGGCATTTAACCCATTACCACACAAGAAAACTTTAGACTGGTCCAAATTGAAAAAAGTTGCAGACAACAATTTAAACTTTATGAAATTTCAGATCTTTTTTTTTCTTTTTCGAAAGAAAACATTGTGGAGAAAGAAGAAATTGCTTGTGCCAAGCTATTTCTTCATTTTCCACAATGTTTTCCAAACCTTATCTTGGGGGCCTCTCAAAGCGTCACTGAGTGGGAATGGGTTGATATATTTCGAGGGTTAATTGCCATACTGTTCTACAATGTATGGACACTTGGGACATTCTCGCATTTTACCCTCAATTAAAGACGTATTGATTCTTTATCAATCTCTAAGGTCAACAGTGAAGACCATGATCAGACTGTGTGGATGCACAGACTGATCTAAATCTGTACTTGAATTATGTGTAATGTATGGAAACATTGAACAGAGACTCTTTTGTAATGAATAATGAGTTGATGCCTAAAGGTAAACTTGTTGATCCTTCTCCGTTTTTAGCTCACCTGAGCATGAATTGCTCAAGTGAGCTATTGTGATCACCTTTTGTCCTGCGTGAATCCGTCGTCCATCAACAATTTCTTTCAATAACTTCTCCTCCCAAACCACTGGGCCAATTTGAAACAAAATTTGCAGACATGTTCCTTAGGTGGTCCCTTTTAAAAGTAGCTAAAAAATTTATTTCTGTTGAAAACCCTGGTAATTGCCATGGTAACAAAGGTCAAACTTTGAAATAATCTTTAAAAATCATCTCCTCCTGACCTAGAAGGCATAGACCTTTGATATTTTGCATGCTATATTTAGCTCCGGGAAAGAACCATTTTTGAATGACATCTCCTCCTTAACTAATGGACCAATTTGAACCGAATTAGGCAGAAATGTTCCTTAGGTGGTAGTTAATTATAAATTATGGTTAGGCCCACTTGTATCATAATCTTTAGCATAGATTAGACTGTTGAAAGAAAAAGATTCTTTGTCTCAGGTGAGCACCCCAGGGTTAACGGCCCTCTTGATTAGGTCATGTGACCAAAGGTCATGGTGACCTTTTGAGATTGTGTTTCATCTGTTGACGTCCATTGTGCTTTCACTTTTTACATTTTCAACTTCTTCTTAAGAACCCTTGGATGGATTCAAACCAAACCTGGCAGGAAGCATCCCCAAATTGTACATGTCATTAAATTATCTCCCCTGGGAGCCCCATAAAGGGCCAAAAAGGGTATTATATTTAAAATCTTCTCGTCATGAACCGGCTTTTTGATTTAATTCACATTTGGTTTTTAGAATCTTTAGGGCAAGGACTATAAAGTTTGTCAAGAAAGGAAAGCTAGGAAGTTGGAGTTGGGGACAGAGGTTGGGGGAATAAGGTTACATAGTGAATACTTTGGAAACAAAGACCTACAGCTCTTAGCTTTGGTATATTGCATCATCTAGTAGACCTCTATTAAGATTGCAATAATTTTGGCCTCAGGGTCAGAATGAGCCCAATCCTGGACATCACAAGTTTTACATAGGCTTATATAGTGAAAAATAGAGAGGCTGAGAGCTTTGATGTTTGGTATGTAGAATCATATGATGGGACTTTTATCTGTTTTTTGTGCTCTCTGAACTCAGGTGACCAATAAGGCCCTATGGGCATCTTGCTGAAATTTCAGTGATCCATATTTAAAGAGGATGCAATTTGATATAAATACGTCCTATATTGAAGAAAATACTGTGGGAAAGGAGAAATTGCTTGTTTCAAGCAATTTGTCCTTTTTAGCTCACCTGAGCACGAAGTGCTTTGGGGGAGCTATTGTGATCGGTCATCGTCTGTCTGTCCGTCCGTTCACAATTACAAAAAACCTTCTCCTCCTAAACTAACCATGGAATTTCAACAAAAATTCACAGAAAAGATCCTTAGGTCATGCTCTTCCAAAATACTTCATAGAATTGAAATCCATGAAGAACTCTAGTTGCCATGGCAACAGAGTAAAAAAACTTAAAAAATCTTCTCCTCCTAAACAGTGAGGCCTAGAGCTTAGATATTTGGTACAAATCATCATCTATTAACCCTCTACCAAAATACTTCAAAGAATTACCGAATTCTGAAAATTAGCCCTTTTCTGTGTGATCCCTGATTTTACAACGAAATAAAGAAGGAAATCTTTGAAAATCTTCTTCTCCCAAACCATAAAGCCTAGCGCTTTGATATTTGGTACATATCATCAGCCATAGACCCTCTACCAAATTACTTAAAAGAATAAGCCCTTTTCTATGCTATCCCTAATTTTAGTTAGGAATAGATAATGATATCTTTGAAAACCTTCTTCTCCTAAACCATTAGGCCTAGAGCTTTTATATTTGGTATGTATTGATGTCTATACTTCAAAGCATTACCATATTCAGGAAATTAGTGCTATATGGTGGGATCATCAATATACCTAGGATTAAAAGAGAAATCTGTAAACATCTTCTCCAAAATGATTAGACAGAGGGCTTTGCTATTTTGTATATATCATATAGCCATGAACCATCATACTCAGGGGAGCGATTTAGGACCATCATGGTCCTCTTGTTAAACAAATGTTTCTCAGTATAAAATCAGGGTGATGTAAAATCTAGGGTTTGTACAGAAAATGGTTAACCAATTCATACTAGACAACGATATGTTAAACTGAGCCAAACTAATAGAAGGTGCAAACAAGATTTCCAAGTGCATCATATTTAGATGAAAAGTGTTAAAAGGGTTAGGAGAAAGTGTTTATTAGGAGATTTTGACATCGGATGAATAATAATACGGTATTCCTGGTTGAGTATTGACAATTCAGGATTTTTTGTAAGTATTGTTGAAATGATTAGATCTAAAAAACGAAATACCCGCCCTAGCTATAGCTCTGTATCTATATCTTTCAGGATCGTACGCTGTTCTCAAAGTCGGAACCAGCACAGACTAGCACAGTAACTACTGCGACTGCAAGTCACACAAGTTCAAACCATTCATCATTGAATCACAATAGCCGGGCACAGTTACCTAGTATTGACTCTGTTTTGTTGAATTTGTCGACAAAAAAGTCAACAACTACGACAGCTAGTGCGCCCCAAGGGTCAGGAACTCTTCCTTCAACAGCTTCCATCCATTCAATACCCGCCAACTATGGCCTACAGGTATGGGAACATAATTCATAACTAGTAGACAAAATTTGGACTGGTCCAAATTCATAGAAGTTGCAATTGACAAATTTTATTAATTATGTTGCAAGTGATTTCTTCATTTAACATAATGATTTCCTAATTGTTTTTAGCTATTGTTTTGAGAAGAGCTATAGTGATGGCATTTTCCCATCTGGTGTCCGTGGGTACCTCCATCTGTCTGTCCATTAACTTCTCTTCGTTAACACTCTAGATGCCACAGTTTTCATTGGATTCTCTTCAAACTTTCTCAAATGATTGTACCATCACAAGGATTGTCCTTTTTAAATCGGGTCTGTTCTGTCAAGAAACACTGGAAAAGTGGCCTGATGAAAATTTCATTAAAAAATCCACGCTAACACTAAAGAGTCCACAGATTCTCTTTAAACAATCACAGAATTATTAGCTCACCTGAGCACAAAGTGCGAGGTGAGCTATTGTGATCGGTCGTTGTCCGTCGTCCGTCTGTCCGTCCGTCCGTCTGTCCGTCTGTCCGTCCGTCCACAATTTCTTTAAAAATCTTCTCCTCCTAAACTAGCAGGCCAATCAAGCTGAAACTTTGCAGGGATGTTCCTTGGGTGAAGTTCTACAAAAGTTGTTAAAAGAATTCAATTCCGTCAAAAACTCTGGTTGCCGCGGCATGTGAAAATGTGAATCTTTAGTAAATCTGTAAAAATCTTTAAAAATCTTCTCCTCCTAAACCAGTAGGCCAATCAAGCTGAAACTTTGCAGAGATGTTCTTTGGGTGAAGTTCTACAAAAGTTGTTAAAAGAATTAAATTCCGTCAAAAACTTTGGTTGCCGCGGCATGTGAAAATGGGAATCTTAAATAAATCTGTAAAAATCTTTAAAAATTTTCTCCTCCTAAACCAGTAGGCCAATCAAGCTGAAACTTAGCAGGGATGTTCCTTTGTTGAAGTTCTACAAAAGTTGTTAAAAGAATTTAATTCCGTCAAAAACTCTGGTTGCTGCGGCATGTGAAAATGTGAATCTTTAGTAAATCTAAAAAAATCTTCTCCTCCTAAACCAGTAGGCCAATCAAGCTGAAACTTTGCAGAGATGTTCCTTGGGTGAAGTTCTACAAAAGTTGTAAAAAGAATTTAATTCCGTCTAAAACTTTGGTTGCCGGGGCATGTGAAAATGGGAAACTTAAGTAAATCTGTAAAAATCTTTAAAAATTTTCTCCTCCTAAACCAGTAGGCCAATCAAGCTGAAACTTATCAGGGATGTTCCTTTGGTGAAGTTCTTCAAAAGTTGTTAAAAGAATTTAATTCCGTCAAAAACTCTGGTGGCCGCGGCATGTGAAAATGGGAATCTTTAGTAAATCTGTAAAAATCTTTAAAAATTTTCACCCGCTAAACCAGTAGGCCAATCAAGCTAAAACTTTGCAGGGATGTTTTTTAGGTGAAGCTCTTCAAAAGTTGTTAAAAGAATTTAATTCCGTGAACTCTTGTAACTGCGGCATATGAAAATGGGAAATTTTAGAAAATCTTTGTTGTCTTTTTTTTAACAGACTACAAGGCAAAAGGCATTTATATTTTATATAGAGCTTAATCATATTGTTCTCAACCAAGTTTTTTTAAATATTTAATCTCTGGGGTCAAAAATTGCCCCGCCCCTGAGGTATGAAGTTTGGAAAAATGCTTAATTAGAGCAATTTCAAAAGACTTCTCCTCTTAAACTATAAGGTCTAGGATATTCATATTTGGTATGGGGCATAACTAGATGGTTTTGTACCATATCACTAAAGGTTGTCTTCTTCAGGTCAAAAAAAGCTCTGCACTAGGGGTCCAAAATTTGGAAAAACGCAAAATTTGAATATGTTAAAAAAATTCTTCATTTTAAGGAGGAGGGCATTTATATTTTGAGTGTAGCATAGCCTGGCTGTTATCTATCTGTTTTGATCAAATTATGCTTGTAGGTTAATAAACACCCCTTCCCTGGGTGTCCAAAGTTAGTAAAAATGCTCAATTAGACCATGTTCAATAGTCTTTTCCTCCCAATCGAAAAAGTCTAAGGCATTCATATTTTGTATATAGCATATCCAGATGGTTCCCTACCATGTTAGCTAAAATTTTAGCACTGGGATAAAACATGGCACTGCCCCAGAGGTCAAAAATTTTTGAAAACGCCCAATTAGAGCAACATCAAAAGTCTTCTCCTTCTAAAAAATAAGGTGAAGGGCATACATATTTGGTATGTAGCATGACTAAATAATTTTGTACTACATAACAGGAAAATATGCTCTTAGGATAAAAAATGTCTCTGTTCCTGGGGTTGAAAATTGCGTAAATTGCATTGAAAGAATTCTTCTTCTTAAAAATAGGTTCCAGAGCATTTACATTAAAAACAAAGGATAACATTATTGTTATCTACCATGTTAATATCCTTTTGACAAACATGGCCCTTCCCAAGGCATCCAAGGATATGAAAAACGCTCAATAAGAGCATGTTCAAATATTTTCCACTCCTCATGTATAAGTTGTAATGCATTCATATTTTGATTTATAGTACATCCAGATTGTTCTCTACCAAGGTTGCTAAAATTACACCCATTGAAGTTGCAGACAGTAATTAGAGTTTGATTGAAATCTAAATACAAAGAATTTCAGGTAGAAAACACTGTGAGAAATGGATAAATTGCTTGTCACTCCCTTTCTCACTATGTATTTTTCAAACCTGTTTTCCCTGAGGGTGACAAATTCTGGGATAGTTTGGTAATGGATTAAACTATAAAGCCAAAGGCATTCATTATTATTGTAAAACATTACTGGATTGTGTTGTACAAAGCCATAAATCTTGAATATCTTTTATTTATTTTGCTCAAGTTGTGTCTTTTTTATACTAAAAAGTACTGTAATTTGGAGATACCTCAGGTGAGCGATTTAGGACCATCATGGTCCTCTTGTTGTACCATTGTAAGGATCGCCTCTTTCGTAATTGGGTCAGATCTGTCAAGAAACACTGGAAAATGGGCCCTATTAAAATGTATTTAAAAATCTATTGAAATCCTCTTTAACACTCTTGAATCCACAGTTTTCAACGAATTCTCTTCAAACTTTCACAGAATGATTGTACCATCAAAAGTATCGTTCCTTTTGAAATTGGGTTGTCTAGAAATACGGGAAATGGGGCCTTATGAAAATTTAATGAAGAAATTCTTGTTAACACATTCATATCAACATTTTTCACCGGATTCACTTCAAACTTTCAAAGAATGGTTGTACTGATTGTTTCTTTCAAAATTGGGTCTGATCTGTCATGAAACACAGGAAAAAGAGCCTTATGAAAATATCGATTAAAAAAGGTTCTTAGTAAATGCAATAGAGTCCACAGATTTCATCAGATTGTCTTTACACTCTCACAGAATGATTATACTACCATAAGGATTTCGAAATTGGGTCTAATCAATCAAGTAAAATGGGAGTATCAAAATTTAATTAAAATATCCTTGTTGATGCATTAAAGCCCACAGCTTTGATTGGATTTTGTTCAAACTTACACAGAATGTTTGTTAGATCGAGAGGATCATTCGAAATGGGGTCTGAACTGTCAAGAAACAAAGGAAAGGGGTCTAAAGAAAATTTCCATTAAAGATCCTTGTTACCAAGTCAACAGCTTTCATTGGATTCTCTTCAAACTATCACAGTATGATTATGTACCATCATTATGATCACTGATGTTGACATTAGAAATGATCCGTCAGGTATCACAGGAAAAGGAGCCCATTGAAAATTTAATTTTAAAATTCTTATACCACAATAAAGTCAACAGTTTTCATCAGATTCTCTTTAATTGTTTACAAAATGATTGTACCATCATTAGGATTGTTCCTTAAGAAATTCTGTCTGATCTGTCAAGTATAATTGGAAAAGGGTCATTTCAATAATATCATTTAGAATATTCTCGTTGAAATAATTAGTTCTACTGTTTTCATGGTCTCTCTATGACACAGAATGATGGTACCATCACCATATTTGGTCTGATAAGTCTTGTATCACAGGAAAAGGGGCTGTATGAAATTTTATGACAAAATCCTCATTAACACAAGAATGTCCTGAGTCTTTATCAGATTCTCTTGAAACTTTGTATCATCATTTGGATTGTTTCTTTGTAAATTTTGTATGATATGATAAGTTTCCTGAGAAATAAAAAAAAATCTTGACAATTCAGTCCACTGTTTACATTGATTCTCCTTAAACTTTTACAACATGACTGTACCTTCATTAGAATTGGTCCTTTTGAAAGTTTATTCAGTAAAGTATCACGAGAAAAGGTGCCCTATGAGAATTTCACTAAAAATCTTCATAAACACAAATTAGTCCACAGATAACATAGATTGATACTAAGGAAAGTTCTTTTTGAAATGAAGTGGATCCATTATAAAACACAGGAAAAGGGGGCTTATGGATTTTCACTCAAAACTCAAAATCCTGTTTAAATGATAAAGTCTACAATCATTATTCGAATCTGTTAAAAATTTCACAGACTGATTGTAGGGTCATAAGGAAATTTCCTTTTGGAAATGGATTCGATCCATCATGATATATTGGAAAAGGGGCCTTAAGGATTGTTGCTCAAAATGATATTGGGAATAAAGCCCAAATTGTTATTTTCATTTTGTGCATTCTTCTTAAGCAATCGACTTTCTTAGATATCGGATAACTTTAATGCAAACTTGATAGCCAATAGAGTGTCTCAGCTCTCATAGGCCTCTTGTTCATACTTACTTGAGCACAATTTTGAGATTACAACTATTTTGTATGCTTGCCCGCAAAGTAGATCCATAAAATTTTACACAAAATAGTTTGAAAAATATTTGTTTTGTTTTGCTTGATAGCATTAAGTTATAAGGAATACAGGGAATATTTTCTATTTTCATCGAGGTATTGACCTAAAAACTTATTGAACTAATTGACCTATAGCTAGTAAGTTTTATACAATTGTTGCCAATGATCCAAGAAATTCCCAAATTGTTTTTATATGCGGCCAAGGGTGGACATATGTTAGTATCATCTTCTCTGACTGTCTGTGCGGTAGTCTGTCAAACCATATATTGTCTGTCCATACATCTAAACACATTTCCTGCATTTATAGACGAATATGACTTAAATTTTCACAGGATGTTCCTAGTTACGTGACCTTGGGCATATTGGGGCCCCAAGCATATTGGGCATATTGGGGCCCCAAGCATATTGAGCATGGGATTTGTAATTTTTAGGCTACTAGACTGAAAAAGAGGGGTTAATGCAAAAGAGCAGCATATATTGTGACTATATTGTGACTATGGCACTCTTGTTGAGTCATGTAGGTCAACTGTGCTACTTGAGTAACAAATTGCTGTCGGCTTTGCAATGATTCTAGTTCTATTTAAACCTGCAGGCCCTTGCAAATGCTGCTATAGAAGCAGATCCAAAAGCCTTCTCAGAAGCTGAACCCGATAGAAAAGATGGCCAGAAATCAGAACTAGAAGATATAACAGATACTGACGACAGTAACACCATGTCTCCGTCAGATGGCAGCACCGGGCATATAATGTCTCCGTCACGTAACACGTACGGGCATTTAATGGATAATCCACCTATAAGGTAGGTTGAATTTCCATTATGAAAGAGAGTTAACTCATTCCCACACACTTACATTTTTTGACACCCCTTAAGAAAAATGATTGGGAAAACATTGCGTAAAATGAAGAAATTGCTTGTAATAAGCAATTTCTTCATTATACCCAATGCTTTCTACCCAGTAAGTTGAACAAATCTAAAATTTCATAAACTTAAGATTGTCATCGCAAGTCAGTTTGGACTTGTCTAAGATTTTATCATCCGGTAATGGGTTAATGCAAAATATCAGTGTATGTAAGTGAGAACAAGTACAAATTAGTATAGAAACTATTGCAAGAAATGCAGAAATTGCATCTTATATTTTCTTCTTTACTCAATGTTTTTCTTGAAAATTTTCACAGTTTGGATAAGTCTCCAATTAGGTAGGTTTTACAAGGTGATTGATATTCAAAAAAGAATTATTTAGGAGAACAGCAGAACTTTAGGGGAACCAAGAGTTTTGTGATGGGAGCAAAAGAATTTTGGGAGGAAAGGGGGGACAACAAAATTTTGGGAGGGTAAAACAATAAAAGAGGGGTAGTGGAGGCATAGAACTGAATGGGGAGCAATAGAAGCTTGAGGGGGGAGGACAGTCATATTTCAAATGGGGAGCAATGATTTAGATGGGGTTAGATGGGAGGCACATCTTTTTTGGGGGGTGGGGGCTGCATGTCAGGGGATTAAATTGCAATTTTAATCCAAAGACAGCAATTCATATTTATGTTTCAGTATCCCAGCAGCACACAGTCATAGTCAGCAGTATTCTTCACTTTACCAGACAAAATCTGCCGTCGGGACTTTACCCAGCATTCAGCATTTTGCTGCTCTTGGTAAAGCAACAACCTTGAAAAGTGAAGGAGGCAGCTCTGGGCTTCAGGTATTTATTCAAATGGTTCACCCTTGTTATGCTGAATCAGGATTTATCCTGTTTTGGCAGTAGGCACATATGTGAAGTCTGATATTAGTTTATACCATCTGCTTGTTACCTTTATGCAAAAGTTGTTTATAATTTTAAATTTTCAAAAGAATTAGAGACTCAGAATGTAGCGAAATTGGTGCTTACAGCCCTTTGGTTTTTATACAATTTTAACCCTTGTCATGCTGATCCTGGAATATTCCGGTTTTGGCAGGAGGTGTAGACTAAGATCAGACTGCACTTATGTGCAGGCTGATCTTAGTCTATACCTCCTGTTTGTACTTTTCCTGTCATAGTTGTTTATGAAGTTGATTTCTAAAAGAAATAGTTTATTTTTGAACAACAAGTTCTATCAGTGCTTTCAACCCTTTGATTTGACAGCAATTCAGTAAGGTAATTTATACAGCACGACAAGGGTTAAGAAGGATATTTATTCAGCATGACAAGGGTTAACATAAACTCATTGTCACTCATCAAAATTAAAGGTCGGTCCAAGTTGAAAAAAGTATTTTATACTGAAAGATTGTTCAAAGCAGTATTTACTACAATACAAGCCAATGGATAAGTAACAGGGCTCCACAGGGCTCCATGTTTTGCCTCAGGCCTGCTCAATGAATTATTTTCCACTGTTATACAAGCCCTTTCTGATGACTAAAAGGGTAGCTCAGTGGTTAGACCAGCTGACTGTTAATTGGGTTTTATTAGCGAGGTTTTGTTTTCGCTAATATTTGGGAGACACAGAGCTGGCGAATTCAGGGATCATGCTCAACCCATTACAATACGCCAAATTTTAGACTGATCCAAATTGAAAGGAGTTGCAGACAACAATTTAAAGCTTATAAAATTTTAGATTTTTTTAAACTTTTGGGTAGATAACATTGTGGATCATGAAGAAACTGCTTGTAACAAGCAATTTCTTCATTTTCCACAGTGTTTAGCAAAGCCTTACTTTTTGAGGCGTTTAAAAGAGTCATTGTGTGAGAATGGGTTAAATACAACCATTTTGTGAAGAAAAATATGGAGAGGTCAGAAGTAAACCATGGACTGTCAAAGATCAAATGACAAAATATTTATCTATTTTGGCATCATCCCATTTTTTTTCACCTTCTAGATGTAAAAAACGAATATTCAGTTTTGAGAACAAGATGAATCGTTAGCTGATGACAAAATTTTATAACCTGTCAAGTCCATTTAGTCTATGGAACACGGATATACAAACATAACAATGAAATATAGTTGAGGTGATAAAATTCTAGATGAAGACAATTAGACATCAAAGAGCTAAAAATTTGTAATTGACTCTTTATTGCATAATAGACTCTTAGAACCTTTAACCCTTTCCTGTTTTGGAAAATTTTAGACCTGTCCAAATTCAAAAGTTTCGCAGATGAAAATTTAACTGGGATCTAATTTTAAAAGTACCTATCCAACAGAGTAGAAAATATTTAGGAAAAAGAAGAAATTGCTTTTAACAAGCATTTTCTTCTTTTTTACAATATTTTCAAAAATATAATTTCATTGGGACGTAAAAACCAGGGATTGAACAGGAAAGGGTTCAATAAATTGAAAGCAGACTATGCGAAATAAATCAATTAAGACCAAACAATTTTAACTGTTTTCCTGTTTTGACACGTGATATTATTATTTTATCTAATTACAGTTTGGTAAAACTAGTATTGTATTAACCCTTATCATTCTGGATAAAATGCCTTCGGAAATAGCATTAGAATCAAAGGGCTGAAAGTATTGGTAACTCTTATTGTTCAATCATCAATATATCTTTTGAAAATTAATTTCATAAACAACTCTGGCAGGAAAAGTATAAGCAGGAGGTGTAGACAAAAATCAGACTGCACATTTGTGCATTCTGATCTTTGTCTAAACCTCCAGCCAAAACCGGAATATTCTGGGTTCAGCATGACAAGGGTTAACAATTTGATATGTTAGTGCTTTAAGGTCGTAAGGTTATATACATATTATGACCTTAAATCTGTTTTTTGCTCTTTCCAAAATAAATTTTACACAAACTTTAACATTACTTTGCAATCTATAACAATCTCAGAAGAGAAATTGTTATACTATGAATACAGAGAATAGGTAATAATGTTCTAAAATTGATTACCAGTAATCATTCCATTAGTGGTCAGCATCGAATTGGGCTGTAATCAGATATCAATTTTATTCTTCGTCCATGTAAATCCAGAGATATAGAAATTACCAAAGGACCATACAGCCACTAACAAATTTCATGAACTCGCTAATAAAAATCTTCGGGTCCTGCTCACTCAAAAATAAGACAACGCGATAATTACCTAATTTACAGTAATCTGAGATGGGTTTGAATATCAGTCGACAGGTCGCTGGCCCTGCGCACAGACATTCCTGTCCCTCGACAGATTTGCTGACCCCACCCACTGGTCTTTTCTCCTGAACAATGGAATCAGAATCTTAAGAGTAATAATACCTAGGAAGCCCATAATGGCAAATTGTTGTTAGTTATGATTGGACAATTGTTTGAAGTAGCATCAAATTGACAGATTTGCTGACCCAGACCACTGAGCTTCTACAGAAAGTTCCACTTCAATATTAACCCTTTCCTGTTTTGAGAAATTTTAGACCTGTCCAAATTAAAGGGATTTGAAGAAGAAAATTTTAAAAGAGGATTTAACTTGAAAAATGACCATTTAGTAGGGTAGAAAATATTGTAGAAAAAGAAGAAATTGCTTTTTACAAGCAATTTCTTCTTTTATCTACAATGTTTTATCAACAATAAAAACACAAGGTTGTAAAAACCAGGAATTAAACAGGAAAGGGTTAATCAGTGTTATTTTGCAAACTTTATGGTCAGTAACAAGTAATAAAAAAAAGTGTGGTCGGCTGGAGACTTTAACAATGTAACTACAGCTTTAATTAGCTGCAGTTACTATGTTCAACCCCCTTCCCACACAGCAAAATTTTATACTGGTCCAAATTGAAAGAAGCTGCAGACGACAATTTCAAGTTGATTGAATTTTATTTTTTTCCATCTTTTTGGATAGAAAACTTTGTAGATAATGAAGAAATTGCTTGATACAAGCAATTTCTTCATTTTCCATAATGTTTTCCAAAGTTTTTTTCTTGAGGGGCGTAAAAAGGAAGGATTGTGTGGGAATGGGTTAAGACACCAAACCAACAAACACACTTCATACAAATGTCGTCCAATCTCAGAGTTCAAAGTTCACTCACAGTGGAAATGAATAATTTGATTGGTCAATTGATACTTTGATTGACATTCATGTTCCATCAATTAATTGACCATTTGCATTCATTTTGGTGAAGACTGTCACTTTAATGCTTTCATGTCCAATCCCTGGATTTTAAGTCGTTATTTTTATACTTCAAAAAAATATTGTGGAAAAAGAAAAAATTGCTTGTGACAAGCAATTTCTTCTTTTTTCAAAATATTCACTACCCTACTGAATGATTATTTTCTAAAATAAAATCGACTTTAAATTATTATCTTCAAAACAAAATCTTTCAATTTGGGCAGGTCTAAAATTTGCAATAAAGTAAAGGGTTAAAGATGAATTGTATATTTTCAGTTGCCTCTTGCAACTGGCATAAAACCATCAGATCTGGTTGCGGCAGCTATGAAGTTGAAATCTGAACCATCAGAAGAAAAGGAGATAGCTGATAGGGCAATACAAGAGCGGATAACAGCCCACCATCTCAATGCCGTACAGCAACAAGTAACAATTTCTTATAAAGTAAATCTTGTATTAAGTCACCACGGAAGGGACAATAAAAAAATGGTCTCTTACAAGAAAGGTTGTTTAAATACACTCTATTGTGAAAGATATGAAGGGTTGATTCGATTGCATAAAGAAGTTATTACAGAATTCTCGGTTAATCCTATGTCGTTGGAACTCATTAGAATTGTCTCAATGAGATGATTCTGTGTCCCAACAGCATAGGATTTTGTCATGATAGTTCCAACAACATAGGATTTGGTTACCATAATTCAAAGAACGTAGAATAATGATGCGTTTCTTTTTAAGAAAAGTGTTTATTTTGTCTCTAAGGAATTTCTATCAGAGTCATTTTGACCCTATGAAAAATTTCTAAGTGGTCAAAACTGAGATTTATTTCATGAGAACTATGAATTAATGTTAACTTCATAGCTTTAGAAGAGATCTGAAATAAGTGAATTAACATGAAAAAATGTCTGTTGAAACTTGTAATTTCCAAATTTGTATGTGTTTACATTTTGTGGTCAAGGAGTCAGTCTGACTTTCAAAGGCTAGCACATGCTCTGTCTCTGTCTGTTTTTGGATGTTTTCTTAAAACATATTTTGCTCTAATTCAAAGCTATTTAATTCATTCCCACACAATCTTAATTACCAGACTTCTAAGTGGACAAAAATTAAAAGAGTTTGATGAAATTTTAGTTTTTTCAACTTTCTGGGTAGAAAATATTGCAGAAAATGAAGAAATTGCTTGTTGCAAGCAATTTCTTCATTTAAACAATGTTTTCCCAATTCATTTTTGTTGAGGGGCATCAAAAAGCATCATTGTGTGGGAACAGGTGAAATTCAATTAAACAGATGAATATTTAGCTCGACTGTTTCGTACAGGTTCAAGATCTGACAGCTGGTGCCCTGGCAGCTGGCAACATTGATGCTGCAGCCCTACTTGCCAAACTACAGAGTGCAAACCTTGAGTCGGAACTGCAGAAGCAGATGGAACGCGTGTACGATTACGAAGAGTCTGTTCAATCCATGCAGCATGAACCCATGGAACTTACCGCAGGTACGAAAAATTGATGGATCATGGCTAGCAATCAAAGAATCAAACAACTAATCAAATTATTCATGTAAAACCAGAAGTGAAATTTGAGCTCAAATATTAGCCAACATTTGTGTGAAGCATTTATGTTGGTTTACCCTCAAGAAAATAGTTCTGGAAAACAATGTGGATAATGAAGAAATTGCTTTTTAAAAGCAATTTCTGCATTATCCAAATTATTTACTAATAAAAGAGACAAAGATATTGAAAATTTGAACAATTTGAAATTGTTGACTGCAACTTCTTTTAACCCTTTCCTGGACAAACCCGGGATTTTACGTCACCATGATTTTATACTTGAGAAAACATTGTAGTAAAAGGAGAAATTGCTTGTAACAAGCAATTTCTCCTTTTCCCACAATATTTTCTGCCATATAGGATGGTCAGATTTCAAATTGCATGCATTTTTCATTGTCATCTGCAATTTCTTTCAAATTGGACCAGTCTAAAATTTCAGAAAACAGGAAAGGGTTAACTTGGACTAGTCTAAAATTTCAATGTGTGGGAATGAGTTAAACGTATACAAGCGATTCATTATTTGATTGACAGCCGTGATCAATCAATTCACAATTTCTACCAACGCAGGATATTCAATTTTTAGCTCAACTGTCAGAAAGGCAAGCAAGCAATTAACCCTTTCCTGTGCAAACCTTGGATTTTACGTTGTTGTGATTTAATACTGAAGAAAACATAATGGAAAAAGAAGAAATTGCATCTAACAAGCAATTCATTACTTTTTTTTCCACAATATTTTCTACAGGAAATTTCTTCTTTTTCCACTATGTTTTCTAACACATAGAATGATTTCATTTCAAATTGCATCCAGTTTTCATTGTCGTCTGCTACCTCTTTCAATTTGGACCAGTCTGAAAGTTAAAAAAAACGGGAAAGGGTTAATGGATTGCTGGCTATGCCATCAAACACCAGCACAGAGTTCAACTAAGATAGCAAACTTTTTTTTTATTGCAGTCAGGATACTGACTGTAATCTAGGAAACACCCGAATTCGCTCTTTGCTTCTAGGAACCTGACAACGACCTGAATTTTTCCTTGCTCGTGAATTGATTCATAATTTCTTGTAGTATACTATCTGAAAATGTAAGCCTATTCATATAGAATGACCCTGAAAAGCCAAATCACTGAATGTGCGCAGTGATTAAGGTCACAACCTCTACAGGTACTTCTATTTATACCATCTTAAACAGTGTTGCATCCAGGCCACTGGATAGATGGAAACCTCCGGGTTTGTCGTTATGTCAAAAGTTAACATCATCAGAGACATAGAATAATGCATATTTATGTCTCTGACATCATTTAATCGACTGCCTTAACTTACCATCATTACGGATTTCATTTAACAAAAATGGGTATTATGTTCAACGATTTGTCGATCTTAGACATAGTCAAAAGTGAAACTAGACTGTCTCGGATTTTTTCGTTTATCATAACCTTCATTCTTACCATTTTAGAAGTTACCAGCTACAAAGTTTAATCCAGTTTTGTGCATGTGCATCTGTTTGGTGTAAATTCCCGATTCATGAAATAGAGTTCTTTGTTGATTTATTGTTACCGTTATTTTGACAATGCTGAAGAAATAAGACCAAGTCCATTACTGCGAAAGAGGTTCGAAGGTTGATCCATGTGGTATTTTCTCAACACTTCAATTACTCTAGGTACTCAACAACTCAAAAGTCTCCAAGGAAACGTAGCTATGCGAGATACTTAGATTTTATCCCTTTTGTCTACAGATGGAAATATTTACGTCGGTGTAAAGCTAAGTTCAATTTGATTAATTCAGACAACTATCAATAATAAAAAACATGTCTCGGGTGAAAATTCTAGCTTTTAAATATTTGCGTGTTCTGAAAGAGAATCAAAATTTGTAGACCTGTAGAAATGCAAAGATTATTCAATTTTGATAGACTGGGAAGGTAAGGGTAGAATTTAATAATTCTCCACACGCCAAATTTCGTCGGTTTCTGCTAAAATCGAGTAACTACAGTTGTTATCTTTCAAAATATCGGAGGGTGATGCTCCTTAAACTATCCTTTGTATATTTTGTCCGAATTCGACAATTACACTGTTGATCATGTCAGTTATGGGCCAGAAAATAGTTTTGGATTCTGTCGGGGGATTGAGAAGTTAGAAGTCTTCAAATGTGATTTGATAATAAGGAAAACTTTACAGACAAATCAGAGAATGACTTCAACTATCATACAAATTGTTAATATACAGTCCTGACTGCATTTGAGGCCGTTCAGGCCTTTGATTTTGGAAACTCGATGGTCAGAAGCATGTAATAAAATATGAAATGGTTAGTTGGCAATCTACAGCTTGATAGCAGTAGTAAGGTAGTTTGATTTGCAAAACCAACAAAAAAAGCCTACTGATGATAGATGCTGCAATATGAGAAATTAGAAAATCTTATTGATCTGGTCTATTTCAACAAGAATGAAATTATTTATTGTTTAACCAATTAACCACACCGCAAAATTTTAGACTGGTTCCAATTCAAAGAAGATGTAGAAGCAGGGCTCCAGAAATCCGATAAATTGCCGGTCTGGACCGAATTTTTAATTGCCAGACCGTTTGGAATCCCAAAAACTATACCTAAATCGGTCTGAAATTTTCATCAAATTTCACGTTGAAATATTGATAAACTCGCCCATCATCTATCAAAATTCACTTGAAACCGAAATAATTCAAGGGTTTCACACGTTACCTGCAGATTAAGAGATAAACAAGTGCCAAAAATCGATAATTAGTTTACAGCCGGCCAGTCAAATGCCAATCCGCACGTGGACCTAATTTGCAGTTTTACGCTTGACCGAACTCCGGGTATCGAGTTTTGTAAACAATTTGCAATAGAGAATCGGTTTGACTTACACACGTTAGAAGTCTTACCGAAATGGACATCTAATACTGCGTCGATTTAAATTGCCGTTACTCGTGAAACTAATTTCTTTTACTATAACATGGGGTACATATATGAATTGAGACATGAACAGGCGTCAATTGCCGTTCGTACAAAGATAGAATAGTTCAGCCCAACGCTTTTATGAAATTAATTTAACACAGGAAAGCGCGTGAAACTGGGTTTGAAATTTGTTTAAAAAAGTCACGTCGTTAATATATATTTTATAGTTTTTCATTCACGGTAAGAAACATAGCCGATAGAATTCTAACAATAATTTGAATTCCGCAGAATACAGCTAATTTTAATATAAGCGAAAAAGACAGCTTAATAATATCCCTAGTTCCATCAATAAAATTAAAACTTACTTCAGGGGTGGAAAATGTCCGAATAATAAATCGGAATCAACTACAATAAATAAATGACCGAGATTTGTGCACAAATTCTACTCTAGGAAAATAGTTCACACATGGGCGACCCACTCGAGATTGTCTTGTCGGTCTTTTTGATGTGCGTCACGACTATGCGATCCCATGGGGGGATAGAATGGGCTGACCCGACATTGTGACACCAGCTGTGTTTTTCCATCAACAGAGGCTCGTGTTGAAAGAAAATCGACATGACTGTGTTAAATTAACAGAACTTTGGACAACTAGCTTATGAAAAAATATATCATTACTATAATTAAATATGCGGTACATCTATCTTCCACTCGTTGAAGATTATAATCATCTTCGGAAAATTTGAAAAAAGAAGGCAACTACTGAATGAATGATGAACCCTTTCACGTACGGGAAAGGCGAAAAAAGTCAGGGATATTCATTTTTGTTGGTGGAGGGAGGGGGGGAGGTGTTTGGTTTTTTGGCGGCGTGGGGGAAGAGGGGCATTGTCCCAGACCGATTTTAATATCCAAATTTCAAGAGCCCTGTGTAGAAGGCAGACTTTGTTTGATTAAATTTTAAGAATCTTTGTCTTTTAGGGAAGAAAGTTCTTTCATTAATAAGGAAATTTCTTGTAACGTGCAATTTATTCATTTTCCACAATGTTCTTTAAAGCCATTTCCTTGAGGAGGTTAAAAAAGCAAAAAAAAGCTAATTTCAATATATGGAATATAGTGAAACGACTGGGAGAGTTCATTGTGAAAACAAAAATATTCTCTTCATCTCTTAACCCATTCCCACTCAGTGGCTCTTTTAGATGCCCAAAAGAAAAATAAGCTTTGGAAACATTGTGGAAAAAAATTGATTGATTGAATGGGGTTTAACTCCACTTTTAACATTATTTCAGTTATATCTGCGGCTGGAGCACCTAAAACTGGATTCCTGGTATTTCTCACACCAGTACTACCACTACATCCTTTCCTACCCTCAAGCTCCTAGCCTGCGTAGGTTTATGATTATCCACCAATTGGTGAGACAAATGTCAGAAAGTGCCACCACCAAGGATTGATCCTATGACATCCCATTAATGAAGATAAGGAGTCTGGTGCACTACCAACAGCACTTTTAAGGCAATATTTTTAGCTCACCTGAGCACAAAGTGCGAGGTGAGCTATTGTGATCGGCCGTTGTCTGTCGTTTGTCCAGCTGTCCGTCCACCCATAATTTCTTTAAAAATCTTCTCCTAAACCAGTAGGTCAATCAAGCTGAAACTTTGCAGGGATGTTCTTTGGGTGAAGTTCTACAAAATTTGTTAAGAGAAATTAATTCTGTAAAAAACTCTTGTTGCTGCAGCATTTGAAAATGAGAAATTATAGTAAATCTTTAAAAATCTTCTTCTCCTAAACCAGTTGGCCAATCAAGCTGTAACTTTGCAGGGATGTTCCTTGGGTGAAGCTCTACAAAAGTTGTTAAGAGAATTTCATTCCGTGAAAAATTCTGGTTGCTGCAGCATTTGAAAATGTGAAATTTTAGTAAATCTTCGAATTTTTTTTTTTCAGAAACTGCAAGGCTAAAGGCATTTATATTTCATATGTAGCTTAAACACACTGTTCTCTACAATGTTTTCAAAAATTTAATCTCTGGAGTCAAATATAACCCCGCCCTTGAGGTCCAAAGTTTGGAAATTGCTTGATTAGAGCAAGTTCAAAAGACTTCTCCTTGTAAACTATAAGGTCCATGACATTCATATTTAGTATGTAGCATTACTAGATGGTTTTGTACTATATCACCTAAAATTGTTCTCCTAGGGTCAAAAACAGCCTTGCACTAGGAGTTCAAAATAGGGAAAAATGCAAAATTTGATTAAGTTAGAAAAAAAATCTTCACTTTAAGGCAGAGGGCATGCATATTTGGAATTTAGCATAGCCTGGCTGGAATCTATCAATTTTGATTAAATTATGCCTTTAGGGTAATAAACACCACTTCCCTGGGTGTTCAAAGATTGTAAAAATGCTCAATTAGACAATGTTCAACAGTCTTCTCCTCCCAATCTAAGAAGTCTAAGGCATTCTTGTTTGGTATGACGCATAACCAGATGGTTCTCTGACATGCTATCTAAAATCATAGCTCTAGGATAAAACATGGCTTTACCTAGAGGTCCCGAATTTGGGAAATCGCCAAATTAGAGCAAATTCATAAGTCTTCTGATGAAATTTAAGGTGAAGGGCATTCATATTTGGTATGTAGCATTACTACATAATTTTGTAGCATGTTACAGGGAAATATGCCCTTAGGGTAAAAACATGTCTCTGTTCCAGGGGTTGAATTGTGTTAATGGCTTAATTTGAAAGAATTCTTCTTCCTAAATATAGGGCTTAGAGTATTTATGATAAAAACATGTCATAACATTTGTGTTATTGTTATCTACCTTGTAAATATCCTTTGGACAAAGCCGCCATCATAGCACAGTCGGTAGCGCGCCAGACTCCTAATCTTCAATCATGGGATGTCATGGGTTCGATCGCGGTGGAAGCACATATTCTTTCCTAAATTTGTCTCTGACAAATGGGTGGATAATTGTAAACCTAAACGGGATAGCAGCTGGAGGCTAGGAAAGGATGTAGTGGTAGTACTGGTGTGAGAAATACCAGGAATCCATTTTTAGGTGCTCCAGCCTCCACGATATGACTGAAATAATGTAAAAGTGGCGTTAAACCTCATTCAATCAATCAATCATTTTCCACAATTTTTATTTTTGCTCAAGCTGTGTCTTGTCAAAGTACTGTAATTTGCAGATGCCTCAGGTGAGCAATCTATCATGGTCCTCTTGTTTTGCTTATTACAAGCAATTCCTTGATTATCCACAATGTTTTCTATCCCAAAAGTAAAGAAATCCAAAATTTCATAAGCTTTAAGCTCCTCAGTTTGGACCAGTCTAAAATTTTGCTGTCTGTTAATGGTTTAATGTATAAAAATTATGCCAAACAGTATTCAGCAATTTTAGTGTCCTATTTACAGATGGAGGTTCACCTGGTCGAATATCAAGAAGAAAAAGTCGAGGACGGCCTACAAGTATTGAAAGTTTACGAGACCCTCTCGGAAGACAATCTTCAACAACTTCAAGTCTCGGTGCCAACACAAGTATCAGTGGTGATGGGGATGATCGTACCTATGACTGCGAGATTTGTGGAAAACAGTTTAGTCATAATGACAGACTCCGACGGCATCGGAAGATTCACACGTCAGAGAAACCGTACAAATGTGACATCTGTGGGAAGGGCTTCAAGGAGAAATGTAATCTGAAACATCATAGATACATACACACAGGTAAGTTAGTTATCAATCACCTGACTTGGGAACAAATTTTAAAGCGAGTCTAAATTGAAAAAAGGGGCATACCACACCTGATGGCAAAATTAAAGACTTTTTCAAATTGAATGGAGTTGCAGACAGCAATTTTAAGTTTATTAAGCTTTAGATTTTTAGCTCCACTGGCTGATAGCCAGTGGACTATTGTCATGGCATGGTGTCCATCGTCTGTCCGTAAACTTTTCCATGAAAAATCTCCTCAGAAGGTATTGAACGGATTTCAACCAATTTTAGTAGAAATAATCCTTGGGTGACCCTCTGTCAGATTGCTTCAAAGAATTTTGATCAGATGAAAAATGTGGCTTTAATGTGCAGGGCTAATTTCCATATATGGTTAAACCTTTGAAATTTTTTTCTAAATATCTAGTGGATAAATTTCAATAAAATTTCACAGAAATAATCCTTGGGTGACCCTTTATTAGATTCCCTCAGAGAATTTTGATCAAATGAAAAACATGGCTTCAGTGGTCAGGGCTTAATTCCATATTTGGTTAAAGCTTTGAAATTCTTCTTCCCAGAAAGCATTGGATGGATTTCAACTAAATTTGACTGGATTGATACTTAGGTGACCCTTTATCAGATTATCAAAAAGAATTTTGATCGGATAAAACATATAGCTCTTTATCATATTCCTTCAAAGAAAAAATTCATATCAGAAGAAAAACATGTCTTGAATGGGTTGGGCTAATTTCCATTTATGGTTAAAGCTTTGAAAATCTTTTTCTCAGAAACCAGTGGATTGATTTCAACCAAATTTCACAGGAATGATACTTTTGTGACTCTTTATTAGATTATTTCAAGGAATTTCAATCAAATGAAAAATATGACTTTAATAGGTGGGGCTTATGTCCATATAGGATATATAGTGAAAACTTTAAAAAAAACTTTAAAAATCTTTATTTCTTGGAAACCAATAGTTTGATTGCAAACAAATTTCACAGGAACTATGCTTTAGGGACCCATTATCAGATTTCTTCAATGAATTTGATTAGATGAAATGACGTATTCTATGGGTGGGGCGTATGTCCTTATATGGTGTATACCTAAACCATGGAAAATCTCAAAATCCTGTCAATGGACTTAAACCAAATTTTACAGGAATGATCCTCAGATGACCCTTTGTCTGATTTAATCATATAATTTTGATTGCATGAAAAACTTTGCTTTTATGGTTAGGCCTTATGTCCATATATGTTATACAGTGAAAACTTTGATAATTTTGTTATTACCTTTTCATCTGATTTAGTCAATAAATTTTTCATAATTTGTCTGTTGTAAAACAATGAAATGTTTAAAATGCTTTCTCTGGAACTCTTTTAAAAGAAGTCTTTGACAAGATTTATTTGCCAGACATGCGGAATACGATTCGTTTTATATGGATTTCCTGAAAGTACCATTTGCTTAATCAGTACATTCAGGTCTGTGGGTATGTTTTTCAGGGAATAACCTGTAAATGTGGCATGGGTTGAAAACATTTTAATCAGGGAGGTAGTTGAAAGATACATGACGGTGGCTTAGTACAAAAACATTATAAGTGCCTATACAAAGTAAAGATACTTATGAGGTTTTTATACTAAGCTAAGCATAAGTGAATAAATCATGTTATTAACATTTTCTATCATTTTGGTCTTGAATTTTTCAGGTGAAAAACCCTATAAATGTGACACTTGTGGAAAATCATTCAACCAGAGAAGCAGTCTAAAAACACACCAAAAAGTCCACACGGGTGAGAAACCATTTAAGTGTGAACTCTGTGACAAACCTTTCGCCCAAAAATATCTCCTCCGTCAACACATGAAAAAACACATAGAGATCAACATGCCACCCCAACAACAACAGCAATGACTAGGGAGCCCTTCAGTCTTCTCAGACGACTCTGAATTTGAAATACTATCTTTCGACGAGGATTCAGAATTTCTGCTAAAGGAAGTTGGTGAAGCCTCGAAACCTGAGCTTGACAGAAAAGTAAGTCATGTGACAAAGAAAAGTGATCTTGGTTTAGGGGAGTGTGTGAAAATCGGAAGTGTCAATACATCCAGAAAGCAACCGAAGTCAATGGATGGATTTAATCAAGATATTGATAAAATCGAAATGATTCCATACCAAGAACAACAGAAAGAAATACAAAAGTCAATAAATATGAATGATTCAAGTGTTAAACAACTAAAATACCTAGAAAGTTTTAAGAAATCTTGTCCAACTGATACAAGTGTCTGTCATTTGTCCGACAAAAACGATTTTGAAGATGTAGTGTTAAATACTGCTGAAGCTGTTGACAATAATGACGATGTTTTTGAAGCAGATCAAATAAAAAACTTTGGATTATGTCACTATGTAGCAGAAGATATAAAGTGCATGTCTGTTGATAAGAACAAGGAAAGCAAAGATCTTAGTCAAGTTCAAAACTTGTATAAAGATGCACATATGCCAAACATGCAGACAGATTCTGCAAAAACAAGTTATGATCTATCAAGAGATGCTGAATCTAAAGTTTGCTGTAAAAGGAAAAGTGTTGCACCTCTAGATGATATGGTTTCACAAAAAAAAATCAAAACTGAAATGTCAGAAAAGTCTTCTGTTGAGGACGTTTACGATTTTACTGATGATGAAAACAACTGTTCAAAAGAAGACTTTTCTTTTGAACAATTCGATAAGAATGTACTACAGAAAAGACGTGTAAATAAAGCCTTCAATAAGTCAAACACGTATCAACAGTCTACATCCTCATCTGATGAAACTGAGAAACCAATAGAAAATTGTGTAAATAATGTAAATATGGATTTAACCTCTGTGATGCCAAGCAAGAGGGAACCAGTAGTAAATCTGCTTCCAGTGGGTGCAATAAACAGGAAACCAGATTCTCGTATTGCTTGTGATATTAAACAAACTAAAGAACAAAGTCTTTCTAGAAAGGTCAAAGAACTTTCAGATTCTGGTTTCAGCGATGAGATAATGAAGGGAAGCGATGTCAAAATTGTACAAAATGTTAAATCTAGTGCTGTTAAAGATACATGTATCAAACTTGTTGATGATGATGTTGTTACTTTTCCTATTGACTTGTGTAAAAATGGTGAGAGAGTTATACAAAATGCTCGTTCAAACGTTGATAATTCTATAAGTGATACTTTTGCTAGTTATTGTTGTACGTTACCAAATGTAAATATAGAGAAAAGATCTGTACATGTCTCGAAAGAAGAAAAAAGACGTGAATTATTTTCCATAATAAGTGACTTATCATCTGTAAATAAGAAATGTGCTTTTGTTGAAAATGTAAGTGCTAATGTGTTAAACAAGAAAAAACACATAGGCAACAGTGAAACTGTAACTACTAGAGACATTTCTAACAAAAGCGAAATGAACAAGTTCCATGAAATTGGTGTAAATTGTCCAAACATAGACGCTGATATTGGTTTAAACTGTGTCCCATCGTGTAATATTGAACCATCATCTGAAAGTGCTAGTTTTGTTTTGAATCAATGTGATAAACCTAATGTTAAACTTAATAAATGTCATGGTGCTCTTCTTAAAGACACTAACAAATATCTTACAAACAGAATCAATAACTTAAATGAAAGGGACACCGTTTTATCTGAAGGAATTATTCTAGATAACCAAGTTCAAGATACCATAGATAACACAGATGTCATTGGTGAGCAACTAGGAGGTTGTAACTACAGCTTGAATAAACCTTTAGTTACGACTATCAAGTCAGCAACAGAAGATAAAGTAAATCCTTCTGTTTTTCATACTGGAAATAATGAAATGAAATCTAACAATTCAAATGATAGGAAGCAGTGCTTGATAACAGATCCTGGAGATGAAATTCCTATAAATGAAGGTTTACAGAACTCAGCTGAATGCTATATTAAGAAAGAGATGGTAGGTCATAGCTTGATAGTATGCAATGTTGAGAACTTTAGTTTGGATCAGTATAAGCCTGTCATTGTTCCCATGGCAACTGTGGAATATGGTTCAGAGATGTCAGAGAATCCTCATGGCTCCAGCCTGAGTAGCAGCGCTTCGGTTTCTGAATCAAGCTTTATGCAGGATATCTCGAACAGAAATTCCGATGATGACTCTTCGAATAACTTTGACGATGTTGACGATGGTTCATTGGATCTACATGAAGGCAATTGGAATGAAACTCTTAAAACTTTTATTCTTCAAAATCTTGAGGGTAGCAATAAGAACAAATTAGGAGAAATCAAAGCTACTGGCGATACAAACAAGAGACAAAGCGTAGAGGCGCTAATTGAAGAAAAAGTTGCTGAACAATATTTGCATCGTAATCTGAATTTACTGAGAAGAAAGTCTATTGGAAGTTCTGACGTTTCATTGACTGATAAAGAGCAAAGGAAGAAAGATCTTGATAATGCTCTTTACAGCGGTGAGAATTTATATAGTGATGAGTGGACTTCCTCAGATATCTTAATTCCAGCATTTACTGATTCTTTAAGTTCAAAATCAGAAGGCAATCAGCCTATTAACAGCAGTACCTTTAAAGATGGACAGATGTCAATCAATAGTAACATAACAGCTACCGATGATTTCTCAAAAGTAGAATTTCTGAGTGATAAACTTCATCTTAATTGTGTCTCCAATTCTGATGCTCTGAAAAAAAATAATGTATCTATTTATAGTAACAAACATCCATTATTTGGACTGAACCATTTTAGAGAAAATTTGCAATATCAAAGTAAGCCTTTACCGGCACATTCTTCTACTTGGATAAAGGGAGTTCCCTCTTGTGTTCCTGAAAAGAACAAGAGGGACAGATTTTCGAATACAGCCCAAAATCTTGATGATGATGATAATGATTCAGATAGTGACTTTTTGTTAAATCTGGTAAAAGGAGAAAGTGATTTATGAAGTTAATAATGTTACACAAAGGATGAAAATACAATAAATTGAATGGTTAAAGAACTCTGAGAGAATTTGGAAAAAGAGGTAAACAGTCAATTGAAGTAAAGCCTTGTATATATATTATAATTGATGCTGTGATACAAAATGACTTGGTTTTACTTTTATTGGTTCGTTTGGCAGCTTATGATGGATTGTTTGCCCCGCCCACTGAGCTCTGCCGGGAAATTCCATTTTGATATGTTAACCCTTGTCATGGTAAGCCCAGAATATTCCTGTTTTGGCAGGAGGTCTAGACAAAGATCAGGCTATACGTATTTGCAGTCTGATCTTTGTCTAGACCTCTTGCTTGTCCCTTTAAAGCCAGCACTGTTTTTACCATTAATTTTCTAAATAATTACCAACCCAAAATGAGTGTTTTCGGTGCTTTCAGTCCTTTGTTTTTAACATTATTTTTGGAGAAGGTTTTATGTAGCATGACAAGGGTTAAAATCTTTCAAAATCTATGGCCAGTAACATGTAATATAACAGTAAAATTATTGGTTGGTGACCTTAAGTTGTCACTACAGCTTGAATAAGCTGTAGTGATGATGTTTAAGTTACACACAAACAATAAAGTTTCACATAAATGTGTGCCAATGTCAGAGCTCAAAGATAACTTCCGGACTAAATGAATAATTTGATTGGTCGCTTGATTCTTTGATTGAAAGTCCCAGTCCATCAATTGGTAGTGATTTGAATAATGCATTTGGTCTATTATGATCATTTTAGCCATCCCCCTTGTACACTTTTGCTCGCAGAAGTATGATTCTTTCAAATTTGTGATTTGTCATGCAGGAAGGGACCATCTTGCAAGAATTATCAGCCTTGGCAGTCTGCCCAAATTTCTCAATCTCGCCAGGTTCAAAAAAAATTGCTTTTGGCAGTTTTCGTCAAAAAGAGTGGCTATTTACCTTTTTTTTTTTCATTTTTAGTGAAGACTTCTTTAGTTGCTTTGACTGGAAAAAGTTTTGACGGCACAGCATTTAGCGTAGTCCATTGAAATATTTTAAAATATAACAATCCCTCGCAGCAGTGAACATTTTTTCCCGGCAGTAGTCTCCCACAACTTGGTGGATAGTTTTAAATCTAAGTGGAATAAGCAGCAGCAGGCTTGGAAAGGATGTTGTGGCAATACTGGTATGAGAAATACTAGGATCAATGGTTAGGTGCTCTAGCCGTCTCGATATGGCTGAAATTGTAGTCTGTGACTTGATTTTGCCCCGACCTAAAATTTTGTTGTTTGATAAAAGGTTACAACAATCTCATCTCCATTGAAACTTTTTGTTGAACTAGACTTGGTGAATATATCTTTGACAAATTAAAAAAAAAAAGATTAAAAAAACTTGACACTGCAGTACTCCAAGTGCCTAAAATATACAATCTTCAGATGGTTCCTTTTTGCAGGTGACCTGTGGTATTCGTTGAAATAAAATGGTTCAAAAACTCTCCTTTTTAATATCCCAAATGTTGGTGTTTTAAATAGAATATGTGCTGTTTTTATATTCAATATTGTTTATAAGCTTTTAATGTTATGTAGCATACAATCCTTTCCCACAAAATCATGCTTTTTGAGGCCCCTTGATGTTACAAGCAATTTCTTTATCATCTGCAATGTTAACTACCTCAAAAGATGAAAAAAAAATTAAAATTTCAACAACTCAAAATTGTAGTCGTCTTTAAATTTGGACCAGTCTAGAATTTTTTGGTCTAGTAATGGGTTAACAATTTGATTCGACAGTACTCGGGCGGAAAAATCTTGGAACTGACACATTCATTGATTAGTTCCCCTTATTAACCCTTTCCTATACAAACCTTGTATTTTATGTCGCTCTGATATTATACCTGAGAAAACATTGTGGAAAAGAAGAAATTGCTTGTAACAAGCAAATTCTCCTTTTCCCACAATATTTTATACAACATAAGATATTTTCATTTCAAATTGCATCCAATTTTCATTGTCTTATGCAACCTTTTTCGATTTGGACAAGACTAAAATTTCAAAAAACAGGAAAAAGTTAATTCAACATCACAAAACAAGACTGGTCCAAATTCATAGATGCTGCAGACAAGAATATTTAGTTGATGAAATTTTAACCCTTGTCATGCTGTATAAATTACCTTACTGAATTGCTGTAAAACCAAAGGTCTGAAAGCTCTGATATAACCTGGTGTTCAAAAATCAATATTTCTTTTAAAAGTTAATTTCATAAAAACAACTCTGGCAGGAAATACACAAGCAGGAGGTGTAGACTAAGATCAGACTGCACTTATGTGCAGGCTGTTCTTGATCTACAACTCCTGCCAAAACCGGATTATTCCAGGTTCAGCATGGCAAGGGTTAATTCATTTTGTCTTTTGATATAGAAAACATTGTAACATTGTGGATTGATATTGCTTGTAATGATTTTGGTTTTAGGAAGTTTTTTCTTTTCTTGCAGGCGCCAAAAAGCTTGATTGCGTGGGTTTTGGTTAATTCATTCCACAATGTTTTCTACCAAGGAAGACAAAGATTTTTAAGATTCTACAAACTTTAAATATTTGTCACAACATCTTTAAATTAGGACCAGTCTAAAAGAAATTTGTTTGGTAATGTGTCAAAAGCAGTAGAAGCCCACTTTTTCAGGACCCTCAAGATAAATGAAAACATTGTTGACATTGAAGAAACTGCTTGTAATAAGCAATTTCTTCAATGTCAACTATGGTTTCTACCCCTAAGATCTTTTAAATGTTATCAACTAGAAGTTGTCATCTACAACTTCTTAGATTTTGACCCTGTCTAAAACTTTGTTTTGTGGTTATGATTTAATAATTTTTTTAGTCTTTTGAATGGTTTCACAATTTTTTTCTGCCATTTTTGTTTGACAACTCTAAAGTGTCCTATATTACTAATGCATGTAACAATTTGGTGAAACTTATCAAAACACATCTTCAAAATTTGGAAGGATTAATACAGATGTATATGAAGGGCCTATATTTTTAAACAGAATATATTAAAATGCTGTAGAAACTGCATTGTCAAGTTAGAAAATAATACAAAGCAATAAAATATTAACTTTAAATTATTGAATTCATTACCAAACAACCCGATTTCTGACTGGTGCAAATTTTTGCAATGATTTTGCACTATTCTCTCTATTTTCATTTACAAACCTTTACTAGGTTCCTAGTCTATGATTTATACAGACTAGATGTCTTTAGTTCAGTTTCTCCTCGTATATTTGTTTTTGAATAGACTGGGTGTAACATTATGCTACATTTTCTTAGTTCTTTAGAAATATGTTTTAAAAAGACTGGATACTAGTGATTGATGAAACAGAATTACATTCCCTCGAGACGAGACAAAGTATTGACATTAAAGGGAGGTAATTCATGTCTATAAAGTCTGGTCTCTAAACTATTGTTCATAACCAATGCTGTTTTGTATCAATGTAATGGTTTCTGTTACATGCTAAGTATTAGATATATTTTTTGTGTGCTATTAGTTATAAATGATAAGATTTGTTCACATATCGCATGTAGTCGCATTTTTATTGGTGTCCATTAATTCTGCTGTTTTAAAAACATAAGTTGAGATATTGTCCTAGCCATGTGATCTGTATCTCTTATAATTTGAGCATGTTTATGACATTTGCAATAATTGATGGACCAATGCTGACTATCAAAATATAAATTGACCAATCAAATCATCTATTTGAACTTTGAACACTTGTTATGCTGAACCCGGAATATTCAGATTTTAACAGGAGGTCTAGACAAAGATAAGACTGCACATAAGTGCAGTCTGATCTTAGTCTACACCTCCTGTCTATCCTTTTGAAAACAGAGTTGTTTATGAAATAAATTTTCAAAACAAGTATTGGCAACTGAACAAGTTTTACCCTTGCTTTCAGCCCTTTGATTTCTATACAATTCTGAAAAGGATTTATTCAGCATGACAAGGGTTAATGTCTAAGTTGAACTTCCTGTCAGAGGTCAGTTGAAGTGGCCAGCGAAAAAGATATTTTGCAGTCTGAATTATTGTGTATAGAATAATCATAAATCTTCTACAACTTTTGAGTCAGTAACTATCTGCACAGTGTGTTGTGAAGACTCTGATCGGGCTGTGGGAATATACAAGCTGATCCCTGACTTTTCCTGGGCCACCGTCATAGTGCAGTTGGTAGCGCGTCGGACTGTCAATCTAGAAGTCCCGGGTTCGATCCCCGACGGCGGCACTCATCCTTTCCGACTATTTGTCTCTCACCAATGGGTCGATAATCGTAGACCTATGTGAGATAGCAGCTGGAGGCTAGGAAATGATGTAATGGTAGTACTGGTGTGAGAAATACCAGGATTCCATTGTTAGGTGCTCCAGCCGCCGCGATATAACTGAAAGATTGTTAAAAGCGGCATAAAACCCCATTCAAACAAACAAACTGACTTTTCCTGGTTCACATGTGCAATTTACCGTTTGCTGACACCGTTCTATCACTCTGTTAGCCACGCCCACTGACTCCTGCTTCATGCTGAGCCCGGAATATTCTGGATTTTGCAGGAGGTGTAGACTAAGATCAGACTGCACTTATGTGCAGGCTGATCTTAGTCTACACCCCCTGCTTGTATTTTTCCTGCCATGAAGTTGATTTCTAAAAGAAATATTGACTTTTGAACAACAAGTTCTATCAGTGCTTTCAGCCCTTTAATTTGACAGCATTTCAGTAAGGTAGTTTATACAGCATGACAAGGGTTAAATAGCATTATTTTTCAAAATTTATAGCCCGTGTCACGTAAAAAAAAGAGTAGAATAATTGGTTGGCAGCCTAAACATCATAAGTACAGCTTGAATAAGCTGTAGTTATGATGTTTAAGTCGTCAAACCAACAAAAAAGGTAATCAAAAATGGCGACCAGTGTCGGAAATTAAAACTTATATCTGGTCTATGTGAAGGATTTCATTGGTCAACTTGTTATAAGACTGACAGCTGCAATCAGTCAATTATTGGCAAAGTCATGTACATTCCCTTTTTTACGTCCCTGCTTGTTGTTTTACTCTATTCCATCTATTGTCTGTCCATCTGTCTGTCTGACAAATAATCATTCTTAGATAAATTTTTGCTTACTTAAAGAATATGGAAGATACTGTGCTCATATTTGGTATGAATGTAACTTTACTTGGGGGTCATGAGTCAAAGTGAAAGTCAACTAAAAGCCAACATTTCTAAAATAGCCTTTAGGCGTCATTAGCTTATCCAAATACATTCTTTATGATTTGTCTATAAAATTCAAATGTAATTTGTCAATCCAAAAATATTGATTGATTGATTGAATGGGGTTTAACACTGATTTTAACAGTATTTCAGTCATATCGCAGTGGCTGGAGCACCTAACAATGGATTTCTGGTATTTCTCACACCAGCACTACCACTACATCCTTTCCTTGCCTCCAGCTGCTATCCCACCTAGGTTTATTATTATCCACCCATTGGTGAGAGACAAATGTCGTAAAGAATTGTGCCGCCGCCAGTGATCAAACCCATGACATCCCATGATTGAAGATTAGGAGTCTGACGCGCTACCCACTGTGCTATGATAGTGACAGATCGATCAGAAAAGAAAAAAATAAAATTTATAAGAAAGAAACAGGTTGATTCAAAGGCTATTTTTGGAATTTATGAAATTAGTAGATGTTTCTTTCTATCATAAAAATGTTTTATAATATTGTAAAAGAGTATAATTCAATACTTTAACCAATTACCAGACGGCAAAATTTTAGACTTGTCCAAATTGAAGGGAGATGCAGGCGACAATTTAAAGTTTATGAAATTTTGGATTTTTCACATTTATTGGTAAAAAACATTGTAGAAAATGAAGAAATTGCTTGCAACAAGCAATTTCTTCATCTTCCTCTATGTTTTTCTACAGCTTTTTTCTTCGAGGGCGTCCAAAAGTGTCACTGTATGGCAATGGGTTGAATAGATTAGAGTATATCCAAGTTAAGCCATTTTAAAACATGATTGTAAACCGGTTCAAATTGAAGGAAATAAGAGATGAAAAGTGCGTTGAACTTGATAAGTAAGTATAAAGATGGGGCAGAAAAACATTTTGAGAAATGGAGAAATTGCTTGTAACAAGCAAATTATCGTTTGCTACAATTTTTTTAGCAGTTATTTCTCTGAAGCATGTAAAAATGAGGGATGGTGTGATAAAGGAAGAAAACAACCCACAATGTTTACCCTTGTCATGCTGAACCTTGAATAATCCTGCTTTGGCAGGAGGTATAGACTAAGATCAGCCTGCACATATGTGCAGTCTGATCTTAGTCTAAACCACCTGTTTGGCATTTTAATTTCAGAATTGTATGTAGAATTGATTAACAAAGAATAATGACCCACAATATCTGGGCATTCCAGTGCTTTCAGCCCTTTGATTAGCTCACCAGAGCACGTTGTGCTCATGGTGAGCTTTTGTGATCGTTGAATGTATATCGTGCGGTGTGTGGCATGCGGCGTCAACAATTGAAGTGTTTACACTCTAGAGGCCACAGTTTTGACCTAATCATCATGAGACTTGGTCAGAATAATTGTTAGATCATGAGGATGAACCCTATTGATTATTGGAGGGTTCTATTTGAAAACACAGGAAAAGGGGCCTTAATGACAATTTCTTCATTTACACTCTAGAAGCCACAAATATGGCTCTATCTTCATGAAACTTTGCCAGAATAATTATTAGGTCATAGAGATGAACTCTATTGATCATCAGAAGGATCTTTTGGAAAACACAGTGAAAGGGGCCTTAATGACAATTTCTTTGTTTACACTCTAGAGGCCACAATTTTGGCCCAATCTTCATGAAACTTTGTAAGAATAATTGTTTGATCATGAGGATGAACCCTATTGATTATTGGAGGATTCTATCGGAAAACACAGGAAAATAGGCCTTAATGACAATTTCTTTGTTTAAAGTCTAGAGACCACTATTTAGGCTCAATCTTCATGAAACTAGGCCAGAATAATTATTAGGGCATGAGGATGAAGCCTATTGATTATGGGAAGGTTCTTTTGGAAAACACAAGAAAAGGGGCCTTAATGACAATTTTTTCATTTACACTCTAGAGACCACAATTTTGGCTCAATTTTCATGAAACTAGGCCAAAATAATTGTTTAGTCACAAGGATGAATCCTATCGATTATAGGAAGGTATTTTGGAAAACACAGGAAAAGGGGCCTTAATGACAATTTCTTTGTTAATGCTCTAGAGGTCATCATTTTGCTCGATCGTCTTGTAACTTGGTCAGGATACTTGTTAGGTCATAAAGATTAACCTTATAGATTATGGGAAGGTTCTATAGAATAACACAGATAAAGGGGCTATAATGACAATTTCTTTGCTTACAATATAGAAGTGACAGTTTTGCCTCAATCTTCATGAAACTTATTATAGTTATTTGTCTCTAGTTGCATTTTTTTTTAACAGCAGACAGTTCAGGTGAGCGATCTAGGACAATCATGGTCCTCTTGTTTTAATACAATTCTGAATAAGAATTTATTCAGCATGACAAGGGTTAAGCAAGGATTGTCTCATTGAGTTGGAAACAGTATAAGAAAAAAACAATGGTATATTAACCCATTCCCACATATTGCACATTTTGTGCACACCTTAAGAAAAAGATTTCTGAAAACGTCCAAAATGAAGAAATTGCTTGATACAAGCAATTTCTTCACTATCCACTTTGTTTTTCTATCCCATGCAAAGTTTTTTTGCAATTTTATCAACTAATAATTGACATCTGGAACTTCTTTGAATTAGGACCTGCCTAAAATGTTGTCATCTGGGAATGGGTTAAATCGTTGATTCCTGAACAATCCTTTTTATTTGTCTGAGGCACAAACATTTATCACCAGCTTGTCCCCTCTTAGCCAGAGGTTCTGTTTATGAAATTAATTTTCAAAAGAAATATTTATCCCCCAAATCAGGACTTCCAGTGCTTTCAGCAGTTTGATTTTAATGTTGTTCTGAAAAGGATAATATTCAGCATAACAAGGGTTAAGATTGTTTTACTGCCTGTTGTATTGTTATATAAAAGATCCATTTGTTTGTTAATTAGCAATTTATTAAACAAAGTGCTTTCATTCTGTATTACTTAATGTTTCTTTGTATCAGTGTATACTTTGTTTTGTTCATGTGTCCAACTTTACAAGAAATTTTTATCTATATTGAAATTTCCTAAATCAATTAGTTGAAAAAGAGATACAGCACAGGTCAATCAGGATTGATATTCAATGAAAAAGTAAAAGGTGAAGCAAATGTACCCATTTTAACTTTGTATAGAGCCATACTATGCTTTTGCTCTAACCCCTCGAATTATGTTGATTTTCGAATAATTACAAGTGATTGACTTCTGCTTGGACCAAAATATTATCCAGAGAGTTCATAGATTCTATGTTTTGGCATAAAGGATCAAAGTATTACTTTGAATAATGTTAACAGTAGAATCTGGTCTTGGCTAACACTTACATCTATCTTGAGTTAATCCTGAACTGGGTTTCTTAATAAAAGGTTTTTGAAGTAAGATTTGGTGGTAGTTGAGAAAAATTTAAAAGATAATAATTTATAAAACATTACAAGGCTGTTTTTATCATGCATTTTTATATTGTTTGTGATTGAGATATAGTTTATCAAGATTAAACAACCGCCTCAAGACGTTAAACTTTTCATTGAAATGATAAAACCTACCTGACAATATGATAGTTTTGTTTAAAATATTTGCAAAAAATAATTTTGGCCAATGAAAACTCTTCAATCTTGATAAACCAAACTGAAATTAAAGTATTTGAGGGATAAAAAAGTGGGATTGCCCAAGAATGGATAATGTCACAATCTTGGTATTGTTAGTTCACCTGAGTACAGCAAGCTCAAGCTTTAGGGATCACTTGGTATCCATCGTCTGTTCAGTGTCGTCAACATTTTCAAACATCTCCTCCTAAACCAATTTAGACCAATATTTGAAAGGACTGTTTATTGGGTGACCCTTTTGAAAAACATGTTTGCGATATTTTAATTTGCCAAAAAATGTTGGGGCCAGGCTTATTTGATGAATTGAAATCCTGGATTGATTGATTTGGGTTTAGTGCCAGTATTTCAGTCATATCGCACAGTGACTGGAGCACCTAACAATGGATTCCTGGTATTGCTCACACCAGTACTACCACTACATCCTCTCCTAGCCTCCAGCTACTTATAATCCCACTTAGGTTTATGGTAATATACCCAGGAGTGCAAATAGGACCAAAGGGGCAATCATTTAATAAACTTTGTAGAGGGTCACCAGATGATGCTTTATATATGGAATCTCAAGGTTTATCAGAAAAATTCATATTCTTTAACCCCATCCCCACACAGTCCCTCCTTTTTACACCCCTCAAGAAAAAAAAGCTTTGGAAAACATTATTGAAAATGAAGAAATTGCTTGTATCAAGCAATTTCTTCATTGTCCACAATGTTTTTTATACAAAAAGACATTGGTGATGAAATCCTTGAATATGTATTTAAAAATCTCCTCCTCCTAAACCATTTAAACAATTTTGATCAAATTTAGTTAGAATGTTCTTTCTATGAACCTTAAAATAACTTGTTCATTAAGTTTAAATTCATGAAAAAACAGGGGCGTAGTAGGGCGGGCTTATAAGACTAAGAGAAATCATTGATTATATCCATAAAAATCTTATCCTCCTAAACCACTGGGCCAATTTGGGTTAGACTTGGTAGGAATGAGACCCTTTTCGAAATTTATGGGTGAAATTTTGATTTGCCAAAAAATGTGGGCGTGGCAAGGCCTGGTTTATTAGAATAATGGAAATCATGGAATAATTCTTTAAAAACCTCCTGCTCCTAAATCACTGGGTCAATTTAGACAAAACGTGGTAGTAATGAACCTTAGGTGACCCTTTTTGAAATTTGGTTGTGAAATTTTGATTTGCAGAAAAATGTGTGGGTTTCAAGGCTTGGCTTATAATAGACAGTTGGAAATCATGTAATATTTCTTTAAAAAGTTTTGCCTTCTAAACCATTGGGCCAATTTGCACCAAGCTTTGCAAGAATATTACTTAGGTGACCATTTTTGAAATTTGTTTGTGAAATTTTGATTAATGGAAAAATGGAGGTATGGTATGGAGGGCTTATCAGAGCTAGAGAAATCATTAAATAATTCTTTTAAATCTTTGTCCTCCAAAACCACTGGGCCAATTTGGACCAAACTTTGCAGGAATGTTTCTTTGATGAACCTTTTCAAAGCTTATTAGTGGTATTTTGATTTGTGAAACAACAAAATGGGGGTATGGCAGGACGGGCTTATCAGACTTAGAGAAATCATGAATTTGTAACTTCCTAAATAATTAAGACTACTTTGACTTAATTTTGCTGGCAAGATCTTTGTATTACCCTTTTGAAAACTTGTTTATGAAATCTTGATTTGTATAAAGATGTGGGAATGGCAGGACAAATCATTCTCAGGTGAGCGATTAAGTTCCATTTCGGCTCTCTTGATCTTTTATTTGTTGCTTTACCCATTCCTATTACAAAATATTAGACTGATCAAAATTGAAAGATGTTGCAGACGCCAATTTTAAAGTTGGTGAAATTTAATCAATACTTGCCCTTTTGGGTATAAAATATTGTTGACATTGAAGAAATTGCTTGTAACAAGCAATTTCTCCATTGTCCACAATGTCTTCAAAAAAGCATTTTCTTGAGGCACATAAAAAGCAAGCTTGTGTGGGAATGGGTTAATTCTCCCTCTATTTTTCCCTCTTTTTCCAAAATGTGTACCTTCAATTATGTAAATTAATCCAGGAATCCATTGTTAGGTGCTCCAGCTGTTCAATATGACTAAAATACTGTCAAAAGTGGGATTATATCTAATTCAATCAATTAATCTGTCCTTATGTACATCATTTCAATAGTTAAGAAGACATTTAACATTTTGACCAACAAATGCTTACAATATCTTTCAAAATAATTAGTGTGTGAAACAAAAACTGTTTTTGTCCAATGACCAGACCAAAAATTTAAGCTGGCTAAATTTTGAAATAAATTCAATGATTGTTTGAATTCAAATGTAAGCCATTTAGGATAGAAAATATTTCAACAAGTTCTTCTTCCCTAATAAGTTTTCCATTGTTAGTTTCGGGGTATTAAGTCAATAAGCTAGTAATGAGCGACATGCAGAAAAAAGTCTGTCAATGTTTTTAGCTTGCAAACAGTACTTTAACGTTTACTTTGGTGCTTTTTATGTTAAGTTTGGTTAATTCATTTCCTTTTTTTATAATGTTTTAAGTTGAGTACGCAATTTTGCCTGGTTTTTAAGTTACCAAGAAAAACTTTTTTTGTAAATATCTGTTGTTGTAGCGTAGGTGTAGCAATAAGATAGAACTAAATGCAAAAGCTAATTTTAGATTTTTCTTTTTTTCTGGGTAGAAAATAGTGTGAAAAATGATGAAGTTGTTTGTTGCAAGCAATTTCTGCATTTTACACAATGTTTTCTTATTTGTTTATCTTGAGAGGCGTCAAAAAAGCCTCTCTGTGTGGGAACTGGTTAACCCCTTCCTGTACAAACCCCGGATTTTACGTTGCTATGATTTTATACTTGAGTAAACATTGTGGAATAAGAAAAAAATGCTTGTTACAAGCATTACCAGCCATATTTTCTACCACATAGGATGTTTACATTTCAAATTTGTCAGCAATCTCTCTTTCAATTTGGACCAGTCTAAAATTTGAAAAAAAACAGGAAAGGGTTAAGGATGCACACTGATTGCTGGCAAAGCCCCCTTGCAGTTCAACTGTAAGAATAAACAACACTATATATGAAACATATTGCTGGAGACTTAACCGTTTCCTGTTTTGCACAATTTTAGACCTGTCTGTATTCAAAAGGTTTTGCAGACGAAAATTAAAAAGGGACTTGATCTAAAAAATAACTATTCAGAAGGGTAGAAAATAATGTGGAAAAAGAAGAAATTGCTTGTTACAAGCAAATTCTTCTTTTTCCAAATATTTTCTCAATTTTAAAATACATATTTTCTCAATTATAAAATACAGGGACATAAAAACCTGGGATTGAACAGGAAAGGGTTTAAACAAAATGAAAATCCTTGATTTGTGTCCTAGTCGTTGTAACTACAGCTTGAGTTACTGCATTTGAGTCTCCAAACAAAGAAAAAATTCTAACATAAATGTGAACCTAAGTGGGATAGCCGCTGGAGGATGTAGTGGTAGTACTGTTGTGTGAGAAATACCAGGAATTCATTGTTAGGTGCTTCAGATACTGCGATATGACTGAAATACTGTTGGAAGCGGCGTTAAACACCATTCAATCAATCAAGACAATTTCCCTTTGCACAAAATTTAAAAGTATAAAATGGATTCCATTTAAGTTATAAGAACATGTAGATCAATTGAAATGAATGGGGTTACCCAAACTATATCTATACGTGAGTGAGTCCTGTTGAAAATGAGTAACATATTTTTACAAAGACAATTGGACTCGTCAACTTTGCTTTCAAACAAGTTTTAGTTACGATGTGTTGGAGGTAAACCATTGAAAATCAAAGTACTGAAAGTACTGTAAGCTAGCAAAGCATAGTTTGCCAAAGGTTATCATGATGAATAAATGAGTTTAAAGTAACCCAGAAATCAACCCATTACACAACAGGATAAAATCTTAGACTGGTTTAAATTGAAATAAGTTGCAGACAACAATTTCAAGTTGGTTGAATTTAGAAATCTTTGCTGTGTAGCGTAGAAAAAAAGTGGACAATGAAGAAATTACTTGTAACAAGCAATTTCTTCATTTCTTCATAGTCTTCAATGTTTTCAAAAAAAAATTCTAGAAATGCTTAAAAAGCGATTTTGAGTGAGAATTGGTTAAATAGCATGCTTTTGAAAGCGTTTTCTATAGAGTTTCCAAATTTCCTGAAATACATAAGAACTACTTTTTGAACTTTGAGAAGACCTCATAATTTTGTCTGTTAACTTAAGCTAGCAAAACTGACGCTTTGCAAGCTATAAATGAGTATGGCCTACTAAGTTTGAACTACTGCCAAGCTATTGGTAAATGAAAGTCGTTGTTCATTCTCTACGTCCCTAATCTTTTGATGTAAGAAGTATTGCTAATTCAAAACACAGGAAACAATCAAAGGCTTGCAGTGTAACATTTCTCGTTGTGTCTCAATAACCCGGCGGCTGCACATATCCTTTCCGACACATGTCTCTCACCAATGGGTGGATAACCATAAACCTAAGTGTGATAGCAGCTGGAGGCTAGGAAAGGATGTAATGGTAGTACTGTTGCGAGACATACCAGGATTCCATTGTAAGGTGTTTCAGCTGCAACAATATGACTGAAAAATTGTTAAAAGCGGGTTAAATCCAGTTCATTTGATTGATTGAATGAAGGGGGTTTAACGCCACTCTTAACAGTATTTCAGTCATATCGCGGTGGCTGGAGCACCTAACAGTTGATTCCTGGTATTTTTCACACTAGTACTAACTATACATCCTTTCCTAGCCTCCAGCTGCTATCCATCTTAGGTTTATTATTATCCACCCATTGGGGAGAGACGATTGTCGGAAAGGATATGTGCCGCCGCCGGGGATCGAAGTCATGGCATCCCATTATTTTTTATAGTGAATAACAAATATCCTACCGTTAGTTACACCAGCAAGATTTCCTCTAAAATTATGGAAACATTATTTGATTAAAAAAAATGGAAAGAACTGGAAACAATGTATTTCTTTAATATGTGACTCTCAAGGTGGAAAGAACATTGTTAGTAGTGCAAAAAATAGGGTCGAAACTTTTGCTCTTGGTAGATTTTCTAAGCCAAAAATTGTGAATACAACTCCATTATTGAAATCCTTATTTCCTACATTGAATCCAATCTCTTTTTCAAATATCTTTTCTGTTAGATCGCTCGATGTCCCAAAATGTGGAAAGGACCACATTTTTCAAGTGATTGTGAAACATATAGAAGATAATTGTGTAAGATGTGATTATCTTTTTTTAAGTGAACAGCAAAGGTTATATTTTCACAAGTGATGGATCCAAGAGGGAATTGCAGCGTTTATTGCTGACGATGCAGCAGTCTTGCATGAAAAACGAACGGCTTTTTATTTCATTAATTCAATAAAGAGGCAAAATATGATTTTTTTCTGAAATTATCTAAATGTGCATCAATTGGCACTTGATTTACATGACAACCTGATAACGTCACTAATGTGATTAGGTTTATCATTTTCATATTTTCACTCTTTTTCTGTGGAATAATCAAGTGATAATCAACACAGAAATCTTGATAATTCAATTGAAAGCATTAAAGAATCGATTGAATCTTTTTCTGTAACTTTAGTCTTTAACTAGATCCTTATGGTTTTGATGATTTGTCTAGTCTTTGAAATGGCGATAAATCATCTTAACCCATTCCCAAAATTTTAGACTGGTCCAAATTGAAAGAAGATGCAGACGACAATTTCAAATTGATGGAATTATAATTTTTTTCACTTTTTTGGATAGAAAACAATGTGGATAATGAAGAAATTGCTTGATACAAGCAATTTCTTCATTTTCCACAATGTTTTCCAAAGCTTTTTTCTTGAAGGGCGTAAAAAGGAGGGATTGAGTTGGAATGGGTTTAAACAGATCTAAGAATAAGACATCTTTTACTTTTGGAGTTTTTGTCCGAAAATTTGAATAACAAAAAAATGAACAACCAATCAGAGTAGATTTGACAAATGTTCTATCCAATTTGATTGATTTTTAATGTAATTTAAATATGCTTAGGTAATTTACCGGTTGAAGAATTCATGCCTAGTGTTTCTTTCTCTCCTAAGGTAGCTAATGTTGGAGTTTATATTTGTATATAAAGACCTTTTCTATCGTTGTTAATTGCTATTGGACGGAGGTGTTATTTTTCTAATTGTTACAGTTATTTTAATGATTGTTTTAGTTCATTGTTTTTTAAATCTAGGTGATTTTACACAGTTATCATTGGTCAAATATAGTCTTAGATTTTTGTAAATCGTGGGTTCATCACAAATTGAATTGATGATATAACATGATAAACAAAAGAAAAAAATTGTCAATAAGCGAATGGATTTTACTTTTTTGTTTTTATTGCATTTTCATACAGAAAAGTAAGAACTCTTGACTTGAATTCTGTCCATTCTTCTGGTCACCTTGGTGTGTCCATGGCTAGATAAACTGATTACACACTTACGGTGCTTAAACAAAAAAACGTTGTCATGTGATCTAAGAACATTTTCAGATTCAGCAATTTCGCTCCTTAAAAAAGAATATAAGTGAGGTGCAATTTCGATACCAAAACCATTTGAATATAGGATAAATATTTTACCTTGATTTGACTTTTGAAATTTATAAGATAAATATTTTACCTTGATTCGACTATTGAAATTTTATCATTTATCAAAAATGTTTTGATCATTGATAACTGTGATAAGAATTGCATATATTAGTAGGGCTTCTACTCCAAAACCTGCAAAGCGTGTGATCCTTATATATAATGTTATATACACGTCATAGGAAACTTGAAATAAAGTATTAAAACCCCGCTTAATTTATATGTTATGTGTTGTTTTTACTTGAATCCTGAGTTATGATATCAGAATTTTCTCAACTATTAACTTCAATCTTAATTGGTAGATAAATCCTTCGTTCAAGAAGTACCCTTTTTCAAGCCATTACTTTACAATGGTATCTTTAACTCCTCAATGAATTAATTTTAGCTCACCTGAGTACAACGTGCTCAAAGCGATCCTTTGTGATCATGTTGTGTCCATCGTGCTTCGTGTGTCAAACATCTTGTTTGGACTCTTGGGGCCAAAAATTTAGCTCAAATGTCTTCAAAACTTGTCAGAATGATTGCCTCCGTTGTCTCTCGGCGAATTTCGGGTTCTAGTCAGATGGGGTCAAAACTAGGCCACTATGCCAAGTCTTAGAAATACCATGATTGCGCTCTAGAGGCTACATTTTAGGCTCGATTTATTTGACATTTGATCAGAATGATTGCATCTTGAATATTACGGCCAAGTTCAAGTATTGGTCAGTTAAGGCAATATCTAGGTCACTAGCTATCGTCTTAGAAATACCATGTTAACACTCTTGCAGTCTAATTTTAGGTTCAAAAAGATTGATATTTCGTAAAAATGATTTTCTCTGCGATACCTCTTTACCTGTTTGGGTTACATGAGGTTAAAAATTAGGTCTCTAGGTAAAAGTTGGAAGTACCTTGTATGCGCCCTGGATGCAACATTTTGGGCTCAAACTTGATATTTGGTCAGAATGTTTGTTTGCATTTAATGCTTTTTTCAAAATTTAAGACCTGTTCAAATTCAAAGGTTTTGCAAAGTTGATCTTATTTTCAAAATAATCATTCTTTGGGGAAGAAAAATGTGGAAAAGGAAGAAATTGCTTGTAACAAGCACTTTCTTCTTTTCCAACAATGTTTTCTAATGTATAAAGGCGGGGGCGTAAAATCCAAGGACTGACTAGGAGAGAAATATTGTATGCACCGTAGGTGTAATTTTTACCCTAAAATGCTTTGATATTAGGTCAGACTGTTTGTCTCCATGAAACCTCGGACAAGTTCGGTATTTGGCCAACGGTCATATGTTTCTCTCTTTGATATTTCAAACAAGTTCAACTTTTGGTGTTTTTTTTCCAAAGTAGGTCACTAAGTGAAACCTCTGTATAACTTGTACAGCGTAGAGACTACAATAATGGTCTTAAAACTTGGTTTAAATGATATTCTTACATGATATATCAGACATTAAGCCAGACATTTTTATTTATTCTAACCTTGGGTTAGAATATAAAGTCCCTTGTACTTTTGCGGCAATAAGTTGCAACTGACTCCTTCAAGGCCAATCTTTACTCTTCAAGTAATCAAATCAGGTGAGCGCTTTAGGACCAGTGGTTCTCTTTTAGGTCATCTGACCGACAATCATGGTGACCTATTGCGATCGTGTTTTGTCCATGTTTTTGTCCACATCGTGCGTTGTGTGTCGTGTGTTAATTTTTATCTCCACTAGATGAAAGCCAGGGAGCTATTGTCATGGCGTGGTGTGCGTCCGTCTGTCCGTCCAGTCGTCCGTCCGTAAACTTCACTTTGAAAATCTTTTCTTCAGTAAGTACTGAACAGATTTCAACCAAATTTCACAGAAATGATCCTTTGGTGACCTATAAGATTCATTCAAAGAATTTTGATATGGTGATAAACATGGCTTTAGTGGGCGTAGCTAGTTTCCATATATGGTGAAAGCTTTGAAAATCTCAGAAACCAGTGGATAGATTTCTACCAGATTTCACAGAAATGATTCTGCGGTGAACCTTTATCAGATTCCTTCAAAGAATTTTGATCCGATGAAAAACATGGTATAATTTCCATATACGGTATATACTGAAAACTGTAAATTTCTCAGAAACCTAGTGATGGTTTCAACCAAATTTCAGGGGAATGATAATCAGATGACTGTTTGTCGGATTTCTTCATATAATTTTGATTGGTTTAAAAACATGACTATTATGTAGTGGGTTATGTCAATATATGGTATACTGAAAAATTTTTTCGTAATTAATTTTACATAACTTTACTTGAATTTCGTAAAAATGATTGAGATTTATTTTCATTACTTTCAGTTTATTTTAAAATCATGAAATTTTTTTGCTGAATCAGTACATTCATGCCTGTGGAGCGATACAGGCACTCAAGCGCCTCTAGTTTACAGTTTTGACTTCTTTTTAAAAACCCTTGGACGAATTTCAACTAAATTTGGCAGGAAGCATCCGCGAGGAAAGGCGCTTTGTACACGTCATGGAGGTATCTCCCCTTGTGGCCCATATAGGGCCAAAAAGAGGCAAGAAAGGGTACATCTTTAAAAAAAATGCAGATTGGATTCACATTTGTTATTTAGAGTCTTTAGGGCAAGGTTTATCAAGTTTGTGCAAGAAAAAAAGCTGTCGAGAAATAGCCGTGCAGGGGAGGGGGGGCAAAGGCTGTGGGTATATAAGCTAACATAGTGACAACTTTGAAAATATTTTTCTACGAAACCAAAAGACCCACAGCTCTTGTAATTGGTATCATCTAGTGGACCTGTACCAGTATTGTATTAATTATAACCCCAGGATCAAAATGAGCCCGTTCCCAGACGTCAAAAATTGTACATAGACTTATATAGTAAACATTTCAAAAATCTTCTTCTACCAAACGAAGGGGGCCTAGAGCTTTAGTATTTGGTATGTAGCATCATCTGGTCGAGTTCTACCAAAATTGTATAAACTATGGCCCCAGATACAGATTTAACCCGTTCCCGGACGTCACAAGTGTAACAAAAGTAAATATAGTGAAACTACAAAAATCTTCTTCTCCAAAACAGAAAGGATTAGAGCTTTGATATTTGATATGTAGCATCATCTGGTAGACCTCTATCAAGATTATATCAATCATTGCTGCAGGGTCAGAATTAGATCTTCACCGGGCGTCACAAGTTCATTACATTTAGTGAAAATTTTAGAAATCTTTTTGTCTCAAATGGGAGGGCCTAGAGCAGTGATATATGACATGTAGCATTATCTGGTGGACCTCTATCAACATTGTACAATTTAAGACTCCAGGGGCCGCCGTCATAGCGCAGTTGGTAGCGCGTCGGACTGTCAATCTCGGGGTCCCGGGTTCGATTCCCGACGGCGGCACTCATCCTTTCCGACTATTTGTCACTCACCAATGGGTTGATAATAGTAGACCTATGTGGGATAGCAGCTGGAGGCTAGGAAAGGATGTAATGGTAGTACTGGTGTGAGAAATACCAGGGTTCCATTGTTAGGTGCTCCAGCCGCCGCGATATAACTGAAAGATTGTTGAAAGCGGCGTAAAACCCCATTCAAACAAACAAATTAAGACTCCAGGGTCAGAATTAGCCCGTTCCTGGATGTAACAATTTGAACAAAGACTTAAATGGAGAATTTTTTAAAAATCTTCTCCAAAACAGAAAGGTCTGTCAAGATTGTTTAAATTATTGCTCCGGGGTCCCCGGATGTCACTTGTTTTACATAGGGCTTAAATAATGAAAATTTCAAAAAATCTTATTCCGCCAAATAGGGGGGCCTAGAGCTGTGATATTTGATACACAGCAACGCAATCAAGATTGTATAGATTACGAATCAGAATTAGCCTATTCCTGTACGTCACAAGTTTAACAAAGGCTTATTTAGTAAAAAAAAATTAAAAAATATTCTTCGTCGAAACGAGAGGGTTTAGAGCTTTGATATGTGGTATTAATTTTGAAGTCATCAACTCAGGTGACCTCTATAAGACCATTAGCTCTCTTTTTTGTTTTCAAGGTTTTATGTTTTTTTTTTTTTTTTTTTTTTTTTTTTTTTTTTTTTTTGTTTTTTTTTTTTTTCTTTATCTCACAATGTTTTACACTTTATTAAACATATACTTTCAATATAATTGTAAATTAGATAGTCTTGAACTATTCAAATTTTGTCCCATAAATTGATGTCTAATAAAGAGTCGTTTAGTTTAGATTTTGTTTAAAATTACTTAAAATTTCATTGCCTCATATCAACCATATTTGATAACTCGGGCAAGCTCAACTATTGGTCATGTTAAGTCAAATCTTTGGAAAACCTAATTTAGAGATAACATTTAAGATCACCTGAGCACAACGTGCTAAAGGTCAGCTTTTATGATCGATGATTATTTAGCGCTCGTCCCTCCGCCCTTTTATCCTTCCGTGAACAAATATTTGAAATTCTTCTCCAAAATAAACATCAGATTTCAAACAAACTTCATAGAAATTATCATTAATCCATGCTCTTTCAAAATGCTTGAAAGATTTGGAATCAATGGAGAACTCTTGTGCGATAGTAATCGGCAGTGAAAAATTAATGAAAAATTACAAGAAAAATCTTCTCCGAAACCATAAGGCCTAAAGCTTTGACATTTGGTACAAAAAAATGAAAGAATTACCACACTCTGAAAAGTAGCCCTTTCTGTGTAATCTGTTTTTACAAAGGAATAAAAAAGAAAATCTTCCATTACCAATTCACAAGGCCTTAAGCTATGATGTTTGGTATGTTTCAAAGCCTATTGATTCTCTACCAAACCTCTTCAAAGAATAACTGTACTCTGAAAATTAGCCCACATTTTGTGCAATCACTGGTTTAATCCTGGAATAATGAGGGAAATCTTTGAAAACTTTCTTTTTCGAAACCGTTAGGCCTAAAATTTTGATATTTCTTATATATCATCACCTAATGACCCTCTACCAAATGACCTCACAGAATGTTTTTTCTCTGAAAATTAGCCCAATGTTGTAAAACCTTAAGTTCTTTCCCTTAAACCATACGGCACAAAGCCTTATTATTTAGTATATATCTTTACTTATTTACCCTCTACCAAATTACTTCAAGGAATGGCCCAAAACTGAAAATTAACCCTACTATATTGGATCTTGGATTAACATAGGATTAAAAAAGAAATAGAAATCTTCTCAAAAACCTTAAGGCTTAGAGTTTTGATATCTTGTATATATCATACAGCCTTTAGCGAACATATTCGGGTTAGCTATATAAGGCCTTCACGGTCCTATTGTTTTCTAAAATGCCCTAAGCTTGTATTTGGCCAGAAATTTAATCTCTCTTAAATCTCTGACAACATTTATATTTGGTCACATTTTGTTATTGACTGGGTCCTAGATCATCATTTGAACAATTTCGTATACATTATAGAGGTCATGTTTTTGTCTCAAAGGACTACATATATGATTAAGATTGTTGTCTATCTGATATCATCGACAAGTTTTAGTGTGCTTTCTAGTGGGAAAATTTGTGGCTCAAATACCCTTTTATGTGGTCAGCATCGAAAGCTCGGGGGGGCATATTGTTTTCCAGTTGTCCGTTCAAGTTAAATGTACACATATGGCATGATGATATATCTCATCTATATGCATACGCATCTGCACCAAGGTCGAGATCAAGTTCACTTATCATAGTCAATATTTTCGAACAGAGGCCTTTATGAGGGTATTCTATCTTTCTTTTTTACGATACAAGACAATCAGCTGTAATTTACTTATATTTCTGTCATAAAGATAGGGTCCTATATCGATATACGTGGGTTCGATCCCCGGCGGCGTCACATATCCTTTCCGACATTTGTCTCTCACCAATGGGTTAATAATCGTAAACCTAAGTGGGAAAGCAGCTGGAGGCTAGAAATGATGTAGTACTGGAGTGAGAAATACCAGGAATCCATTGTTAGGTTCTCCAGCCGCCGCGATATGCCTGAAATACTGTTAAAAGCGGCGTAAAACCCAATTCAATCAAACAACCGATACATGTGTCCAACCTTGAAGGTCAGTCAGTTATTACTGTATGTCTCTGTTATTGTTTGCACCCATATAAACCCCGAAACTACTAATTAATCAAGTTTCTTTCTAGTGCTTAACTTTAGAATTTAGCTACACTCAGGCTGGATCCAAAATAGTATATTAAATGTTGCTCAATATAACAAAGTACCGTAGCTTTACTGAACAATTAGGAATATATTAAGTTGAAAACCAGCGAGCTATTGTCATGGCATCATGTCTGTCATGCGTCATTGCGTGCGTGCATCCTTCCGTCCATAAACTTTTACTCAAAGAATCTTCTGCTCAGAAAATACTGAACAGAATTCGAACAAATTTCACAGAAATGATCATTGGTTGCCCCTTCATAAGTTTCCTTCAAAGAATTTCGATCGGCTGAAAAGCATGGCTTTAATGGGCGGGGCTAATTCCTTGTATGGTGAAAGCTTTGAAAATCTTCTTCTCAGAAACCAGTTCTTAGGTTTCATTGAAATTTCACTCGAATGATCCTTTGATGACCTTTTATTAGATTCCTTCAAAGGATTTTGATCTGAGGAAAAAACTTGACTTTAATCGACGGAACTATCGAGACATCCCCTATAGCACAGCAGCGCTAGGCGGCGTTGCCGTATCCGCGTAGGTTCGAATCCCGTAAGATTCAAATAGATTATTATATAGTTTTATTGTGTCGGTTGCCCGGATCGTTGTCTCTCAGTCTGTGTCCACAAACCGTCAGCTTTGATAGCTTAAGTTAACAGACACAATTTTGGGGTCGTCTCAAAGTTCAACGAGTGCAAACTGCCACTGGAGGCTTAACCACTGAATCCGTTAAATGCTTACGCCATAAAAGTAGTTCTTATGTATTTCAGGAATATTGCAAACTCTGCATGCAAGTTCATCTCCTAGGTATTTTAGGTCTCTTGAGCACATCGTGTTCTAAATGACTCTGAGCAGAGTCTTTAAAGAAGTTGCAGACGACTTTTTCAAATTATTGAACATTCTAAAATATTTATCTCTCTATGTAGAAAACAATGTGGAAAATGAAGAAATTGCTTGAAACAAGTGATTTCTTCATTTTCCACAATGATTTCCACAACTATTTTCTTAACGGGCGTAAAAAGGAGGGATATGGTAGGAATGGGTTAACTCTTTCCATACTTTACCCTCATTTCTTTATCATGATAAAGTTTAACGAAGAACATTACTAAATAAAACAATGTTTTGCTAGCTTACAGTACTTTTCAGTACTTTGATTACTTCTTTGTCTGCTGCATTGACAGGTGCATGGGAAACTGTATATTATAGTCTTGCCAACGGCGGAACCCATGTATCATGATATTGGCTCTTTGTCTCTCTTCCCTCAGTTAACTGGCCATATACATAGCTGAACTTTTAAGACACACGTACATTACGATCTAATCACTTTAAACAGCATTTGTCCAAAGATCCGGTATAAGGGGTTGGTCGGGTACCGGTTATTCAAACCCGTATACCAGACTGATCGCTCTTTTGAATTCGGTATACTTAATTAGCGGTTTTGTAGGACAAAACCGGTATTTCACATCGATCAACCGGAAACAAGTTTTCACGAATTTTCCACTCATTTCAACGCATGCTCATAAACTTGAAGTGAAAATCTATGTGATCGCCTCCATCTTGTTTCATCGCTGATGAAGAAAATAACTTACTTGCTGAATGCCAACAGCCCCCTTTTAGTCACGAATATCAAGGAAAATAGTTTAAAAATCGACTTAATATATCCATAGTAAATTGTCTAATGAATTGTCTAAATGAGAGAAATAATCATCTCGCGTTTCAAGATAGAATCTAGATCAGTGGTTAGTGGAGTAGGCGAATACATGTTAACAAACTTTTAACACTGTCTATTGGGTTTGACCTGGCAGGACTGAGCAAATTTACCCCAAGTATACACAGTATATGCTACAAGTTACAACCATGTTATAGTCGCGATTCAAGTGCCTTTTTAACCCCACCGAATAAAACACCCTTTTACCTCTCGAATTCGACTATATCTTTGAAACGAACATGTGGCACGTATTAATAATATGCTAAAAGCAAGAAGAATTGAATGTTAGCTTTGATTGCTTTACCTCTTATCATTTAACCTTTTACCACACAACCATAAATTTTCACGCACTGATGAAATAATATTAAAGAAAACGTTGTGATTAAATCAAAATCGATTTCGGTAAACAGTAAAAGGGTCATGATTAATTGAATGGGTTTTAACGAAACTTTTAATAGTATTTCTGTTATATCGGGGCGGCTGGAGCTCCTTACCATGGATTCCTGGTAGTACTGACACCAGTATTACCACCACATCCTTATCGAGCATCCAGCTGCTCACCCCTCTTATGTGAACTGTTTATTTACTCATCTTGATGATACATGTTGGCATTATTGAGCGCAGTTACTGATAAGCCAGCAAAGCCGCTCTCAGGACTTTCAGTCCTTTGATTCCCCTTAGGAAACTATTCTACATCATTTCCAGTATTTTCTGCATATCGGAGGGTTTACAGACGTAATTGTCTTTCACGTATATTCGGACTAACGGTATTGTTGCTCTAAACATAGGAAGTCGTTCATTGGGGTCACCTGCATGTTATTATTTTGGTCGGAGTTTAAAATATTTGTCATCTTCTTTCCGATGAGGCGTCTATCAAAGATTTATTTGGGTGGAAAACACTTTTTTACACACACATAATACGTATATGAGTCTAGCAAAGTTTTATTTGGGTTGAAAATATATCTTTGTAGTCTGCTACAAAAGATATTTTCCTGTTTAGGGCCTTATCCCACAGATATTGAATAAAGAGGATAATCAACTGGTTATTCCAGATATGAAAAAAATATTTCAGGAGGATGCGTTGTTAGGCTTTGAAATCAAAGCACTGAAAGCCTGAGATATGTATACAGGAGATACATAATCTGGGCAGAAAAAGTCTGATGGTCGGATTATCGGAGGTGCCACTTTTTACCCAAATCTACTGTCGATTATGCGCAGATCTGCCAATTTGTGCGCTAGGGGACACAACTTGCCTGCAATAATTTTCATCCCGTTGAGGTATTGTAAAGATATATTTACATGTATATATAGCGTTACATATTTTTCACCCGATCAAAATGATTTGAAGGGCTTTGATAAAGGCCACCAAAGGATCCTTCCTGCGAATTTTGGTTGAGTTTGGTTGAATTATGTTCAGTACTTTCTGAGAAGATTTTTAATGTAAAAGTTGACGGACTGACGGACACCACTTCATGACAAAAGCTCGTTTGCTTTCAGCCAGTGGAGCTAGCGAGAGAGCGCTGGAGAGTGAGATAGATGGGGGAATGGAGCGTGTAGCTAGGTTCGAACTAGGAGGCTCTTGCGTGCGATGTGAGTATTCTACCACACAGACCAATTTCGTTATGTAAATATGCGCTTTATAATCTCCAGATAAAGAGAGCGAGAGAGGGCTAGGTTAACATGATTATGTACACCTCTCAAAAGCGGTATGTAGACGTTGCATCCTTTGGGTAGAATTCGGAGGTAAAATATATAGACACAAAGTCCGAGCACGACCAAACTGTTTTCAGACAGTGCGAATATGATCCTATGAATGACCAATTAATTTGTTAAACAAACCCAATCGTGAGAAAAACCGACAGCTTCGCTTATAAGCTTTATACAGCAACTTCGTCTAACCGTACCGTTTTAAAATTGTTACTCTTGAATAAGTAATATAATTTTGGTATGAAACAAACATCTTATTTTTTCTTAACAATATGTTATGATTATATATGTTTAATAATTTCAAATAAATTATATATCTCCTTTCTTTCCATTCACTCGTCAAGTTTTGATAATTTTGCCAAATTCAGAACACTCACACGAAAGTACTGTACATCAAGCCGACAGCTTTCAAAGAGTCATATCTCGCCTTCGTCCTTCTCGCCTCAATCAGGCGTATTAATTTGTGGTCAGGTCCGATCTACTTTGATTTAAAAAAATAGAACAATCGTTTGTGTTTCGAGTAAGATCGGTTGATATTTCATTTCGTGAACAACAAAAGCTTTATTTTCACACGAGGCTTCGCTACGTGTGAAAATAAAGCTTTTGTTGTTCACTCAATGAAATATAAATCGATCTTACACTGAAACAAACGATTATCCTCTATATAAATAGAATAATCAACTGTTTATTCCAGATATTCGTATACCTTATTATTTTATTTTTTATTATAATATCGAAACCAGTCTTTTTGATAGAGTCTTTATAATGTCACTGGGTTGGAAAAGCAGTTCCTAATTACGACAGAGAGTGAAACTGAAAAGTGTTATCGTCACTCCGGTGACGATATCAAAATTTATTACACTGAGAAATTCCTAGATTTCACAGCAAAGTATATAATAAATAGGCAACTCTTCATTTTGGTCCTGGCTAATAGTTTATCAGCGATCCTCTTCGGTTCTCTGATGTGGTCGGAGCAACGTAGACAGAATCAGAAAAGTGTGTTACCGTAGCTCCATCGTTGGATTTGAAATAAACAAACAAAAAAATGAAATATGGTCAGTCGTAACTCTTATCTAAGTATTTTCTCTGTCAACGGTGGAGCTTCTAGAAAAAAACACTTTATGCACGATTATCGACAAATATTTTCTATGTAGAGCTAGAAATATAGTAGAAAATATTGGCTTACTTTTAAGCTCATCCGAGCAAAACGTGCTCAACGGGAGCTTTTAGGGTCACCAAGTATCCGTTGTCCATAGGTCTTCGTCTTTCTTAAAATATCTCCTAAACCACTTGGCTAATTTGGACCATTTGAAAGTGTGTTCGTGAATTATTGACCCGGTAGAATTTTCTCTTTCAGAGACGTGAAAACATTTTGATTGTGATTGTTTGAGAACGACTCTATAAGCTTAAAGCTTTCGTCGCAATCGATTATACATAGAGCCGCTCTCGAACACTGAAAGAAAGATAGTCACTGAATCCCACTGTTTTACGCCTGGGTAGACTAGGGCTGGCTATCAAGTGTCTCTTCCATGAATACACCCCGTTGGGGCTCGATCCATTTACCTTCAGATCAAGAGTCAAGCACCTATACTGCTCGGCCATCGAATTTCGTAGTCAAGCTGTCGGTGTCAATTTTAACTGCTATCACAAGCCCTGCGCACAATATCGAGGGCCTAGAGCAAAAATGCATAGAGCCATACTGTACACGGTTTTTGCTCTAAACCATCGATATGGTGAAACACCTTTTCTCAGAATCTAATGGCTATTGACCAAACTTGATCGAACAGGAATCGACCAATCGCTGGCCCCGCCAATTTACTCCTGTGGCCCCGCCCAATGGTTCCAACAGGAAATCCAGTTTCGATATTTCACGGCGTTATTTGCAAAAATTATAGCCAGCAGCATGTAATAAAAAGGTAAGGTGGTTGGGTGGCGACCTAAACGTCTTAACTACATCTTATTCAATCTGTAGTTACTATGTTTAAATCGCAAACCAACAAAATTGTGTAACAAAAGTGGCTGCCAATGTTGGGGTTAACAATTTAATTCCGGGCTGGATGAATGATTTGATTGGTCGGTTGATACCTTGATTGACAACGCAGTTGGTTAATTATCCTAGATGACCCTGCTCAGAAGCCTTCAAAGTATAATGATACAGTACGGAACATCGTTTATTTGACAATCATTTCAATCACATTCCGGGCAATCATTTTCAATCACGTTCAATCAGATAACAATCACGGTTTTCCAATCTGCGATCAATCAATCCTTAAACGAAAGCGTTCGATCAACAGCGTTAACTCATTCCTTTGTGATAAATATTTTCGTTAGAATTTAATTCGGTAATTCGAATAATAAGAATAACTATAACATTTTCGTTTAAGAAGATGTCCGACAATGTAGGCATTGAAAGAAATTTTGCATGGATTGAGCGATCGCATCTAAACAAGAAAGCGTTCAATCCGCTCAGAGTGAAAAAGCGATAAGCGTTCAATCACAATCATATAATCACGATCGTGAACCGTTTAGCATTCAATCCGGTTACAATCAGATTGTCAAATTAACGATGTTCTGTACTGTACTGTAAGATGAAAAACATGGCTTTCATGGCAATTTCTTATTTTCAAATAATCTAATTTTAGTTTCTATCAAGATTCAAGTGCTTTGATTGGCCGGTTTCATTTGACTTTTTTTCTTATTCCATGAACGAAATTTTGACAGGTAACTTTTTTTTATGTTGATGCACAAAGAAGATCCATAATAGTTTTCCCTAAAACTTGTAAAATATTTTTTCTTTGTTTTGCTTGATTGTATTGAATTTGAAAAGGCACACATTATTTACTGTCTTTCTGTGCAGAAGCCGCGGCTACAGCTCAGTAGCGTCGGATCTCAATCATGAGGTCAAGAGTTCGATTCCCTTTCCTTTCAAGCATGTGTCTTCCACCACCAACGGATGAATAACCATATAGCAGAATTGACCAATCACTGGCCTCGACCACTTACTTAGTTTGCCACGCCCATCGACTCCGACAGGAAGTCCCGCTTCGATCTTTAACGGCGTTATTTTGAAAAATTTAATGGCTGAGAGCATGTAACAAAAAAGTAGAATAGTTGATGGCGACCTAAACATCGTAACTACAGCTTGATTAAGCTGTAGTTACGACGTTTAAGTCGCCAAACAAAGAAAAGGGTTAACAAAAATTGCGTCAAATGTTTGGGTTGAAAACTTGGGTCCGGGCTGAATGAATGAATTGATTGGTCACTTGATTCCTTGATTGACAACCGCGATTGGTCAATTATTAGAATTGAATGTAATAAAAAAAAAGTTTTGTTTTCATCGAGGTATGGACATGATACCTCATCGCACTTACATCGCATGGTTAGGTACGCCTAAGGACCGAAGTGCAACTGAAACTAACCTTAACCTTTAATCAGAAGACAAAATTGTAGGCTGGTCCTAGATCAAAGAAGTTGCAGATTATATTTCAAAGTGTTTGTAATTTGAAAAAAAATGAGTTAGTATGGTAGAACGCATTTCTCCTTTTCCCACAATGTTTTCCTTTGTATTATTTCAAAGGAGTGTCGAAAGGCGTTATTTGGTGGTAATAGGTTAAACCAAATTCACTTATTCACTGTCTAACTAGCTTTCAAATAAATACTTATTAATCTATTTTTTCCCCAAGATGTCCCTTTTCCCAAGACAGTCCGAAAATAATTTAGATATTTTTTTCCGAAATTCGGATAATATTGGATTATCGATTCATTAAGAATTATTGCTTACAAGAAACAAATGAGAGGTTCTGAGTCTTTTGAACTTTCTGTGAGTCAGTAGTAGCTAAATTCAGCTTATTCAAAGAAATGAAACTTCCTTTGAACATACGAAAGTGTGTCCGCTTGTTGGACTGCAGTATGGCTACTCACCTCCATGGTATACAGCTAGTAATGTCGTACCGCATACGGATGCCAAAACTCGGCTGTTAAACCATTCCCCCACAGCAAAATTTTAGACTTGTCCAAATTGAAAGAAGCTGCAGACGACAATTTCAAGTTGATGAAATTTTAAATTTGTTCATCTTTTTGGATACAAAACATTGTGGATAGTGAAGAAAATGCTTGATACAAGCAATTTCTTCATTTTCCACAATGTTTACCAAAGCTTTTTCTTTCGGGGCGTAAAAGGGAGGGATTAAGTTGGAATGGGTTAAACCCTTTCCCGTTCAATCCCTTGTTTTTACTCCCCTGTGTTATTATACTTTGGAAGAAAGTGTGGGGAAAGAAAAAAATGTTGTAACAAGCAATTTGTTCATTTTCCACTATATTTTCTACCATATTGTATGATTATTTTTTAAATGAAATCGATTTTTATATTGTTGTCTGTAAATCCTTTGAATTTGTACAGGTCTAAAATTTTCAAAAACTTGAAAGGGTTAAGCGCTTTATAATGGGTAAAACTTCTCAGTCGAAAAGGGCCATAATTCGATGAAAAAAGCATTTTGAGATATCCCAATTGTTGGTATAGATTGCTCTTTTAGAATGAGCTGATATTTCGAGTTTCAAGTGAGTGTGATCCAAAAATACCAGAGATATTACAAAACATCAGTTTTCGGGCGATGACGTGGAAGACGACAGCCTGGCTATAGTTATACATCAGGTTTTCTTCTAACAGCCGACCTAAAAACGATTGACCACTCAGATCGTTTATTAAGACCAGAAGAATTCTTGTCAAGCATTCTTATTGGTGAGAAGACTTAAACGCGTATCTAAGCTGTTTTACATCGTTATTGTCGCGAACCAAAACGAGTTATGAGCATTCAAGTAAGAAATATTTACTATGATTATTCAATAACCTTACCAGCAAATCGACGTTGGGCGAACAAAATGTCGTAAATATAGCTTAAATAAAGCTATATTTACGACATTTTTCTCGCCCATGACTACTAGTATATGGGGTTGTGCGTGAAATTTCCAACCATATTAAGTGTACGCCAAGCAAAAACTAAGATTAGCAAACATATCACCGCAGCCTGGGCGGAGCCGAAGTTCGCTACGTTCTGTATAGATAGTTATGTGTGTGTTTGTCGTCGCTATAGTAGCAAAGGCCCTTATCAGCGATGGCCCCAGTTGTTACGGGGGATAGCTCAATACCAGATACAGGACGAAACTGCTGAGAGCCCCGCCCGGTTCTTTAAAGCGCTCATGGGGCCTCGGTATAACGTCTCAGTCGAAAGACAATTAGTTTTGTGAGTTTGGTCAGTCCAGGCCTCGAACCACCGTGATCTTGATTTCTGAAGTCAAGTACTGTAATAAATTAGTTAATCGGGCTGACATATAGATTTAGAAGGAGATGTGTTAACAAAAAATTGGACGGAGTGACGTCGGGACGGACGTGGGGACAGATGGAGAAGACGGTACCAATATACGACCTCCTTCGACTGCGTATAAAAAATAAAATGTTTTCGAGCTACATTGCAAGAAAAGTGGACCAATGAATGATAAGTTACATGTATATATAAAATAGGAAGTGAAAAGTCTATAAACTGAAACACACACACAAAAAACGCGGGTAGCAGACATTATAATAGCTAGTCAGAGCTTCTTTTCCTGGTCGGCCCTTTTTCCTTATCAGTGCTTCTGGTTCAAAAGTTTTCAAATAAGTCATACCACACATACGAAATTTACATTCCGTCAAAAATGTATAACTCTCAGATAAATTCAACTTCGATCTCACTAAGGATTATTAGGCAAATCCATAAGGCATTTGACTCTGTTTCACGATCTCCCCGTTTACTCAAAGAGCTGTAAACTAGCATGTTCCCAAACGAATGGCAGGTAGCAATTGTGGCCCCAGTCCTAGTTCACTTGACTGATACCACTGTCGACTCTAATATAGCCGACAGGTATACACCGATTTTTGGTACATACACGGAAAGCCTGGCCCGTTAGGTTTTTTCCTCACTAAAATCGAAAACGAGGCTTACGCATGCGCGGCAAATTTTGTTGAAAAATTTGGACACACCGCGGGATTTCCACCCAATACGATAAATATCTTATTTTTGTAAGTTTAAAGTAGTCAGTTGTAATGTTAAAACATTTCTCACATGAACAATCGAAATTGTGTGTGAGAAAAAACCTTGAAATGTCATCCTTTTCATGTAAAATACATGAGGAACTCCGCGTCCCACTTCCGCCATATTGTTTACAAACAATCCATCACCCAATCAGATTCGATGTTTGGGTATACGTCATTAAATGCCCATCAGCAAATCTTTTGGTGCAATCGATTGGGATCTACCTGTCGGCTTTGTTAAAGTCGACGGCGGTACCGGTTATGAATTCACAACCAAGTAGTTATAGATCAATCTCACTGACACGTGTTGCTTCAAAATTTCTAGAGTATATCTCTATATCCAATCTGATATCGTATCTAGACAAGAATGACATCCTTTACCAGTCCCAAAGGGGTTTCGAATCAGGGCACAGTTCGAGTACCCAACTTTTTAATTTTATAAAGACTCATTTTAAAAACATTGAATCTGGATTTTTGACAAATATCATTGTGAAGGATTTTTCCTAGGCATTTGATGAAATAGATCACCGCTATCTTATTTTACCCCTTGTCATGCTGAATCCTGTTTTGGCTGGAGGTGTAGACCAAGATCAGCCTGCACATAAGTGCATTCTGATCTTAGTCTTCACCTCCTGCTGGTACTTTTACTGCCAGAGTTGTTTATGAAACTGATTTCTAAAAGAAATATTGATTTTTGAACAATAAGTTCTGTCAACACTTTCAGCCCTTTGATTTCACAGCAATTCAGTAAGGTAATTTATACATCATGACAAGGGTTTGTCAACTGGGTCAAATCCTTTCTCTCGAATCGTTCCCAAAAAAGAAGCTGTTGCAGGTCAACTGTCCAGTGAAGTACAAGTACTCTCAGGTGCCCAACAGCTACTCAGTCTTTGACACTTTCTTTCCCCTATCTAATTCAGTGTAATGCCAGGATTTCGCGACGATAAAAGTTGTTTATCTAGTCATTCACTCAGTTAATGATAGCCCATCTCTATAGCAAGATCTTATTAAAGTAGAAAATCTGTAAAGAGCTCTGTCAATATTTAATCCAAACAAGGTAAAGTTTTAAGAATTTCTAGGAAGCAAATACCATTGAAATTTCCATACAAATTACACAGCACATAATTAAAGGCCACATTTGCTCAACTTACCAAAAGGATACGCAAATACATTTCCGTCGTTATTTTTCTCATTATTGATGTACGGGACGTTTCTTCTGTTATCTTTTAGCCGCCAGAAAATTCAACTAAAAATGAAAATATGAAACTTTTTCAGTCAAAAACAGTAACGCCATAGAATAATGTCTTACTATGGAGGCAGTCTGCCGTATTCCAGTGATTTCCGGTTCGACGATCGTTAGACTAGAATACCTACCGTAATTCTATTTTACGGCAATCGTAGGAAAAGGAAATATAAACATCTAGCATTACCGTAACTGATGTCGCCTGATCATGGTTGCATCACATCACTTCTCTGTTCTAAGTGACTGTCTTTGGTTCCTTAACTGTCTTTGGTTCCTTGAAAAGAGATATACTAACTTGTAGAAGGAATATACTGTGCCAACTGCAACAAATGCAGCATAAATTATATGTTTGTAGGTATATTTGACCTTAATTAATTAAATGCCTTTATATCTACAACATTAAAACGTTTGGATACAATCCTATAAATTGAAGCAAAAGGTTACGAGATAGAATGATAAATATTTCCGAAAATGTAAACACTACAATTTACATGAAAAAATAATAGAAAAAAATCGCATTCATAATTATCTTCAACTTCAGATATCAAATACCGAGGGATTATAGTGCATACACAAATAATTGCACAACAACTGAAATTTAATAGAATTTTTGATTTCAGATGGTTCTTTTTACACTTTTTCTATTCTAATATAAGGGTGTATTTCGCAGAACTTAGATGTTACAAATGACTGCAGTTATTTTTCGAACATGCAAACAGGACTAGATCAATTTGATTGTTATCAGTCCTCCTAAAAGATTACAGGTCCTCGAATACATGTTTATGTTCAAGTCGTTACAATCCTGACCTCTTTACATTTTGGTGCTTGGGAGAAAATACCTGGTCTTGTTGATTATTCTTTTGACAAGACATTCAGTATCTTAGCAGAATACTAACTTATAGTCAGGAAACACATGAACAAAAGTGAATATTGAATTAATATACCAGTAACTAGCAGATTGTTCAAAGTAGCATTTAGCCTTATGCAAACAAACAATCTAAAAGAACAATAAAAACATTATTTGAATATTACTATCTTAGTATTTTCTCAATTCCTATTGTGTAGTTTATGCTGATGCACAATATGTGGGTCTTACCGTCTAATCATCTTATAAAGATGAAACAAAAACAAGGTAAACATATTAAAGAAATACAGTCATAACCATTATTTACGTAAACATATCTTTTTAAATTGGTTATTTCGGACAAAATTGTGTAGTATATAGTCTGTTTTCAATGTCATCAAAAGTAAATATTTTGATTTTGTTCTTTTTTCTATCCATCTGCTTGCTGCTGGTCTAAAGAGATTTTTTCTTTGGTGTTAGAAAAGGAAGAGTTACACAGGACAGTGTATATATCTATATGGGTTTAACACCCATTTATATAATCTTTCGGTTATATCACGACAAAATTCACTAATGCCTTGGTATCACAAGTACTAGGCAGTGGCTCTAAAGTATGCTGCCAATCGACGTACTCGTGTAACTAGCGGCACGGCCGGAGTTCAAACCCACACTTCTAGACTTGGATTCTCTCAGATTATGAGGCACAGTGCCACAAGACCTGGACATGGGATAAAGTTCTGAGAGCATAATGTACTGACATAAAGTAAAACATTTAAAAGTTCGTTTATAATTTACTTAATTTAGTCTATCATTTTATGTGAAATCCAAATCCTTTTTTGAGCAATATTGCTTGTTGTAAGATCTTCTTCTTTCGCCCCTTTACTAGGCTTTGCCGTATTTCATATTATAAAACTCTGAAAATCACTACGTGTAAGTTCCTCCTCCTATTTTATAAAATAAGAATCCAGACAGCTGCATTGGATTCCAGTAATCCCATACCAACGAGAAACCTTTACTTCCTGATTCCCCACTCAAGAACACAATTTCTTGCTAACTCTCTCTTTACAAGAACCATCAAAATCTTGAAATATCCGTCATTAACGCCGGTAAAGACCAGCCTAAAGGTCTTCATATTTTCTGGGAGACTGGTGGCAGTAAACCTTGGTTATTATGGGCCTTCTAAACCCTTTTATTTTTTAATTTTAGCAATTTGATTAGGCGACTATTTGCTAAATTCCTTACAGCTATGATAATATGTTCTCATGTACCTTCACTTATGAAAAGGGGGACATTTTTAAATTATTTAAGGGTGACAATAAGGATAGAAAGGATCCGAGTAGCTACAGGGCGATAACACTCACGTCATGTATTTTTTAAAAAAATGAAAATGTTATTCTGCAAAGACTGCAAACCACAAATTAATTGAAAGTTCATAGTTAACAAGCGGACTTGGTTGTATTATGTCCTCATTTTGCCTTCGAGAGAGTATACACTTTGCAAAAGAAAATAAAAGTAAATTGTTTTTATGTTTTCTTAATTGTGAACAAGCATTCCATCGAGTTTCGTTGAATGGTCTTTTTTATAAGCTTATTGAAGGTGGTATTGATGGTGAATTTTTAAAATCTTTGTTATGTATTTATGCTGATCTGCACAGCGCGGTACGATAATTATAACGGATAAATCTCGAATGAAACCTTCCCAGTTTTACAGCGAACTAGACAAGGGGGGAACAAGCCCAACAAGCCCAATTCTGTATTCAGTTTATATAAACGTTCTTATTCAACAATAATCTGAATCTAGTTATAGCTTATGTATAGCAGGATCTGACTGCAGTTCCCTTGGCGTAGCAGACGCCATGGTTTTAGTATCTTTAACTCAAAAGGGACTTCGAGGTATTCTGAATATTTGCTATGAGTATTCGTGTAAATGGAGATACTTGTATAATGCCTCAAAATGTGCAGTGGTTGTTTTTAATGAACCTAAAAAGCGTGTAAATGATAGATCGTGGTTTCTTGGGGTCAGTAACATTAATGAAGTTGAATGCTATACCCATCTTTGTATTAACGTTTATAATTCTATGAAAAGTAAACTTCAAGAAGATGAAACTTGTAATAAATTAAGAGGTATTTTACTTAGTCTAATCAACATAGGATTGTATGATAATGGTTTAACCCATTCCAACACAGCAAAATTTTAGACTGGTCCAAATTGAAAAAAGCTGTAGACGACAATTTCAAGTTGATGGAATTTTGAATTTTTTTCGTCTTTTTGGATAGAAAACATTGCGGATAATGAAGAAATTGCTTGATGCAAGCAATTTCTTCATTTTCCGCAATGTTTCTAAAGCTTTTTTCTCGAGGGGCGTAAAAAGGAGGGATTGAGTTGGAATGGGTTAAAGCCTTTCCTAGAGCTCTTTATGGATGTGAGTTTTTAATGAATTAATCTAGAAAAGACACATAGATTTTGCATTAAATATATTCAATATCTTCCCATTTATTCCCAAACTGACATTTGTGGGTTCTAAGCCTATAATTTTAGAAATAGAGTACAGTAAGTTGTTATTTCTTGGTCAATTATGTAGACTAGTGACCGGCCATATATTTAATTATAGACTAGATTCTTTTTATACTGGGAACAATTCTGGGTCAACTCCACTCCGGAATTACTTCCGGGTGGTTGTCCCTAAAGTAGTCCATTAAGAAAATTTGATCTCCTCCTTTTGTCATGCTGTTTCAACTTTTAATCAACAGCAAGTTACTTGATGTTAGGTTCTGCAGAGGGAGAGATCACTGCTGCATGCCATGCATGTGATTCAAAGCTTTAATCAGGGAACTATTTCCTTGTAGAAACTGACATTTGAAGGTGGTACCCTACAAGACTTTCACTTCCGAGCCTAAACAATTTCATGGGTTGATGTGCAGAATGAAGATTTGCGAAAAACTTTATCCCTAATGATACCATTTTCCTGGCCTGTAATTCAAGATCAAAGACTGCTCTTTAAGACGGACTAAGATTTAAGGCCCAACGAAACTTTTGGGAGGAGCTACAGATTGTGAAAGTGGGCCCTTTTTGCTCTTTATTTAATGAGACAAAAACGGACAGGAGTGTAACCTTCTGTGAAGTCTGGTTTTATTCCAAATATTGTTGAAATCATTCAAAATATTCTTTAGAAAATTACTTGCTTGATTATATAAACTCAGGATGTTTCCATCAAAAACTCAATGGAAAATTCTTTCTCGTAATGCAGTCGAAACCTCAGCTTTTACCTCGTGGAAAGCTAGATTGGAGCAAGATCGGTCTCTTAAAGATTTTCTATTCTTTAAACCATAATTAAGTGATGCCTATAAACTTTGGAAGATAAGTCGTCGTGTCCCTTCTTTTTCAAAGCACTTTTATAACGGAGTTAAAATAATTGCTAAATGTTTCAGAGGTAATTTCTCACATAGTTGCACAAAATGTACTAAAATAATTAATATACCGCTTTGCGAACATATTATATTTGAATGTGATACAACAGCCAATACAAGGTATTATTTATTTAGTCAAAAACGAGTAGTATACGGTGAATCAGTTTTCAACAGGTTTCTAGAACTCTCGGACTCTTTTAAGATAATTACTCTTGTATCAGGTTTTGAAAATATTATACAGAATGGGTTCCGGTCTGAAAACTCATTATTATTTGTTCTACCTATTTTGAGTAAAGTATGGTATATTTATAATTCATCTTTAACATAATTATGGCATATTATAGTATTCATGTCGTTGTTTGGAGATTGAAACCTATTAGCTACAGTTTTGGTTGCGGGTTTTTGATCGTCTACCAATGATATGCGACATACAAGTTTTAAACGTCTATTTAATTAAGTTTAAGAAACAAACAGTAAGGCCAGTTATAATTACCTCAGGTAAAGCCGCATATGATTTTCTCAAGCCCTTTTAGGCCCTTTTGTGTTTTCTTTTTTTGTTGTTGTTGTAATTTTTTTTCTTTTCTTTTTTTTTTTTTTTTTTTGCTCGCTTGTTTCTTTTTTGTTTCTTTTTTTTTTAACTATGTGTTCTTGTAACTCAGTTTACCGTTTTAGCCGTACTCTTGTTGTTCGCTTTCAGTTCAAGTTGACAACGGCACGTTCTCGTTATTTCGCTACTTTCAAATTGTGTTTACTTCATCCTCGTTTTGTATTCTTTTCGGTTTCACAATTTATCAAAATCCTAAAAAGCTCGTCATAAGCAATTTAAAGTTACGTTGGCCTAATATACGAAATGGACCGCCTAGCTCGAAATGGGAAGAAATGGACATTATCATGGCGAAATGGACTTTATCTACCCCCCAGGTAAACAACGAGATATTCTGATGTTAACAATCTGTTATTTTATATATTTTTTAATGTTTAGTAATAGCTCAGACAAATTGTAATTAGATTTTAGGGTATTATTACGCTAAAATTGTTATTAATTGAAGCTGAAAAGATGAGCGAAATTGACTTGTCGCTGACGAAATGGACCCCTATATGCACAATAAGTCAGTAAGTTTTCATTATTTCGTTTCATAAGGACTTTAGGTGTTTCAATACTAAAAAATAATAGTTGTACACCAAAATTAATATTAGGAATATAAGATCTATCCCTGTTGCCTATAACCAATTATATAAGACAATCAGATTGCACGAAATGGACATAGCGGATGACGAAATGGAGTATACGTAGAGCTGAAAAAACGATATTGTGAATCTCATTTATCGGATTTTAACTTGTATACGTTTATGGTTCACAGACATGTGTGCTCGTTTGGCAATCAAAATGTTGTAATCACAGCTTTATTAAAGCTTACTGACAATATTTGGCTACTCACTATAGATATGGATCTTCTGTCATAGTCAAAATGAAATACTTTGTGTAATGGAACCAAAGTAGTTAAGGTTGTCATGCAGAATAACGTAACTACAGACTTGTTCAATCTTAAGTTACGAGATTATTGGACAGTATCGCATTAGGAAACGGAGTAGCCTACGGCGAAATGGACATAAAACTAACACCTAGAACTTTTTATGCTATACTGCAGAACTCATCAAGCAAACGAAAGGGCCCAGTTCACTGAGAAATGGGACATCCTCAGCACGACAACTACAAATAGACTTACCCGAAAGAGCGTTTAGTTCACAAATATAAAAATTAGAAAAAACATATACAGTTTATGTGTATTTTCCGAACTTTGAATCTGGTATCCAGGCCACAACGCGTGGAGGCGCTCTTCGCCATGGTCCCTTTTTTTCCTTCTTTTTTTTCTTCCTTTTCTTTTAACCTTTATCTGCTATTTCTCTATACCAGCCGGAAACTCCATAAAATAAATGTTTGAAAGGATATTTGATCTATGAAATGTGAACTAGAGCTTACACGTAGAAGCTCAACGGCTATTTGTCGAATATTCTTAGTAAGAAAGTATTCAATTTTCGTAATTTACAGACAGTCAATTTTCGCACGGCGGGTCACATATATGTGTAAACTGTCATTCGAAAATTATCTCCCGGAAATTCCGTATTACAAAATGAGCCATATGATCAATGAAATGTCGTGATTTGAAAATTACAAGTTCGCATAAATAAATAACCATTTTCTGCCAAATGCGAAAAGCTTCGACCCTTGCGCATAGGTACACACTTCACAGATGGTCCATTTTCACCAGACGAATCACATATATTGAATATTTATATATATATTTATTTATTTATTCACTTTATGATCATTTCACTGAAAATATTTGTCAAAATTGAGTGCCTTAATGAATAGATATAAGCCTTTACAAGTCTTTACAAACTGACTGAGCAAAAAGTATCGATCATGGTCATCGCGCATATTTGAATTTTTAGAATGAACATAGGATTTAACATAAATATACTTTACTTCGTCATGACGAGTTCTTCATATATACATGTATTTTAATGTAATTGACAACCGGTGTAAAGGGACGTCTATTGAATAATCATTCATTCAAAGATATGAAGGAAGGATTATTCAATCAATCGCCTTTTAGAATTTGGAGTCTTGGTGCGCTCTGCTCTCTTTCTTTTTAATTGATTTGGCTTTTTTCCTGCAGTTGGTGTAGTTATGACAGTGCGAATACCATTTTGTGAAACTATTTCTTTATTTCTTTTTCCCTTGTCACATTTAAATTTTCTAATTCGTTTGTCCTGTTGTTCTTGACACAAGATTTCCCAAGATTCTATTTGTGTGTATAGGTGTTTGAAAAATTCGGAGAGTTTGAAATTGCCCGTCTCTGATAGACCTCTCTCTTTCCTTGAACTCAGATTCGACAATCTTTTGCCAAGTTTGAATAAATTTACACAAATCATTTTCTGTTTTATTTCTTTTCAGCTAAGTTTTCTTGGTGGTAATGATATCAACGCCAACGCTACACCAGACCAAATATTTCGAGACATCATGTACGCTGTACAAGATTGGGGTGAAGAGAGTGTTTGTGGCCAGTGTCATCATCCATGGAAAATTACCAGCTTTCACTGGTTTAACGTGATCTGTTTTTAGCCTGAAATTGCGTAGCAATCTGAGGCTAAAGTTACCACTGTGAAATTTCAACCAATGCAGAGTTTAATGTAAAAATATCTAACGCAATAGATATTATATTCTACCACATTGAAAGTAGATCAGATGCGGGCGAATTACATGACTGCGAGTATAAATCAATATGCCCGATTGAGGCGAGAAGGACAAAGGCGATATATGACTCATTGAAAGCTGTCGGCTTGATGTACGGTACTTTCGTGTGAGTGTTCTGAATTTGGCAAAATTATCAAAACTTGGTTTAAACATATTTTATTTGCATTTAAATTATATGTACATAACAATCTAGACAGTACATGTATATGGTATTTCATGCAAAAAGGATGAGAACGAAAGCAATGCTTATTATGTTCTTCTCCTTGATGATCAATCAGGCGGTGTACAATAACTTATAAACTAAGTACAATGTATATTTTTGGTTAAACGTGAGAGAGTGAGAGAGAGAGAGAGAGAGAGAGAGAGAAAGAGAGAGAGAGAGAGAGAGAGAGAAAGAGAGAGAGAGAAAGAGAGAGAGAGGAGAGAGAGAGAGAGAGAAGAAAGAAGAAAACTTGATGAGTGAATGGAAAGAAATAAAAAGGAGATATATAATATATTGGAAATTATTAAACATTTATAATCATATCATATTAATTGTTAAGAAAAAATGAGGTGTTTGTTTCATACCAAAATAATATTAATTATTCTAGTGTAACAGTATTTAAACGGTCCGGTTAGACGAAGTTGCTGTATAAAGCTGATAAGCGAAGCTGTCGGTTTTACACATGATTGGAATGTTTTGTTTAACAAATTTATTGGTCATTCATAGGATCATATTCGCACTGACTGAAATCAGTTTAGTCGTGCTCGGACTTTGTGTCTATATATTTTTACCTCCGAATTCTACTCAAAGGATGCAACGTCGGAGAGGTGTACATAATCATGTCAACCTGGTAAACGACTGCCCGCCCTCTCTCGCTCTCTTTATCTGGAGATAATTATCCATCATAAAACTTTGAGAAGGAATAAAAATACACAAACTGTAATTTGAATGCGGCAAATGAATTTTATATATGACTACTAAGCGACCGATCATCATTCACTTTACAGCTTGTTTAGTATTGCCTGGCAACAATATGTAAATGAAATGACAGCCACGGGCTTAATAATTTTCATCTTCATAATTAACATTTTTTTTCTTTTCGGTAAAAATTTCCCTATAAAGCGCGTATTTACATAAAGAAATTGGTCTGTGTGGTAGAATACTCGTATCGCACGCGTGCTAGGCGGTCCATCTCGTATTATAGGCCAACCGTATCCTTACTGAAAAATTACAGATAAAGGTCTTGAGATCACGATTGTACTAGAAAGGGTTCAAATTTCGAAGTTTGTTTCAATGTTTGTACTTAAATGTCTTTCTTTTAATTGTGTTGTCTATATTGTACTCTTTTCTGTACATCTATGTATTTTGTGGTTTTGCTCGCCTACATGGCCGAAATAAAATATAATTAAAAAAAGGTGAAACGTTTTAGGTGTGAATGATTCTAAATGCTTGGTGAAAGGTCTTACAGTCTTGGTATTTCTTGGTCCGCCTATCTGCGCTTAGTATTTGGATTTGCGTTATTTCACCCCACCCATTCACGTATGCACACTCCACTTAGTTGTTAATTACTTTTACCTGGTTTCATAACAAAACTTCGATTGGCGCCCGCAGTCCTTTGAAATTGAAAACAACACAGGTGAGGAAACACAGCATTGCATTCTGGGACAAGCACATGTCAAGGCCGCCATTGCTGAATGACTGAACGACTTCGCGGGAAAGTTTTGCAAGTTTATTTTATCAAAGTAAGACAATATTTCAGTTTTGGTAAGTTTGTGATAAGACAATGTTTGTATATTGTCATTCTTTTTCCGCTGACATTAACCAAATTAACTTCCCAAAGCATTGTTTGACATTGTCAAACTTTGTCTCTTTGTAAGAAATGAGGACACGGCATGGTTCCGAAAGAAAGACAGACGAAGCTTTTGTCAATTTATTCAAAGGAAAATGAATTATTTGATATGAAAAAGGTGCTTTTACAGAATAGTTTTATAGTCAAATGCACGTTTTTTGACATTGCGCTTAGCATAAAATGTCGGTTACTAAGGACAAAACTCGACGGAAACTATTGTCAACTTTCATTTTAACCGAAGTGGGTGGGGTAAGATAACATTCTTTGTCCATGCCTGAGAAAAAGTTAAGAGAACAAGTTCTTTGTTACTGTTATCATTTTAGCACTTAAAATAGCAATTGTCTCACAGTTTGCCTCTGCTGTATCCATTATGTTTTCTGCTATCCATTCAATATGACTTTGTGAAAGCTTCAGATTACCTTGTTTAGCAACAATCAGTGATTTTGGGATATTGATTAAATGATGCAAAACCTATGTTTTTCTGGTAGAATTAGCTGCGATATCGTAGCCCTCTTTCTGATAATCTGCTGGCGAGGGCTACGACTCCCACCTTCTTTGCGCTTTGTTGCAAGTCCTAATATTGTATGTTTTGTGATAAGCGACTCTCTATGGATGAATTCCTTACATACGTTATTCTTATGGACAAATTCTATCAAAATAATAAGAATATCAATTGTATCAATCGTTTAATATCGGTTTCTTTTGAGTTTATAAAATATTTCCTAAGTTTGGTGGCCATGACATTTGGTTGGTCATGTGATCTATTATTACGTTTCGTTGTTTACTATTGTCATGCTGTCAAAACAGGTGCTCGTAAAAAATCATAGTATCCGTTTTTACCTACCATTGCTAAAATTTTATGTTCAAAGATACTGAATCTTCAATATCTTTATTTTATCTATAAAATTCAGTTAACTCTTGAATTACTTTCATACAACTTTTTTCTTATTTTCTATCAAAACTGTCCTGTTTTCAAAAATTACTATGTGTTCCAAATATGGTGACCTAAATTCTCATTTGCTGTCATTTTGGCGGGAAACCCGAGATCTCAAGAGATCTCGCTGTCAAACAGCAATAATGGCTGACATTTGATTCAAAATGGCCTAAAAACTTTGAGTTTTCGATGGTGCAGCAAATTGAGACTTAAATGCATAAAATATCCGACTTTTTTTAGATTTATATTTATTTACATGGATAGATAAATTGTTAAGGTCAATTTTAGTATTAAACTTGTGTTTGTTCTATTTACACAACTTACAATAATCGACCCCAAAGTGCCCGGAGTGAATCACTCCGGGCACTGCAACAAAGAGCAAAGAAGGGGGGTGTCGTAGCCCTCGCCAGCTGATTATCAGAAAGAGGGCTACGATATCGCAGCTAGGTAGAATAGCCCATACCATTTACAAAAATGTATACTTTACCTATATTGTTCTAAGTATTATAAAATTTATAGAGATGAAAAACCCGAAAAACTCCTAAAATTTACTGATTTTTCACTTTATTAAAAAAAGTTGACCTCACTTTATTAAAAAAGTATTCTATCCCCATATTAAGTTTTTTGTTCACCAGCAGCTCTAGATAACCTATATAACCTTTGTAGCACTTTTAACTTGATGATGTAGTCATTTTTAAACTTCTTTTGTGACTCAAATCAAAGTATTATTGGGACAAATGTACCTGAAAAATAGACCAACAAGCATATATTTTGATGTTTCATACCTTAAAGATTGTCTACTTTTAAATGTTCAATTAAATTTTGATATGTTGTATAAATTATCAAATATAAAGATATTCTTGGATATTTTATTTCAAAAATACAAGAATTTGGTTCAGTTTTATGACAATACCCCACCCACCAAGCTTTACTTTGTAAAAAAGAAAGTTGAATAGCAGTGTTTAATATATAAAGAACTTGTCTCAAATTTTTCATCCTTTTCTTGTTTAAATTGCTACAAATGAAAAAAAAGAGATGTGTAAACATTTAAAAATCTGTTAAATATAAAGTTATAAAACCCTTTTTTTTTAAAAAAAGTGGTAACAATTTCCGAGCTGTTAATTGGGAGGATACCTAGTTATCATATCTAAAAAGGAAACATTCTCAGAACAGTAAGGTGTGGATATTTATAATATATACGTGTGTGTGTTCAAATTTAAACATTGAGATAACTAAAATAAATAGAAAAGAACTTTCAAAATAAATAAAGTGATACTTAGAGCTTCAGATAAAGGGATTTATTCGAATTGAACCCATTACCAGACTGCAAAATTCTTAGAATGGTCCATTTCAAAGAAGCTGCAGAAGGACAAATTGTAGTTGATGAAATATTGGATTTGTTCACTCAAGGGGTAGAAAATGTTGTGGATAATGAAGAAGTTGCTTGTAACAAACAATTTCTTCATTTTCCACAATGTTTTCTAAAACTTTATTATTTGGGGGCTTCTAAAAGCATCATTGTGTGGGAATGGGTTAAGATGTAAAACTCATCATTAATTATGTTCTTAAACATCATCACAATTCTATGATAAGAAGGATTAGAAATAAAACATCAGATTAAGATTGTCATCTGTTCCATCTATCTGAAGCTTTGCAAAATGAACAACTGAATTAAAGGAATTAAATTTTAGAGTAATTCAATTAACATGATCTGGATTTCATTCATAGAATGAATACTTAAACTAAATAATAACCTTGAAATATTTCTTTCACACATTTAGCAGAAATGGGGCAAGCTTTTAAAGAAATATATGACAATTGTTTTAAACTGCAATGCAGTAAATTCATTGCTTGAAAGCAAGAAAACAATTCGATATTTTGTCAATTGCCAAAAAATACACTTATTTGATTACAAAATGCTGTGCAAAGACAGAGCTATAATTTACAGCTATTTCTTGCTCAGATGCTTGACAATAATCTTGTAAGTAAAAATTACTGATGTATGATCCAATAACAAAACAAGATGGTTCCTGAGTTATTGAGTCTCTATCACTATTTTTTTCGAACTTAAGCTCTGTTCGTTCTGGACTCAATTCCGGTTTTGTTTCGAATATATTGAGGATAATCAACTGGTTATTCCAGATATGAATAAATATTTCATGAGAATGCGTTGTCAGGCGTTGAAAAAACAAGTGTGTAGCAAGAGTTTTTTTAACACCTAACAACACATCCGAGTGAAATATTTTTTCATATCTGGAGTAACCAGTTGATTACTCTATTTGTCATATTCCTTGTTTATTTTATTTTTTATCAAAATATCAAAACCAATCGTTTTATAGAGAGAAGGTCTATTAAAAAAAGCGGATGAATACACAATTAAAGATTTATTACAGAGAGTGAAACTGAAAAGTGTTATCGTCAATCAAGTGACGATGACAAAATTTATAACACTGAGAAATCCCAAGATTTCACAGCAAGGTATATAATAAATCTTCATCACTCATTGTACTGTAGATTCATTCCAGGTTTTGTTTTTTTTTTTTGGGGGGGGGGGTAAAAGAAGAAATCAAATAAAAATCAATGACTAAATGTAATGCATATTACTTTTGAGCACTAATCTATGAATGAACAACACCCATGTTACTTTGATATAGAGGCATTTGGAAGAAAATATTGAGGGGAAAGAAGGAACTCATTGATTGAAACATTTTAGTTTCACTTTTCTTTCAATGTTTTCAAAGTTAAGTCACTTCAAGTTCAAGTTTAGCACGTCAACTCAAAATTCAAAATAATTTTCACCGTTTTCAAAAACAAATAAAATATACTTTCATATCCGTTGCATTAATTGCTGATTAATTAAATATTATAATTAAGATATTGAGGCAAATCGCGATGAAATTACGATACAACTTACAAGTACGTAAACATCTTGGTACGAACTACTTTCCATGATTTTTTTCGTCTTTTTGAATTTCTAATTTAATTGCAATATTGCAATCAATTACATAGACATTAAATACTGATACAATAGTCAAAAATTGTGCAGATTGTTAATATCTTTCGCAATTTACACTGAAGAACTTTGTATATAATTCATAGAATGGTACTTCCGGTTTGTGGCGGGGCTGTCCTTGCATAATTATCTCCCTTCGGGAGTCCATCACCAGTTCAAAACAAGACCTGAATTAAGGCATTTTACGTTGAAAAACAAATGCAAATTTGATCTTCTTTCATAGAAAAATGGTTAAACTTTCATAAAATCACTAAATGTAATGCATATTTTACCGTTACTAGGAAAATCATAGATTTCATAATTTTCATTTACATTTATTTAGTCCGAAAATGCTTAATTACAACCCCAAACAGTCCTGTACGCCAGGTTGAGAACAAATCCCGCCCATTTATGCAAATTTCTTGTTTGGTTAGTCTCTGATATCTTCGTAATGCTGCGTATGAAATAGGCTGATTTTTCGGGTCGGATTTTTTACCCGACACCGATTGCGCAATAATTAGGTCCGAGCATGCGCGGTTGATGCTACCTTGTTTATGATTTGTCTGTTTGCTGTAAGCACTTGATCTGTGGCACAATACTTGCTGGATTTCCTTATATTTGTGAGTAGTCATTTACTTGGAGAGTAGTAATGTGTAATGAAATATAGATTTGAGGTTATTTCAGACAAAATGTGGTATTTACACTTGGGAAAGATTGCCCAAAATTATGGACTGGAAAATAGTATGGGCAAGCAAATGAAACAAAGTTGCAACTTTTTCCAATAATACTGATACTTTGTTAACCCATTCCAACACAATGACATTCTTTGATGCCCAACAAGGTAAACAATTGGAAAACTTTGTGTAAAGTAGGGGTGTAATGATAGATCGATAGGTCGATGTATTGTGATAGTGACAGTCATGATAACGATGTATCGATTGCAATTCCCTGACATTGATAACTATTGCGATTGTTTGTTCAAATATCGATAGTTTTGATAGTAAATACTCAAAGCATACTTACACAGAAATTCAATGTTTTCTTGGTCTCTTTGGTTAAGAGAGAGAGAGAGAAAGAGAGAGATAGAGGGAGAAAAACTTATCCTACTTTCAATTTCTATGATCACGTGACAGGCATGTTTGATTTTTGTTTCTTCCGTACTCCTTTGTTTATGAAATGATTTTTAACTTTCGATTTACAAAATTAAAAGGTTCTCAAAAATCCAAAAGCATGTTAAGTTAAGACTTGTTATCAATTGTTTTATTAATTCTCAGTGCTTGAATGGTCGAAAAAATAAGAATAAGACAGATATTCGATTAAATACGATAATGAATTACTTATTTCGAGCACACTAATCGAGTTATTCTGTTTTACGTATTTGTGTCGTCTGACATAGCTGCAAATTTAGAGATTGTGAAAAACAAAGGCGGAAAGGCCCATGTTTTGGTCCATTTTAGGACTATTTTGGCTTCGTAAAGGAAGGCGAAAAACATTGATAAAAAGAGAGTCGCCTGTAGACTATGCTATCTATACAGATCAACACAGAAAATAAACAAAATAACATACACTGATAGATCTAGTATCGTGATATATTGCGATTGATTTCTGACGATAATGATAGTATCACAATATCAATACTGTGACGGTGATAAATCTACCTTTCTGGGTCACTGAGTCAATCTGACTCACTAATCTTGAAACTCTGAGTCAAATTTAAAAACAGTGAGTCAAAAATATCGAACTTATAGAAATATGCTTTCAAGTTTAGCTTTTAGTATTTACCGTAATTTGTCCATATATTCGGACACTCTAAGAATTCGGACACCATTAATTATTTCATCAAATAATTAATTTTGTGCCTCTAATTTCGGACAAATGGTGTCTGGAATTTATCTATAAATTCGGACAACGAATTTACGAACATTAAATATCAGGTTAACAAATACCGCATCCATTATCGGTAATTTGGAATCTTGGCGATCGGTATCTCCAAACTGTCTGGGTTAAGTGTCAACAGGTGTATATTGTTTATAACAGTGACCGAGAATAGGCACGCACCTCGATATGCTTAAGCTACGAACCGTGAAGGTGATGCAATTAAAATATCATGCTTGGTTTCTCTCTCTGTTTTCCTAATTTTCTATCCCCGACAGGACCTGCTCTGAAAGGATGGCTACGATTAACATGTGCGACCCTATGAAATTAGTCAAATTGACCTGAACCTACTTTCGATTTTACTAGACTTTCCTCGTATCCGGAGCTCATCGAGGGTATTGTCATTGACCGTATCAAATCAAGAAAAAAATGCAAGAATCAGTCGTAGCAACGACGTGTTCCCTAAATATGGAAAATGCGAGAATTTTAATTTGTCACAAAATTATTAACTTCTCATCCGATATATAATATTGATAGATTAAAATAAATTACCTTTTTTTATCCCTGCTTCTTTTAATAATCCGAAAATTTAATCTCATACTGTTCAATAAAACACACGTAACAAGTCTCGTTCGACAAATATAAAGTATAGGTTTTCGGGTAAAGTTTATTTTACACGAGGGAGGAAAGGTGATCAAAGGCGCCGCCGCCAGATGTTCAGCTATATTTGGGAGAGTTTCCGGAGTTGGCACGTGCCAGACGCATACCCCGTGAGAATTCTTGGTGACCGAATTTTTACCTTTGTCATTATGCTGAAAGTTTCATGGTTTAATCGACTGTCTGAATACTCTTAAAACATTACGGATATAATTTAAAAAAGGATTTTTTCTCACAGGTAGGCCACCGCATTTACTTTAAATTTGCGGGGAATATTACGCGATGATTTATGTGAAGCAGATCAGAGAAAAACTGTCGTAATTGACCGATGCTGTGATTTTATTCTGACAAATTACTTCTTATCTCTTGGTGACTTTAATACATGAACAATTGACATACGAGGATTTTGTTTAACTCTTCATATCAATATCCCTTTTTTTTCAATTCAACCGACAATGATTGTATATAAATGACAGAAAAAGAATTTACCATACTCTCAAAATCGGACTTTGACTACCGAAACGTCGTAACAATTTTGCCTGAACATGCTGCAGTTACGATCTTGTTGTATTCTTACGGTGATATGTGGGATTCTATCAATCGTTAAAACGAAGAAAAACAACAGTTTAGAAAAGTAAATCGTTTATTAAGGTTTTTAATCAGTGAATGATCAATAAATTCACGTCGTCTTCCCCGGTATCTTGAAACAATCTGAAAAAATAAAATAATAATGAATAAATTTACGAACGTAATGCGTAACAGATATCAAGTTTATTTACTGTTGAAATGAATTCAGTGTCTGAGCAAAACAGTGACTCATGAAAATCGGCAATGGTTGTTCCCGGCCGCACGACGATTTATCTATAAATTCGGACACTGGCTTGAGTAATTATCTATGTATTCGGACATGAAAAAAAATAATTGTGTCCGAATATATGGACAAATTACGGTATGCTTAGTTATTGATGTGAATGAATGTAATAAACTAATATAAATTGGGTATGCTTAGTTATTGATGTGAATGAATGTAATAAACTAATATAAATCCTCAACAATATTCAAACCCTTGAATTCAAAACAGATATTTTTCATTTATGTGGATCATCTCAGGCTGACAGCAAAACAAAATGCAACATACAACAGGCTCAGAGAAAGGTTTGATATTATAGTAGGCTTTGTGTTACAATAACTAAAATGTTTACAAACTGCCAATACTCATATTACTATCAATTACAATATAGATAGCAGTAAGCAACTTCTAAAATTTCTAAAGATACAGCCCTTCTAATACTGTTCAGCTCACATTCCTGCTGTATACAGATAGTATAGACTGAGAACAGAGTGCACAAATGAACAGTATGATCTTAGCCTACACTATCTGCAGACAGCTTTCTACTTACAGGGATTTTCCTAGGCCGATTCTGGGGCCGAATACCGGACCCTTTCCCAATCGCAAAAACATATAAAATTTCCCAATTTTCAGGTAAAAATTCCCCAAATTATGAGTGAAATTCCCCCCATTCCGGCTGTCAAAAACTGGTTAAATTGGGGGCCATCATTTGAGTTTGTGAAATATTGGTTACGCTCGCCGATTTCTGCAATACTTCTAAAAAAAAAAAAAAACAGATAAAACAGCGCTGGCAAGCTTTTTGTCAAAGCTAAAACTTTTGTAGCTGTTATCGATAGGCCTACTGTTTATCGACCGCTGTTTATCTATCAGACAACGTGATTGTGTCACTCGCGCATGCGCTAATTGGATTAGGCTATTGTAAGCGCTTATATTATAAACAAAGCCAGATGAAATTTAAAGGATTAAGATTCAAAGCTTCCGAGAAAATTAGCTTTAATTACTTACTTTTAATATCAAATCATATCCGAGACAATATATAATATTATTTAAGCTAAAAAATCGCATAAATCCTTGCCAAAATTCGTTTTCATTGTGACGTCGCTCTGTAAATTTCTCCGAGGTTCAACTCACTTCAAAGGGACCGACTGTCTAGGTGACCGTGTTGTGTTCTCATAGTGACACACTTTCCTGGCGTGTACTGGTCAATCTTATAAAACTGTATAAAGGATATAATCAAATATTATAATGTTATAAATTTAATTTATTTTGATTCTGACCGTCTACGATACCGTATTTTCGTTTATGAACGGCCGAACTTTAAATTTGCTGCAAACCGCAATCTTCGGAAAATTTTCAGGGTATTTCTTTCATTGAACAAAAAATATGAACCTCAAATTTGAATTTCGTTTTACTTTTGATGTTTTTGTAACAAATACTAGTAACAGCAGACATCGATCGAGATTGGCAAAATGCATTCATGTCAACACCGGCGATTGTCAAGAGTTTACATAGATTTAACTGTTTGTTTTGTGGTTATTTCATTTTAAGGAGGAAGTTTCTTGTAAGTAGTTCATCAAGATATTTCATAGCAATATAGTCTTGTAAATTGCATGATGAAGCAGAACTGTAAATGTTACACATACATGTGTGTATTAGAAAATCACATAGAAGAACTGTGCTGAATGAAATCAACTACATGTGTATTGCTTTTGAAAACAACATGATAAACTGCTTCCAAAGGATGGAGATAATTCAATTTTATTAGTCTCGTTATGTTAGTAGTGCTGCTCATAAGTTAAGTTCACTGCCATATACATGGACTGCTTGCAAATTAGATTTTTAAGGAAGGAATTATAATATGACTTGTATTACTATTATTACCTCACAAACTGATGATGTGTGCTATTTACAAGACTATATTGCAATGAAATCTCTTTATGAACTGCTTACAAGAAACAATGAAAATAACTAGAATGATAAACTGATTATTCACTAATCAATCGATTGTTTTGTGTTTGAATTATTTGATTTATTAATTAATTATTTCGTGATCTTCTTGCTTCTTTTTCATCTTACCGAGATAAAAGGTTGGATTAATTGGTGATAATATGAGGATATTCTTTATTGTTATTTCTCCATTGTACATTTGTTGTGTGTACCTAGATACCCTCAAAATATGCTTGAAGTCAAGGAGATATTATCCTCAAATTAACACGAAGTATGGTTAAAATCTACTGCTTGTCTGTATTGTAAGAAAAGAAAGCCCAGGAATTGATACAATTGAATTCAAAAATCACAACCAAGCCCCCAACTGGGAAAGAAAACATAATAAGGCATACAAAACATGAAAATAACAATACATATGAAGTTGACTAGCTCTTTCACAGGTAGGTAGCCATCTTGTTACTCAAATTTCCCAATTTGGCCGATTTACGCGCTATTTTTCCCAAAGTCATGGGTCCCAGGTCCCTGTTTTGAAAAGGTAGGAAAACCCCTGACTTAACTATTGTGGCATAAACTATCACAAGACTTGTTGAAATGTAAAAAGTGCCCTTTTTAAGCAAAATTTAAATCTAGCAGGTTGAGTTAAGTAAATGATTTTCATCTAATCACCTCTGACCTCAACAAGCTGTAACACTTCAACCATTTGTCGTTATAGTTACGAATAATTTTAACTGTTTTTTTTCCGTTGTCACTTCTAGAGGGCACTTCTGTATTATTGTTTTTATCCATTTCGACATTTTGATTTTCGTGACCTAGCCGAGAACCCCGAAAGGCGTTCTTTATTTCGGGTCGATTAATCGTTTTTCCTTTTGGACGCCATTTTGAAACTCGCACCGAAAATGATATTAATCGCGATCGATGATTGGATTATGAGATACTATTCAACCAATCGGAGACCACCATACAAAATCATTTCTGGTTACCAGTCTCCATAGACTGGTACCACTATCGACTTTAAAGCCGGCTTTTTTTAAAGTCGACAGCGGTATCGGTCTACAGTCTCCATAGATACGATCGAAGGTTTTAATGTGAAAACCTTGCGCTTGTAAAATTCAGATACCTTGAGACTTATAAACCGGGACCAGAAATACGTGCGTCAGAAATACGCTCGGCAATATTTATCGTGCGTCATGTTGATGTTTTTTGCGTAAATTACGCATGACGCAGAGGTAGATAAATCACTGCTGTGATAGTAAAACTATCGCGATAGTGATTTTCTTAGCCGATAGTCAGCCCTAGTGTAATGTGAAGAAATTGCTTGTCACTAGCAATTTCATCATTTTCAACAATGTTTTTTATACCATAGAAAATAATATTCAACTTTACATTGTCGTCTGCAACTCCTTTGAATTTGGACCAGTCTAAATTTATTTGTGTGGAACATGTATCATTTGGGGCCACGAAATAGCTAGATTCTCTCATTTAAATTCCCGAAATCAAATTGCTTTATGTCTATTGAAACAAATTCTATCATACCGTTTTTCGGCAGACAATTTTTGTAGCGGTCAGTCCATTCCAAAAGTAACAAAAAATCCTCATAATAAAGTACTTTATACACTTGTTCCCCGTGTTGCACCTAAAGACAAGGGAAGCAGACAACTGTTTTCAAGATTCAGCCTTTTTTGGAGTTTTTCCTCATCATTAGCAGGGATTGTGATGCTGCAAACGGACACAATGTTATGACGTCTGCAGTTGAATCAGTGTTCTGCCGAGGCTGCGATTCCGCGATATTCTCCATAAAATTCGCAGATGTCGCATGAAAATAAGTGTAGGTGCAAAAATTGGCGCGGCTAAAATTTTAGTCATATGGTCCCAAGTTACATTGTGCCAAAACTGGATCCAGTAAATATCTTTAAGATCATTAACTCTCAGTGTGTCCACTGAATATTTTGACAGGGGGTTTTTGTACCTCCTGGTGGTTAAAGTTGGGGGTACAGAAAAAAAATTGGGGGTACAAAAAAAATAACACCAAATATAAACAGTTCTTTCATTTATTGACTCCATGATGGAGAACTATTAAACGTACCAAAAACCACAGGGGCTAGCAGGACATGATATGCCTATTTATGACCTTAGATGGAGAAAATAACAAAAAAATGTAAGAAGAGAGTAAATATTAGTAAAGCCCTTTAAAGAAGTCCAATATTTATTGTTTTGATGCCATTATGACAAGCAGTCAATTGCGATGACATAGCGTTTTGGTTGAATAAACTGTAAAACCCAGCATTTTGGTCAATTACAATATTATCGGAAAAAATAGAGGGATCCGAATCACCGAATTTGGCAGTTTCGATTTTATTACTCGGCTACCGGACTTGTTTTTCCTTTCGTAAATGACTAGGGTGGTTGCACTTTGATACTGCGAGAAGTTTAAAAAAAATCGAAATGCACTGTCATTATTGTTGAGATTTAAAGATGTCAAATGACATAACTACCTGATCTGAAATTTTTTGTACAACTACACTTCAATGTCACATATCATCCTTTGGTCACAAAAGAATGATAGCATCCCTATTTGCACTCAAAAGCCTTGATACTGCTTGTATAGTGAATGCCAATTCATCCTTTTCCAACATTGTTTTCTTATTTCATAGAAAATAGTAATTGCATCAGTATTTTGAGAGATGGCTTTCAACTGATTTTTGACAATTTTGCTGTGCTTCAATTCATAAATTTTCAGTTCTATTAACTTTTCTTTCAAAATGATGAAAAGCATTGTATCAATAACTTTATTGTTACGGTAAATTAAGTCTAGCGTCAATTTATACACTTTTTTCAAAACCTCCGCAGAACACTGCCCTTGCCTGTAGGTATGCTGCTAACCTTATATTTTTTATGACAATGACACTGATGTGGATTCCCAAAGACTGCTTTGTTGATGTAGGACTGAAACCCTGATTTCCTAACATTGTGTGCCTCCAAATACCAAATAAAGCCATTTCAAAGATTCTTGATGCTGCAGCTGTTGGTGTCAAACTCTCAATAATTAGGTCCAGGGTTTAATCCCCGGTTGCAGCAAATATCCTTTCTGACATTTTTCTCCCATCCAGGGTTAGCTCTTGCTAGAAAAAAGTTGTTGCCATCACTGTCGCCAAATGAAAAAAGTTGGGGCCAAATGGAAAAAGTTATGGCCAAATTGAGGAGTTGGTGCCAAAGTCGAACATTTCTAGGGCTTTTTTTCTAGAAATTGGGAAGAGGCCTTAGCCTGTTTTGTTTTTGGAAATTTTGTGCAGTTTTCAGAAGAATTGGGAAACATAAGTTTAATAAAAGAAAGTAATAAAAGTAAGACTCGTGCATCATTTTCAAGATTCAATGATAAATAACTATATTTAAGGGTCTTATCAGTAATAAAATGAATAGAAATATTAAACAAAACAAATTTTGAAGAAAATAAATCCATATAATGCAAAAATAAGCTGTAAGTTCTGGAAATTTCTCTCCCACAAGTGGGAAAAAAGAGTCTTTTTTGAATTGGGAAGTAGCCTTTAAAGGCCCCTGTTAAAGAACGAAAAAAAGCCTTGATTTCTTAACTGCACATTTATTTTCTTAAATCATTTGTTGTAAAATAAACAATATACATATTAAACAGGTTGTATGCATGGTCATTCATTCGTAATTTTGTCTTGAATGAATGTAGCTAAGTCATACACTCTACAATGAGTTTACTCATCTTCAATCAGTGCTCTAAGCACTTTCATTTCAAAATCGAGACTTTGAAGAGAAAAATAGAGGGAAGGAAATAGTAACAAGCCTTATATAATATGCTTGATTTGATAATAGAATAACGTAGGTCTACATCTATTATTTAAAAAAAAAAATGGGTTTATGGTTGAACATTCTTGGGTACAAATGAACAAAAAAGAAATGTCTGCTTTTAGGACATTAGAACTCTTGAAATTTCTGTCAAATTGTGACAATTTACCACTGTTGCTATCAACAGCTCATCAGAATATCCTTCTTATAACTCATTAATACTGATTCAGTGCTTTAGCAAGGATTCGCAATAGTGGTGCTGAGATAAGAAATTGACTGAAACTGTCAGCAGAAATATACAAAAATATGCATGAATTCGGCAATTGTATTCATCAAGAAAATGCAAAAGTTGGCCAGTTTAATTACATTTTTGTTAAAAAGAGCCAATTTTTGTGTTTGATAAATGAGGTCTACAGATGAATATACTGATAGCTGTCATCTAAGAAGTTTGATCCAGTCATCCCTAAGACTAAGTCACGCCCTCAACATAAAACCAATACGACCCGCCAACCAATGAGCGCATTTCATTCATCTGATTTTCTGTCAATCAGAACTGTAATTAAATTTGGCAATGTGTCGGTCTTGTGTCAGACTAGATGACATAATTGACCCGATATACAAGCCTTTGAGCAATTATACACACTTGGCCCTCGGCCTTGATTTCTGGAGATTAGTTAAAGTAAAAGTATTTATAAAAAGTTTCATTTTTTGGCGCCACAAACTTTAGCCGCCATGAACTCTCGTCAAATGAATTAAACTTGCGTCAGAATTTTGTTTGTCGCAGTTGGCGACAATGATGATTGGTAGCGCGAACCTTGCCACAAATGGTTAGATAATGGGTAGATCCTAAACCTAAGTGATAGGGATGGGTATGGCATCAAGAAAGCCTATCACGGTATATCATGTTATTTATGTCGATCTTGCGATACGTATCGTCATATTATGTGCCATGAATGGGTGCCACCAGATTTTTTTACTTTTATTTGATGATCCAATCAATCACTCAGAAGAAACAAAATAAAAATTTTTTTTTTGTGCCTTTTAATAGTTATGGACATTTATGGAAACTACCTAAATTTACGGAGAAAACTGATATTTTGAAATCGTACTGTTAGCAAGGGACATGGTAATTTACCAATAAACAGATAAAATTGTGCACCACTACTAAGTGGGATGAGCAGCTGGCGGCTTGGAAATGATTTAGTGGTAGCACTGGTGTGAGAAATACCAGGAATCAATGGTTAGGTACTCCAGCTGCCACCAACTCCGCTGGCTACAACCACCAACGGCGACAGGAAGTTCCACTTAGATATTAAATGGCTTTATTTTACAAAATCTATAGTAAGAATCATGTAACAAATAATAAGATCATGGGTTGGTGACTCGAATGTAACTACAGCTTGAATGAGTTGTAGTTATGCCAAACCATCAAAATTCTCAAATGGCTCAAACAAAGTGAGTTTGTTTTCTAGCCATGAAGAATGTATTTGTTGAAAAAAAGTGTCATTTTGACAAATATCAAGGACCTTAGTGACAATTTTCTGTCGATCTCTTTTGATCTAGATTTGTAAATCCCATGTCTTTGATTTCAGTTTCATGCTAAGACCCAAGGCTCCTTTGACATTCACGTAAAGAAAATAATTTAAGACTGTTTATTGGCAAAACTGTTAAATTTTGTTTACCTTTAACCCTATGGCTTTGAATGATTCATGTGTTAAGTTAAACTTAAATGTCTCCATGAAAAACATCATAATATTTGTAAAGACTTAATTATTGATACCAAAATTTTAGGAAGAGCCTTTGGAGCCCTCCTCTTCTGGTGACAGACTTGAACCCTTGTAGAAAGCCATTCAGATCCTGGTACAGCCTCTAGTCCCTAATGGTTTGTCTTCCTGCAAGACTCTTAGAGTCCAAGCAAAGTAATGACTAAACTCAGGAAGCACATAAAAACCTGAGTTTTAACTTTTTCTATTCGTCAAGAGGAGTTCTACAGACCAGGGCTCCGGAAAACCGATAAATTGCCGGTCTGGACGGAATTTTGAATTGCCAGACCGATTGAAATCCCAAAAAATAACACAAAAAATGGTCCGAAATTTTCATTGAAATATTGGTTAACTCGCTCATTATCTATCAAAAGCAACCTTAAAACCGAAATAACTCGAGGGTTTCACACCTTATCTGCAGATTAAGGGATTAAAATCGATAATTAGTTTACCCGCCGGCCAGTCAAGTGCCAATCCGCACGTGGACCTAAATAGCAGTTAGCCAGTTTCGCGCTTGACCGAACTTCGGGTATCAAGTATTTGCAATAGAAAATCAGTTTGAAATTTCACACGTTCGTGGTCTTATAAAAATGCTCATCTAAAGCTGCGTCAATTTAAATTGCCATTACTGATGAAACAAATTTCTTTTACTACAATACGGGAGGCTTATATACGAAATAAATGATATTTTCTGTTCTGTTCTGTTCATATAAATCGAGACATGAATAGGCTTCTGTTGCTATTCGTATGAATTTGGAAAAGTTCAGCACAACGCTTTTTTGAAAATTTCATTCATCACAAGTAAGCGCGTGAGACCGGGTTTGAAGTTTGTATAAAAAAGTCATGTCGTTAATATTTGTTTTATTAATTTTCATTCACGGTAAGATAGGTAGCCTTTAGAATTAAAAAAATAGGTGGTACCCACAAAATGCCGATAATTTGGATGTAAACGAAAACGTCGCTTAATAAATCGCTAGTACCGTCAATAAAATTAAAGAAACAACGAATCATGAAATCTTACTTCAGGGGTTGGATAACGTCCGAATTATAAATCGCAAATTAACTACAATTAATCAAATGACCGAGATTTGTGCACAGATTCTACTCTGAGAAAATAGTGCAACACGTGGGCGACCCACTCGAGATTGTCTCGTCGGTCTTTTTGATGTACGTCACAACTCTGCGATCCTATGGGGTAAAATGGACTGACCCGACATTTTTGTGACGTCGGCTGTGTTTTTCCATCATCAGAGGCTCGTGTTGAGAGAAAATCGCTATGACTGTGTTAAATTTACAGAACTTTGGATAACAAGCTTATGAAAAAGTACATCATTACTATAATTACATCGGCGGTACTCGGAGGGGGGGGGGTGCGTGCATCACGGAAATAAATTTTGATAATGTAATTTATTTGTCTGTCTAATTTTACAATTCAATGGAATTTCGTGGACTGCCGCACATTTGCCGGAATTGCAATTTATATACATCCGAATTTTCAAAAACAAAATGAAAGTAGGATCTGTCAGTTGTTTTCATCTATGTTCCACTCGTTGAAGATTATAATTATCTTCGGAAAATTTGAAAAAGAATGCAACTACCGTATGAATGATGAACCCTTTTACATACGGGAAAGGTGAAAAAAGGAAGGGTATTCGTTTTTGCCGGGGGGGGCATTCGTTTTTGCCGGGGGATATTCGTTTTTGCCGGCGGGGGGTGGGGGCATTGTCCTGGACCGATTTTAATTTCCAAATTTCCGGAGCCCTGCTACAGACCATTTTGAGTCTCTAGTTGCGACTTTTACTAAGTAGCTTATTTAACTCTCCCCTGTTCAATCCCTGATTTTTACTTCCCTGTGTTTATAACCTGAGAAAACACTGTGGAAAAAAAAGAAATTGCTTGTGACAAGCAATTTTGTCTTTTTCAACAATGTTTTCTGCGCTACAGCATGATTATTTTTTCTAGTGAAATTGACTTTGAAATTTTGTCTGCCAAACCTTTAAATTTTGACAGGTCTTAAAATTTTGCAAAACGGAAAGGTTAAGAAAAGATTGTTTCATGGTTACATTGGAGTATAATGACCTTTCCTGCTTTTTGATAAAGAAGAAAAATCAATATACTTAAGTGTTCATTTATAATTTTTGTCTTCTTGCCCTATTAGTGTAACAAAAACCTAGGGAAAAAACCATCATTACCCATTAAACTATTCCCACACAATGACCCTTTTAGACACCCCTCAAGAAAAAAAACAATTTGGAAATCATTGTGATTTTTTAACCCAGAAAGTTGAGAAAAATCTAAAATTTCACCACTATTAAATTGTCATCAGTCTGCAATTCCTTTCAATTTGGACGAATCTAGAATTTTGCCATCTGTTAAAGGGGTAAGACTTGCGAAACCACTATGAATTTACCTCTACTGGCTGAAAGCCAGTGAGCTGTTGTCATGGCGTTGTCCAAAATGCGTGCATGTGTGTGTCCTTAAAATTTTATTTCAAAAATCATCTCAGAAAATACCGAACAGAATTCAACCAAATTTCACAGAAATGATCTTGAGTGACCCTTTATCAGATTCCTTAAAGTTTTTTGATCAATGAAAAACATGGCTAATTTCCATTTTCCAAAATTTTTCCAAGAAACCAATTGATGAATTTCAACCAAATTGTTACAGGAATGCTCATTTGGTGACCCCTTATCAAATTCCTTCAATGAATTGAGATCAGATGAAAAACATGGCTCCATTGGGCGGTGCTAATTACTGTATATGATGAAACCTTTAAAAATCTTCTACATATAAATAAGCAAATAGATTTCAACCAAATTTAACAGGAATGATCCTCAGATGACCGGTTATCAGATTCCTTCAAAGAATTTTGATCGGATGAAAAGCATGGCTTAACCCTTGTCATGCTGTATAAATTACCTTACTGAAATGCTGTCAAATCAAAGGACTGAAAGCACTGATAGAACTTGTTGTTCAAAAATCAATATTCGTTTAGAAATCAACTTCATAAATAATTCTGACAGGAAAAGTACGAGCAGGAGGTGAAGACTAAGATCAGCCTGCACATAAGTGCAGTCTGATCTTAGTCTATACCTCCTGCCAAAACCGGAATAATCCGGGTTCAGCATTACAAGGGTTAAAGGGGGGGGGGATAATTTCTATATATGGGGAAGGCTTTGAACATCTTGACAGACACCAGTTGATGGATTTCAACCAAATATCACTGTAATGGTCCTCTGGTGACTCTTTTTCAGGTTCCATCACAGGGTGCCCATTCACATACTGCAGTACTTAATTCACATACATAAGTCAGTTCATGTACATATCTTACACCAAGACGTGCATGAACGTACAGAAAATCAAATGAATGTAGAAACAAAAATGCCATTACTTGTGTGTGCATTTGAAATTATTAGCGTTTAAAATGCGAAACTCTACATGCATATTTTTTTTCCTAAGAACCTAAAATTGCAAACAAAGTAGAACAAAATCCTATCAAGTGCAAGTGATTTCCCTTTCATGCGACGGGAACCATCGCATCTTTCTGGTCTTTTTCGTCTAGAGAATGGGGGAACCAGCAGTTGGAAAAGTTCGTAGAATGAGGATCATGATGGCCTCACCATTTTGTTTTGAAACAAGTCTAAAGTTGCACTATTTTTCAAACAAAACGCAAGATATTTACATGTTTTTGGCGAGAAACTAACAAGAATTCACATGATGGAATTTGAATTGAAATTGATTTCTCTGGTAAGTTCCGTTGTACATGTAAGTCGGACATGACAAAATGGGGCCTTTTATCTAACATTTTAGTTTTGTTTTAGCCTTCTCTCTATATTTATCTGAAACTTGCACATGACATGTGGCACTTATTTACTGATTATTAACAAATCATATTACAAAAACATTGTCATTTGGTAAAGGGTTCAGATTTGTATGGTGTACTCTTAACTCTGAAAGTATAGAGTACACTCTACCCCCAGATTTTTCTTTGGACCCCCATTTCAAAACCTAAGGGGTACATGTACCCCCAAAATGAAAACCCATTGGGCATGCAGTTGCTGCCATCAGTTGATTTTGATTTGTCCGAAACATAGCCTAAAAACACCACTTGCTTGATAGCTACTATCAGGCCTGTGGAGCGGTACAGGATTTTATACAGCATGACTAGGGTTAAGATAATTTGAACTAAAAAGATATTGTTGTCTTGTCGTATTACGAAATCATGATTTTCCCATCGCAATTTTGTAATTCTTTTGAATGCAGGGGCATGTTAACCCATTCCCACACAATCCCTCCTCTTTATGCCCTTCAAGAAAAAAGTTTTGAAAACATTGTGGAAAATGAAGATTGCTTGTATCAAGCAATTTCTTCATTATCCACAATGTTTTCTATCCAAAAAGGTGAAAAAATTTAAAATTCCATCAACTTGAAATTGTAGTCTGCATCTTCTTTCAACTTGGACCAGCCTAAAATTTTGTCAAGTGGGAATGGGTTAACCCTTATTAGGTTGAATTAAATCCTGATAGGGTGGACAAGACTGCAAGGCCTGTATGTAGGCCAGACAATATTTCTTTCGATTGAAGAAAATGTAGGAAGAGTGTCACTCTTGCTGCCTTGTATCTTAACACATTACCCAGGGTCCAAAGAATCCAAAAAAAGGCACTCGTCCTGCGGGGCAAGTATCATGAAAAAGTTGCTTGTCCTGCATTGGCTATCACTCTTTCCTACAATAAGCCTAGGGATCTTAACCCTTGTCATGCTGAACCCAGAATATTCCTGCTTTGGCAATAGGTAAAGACATATGTGCAGTCTGATCTTAGTCTACACCACCTGCTTGGCCCTTTTAAACCACAATTGTTCATAAGACAATGTCAGTGGGTGATTCCAATGCTTTCAGCACTTTGATTTTGACAAAACCTATGTAGGATTTTATTTTAGCATGACAGGGGTTAAAAAAAGGGACATTTTTGTAAAAATAAAATTGTGGTATTCAGTACTTATAAAATGCTTCCAAGCTTTTTCTCTTTTCCTTACAATGTTTTCAAAAGCTATATTTCTTTTACACAAATAAATGCAGGATTGTGTGGTTATTGGTTAAATAGGTAGTTTTTGTGTTTTAGAGCATTAACTTTTCTACCCAAAAAGGCAATGCTTGTTGCAAGCATTCTTCATGTACCACAATACTCGCTTTTTTAGCTCACCTGAGCACGTAGTGCTCAAGCGAGCTATTGTGATCCCCTTTTGACCGGCGTGCGTCGTGTGTCATGCGTCGTCCAGCAACAATTTCTTTAAACAACATCTCCTCCCAAACCACTGGGCCAATTTGAACCAAATTTGGCAGAAATGTTCCATTGGTGGTCCCCTTCAAAAATAGCTAAAAGAATTGAAATCCGTTAAAAACTCTGGTTGCCATGGCAACAAAAGTGCAATTTTAAAAAAATCTTTAAAAATCTTCTCCTCCTGACCCAGAAGGCGTAGAGCCTTGATATTTTGCATGAAGCATCAGTATATTGACCTCTTTCAAAAAAGCTAAAATCATGATCCTCGGGTCCCCAGGGGCAGAGCCCCAGGGGGATGGGGTTTATATAGAAATAAAGAACAATTTTTTAAATGACATCTCCTCCCAAACCACTGGGCCAATTTGAACCAAATTTGGCAGAAATGTTCCTTAGGTGGTCCCCTTCAAAAATAGCTAAAAGAATTGAAATCCGTTAAAAACTCTGGTTGCCATGGCAACAAAAGTGAAATTTTAAAATAATCTTTAAAAATCTTCTCCTCCTGACCCAGAAGGCGTAGAGCCTTGATATTTTGCATGAAGCATCAGTATATTGACCTCTTTCAAAAAAGCTAAAATCATGAACCTCGGGTCCCCAGGGGCGGAGCCCCAGGGGGGAGGGGTTTATATAGAAATAAAGAATGATTTTTTAAATGACATCTCCTCCCAAACCACTGGGCCGATTTGAACCAAATTTGGCAGAAATGTTCCCTAGGTGGTCCCCTTCAAAAATAGCTAAAAGAATTGAAATCCGTTTAAAACTCTGGTTGCCATGGCAACAAAAGTGCAATTTTAAAAAAATCTTTAAAAATCTTCTCCTCCTGACCCAGAAGGCGTAGAGCCTTGATATTTTGCATGAAGCATCAGTTTATTGACCTCTTTCAAAATAGCTAAAATCATGAACCTCGGGTCCCCAGGGGCAGAGCCCCAGGGGGGGGGGTATAGGCATGAAGCATCAGTTCACAGACTTTTTTCTTATTTCTGAAATTATAACCCATGGAAAAAGTTCTTTCCTTCTTTCAAATCAGCACTTTAGCCTTGGAATTTGTAATTTAGACTTTTTGATCCCCAGGTTCATAGTCTTAATATGTAATTGTGGCCCACTTGTTTCATAATCCTAACCTTAACATGAAATAAGACTGTTGAAAGAAAAAGAGCCTTTATCTCAGGTGAGCGCCCCAGGGCCAACGGCCCTCTTGTTATCTTGAGGGGTATCAAAAAGCTGGATTGTGTGGTAACTGCTTAACTTTTTTTTATCTCAGAAAAGGGTTGAATAATCTATCTCTGTTTGTTTTACTTTTACTGCAATTTTTACACTGATAAGTATTGGGGTAGACTGTGAAATCTTTGTTTCTAAGATTTATACTGCTATGTGATAGTTAGGAAGGCAACCATTCTAGCTTTGACGATACTGCTAGCCTTTATCTGTCTTTAACCGTATTTTATCAGTTATCAAACTGATTAAGTGGCCTAGTGCTAAACCAAATATAGACTAATTACATACAAGTTGTTTCAGCTTGTTTCAAAAATCTGTCGTGAAGTTTGATTAATTGGTTCTGAATAGATTGTCCAAATTGTCGAAAACTAGTTTACAATTTTAATTCTTTGTTTTCTATGAATGTATTTTGCAATATGAATCCAAAATAAAGAAATTTACGAATCTTTTGTTGGTGATGAAAATATAATTACGAAAGCTTGAAAGTTTGCAATGTTTAATCCATTCCCACACAATCCCACTTCCAATGCTTTACCCCAAAAGGACAATTTTCAAATATGACAGAATTTAATTTGTCTTCTTTAACTTCTTTTACTTCGGACCAGTCTAAAATTTTCTTGTGTAGTAATGGGTTAACAGTGACAAACAGGTGGTTAAGACCAAGATCAGACTACTCATATATTCAGGCTGATCTTTGTCTACACCTGCCTAAACAAGAATTTTCGAGGTTGGGCAAGACAAAGGATATCAGATTTTACATTCATACTAAATATTCAAACAATATAGGTGTCTTACAGATGATATTCTCTTACTAAAGACTGATAGATTATTGTATCCAGATCATTTGATTAGGTCTTTGTTTGAAGGGGATACTTGTTAGCCCTTTATGTGTATTTCTTGTACTTCAACCTTAGTTTTATTCACAAAATGCATTGGCAATCTCCCTGTCCAACCATACACCGATTTATACTTCCATCAGTGATGATGAGCTTTAGCATTCTCAGTTTATTGACCTTCAAATGTCTATTTTCATTTGTATCATAATAGGTTAATTCTAAAACCTTAACTATGTCTATTTTCATTCTTATCATAGTAGGTTAATTCTAAAATCTTAACTATAGCTTGGTTAAAGCTGTAATTATGTTAACCCTTTCCAAAACAGTGACGCCTTTTGACGCCCCTCAAGAAAATAAATTGGGAAAACATTGTTAAAAATGAAGAAATTGCTTGTTACAAGCAATTTCTTCATTTTACATAATGTTTTCTACCCAGAAAGTTGAAAAATCTAACATTTCCTTGACTTTAAATTGTCGTCTGCAACTCCTTTCAATTTGGACCAGTCTAAAATTTTGTTGTGTGGGAATGGGTTAAGCAATAAACTGTATCCTCCATAGTTAAAAATCTCATATATTTATACTCACCACCTAAGAAGAATTGGTTTTACAATGTTGGTCCATCAGTCCTTCCGTAGACTTTCCTTTCCGTGCTGTAACTCAAGAACTAATGGATCTACAATCTTGTAACTTCATACAGTTGTTCCTAATGACCAAAGGAAGTGCCCTATTGTTTTTGGTGTCAAAGGTCAAGGTCACAATTGACCTTTATTGAAACCTGTTTACAGGCTCTAACTCTAGAGCCAATAGACCTACAACCTTGTAACTTCATACAGTTGTTGTTAATGACTCAAGAAAATGCCCTATCATTTTTGTGTCACAGAGGTTGAAGATCAAGGACACAATTGAACTTAGATAGAAAACTGTTTCCAGTCTCAAACTCATTATCAATTTGACCTAGGACTTTGTCACATGATACCACAGTGGTGGTACTGATATGAGAAATACCAGGAATCCATGACTAGGCGCTACAACTGCCATGATATGACTGAAATACTGTTAAAAGTATTCAATCAACTGCATTTGATTTCAGTTTAACCCTTTCCTGTTCAATCCCTAGCTTTTATGTTCATTTGTCTCTATAACTGAGAAAACGTAGAAAAAGAATATATTGCTTGTAACAAGCAATTTCTTCTTTTTTTCTTTAATATTTTCTACCCTACTGAATGGTTATTTTTCTAATTAAAAGCACTTTCTTCTGCAAAACCTGTGAATTTGGTTAGGTCTAAAAATTTGCAAATCAGAAAAGGGTTAAACTATGGCACATGAAAATAAAAGGTTTTCTGTTTAAAACAGAAAGTTAAAATATTTCAGTTTTAATGCACATATTATGTAATTATCATACCCTAAGCATGTTATTTCTCGCAAATCAACAGAAAAATAATATTTCTTGTGTTTCTTGATTTGTAAAAAATCTTGTCATTTCGATAGATGTATCATGAGAGTAAGGAATGACAATTATGCTTGGAGATTTGGAATTCTCATGCATACAAGTTCTTTTTTCAAGGCCACTTGTCCAAGGAGGTGAAAGATAACTCATTTTATATTGAAAGATTAGAATCATTGCAGATGACAATCTAATGTTTATAAAATTCTTGATTATTTCAACTCTACGGCTGGAAAACATTGGGTAGAATGAAGAAATTGCTTGTTTCAAGCAATTTCTTCATTCACACAATGTTTTCACAATTGTTTTTCTTGAGGGGCGTCCAAAAGCATCATTGTGTTTGAATGGGTAAATCTTTGTCACGCTGAATAAAATCCTTTTTCAGAATTTCATTTAAATTAAAGTGCTGAAATAGATATAGGCACAAACTGTTTGTCAGAATTTCTTTTGAAAAATATTTTGTTAATGATATTTGGAAAAATATTTTGTTAATAATTTTGGCTTGAGAGGGATAAAAAGAAAACGTTTTTGTTTGTTTGAATGGGGTTTTACGCCGCTTTCAACAATCTTTCAGTTATATCGCGGCGGCTGGAGCACCTAACAATGGAATCCTGGTATTTCTCACACCTGTACAACCATTACATCCTTTCCTAGCCTCCAGCTGCTATCCCACATAGGTCTACGATTATCGACCCATTGGTGAGAGACAAATAGTCGGAAAGGATGAGTGCCGCCGTCGGGGATCGAACCCGGGACCTCTAGATTGACAGTCCGACGCGCTATCAACTGCGCTATGTCAGACTCTCAATCATGAGGTCAAGGGTTTCATATCCTTTTTAGCTCGGCTGTTTTTCTGAGAAAACCCGAGGTATTGTGATCACCTTGGCTTCGTTCGCATCGGTGTTGGTGTTGGTGTGACAAACTTTAACCCTGGTCATATCTCCATTGTTATTGAAGATATCCTCATGAAACTTGGTATGTGTATTGACCATCACAAGAGCTATCTAGTGTTATCTAGGGGGATAACACTAAAAGTGTTTTTGTAAGAGTTATGCTCCATCTTCGACCTGGAATTATCCAGCACCTGCAGCAGAGCGTTTGCACCCATGGGCGTTGCTCTTGTTGAAATTGGTTACCACGTGGTGGATAGTGGTAAACCAAAGTGGTATGAGCAGCTGGAGGCTCTGAAAGGATTAAGGGATTGTACTGTTGTGAGATATACCAGGAATCCATTGTTAGGTGCTCCAGCTGCTGAAGTATGACTGAGATACTCATTAAAACAAATAAAATATCTTGTAAAGGGATTTGTAGTTGGAATATGGTTTGATATAGGGGTAAAGGTGTGATGTTGACCAAGCTTTGAGCTTGCTGTAACAAGTATTTAGTTAAACTGTATAATGTCTTTTATGCATTGACTTAGATTAAATATTGACTAGAGATTATTTATACTGTTACGGGTTCACATACCCTTAGCCAGATCAAGCTTGATTGTTTAGGGATATCTGTAAAATCATTTGTCTTGACTTTGACAAACCAAATTAACCCTCTCCCACGCAATGATGGTTTTTGAGGCTTTGAAGCTTTGGAAAACACTTCTGGACAATGTTCAAGTTGCTTTTAACAAGCAATTTCTACAATGTCCACAATTTTTTTCTTTCATAAATGAAAAATCGCCCCTACCTTGTACATGGACAAGAGGAGAAAATCTTTCAAAATTTGGACCAGTCGAAAATTTCTTCATCTGGTAATATTAAGGTTTAAAGTCTGCTTCCATGTAACCTAGTGTTATTACCACACAACAATAATTTTGGACCGGTCCAAAATGAAAGAAGCTGCTTATGAAGCAAAAATTTTTAGTTATGAAATTTTAAAAATCTGTCTCTCTTGGTAGAGAAATCTGTGAAAAATGAAGTTGCAAGCAATTTCTTCATTTTACACAATGTTTTCTCAATTGTTTTTCTTGCGAGTCAAAAACAACATTCTATGGGAGTGGGTTTAATTTTGTCTGCTGATGGGAGTTAAGGGATACCTTTTTAGTATTAAAAATCTGATAAAGTCCATAGTATTAAAATACAGGCTAGTGCTTGGTCAGTATTAGTTCTGACTTAATGTTGGACTTGATTAGTGTAATGTTTTGGAATGTACATTGGAATATTACCCAGTTGCTTACTGTGTATTAATATATTGATAGGAGTGAGTTTAGAAGTTAATAGTATTCATTTAATATATTTTTCAACCCTTGTCATGCTGAATGAAAATCTTTCTATGACTAATATTTAAAATCGAAAGATTGAATGTACTGTACGGCATGATTTTCAGTCAATATTTCTTTTGGAAATTAACTTTTATAAACAACTTTGGCTAGTGGTGTAGACTAAGATGAAACTCCACATATGTGCAGTCTGATCTTTATCTATACCACCCTGTAGAAACAGGAATATTCAGGGTTAGGCATGACAAAGGTTAACTTTGTACCTAACAAGAAATTTTAACCTGGTCCGATTTGAAAAATATTTGTAAACAGCAATTCTAACCTTTGTCATGCTGAACCTGAAATATTCGGGTTTTGGCAGGAGGTGTAGAACAAGATCAGCCTGCACATAAGTGCAGTCTGATCCTGGTTTTCACCTGCTTGAACTTTTCCTGCCAGAGTTGTTTATGAAATTGATTTCTAAAAGAAATATTGATAATTTTGAACAACAAGTTCTATCAGTGCTTCCAGCCCTTTGATCTCACACCAATTCAGTAAGGTAGTTTATACAGCATGACAAGGGTTAAGTTGGTATAATTTTAAAAATCTTTGTGGTTTACGGGGTAGAAAGCATAGTGAACAATGAAGAAATTGCTTGCTTCTCTTTCACCACAATGTCAAGATTTTTTCTCAAGGGAGATCTTGTGAGAATTGTTAACCCATTCCCACATGATAAAATTTAGACCAGTCCAAATTCAAAGAAGTTGCAGTTGACAATTTAAAGATAATGAAATCTTTAAAAGCCTTTGTTTATTGGGTTAGTAAAACATTGTGGATAATGAAGAAATTGCTTGTTACAAGCAATTTCTTCATTATCTACAAGCAGTTTCTTCATTATCCACAATGGTTTCAAAAGCTTTCATATTGAGGGGTGTTTAAAAGTGTCATTGTATAAGAATTGTTAATCCATTTCTATACAATCATGCTTTGCACTCATTCAAAGAATTCATTTTGAATTATATCAACCCATTATCACATAATCATGCGATTTCACACATTCAGAGAATTGGTTTTGAAAATTGTTAATCCATTGTTAACCCATTCCCACATGATAAAATTTTAGACCTGTGTGCAGCCTGATCTTTGCCTATACCTTCTGCTAAAACTGGAATATTCTGGGCTCAGCATGGCAAGGGTTAATCCTCTTGACAAATGAAATTCTGTGTTTTGAGGGGTAATACTTTGATTGAAAGTTTTAATAATTCTAATTTGATGTTTTAATTTTTTTCAGACCGATATGAAGAGCAAAAGTTCCATTTTTATCAAGAGAAGGAAGGAACAAAATGTCATGAACGGTAGGCTTATAGTTAGTGAACTTTTGATGATTAAATTTATTTGAACAAGACTCGCTTTTAGACTGTCAAAAAATGAGGCTTGGCTACGTAGAGATTTTTTAGTCAACTACCAGACACAATTAAGAATGGTCCCAATTCAAAGAAGTTGCAGACAACAAGGTCAAGTTATTGAAATTTAAGTAGAATCTATTTCCTTCTGTTTAGAAAACATTTTGTACATTGAAGAAATTGCGTTTTTCAAGCAATTTCTTCATGTTCCACATTGTTTTTCAATGCTTTCAATTGAATGATCATTCAAAATCGCAAAAAACACCATTCAAAGCAAATATAATGCTTGCAACTAAAATCCGAATTGATAGCTGGTCCCATCCTTTGAGCTTTGACAGAAAACTCCTGTTAGATATTGAGCCGCCGTCATAGCGAAGTTGGTAGCGCGTCGGACTGTCAATCTAGAGGTCCGGGGTTCGATTCCCGACGGCGGCACTCATCCTTTCTGACTATTTGTCTCTCACCAATGGGTCGATAATCGTAGACCTATGTGGGATAGCAGCTGGAGGCTAGGAAAGGATGTGATGGCGGTACTGGTGTGAGAAATACCAGGAAGCCATTGTTAGGTGCTCCAGCCGCCACGATATAACTGAAAGATTGTTGAAAGCGGCGTAAAACCCAATTCAAACAAACAAACCTGTTAGATATTGACCCATTCCAACACAGTGATGCTTTTTGATGCTGCTCAAGAGAAGCAATTGTGAAAACATTGTAGACATTCATTTTCCACAATGTTATCTACCTAGAAAGTTGAAAAATCTATAATTATTCATAAACTTGAAATTGTTATCTGTTAATCCTTTCAATTTGGACCAGTCTAAAATTTTGTCATCTGGCAATTGGTAAATGGCTTTATTAACCAATTTATCGTCCTTTAAAGGTATCAAAATAGTAAATGGTTTGTTGCGCCCTGAATATCGTAATTACTGCTTAACCCTTTCCCGTTTTTGGAAATTTTAGACTGGTCCAAATTGAAAGAGGTTACAGACGACAATGAAAATTTGATGCAATTTGAAATGAAACCATCCTATATGGTAGAAAATATTGTGGAAAAGGGAGCCCCCAGCTGCTCATCCCACTTAGGTTAAGAATATTCAGTCATTGGTGGAAGACAAATGTTGGAAAGTAAAATAACTGAGGTGGGATTGAATCTTGGACCCCATGACTAGGAGTCCTACGCGCTACTGACTGAGCTATCACTGCGGCTGCACCCTATAGAGATTGTGATCTGACAGCATTACGGCAGGGCTGGGACAGGTGAGATGCAGTAAATGAATTCAATTGTATTGCACTTGCCCCGGCCTTTTTGTGGTGTGTCTTCAACAAAACCAACGTTGGAGGAGCTATAATGTACAGGTAAGATGGGCTCATTATAAAAAAACATTTGTGCCCACTTGTGCTGCCCATTTCATGCTGCATTATGAAACATTCTCGGACTGGAAAATTTTGGAGTCAAATTTATTTTTGTTTTGCAGAGGCAAAAGGTGAAATATTTCTATTTTTATGTCTCTTTTATGGAAATCTTTGCCAGCATTTTAGTTCTATCCAGTCTTGTGTTGTTCTTTCAAAGAAAGATAGATTCAGGGCTTCTACTGAAAAAACATCTAAAATAAGCTATATGGGGAGTTTTTCTTACGGAGTTCAACCCATTACTAGATGACAAACTGCACTGGTCAAATTTCAAAGAAGTTGCAGATTGCAATTTTTCGTTGATGAAATTTCAAAAATCTCTAGAAACATTGTTGATTATGAAGAATTTTCTTTTTTTTTCCCGATGTTTTCAAAAGTTTTTCTTGGCGTCAAAAAGATTTTGGAGGAATGGGTTAAATGGCAGATGAAAATTTAAGACGGCATGCATATGCGTATTGTGGTTGTGGATTAAGTTTTGTTTACATTACTTTTAGTGTTTTGAGTAGGTAATGTAAAATTACATGTTGGGTAAATTTCCTGTGGGACAGGTTGAACTTGACAGAATTTTCAAGTCCCCTATAGCTTTTGTTTTTCACTCAAAGATATAAATCGATCTGAACCCTTGTCATGCTTAATCGGAATATTCCTGTTTTAGCATAAGGTATAGACAAGGATCAGCCTGCACATAAGTGCAGTCTGATCTCAGTCTACACCTACTGGTTATCCTTTTTAAACCACAGTTGTTTTAAAAAACTATTCCAAAAGAAATTTTGTCCCTCAATGAGGGGTTCAAGTGCTGTCAGTCCTTTTATTTCAATGCAATTCAGTAGAGGATTTTATTCAGCATGACATGAGGTTAAAAGTAAACGTGCAAAGTTCTTTTTTCTTAAAGAAAAAAGACATTTTAAGAACAAAAAAATCTATTATTTCACCTGTGGTTTTTACCAAGAAAGTTGAAAAATCTACAACTTCAATTTGCCGTTGTAGTGTTAGTACAGGTGTGAGGAATACCAGGGATCAATGGTTAGGTGCCCCAGCCGCTGGACTGACAACTGAAAATGACAAATACTGTTAAAAGTGGTGTTGAAACCAATTCAATCAATTAATAATATTGACCTCTTGACAATTAGTCATTGATACATTCAAACCTGTATTAGCAGTCATCCTAAGAAAGCAACCTTTATTTAGCAACCTTTATTTAGCAAGCTGTCATTGAGTTCTAGAAAAAAAGAAAACTAATAGAAAGTAACCTACAACTATTAAGCAAGCACATGCTTAAGCAAGCACTTGTGGTATATCTCTTCGGTACCTTGCTTTATACAGATTGGACTGTATCTGGGTGTAGACTAGTAACATGAGGAAAAATTAACCCTTGTCATGCTGTATAAATTACCTTACTGAATTGCTGTCAAATCAAAGGACTTAAAGCACTGATAGAACTTGTTGTTCAAATTCAATATTTCATTTAGAAAACGACCTCATAAACAACACGGGAAGGAAAAGTATGAGCAGGAGGTGTAGACTTAGATCAGCCTGCACAAATGTGCAGTCTGATCTTAGTCTACACCTCCTGCCAAAACCGGAATATTCCGGGTCCAGCATGAAAAGGGTTAATATGATTTAAAGAATTTCTGCAGTTTAGGCAGGGTTTGAACTCGCAGCATCCTTAGGCCCTCATATACTTTTGTGCAGTGATTGCACGCAGGTTTGCTTTAGACAAATGCCATACAGTTGTCTGTGAATGAATGGACTGAAAGCCATAGCTATTTGCACCCTTTCAGGGCTGGTGCTAGCATCTGAAATTTAGGGGTCATTGACTCCTTTACAATGAAATTCTAAGGGTCAAAACTGCTTTTTGAGGGGTAAAAACAACAAAAAGAGCAAAATTAGTCACGAGTTAACCCTTGTCATGCTGTATAAAATATCTAACTGAATTGCTGTAAAATCAAAGCACTGAAAGCACTGATAGAACTTGTTGTTCAAAAATCAATATTTCTTTTAGAAATCAACTTCACAAACAACTCTGGCAGGAAAATTACATGCAGGGGGTGTGGACTAAGATTAACCTGCACATAAGTGCAGTCTGATCTTAGTGTACACCTGCCAAAACTGGAATATTCCTGTTTCAGCATGACAAGGGTAAAAATTGTCAAATTACCAGCTGTGCTTGTTTGTAAAGGTAAGAAGAAAGCAAGTAACTTGTACAATTTTGACAGCATATTGAGATACATGATTGAAAAGTTGAGATAGCACCTTGTTTTGAGCCATAGAAATTTCTCTCAAGGGGGTCAAAATGAGCCCATTTTTTTTGGGGGGGGGGGGGAGGGGGGGTTCTATATATTTTCAGGTTTTTGAGGGTCAAAACCCTGGTTAAAAAGTCAACAGGAGCCCTTCATTTAGCAGTGAGCAATTTTAATTACATTCTGATGTTACCTGAAGCATTGAGGAATGCATATTAGGTTATTGGATTGGTAATATCGATGTTCTTTACATGATATCGACTTTATTGATCTATATAGGCATTGATTTTGTGCTTCACCAAATTGTCGCATGGTGAATCTAGATAGATAAACCTTTTACCTTAATCCATTCCCACATGGTGAAGCTGTTTGAAAAATAATTGGGAAAACATTGTGTTAAATGAAGAAATTGCTTGTGTAGCAAGTGATTTCCTCATTTTACACAATGTTTTCTATCCAGAAAGTTGGGGAAAAAAATCTTAAACCTAAAAATTATCTGCAACTCCTTTCAATTTGGACTGGTCTAAAATGTTGTCATCTGATGAGTTAAAGGGGCCATGGCTCTCATAGGGATAGAACTTTTACCAAAAGGAATTCTGAAATCTTTGTTAAAATTGTTTACAGAGGCCTCTCTATAAATAATTTCAGAATAGACCAAAGGCCTGCTTTGTAAAGTGTTGTCAAACAGAAAACGAAAATGAATTTCAAAATTATTGTATGGTAGCAACATAAAATGATTTTTAAAATTATTTTTATTTTCTGTTCAGCAAAGCTTTTCATATCGAGCCTAAGACCCATTCTTTTTGTAGAGATGTGTTTAAACATTTATAATGAAAATTTCAGGACTCCATTTGGTGTGAAATTTGCCCCTGAGCAAGAGCCTTTAAACCTTATCAAAATTTCAAAGTTGGAGAAAAGTCATTGTCTTATTTTGCTGTCTTGGAATTTGGGGGTTGGACATGGGCTCTGCTAGAAATAACTAAAAGATTTCTGAAAGCGGTATAAACATATAATTTACACACATGATGCTTTTTGACGCTCCCCAAGAAAAGCAGTTGAGAAAACATTGTGGAAAATGAAGAAATTGCTTGCAACAAGAAAACTGCAAAATCTAAAATTTCATAAACTTAATTGTCCTCTGCATCCCCATTCAATTTGGAGCAGTTTGAAATTTTGTGGTCTGGTAATTGGTAGAGGAGATGCAGTCTAACAAACCAGTATTATGAAGAAGTAAGATGTAATATCAACCCTTGACATGCTAAATAATGTCATTTTCAGAAATGCATTGAAATCAAAGGGCTGATAGCATTTGAAGAACATGATATGGACAAATATTTCTGTTGATAATCAATTTCAAAAAAACAACTCTGACTTGTTAAGGGAAAATAGGTGGTGTAGACTAAGATCAGACCAGGCTGATCTTAGTCTATGCCTCCTGCAAAAGCAGGAATATTTAGAGTTCAGCATGACAGGGTTAACCAGTTAACCTGACAATGAAATTTTAGACTAGTTTAAATTTAACCCTTTCCTGTACAAGCCTGTGATTTTACGTCTTTACGATTTTGTACTTGAGAAACATTGTGGAAAAAGGAGAAACTGCTCTTAACAAGCAATTTCTTTTTTTCCACAATATTTTCTACCCTATTGAATGCTTATTTTTCGATTTAAATCTTTTTTAAGTTGTAGTCTGCAAAACTTCTGAATTCAGACAGTTCTAAAATTTTGCAAAACAGGAAAGGGTTATAAGTTGTAGAGGACATTTACAAGATGATATAATTTCAAACATCTCTGTCATTCTAGGTAGAAAAAAAAATTGAAAATGTACAGGCAGTTCATTTTACACCTTGTTTTTCTGAAGCGTAAGAAGGCAGGCTTGTGTGGGAATCAGCAATTTTTTTTTCTTGCTTAAAACAGTTCCCCTAAAATTCGAGGGCCTAGAGCAAAAACATAGTATGGCTCAATACATTGTATAGAGCCGTACTATGTTTTTGCTCTAAGTCCTCGAAATGACCTGTTCTGAAAGCCAAAAAGTGTCATTTTCTCCAGAATCGGAAAGAAAATTCTCAACTTACAAAAGTCGAGTATCATACTAGTTAACCCTTTCTCGTTCAATCCCTAGATTTTACGTCTCTTTGGTTTTAAAATTGAGAAAACATTGTAGAAAAAGAAGGCATTGCTTGTAACAAGCAATTTTTTCTCTTTCCACAATATTTTTTACTGTACTGAATGGTTATTTTTCAAATTAAATCAAATTTAAATATTGTCTGCAAAACCTTTGAATTTGGACTGGTCTATAATTGTGCAACAGGAAAGAGTTAAATAAAAAGTGTTAGATAAAAATGCTGCTTATTGGTTCAGTTTTAATTTAAATGATTTTACAGGCAAAGGAACTTTTATATTGGAAGAAAATGATACAAGGGAATTAGTTTTTGTCCAAAACCAAAAAAAAAAATTTTTCTCAATTTTTTGAAAAACGAACGCATTTTTCCCAATCATTTAAGCCTGGTTTCGGGTGTAATTCTAAAACTTAAAAAAAAAAAAACACTGGGGAATGGGTTAAGTCTACGTATTACAAGTGATTTTAACACAATTAAGAGGGCAAAGGTTTATCAAACATAGAATTAAGACAATGTAATTTAATCTGTGAAATTTGAGAATATAAATGGGTGGAATATAGGAATGTGATAATAAATTGTAATAAATAACTGTTGAAGCTTGGATGAATTTGAATCGAACTTATTGTTTTATGATAGAGCATCAGTATTGAATTGATCAATCTTGAATGGTAGGTTAAATGAGATACCTATCTGATACCCGCACAACAAAAATTTAGTCCAATTTCAGAGGTTTATCGGATGACAAAATTTGGATAATGAAATTTGGACTTGTCCAAATTACAGTATGTTGCAGAAGAAAAAATATGGGTTTGAAATTGTTTTCTGATTGCCAGACAACAAAATTTTGGACTTTTCTAAAATCATTGAGGTTGAAGATAACTTTTCAATGTGTCTAATTAAATTTTGGAAAAAAAAAGAGTCATCATATGGACATGGGCATGCAAAATGTTGCTCACCAAATTTTGCTCACTAAAGGACAATATAGCAAAACATGGTAGGTGCAGAAGATATTACATACAACAACTTGCAACTTCTTTTCCCACAATGTTCCCACAATTTTTTCTTGAGTTTACTCTTGACCTGCTGAATAACATCTTCTACAGAATTGCATTAAAAAGTTCTAATTATTTTGAAAATTTATCTTACTGAAAACTCTGACTTAAAAGCATTCTCTGAAACTCTATTTATAACAGCGGTTGAAATTAGTGCCATTTAGCTTGGAAGGCATGGCAGGTCTTGAAATTTATTTAGAGATAGCATACCAAACTGCTGAATATTTTTACCTTGAGTTATCTGAAAATTTGTTTCAAATAGCACATCTACCAGTGGTGTAGAAATCACATGCTTGACTTGTCCAATGTGGGCTTTTCTTTTTTGCGAACAAGTAACAAGGGACAAGTAAATACTAGAGCAAAACTTGGAATCTCAAAGATTTATTATTGCTTACATTGAAGTGTAGAAAATGTTGTTTATAAAGAAAATGGAGGGTTCCAGTATTTTGTTCATTAACAAAATGTTTTCTCCTTATTTATCTTCGGAGAAGTTCCATTTTCATTCTGGAGAAGCTCATTTTGATTTTGGACAAGTAGAAATTCACATCATATACTTGTCTGGGGACAATTGGAGAAAATCTATATTTCCACACTCCTGTCTACTCATGATGAAGAACAATGGTCCCAATTTATTTTGAAATCCATGCTCAAATCTAGGTAATATACTTGGATAAGTTCAATTTGAACATTTCGAGGGCTTATTGCGAGACTGTTCCAAGTATCTATACAATGTATAGACACTTGGGACAGTCTAGCAATTGTCCCTTGATTTGACAAATGTCACATATGAAGCGTGAAACAGCTGTAACTGCCTATACATTTTTAGGCAGTTACAACTGTTTTATGCTGACCCATTGATAAACTCATGATAGCAAACAACTGTTCTAATTTGTTTATAAATTCATCCGTAACTTTACGAGATATGCTTGAAAACCAAACTAACTTGGGCACTTAGATACTGGTTTCTTCAGGGATGTAGTGCTAGTACTTGTGTACTAGTGCGAGAAATACCAGCTGCTACATTCTTAATGAAAAACTGTTAAAAGTGCCTTTAAATCCATACAAATAAATCATTATTTCAACTGATAGATTGAAAAAATGGGGTTTAACGCTGCTTTTAACAGTATTTCTGTCTCTCACCAATGGGTGGATAATCGTAAACCCAAGTGGGATAGGAGCTGGGGGCTAGCAAAGGATGTAGTTGTAGTACTGTTGTGAGAAATACCAGGAATCCTTTGTTAGGTGCTCCAGCCCCTGCGATATGACTGAAATACTGTTAAAAGCGGCGTTAAACCCCATTCTATCTATCTATTAACAGTATTTCAGTCATATCGCTGCGGCTGGAGCACCTAACAATGGATTCCTGGTATTTCTCACACCAGTACCACTACATCCTTTCCTAGCCTCCGTCTGCTTTAACACTTGGGTTTACAATTATCCACCCATTGGTGAGAGACAAGTGTAGGAAAGAATATGTGCCACTGCCAGAAATCAAACCCATTTCATTTGTAAATTTGATGTATCTTTATTCAAAATTGATAAGGTCCCCCCCCCCCCCCCAAAAAAAAAAGAAGAAGAAAAAACTAGATTGTGTATGAAATTATTTAAAGAAAGAGGGGGGGGGGGGGGACTTGCTTGGAAAGTGGTTGAATTCTTTGGAGGAAATTTGTAGTATATGCCAAAACTTGTACATGTGTATATTTGTGGGGAGGGATTATGGGCCTGAAGAGAAATTGACAACTGACCAATAATTGAAATGTGTTTTCAAGTTTTAATATTAAGATGAAAAATATTTATTTATAAGAGTCAATGAAGGAATTCCTTTTGGCCTAAATAACCGTTACTCTGAGGTGTATTAATAGTGAGGGCCTTTGTCCTTGCCTGCTCTTCAAATTAGATCGGGTGTCAGTGTTTGTATACTTAGTAAATCTAACCGGTGTTGGATAGATCATACAAGGCTTTGAGGACAATATTTATATTTTGGATTGAACTGTTTGCTAGGGACAAAGTATTTTAAAATATTGTGAGTTAACCCTTGTCATGCTGGGGAGGGGAAAAACAACCTTTTCAAATTGCATAAAAAATCATAGGGATGAAAGCACAGGAAGCACAAGGGTGCAAATAGCTATGTTTGTTGGATAAAATTCCTTTTGAAATCATTTTTTCTGGCTTCAATAGGGCAAACAGGTGGTGTAGACGAAGATCAGACTGCACGTCATACCTCCTGCTAAAGGAGATATTCAGGGTTCAATACAACAAGGCTTAATTCATGCAATTTGTGCAAAAGTTGGTTGACTGACTTATTAACCCTTGTCATGCTGAACCCGGAAATATTCCGGTTTTTGCAGGAGGTGTAGACTAAGATCAGACTGCACTTATGTGCAGGCTGATCTTAGTCTACACCTCCTGCTTGTACTTTTTTTGCCAGAGTTGTTTATGAAGTTGATTTCTAAAAGAAATATTGATTTTTTTAACAATAAATTCTGTCAGTGCTTTCAGCCCTTTGATTTTACAGCTAATCAGTAAGGTAATTTATACAGCATGACAAGGGTTAAGTTCATTGCCTGGATTACCAGATGTACAGGTAGGCATGATTAAATTTTGAGTGCAATTTAAATTTTAATTCTGCCTTTTTTCTGAGAAAACCTGAGGAATTGCCATCTGGCCTTGTTTGCATTGTCATCATGCAAAAAAAATGATAATTTGTATTATCTGCCAGTACTGAAGACACTCATTTTAAACTTGGAATAACTGTTCACTATCAAGAGAAACACATTACTTTCAAGAGAAAGATGAAATAGGCAATTTCTCCTTTTCTCAAAATACTTTTATCCTGTTTTGGCTGTGGATAGTGCAGTTGTCAGACTGTCATTAGGTCCAGGGTTTGATCCCCTTTTGCATCAAATATGCTTTCCAACATTCATCTCCCACTTATGACTGTATTATTGTTAACCTTAGTGGGAGGCTAAGAAAGGATGTGGTGGTAGTACAGGTGTGAGAAGTACCAGGAATCAATGACTAGGTGCTCCAGCTACCGCAATATGACTGAAATACTGTTTTCCTCAATGTTTTAAAGAAATATTGTTGAAATATGTTTAAAATTCTACAAGATCATTAGGCGACCTTATTTCTGGATTGTTTGATAAAAGATCTATAGAAACTGGTCTATGTATGTACGTGTATTGGTTAACCCATTCTCACACAATGATGCTTTTGGTCGCCCCTCAAGAAAAACAAAAGGGAAAACATTGTGTAAAATGAAGAAATTGCTTCATTTTACACTATGTTTTCTACCCAGACAGTTGAAAAAATCCTCCATTTCATAAACCTTAAAATGTTGTCTGCAACTCCTTTCAATTTGGACCAGTCTAAATTTTGTCAAGTGGGAAAGGGTTAAGGATGAGAGCTAAAACATGGGTTAAAGAAGATGAGTTAAATCAGCTGTAAATACTCGCCCTAGGACAGGGACAGAAGGGCATTCATTCCCACGATTGGATAGAGATTTCGGGCTTCAATATTGATTTTTGGCGTTCTTCTGGTGTAATTTTGAACAATGTCTTGTTGAATAAGCCCCCATGGTCTGCTGGGTTTGTAAGATAGAAGAGATAGAAAAGAGAGGTAAGAATAGATAAATGGTATAACCACTGCCTTCGTGAAATAGAATCTCTAACTGCAAAATTTGATTACCCTAATTCTGCTAAAAAAATATTCCTATCCAAATTATTATAATATAAGCTCCCCATGATTGATATTTACTAAAATTTGGATATAAAAAAAATGATTTTGACCATTGATCAATCTTTCATTTTAATGGATCAGAGCTTTTAACATGTAGGCAGTTACAACTGTTTTACCCTGACCCAGTGACTTGATGATCAATAAAAGTGATATACATGTATTTTCAAAATACTGCTTTTCTGTTAGCTCAAATGACATCATGGCTCTTTGGTCTCACCAATGGCGGAATGCCAAGTAGGATGAGGAGCTTGTGGCTAGGATAGAATTTTGTGGTTGTACTGTGAAATTTGAGAAAAAACAACAGGGAAATGTCAGGGAATTTTTAACAGACAGTCGGGGGGGATTTTTCATTGGAGTGATTTTCCAGACTAGGGCAGTATTTTATAATTTTGGCTTAAATTGCTTAACCCATTCCTGTTCAAACCTGGTATTTTATGTTCTTGTGATTTTATACTTGAGAAAATATTGTGGGAAAGTCTACCACATACGATGGTTTCATTTCAAATTACATCCAATTTTTATTGTCGTCTGCGACGTCATTCAATTTGGATCAGGGCCGCCGTCATAGCGCAGTTGGTAGCGCGTCGGACTGTCAATCTAGAGGTCCCGGGTTCGATTCCCGACGGGGGCACTCATCCTTTCCGACTATTTGTCTCCCACCAATGGGTCTATTATAGTAGACCTATGTGGGATAGCAGCTGGAGGCTAGGAAAGGATGTGATGGCGGTACTGGTGTGAGAAATACCAGGAATCCATTGTTAGGTGCTCCAGCTGCCACGATATAACTGAAAGATTGTTGAAAGCGGCGTAAAACCCCATTCAAACAAACAAAACAATTTGGATCAGTTTAAATTTTCAAAAAGCGGGAAAGGGTTAAAATACGATTTCCAATTTTGATAATAATTTAAACTAAAGGATTTTTTGCCCCTTGCCTCGTAAACAGTAAGGTTCTGCAATAATAGTTTGGGTAATTCTTTGAATTGTTATGGAAGATCGAAAAGATTGCATGAAACATAAAGAAAAGTAAGGGAAAAAACACTTTCTAGTGATTGCCAATTTTAAAACTGTTGAAGATTAGTGTAGAACTCTGATAGAGCACAAGCTACTGTGATATAAAGTAAATACCAATGAAAATGGTTTTAACCCATTCCCACACAATGATGCTTTTTGATGCCCCTCAAGAAAAACATCTAGGAAAACAATGTTAAAAATGAAGAAATCTTTTCATTGTAAACAATGTTTTATGTTCAGAAAGTTGAAAAAATCTAAAAATTCATAAACTCAGAATTGATGTCAGCATCTCCTTCAATTTGCACAAGTCTAAACATTTGCCGTCTAGTAATGGGTTAAAATGCCATACAATAAATCTAGATTGGAGTTAAAGAAAAATCAAGAAATTATCTGCAAGGTTGTAGAGCCTATTATGGTAATATAAAAGGTATGAAATGAAATGCCTTATAATTTGAATGAACCAATCAATCATTGGCTTACAATACCAAAAAATGTCTTGTTATGTAATACTAGACTTTCAAAAGTATTGGTGATTTATCCTTTTTCAGTTTTTTTTTTTTTTTTTCCAGAGAAATCCAGACATATTGCAGTTGATGGGTCATTTTGACCCAATGACCTATTAGAAGGGGGTCATTTTGATGGTTCAGCGAGAAACAGTTGTAAATTCCTATAAACATATAGGCAGTTACAACTGTTTGGCACTGAACCATCGATTTTTGATAGGTTAACCCTTTACCAGACAACAAAATTATAGACTAGTCCAAAGGAAAGTTGTTGCAGATGAAAATTTAAACTTTATGAAATTTTAGACTCCAAACTTTTGTGTTTAACTTGAAATGTTTGATAATCAATACTATGAGTTCAATATTTATGCGAGGCTTAAAAAAAAATATTCAAATCAGCAACGCCAAAACCTTCAGAAAGGATGCTTTAGACTCTTGAGTCTGTAGGACTCCAATTTGCCAACATCTGACTTAACCCATTCCAACTCAATCCCTCCTTTTTACGCCCCTAAAGAAAAAAACTTTGGAAACCATTGTTTCAAGCAATTTCTTCATTATCCACAATGTTTTCTATCCAAAAAGACCAAAAAATTCAAAATTCCATCAACTTGGATTTGTCGTCTGCAGCTTCTTTCAACTTGGACCAGTCTAAAATTTTGCTGTGTTGGAATGGGTTAAGCGATTAACAGAATATAACCCTTGTTATGCTGTATAAATTACCTTACTTAATTGCTGTAAAATCAGACTGAAAGTGCTGACAGAACTTGTTGTTCGATTTTTCATTTTAGAAATCAAATTCATAAACAACTCAAACAGGAAAAGAGCAAGCAGGCTGATCTTGACTACACCTCCTACCAAAACCGGAATATTCCGGGTTCAGCATGACAAGGGTTAAGATTAGTCCAAATTGAAATGAGCTGCAGAGAGCAATTTAAAGTTTGTGAATTTCCAAATTTTCTAATTTCTGAATAGAAAGCATTGTGGAAAATGAAGGAATTGCTTGTCACAAGCAATTCATTTTACACAATGTTTTTCCCAATTGTTTTTCTTGAGGGGTTAACCCATTCTCACACAACCTGGCTTTTTATGCACCTAAAGAGAACAACTTGTGAAAAAAAAAGGATTGCATTATATCAAGCAGTTTCTTGACTTCCCACAATATTTTCTACTAAAAAGGCAATGATTTTTAACCCATTTTAGACTGGTCCAAATTGAAGGAAGCTGCAGACAACCATTTCAAGTTAATGGAATTTTAATTTTTTTGGTCTATTTGAATCTAGAAAACATTGTGGAAAATGAAAAACTTGCCTGTAACAAGCACTTTCTTCATTTTCCACAATGTTTCATAAAGCCGTTTTCTTGAGAGGCGGGATTGTGTTGGAATGGGTTGAAATGTCATCAACAAAAAATGTCTGCATTTGGAAAAAATCTGAAATTTTGTCTGGGAAATCTTTACAACCTGGTAACTCTTATGCTATTGGTATATATTACACACACACTAACCAAAAAAATTGTCTGAAAAAAACTCAACACAGCAGTTTTGCACAACTATGGAGAACAAAGGTGGATTATCCAAAGCAGATTAAATGAAAGCGACCTTAAACCCAAAAATCATTCTAAGCTGTTAATCCGCTTTTCAAAGTAATGATAGCTAAATGTAAAACCCTTTTTCATGCACATATTTTGGAAGTCAATAATTCTGAATGATATCATTTGTCTGCTTCACACTATCGAAGTCATTAGCAGACAACAAAAATTTAGACTGGTCCAAAAATAAAAGAAGTTGTAGGTGACAATTTTAACCCTTCCTGTTCAAATTCTGGGTTTTAAATACCTATGTTTTTATAGATTTTTATAGATAGATTTCTTTATTATCCACAATGTTTTCTACCCCTAAATTCCATCTACATTTCATAGTGGCAAATGCCCTGTATGAAAATTTGTTAAAATTATGATAATATTTATTATGTCTAGACATAATGATTGCTTTTTAACTTGCTTTTTGTAAAGCATCTTTTTTGGTAAGGGTTTCTACCCGGAAACTTGAAAAAATCTAGAATTTCATAAACGTTAAATGGTCATGTGCAGCTCCTTCCAATTTAGACCAGTCTAAACTTTTATTGTGTGGGAATGGGTTAATGGAATTGTTTAGAGATGGGTTTCAGGCCAGGTATAAGATGATTTTCCCTCTTATCTCAATGGTAAATAATCCCATGTAATGCTTGTGGATATATTGACTTAGGTTGAGGGGATTTTGACCTGTAAGACTTGTGTTAGGATATGAAGTTTTGTGGATTTAGGGGCTTCAGGGGAACTTTTAAGGGAGATGTATGCTTGAAAGGTTAGCACATTCCAAGATATTCCTCTTTACGCCCCTCAAACAGTGTTGGAAAACCTTCTGGAAAACCTTGTGGAAAACTAAGAAATAGTTTGCAACAATAAGCCATTCATTTTCCCATGATATTTTTGCTGAAATGTTCTTTAAATTGTTAAAACCATAATTTGTCATCTGCAAATTCTTGGCGCCTGTTTAAAATTTGTTGTCTGCAAGTCTTTTCAGTTTAGACCAGTCTTAGATACAAATTAGTAGGTTGTGTAGAAAATGACCAGAGTTCATGTTTAATCCATCACCAAAAAACTAAATTTTAGACAGTTCAAAATAGGAAGGTGACTTGATGCATTCAGGAGCTCAACCTAGTTCATTGGATTCCATTTAACATTCCTGTACAAACCTGGTATTTTACATCACTGTGGATTTATACTTGAGAAAACATTGTGAAAAAAGAAGAAATTGTTTATAACAAGCAATTTCTTCTTTCCCCACAATTTTTCCTACCACACAAGATATTTTCTTTTCAACTGGTATCTAATTTTCATTGTCGTCTGCAAACTTGTTCATTTTGGGCCAGTCTAAATTTCAAAAACAGGAACAGGCTAATTGCAATAATGATAATAGCATATTGCCATGAATCAAATTGAATTTAAACAATTCAACATTTGCAATTAGCAGAAATCGTACTGGCAGTATTGACTATCTGAATCTGAAATTTTTGTTTTTTTATATATAAATTATTTTTCAAAACTGCTTAAATCTCAAAGAAAATATTTAGTTAGTTATCAAATGTTGGGTATTTTTTCAGGTCCAAATTCTAAATGATTTTGTACAGAGGTTGGAGGTAATTGTTCAAAACTTTAGATGAAAATATGGTATAGACATTTACAGTAGATTTGAAATAAGTCGTTGAAAATATGAATTGTTGCTTAATTTAGGTCAGACATTGTTTGATCAAACATAGGAACACAGGAATCCAAACTTGAACAATATTGACCTTCTTTGTGTATCAACAGTTCAATGTTTTATTGATGTAATGGCTTGAAAATTGTATAGATAGTTACAACAGTTTTGAATGGAACCTTTAAGTGTACATATACCTATATAATTGTTTTCCATAAACATGTTGCATTTAGCTTGAATTATTAGCACACTGGATTATTTGATCATTTTCCTGTTCTAAGCCATTAAAATTTTATACTGGTCCAAATCGAAAGAAGTTGCAGACAACAATTTAAAGCTGATAAAATTTTAGATTTTTTCAACTTTCTGGGTAGAAAACATTGTGGAAAATTAAGAAATTGCTTGGTTCAAGCTTCATTTTACACACTATTTTCCAAATTTCTTTTTCTTGAGGGGAGTAAAACAGTGTCATTGTGTCGAAATGGGTTAAGCTGTTAGCTTAGAGAAAATTTAAAAAGAAAAAAAAAAAATAGAGTTATTTCCATCTGGTGTTGTTAAGAGGTAAGAAGATATTTTACTCTTGTCATGCTGAATAAAATCCTATTTCAAAATTTCATCAAAATCAAAGTACTAAAAGCATTGGTAGACCTGATTGCGAGTGAAATATTAACTTTGAAAGTATATTTGATACTGAATTCAAACTTAAAAATGACAAACAGGTGGTGTAGACAAGATCGGACTGCACATATGTGCTGGCTGATCTTTGTCTATACTTCCTGTCAAAACAGGAAAGCACTGGAAGACCTGTTTGGGAGTCAAATATTAACTCTGAAAGTATATTTGATATTGGGTTCCACATGTCAAGAGTTAATTGTTTTCTATTTTGAGGAAGTTTTCTCATGTTTTAAAGATCAACCCATTTCAAGACAACAATATTTCTAACTGGTCCATGCTCACACATGGACAGAGGCAACTCTATATCCCTATCACCATTACATTGTGTAAAAATGAAGAAACTGCATGTGATTAACCATTTCTTCTCTTTTTTTATTGTTTTCCTGAACTCTCTCGGGTTGTGAAAAATGGGATTTTGTGGTAATGGGTTAATTTTTAGCTCGTCTGTTTTCGGAGAAAAACCGAGGTATTGTGATCACCTTGGCGTCGTGTGCGATGGCGTTGGCATGACAAACTTTAACCTTGGTCATATCTCTGTTGTTATTGAAGATATCCTCATGAAACTTGGCATGTGTATTGCCCATCACATGAGCTATCTAGACTATCAAAGGGGATAACTCTTAAAGTGTTTTTGTAAGAGGTATGGCCCTTTTTGTCTTAGAAATTTTGCTTTATCCAGCACCTGCAGCCAAGCGCTGGCACCAGCGGGCGATGTTCTTTTTTTTACTTTATATTATGTTTGATAATTTATTCTTTCAGTTTTAATCTGATTTGGATAAATGACTTAAGATTATGATCTTTTTATTGAACTTGTCAATTTTCTCATTACAGGCAACAGAATTCTAGGCACCAATTAACAAATGATTCCAAGATGTGGCATAAATCATGGGCTTAAATGAGAAAAAGTGCAGGTAAGAAGAATGCAGATTTGTAAGATTTGGTGTTTTCAGCCCTTTGCTACAATGGACTTTTTAGCTCACCTGAGCACGTAGTGCTCAAGTGAGCTATTGTGATCGCCTTTTGTCCGGCGTCCGTCCGTCGTGCGTCATGCGTCGTGCGTCGTCCGTCAACAATTTCTTTAAACAACATCTCCTCCTAAACTACTGGGCCAATTTGAACCAAATTTGGCAAAAATGTTCCTTAGGTGGTCCCCTTCAAAAATAGCTAAAAGAATTGAAATCCGTTAAAAACTCTGGTTGCCATGGCAACAAAAGTGAAATTTTGAAATAATCTTTAAAAATCTTCTCCTCCTGACCCAGAAGGCGTAGAGCCTTGATATTTTGCATGAAGCATCAGTATATTGACCTCTTTCAAAATAGCTAAAATCATGATCCTCGGGTCCCCAGGGGCGGAGCCCCAGGGGGGTGGGGTTTATATAGAAATAAAGAACGATTTTTTAAATGACATCTCCTCTCAAACCACTGGGCCGATTTGAACCAAATTTGGCAGAGATGTTGCTTAGGTGGTCCCCTTCAAAAATAGCTAAAAGAATTGAAATCCGTTAAAAACTCTGGTTGCCATGGCAACAAAAGTGAAATTTTAAAATAATCTTTTAAAAACTTCTCCTCCTGACCCAGAAGGCGTAGAGCCTTGATATTTTGCATGAAGCATCAGTATATTGACCTCTTTCAAAATAGCTAAAATCATGATCCTCGGGTCCCCAGGGGCGGAGCCCCAGGGGGGTGGGGTTTATATAGAAATAAAGAACGATTTTTTAAATGACATCTCCTCTCAAACCACTGGGCCAATTTGAACCAAATTTGGCAGAGATGTTGCTTAGGTGGTCCCCTTCAAAAATAGCTAAAAGAATTGAAATCCGTTAAAAACTCTGGTTGCCATGGCAACAAAAGTGAAATTTTAAAATAATCTTTAAAAATCTTCTCCTCCTGACCCAGAAGGCGTAGAGCCTTGATATTTTGCATGAAGCATCAGTATATTGATCTCTTTCAAAATAGCTAAAATCATGATCCTCGGGTCCCCAGGAGCGGAGCCCCAGGGGGGTGGGGTTTATATAGAAATAAAGAACGATTTTTTAAATGACATCTCCTCTCAAACCACTGGGCCGATTTGAACCAAATTTGGCAGAGATGTTGCTTAGGTGGTCCCCTTCAAAAATAGCTAAAAGAATTGAAATCCGTTAAAAACTCTGGTTGCCATGGTAACAAAAGTGAATTTTTAAAATAATCCTTAAGAAACTTCTCCTCCTGACCCAGAAGGCGTACAGTCTTGATATTTTGCATGAAGCATAGTATATTGACCTCTTACAAAATAGCTAAAATCATGATCCTCGGGTCTATTTGGGCAGACCCAGGGGGGGGGGGGGGGTGTATAGGCATGAAGCATCAGTTCACAGACTTCTTTCTTATTTCTGAAATTATAACCCATGGAAAAAGTTTTCCTTCTTTCAAATCGGCACTAAAGCCTTGGAATTTGTAATTCGGACTTTTGGATTCCCAGGTTCATAGTCTTTATATGTAATTGTGGCCCACTTGTTTCATAATCCTAACCTTAACATGAAACTAGACTGTTGAAAGAAAAAGAGCCTTTATCTCAGGTGAGCGCCCCAGGGCCAACGGCCCTCTTGTTTAATTTGATTTATTTGAGCACAAGAAACCCTTGTCGTGCTGATTAAAAATACTTTTAAGAATTGCACTAAAATCAAAGGACTGAAATCACTGAAAGTGCTTTTTGTAGGTCAATATTTCATTTGAAAATTGATTATAAAAACAATTCTGGCTTGAAAGGGACAGGCAGGTGGTGTAGACTAAGATCAGACTGTTGTCACTTCTCATGTCGTCTTCAACATGTTTCAAATTGGGCCAGTCTAAAATTCCGAGAAACAGGAAAGGGTTAATTTTGGAAAAGAATTGAAGACTGTTTTAGCCCATTACAACAAAGTTTAAGACTGGTCCTAATTCAAAGAAGTTGCAGCTGACAATATTTCATCATTCATGAAAATTTAGAAATCTTTTGGGATAGAAAACATTGTGGGCAATGAAGAAATTGCTTTTAACAAGCAATTACTTCATTTTCCCCCACAATATTTTCTAGCACTTTTTCGTAAAGAGGAGTAAAGTGCAGGATTGTGTGGGAATGGGTTAAACAGTCTTCACTTCTTTCCTGAAGTTAAACCCTGGAGTTATAGTTGTCCAATACTTGGTATTAACTATTATATGAAGATATTTTGATCTTTAATTTAAATGTTAATCGTAGACCTATGTGGGATAGCAGCTGGAGGCTAGGAAAGGATGTAATGGTAGTACTGGTGTGAGAAATACCAGGATTCCATTGTTAGGTGCTCCAGCCGCCGCGATATAACTGAAAGATTGTTGAAAGCGGCGTAAAACCCCATTCAAACAAACAAACAAATTAATTTAAATGTAATGTTTGAAGTTCCATAATATACGCGCAATGAAAAACAAGATGAGAAGTTTATGAAAATCAGTATTTAAATCAGGAACTCCCAAACCTTCAGTATTGACTCTTATGACAGTGGCTTTTTAAGCCCTGGGGCCCATATTTGTAAAACCATGACACAAGTTAATAAGGGTTACACTTGTGGCTTGTATCAATAACTTTGGGATTAAAATGTTGAATCATAACCAGTGTTTTCACCCTTTGCTGCACAAGGGTGACCCTTGCTTTGACCTACTAGCTAAGCTTTTACCCATTATCAGACCACATGTCTTAACCCATTCCCACAAAATCAGAGCTACAGATGGGGGTTTAATTCGCATTTTAGAATGAAATATTTCATAAATACTGCCATAAACCCTATGTTTTTGGAACTCATTTGAATTGTCTTGATGAGACGATTCAAATGAGTACCCACAATATAGGGTTCTGTTGTGAAATAAGGATTTTAGGGTTCTGTTACCCCCTCTTCTCTAGACCTATGCACAATGAAACTTTTTGACACCCCTCAAGTAAAATGCTTTATAACAAACAATATCTTCAATGTCCACAATGTTTCCTACCCTAAAAGGCGAAGATTTTTTAAATTCCACCAGTTTTAACTTTTCATCTAGAAACTTAATTTAATTTGGACCATTCTAAAATTTAGCATCTGGTCCTGGGTTGAAAGAGAGGAGTGAAGATGACTAGAAATTTCTGACCCGTCAAAAAAAAAAAGCCTCTTGGGTGTTCCTTATAGATTATTAAGAAAGAAAGAGAAATTGTTAAGAAAGAGAAATAAATTGTAAAAAAAAAGAGATAAATTGATGAGAAAAGGGAAGATATTTTTCAAAAAAAAACAAAACCAAAAACCCCATAGAAATAGAGATTAAAAAAAAGGGGGGGGGGAAGAAAAACAAAAGAGAAAGATAAATTGTTAAGAAAGGGAGATAAATTGTTAAGAGAGATAAATGTTACAAAAATTGAGAAAATTGAGATCAGACCTGTGTGCAGCATTTAGAAAATAAATGTCCAGTTAGGTAGAATGCTCATTCTTTTTTTTTTTTTTTTTGAAAATTTACTTAGTTTGAAAACTTTGGATCTTGCACATATAGAAAGTCTGACCAGGGTAAAATCTTTCTGCACTACTCTGGAGGTCCCCTTATGGCTTGATGAGTCAAATTTATCAAAGGCCATGATGATGAAAACAAATTTTCTTTATCAGAATGAATGATGTTGAGACTTAATGCTACACATCCCAACTGAATGGTCTTTCTTATTAGCTCCATTGGCTGAAAGCCAGTAGAGGTGTTGTCATGGTGTTGTATCTGTCTTGTCTGATGTGTTTTCAAACTTTTGATATAAATTTCTATTCCTCAGAAAGTACTGCACTGATTTCAACTTCTAAAATTTCTCTGGAATGATCATTAATTGACCATTTATCAGAATCCTATAAAGACACTTTTGATAGGTCAAAAACCATTGCATTTTTATTGGCATTGCTAATTTCCGTATATGATAAAAGCTTAAAATCTGCTCAGAAATTGAATATAGTTACAGATGACAAAGTTACAAGAATCAGTCTTTGTCCTATTAGGTAGAAACAATTGTTGATAATGAAGAAATCAAATTTTCACATTTTTTGTTGTTTGAGCATGCTTGTGGTGTGGGAGACATAGTTGTCACAATTTTACTCCAGTGTTAATGCGTTAGTGTGTGTGGGTGTGTACGCCTGACCAGAATTTTGTACAGAGTATAACTTAGGATGGATCTGAAAATAACCTGACACAGTTGTTCTTCTTGATGAGTGCTAGTGTCATGCTAAATGATTGTTGTTATACTTCCAAGGTCAAGGTTACAGTTGAAGGTCAAACGACAAAATTGACCTTGTCCGGAGCATATTACTTCTACATTTATGGATAGATTTGAAAATAACCTGGCACAGCTGTTCTTCTTGATGATTGCTAGTGTCATGCAAAAAGTTTTTTGTGATACCTCCAAGGTCAAGGTAACAGTTGAAAGTCTAACGATAAAATTGATCTTGTCCAGAGCATAACTTCTAGATTTATGGATGGATTTAAAATAACTTGGCACAGTTGTATCTCTAAATGAATGCTAGTGTCTTACAATACATGCAAGGTCAAGGTCACTGTGGAAGGTGAAACAATCTTGTCCAGAGCATAACTTCTACATTTATGGATGGATTTGAAAATAACTTGGTACATTTGTTCTACTTGGTGAGTGTTAGTATCATGCAAAACGTTTTTTGTGATACATCCAAGGTCAATGTAATAGTTTAAGAAAAAATTCTGTACACCACTTTCTAAGAACAAATCAATGGGCTCAACATGTTGCCTCTCGACAACCCATTTCTCATTTTCCAAAAACGTTTCTTGAGAGGTGTCTAAAAGCAGGATTGTGTGGGAATGAGTTTATGAAAGAGCAATTCTACATAATGATAAACAAAGATATTATATTTTCTGATAGTTGTAGAAAATAATGGTAGTGACGGTAGAAAAGATTGTCTAAACAGTCAACAGGCCATAATGATGATTGCATTTAAAAATCTGAACTCTAAATGTAGAGTATTGTGCCTCTAAACTGAATGGCCTTTATGGTTGAAGTTATTTTCCATAGCCAATTGGTGGAATCATTGGCAATGCCAACTCACCTCCAATATAGCAGTTTAACTTGGCTAAAAACAACATTTGTAAAATATGTGGTCAGAGACAAGTTCAGAGGCCAAAGGTTGTAACTACAGCCCTAATTGGGATGACCCATTCCAACACTATCTCACTTTTACAACGCTGAAGAAAAATGTGCAGAAAATCAATGTGGATAAAGAAAATATTTGCTTGTAACAATAATTCTACATTGTTTCCTACCCCCAAAAAAAACAGATATAAAAAAATTTAAAATTGTTGTCTGCAAGTTTGAATTTAGACCACTCTAAAAATCTGCCATTAAGGTAATAGGTTAAGGAGTATTTATTTACATGGGGAAACTTCTTTTACTATGATGTAATCCCAGTCTTGTTTATCAAGGTTGTAAAATGTCTTGATTGAATAGCTTTAGAAAGGATTTAAATACAAATTTGTTCTTTAGATAGCAAAATGATTGATCAACAATTTGCTGTACTGACAACATTTCCACCTGATTTACAGATGCACAGATTTTATTCGCAGTCTGTTGTTACTGGTATATGACAGTGGGTGGGCTGCAGAGTTCTTATCATCTGATTGAGCTCTTTCCCTGACGGATCAGATCATTGATTTAGACTGGAAGTTAACTTTAGAAGTCTACTGTTGGCAGACATGTAAGTGAAGCATTTTTAGGACATGATAACTTTGTCTGTCCTCAACATTTCGATTAAGTCATTACCAGACAGCAAAATTTTAGACTGGCCTAATTTGATAGAAGATGCAGACGGCAATTGAAAGTTATTAAATATTGGATTTTCAGCTCGGCTGTTTTCGTAGACCTGCGGTATTGTGATCACCTTGGCGTCGTTGGTATGACAAACTTTTAACCTTGGTCATATCTCTGTTGTTATTGAAGATATCCTCATGAAACTTGGCATTTGTATTGACCATCACAAGGGGATTAACTCTAAAAGCTTTTTGTAAGAGTTATGCCCCTTTTTTGACTTGGAATTTTTACATTATCTTGCACCTGCAGCTGAGCGTTTGCACCCGTTGGCAGTGCTCTTGTTTCAATTTTCTGGATAGAATGCATTGTGGAAAATGAAGAAATTACTTGTTTTAAGCAATTTCTTCATTTTACACATTGTTTTCCCTATTATTTTGCCTTGGGTGTCAAAAAGCATCGATTGGGAATGGGTCAAGACTCAAATTTAAGAAGTGTTCCAGACTTTAATTCAAGATGAGTTTTAGGCTCATATTCAAGATGGGTTCCTGACCCATATTCAAGATGGGTTCCAGACTCTTGTTCAAGAAGGACTACAGACTTTAATTCAAGATGGGTTCCAAACTCTTGTTCAAGATGGGTTCCAGGCTCTTGTTCAAGATAGGTTCCAGGCTCTTGTTCAAGATGGGTTCCAGGCTCTTATTCCAGAAGGGTTGCAGACCAATATTCCAGAATGATTTCAGATTCTTTTCAAGACGCATTGCAGCCTTTATTTCAAGATGGGTTACTGACTCTGCTAAGAGGATGTCATAAAAGATCTTTGAAATTCAAGAGGTTTGTTTGTCAGAATAGTTACTGTGGGTAGACTGTGATGAGTGCATTCTTGTTCATACAAAATCAAATTGCACTTGTCCCGGCCTGCTTAAGGTAACTACAAACTACGAGAGAAAAGGAAACTACTACCGGAAGATCTGAACAACTTTTAACTCATGAATGTTGTTTGCCAAAACTTTAATCAAAGAGTTACAAGACTGAACTAAAATCCCAAACCCTTGTTCAGCTTTCATACCTGAACAAATAGACTAAAGTGGCACGAACAGCAAAAACAGAATACAAGAGTATTAGTATAAATACTTTAATAGAGATTACCTGGGCCTTGAGGAATTCTATAAAGATTGAGTCAGTAGACTGTTCAGTGAATGTTAGGATTAAACTCGTTAACATAAAATCCCCCATTTTACTAGGTTTATGAAATACAGTGTTGTTAAACATTGCGAGAGTATGAGAAATGCTTGTTACAAGCAATTTCTTAAATCACCACAAAGTTTTGTAACTTAATTGGTATCTATTGTTAGCTTAACTATATGAAAACAAAAAGTCTAAGTATTTTCCTAACTCTGTAACGTCCAGCCAACTTGCAGGCGGCATAATTGGTTGTCAAGATGACATTTTTGTGTGTGCATTAGCCTAAACCTCCGTTTGTCCGAATTTGATCAGACAATTCGGTGGCTTAGCGCAAAAGCATTATTAGTGTCAATACAAAGTATAGACACTAATGATGTTTATACACTGAGCTAACAAATTGTTCTTCATTTATTGAGAAATTCAAAATTCCATCTTGACCAAACATGCCATTTGCAACTTTTGTTTTGGGAGGTGCCAGGTCAAGGCCACTGCTTAAGGATTTTTTGGGGGTGGGAGGTGGGCAATAACCCCTTTATCTATGTATAGATTTAAAAAATATGAATTTACGCGATTGTTCTCCATCATGAGTAGATGTGCAATAAGAAGCTTTAATCAAAGTAGGTTCAAGGACACAGTCAAAGGTCAAAGTTTGATGCAAGTTGTCCTTTAGAAAACATTTCTGAAGATACTGCTTGAAACTTGGCATATGTATTCACTATCACAAGAACTATCCATTTTATCAAGGAAAATAACTCCAAATGCATTATGATCAGAATAATGCCCCTTTTCCATTAGCATTTTTAGCTCAGCCGTACCGGACAAAACCTGGGGTATTGCCATAGCCTTGGTGTTGTCATTGTGCGATAACTTTGACATTTTGTGATATCTCTGGTTCTACTAAAGGCATTCACTTGAAACTTGGCACAGTTGTTCACTATCAAAAGAGCAACCAATACTATCAAGGGGGATAACTCTAGATGCATTTTGTCCACTTTCCAGAACCAAACAGCCGAGCGTAGGCACCCATAGGCAGTGCTCTTGTTTTGAGCACATGCAGGAAAGCATTGCATCAGCATTTCGGTACTCTTGTTGTATTTAAATAATCTACTAATATTTCTGCTGATTTGGATAAGTCTTTGTGCTGGGTTGATAAGCCCTCTGAAAGTGAATTTTTTCAAGGAATCAAAAATTACCTGAGAGCAGTAGTCAAATGATGCCAAACTTGAGCAACAGGTGCTTGAAAACGGATGTTTAATATTTCAACTGGAGTAGCAGCAAAAGGATGCCTTCAAAAAAGTCATTGGGAGAAGAAAGATACTGGCTAACTTGTAGGTTAGGCTGAGTGCATTCTGGTTTTATCTGTCCAATTGCACTTGTCCCGGCCTTAAAGTGGCTGACATAACGACATTGTTAGATTTGTTTGTTTATTTGAATTGGATACACATCCCACTTAGCTTTACGATTACTCACCAATATGTGAGAGACAAATATCAGACAGGATGAATAACAAAGAACAATAAAATGATTTAAAGAGAAGAAAGAATGGCAAAGAAGCAAATGGAATGAAAGTAATAACAATGTACACAACAGAAAGGTAACAATGGCAACATTTGAAGTACATATGGCAACAACAAAGTAACAATGGTAATTAACTATGGAATCATCAGATATGTGACAATGGAAGATACCAATTTAAGCAACGAAGTAACAATGGAAATTAACAATTGAAATAACAAAGTAACAATGGAAAGTGACAATGGAAGTAACAAAGTAACAATTGAAAGTAACAATGGCAGCAACAAAGTAACAGTGGAAACAAAGGAATGGACACAATGGAAATAGAAATATCAATAGTATCAATGGAAACAACAAAGTAACAATGGAAATTGATATTGGAAACAACAATGGAAAGGTAACAAGACATGCTACAAATTGGAAATGGAAACAACAGACAGAAATGATAGAAATTAACAAAGGAAACAAAGTAACAATGGAGAAAAAAAAGATGACAACGACAAGTATCATTGGAAATTGATAATGGAAACAACAAAGAAAAGATGGAAGATAAACAATGGAAACAACAGAAAGGTAACATTGGAAGCTACAAATTTGAAATTGATACAACGGACAGGAATGCAACAATGGAAGGAAGTGATGGAAACAACAAAGTAACAATTGAATTTAACAATGGCAACAACTGACAGGAACAACTGAAATTAATTATGGGAATAAACTAAAGTAACAGTAGAAACAAATAATAATGGCAACATCTTTCTCCAAGGAAAATTTAAGAAATTATCAATTAAGGGATTGCTGGTCTGACCATCGCCTTTGAAAGAAAGTTCGACTAAGATATTTACCCATTCCCAAATGAGAACATTTTAAACTGGTTCAAATTTGAAAAGAGTTGCAGAGGACAATTTAAAGTTTATGAAATTCTATGTATTTTTAACTTTCTGGGTAGAAAACATTGTGGAAAATTAAGAAATTGCTTGTAACAAGCAATTTCTTAATTTTCCACAATGATGTCCAAAGCTGTTTGGTTCAGGGGCGTTAAAAAGCAGGATTGAGTGGTAATAGGTTAATCAGCGTTATTTTGTAAAATTTATGGTAAGTAATCGGACATAAAAAGAGAATGGTTGGTTTGTGACCTAAACGTCGTAACTACACCTTGAATAAGCAAAAGTTGCTATGTTTTGGTTGCCAAACCAACAAAAATTTTGAAATCAAAGAATTGAATAGTGCATTGTCTTTATCATTTACAGGAGCAATCGGTCAAATAGCAAATGTCCCTCATTAATCACTTGGACTCTAACACCTTCTTTCAAGCCATTTAAAATCTTTTTCGCTTTTGTCTTTTCAGGATACTTTATCTTCCACATGGTTAATGTGCGCAGAAGTTTCGACAGTCATATTTCCAGACAAGGATGAATAAACAATATAGGTGGATGAGTAGCACAAGGATAAAATAGGATGTTGGGATAGCACTTGCGTGAGTTCAACAAAAATCAGGAACCCATGCTTAGGATAAGATATTGGTCTTGGATGTGTCGTGTTATTTTGCAGAATTATGGTCAGTTATATGAAAGGAAAAATAAAAATGTTGGTTGTCGATCTGAATAGTATTGCTACAGCTTGAATAAGATGTAGTTACAAACTCAATGAATAAGATGTAGTTACAAACATTTTAAGTTTCCATACCAGCAAAACTCCTTGATATAAATGTTGACCAATGTTCAAGTTGACCCATTCCCACACAATGACGCTTTTAAGTGCCCCTCAATATAAACGCTTTGGCAAACATTGTTGAAAATGAAGAATTTCTTCATTGTCTACCATGTTTTCTACTCTTATGTACAAAGATTTTTAAAGATTTCATCAACTTAAAATTGTTGTCTGCAACTTCTTTGAGTTTGGACTGGTTTAGAATTTTATTGTGTGGGAATGGGTTAAGTTTAACTGTATGATCTGATTTGTCTGAATTTTTATAATGACAGTTGGGATCAGCCAAGTATAAGAGCCAAGTGTATCTACATAATGCCTACAGACAAAAATTTCAGATGGTAGTCAACATTCTGAACTCTTAGAGATAGACACAGAGCGGGTGGGACGGTGTCAATCTGGTTTATCTAAGTTCACAAATTGCACTTGTCCCTGCCTGCCCTGTGCTGTTTGATAACAACGATTGGGTTCCAAGGATGACTCTAAAGGAAAAGCAGTGCTGTGGTAAAACTTGTGGTATAAAGGTTAGTTGTAGGTTCATTTGCCTGCCCTTTTCCAGATAATACTCAAAATACACTTTCCATATACCAGTTTCTGACTACTTGTAGTTGCAAAAACTGGCTACCAGAATTGATTGCTGTGTGGGGGATAGGACTACAATACATGTGAGAAAATAAAACATGTTTCTGACAGAAGTGTGCCTAGAATGATGAAATATTTTTTCTGAGGGTATTCTATGGTGAATTTATTACCTCTAAGAAGTTCTGAATTGGCACAGTTATCGTTTGTACTTGTCATCTGGGAGGTTACAATGGTCATTAGTCCAAATCCTGGCTAAACATATTGTCATGTTGATATTCGTGGTACTAAGGAAACACACAAATAAGACATTGTTAGCTCTGCTGTTTTCAGAGAGAACCCGAGGAATTGCTATAGCCTTGGTGGTGTTGTTGTTGTCATCATCGAAAAATTGTCCCCTGGAGAAATTTAGTCTTTAAGGCACTTTATGAAGAAAGTTTGTTAAATATAGCAAAAGAACCAAAATGAAATAAACAAAGAATAGAAAGGCTGTTATTGACAATTGTGCCTGTGATGATGAAATGTTTTATCTGAGGATTTTCTGTGATGAATTTTATTACCTCTAAGAAGTTCTGAATTGGCACATGTATTAAATTAGTAAAACAGAAATAGTAACCATTTTCATACTGAATAAGAATCTTATAGAATTGAATTAACAATGAATTGACCCATCTCACTCAAAAATTTTAAACTGGTCGAAATTGTGAGAATCTACAGCCAACAATTTCAAGTTGATTGAATCTTACATTTTTTGTCTTCTTAGATAGAAAAACATTGTGGACAATGCAGAAATTGCTCATTTTCCTCAATGTTTTCCAAAGCCTTTTCTCTTGAAGGGCTTGAAAAGGAGGGCTTGAGTGGGAAAGGGTTAATTTTGGATTGATATGTATTTTAAATCAAACTCTGGCTTAATACTTTACTGTTTTTAGCTCACCTGAGCAAGAAGTGCTATTGTAATCACCTTTTGTATGGTGTGCATTGTCCGTCAACAATTTCTTTAAACGACATCTCCTCCAAAACCACTGGGTCAATTTGAAGCAAATTTGGCAGAAATGTTCCTTATGTGGTCCCCTTTGAAAGTAGCTAAAAGAATTGAAATCCATTTAAAAATGTGGTTGCCATGGCAACAAGTGAAATTTTTAAATAATCTTTAAATATCTTCTCCTCCAGACCCAGAAGGCGTAGAGCCATGATATTTTGCATGAAGCATCAGTATATTCACCCCTTTCAAAATAGCTAGAATCATGATTCTCGGTCACCAGGGGTGGAGCCCCAGGGGGAAGGGGTTTATATAGAAATAAAGGATTATTAAATGACATCTCCTCCCAAACCACTGGGTGAATTTGAAGCAAATTTGGCAGAAATGTTCCTTATGTGGTCCCCTTTGAAAGTAGCTAAAAGAATTGAAATCCATTTAAAAATGTGGTTGCCATGGCAACAAGTGAAATTTTTAAATAATCTTTAAATATCTTCTCCTCCAGACCCAGAAGGCGTAGAGCCATGATATTTTGCATGAAGCATCAGTATATTCACCCCTTTCAAAATAGCTAGAATCATGATTCTCGGTCACCAGGGGTGGAGCCCCAGGGGGAAGGGGTTTATATAGAAATAAAGGATTATTAAATGACATCTCCTCCCAAACCACTGGGTGAATTTGAAGCAAATTTGGCAGAAATGTTCCTTAAGTGGTCCCCTTTGAAAATAGTTAAAGGACTTAGGTCCATTAAAAACTCTGGTTGCCATGGCAACAAAAGTGAAATTTTAAAATAATCTTTAAAAGTCTTCTCCTCCTGACCCAGAAGACGTAGAGCCTTAGTATTTTTCATGTAGCATCAGCATGTTGACTTCTTTCAAAATAGCTTGGGTCTCCAGGGGTGGAGCAAAGGGGGGGGGGGGGGTTATGGGCATGAAACACTATCACCCATGGATCCAGCAGGAGGAAACAGTTTTCTTCTTTCAAATTTGCCCAAAGTCTTGGAATTTGCAAACAATTTCTTCTTTTTATGCCCCCGCATCGAATGCCAATTTTCCTATAACTTCAACCCTGATTAAGTTACAGTGCTAATATTTGGTATGTAGATAGGTCTCAACAAAGTGCAACTGGGGAAGGTCATTTCATCAAGGTCAAGGTCAAAATTTTAACATTCGTAAAATGTTACTCAAAAACTTAACCTGCCAAGTAAACATATTCCAATAACATCATCCCTAATTATGTTACAATGCTAATATTTGGTATGTAGATAGGTCTCAACAAGGCGCAACTGGGGAAGGTCATTTCTCAAGGTCAAAATTTTAACCCTTTTCCCTAAAATTTTACTCAAAAACTTAACCTGCCAACTAAACATTTTCCTATAACTTCATCCCTAATTAAGTTACAATGCTAATATTTGGTGTGTAGGTAGGTCTCAACAAGGCGCAACTGGGGAAGGTCAAAGTCCCTTAAACAAAGAAAATAACAATAAAAATCACCCCTTTCTAAAAAATCCCTTCTTCGGGGGCATGGTGTTTCACAAACACATTCAACAATATTTTCTCAAGTATAAAAACCTTGGGATGTAAATACCATGGATTGAACAGGAAAGGATTAAAAGGGACAAGCAGGAGTTGAGTAGACTGAAGATAAGACTTCATTTATACCCAAACAGGAGTATCCTGGATACAGAATGACAAAGGTTAAGATTGTAGGTGTTTACAGATAATTTCAAGGTACATATCTATCATATGGGTCCACAAAAGCTCCCTATGTAGCCCTTTATAATCAAATGTCATTCAAGTTTCTAGGTATCCATGGTTTAGCGCCAAACAGTTGTAACAGCCTATAGATATATAGGCAGTTACAACTGTTTTGTGCTGAACCATCAATATCAGCTATAGGAACATAAAGAATTGCTTGAAGGAAATATAACACAGATTTTAAAATTTTACCAGTAATTTTTTTTTACAGTTTTGGAGTTTGATCAATGGTAACCTTGGCAATTCATTTGCTAGCCCATTACATCTTAAAAAAAAGCTTTAGGAGAGATTGTCGATAATGAAGAAATTGCTAGTTACAAGGAATTCATTGTCCAAAATGTTTGCTACACGAAAAGTTAAAAAAATTTAGAATTTAAACAATTTTGTATTTGTCTTTTGCAAGGTGAAGCTGTCCTAAATTTGGTTGTTTAATAAAAGGTTAAAGAAACTTTTACAATGAAATAGTTTGACTCGAACATTAAGGATGAACATACTTATTTCTGAGAAATTATGCTGAATATTATTCCTCTAAGAAGTTGTCTGAAATGTCAGTCTAAACTATTTCTTGTATATTACTTTGCATTAATTTAATTTAGTTCAACTACTACAAACATGGGTTATCCACGGCTTCTCCGACATTTGCCTCTCACCAATGGGTGGATAATTGTAAACCAAAGTGGGATAGCAGCTAGAGGCTAGGAAAGGATGTAATGGTAGTACTGGCATGAGAAATACCAGAAATTCATTATTAGGTGCTCCAGCCGCCACGATATGACTGAAATACTGTAACCGAGTTCCTTGTACTGTGTACTGGCAGGGTTGCATCTAGAGCGCTGGATTGCGGGAATCCCCCTAAAATAATCATAGTCCCGCGTGATAAACATTTCTATGCGTACCCTATGCTAAGAATTGAATTGGCCCGCAGAAATTACATTGCCGTGCGTGGTGATATTTTTTTTAAGGTGAGGTAACAGGTTAACTGACGAGGAATTCTCAAAATTTACAAGTAAAATGTAATTTTGATTCTTCGTTCATGGAAAGAGGATTGTATTAAAACTTCAAACGAGTGGCTGATAACGGTTACCATGGGCAAAGAATTTCAATACTTGAATGGTTTCCGTCTTTCAAAATTAGACTAGAAGTCAAATAACAATTTATAATCTTTTATTTTATTTTTCTGTATACCGCAAACCACAAACAATTTCACAATTTTTGAATAAATGGATAGGATTCAAGATACCTTTCATTATAAGTGAGTAAATGCGCTCATGGCCATTTTTTTTTTTTTTTTTTTTTCTTTTTTTTAAATGGAAAAGGAACGGGGCTTCCAGTTTATTGAAACAGACCGGGTTCCAGCCTTGAATGACATACCGGAAATCTTCTGGACGACATGGCTGTAATGAGCGCAATTCAGTCTTCTCAATCGAAAATTTACCATTTTTCTGAGAAACTAACGGGATAGTTAGAAAATAAGACGGGTAATAGGACTGATGATTATACCTCAACCCTCAGTGAAATTGTTATTAGAGTGAATTCGAGTGATATTCCGGTTGAAAACGGCAACGAACATGATCGGATCACTAAAAAGAAAAGGCCTCATGTTTATTTGGACTCTTCTCGAACAAACAGACGATGACTTTATTCAAACGACAAAAAGGCTTTGCTGTATAAATAAGTATTACATTTCCTAAAAACTGCTAAGGAAGTGGCTTTGTAAATAGATATAAACCTGGGGTAAACAAATAGACTTCCTTTGACTACTGGTAGACAATACCTGAATACTTTAAAGTTCACTTGAAGAATCACAGAGAAATTCATATTGTTGAGGACACAAGTATGGTAAGGTAAACACTATCATATACATTGAATTTTACAGCCTCCCCCCCCCCCCCCCACACACACACACACAAACACTTTAACCAAAATTTTGGCTTGGCCCCCCTTTTTCTGATTGTAACAGGGACATCCCAACGGGGGACATCCCCCCATTTGGAGAATTTCTAGATGCAACCCTGTACTGGGTTAAGGGTGAATTATGGGGAATTTACTTGGTAGAGAAAAGTAGGGCACAAAACTTGGATTAGAATTCTCTTTTGAATTTTCAAAAAGAGGGAAGAGACATGTTCATGTGACAGAACACTAGAAATCCATTGGACTAAGGATTTTACTTGCAGAGAATTAACTTAACCCATTCCCACTCAGTGACGCCTTTAGACACCCCCAAGGAAAAAAAAGCTTTGGAAAACATTGTGAAAATTGAAGAAAATGCTTGTAACAAGCAATTCCTTCATTTTTCAAAATATTTTCTACTCAGAAAGTTTAAAAATTCCAAAATTTCATAAACTTTAAATTGTTGTCTGCAACTTCTTTGAATTTGGGTTAGTCTAATATGTTGCTGTGTGGTAATGGGTTTAGTGAATTTACATAGGAAACATTAGTCTTCAAATGTTAACCCTGGTCATACTGTACCCAGAATAATGGATTTGGCCGGTAGTATAGACTAAGATTAGCCCTGCTCATTTGTGCAGTCTAAAGCTAGTCTACACTACCTGATTGAAATTTGAGCAATAGTTATCTATGAAATCAACAAAATAAACGTTGTTTTATAATCAGTGCTTTTATAGCTCTTTACTTTTAATGCGATCCTGAATGAAGTTTTTATGCAACATGGCATGGGTTATTGGGAATTAGCCAGAGTAGAAATCTTATTTAACCCATTACCAGATGGCGAAATTTTAGACTGGTCCAAATTGAAAGGGGTTGCAGAAGAAAAATTCAAATTTACAAAATTTTAGATTTTTTCAACCTTCTGGATAGAAAACATTGTGTAAAACGAAGAAATTTCTTGTTACAAGCAATTTCTTCATTTTAAACAATGTTTTCCCAATTGCTTTTCTTGAGGGGTGTTAAAAAGTGTCACAATGTGGGGATGGCTTAAGGAAGACAAAAGATTATAGATGACTAAGTTTACTTATTACTGTACAAAATTTGGAAATGACTGGGTAAAAATTAGAAAATTTAAACAAATGTTTAGGATTTACAGAGAACAAAATCCATGGAGGACAAATCAAAAAGGCATCCACAAAAGGCAAAACATAAGTAGGAATTTACAGAGGACAAAATGAAAAAGGAATTTGAGGATAAAGAGTAATTAAGAATTAACAGAGGACAAAAAAGCAAGGAATTAACAGAGGACAAAAAGAAGGAATTCGGAGGACAAAGAGTAATTAAGAATTTTATTAGGACAAAACAATAAAGAATTTACACAGGACAAAAAGAAAAAGGAATTTGGAGGACGAAGAATAATTAAAGAATTTTAGAGGATGAAAAACAACGAGGAATTTTCAGAGGACAAAAAGAAATTAAGAATTCCCAGAGCAAAGTAATCGGGAATGAAATAGGTAAATTAGATATCACAGAAGACTTGTTAGGATTTAACAGGGAACAAATGAGCAATTTATAGATGTTAAGCTTCTAGCAATTTATAGGAACCAAAAGATGTCAAAGGACAAAATAAAGCAGGAATAACCACTTCATACAGAAAAAATATGGAAGAACAATTGCCAGGAATGAAGAAGATAAGGTGGAAGTTTAGGTCTGGACTTGTGCAACTTTGCTGAATCTGTTGTCAAATTGCACTTGTCCCGGCCTGCATCACCACTGATAGCTTCATACACAATTGGAATTAGGACTGAGGGCCTTGGAAGGATAGGCTTCAGCATTTATAAAGCAACAGCAGTTGGTTGAATTCCCACAGTATTCCTTTGTTTTTCTCTGGTGCTTTAACCCACTCCCACACAGTGACGCTTTTTGACGCCCCTCAAGAAAAGCATTTGGGAAAACATTGTTTTCCACCGTGAAAGTTGAAAAATCTAAAATTTCATCAGCTTTATATTGTCGTCTGCAACTCCTTTGAATTTGGACCAGTCTAAAATTTTGCAGTCTGGGAATGGGCTAACCCATTACCAGACAGCCAAATTGTACACTGGTCCAAATTTAAAGGAGTTGCAGACGACAATTTAAAGCTTATGAAATTTAAGATTTTTTTCATTTTTCTAGGTAGAAAACAGTGTAAAATGAAGAAATTGCTTGTTACAAGCAATTTCTTCATTTTACACCATGTTTTCCCGAATGTTTTTCTGAATGGGTTTCCAAAAGCATCACTGTGTAGGAATGGGTTAAAGTGTAAAAGTTTCATATCCAAAATGGATGCCATTAGACTAACCCTTTGATTTTTATCTCCACTGGTTGAAAGCCAGAGAGTTATTGTCATGGTGTTGTGTCTGTCGTGCGTGAGTCCGTCTGTCCGTCAACTTTTACTTTGAAAATCATCTCCTCAGAAAGTACTGAACAGATTTAAACAAAATTTTACAGAAATGATCCTTGGATGACACTGTCCAATTCCTTCAAAGAATTTTGATCGGATAAAAAACATGGCTTAATGGGCGGGGCTAATTTCCATATATGGTGAAAGCTTTGAAAAACATCTTTTCAGAAACTTATGGATGAATTTCAACCAAATTTCACAGTATTGATCCTTGGGTGACCTTTTATCAGATTAATAAAAAGAATTTTGATTGGATGAAAAATATAGCTTTAATGGGCGGGGCTTATTTCCATTTATGGTATATACTTGAAACTTTGTAAATTTCTCATAAACCTGTTGATGGATTTCAACCAAATTTCACGGGAATGATAACGAGGTGACTTTTTGTCAGATTCCTTCATATAATTTTGATTGGTGGAAAAACATGGCTATTATGGTGGTGGGTTATGTCCATATATGGTATACAGTGAAATTTTACTTTAAGAATTTAACATAACTTGACTTTTGTAAAAACAATGGAATGTTTGAAATGGTTTTCTAGAACTATTTCAAAGATTTCAATTATTTAGATTTACTTTCATTATATTCAATTTATTTTAAATTCATGAAAAAATTTGCTTATCCAGTACATTCATGCCGGTACAGGCGCTCAAGTGCCTCTAGTATTAATTTCAACAGATTTTTTCTTCACTTGAGAATATGCTCGTGAGCTTGTGTGATTGCCCAATGTCCAGTGTCTGCCCTTGTGATGTGTCATCCTTCATCTGTCAAAATCCTGACCCAGAAGGCCTAGAGCCTTGATATTTGGCATGGTGCATAGACCTCTATGAGAATTGCTAAAATCATAAACCTGGGGTCAGCAAGGATCATAGCCCAACGATTTTAGGTCACCTGACCAAAGGTCATGGTGACCTATTGAGATTGTGTTTTGTCCGTCGCCGTGCGTTGTGCGTTAATTTTTTACTTCTAGGACTATCAAGTTTGTACAAGAAAAATAAATATGTCAAGAAATGGCCGGGGGGGGGGGGGTGTACATAAGCTTACATAGTGACAACTTTGAAAATCTTTTTCTACCAAATCAAAAGACCTACAGCTCTGATATTTGGTATGTGGCATCATCTAGTGGACCTCTATCAATATTGTATAAATTATAACCCCAGGGTCAAGATTAGCCCGTTCTTGGACATCACGAGTTTAGAATAGGCTAATATAGTGAAAATTCAAAAAATCTTCTTCTCCAAAACTAGAGGACCTAGAGCTTTTATATTTGGTATGTAGCATCATCAAGTGAATTTCTATCAAGATTGTATAAATCATGGCCCCAGAGACAGAATTGGCCCTTTCCGGGACGTCACAAGTTTTACAAAGGGCTTATATAGTGAAAATTTAAAACTCATCTTTTCCCAAACAGGAGGGCCTAGACTCTGATATAAGTATACAGTATTATCTGGTGGACCATTATCAAGATTGTAAAAATTATTGCCTCAGGATTAAAATTAGCCAATTCCTTGATGTCACAAATTAAACATAGGCTTATATAGTGAAATTTGTAAAAATCTTCTTCTTCCAAACAGAAGGGCCTAGAACTTTGATATTTGGTAAAGAGCATCCTCTTGTGGACCTCTATCAACATTGTACAAATTATTGCCTCAGGATTAAAATTAGCCAATTCCTGGATGTCACAAATTTTACATAGCGCTTATATAGTGAAAATTTGAAACTCTTCTCTAAAACAGGGGGTCCTAGAGCTTTAATATTTTGTATAAAGCATCACCTGGTGGACCTCTTGGCCTCAGGGTCAGAATTAGCACGTTCTAAGATGCCCCAAGTTTAACATAGGCTTGTTTAGTGAAAACTTTTAAAAATCTTCTTCCCCCAAACTAAAAGGCTTTGATATTTAGTATGCAGCATAGTCTGGCTGACTTTTAATTTGTTTTTGTGCTCTTTGGACTCAGGTGACCAATAAGGCCCTATGGGCCTCTTGTTTTGTTTTCGAATCTCATGATATTCATATCCAGCATTTTTGTTGGTTTGGCAACTTAATCAACATAACTGCAGCTATTTTTGGCATTTAAACCGCAAATATCGGGGCCCGAGATTATAAAACTTTTTTCATACTCAACTAAGAATTTACTCAAACTTCAAAGGGGGGGTCTCGCCCTGTATGAAATTTACATAGGAACCTGCCCACGCCCAGAATTTTATGAAAACTCATGTGAGGGTAGTGTATAACATGAGGAATATGTTATTAAAAAGAAATTTTGACTGAAGTGATCCCCAAATTTCACATTTGTAAAATATTTCATACAAATTGAATCGTTAATTTCACCATGTTACAGTTCTTGTCAACCTATGAAATTGATATTGAATTAATAATCTTTTTATGTCCCCACCACTTAATGTGTGTGTGTTTGGGGGGGTAGATTTGCATTTGTCCATCCTTCCGTCCGTCCCGATATTGTCCGGAGCATATCTTTGAAAGTATAATAGCTATCAACTTGAAACTTCATAGATGGATAGACCTCATTGAGGAGAAGTGCAGTGCACAAGAACCACAACTCTTGCTAGCATAATTTTGGAGTTATTGCCCTTTTTTATTTTATAGACTTACATTTTTTCCGGGGCTCATCTCTGAAAGTATAATAGCTATCAACTTGAAACTTCACAGGTGGATAGACCTCATTGAGGAGAAGTGCAGTGCACAAAAACCACAACTCTTGGTTACATTATTTTTGAGTTATTGCCCTTTGTTATTTTAAAGACTTACATTTTGTCCGGAGCATATCTCTGAAAGAATAATGGCTATAAACTTGAAACTCCAGAGATGGATTGACCTCATTGTGTGAAGTACAGTGTACAGGAACCACAACTCTTGCTTGCATAATTTTGGAGTTATTGCCCTTTGTTATTTTAAAGACTTACATTTTGTCTGGGGCATATCTCTGAAAGTATAATAGCTATCAACTTGAAACTTCACAGGTGGATAGACCTCATTGAGGAGAAGTGCAGTACACAAGAACCCTACCTCTTGCTGGCATAATTTTGGAGTTATTGCCCTTTGTTATTATCAAAGCTACCGATGTGGGCATCTGTGTCCTTCGGACAAAGCTCTTGTTTTAATTTAAGTCTCAATGGTAAAATTTTCTCAAAATGTAAAATTCACATTTTTTTTAGTTTTGTTTTAGGGTTTTTATATTTGTTTATTTACACATGTTTATGATTTGTGCTGGTATAAGAAACTTCGCATACAATCAAAAGATGATGCTTTATTTACCAAAAAGATTTTTTGCAGAAATAATAGCACCTTGTTGAACACCATAAAGAAAATAAAAAAATAGCAATGTTAAAAATTCGATTGAGAGTCTGATAATGACAAGAGCTGTCGGAGACGAATTAGGCTCCCCTAATAAGGCTTTTGTCACAAAACTGTATGCCATTATTGGACAAAAATTTTTATTGAATGCAACTATTGTTTGAGAGTTAAATTTGGAAGTTTGACAAACATTGAAGGAATCTGTTTGGCTTCACAGGCCTGATTCTAGTAAAATTCAATATCATTATACGGTAAAGGGTTAAATATTTTACCTTGACTATCAAAGTTATAAAGAAAAATGTCTCCAAACCAAAAATGAAGACTCTAACTTGAGTAGTCTTGCAGAAACAATAGACTGATTTGTTTTTTAAAGTAGGATGTATACAAAATATAAAGCTACATGGCATTAAGCCCCCTTTTAGCATGGTAAGGCTCATTGGGTCAAAAATTGAAGTAAACATTACCAAGGGCATTTAATAAACAACATAAAGTAACAAGAAATTAGGCAATTTGTAAAGAAGGTGTATTTGAAAATTAATTACCTTGACAATTTGACCTTGACCAATGACCTTGAACAGAGTACCAACAGAAAGTCCATGTCAAAAGCAATGCACATGTAAAATATAAAGGCTATATCACTTACCAGTGTATACTTATGGGAGATGTCTAAGTGAAAATTTTGAAATTTTGACCTTGAGAAATGACCTTGACCTTGACAGATGACCTTGAACCTAATACCATCAGAAAGGTTATGTCATAAGCAACGCACATGTGAAATATGAAGGCTATGTCACTTACCATTGTATACTTATAGACAATGTTTAGATTTTCGAAATCTTGACCTTGAGAAATGACCTTGATCTTGACAGATGACCTTGAACCTTATACCAACTGAAAGGTTATGTCATAAGCAATTCACATGTGAAATATGAAGGCTATGTCACTTACCATTGTATACTTATACACAATGTTAAGATTTTTAAAATTTTGACTTTGAGAAATGACCTTGATCTTTTAGATGACCTTGAACTTAGTACCAACATAAAGTCCATGTCATAAGCAATGCACGTGTAAAATATGATGGCTATATCACTTACTATTGTATACTTATTGGCTGTGTTAAAGATAAAATATTCGAATTTTTTACCTTGAGAAATGACCTTGACCTCCAAAGATGACCTTGAACTTAATTCCAACAGAAAGGTCATGTCATAAGCAACGCACATGTGAAATATGAAGGCTATATCACTTACCATTGTAAACTTATAGACTATGTTAAAGTTAAGTTTTTTCAAAATTTTGACCTTGAAATGACATTTATCTTGACAGATGACTTTGAACTAAGTACCAACATAAAGTTCATGTCATAAGCAATGCACATGTGAAATATAAAGACTAAATCACTTACCATTGTATACTTATTGGCTTTGTTAAAGTTCAAGATTTTGAAATTTTTACCTTGAGAAATTACCTCGACAGTTGACCTTGAACTTTTTACCAACAGAAAGGTCATGTCATTAGCAATGCACATGTGAAATATGGAGGTTATATCACTTACTATTGTAAACTTATAGACAATGTTAAAGTTAAGATTTTCGAAATCTTGACCTTGAGAAATGACCTTGATCTTGACAGATGACCTTGAACTTAGTACCAACAAAAATTCCATGTCATTAGCAATGCACATGTGAAATTTAAGGTTATATCACTTACCATAATTATCTTATGGACAATGTTCAAGTTAAAAATTTTGAAATTTTGACCTTGAGAAATGACCTTGACCTAAACAGATGTGAAATATAAAGGCTATATCACTTACTATTGTAAACTTATAGACAAAGTCAAAGTAAAGATTTTCGAATTTCTGACCTTGACAATGACCTTGACTGATGACCTTGAACTTAATACCAACAAAAAGGCTTTGTCACACGCAATGCACAAATGTAACCAATCAAAAGTTATTGCCAATATAAGTTTTTGCAGGACAAAAAGAGAGCTTACTTAAATCTAATTTTTCCATGACGCAGCCTTGAATTGAGAAAATTCAAAAATGTCCGGTGGAAATTTGCAAGGAAGTTTTTATATGAAGTTTCATCCAATTAGGCCCATGGGTTCCTAAGATATGACATCGGGCGGAAGGATGGACGGACGCGCGCACAAGCCGGCGACTATATGCTCCCTCGAAAAAATTTTCGTGGAGCATAAAAATAGATCAGATGTTATCTATTAATACTGCTCCTATGCGGACTTCTTAGGAGTCTACTAGTACTCAGTGCAAACAGATAATTTAACACTACTTATTAATCATTTTTATTTTGTTTCACTCTCATTATCCAATTCTATACAATTTTTCCATATGATACCACAGAGGCCTTGAATCTTTTTGCATGTGGTAGTGCCTCTAACGATGGTTCATTAGCCAGGAAACCAAGGTAGTAAAGAATACTGGCAACATGTGCACACATTCCTATTGTCCTCTTGGCAGAAGGATAATTATAGTTGATAAGTTAGCATCACCAGTTTTTAGCTCACCTCAGCACAACATGCTCAAGGTGAGCTCTTGGTATCACCTTTTGTCCGTCGTGCGTCGGAAGACGACAACAATTCTTGAAACATCTTCTCCTCAGTAACCACTGGGCCAATTTCAACCAAACTTGGTAGGAATGTTCCTTGGGTGACCCTTCTCAAAAGTTGTTCGCGGATTTTTGATTGACCCCCAAATATGGGCGTGGCAGGGCGTGGCAGTTTTTGACTTAGAAATCTTTAAACATCTTCTCCTCAGTAACCACTGGGCGGAATTCAACCAAACTTGGTAGGAATGATCCTTGGGTGACTCTTCTCAAAAGTTCGCGGATTTTTGTTTGACCCCCAAATATGGGCGTGGCAGGGCGTGGTAGTTTTTGACTTAGAAATCTTTAAACATCTTCTCCTCAGTAACCACTGGGTGGAATTCAACCAAACTTGGTATGAATGTTTCAAAAGTTGTTCGCAAAATTTTGATTTATACCCAAATATGGGCGTGGCAGGGCGTGGCAGTTTATGACTTAGAAATCTTTAAACATCTTCTCCTCAGTAACCACTGGGCGGAATTCAACCAAACTTGGTAGGAATGTTTCTTGGGTGACCCTTCTCAAAAGTTGTTCGTGGAATTTTGATTGACCCCCAAATATGGGCGTGGCAGGGCGTGGCAGTTTTTGACTTTGACATCTTTAAACATCCTCTCCTGAGTAACCATTCGGCCAATTTCAACCAAACTTGGCATGAATGTTCCTTGGTTGACCCTTTTCAAAATTTGTTCATGGAATTTTGATTAATGCCCAAATATGGGCGTGGAAGGGCGTGGCAGTTTTTGACTTTGAAATCTTTAAACATCTTCTCCTTAGTAACCATTGGGCAAATTTCAACCAAACTTGGCATGAATGTTCCTTGGTTGACCCTTTTCAAAAGTTGTTCGTGGAATTTTGATTGACCCACAAATATGGGCGTGGCAGGTCGTGGCAGGGGGTGGCAGTTTTTGTCTTTGAAATTTTTAAACATCTTCTCCTCAGTAACCATTGGGCCAATTTCAACCAAACTTTGTATGAATGTTCCTTTGGTGACTCTTTTCAAAAGTTATTCCTGGAATTTTGATTTATGCCCAAATATGGGCGTGGCAGGGTGGGGCAGTTTTTGACTTTGAAATCTTTAAACATCTATTCCGCAGGAACCATTTGGCTAATTTAAACCAAACTTGGCATGAATGTTCCTTGGGTGACCCTTTTACAAAAGTTGTTCGCAGAAAACTGTTTCGCGCCCAAATATGGGCGTGGCAGTTTTTGACTTTGAAATCTTTAAACATTTTCTCCTTAGTAACTATTGGGCCAATTTCAACCAAATTTGGTATGAATGTTCCTTGGGTGACCCTTTTAAAAGTTGTTCGCGGAATTTTGATTTATGCCCAAATATGGGCGTGGCAGTTTTTGTCTTTGAAATCTTTAAACATCTCCTCAGAAACCAATGGGCCAATTTCAACCAAACTATGCATGAATGTTCCTTGGGTGACCCTTTCCAAAATTGTTCGTGGAATTTTGATTTATTCCCAAATTATTGGCTTGGCAGGGTTGGGCACTCTTTTGACTTTGAAATCTTTAAACATCTTCTCCTCAGTAACCATTGGGCCAATTTCAACCAAACTTGGCATAAATGTTCCTTTGGTGACCCTTTTAAAAAGTTGTTCGCAGAATTTCTTTTCATGCCCTAATAAGGGCGTCGCAGTTTTTGACTTTTAAATCTTTAAACATCTTCTCCTCAGTAACTATTGGGCCAATTTCAACCAAATTTGGTATGAATGTTCCTTGGGTGACCCTTTTCAAAAGTTGTTCTAGAATTTTGATTGATGCCCAAATAAGGGCAGGAAGGGTGGGGCAGTTTTTGACTTAGAAATCTTTAAACATCTTCTCCTCAGTAACCATTGGGCCAATTTCAACCAATCTTGGCATGAATTTGCCTTGGGTGAACCTTTTTCAAAAGTTGTTTGTGAAATTTGATTGACACACAAATATGGGCCTGGCAGGGCGTGGCAGTTTTTTATTTAGAAATTTTTAAATATCTTCTCCTTAGTAATCATTGGGCCAATTTCAACAAAACTTGGCATGAATGTTCCTTTGGTGACCCTATTCAAAAGGTTTTGGTAGAATTTTAATTTACACCCAAATATGGGCGTGACAGGGCGCGGCAGTTTTTTTACTTTGAAATCTTTAAACATCTCCTAAGTAACCATTGGGCCAATTTCAACTAAACTTAAATGAATGTTCCTTTGGTGACCCTTTTCAAAAGTGTTGGCAAAATTTCGAATCATCTTACATTAGTCAGGTGAGCGATTTTAGGGCCATTCTGGCCCTCTTGTTCAATTATTGGCAACTACAAAAGCTAGTACCAAATATGACAAATCATAGACTAAAATACATTTCATAAGTAAACTACTGTCTTAGCTGATGAAGCGCTACAAGGCAGAATGAAATGTTTCAATAAGAAAGTAGTTTAGGCATGGGTGTTACACTCACGTTTAAAATGTGACTTGGAGTTAAAGAAGAAAGCAGTTTCAATGAAATACCAGTATGAGTACATGTACTTTTTGAAAAGCTATACAGTCAGACTTTGTTCAAAGAAATGAATCGTGTATGACTTCAGAAAACGATTTACAAATATAGGAGTATTGCAGGATGATGTGGAAGTGCTTTCTTGTTCTTTTCTGTTTAGTGGAAGGTGAATGTAATTGATAATCACTTTTAGTCTTTGTAGCCAGTATCAACCTCGAGGAAAAAAAAATGTTGATATCACGATGACACTTGTTAAAACCATTCATAAACCATTCATATATATAAAGAAAATCATCATTAAGGATGTTCAAATATATAAAAATATATAAAATATGTTTTCACGCACAAGTATGTTTTGCCGACAGTTCTTTAATTCAAACTTCAAAGTTGTTGATATAGGTAACCTTACTAATTGCCAGGTACTGCCAGACCATTAACGTATGCACTAGTTGCATCTAGATGGTGTTAATAATATTTGATTTACTGGTTGTCATCTTAATGTCTTTGTTTAGACATGCATATATCTATGGTAAAAGTGGAGCACCCTGTCTAATACCCTTTTAATGATGAGCCACTTTCTTCAGATGATTGTCCTATTTAAAATTAGAAGTGAAGAATATATTTTGGGATGAATGGAATATTTATTAAATCAAAATAATTTGTGAATTGGTGTTTTAGGGGTTTATTTTCATACCTGCTACTTTTTTAGGAAAATATCTGTATAATTACTGCTATACCTTTACAGAAGTCTGTCTTGGTGAAATCCCAAACAAGTTCAAAATTGGGTCAATTTGGGTCAAAAACAAGTTCACTGGGTCAAATCTTGAAAAACATTTATGCACTCTAAGGCCACATTTTTTGACATATCAACCTGAAATTTGGTCAGAATGATTGTCTAGAAGTCCTGGACAAGTTCATAACTGGGGTCAAAAACTAGGTCATTGGGTCAAATCTTAGAGAAACCTTGTATGCACTCTAGAGGCCACATTTTTTTCCAATCAACCTGAAAATTGGTCAGAATAATTGTCAAGATGAAGCCCTGTACTTGTTCCAAATTATATCAACTTGGGTCAAAATCAAGGTCACTGTGTCAAATCTAAGAAACACCTTGTTTGCACTTTTGAGGCATCGAATTTTGTCTGATCATCCTGAAATTTGATCAGAATGATGGTCCTGATGAAGTCTAGGACAAGTTCATAACTGGGTCAATTTGGGTAAAAAACTAGGTCATTGGGTCGAATCTTAGAAAAACCTTGTATGCACTCTAGAGGCTACATTTTTTGCCCAGTCGACCTGAAAATTGGTCAAAATGATTGTCTAAATGAAATCTTGTGAGAGGATGAAACTGGGTCAACTGGGGTCAAAAACAAGGTCACTGGGTCAAATCTTAGAAAAACCTTGTATGCACTATAGAGGCCAAATTTTTTGACCAGCCAATTGTCATCAATAAAATTGAATAAAAAATTCGAGACATTCAATTCAGGTGAGCAATTTAGGGCCACTTTGGCCCTATTTGAGTTATTGCCCTTTGTTGGTTTTTTTTAAATTCATATTTTTTTCCAAGCATATCTCCTAAACAATAAGTGCTAGGAACTTGAAACTTAATACACTTGTAGATCACAATGTGAAGAAGTGTCATGTTCAAGAACGGTAACTCTAGCTTGCCTATTTTTTGAATAATTGCCCTTTGTTATTTTTGCCTTAACATTACTATCCGAAGCATATCTCCTAAACCTTAAGTACTAGGAACTTGGAACTTTATACACTTATAGATCACAATTTGGAGAAGTGTCATGTTCAAAAATGGTTACTCTAGCCTGCCTATTTTTTTTAGTTATTGCCCTTTGTTGTTTTTACCTTTACATGTTTGTCCGGAGCATATTTCCTTAACCATAAGTGCTAGGAACTTGAAACTTTATGCACTTATAGATCACAATGTGGAAAAGTGTCATGTTCAAGAACCATAACTCTAGCTTGCCTTTTTAGCTCACCTGAGCACAACGTGCTCAAGGTGAGCTTTTGGTATCACCTTTTGTGCGTCGCGGGTCGTGCGTCGGAAGTCGTCAACAATTCTTTAAACATCTTCTCCTCAGTAACCACTGGGCGGAATTCAACCAAACTTGGTAGGAATGTTCCTTGGGTGACCCTTCTCAAAAGTTGTTCGCAGATTTTTGATTGACCCCCAAATATGGGCATGGCAGGGCGTGGCAGTTTTTAACTTAGAAATCTTTAAACATCTTCTCCTCAGTAACCATTGGGCCAATTTCAACCAAATTTGGTATGAATGTTCCTTGGGTGACCCTTTTCAAAAGTTGTTCGTGGAATTTTGATTTATGCCCAAATATGGGCGTGGCAGGGCGTGGTAGTTTTTGACTTAGGAATCTTTGAACATCTTCTCCTCAGTAACCATTGGGCCAATTTCAACCAAATTTGGCATGAATGTTCCTTTGGTGACCCTTTTCAAAAGTTGTTCGTGGAATTTTGATTTACGCCCAAATATGGGCGTGGAAGGGCGTGGCAGTTTTTGACTTAGAAATCTTTAAACATCTTCTCCTCAGTAACCATTGGGCCAATTTCAACCAAACTTGGCATGAATGTTCCTTGGGTGACCCTTTTCAAAAGTTGTTCATGGAATTTTGATTTATGCCCAAATATGGGCGTGGCAGGGCGTGGCAGTTTTTGACTTTGAAATCTTTAAACATCTTCTCCTCAGTAACTATTGGGCCAATTACAACCAAATTTGGTATGAATGTTCCTTGGGTGACCCTTTTCCAAAGTTGTTCGCAGAATTTTGATTTATGCCCAAATATGGGCGTGGCAGTTTTTTTAACTTTGAAATCTTTAAACATCTTATCCTCAGTAACAGTTGGGTCAATTTCAACCAAACTTTGCATGAATGTTCCTTGGGTGACCCTTTTCAAAAGTTGTTCCTGGAATTTTGATTTATGCCCAAATATGGGCGTGGCAGGGTCAGGCACTTTTTTGACTTTGAAATCTTTAAACATCTTCTCCTCAGTAACTATTGGGCCAATTTCAACCAAATTTGGTATGAATGTTCCTTGAGTGACCCTTTTCAAAAGTTGTTCTAGAATTTTGATTGATGACCAAATAAGGGCTTGGAAGGGTAGGGCAGTTTTTGACTTTGAAATCTTTAAACATCTTCTCCTCAGTAACCATTGGGCCAATTTCAACTAAACTTGGCATGAATGTTCCTTGGGTGACCCTTTTCAAAAGTTGTTCATGGAATTTTGATTTATGCCCAAATATGGGCGTGGCAGGGCGTGGCAGTTTTTGACTTAGAAATCTTTAAACATCTTCTCCTCAGTAACCATTGGGCCAATTTCATCCAAACTTTGCATAAATGTTCCTTGGATGACCCTTTTTAAAAGTTGTTCGCAGAATTTTGATTGATGACCAAATATGGGCGTGGCCGGGCGTGGCAGTTTTTGACTTTGAAATCTTTAAACATCTACACCTCAGGAACCATTGGGCCAATTTCAACCAAACTTGGTATGAATGTTCCTTGGGTGACCCTTTTCAACAGTTGTTCGGCAGAATTTTGTTTCACGCCCAAATATGGGCGTGGCAGTTTTTGACTTTGAAATCTTTAAACATCTTCTCCTCAGTAACTACTGGGCCAATTACAACCAACTTTGGTATGAATGTTCCTTGGGTGACCCTTTTCAAAAGTTGTTCGCAGAATTTTGATTTATGCCCAAATATGGGCGTGGCAGTTTTTTTAACTTTGAAATCTTTAAACATCTTATCCTCAGTAACAGTTGGGTCAATTTCAACCAAACTTTGCATGAATGTTCCTTGGGTGACCCTTTTCAAAAGTTGTTCCTGGAATTTTGATTTATGCCCAAATATGGGCGTGGCAGGGTCAGGCACTTTTTTGACTTTGAAATCTTTAAACATCTTCTCCTCAGTAACTATTGGGCCAATTTCAACCAAATTTGGTATGAATGTTCCTTGAGTGACCCTTTTCAAAAGTTGTTCTAGAATTTTGATTGATGACCAAATAAGGGCTTGGAAGGGTAGGGCAGTTTTTGACTTTGAAATCTTTAAACATCTTCTCCTCAGTAACCATTGGGCCAATTTCAATTTTGAATCATCTTACATTAGTCAGGTGAGCGATTTTAGGGCCATTCTGGCCCTCTTGTTTTGAGTTATTGCCCTTGGTTATTTTTACATTTTTGTCCGGAGCATATCTCCTTAACCGTTAGTCCTAGGAACTTGAAACTTTACAGATCACAATTTGAAGAAGTGTCATGAACAAAAACTGTTACCCAACCTTGCCTATTTTTTGAGTTATTGCCCTTTGTTGTTTTAAACCTTGTATTATAAGAACCGTTACTCTCCTACGACTAATTTTTAGTTATTTTTAGTTTTTGCCCTTTATTTTAAATCTTAAATTCGAAATACTCAACATGTAAAATGGATCTTACACTGAAACAATTATCCTCTATTTTAACCTTTCACAAGCAATAAATTTTACACTTCTCCAATATAAAAGTGAAAAGACTTTTTTGATCCGGTGGGGGACTCCTGTATTGCATAGCAATATGCCATGCACTTGTTTTAATTGAGTAGTTGATAATAACCTACAAATATTGTCAGTTATTTTCATGAAATTACCATAGGATCCAAGCAGAAATACATCTTTAATCCCATCTTGGCCAAGTGGTATAGGTGCTTGACTCATGATCTGAAGGTCACGGGTTTGAGCCCGTCACCGGTGTTGTGTTCATGGGCAAGACACTTAATAGCCAGCAACAGTCTACCTAGCTGTAAAAGTGGGTAGCAGTGGGATTCAACCACTGCCTCCTTTTCAAGGCATGAAAACTTATTGATTGTGAGTTTTGGAGAGCGACTCTATAAGCTTAATGCTTTCGTTGCAATCAGACTCAAGTAAATTAGTATAAACTAATCCCAACTTGAATTTTGAGTAAAGTTTCATTTGATCCCTGAAAAAATATTAAAAAGAGTATTTGTAAGCCTAAGGTTATGATGAATTATTAGACCGAGGTCAATATACTCTTATTTTGAGAGAAGTCGAGGGCCACTCGTGGTATGGATATGACCTTAGGCATGACATTTCAGAGCACCAACTGGGTACTGGCAATACCCAGGAAGGACATGAATGAGTGAACTTTGTTATATAACCGAAATACTGTTCAAGGCAATATTTAAACTCTGTACAATCATGCAGTAAAATGTACAAATTTCTGCGCTTTAACCTTTCATTTACGTCCATGTGATTTTATTAGGTCACCTGACCGAATGGTCATGGTGACCTATTGCAATCATCGTTTGTCCGTCGTCGTGCGTCGTCCGTCGTCCGTTAACTTTTAAACATTTTCATCTTCTTCTCAAGAACTACTTGGCGGATTTCAACCAATCTTGGTAGAAAGCATCATTGGGGGATGCCAATTCAAGTTTGTGAAAATAGGGGTTCTGGGGGTCATAGGGGCCCAAATAGGGGCCAAAAAGGGGTAATTTTTGGTACTTCTTTAAAAATCTTCTTCTAATAAACCGTTAATGCCAGAGCTTAAATATTTTGTGTGCATGACAACTAGGACAGGTATATTATAAATTGTGAAATTCATGCCCCTGGGGTCATGTATGGGGCCACACCCAGAGGTCAAAGTTCATCATGTTAAAAAATTCACATTTTCATCTTCTTCTGATGAAGTACAAAGCCAATTTCAAAGAAACTTGATGAAAAGCATCATTTGGTAATGGTTATTCAGATTTGTGAAAATAAAAAGGCTGTGGGGTCAGGGGGCCCTAAAATGGGGACCAAAAGGGGGTAATTTTTGGTAACTTTTAAATATTTCATCTTCTTCTCAAGAACTACTGGGCGGATTTCAACCAAACTTGGTAGAAAGCATCATTGGGGGATGCCAATTCAAGTTTGTGAAAATAGGGGTTCTGGGGGTCATAGGGGCCCAAATAGGGGCCAAAAAGGGGTAATTTTTGGTACTTCTTTTAAAATCTTCTTCTAATAAACCGTTAATGCCAGAGCTTAAATATTTTGTGTGCATGACAACTAGGACAGGTATATTATAAATTGTGAAATTCATGCCCCTGGGGTCATGTATGGGGCCACACCCAGAGGTCAAAGTTCATCATGTTAAAAAATTCACATTTTCATCTTCTTCTGATGAAGAACAAAGCCAATTTCAAAGAAACTTGGTGAAAAGCATCATTTGGTAATGGTTATTCAGATTTGTGAAAATAAAAAGACTGGTGGGTCAGGGGGCCCTAAAATGGAAACCAAAAGGGGGTAATTTTTGGTAACTTTTAAATATTTCATCTTCTTCTCAAGAACTACTGGGCGGATTTCAACCAAACTTGGTAGAAAGCATGATTGGGGGATGCCAATTCAAGATTGTGAAAATAGGGGTTCTGGGGGGTCAAAGGGGCCCAAATAGGGGGCAAAAAGGGGTAATTTTTGGCACTTCATTAAAAATCTTCTTCTAATAAACTGTTAATGCCAGGGCTTAAATATTCTGTGTGCATGACAACTAGGACAGGTATATTATAAATTGTGAAATTCATGTCCCTGGGGTCATGTTTTGGGCCACACCCAGAGGTCAAAGTTCATCATGTTAAAAAATTCACATTTTCACCTTCTTCTGATGAAGTACTAAGCCAATTTCAAACTAACTTGGTGAAAAGCATCAATGGGTACTGATTATACAGATTTGTGAAAATTAAAAGGCTGGAGGTCAGGGGTGCCTAAAATGGGGATCAAAAGGGGGTAATTTTTGGTAACTTTTAAATATTTCATCTTCTTCTCAAGAACTACTGAGGGGATTTCAACCAAACCCTTTTCTAATTCTTTCAAACAAAATCACTTGTCTTGGTGCTCTTTTACTCAGGTGACTGTTAAGGCCCACTGGGCCTCTTGTACTTGATAAAAATTGTGGGAAAAGAAATTGCTTGTAACTATTCCCACATTTTCTAACTCGTAGGTTGGTTACTTTTCATATGACACCCACTTTTATTTGTTGTCTGAAACCTCTTTCAAATTGGACCAGTCTAAAATTTCTAGAAACTGAAAAGGGTTAAGGAATGGAAAATGCAAATTAATGATAAAATGGTAATGCTTAGAAAATATTTTATTTTGATTCAGTCATATTGTTCAAGTACAGACAATTATGGGCATTTTCCTTTCTCAACAATGGAATGAATATTTAAGGCACAGGTATGAAGAATTGCAAAAAAATATAGCACTTTATTTACATAGCATTAAAATAACATCTTGGACTTGACAATTTTCTTAAACAGTGCTGATTCTTGATAATTGACAGCAGGCCGCCGTCATAGCGCAGTTGGTAGAGCATCAGACTCCTAATCTTCAACAATGGGATGTCATGGCTTCGATATCCTTTCCAACAGTTGTCTCGCACCAATGGGTGGATACTCTTAAACCGAAGTGGGATAGCAGCTGGAGGCTAGGAAAGGATGAAATGGTAGTAGCCGCCGCGATATGACTGAAATACATGTGCTGTTATAGTGGCGTTAAACCCTGACCCCAAACAATCAATAAATCAATCAATAGTTAATTGACAGCTCTACTGTCAGTCAAACTAGAGTCACTGGACTGCCTGATTTGCTCCACCGACCTGCATTTATTTATCATACAGGTAATTTAGTTTTCTAAGAGGCAACTTATTTAAGAAAGAATTAGTTTCCTTTTCAATTTAATTGAAGGGAGGCAACTCGTCTATACAAATAATATTCTCGGTAAATCAGTAAAAATTATGTGATCTTGCTCTACCTAAAATTTGGCTAATTCACCAAAGTAATATTATATCTAAATTTCTTCAACAAATCTGACAAAGGATCACCAAAAGATCATTACCCTTGAAATTTGGTCATAATCCAATTCTCGAAGAAGAATATTATCTTATCAAGAATATTATCAATGTATACTACTACCACACAACAATATTTCAGACTGATCCAAATTAAAAGAACATGCAGATGACAATTTCGAATTCGTAGAATTTAGAATATCTTAGTTGTTTTAGAAAATAGTGTGGACATTGAAGAAATAGCTTGTTACCAGCAATTTCTTAATTGTCCAAAATGGTTTGCAAAGCTTTTTTCTTGAGTGGCATCAAACAGGATTCTGATTCTGTGAGAATGAGTTAAAAAGAAATCCCATATTAAGGGCCAACAAAAGATTGCAGTGAAATTTACATGTAATTATATAGTGATATGATGACATTTTAACTTGGTAGAATGTGTTTTTGGAAATTAAGAAATGGCTTCATTTCCTCAATCTTTAGTTCAGAAAGGTTACAGAAGACAAAGAAAGTATAAATTGAAACAAGATGTGTTTGTGAAACACTATGCCCCCGAAACAGGAATTTTTTAGAAACGGGAAAAGGGTTAAAATTTTGACCTTGATCTTGATGAAATGACCTTCCCCAGAGACCTATCTACATACCAAATATTAGCATTGTAACTTAATCAGGGTTGAAGTTATAGGAAAATGTTTAGTTGGCAGGTTATTGTTGCAGACAGACAGACAGACAGACGGACACGGGTAAAACAATATGCCCCTGATCTTATCGATGCGGGGGCATAAAAATTGTTTCATATGATAGAAAACATTGCAACAAATTTTGTATAACAAGCCATTTCTCCCTTTCTCAATGGTTTCTTCAAGTATATTTTCTTGGGCATATAAAAGGGTAACAGGAATGTTTGCTAGTTTGAAATAATCCAGGTATCAAACTCAGGACCATAGCAATATAACTTTCAATATTTCGGCTAAAATGCCTTTATCAAGAAAAGAAAATAAATATTTTATCTAGAACATAACTTTATAATCACTTGTTATATATTATGGGGCTAAAATGAGCGATCGTGAAGTAATGTTTTAGATGATTCGGTTTTTTTTTTTTCTTGATAAAGGCATTTTAGTCAAAATAATGAAAATTAGAGTTCTTATGTATAGTGTCTTTGACGGTTCCCTTAGGAACCTTTTTGTGATACAATGACGGCGGATTGACAATGCAGTGTTATACCAACCCAGCTAACCAGATGTTTTTTCTTTCAAATTTAAAATTTATAACTTACTACTTGTAAAGTTTCAGTCACATATATGTGTGAGACAAAAAGGAGGATTGTAGGACTATTTCAAAAAGATGATCAACCTGATTTCAATCAGTTTGGACACATCAGTAGTTTAAAAGGTTGCCAAAAGATCATTCAGTGAAATATGGTTGAATCGTATTCAGAACTTTCTGAAAGGGTTAAACAGAGCTGTCTGATTCTTCCCTTGTTTGTACAATGACAAAATCATTTTGATGTGTTCATGCACACCATAATTATACAGTGGAATCCTGCTAACTGCTACACCAAATCCTCTTTATTGCAACACCAATTTGTCAACACTTTTGTTGCAATTAACCAGAAGTTGCTTTTACTAGGAGCTATTTGCTCTTAATTTAATGTTCGATAGTCAGATGCATTTAAGGAGTGAATTGCTATTATCAGGATTGCAATTAAGAGGATATCACTGTAATGACAAATTTAAGGCTACCAGCCGTTTCTTAATATTGCACTTAATCATGACACACAGATACTTTCTCCAAATAGGCTAATTTCCAACTTTTCTACTTTAAACCATTTCAAGACAACAAAATTTTAGACTGGTCGAAACTGGAAGCATTTGCAGAGGACAATCTAAGTTAATGGAATTTTGGATTCTCTCAACTTTCTGGTTCCTGACTTTTAACAACCCAAAAGGAAACAGTACATGAATAGAGCGTAGACATTTAAGAAATTGCTTGTTTGGAGAAATTAAACCATTTTCCATGCAAATCATTTGGTATGGGATTGGTCTTAAATATTGATATCTAGTAATCGGTCAGCCCAATTCCAGACAACAAAATTTTAGACTAGTGGAAATTCAAAGAAGTTACAGACAACAATTTTAAGGGCAAGAAAATTAAGACATCTTTGTCTTTCACAGTAGAAAACACCATTTGAAATGAGGAAATAAAGTAATTTCTTCATTTTCCTCAATGTTTGCAAAGCTGTCTTCTTGAGGGTTTTAAAAAAGCTGGATTGTGTGGAGAGAGTAAATTCATTTTATATCACATCCACACCTATCAATCAGAAATAATAGATTAAAACAACTGGTCACATAATGGGGACATAATATGTTATCATAACCTATTCATCAGAATTAGGCTATTACAACAATTGTTCACATAATAGGGACACATATCATTTACTAATCAGAAATAATCTATTACAAGAGTTGGTTACATAATAGGGACAAATATCTGTTAAAAGCCTATTAATCAGACATATATGCGATTATAACTTATTCATAAGAAATAAGTTATCACAACAATCATTCACATAATAGGGATACATATCTGTTAATAAACCAATCAGAAATAATCTATTACAACAGTTGGTCACATAATAGGGACAAATATCTGTTAACAGCCTATTAATCAGAAATAATATATTCAAACTATTGGTCACATAATAGGGACAAATATCTGTTAACAGCATATAACATTTATTTGTCATGAACTGAGTATTTAAACAAAAGGTTATTTACATTAAATAAATAGAGTATTCTTTGTTTTCATTGAGGTATGAAACAACAAGAGTATCACAGTATACGCCACCACATACTTGATTTTTTAGAAGTTAGCTATACAGGTATATGGGTAAGAATTCATGGATAAACCACCCTAACACAAATCTTGCATTATGCTCCCTTTTTCTTAGACGCTGCCCAAAATAGCAACCAATCCTGACAATATGCCTGGTGACTTAAGGAATATAGTGTGAAAATTTTATTCATATTTGTTCATAATAGCAGGAGGAGATCTTTTAACAAGGTTTGACATACAGACAGATGGGGAAGATGATACTAATATGCCCCCACCTTTGGTGCTGTATAAAAATCTAATCACACAGTTTAAAGCTTTTATTACATTATTACGTTATTTGTTCATCCCTCAATGAAAATATAGGCATCATTCACTTATTTTCTAATAATTCAAAGTTAACAAGAGGACCAAGATAGTCCTGAATTGTTCACCCAAAAAACAATCACAAATAGTGACATGGTGAGCCAAATGTAAACAAGGGTGTGACTCGGACAGCCATAACGGAACCATGGGAACATGACTCAAACAAAATTTAATCTATTACCACATAACAAAATTTTAGACTACTCTCAAGTAAAACAGTTGCCAATATCAATTTCAAGTTGGTGTAATTTAATGATATCATTGGTTTGTAGGAAAGAAAACATTGTGGACATTGAAGATATTGCTTGTAACAAGCAATTTCAACAGTGTCCACTGATTTCCAAAGCTTCCTTCTTAATTGGGTTTGAAAAAGAGGGAATGTGTGGTAATAGGTTAAGGAACGTGAGGCAATATGTATAATATGAAACCTTTCAGCTTTCTGGTTTGTAAGAAGAATTTCAAATATTTCCTTTTTGATTCTATGTAAATAAGGTAAAATCAAATGTTGCCAAAATATGGCATTATCACTAAAACTTGAAAAGAGAGATTAGATTTGCATTTGTTATTTAGAGTCTTTATGGCAAGGACTATCAAGTTTATACAAGATAAAAAATCTGTCAAGAAATGGGGGGGGTGGAAGAGGTGTGTTTGGGGGGGGGGGTTACATAAGCTTACAAAGTGACAACTTTGAAAATCTTTACTAACAAAACAAAAGACCTACAGCTCTGATATTTGGTATGTGGCATCATCTAGTGGACTTCTATTAATATTGACTCCAGAGTCAAAATTAGCCCATTCCTGGTTGTCACAAGTTTAACATAGGCTTATATAGTGAAAATTTCAAAAATCTTCTTCTCCCAAACTAAAGGGCCTAGAGCTTTTATATTTGGTATGTAGCGTCATCTGATTGGATTTCTATCAAGTTTGTATAAATCATGGCCCTAGAGACAGAATTAGCCCATTCCCAGACATCACAACTTTTACAAAGGGCTTATATAGTGAATTTTTTAAAGAATCTTCTCCCAAACAGGAGGGCCTAGAACTTTGATATTTGGTATACAGTATCATCTGGTGGACCTCTATCTAGATTGTACAAATTATTGCCCCAGAATTAAAATTAGCCCATTCCAGGATGTCACAAGTTTAACATAGGCTTACATAGTGAAAACTTTAAAAACCTTCTTCTCTCAAACAGATAGGCCTATAGCTTTGATACTTGATATGTAGCATCATCTGGTAGATCTTTATCAATATTGTATGAATTATGGCCCCAGGGTCATAATTAGCCCATTCCCAGACCTCACGAATTTAACATAGGGCTTATATAGTGAACATTTAAAACTCTTCTTCTCCCAAAACAGGAGGGCCTAGAGCTTTAATATTTGGCATGTAGCATCAGCTGGTGGACTTCCATCCAGATTGTATAAATTATAGCCTCAGGGTCAGAATTAGCGTGTTCCAAGATGTCACAATTTGTTTAGTGAAAACTTTAAAAAAATCTTCTTCTCTCAAACTTAAAGGTCTAGAGCTTTGAAATTTAGTATGTAGTATAATAGGGTGGACTTTTATCTATGTTTGTGCTCTTTGGACTCCGGTGACTGATAAGGCCCTATGGGTCTCTTGTCTTAGATTGTCCTGTTTTGTCAGATAGGTCATAAATGTCTCAAAATATAGGAAACTAGCAACAGCAACAGGTACTTGACTGTAAGATGCCTGTTAGTGGATAAAAAAATCTAGGTCAAAATAGAGCATAATAATTGTTTGTTTGAATGGGTTTTAACACCACTTTTAACAGATTTTCAGTTATATCGTAGCAGCTGGAGCACCTAACCATGGATTCCTGGTATTTCTCACACCAGTTCTACCACTATATCCTTTTCAAGCCTCCAGCTGCTCATCCCACTCAGGCTTCCCACTTATCTACCCATTGGTTGGAGAGGAACGTCAGTAAGGAACCCTGGACCGCAAAATTTATTATCTAACAGACCATGCTAAGCATCATTATTCATTTAGAATAATCTTACTTGAACGTACAGGTTGCTCCTTTGATTGTGAACATACATTCCAAGGTTTCAAGTGAATGCCTATAGTTATTGCAGAGATGTAGCAAAATGGAACGACAATGACGACAGACTATGTGGCTATGACTTTACAAACAACCAAGCTAATATCATGTTTCAAGCAAATGAAATACCCAAGCACCTTGTATTACCAATTATAGCACATTGTATGTTCGTATTTTCATAAAGATACTCTCTTATTTACAATAAGTGAAGAAAAATAAAATATCTATAATACAATAATAGAAAAAATATAATTTTCAAAAAAAAATTACTTGAAATTTCTTGAAATGTAGCACAACAAAAAATATACTAATCTCAACTCAAACAAAGCCTGTTATTTGTTTCAACTTGGTTACAGTTTTGTATTTCATGGATTGCAGCTGTCAATCAAAGAATCAATTGACCAATCAAAGCATTCATTTAAACGAGAAGTGAAATCTGAACACTGGCAACTATGTGAAGCATTTTTGTTGGTTTGGCAACTTAAATGTCATAACTACAGCTTATTCAAGCTGTAGTTATGATGTTTAGGTTATCAACCAACTAAAGTACACTTTTGAGGGGCATCCAAACGTGTCATTGTGTGGGAATGGGTTAAATAAATATTTTCATTTATTTTTCAACATGGTCACCTTGTAATCTTACACACATTGTCCATCGATATTAGTACATTTATAAGAGGTCGGTTTCCACCCTAGGTCACAGGTGGATAACCCTTTCCCACACAGTGCACTTTTTGACGCCCCCAAGAATAAAGCTTTGGAAAACATTGTGCAAAATGAAGAAATTGCTTGTCACAAGCAATTTCTTCATTATCCACAATGTTTTTCCAAAAGACAAAGATTTTAAAGATTTGATCAATGTAAAATTGTCATCTGCAACTTCTTTGAATTTGGACTGGTCTAATATTTCCTTATGCGGTAATGGGTTAATATACACACTACCAAGGATGTCTCTTTCATATAGTATATGAGCGCGTGCGTGGCATTTCCAACCATTACACATGTGCGCCAAGTAAAGACTCAGATCAGTCTGTGCATCAGCACAGTCTGATCAGAGTCTTCAATCTGCGCTCTGTAGAAAGATACTGGCCCAAAGCTTCTTTAAACAATCAGCAAATATTCTAATTGCCCCAAATGGCTGGCCAGGGTGCTCAATGTGTGCAAGTCACGCACATGTGAAATTGTTGGAAATGTCACGCACAGGCTCATATATATTACATTATATTCAAAACAAAGTGGAGAATTAAGCTATGGGCCAGCCACAGCTTATAAATCAAATTATTTACAAAATTTCAATTTACTTTTACCCTTTCAGAGGCGATCAATATTTTAAACTTTATGTTACATTTCCTAAGATATTCAAAGTGATTTATAAACAAGTTGTATTTCATTGGTATACTTATATTGACTAATGGCGTCTGTCAATTAAAGAGCAAAACGGCCACTCAAATCATTCTTTTTGGCTGGAGGGAAATTTGAACTCGAACCTTTGCCGCCATTCATGTGATTTTGCTACTTAAAATGTTGTAACTACAGCTTATTCAAGCAGTAGATACAAGGTTTGGGTCACCAACCAACCAACCATTTTACTTTTTCTCTAAAATATAACTTGCCATAAACTTTGTAAATAACACCATCAAATATTGAAGTGGAACTCCCTGCCTGAGACTCAAAGGGTGGGGCCAACAGAGTAATTTGGCAGAGCTAGCGCTTTGTCAATTTCCCCAAGATGTTTATGGTCATTTATGGATAGATATATTGATCATTTGATATTGATCTCATCAAATTATTCCAAAACATTTTCACGCTCATTCGAGGCCATAACAATACTAGCCATGTCTACAGACTCTGTAATTTTATTCTGATTCTGATCCGTAGTAGACAAAACAGACGTTTCAATCATTCCATTTTGATATGGGTGATTAACATCATTTAGAGGGGTTAGATAACCGTTAGCACTATTAGTTGGTGCAAGGTAATTGGTTTGAACTCCACTTGGTTGTATTTGATTGTTATCAGCATTTGGCTTGTCATATGGGTTATTCAACTCATTTTCCATCAGTTCTTTTCTATTTGTTGTGTCTGTACTAGAAGATCCTCGTAGCGGTATATTTATTGTATCTGGTTGCTGATCAGTTGAAGCTGCTGAACTTGGTCCAGATTCTGCTGGTGATGGGGAAGGTGGACCTATTATTTGGTCTTCTGTTGAACCAATGCCATACATTGGAGATGAGACAGTTCTATGGTTCAAATTTCTGTTTGCCACTGAAAAAGATAAAAAAAAAAAGATAACTTGGAGTCCTACGCGCTACCACTGCCCTATGGCCATTGGCCAGTACTCTTCAAGGGGAACAACTATATTAAGTTATTTTGAAATCTATCAATGTAGAGTATACGTTCTGGACAAGAATTGGACATTCACACTAAACATATTGAAACTAGTATTGTGAGTGGTATTACCTAGTGGAATGAATAGAAAAAATCAGCTATTGTCTAATTCAGTTTTTCCATAGCTTGCAATGTTTTCTCTCTCGTGTGCCATTTTTTTATTCAATTTAGATTATAACTTGAATGTGATTGCAATTTCTTCCAATTTTGTCATTTGGGAATTGATTAAACCTGATCAAGATAATAAACGTACATCCTATGCTAAATACACAAGTATCTATCAAGTCTAACGGGGGTAAAAGGCGATACTGTCATTAACCCATTCCCATACAATCCTGCCTTTTTACGGCCATAAAGGAAATGGTGAAATTTCATTGACCCATTACCAAACAACTAAATTTCAGACTGGTCCAAATTAATGTTTATGAAATTTTAGATTTTTTCAAACTTACTAAGTTGAAAACGTTGTGTAAAATGAAAAAATTACTTGTTACAAGTAATTTCTTCATTTCACACAATGTTTTTCCAAATGTTTTTCTTGGGGGGGGGGGGGGGCGTCCAAATGCGTCACTGTGTAGGAATGGGTTAAGGAGTCATCCTTATGTCCTAACAATCATTCTGACAAAATTTCATCAAGATTGAGATGGCCCCTAGAGTGTAGACCAAGACAGTGGACAACAAATATTCAAGATCATAAAGGGTCGTCATGAGAACTTTGTGCAAATGTGAGCTAAAAAATTCAGGAAACAATGTGGAAAATGAAGAAAGACAGGGATCTAAAATTCTATTAACTTGATGTTCTTGTCACAACTTTGCTGAAATTATTTTAGTCTAATATTTTACCGTAATGGTATGGTTATGGGTAAACCAATCCCACAAAAAAACACTTTTAAACGCCCTTCTAAAGCTTTAGAAAACATAGTCACAAATTAAGAAATTGCTTGTTAAAAGCGATTTTTTCATTATCCATAATGTTTTCCATCCAAAAGACAAAAATGTAATCAATTTGAAATTATTGTCTACAACTTCTCTGAATTTGGACTGGTTTTAAATTTAATGTGTGGTAATAGGTAAATACCGGTACGTTGACATTAGAAAATGCACAACTGGCATTCATGGTTCACAAAAACAAGTACATATTTTGCTCAGTTAAACTTAAAAAATGAATGTTCAACTAGCAAATGATTTAAAAATGTAACAAATTTATTGTGCTGTAACTAAGCTATTGCAAATAAGTTGAAGTGTAATAGCATATCCCATCACCAATTACAACAACAATATAGGGCAAAATATGAGGTTATAGTAGCATTAAAGAACATGCACATGTATAAAATGAAATCCCGGGGGATAAAAGGTTGCAAGTGTCCGTATACTGTATTTTTATAGACACAAACTATTCTTATGTACTGAGTAATAACTAAGAGTGCCCGACCCTTTGCTATTGGGTGCTGGATGGTGAATAAAAACTCTAGGGAAAAAAGGAGGCAGTCAAAAAAGTAGTTAGAGTTATCTTCTTTGATAGTTTTAATAGCTAATTGATATATTAATATCTTCGAAATAATAGCGATCTCACAAAATGTTATTCTATTTTCACAAGAAATGCAAAGTTGATGACACCTAGGCCATAGCCGATAGAGGTCAATAATTTCGGTCCCTACCACCAAATAGACCAATATAGCCCATAGGGTCCATAAATTGACTTCCTACCACCCCATAGAACTAGAAAGCCCATAGGGGTTTGTAATAACTTTGGTTTTCTCTGATAATAGCTAAGCTAAAAATGGTGAAATGTCCGTCCATTCCATTCCATTCAAATATTTCAACAAAATTTTAGACTGGTCCAAATCCAAAGATGTCGTAGACGACAAATTTTAGTTGATACAATTTTAAAAATCTGTCTTTTTGGGTAGAAAACGTGGATAAAGTAGAAATTGCTTGTAACAGGCAACATTGTGGACAATGAAGAAACTGCTTGTAACAAGCAATTTTTTCACTTTCCATATTGTTTTTCAAAACTTCTTTTTTGGAGGCAACATAAAGATTGTGTGGTAATGGGTTTACTAATTCCAACACAATTTTGCTTATATATACCCTTAGAGAAAAAGCATGGGAAAACATTTTGGAAAATTAAGAAATTGCTTTTAACAACATTGCTCTTACCCAGAAAGATAAAGATGTTTTAAGTTCTATCCACTTGAAATTTTTGTCTGCAACTCCTTTCAATTTGGACGAGTCTAAAATTTTGTTGTCTGGTAATGTATTAAACATCTCTAGAATATTCTATCCATGCTATATGTGTATGTGTTTTGTTCTAAATCTAAGTAAAATGTAATATAGGTGCAAATATAGACCAAAACCATATAATCCCATATACACACCATTAAAGATAATTTTAACTTTTCACAATTTATCTCTGTTTTCTTAAACCATCATCATCTGAAATACAAATAATGTTTACCAAGCTCTTTAAGCCACTTAAATTTTTGTTAATATTAAAGCCATCATCTGAAATACAAACACTTTTACTAAGCTCTCTGCCAATTTTGTAAGTTAATATCAAAGAATTATAAAGCCTTTAATAATTGAGTTTAATAATTACCCACATATATATGAAAAGTTCACAAAAACACATGTATTATATGTTAAACTCAAACTAGACCTCTCACTGAAGGTGATGAATACCCCCCCCCCAAACTGCTCCATGAACACGAAAAGAGAAATTTCATTTTCAAAATAGGATATGTATCTCCGTTACTGAGTCTACCTGTGAAAGCAAACCAAATTACAATAATATGGACATCTCTGAATGATACTTAGTGTATCTGTAAAATTTGAATCAAATCAAAGCTGCTGTGAAATTGAGGCGACTCAAGAAAAAACAGCAGTCGGAATGACTGACCAAACGACCTATTGACCAACTGACAACCTGACTCCTATATACCCCTCATAGTTGCTAGGGGATATAATTATACATGCCTTATATATCCTCAAGAGTTTAAGGCATATAATTATACATGTTTTATATACCTCCCAGAGTTGAGGGGGGTATAATTTTACATGTTTTATATATCCCCCCCCCCCCCAAGAGTTGAGGGGGTTGGGGTATAATTATACATGTTTTATATACCCCCTAGAGTTGAGAGAGGTATAATGTTACATGTTTCATATACCAACCCAGCCCCACCCCCGAGTTGAGGGGGGTATAATTTTACATGTTTTATATCCCCCAAAGTTGAGTGGGGTATAATTATACATGTTTTATATACCCCCAGAGTTCAGGGGGGTATAATTTTACGTTTTGTATAACCCCCAAAGTTTAGGGGGGTATAATTATACATGTTTTATATACCCCCAGAGTTGAGGGCGAAATAATTATACATTTTTTATATACCCCCCAGAGTTGAGGGGGTATAATTATACATGTTTTATAATCTAAGCTCGCCTGAACTTCGTTAAACTCCACTATCTGTAAAATTTCACAACACTACACTAAATATTAAACTGATGAAATTTGAGTTTTATAATTGTTTCTATTACATTTTATGCCTGTTCTGAAAGTCTATTCAATGTAATTTTCATCATAAAGATTAACCATCCTTAACCCATTATTAGACAACAAAAATATCGACTGGTCCAAATTTATTGAAGTTGTACAGACAACAAGTTCAAATTGATAGAATTTCAAATTTCTCTGTCTTTCTGGGTTGATATCTAGGTGGAAATGCAGAAATTGCTTTTAACAAGCCATTTCTACATTTTCCATATTGTTTTCCTTAACTATTTTCTTGAGCATCAAAGTGGGGTTGTGTGGCAATGGCTTTAAATACACATTCAAAATTATTCCTTTTTACAGTCACAACATCAATGAGGAAGTAATTTACCGTATTTCCCATTCACATAACCACCATTCTTTCGTGGCCCTGGTCTATCCTGGTTTCCTTTACTGCCTATGTAAAATGTGTAATCATTGCTAGGTCTGTCGTGATGTGAATTTCTGTTATATTTCCCTGGTGAGGGGTTAGAAAAGTTAGCCAAATTAAATTAGTTATCAATCAAAGATTCAAATAAGAGTGTGATAATGATAAATTTACTAAGATAACAGCCCTTATAAAAATGCAAACTAGTTGTATATTCCAAAATCCACATAAACATGCATTAGACATACGAAAGAAAAAAATCTTTTAATGAACTATTTCTCCTTTTCCTCACAATGTTTTCTACTTAAATTGGCAATTATTTTTCAAATGGATTGCACTTGACCAATTGCGGCTGTCAATCAAAGAAAAAGATCAAATCATTCATTTTGCCCAGAAACAGAATTTGAACTCCAATATTGGCTGCCATTTATGTGAAGAATTTTTGTTGGTTTGGCAACTTAAATGTCGTAACTACATCTTATTCAAGCTGTACTTACGTATTTTAAGTCGTCAACCAACTATTCTACTTTTTTGTGACATCCAACTTGCCATAAATTTGATGAAATATACCGCTTAAAATAAAATAGGAACTTCCTGTTTGAGTCAATGGGCAGGGCCAAAGGAGTAAGTGGGTGGGGCCAGCGATTTGTTGATTAGAATAGTTGTTTCCAACTTCTTTTTTTGTTTGGTCTGGTAATGAGTACCAGGTACTCAAAGACTCCAAATCAATGAATAAGAATATATTTTTCGTTGTTTTGTTTTAAAATCTTATTTGAAACTTTGTGTGTAAAAAGTTAGTATTTATAATAAAGAGGTTATTCATACATGGGTTAAAGAAAAGAAAAACAAAACTGTTAAAAGTTACAATATTTCTACTAATAAGAGAGGCCTCCTTTACATATAAAAGAAAAACCTATATGACTATAACATACTCTATCCTGTGGATATTTTCTATCAGATCTCTTACTATTTTCGGAAACATTTTCCTCCTAGTGATAATTTAAAAGTATTAAGAAGTTTATCTTTATCCATATTAACCCTTGCCACGCTTAACCCATTCCCACTCAATCCCTCCTTTTTACGCCCCTCAACAAAAAAGCTTTGGAAAACATTGTGGAAAATGAAGAAATTGCTTGGATCAAGCAATTTCTTCATTATCCACAATGTTTTCTATCCATAAAGACGAAAAAATTAAAAATTCCATCTACTTGAAATTGTCGTCTGCAGCTCCTTTCAATTTGGACAGGTCTAAAATTCCTCTGTGTTGGAATGGGTTGATTAAGTGTGGAATATTTCTTTTTTTTGTAGGAGGTATAGAGAGAGATCCTGATCTTAATCTACACCATTTGGTTGTCCGTTTTCAGCCATAATAAAGTGGGATTGTATAGGAATTGGTTAGAGAAATATTCTGAATCTCAAGATTAATAATATCATTAAAGAAGATGTGTTCCACATTGATTTTACCCAGAAAGACAGGAATGTTTGAAATTCTATCAACTAGAAATAGTTGTCTGCAACTTCTTTGAATTTAGACCAGTCTAAAATTTTGTTGTCTGGTAAAGGGTTTATCCATAAACTATTTATCAGCACTGTTTGGTGAATAAAAAGATCTAGCAATCAAATTTAATATTTCATGAAAATTAAATCAAAAGAAAGATTAACACAAACAGAAAAATAAATAAAAATCCCACCAATTTCGTTAATATTGCACATGAAAAATACAAACAGAAAGAAAATGGGGTAGAAGGAAAGTTTACCATCACAACCCATATGGAATATTTTGAAGAAAATATCGTATTAATCTCACCTGTGTTGCTTAAATGAAAAAAGAAATCACAAACAAGATGCTAATTATGTTATCGCAAATCAGGTCATGAACATATGTTCAACTCGGGTGCACACCCTAAGATCTATAAACGGCCATCCCAATGTTGAACTAAGAGAGTGCGTCTACACAAGTGGCAGAGAGCATCAGTCAGATGGTGTTTAGCTAGTGCAGTTGAACTAGGTATGGAAGGAACAATGGTTTCTTTTTCCTAAAAGCTTGTTTGAGTTCTTGTCTAAATACTTTCTTTCTTGTATGTAATTTCAAGATCAATGTTTTTATTTTCAGACAGGCTGACCCATGGAAAATTGGATATACATTGCAAGGTAAAAAATTAGAAAATGTGCTCATTTTACAATTGATAATCACCTTGTTAGAATGTTCAGACCACATCAATGTTAAAAATGTTATGAAGTTATTGACTTGTCATACTGAACATGGAATAGTCCCGTTTTGGCAGGTGGTATAGACAACTAGATGGTTGTCCCAGGACAACTGCTGTCAAGCCTGCAAAGTTTCGACCATCAACTTGACCTTGACCATCAATTTTAGTGTTTGACCTTGAGCTTTGACCTTGACATTAGAACTATCCCAAAAATTCTTTCCAATGGCACATCTAATCATGAGGGATAATAATTGAGCCAATTTATTTTGAAATCCATCCGTAATTGTAGGAGAAATGCTCTTGACAATCACAATTTTATTGTTTGACCTTGAGCTGTGACCTTGACATCAAAACTATCCCAAAAATTCTTTCGAATGGTACATCTACTCAAGATGGAGAAAAATTGTGCCAAGTCATTTTGCAATTCATCTATAAATGTAGGAGTAATTGTTCGGACAAACACAATTTTAGTGTTTGAGCTTGAGCTGTGACCTTGACATTAAAACTATCCCAAAAATTCTTTCAAATGGAACATTTACTCATGTTGGAGAATAATAGTGCAAATCTATTTTGAAATCTATTTGTTATTGTAGGAGAAATGCTCTTGATAATCATAGTTTTGGTGTTTGACCTTGAGCTGTGACCTTTACATTAGAACCATCCCAAAAATTCTTTAAATGGCACAAATGGAGAATAATTGTGCAAAGTTATTTTGAAACCCATCCATAAATGTAGGAGTTATTGTCTGGACAAATTCAGACTGACGGACAGACTAATGCACATACACCTACTTGTCATGGTGTCAACTATGTCTCGCTCATCACAAGTGGGCTCGACAAAAATCAGCCTGCACACATATGCAGTCTGATCTTAGTCTACACCACCTGTTTATCCCCTTAATGCAAATATTGTCTATATAATTGATTTTCAAAATAGATATTGACCCATAGATTGTACTTCCAGTACTTTCAGTCCATTGATTTTTAATGCAGGTCTAAAGAAGAATTCATTCAGCATGACAAGTGTCAAGAATCTAAAGGAATTTGAAATCAATACACTTCTACAAAAGGGAATACCACATTTCTAACCTTAATTTTGCAAGTTTGGTTGAATTGTCCCTGTTTGTAAAAAAAGACATAGTATGAAATCTCCTTAGAATCGGACAACCAGCGGCTGTTCCACTCATTTTCACACAGTCCCTCAAAATAAAAATTTTGAAAAGCAATGTGGAAAAAGTGAAGAAAATTGTTTCAATTAGTGCAATTACTTATGAAAGAGAACAGTGGTGCCAAGTTACGTGGAAATCCATCCATAAATATAGGTGTTACAGAATGGATAAATTCAGACAGACTGATGCACCAACACACCCACACACATAGTGACAGCCATGTCATGCTTGCCACAAGTGGGCTCAACAAATAATTATTGTTCATTAACCCATTCCCACAGAATAGAATTTTACACCAGTCCAGATTTTAAGAAGTTGCAGACAACTATTATAAGTTGATGAAATCTTTAATATTTTAGGATTTTGGGGTAGAAAACATTGTGGATAATGAAGAAATTGCATGTAAAAAGCAATTTCTTCATTTTCCACAATGTTTTCAAAAGATTTCCTATTAAGGGGCGTTTAAAAGTGTTATTATATGGGAATGGGTTTACCCTTTCCTGTTTTGCAAAATTTTAGAACTGCCCAAATTCAAATGTTTTGCAGACAGAAATTGAAACAAGATTTTAAAAATAAGCATTCTTTGGGGTAGAAAACATTGTGGAAAAAGAGGAAATTGCTTGTCACAAACAAATTTACAGGGACTTAAAAACCAGGGATTGAACAGGAAAGGGTTAAGACCTAATATGAACTTATGACTCTCCAAGTCACCATCAAATTATGAACACACAACCATCCTTGATCCATTCCCTAACAAAAAGAAATCTAGACTGCTCTAATTTTTAAAGAGGTTGTAGACGACAATACAAAGTTGGTCTAAATTCAAAAATAAGGGCCATATGAGGAAGAAAGCATTGTAAGAAAGGAGAAATTGCTTGTTACAAGCAATTTCTCCTTTTCTTACAAACTTTTCATTAGGTGTATTTCTTTGACGCATAATAATATGGGATTATTTGGTAATTGGTTGATAAGTAAAACTAAATGGAGAAGTGAAACAAAAGCCTATAACAAAGCTGTTTGTGAAACACCATGCCTCCATAATGGTTTTTTTCTTCTTCAAATGTGACCTTGATGAGTAATCTTGACCTTCACATATGACCTTTACCTTACAGCCAACTGATACATGTCAATACAATAAACCTAAAACCCAAATATGAGCAATGTATCTGCAACAATGCTGGACAGATTGACACCAGTAAAACAAAATGTCCCTGATCTTATCAATATGAAGGCTTAAAAATGCATCTTAACCCTTGTCATGCTAAATTCAAAACCGTATACGATATTGCTTTAAAATAAAACGACTGAAAGCACTTGAAGGTCTTAATCAGGGTCAATATTTCTTTTAAAAATTGATTAGTTAAACAACTATAGCTGAAAGGGGACAAACAGGAGGTGTAGACTAAGATCAGACTGCACTTATGTGCAGGCTGATCTTTGTCTCTACCTCCTGTCAAAACAGGAATATTCAGGGTTCAGCATGACAAGGGTTAAATTATGTTTCAGTAACCTAATAAAGATACTTACTATGATCTTCTTGCATTAGTTTTGAAATTTGATAAGTTTTTGTGCAAAAAGCATTACGGTTTAGTTGATGCATGCTGAATTGTTAAGTTTCGCTGCAGTTATGTTACAAACATGTTATGTTTATGTGTACTCATATTAAGATTTCAAACTGCATTAACGTTTTGTTTAAGTTATCTATGACTTTAAGTGAAATAAGTAAATTGAGATTTTTCTCATGGCAAACATTTTGCCAGGTATCTTGAGAACAGCCAAAGGAAGTTATTCCATGTAAAGTATTTTCACCAGCATCGTCTGGTAACGGGTCAAATTTCAATTTAAACACCTATTGTGGTATGCAATCTCTTTTAATTTGTACAAGTTGTCACATATTGGGGTAACCCATTCCCACACAATTACGCTTTTTGACGCCCCTCTAGGAAAAAGATCGGAAAAACATTGTGTAAAATAAAGAAATTGCTTGTAACAAGTTATTTCTTCATTTTACACAATGTTGTCTATCCAGAAAGCTGAAAAAATCTTAAAATTATATACTTTAAATTGTTGTCTGCATCTCCTTTCAATTTGGACTGGTCTAAAATTTTACCATCTGGTAATGGGTTAAGGTCAGTAAAGCATTTTGTATGTGTTAACCCATTCCCACATAACAAAATTTTAGACTGGTCCAAATTGAAAGAAGATGCAGACGGCAATTTCAAGTTGATTGAATTTTTAATTTTTTCACCTTTTTGGATAGGAAACATTGTGGATAATGAAGAAATTGCTTGATACAAGCAATTTCTTCATTTTCAAAATGTTTTCCAAAGCTTTTTTCTTGAAGAGCGTAAAAAGGAGGGATTGAGCTGGAATGGGTTAAAAAATAAATCCCAATTTGTCCAATGCACATCAGTAATCTAGACTATGGTACATATAATTAGAAGACACTTACAATCTGGTAATCCTATTTCTCCGTTTGCGTTGTCTCCCATCAAAGAGCCCAAAGTTGTATATCTATTTTCATCTACGTCCTCATAATGACCTGTTTCAAAAATTATATCAACTCTTTTCTGTATGATCCATAGTTTTTACGTCCTTTTTATTTTATGCGAGAAAACATTGTGGGAAAAGAAGAATTTGCTTGCAGCATGTAATTTCTTCTTTTTCCAGGATATTTTCTACACCACTGTCATCTGTAAAACCTTTTAATTTGGACAGGTCTGAAATTTTGCAATACACTAAAGGGTTAAGCCATTACCAGACAACAATTTTTTAGACTGGTCTAATTAAAAGGAAGTCGCAGACAACAGTTTTTAAAGTTGATGGATTATTGGTTTAATAACTTTTTGAATATAAAACAGTCAGTGTACAGCAACGCTTGACTATTCTGAGTGCTGGATAGTAGTAATAGCAATTCAATGTCAACATTAGGGTAACAAGAGGTGGCCTACAGGTGCCTACGCTCAGCTATTGGGTGCTGGATAGTGGATAAAAGAACAAAATGCATCTGAGTTATCCCCCTTGATAGTATAGGTTGCTCTTTTTATAGTGAAAAAGTGTGCCAAGTTTTAAGTAAATGCCTTTAGTAGAACCAGATATATCACAAAATGACAAAGTTTTTGCATGATGATAACAACAACAACGACACCAAGGCTATAGCAATACCTCGGGTTTTCTCCGTAAAAAGGGTAAAATATCCACTATAATGAATGTCAGAGTAATGAATCTTTACCTAAGATATGATATCACGGTCACAAGAGCATGTGCAAAGTTTCAGAGCAATAGCAACTTTCTTGGTAGAAAACATCGTGGAAAATAAAGAAAGTGCTTATTGCAAGCAATTTCTTCCTTTTCCATAATGTTTTCCAAAATGCTTTTCTTGAGGGAGTAAAAAAGTGTCATTATCCCGGAATGTATATTAACCAGAGCTATTTTGAAAAATTTATGGTACAAAAAACTTGTTAGTATCCTTAATCTCCTAATTACAGCTAAAATAAACTGTAGTTACAAGGTTTAAATCTTCAAACGAATAAAAATTCTGAACATAAATGTTGGAGTTCAAAGGTTACTTCCAGTCTAAATGAATGATTTGATTGGTCATTTGATTGTTGATTGGCAGTCACAATCTGTCAATTATAACAGTCACTTAGAAAAGCAGAGGTCACTTGTCAAATTCCATTTTTCTCTATATACTAACCTGAAGTGGGCCTCAATGCTCCACTCATGTCAACCTGTCAATTATAACAGTCACTTAGAAAAGCAGAGGTCACTTGTCAAATTCCATTTTTCTCTATATACAAACCTGAAGTGGGCCTCGATGCTCCACTCATGTCAACTCTTAGTTTAGCCTCTACTACATCATCAAATTCTTCATCACAAGTTCTACGACGGGGAGGTTGTGGAAGTGTACCTCTCTGTTCTAATCGTGGAAACCGCAGCTCATTTCGATTATTTTGTTCTTCATATGTTGGATTTACAACACCAGCAGCTGTGCCGTCTGAGACAAAAAAGCCTTATCATTATTTATACAAAAAACATGAATTTCCTAATTTGACCACTTTATAGAAAGTCACAATGAGACTGATACATTGATATATTTTATTTTGACAGTAGAAGATGCCAATACTAGGCTGTTCAAGCAGTTAATAGTTGGTAAAATGTTTAACCCTTTCCTGTACAATCCCTGTTTTTTACGTCCCTTTGATTTTTAAATTTCAAAAACCTTGTGGAAAAAGAAGAAATTGCTTGTAACAAGCAATTTCTTCTTTTTTCACAATATTTTCTACCCTTCTGAATGGCTATTGTTTAAAATTACACCCACTTTGAATTTTCGTCTGCAAAACCTCTGGAATTGGGCAGGTCTAAAATTTTTCAAAACGGGAAAGGGTTAAGTTAAAGAAGGGGCACAATTCATTGAAAATGAATTTAGAGTTATCTCCCTTGTTTGTATAGATGACTCAAAATTCCATGTTTCAACTGCAAGTGTTACCAGAGTAAAACGAGAGATATTACAAAATGTCAAAGTTTGGCCATAAACCTGGCCATAGCAATACATTGGGTTTTCTCCGAAAACAGACCAGCTAAAAAATTATTGTCTACAATTTCTTTGAATATTAGGACCAGTTCAATTTTTGAATATCTGGTGATGGGTTAAGATACCATTATTTTGATATTGGAATCTTAGTTAAGTATGAAATTAACATTTTGAAAAAATTGTTCAGCTAGCAGATAGATCTATAGATACAGTAATATACATTATAAAGAAATTTTGAAAATCTTACTTGCTAATGTACTTGGTACACTTCCATTATGGTTCCCATAAGTCACTTGCATTTCATTTCGTAGCTTGTCCCGCTTTTTCTGCCTTCTCAAGAAGAATATGACAACCACAATTATGGCAACCACAAGTATGGCAGCCAACACAGCGAGACCAATCAAGCCTCCGCTACTGGCGCCACTCTCAGAACCCTTCTGTTGGCTGATTACATTCACACCAACTACAACTGAAAATAAACATTGATGTTTGAAAAATGATCGTTTAACCCATAACCAGATGACAACATTTTAGACCAAGTTTAAGTCCTATTTGAAAGATGATTCAGACAACATTTTCAAGTTGGTGAAATTCAAAAAATCTTTGTCTTTTTGAGTAGAAAACATCATGAACATTGAAAAAATTGTTTGCTACAAGCAATCTCTTCATTTTCCACAATGTTTTTCCAAAGGATTTTTCTTTAGGGCGTAAAAAAGCAGGTTTGTGTGGAAATGGGTTAGCCTTTTCCCAGACGGTTTGTTTGTTTGAAGCTGATTAAAAGGCACTTTGAACAAACAATCAATCATATCATGTTGAAGTTGACTTATTCATGGTCTTCCTGAGTATTGCCATTACAAGGCTGGGAGTCTGAAATCTCTTGCCCAAGTACATACCCTCTGGACCAGCTTTGCTACCAGGATTCAGCTAACTCGCCTGTAACCCTAACTACCCCCATTTGAAGCAGGTGCAGCTTTCAATCTGTCAAAGGTCTCAAATAGGGGAATTCTGGTATGTCTTTCTCAATGCCATATCAACATGACCAGCAGCTGGGCTGGGATTCAAACCCACAATAAGGTCCATATACAAAGAGGGTGAAGACACCATTTCAAACTATGTACAAAATAACCAATTACAAAACAGCAACATTTTTGATTGGTTCAAATTGAAAGGAGTTGCAAAGTTTATGGAAATTTAGATTTGTTCAATTTTCTTGGCAGTAGCTATTGTGTAATATAAAGAAATTGCTTTTTGCAAGCAATTTCTTCATTTTACACAATTTTTACCAAATTGGTTGTTTGTGGGGGGCTTAAAAAAACGACAAGGAAATTGCTTAAACAACATCACTGCACTGTCTTGCATGTTTACAGGGTAGAAAGTTGCTTCCTACACGCAGTTTCTTACTTTTCAACAGTGTTTTCTACGTTGTTTTTTTTTCTCTAAAAGATCCTGAAACTGGTTTGAATTAAAATTGAATTGGTAAAAGATATATTTACGTACAAGAACAGGTTAGACCTTCATATCCTGCCCGACATTGACATGGTAAGCCTCGTTGTTTATCACAGCCTAAACTATTACGTGTATCACAGATATCCGTACACCGCAGCCGACACTCAGGGCCCCAGGATCCAGGAAAACATTCTGAAATTATTGTGGAGAAGATCTGTCCTTAGATTATCCCTGTCCTGTTCCATCCCTGGTTTTTTCATCCCAGTTTTATAGTTTAGAAAACATTGTAGAATAAGAAAAAATTGCTTGTGCCAAGCAATTTCTTCTCTTTCCACAATTTTTTCTACCCAACTGAATGCTTATTTTGCAAATTAGGTCCACTTTTCGTCATCATTTGAATTTGGGCAAGTCGAAAATTTTGAAAAACAGGAAAGGGTTAATTGTGAGACAGGATAATCTTAACATATTATCAGACGACAAAAATTTACACTTATATTAATTCAAAGAAGTTATTGGCGACAATTCTTGGTTAACCCTTTCCTGTTTTAAGAAATTTTAGACTGGTCTTAATTGAAAGAGGTTGCAGACGACAATGATAGATGGATGCAATTTGAAATCAAACCATCTTATGTGGTAGAAGATATTGTGAGAAAAGAAGAAATTGCTTGTGATGTAAAACCTTTGGTTTGTACAGGAAATGATTAATGAAATTTTAATTGCAAGCAATTTCTTAATTTGACATGTTTTCAAAAGTCGTTTCATGAGGGGAGTGAAAACATGGAATTATATTGGAATACTAAAAAGGACTTAAAAGTATTAAATTGTTGTTTATTTGAGAAGGAATTTATTATCAGATTTCTTTGAGACAGAACCATCTGTACATAGACGAGGTTCGCTGTACTAAATTTCTGTTTTTTGGTTAACCTATTCAAAAAGGGGTTTCTTAAGAGAATGGTTGCTTAAAACTGGTTGGAGAAGAAATAGCAATGTCGATAATGGTCTGAATTTCCATTTTGATTATTTTTGGCTTGATTATATAATACTTGTATACATTCTGTTCCAGATGGAAAGAAGTCACATAAAAGCCGTAGATACCTACCCTGTTCACAGCGTTCCCCTCTGTAGCCAGATTTACACAAACACCCATCTTCATGATGACAGTCTAATGTATTACTAGCCACACATTGACATGTTGTATTGCACTCTGATCCATACAAACCATTGTTACACTCTAAAATAAACAGTATGATAAGATACGTATGACAAGTATTCTGTACAGGGGTGTGGTATTCCCATGCCAGTCTTGTCAAACATGGGCTTTTCTACTTATGGACAAGTACAATGCTCAAGATCACTTGTCCGGGGACAAGTAAATACCAGAGCGAATCTTGGAATGGAACAAATAGATCTCAAATATCTCAAAGTTGTTTATCGTAATGTTCATATTTGAACAGAAGAAAGATTCTTGTCGATGAAGAAAATGCTGTTTTTTCAAAATTAATCTATTCACTTTTATAGCGGACAAGTTCATTTTGATTCTGAACAAGAAGAAAATCATCTCCTACTTGTCCAGTAACATGAGGAGAAAATCTGTAATCCAACACCACTGATTCTGAAATATTGTATAGCATACCAAGTATCCAAACTAGCTGTAAAATCATTTTTTCTGTAAATCTGTCCAATATACATTTATATTTCTACCTAACGGCAATGGATGGAACTAAGCTTGAAATTGATCTGTAACTAGTAATTGCAGACACACATCAAAAATCAGTTCGAGGGCTTAGAAAGAAAGTCCAGAAAACAGGGATTTCTGTGAAGGTTTCAAGGTCAAGTATGGTGAATTTATTTCACTGGGATAACAGTTTAACCGGATCTATATGTTTCTAGTTCCAATATCAATATTTTTCCTCATAAATCAATGCAACAGAATGAAATTCAAACTTTATCTTTTACCCAATACCACATGCTTTATGACACCCTGAAGAAATACAACCATGCGAACCTTATGGGAATGTTTACAATGTTTTCTACCCAATTTGGCACTTATTTTCAGATTTTAGCAAAATTTGAAATGTTGCTTGCAACTTTTTTCAATATGGACCAGTCTAAAAGTTTGTGTTCTGGCAATTGAAGATTATAGAGTAAAAGTTTACAGACAGACGCACAACAGACAACACACCATGACCATAGCCCTACTGGCTTTCAGCCAGTGGAGCTAAGAAAGTGTTAAAAGCTGGAATTTCATTGGAATTGTCAATGCATCTGTATTTTCTTCAAAGTCAATGGACCCAAACAAATCTTATCATCTTAAACAGGTTATGATGTATGCGAACTGCAAGATATTTTTTAAAGTTTGGTATTGCCTAATAATGATAAAGTGGAACCCTCTAATTTGCAACCCTGATAATAGCAATTCATTGCTTATATGCAATTGACTTTATGCACAAAAAATTAGATTCAAAGAACAAATAGCTCCTCTTGATATCAACTTCTGGTTATAGCAACAAAAGTATTGACAAATTGGTGTTGTGATGAATCTATTCCCACACAGTGATGCTTTGGATGCCTCTCCAGAAAAACAATTGAGAAAACATTGTGTAAAATGAAGAAATTGATTGAACCAAGCAATTTCTTCATTTTTCACAATGTTTTCTACCTAAAAAGTTGAAAAATCTAAAATTTCATGGACTGTAAATTGTCGTCTGCAACTTCTTTTAAATTTTGTTGTGTGGTAATGGATTAACAGGATTCTATAATATAAAGGTACATACCAGACTCACATTGAGTCCCCGTAAACCCAGGTTTACATGTACACTGTCCGTTGACGGGATGACAATAACCATTCCGTAAACAACTTGGACTACAAGTCTGACCACAGCTCTCTCCCCATGTACCATACCTACATCCTAGATGAATGAAATCAATTAATATTGATTATAATTATGTATATAAATATAAATACGTTTCACAGACTCTATCAAAAGATATGAAAAATGATATTAAAGCCAATTCAAAAAAATTAACCCATACCCATAACCAGACAAATAGGGTTGATTGATTGATTGAATGGGATTTAACACCACTTTTTACAGTATTTCAGTCATAATGTGGCAGCTGGAGCACCTAACAATGGATTCCTGGTATTTCTGACACCAGTACTACCCCTACATCCTTTCCTAGCCTCCAGCTGCTATCCCACTTAGGTTTACGATTATCCACCCATTGGTAAGAGACAGTGTCAGAAAGGATATGTGTCTCTGCAGGGATTGAACCCTTGGCATCCTGTGATTGAAGATTGGGAGTCAGATTTGCTACCGACTTTGCTATTATGGTGGCCAAAATAGGGTTGAGGTCGAGGACAAGGAGTTAAAAGGAGAGATCATTGTAACAAGTAATTTCTCTTTTTCTCACAATGTTTTGAAAAAATTCACCACAATGCAAGATTGTATGAAAATGGATAAACCGGATACACACAAGGACCTTGACCTTACCTTGCTGACTCAATGACCTTACCTTGTTGACACCCCTGACCTGTAAGACCAGGGGGACATGTCTCCTGTACACACTCTCCTGTCACAAAGTTACAAACAGTTCCTTCATAACACACAGGACATGGTTCTGTACATCCTAAACCATAGTACCCAGATGGACATGCTGAAAAATAGAAATGGTGAGAAGTTAGCCCATTACCACACAATGACGCTAGAGAAAATACAATCATGAAATATTTTGTGAAAAAAGGAGAAGTTGCCTGTGACAAGCTATGTCTCCTTTTCTGACTATGTTTTCTAGCCTATTTGGCAACATTTTTCCAATTCTAGTGCAATTTGAAATGTTATGTACAACTTCTTTTGATTCTGACCAGTCTAAAATGGTAATGAATTAAAACCTATGTTTAATCCATTACAGACAACAATTTTTAGTTGATGGAATTTAAAAAATCTTGGTGTTTTTTGGTAGAAAACATTGTGGATAATGAAGAAATTTCAAATAGTTTGAATTGAAAAAAGTTTCAGATGAAAGAAATTGCTTGGAATATGAAATTTCTTCATTTTCAATAATGTCTTCCAAAATTTGTTTTTATTGAGGGGTATCAAAAAGGGGTATTGTGAGGGAATGAATTAAAGGCTGTGTTTAAGATAGTGTCAGCCAGACGATTGATGTTATCAAAATGATAAACTCTCAGATTTTTGTTAAATTAAGCCAGTTTTCCTTTTTTGTGCCACTGAACACACTCTTCAGAGTGACCAAACATACAAGTTGTCATGTAGTTCACAATTGTGAAATCATGCACTTTTAGATTATTAAGAAGACGAATTTCATATTTTGTTACTCTTTGCATTGAAGAAATGAAACAATTGCTTGTTTTTCATTTAAGAAGAAAAGATTTTTTTATTTCTAACGATAATCTTACACTTAAACACACAATTATTCTCCATATATTTCTCCTAAGAGCTAATCAAAACAGTGACAATGAGTTCCAATTCTAAAACTACATTCATCCAAATATCGATTCAATGTGACTTTTTGTTTAACCAATTCCCACTCATTCACCCTATTCTATCCACCTAAAGAAAAGAGCTTCAGAAAACATTGTGGAAATGAAGAAACTTCTTGTCACAAGCAATTTCTCCATTATCCACAATGTTTTCTACCACAATAGACACAAGACTGTTATCTACAATATCTTTGAATTTGGACCTGTCTAAAAATTGTTGTCTGTTAACCCATTCACACACAATAAAATTTTAGATCAGTCCAAATTCAAATATGCTGCAGAAGACAATTTTGAATTGTTGAAATTTTAACTAGAGGCGTTTGAGCGCCTGTATCGCTCTTTTCAATGTTTTTACAAAAGTCAAGTCAAGTTATGTAAAATTCATTATGTAAAATTTTCTCTGTATACCATAATATGGACATAACCCACCGCCATATTAGCCATGTTTTTCAATCAATCAAAATTATATGAAGGAATCTGATAAACAGTCATCAGTTTATCCATCCCGTAAAATTTGGTTGAAAGCCATCAACAGGTTTCTGAGAAATTAACAAAGTTTTCAATATATACCATTTATGGGAATAAGCCCCGCCCATTCAAGCCATGTTTTTCATCCGAGGATCATTTCTGTGAAATTTGGTTGAAAACCATCCACTAGGTTCTTAGAAGATGTTCAAAGCTTCTACCATATATGGAAATAAGCCCCGCCCATTCAAGCCACGTTTTTCATCCGATCAAAACTCTTCGAAGGAATCCAGTGTTGCATCCAGGTTAAGCCTAGAGAGGGGGAGATCCCCCATCAATTTTCAAAAAGGGGGCAGTGAAAAGTTTGAGCGCACAGCAGATACCACAAACTTTCTAACCTTAATTAAACTTCAAACTGCCTTGAGTATATGTATAATACATTGTCATTTACATTCCCAAGGAAAAGTCAACTATTTATCAACAACACTCAGTTAAGCATATACTTACAGTTTATTAACACTTGTAAAATAAGCGTCTCTCTTTTTTTCGCTTCCACAATGCTACTGCTGCCTCAAAGTCAAAAGATTTGCCACCTTCAATTTGAATCAGCATGAGCTGGTTTACGCGTACTGGGTCTAGTCGATTCCTAAAAGTTGTATGTATATGGTTTTGGCAGCTGAAACCACGTTCACAATCAGCTGTTTGCAATGGAATATGGAAGGATATCTTTGCTAGTTTAATGAGGTTGGGGAACTGACTTTTGTTATTTTGAACTAGGATTTTCCATAATGTCTGAGTGTTGTCCCTTGGATACTTCTGAGAAAGAACCATTGGTTTCAGTAAAGACCATTCTGCTTTCGTTTGTTCTGGATCAATGAGTGGTGTGCTTACAATAGAAGTTACACTGGATTTCATTTCAGAACCAAAGTGATTTATGAGTATATCCAAATCTTTTTGGCCATGTTGGTGTAGCTCATCTGTGCTTAGAAAGGATAGAGTCCTAAGTCCAAATATTTGGAAAGCTGTTGCTACACTTGTATTGTTCTTTGGGAATCTACGGTCAATTTGTTCTTCTAGCTTTAACAGAAAACTATCTCTTGACTTTTCAAATTCTTTCTGAGCATCCCTGATTGTTCTATTTGAATCATTGGACAGTCTCTCTCCACACACAGTCCCTTTTTGTTCCACTACTTTAAAATGGTCTGTTTTGAATAACAGTTGGTAGTAACTTTTACCAGATCTTGCCAACTTAATAGCTGAGAAAAAACTATCTATTACTGGTCTTACTGCAGAAATATCAAGATCTACTTTTTGGAACACCATATTCATAGCTGCAAGTGCAGGAATGATATCCATCATCATATAAAGAGTAGCTACAAATGCATAATCACTAAGTTTATTGAACAAGAAAGCTGTTCTGGCACTGTCCTTTTGGTGTTCTTTGAAATACTTAACAAGACATTTCCAAGAATTATACACAGATGACAAACTGTTGTAAAAAGACATCCACCTTATCTCATGGACTTCCTTCATCTTAATCACTGGCGAATCTAAGACCTTTTGGATTTCTTTTAATTCTTCTGTCCGTGAGGATGATTTAGAAAAATAGTAATATAGGTCAGTCAATACCTTTTGGAAGATCTCTTTTAAATATGGGACATCATCAGCAGCCTTGGCAGAGCATAAATTCAATCTGTGGGCCATACAATGTACCGAAATCATGTGTGGACTTTGCTGTTTTAACCTTGTTGCCACACCACTTTTGCTGCCTGTCATTATACTTGCTCCATCTGAACCAAATCCAATAATTTTTGATAACTGAAGCCCTTTACTTTCAATAAAATCCTTTAATACAGTGTACAATACGTCCGCCGTAACACTTACATCGGACAACTTTAGATTTCCAAGATAAATAGTTTCTGATGATAAATCCTCATTCACAACACGACCATACACAACAAGCTTCTTTTGAACAGAGATATCAGTACTTTCGTCACACATTAATGATAAAAACTCACTATTTTTCAGCTTTTCATTAATCTTAACTTCAATCATTTCAGAAAACAGTTCAATGAACTCCTCTGCCGTGGCACGTGAAGCATAACTTGCTGTAGAACTAACATGCAAATCACTTAAGTCCAAGCCATTCTCTTCTTGAAGTTCCAACATGCTTGTGTAATTTCTTATTGGGATGTTATTTTTTGCAATATAAAACGCAGTCCTCATGGCTGCTATAAGGGATTTTTCCTTGGACGCAACTATCTTATGCGCGTAGGATTCAGCGGCGGAAAACTCTGATTGGTGTACACAATCTCGCATTGATTGAACATGGTCGTGCGATTCCAAATGTCTCGCGAGTGTTGATGTTCTATAATTTGAGCAACCGGCTGTGAATGGGTTTTTCTTGCCCGATTTTAAACAAAGTTCACATAACATACCCCTCCCATCTTCGTAAATCAACCAGGAATAGTTCTTTTTCCACGACTCTTGAAATCTCGGCTCGAAAGTTTTACGTTTTTTCGGGACCGGGCTACTCGGAGGCGAAGATTCCTGCATTGGTTCGTCATTATTTGAAGAACAACTCGGTTGTGGGTCAATTCTGTGGGTGTCAGTTCCCGTCTTAAAGAAATATGTAATCCGTTTAGGTGGCATTATCCAGTTTAATAATCTATACGGTTTCAAACTATTCCGCGTTCGGAAATTTAACACAGTAACAGCCACGCTTGAAATTCCCGGGATATTCCTCAATAACTTATATCCCTATACCGGCTACGTTCGGCAATCCTCGGGCAATCTCCGGAGAATGCTATAGATGTAGGTACGGCATCGGCCGAGTTGTGACGAATGATACCGGCTACTTACGTCATTTGATCGACTTGTAATCGGAACACACTCGGTCATTCCCGTTTAGTTCGGGATTTTGTTACTTCCAATCGGAAATCCTCGTCTGTTCTACGAGGTATGTTCTCAAAGTTAACGGGAATGACCGAGTCTGTGAGATAAGGGTATTTCTGGAATGCAACAATTACGTCATTTGGGATCTCCCCGGGTAGATGTCAATGTAAACTGGCTAAGATTAACATGGAAACGGTACAATTGACAGGACAGAAAGCAGTTGTTTCCGAGAATTTTTTACAAGAAATCATTTTTTTGTTGCGCGTAACCCTTTAAAAAGCGGGTGATTATCTCCAGATCCGCGGGAGATGCCACCCACGGATGTTTTAAAATGCGCGACTGCAAGTAAAAACAGCGCAATTTGCGCAATCGCGCGCCCTGGATGCAACACTGGGAATCTGATAGAGGGTCACCAAAGGATCATTTCTGTGAAATTTGGTTGAAATCCATCTAATAGTTTCTCAGAAGAAGATTAGCAAAGCTTTCACCATATATGGAAAATAGCCCCGCCCATTAAAGTCATGTTTTTCATCTGATCGAAATTCTTTGCAGGAATCCTATAGAGGGTCACCAAAGGATTTTTTCTGTGAAATTTGGTTGAAATCTGTTCAGTAGTTTCTGAGGAAAAGATTTTCAGGGTAAAAATTTACAGACAGACAAAAACACCATGATAATAGCTCTCTGGCTTTCAGCCAGTGGAGCTAAAAATCTTTTTAGTTTGGGTTTGAAAATATTTTGAATAATATAGAAATTGCTTGTACAAGAAATTTCTTCATTTTTCATAACAATTTCCTAAGCTGTTATATTGAAGGGCAATAGAAAATGTCAATGTTTGGAATTTGAATTAAAGGTCAAGAGATTAAGAGAATATTTATCTATTCATTGAGTTTTTAATTGAAAAACCTAATACCACACTATATGAAGCCAGAAAGAAGATTTGATTTTTATGAATAATTATATTGACCACTTACTGTCTTGACAGTTGTTTCCAAGGTAACCTGGATAACAAAAACACTCTCCCGTATTTTGATCACAGGACCCATATGGATGACACTGACACGTCTCTACACAATCTACACCCCAGGAATCATCCGGACATTGGGAATTACATGTAACACCTGAAAGATAACTTTTTAAATTTACCAGCTTTATTCAACATTTTGGGAACATACCCACAGATTTTTGAAATCAAACAACTCGTATAGAATATCCCAGTAAAACATAACAAAAATTTAGACTGGTCCAAATTCTAAGTTCCAAACCACAATTTAAAGTTGATAGATATAAAAAATGTGGGCTCTTTGGTAGAAGACATTGATGGAAATGAAGAAATTTCTTGTAACAAGTAATTTCTTCATCTTATACAATGTTTTCCAAAGCTATTATCTTGAGGGGTTAATTCATTCCCACCAAATGATGCTTTTTGATACACCTCAAAAAAAAAAGGAATTCGGAAGACATTGTTTGAAATGAAGAAATTGCTTGTAACAATTAATTTTCGTTAATTATATGAAGGTTTGATTTAATTGCATACATGGACCATTACAGATGACTCACTAAATCCTATGCTGTTGGAACTCGTAAGAAATGCTTGACAAGTTTGACTGAATAACACATCCTGCATCCCATACCTTTCCAACCTGGTCTACAGTTACATTCCCCTGTATGTCTGTTACATGATGCTGTACCCTGCTCATAACACTCACAATCATGCTGACACTGGAAACCAAACTGACCCTCCTCACATTCCATCTGACACTGGGAACCATGGTAACCTACAAATAAAATAGACCCATATGAGGAAAAACATATTTTTTGCATGTGTTCTACAAACTGAAAAATTGTATATCTGAAATAACACCGCTTATCCTCTACATCAAACATATTATATGCCCCTCGAGAAAAAGGGTTTAGAAAGCATAGTGGAAAATGAAGAAATTGCTTGGTACAAGCAATTTCTTCATCATCCACAACATTTTCTACCCTATAAGTCAAAGATTTTCTAAATTGCACCAACGTAAATTGTCATCTGCACACATCTTTCAATTTGGACTAGTCTAAAAAGCTCATTACGTTGGGAACAGGTTAAACATGTAGGAATGGACACAAAACTTAACCCTTAGTTCACTTTATACCAACTTTATACCAACTTATCTTACTTTAACACAATGATACTTTTTGACGTCCCTCAAGAAAAACAATTGGGAAAACTTTGTAAAACTAGAGGCACCTGAGTGCCTTATTTGCTCCACTGCCTTGAATTTGTTACAAGCAAGTTCTCCTTTTTCCACAATATTTTCTACCACATAGGATGTTTTCATTTCAAATGGCATCCAGTTTTCATTGTCGTCTGCAACCTCTTTCACTTTGGACTAGTATAAAATTTCCAAAAAGGGAAAGGGTTAAAATAGGAGTCATCTCATTTTAAAAAACGAATCAACTATATTTCAAATTATGGAAGTTAGCCCTATCTATCAAACCATGAGTCAGGGTCACCAAAGTATTGTTCCTACAAAATTTGATTGAAATCAGGCATCAAATAGTTTCAGAAAAAGATATATCCCATATATGGAAAGTAGCCCCTTGCATAAAAGCAGCGTTTTTCATCTTATCAATTTCTTTTTAAGGAATAATATTAAGGCTCACCCAAGGATCATTACTGTGAAATTTTGTTGAAATCCAACGACAGATTTGTGAGAAAAAGATATTCAAAGTTTTTTTCATGTAAGGAAATTATAGCCCCACCCATTAAAGCTGTTTTTGATTTGATCAAATCCTTTGAAAGAATCTTAAAAAAAAAAGATCCAAGGATCATTCCGGTGACATTTGGTTGAAATCCATCACCTGGTTTCTAAGAAGAAGATTTTAAAAGTTTTTAACCATATGAGGAAACTAGCGCCGCCTATTAAAGCCATGTTTTTCATCCGATCAAGATTCTTTGAAGGAGTCTGATATAGGGTCATCGAAGAATCATTCCTGTAAAATTTGGTTGAATTCTGTTCAACTCTATCTGAGGAGAAGATTTATAAAGTAAAAATTTTCAGATGCACAGACAGACACATGATGGATACAACGCCATGACAATAGCTCGCTGGCTTTAAGATAGTGGAGCTAAAAACTAAACTTTAAAATTTTTTAATTGTTTTCTACAATCCTTTCAATTTTGGACCAGTCTAAAATATTGACGTCTGGTAATGGTCTAATTGCAAAGAAAGGTTTAAGCTTATAGAATGGCACTCAGATACTTAATTTAGATATTTCACATCCCTATAAGACAGGCAGTGGGTTAACCCATTCCAACACAACCCCGCTTTGAATCCCCTAAGAAAAAAATGTTTATTTTTTTTTTCATGCAAAATCAACAAATTGTTCATATTTAGCAAATTCCATATTAAGCTCTACTCACTTTTGTAGTTCATGAAGTTACATCATTTAAATTATATCTTAAAAACTTTTGATATGATTGTTCGATATCAATATTGATTAAGATGCAGTTAAAGACATTTTGATTTCCAAACCAACAAAGCTACTTTGCATAAATGTCAGGGTTAAAAAATCACTTCCAGTCTACATGATTGATTTGATTAGTTGATTGGTTATTTGATTGAAAGCCGCAAGTTGTCAATTGATCAACTAATTAACCCTTTTCTGTACAATCACTGGTTTTATGTCCTTGTGATTTTAAACTGAAGAAAAAATTGTGGGAAAAGAAGAAATTGCTTGTAACAAGCAATTTCTTCTTTTTCCACAATATTTTCCACCCTACTGAATGGTTAGTTTTCAAATTTAATCAACTTTAAATTTTCGTCTGCAAAACATTTGAAATTGGACAGGTCTAAAAAATGTTATAACAGGAAAGGGTTAACTAATAGTGGGGATCTTTCAGTTGTAAATGTGCCACCGTCATAGTGCAGTTGGTAGAGTGTCAGACTATCAATCTAGAGGTCCCCCGTTTGATCCCCGACTGCGGCACTCATCCTTTCCGACTATTTGTCTCTCACTAATGGGTCGATAATAGTAGACCTATGTGAGATAGCAGCTGGAGGCTAGGAAGGGATGTAATGGTAGTACTGGTGTGAGAAATACCAGGATTCCATTGTTAGGTGCTCCAGCCCCCGCGATATAACTGAAAGATTGTTGAAAGCGGCGTAAAACCCCATTCAAACAAACAAACAAATCAGTTGTAAGTGTAGCTAACACTTTAACGTACCAGACTTGCACTGACATTGTCCTGTGTACAGATTACAGATGGCACTGTCAATATCACAGGTACAGTTGTTGACACAGCCAGGACCGTAGAAATTCTCTGGACAAAAGTCTTCACAATATATACCTAAAGTAAAGCAATTATTGAAATTACAATTGAAAGAGAGTCTGTCAATAATTTTGACACAGTGGAATCCCCTTAATTGCAACTGTGATGATAGCAATTCACTGCTTGATTGCAACTCAATAAATATTGTTGTCTGTAACCTCTTTCAATTTGATCCAGTCTACAATTTCTTTCTCTGGTTATGGTTAAGATGGCAAAATTTAGACTGGTCCAAAATTAAAGACATTGCAAACAACAATTCCATTGAAACATAAGGGTTAAATAGGGGGAAAAAATGTTGCAAAAGGATAAATTGGAAGTAATAAGCACTTTCTCCTTTTGTCACACTGTTTTTTCTCGTTTATTTCCTTCACTACTTTAACATGCAAGATGATGTGGTAAAGAGTTTTATAGTTATTATAAAAGTAAAAAACAAAAACATTACCATGGAAACCAGCGGTACAATTACAGTACCCTGTTGTAGAATGACAATAAGCTCCGTTTTTACAGCCGCAATCAAACCGGCAATCTGGTCCCCACTTATTATCAGCACACGGCTGATCGCAATTATCACCCTCGTAACCAGGGAAACAAGCCATACATTCCCCTGTCACAATATCACAGTTGCCGTGAGGGCATTGACAAACGTTGGCACAGTTCTTGCCCCAAAATGGTTGGTTGCATGTTTCTGTACAAAATGCCCCTCTGAAGCCAGCTTTACAGTCACAAACTCCTGTTTTGGGGTGACAACTGCAAGAAAATATATATCTTGAAAAAAAATGTTCATTATCTGGGAACACCCTACAAATATAAAAACTTTTACATGACAAAGGATTTGTTAGTTTACATGGAGTTTAACGCCTCTTTAAACAGTGTTTTAGTCATATTGTGGTGGCCAAAGCACCTAACCATGGATTCTGGTTTCTGAGAAAAAGATTTCTAAAGATTTCACCATATATGGAAATTAGCTCCGCTCATTAGAGCCAAGTTTTTCATCAGATCAAAATTCTTTGAAGAAATCTGATAAAGAGTAACCCAAGGATCATTTCTATGAAATTTGGTTGAATTTTTTTCCCTACTTTTTAAGGAAAAGTTTCTTAAAGTAAAAGTTTACGGATGCATGTCTGCACGGACGCACAAAAGACACAACACCATGACAATAGCTCGCTGACTTTCAGCAAGTGAAGCTGAAAACCAGTGTAAATTCAAATTTTAGTCTAGTCAAAATTGAAAGAAGTTGAAGATGGCAATTTCTAGTATAAGGAACTTAAAAAAGATATTTGTCTCCTTAGAAAACATTGTGGATAATGAAGATAAGCCATTTTCTTTAGGGACACTAAAAAGTCATGGTGTGGAAACAGGTTAAAATAATTTTTGTCGTGCAGATGGACGGACGGACAAAACAAAGTACTATCCTACAAGCATAAAGTAATAAATAGAACACTGGAGTATTTTACCTGTCACTAGCAGCCCAAGGACACTGGCACGACTCACAGGTATCTTCTGTCCCGGGTTTTACATACTCTGTTTTCTTACATACTACAAAAAAAAAGTGAGAAACGTTAGCTTTGTCAAACACTTACACCATCAAAACAACGGATTATTTTAACAGTTGACCTTAGCCTTGCTATCAGCAGATATATATCAATGAGAGCTTTCGTCATTTCAAATATGAGCATTGTATTTGGAATAGTATAAACTGAAAATGTTAAGAATTTTTGGTGTTAATGTTTAATAAGAATTGTAGGGTAAAGGGTTATGATTCTGACCTTGACTTTTGACATATAGGCTTATCTAGATGGCCATGGCCATAGCGCAGTGGTAGCACATAAGATTTCTCGTCAAGGAGTCCTGGCTTTGATCACCAGCCGTGGCAAATATCCTTTCCTACTTTAGTCTACCACCAATAGGTGGATAATCCTAAACTTGTGGGATGAGAAGCTGGAGGCTCGCAAAAGATGTAGTGGTAGTGCTGGTTATGATAAATACGAGGAACCCATGGTTAGGTGCTCAAGCCGCAGAGATATGACTGAAATACTGTTAAAAGTGGCATTAAACCCCATTCAATCAATCAATCTACCTAGATGTTAATTGTGAATTGCAGCTGTCAACCCAAGGGAATCATACAATTACCTTGCAAGTGAACTTTGAAATGTTACATTGGTCGATATTTTTGCAAAGCATTTATGTTGATTTGGCAACTTAAATGTCATAACTAGAGCTTATTCAAGCTGTAGTTACAATGTTTAGGTCACCAACCAACCAATTTACTTTTTTGCTGTATGTTACTGATCATAAATTTTGCAAAGGCAAGCTTCCTGTCAGAGTAAGTCAGCAGGACCAGCCTATCAATTACCGTACAAGCCTTCATTGCAAGCAATTTCTTCTTTACCCACGTAGCCAACCCTAAGTGACCTTTATTTTTCAAATCCAACGCCTTCTTAACCCTTGTCTAGCTGAATTTTTTTCCCTCTTTTCACTATATTTGAAAACTTTGAAATAATTAGATCAGTCCTGCGTTCAAAGATTTCTCTAAAATCAACAACAATGAGCAGGTAGTGTTGGCTAAGATCAGAGTGCATGTCTGTGCAGGCTAATCTTATTCTATACACCTGCAAAAGCCATTTTCAAAGCAGTCTGATCTTATTCTATACACCTGCTAAAGCCATTTTCAAAGCAGGAATATTCAGAGATCAGCATGACAAGGGTTGAATGTCATCGGCTATATATTCCAATTCTATTGAGGCCAAAAATTGTGTTGTATAATATTTGACTCAAAACAATTTCATATGCGCGCTAAGATAAGAGTCAGATCAGCCTAAGAATTCCCAAAGCCCGGTCAGAGTCTGTTCACTTTAGATAGCACTGAATTTCCTTCGACATTCAGCAAGTGTTCAAAATACATTATGTGGTTGTCCAGGATACTTGGATAAAGAACTTTACACACATGTGAAATTGTAAGAAGTTATTCATTTTCCTAGTAATCCCTTTTTACATATTGCGTCTATATGAAATATTTGTACCTTGACCTTGCCAATGACCTCGACTTACCACTGCTAGTACAAACTGTCCCATTATATCCAGTCCCAGCACAGTTACACTGAACTTGGCCCTTGTTGCCATAGTAACACTTTCCACCATTTTCACAAAAACACTTAATGGAGCAGTTGTAACCATAGAAACCAGGTTTACACTGCTCTTCACATCTGTAAATATAGAAAGTATTCAATGTCAACTATTAACCTATTCCTACATTATCCAGCTGTTATATGCCCCTCCAGAAAAAAAGCCTTTGAAAAGATTATGGGGAAGGAAAAAATTGCTTGTTACAAGTGGGGTAAAGACAAAAAGAAAGACCTTTGACTTTTGAGCTTGCAAAACAAAAACATTGTATTACAAATGAAACAAATCGTGTCAAATTATCTTGTAATACAACCTCAAATGTAGATGTTATGTCCCTAAATAACTGACTTCAAGCTATGTCCTTGACTTTGAACCCACCTTCCCAAGAAAGGGCACTTCTACTCATAGTATAAAGGGAAAAATTGATGGATTATGGCTCTCATTAAAACAAGAACCCAGTGGCCCTGGCGCTCACCTGAGATAAGGCTCTTTTTTCCCAAGACCTAATACTAACTGGGTTGGGAGAAGACATATTTAACTATAATTAACTTAGGTTGCCATGTCAACCATTGCTTTCAACAGATTTCAAATCTTTAAGTAATCATTAACAGGGGGCAACCTAAGGTAAATTTCTACAAAATTTGGTTAAAATTTGTTGATTGATTGATTGAATTGGGTTTAATGCCACTTTTAACAGTATTACAGTCATATTGTGGCAGCTGGAGCACCTAACAATGGATTCCTGGTATTTCTCATACCAGTACTACCACCACATCCTTTCCTAGCCTCCAGCTACTATCCCACTTAGGTTTATGATTATCCACCCATTGGTGAGAGACAAATGTCGGAAAGAATATTTGCTGCCGCCCAGGGATTGAACCAATGACATCCCATCATTAAAGATTAGGAGGATAATATTGGACAAATCATTTTGAAAGAGTTGCTTCTTTATTTCTATGTAAGCTGATCACCCTGTGGCTCTGAAATGTTTGCAATTTTGAAAGAGGTCAATGTACTGATGGGTCCAGAGATGATTTTTTAAATTTTTTTTATTTAATGTTACTCTTCTAGTCATAGCAATCAAAACTTTCAACTTATTCTAACTCTTTGGTTGAAATTGTGAGAAGATGTCTTTTTGAAAATCCTTCTTTATTTCTATATAAGCCCCAGCCCCCTGGGGACCCCAGGGTGATAATTTCGGCAATTCTGAAAGAGGTTGATGTACTGATGCTTCATGCAAAATATCAAGACTTTAAAGATTTTTTGAATTTCAGTTTTATTACCATTGCAACCAGTTAAGCAGATTTCAATTCTTTTAGCAAATTTTGAAGGGCACTACATAAGGAACATTTCTGGCAAATTTGGTTGAAATTGACCCAGTGGTTTGGAAGGAGATGTCGTTTTAAAAAATCCTTCTTTATTTCTAAATAAGCCCAGCTCCCTGGGTCCCCCCTTGGGACCTGAGGGTGATGATTTTAGCAATTATGAAAGAGGTCAATAAACTGATTACTTCGTGCAAAATATCAAGGCTCTTTGCTTTCTGTGTCACAAAGAGATTTTTTTTTTTAAGATGTTTCAAAATTTCAGTTTTTTTACGTTTGCAACCAGAGTTTTCAACAGATTTCAATTCTATAAGCAGCTTTTAAAGGGCAGCACCTAAGAAACATTTGCTTAAAATTGGCCTAACAGTTTGGGAGATGTCGTTTAAAATTGTTGACACATGACAGATGAAGGAAACTAGACGAAGGACAATCAAAATATCTCACCATGAGCACTTCCTGTTCAGGTAAGCTAAAAATAGGTTGATTCATACATTTTAACTTGAATTGAACTTTAAACTTCAAGTCAAAATTTTCATGCAGCATTTTTCTTGATTTAGTGATTTAAATATCTTAACTACAGCATATTCAAGCAGCACATATGTGCAGGCTGATCTTTGTATATCATACCTCCTAAAAAAGCAGGTATATTCTAAGCTTAGCTTGACAAGGGTTAATAAAAACTCTTACTTGTCCCCTGCATATCCCATATTGCAGTAGCACTGTCCTGTCACATGATCACAAGATCCGTCATAACATTCACACAGATTCGAGCAGTTTTGTCCCCAGTGTAAGGAATCACATTTCTCGATGCAATATTCTCCCTGAGAAAAGGAAAACCAATTGACCAATCACTGCTTTCAATCAAACAATCAGTAGACCAATGAAATCATTCATTTAGAGCAAATGTGATATTGAACCATTTGTGTAAAGCTTTTTGTTGGTTTGGTGACTTAACCCATTAACAGACGGCAAAATTCTAGACTGGTCCAAATTCAAAGCAGTTGCAGACAACAACTCAAAGTTGGTGAAATTTAAGATATTTTCAACTTAGTGGGTGGAAAACATTGTGTTAAATTAAGAAATTGTTTGTTGCAAGCAATTTCTTCCTTTTACACAATGTTTTCCCAGTTGTTTTTCTTAAGGGGCATCCAAAAGCGTCATTATGTGAGAATGGGTTAAACATTCTAAGAACTGCTTATTTAAGCTGTAGTTACAAATTTAAGTTGCCAACCAACAATTTCACTTTTTTGTCATATGTTACTGGCCATACTCTTGTCAAAATAATGCCTTTTAATATCCAAGTAATTGGAGGGGGGAGTGAGTAAATTGGCCGGCCATGTTTAATCTTCATACGAGTTTTTCAGGTCTTTCTTAACATTTCAATAAAACAGATTTTCCTAGATTGAGTTTTATAAGAATTCTATGTAACTCAATACTAAGAGTTTCCCTTTTCTGCCATTTTGTTTACAACCTGAAAGATGTCAAGAAGCAACATATCAAGCCAGCCAAATATTCAAGCTGTGACCTTGGATCTATGCAAAAATTTATTTCAAAAGGCCATCTGCTCATAATAGAAAACAATTGTGCAAAGTTATTTTCAACGATGGTTGAGTAAATGAAAGAAAATTAAAAAAAAACAAGAACTAAATAAGTATATCAGTTCTACATCAGAGAATTCAATATCCATGATTTTGTACCATGAAAGGCAGAACTTCATGAAAATAGTCTAAAATTATCCTTTTTTATAATCCTAAAAAAAAATCTCTGCATCAGTACACCTAGAAAATAATGACAGCCAACACTACCTAGTATTTCAATATATGTCAATCCAGATTTCTTTTCAGTTGAAGGCTTTTTTTTAGTTATTCCCAATTAATCCATTTATTTTACAAGGAAACTTGGTAGGTATATGATGTGTTATAACACTTTTCAGTAACTGAGAATATTTACATGTTTATCATTACAAGGAATAAAGATAATACTCAATGAGTCAGTACAAAACAGTTGTAACTGCGTATAATCATATAAGCAGTTACAACTTTTTAATGCTGACCCATCAACATGTTGATATACGGTGTACCTACCTTGTAGCCAGGTTTACAGATACATTTCAAGTTTTCATCACAAGTACCACCATTCTCACACTGACACACTTGTTGGCATTCTTCTTGTGTAATACCAGGTGTACACACTTTGTGACAACTGAAATACACAGAGAGGTGTACACATTTTGTGAACAACTGAAAGACACATAGAGGGGTACAAATTTTGTGACAACTGAAATACACAGAGGTGTACACTTTGTGACAACTGAAATACACAGAGAGGATATACATTTTCATCACAAGCAATCTTTTGATATACCTGGTCTACACTCTTTATGACAACTGAAAAAACATAAAATGATTCTGCATTTCTCCTTACGATACAGAGAAACTGATACAGAGGGTATTTTTGGTTTTCGATTAAACTAAAGCAATCACCACTCCTGATTATACCCTCACCAGCACCTTCTCACAAAATCAGTCCTTATGAATAAATATATAGTTCAGTATTAAGGTAATACTAGACTTATCGCAAAATGGACTTATGCCAATCGAATTTTGTCACTCAATTTGCACTATTGACCTTTGACCTACATTACCCCAAAACTATTGGGCACCTCCTTGGATCATAGATGACATTTGTAAAAAGTTTCAAAGTCCTTGGTCAAATGGCTTTTGATTTGAAGTACAACAGGGTATTTCTTTGGATCATTGGTAACATCATTATAAAGTTTCATGTATGTGGGTCATTTGGTTCTAGAGTAAGAGCACGAAAACAAAAGTTAAGATGGACAGATAAATGAGGGATAGACTGACATGGTGAAATAAGAAAACATGCTGCCATATTATGTTATTCAAACCCTTGGAACATCAGCAAAAGTTGAGTAAAGTTTAAGAATCCTGGGTCAAATAAACATTAAATAAATACAGTAAATAAAGTGAATTGTCCAATTATCATACGACAAAATTTTAGACTGGTCAAAATTGAAAGACGACATTTAAAATTGCGTTGAAATTTAAGAATGATTAACAAATGGGGATGAAAACATTGTGGGAAAAGAAGTAATTGCTTGTCACAAGCAATTTTCTATTTCTTCAGGGCGTCAGAAGAAGTCATTGTGTGCTATTGGGTTAAGAAATGTAAGAGTGATAGAGGATAATTGTTTGATTCAGTCTTAAATCGATATATCTTTCGTTGAGTTAACCTATTCCCACACAATGAAGCTTTTAAATGCCCAGAAGAATAAAAGCTTTGGAAAACATTGTGGAAAATGAAGAAATTGCTTGTTATCCACAATGTTTCTACCCGAAAGGAAAAAGAAACCAAAATTTCATTACCTAAAATTTATCGTCTGCGGCATCTTTCAATTTGGGCCAGTCTAAAATGTTATTGTGTGGTAATGAGTTAAGAATAAAAGCTATGTTTTAATGAGTATTGGTGCTACACAAGTGACAAGTAACTTTGTTGTTTTTATGCGGAATGATAAAGAGAATCTAACATAATAAACTTATTATAATAGTTCAACCTTATAATTCCAAGGTAACAAAACTTTAGACTGATCCAAATTTAAAGAAGATGTTGAGGACAATTTTAGGTTCATGAAATTCTGAAAATCTTTCTTTTGGGGTAGAAAACAAAGTGGATATTGAAGAAATTGCTTGAAACAAGCAAATTCTTCTATGTCAACAATGTTTTCCAAAGCTTATTTCTTGAGGGGCGTAAAAAGGAAGGATTGTGTGGGAACGTGTTAATTTAAAGAATATACAAAATGCACAAAAATTTGCACAAGATTCTTCAAGTTTCACCAACTTTTTTTTTACTTGACTGCGACTTCTTAGGATATGGATTTGTCTGAAATTCTGACAACCCTAAAGAACAAGAGTGCCATAGTCATAATATACGCCGCCACTTTGCTGCTGTTTCACGAAAATAATTTTAGACACTACTTATTTTGACAGAACATAATTCAAAACATTTGCAGACTACCTTTTTAAATTGTCAAGTTCAAACTGTTTGTTATGATTGATTGATTGAATGGGCCTAGAGAGACTAAGTGTCAAGGGGCCTAACTCTTGCAAAAATCAATGAACCATAAAATCCTTGATCCATGTACACCTACAAATTATGGTGATGACATTGACCACATATCATTTAAATCAAGACAAAAAGTTAGGAGGAGTTGCGTTCACAAGGCTGCAATTTCAATAAGCCCCAGGTACTAAGTTTTTCGTTCACATGGCTGCAATTTCAATAAGCCTAAGATACTAAGTTTTAAGGGGCTGTGTCAGGGAAAAATTAATGAACCATAAAATCCTTACTTCATGCACATCTACCAATTTAGGTTATAACATCCACCAAGTTTCATTTAGATCCAGCCAGAAACTTAGGAGGAGTTGCATTCACAAGGCTGCAATTTCAATAAGCTCAAGAGACTAATCTTTAAGGGGGCATAACTGAGGCAAAAATCAACAAACCATAGAATCCTTACTTCATGCACATCTACCAATTATGGTGAAAACATCCACAAAGTTTCATTTAAATCAAGACAAAAACTTAGGAGGAGCTGCATTCACAAGGCTTCAATTTCAATAAGCCCCAGGTACTAAGTTTTAAGGGGCATAACTTCAAGGCAAAAATCAACGAACCCTAAAATCCTTACTTCATGCACATCTACCAATTAAGGTGATAACTTCCACCATGTTTCATTTAGATCTAGCCAGAAACTTAGGAGGAGTTGCGTTCACAAGGCTGCAATTTCAATAAGCCCAAGAGACTAAGTTTTAAGGGGGCATAACTGAGGCAAAAATCAATGAACCCTAAAATCCTTACTTCATGCACATCTACCAATTATGGTGATAACATTGACCAAGTTTCAAAAAGATCCATCTAGAAACTTAGGAGGAGTTGCGCTCACAAGAAAAGTGGACGGACGGATGGACAGACGGAGAAGATGACACCAACATACGACCGCCTCCGGCGGTGTATAAAAATTATTGGAAAAAATTGTGCAAAATGAAGAAATTGCTTGCAACAAGCAACAAACCCAAAACAAATAAACTCACTATGCCCCATAAAACCCTGGCTGACAAGTACATTTTCCATTGATGTTGTTACAAGTGGAATTGTTCTCACATACACACGGATGAACACAGTTCAAACCAAAGCTGTCTTGGCAAGATGTTGAGCAGTCATTACCTGTATAACCTAGAAAGGACAAAAAGGAACTAGAAATGTGTCACAGACAATGGCTGCCCCCCCAATGATTACTTGTCACATGACCTTTAGCTATGACCTTGAACTTTGGAATATCCAACAGAACTTTAAACATTACACTAGAACTCCACAAGAGGAATAATTGTGCCAAGCTATTTTGAAATCTATTCATTAATATAGAAGATATGCTCCCGGCAAGATTTGGGCACACATACACTGTCTCACACACACCCACTAACCCATCCAGGGCTCCGGAAATTTTGAAATTTAAATCGGTCCGGGACATCCCCCCCCCCGGCCGGCAAAAACGACCCCCTCCTCCTCCGACAAAAACCAATACCCTGCCTATTTCACCTTTCCCGTTCGTAAAAGGGTTCATCATTCATTCAGTAGTTGCCTTCTTTTTCAAATTTTTCGAAGATGATTATAATCTTTAACGAGTGGAAGATAGATGACAACAACTGACAGATCCTACTTTCATTTTGTTTTTGAAAACATGGCTGAGAATAAATTGTAATTCCAGCAATGTACGGCAGTCAATAAAATTCATATATGTTACAAATTAGACAAATAAATTACATCATTAAATTTTCCGGGTTTTACAGAATATTTCCGTGACATACGCTTCCGACCCTCCCCCCCTTTGAGTACCACCGATCTAACTATAGTAAAGATATGCTTCTTTATTTTCATAAGCTAGTTATCCAAAGTTCTGTTTATTTAACACAGTCATGTCTATTTTCTCTCAACACAAGCGTCTGTTGATGGAAAAACACAGCTGACGTCACAAAAATGTCGCTTCAGTCTATTCTGCCCCAAGGGATCACAGAGTCGTGACGTACATCAAAAAGACCCGACGAGACAAACTCCAGTGGGTTGCCCATGTGTTGCACTATTTTCCTAGATTGGAATTTGTTCATTCAATTATTGTACTTGATTTCCGATTTATTATTCGGACGTTTTCCACCCTGAAGTAAGATTTAATTTTATTGACGGAACTAGAGATGATATTATGCTTTCGTTTTCGTTTATATTTAAATTATCTGTATTCTGCGGATTCCCAATTATTGTTTGAATTCTATCGCTATGTTTCTTACTGTGAATGAAAAACTATAAAACATACATTAACGACGTGACTCTTTTATATAAATTTCAAACCCGGTCTCACGCGCTTACTTGTGAACAATTAATTTCTTAAAAACGTCATGCTATTCCGACTTTGTACGAACGGCAACTGAAGCCTGTTCATGTCTCGATTTATATACGCATCCAATGTTATAGTAAAAGAAATTAGTTTCACGAGTAACGGCAATTTAAATCGACACAGTTTCAGATGTCCATTTTGATAAGACTTTGAACGTGCGGAAGTCAAACCGATTCTCTATTGCAAATAGTTTACAAAACTCATACCCGAAGTTCGGTCAAGCGTGAAACTGCAAATTAGGTCCAAGTGCGGATAGGCATTAGACTGGCCGGTGGGTAAACTAAATATCGATTTTTGGCAATTATGTTTATCTCTTAATCTGCCGGTAACGTGTGAAACCCTTGAGTTTTTTCGGTTTCAAGTCGATTTTGATAGATGATGAGCGAGTTTATCAATATTTCAACGTGAAATTTGATGAAAATTTTGGACCGATTTTGGTGTAATTTTTGGGATTCCAATCGGTCTAGCAATTCAAAATTCGGTCCAGACCGGCAATTCATCGGTTTTCTGGAGCCCTGAACCCATCCATCAGCACACTCACACACAGAACAAGGTAACTCAGTATGTTCATTGCAATTGAATTAAAAAAAAGTTATTACCAGAAAATTATCTGTCTATTGGTGAAACATAAATATATACTTTACAAACTTATCTGATCTCCAATCCTATGTGACACTCATTAAATCTTGATTACACTCATTATTTAATACTCTCTTATGTGACAAATACAATACCTACATCTTTCATCTTAAGTGCATCCTAATGATACTCTCATCAATAACACATTTTTATAACACATTTTTATAATCAAATAATGTAACATAAACAATACTTGTGTATAGTTCTTTCCTATGTGATCTATACAGTAAATTGATACACTGGTCGATATTCTCACCTGGAAGTTTTGGCCATACTTCTATGATGCTCACTTGTTTAACATTCACAATTCCCAGATTCAGGTCCAAATAATTATACATTTGTATTACAAACTCAACGAAATTTCACTCACCTATGTGACCCACATAGCTCCCAGATTCAGGATCACATGTGTTACACACAATATCAAATTTCATTCACCTACGTAACATACATATTTCCAACTTAGGGAACAAGTAGTTGTTAAATGTTCAACATAAAAGATTCACTCACTTGTGTAACATACACAATTCCCAGATTGGGATCAAACAATTATGCTACATACTCAACATAAAAATTTCACTCACTTAAATTACATACACAATTCCCAGATTGGGATCAAACAATTATGCTACATACTCAACACAATTTCACTCACCTAAATGACATACATAATTCCCAGATTTAGGATCAAACAATTAACCCATTCCCACTTGACAAAATTTTAGACTGGTCCAAATTGAAAGAAGATGCAGACGACAATTTCAAGTTGATGGAATTTTAAATTTTTTCACCTGTTTGGATAGAAAACATTGTGGATAATGAAGAAATTGCTTGATACAAGCAATTTCTTCATTTTCCACAATGTTTTCCAAAGCTTTTTTCTTGAAGGGCGTAAAAAGGAGGGATTGAGTTGGAACGGGTTAAGCTACATACTCAATATACAATTTTCACTCACCTAAATGACATACACAATTCCCAGAATAAGATCAAACAATTATGCTACATACTCAACATAAAATGTTCACTCAACTTAAAATGACATACACAATTCCCAGATTTGGGATCAAACAATTAACCCTTTCCTGGTTAATCCCTGGATTTTACATCCCTGAGATTTTATACTTCAGAAAAAATTGTGGGATAAAACGAAATTGCTTGTAACAAACAATTTCTTCTTATCCCACAATATTTTCTATCCTATAGGTTGGTTACTTTTCAAATTACACTCTCTTTAAATTGTAGTCTGCAACTTATTTGAAATTGGACAAGTCTAAAATTTTGATAACCAGGAAAGAGTTAAGCTACATACTCAATGTAAAATTTTCACTCAACTAAATAACATACACAATTCCCAGATTCAGGATCAATCAATTATGCTACATACTCAATTCAAAAATTTCAAACCCAAAGGTGAAATACAGTTCCCAGTTTTAAGATCACATGTGTTACACATAGTATCAAATTTCACTCACATGTGTAACTTCCATAATTCCCAGATTCAGGATCAAACAATAATGTTACATACTCAAAATAAAAATTCACTCACCTATGTGACATACACAATTCCCAGATTCAGGATCACATGCACCATTTTCAGAACAGGCACACTGCTGTGTACAATTTTGTCCCCAGAAGCCATCATTACATGCTGAAACAGTATATTGAAAACTATGAAATACAGTATATAATTTTTGCTTTTATCACTCAGTTTAATCCTTTCCCATTATTTAAAATTTTAGACCCGTTCAAATTCAAATGTTTTGCAGACAAAATTAAAAGTGGGTTTAAGTTGAAAAATAATCATTCAATAGAGTAGAAAATACTGTGAAAAAGAAGAAATTGCTTGTTACAAGCAATTTCTTCTTTTTCTAAAATGTTTTTTTAATCATAAAATCACAGGTATGCAAATACCAGTGATTGAACAGAAAAGGGTTAAAAGCATATAGAAACAAATTCTTCAAATAGAATACAATATACCTGAGTATCATTAATCTATAACCAGATGGCAAAATTTTAGACTGGTGCAAACTGATAGGAAGTGCAGACAACAATCTAAAGTTAATTAAATTTCAGAATTTTTCATATTTCTGGGTAGAAAGCATTCTGGAAAAGGTGCCAAATTGTCCAAGATACGCCAACACACTGCTTGATGTCAAGTAGGAGATTTGAATAAAAATGTGAAAAAGAAACAAAGGGTAATCATTCACAAGGCAGAGTTATTGTTCTTTTGCATGTTCTTGTTACCATAAATTTCATGATAATAGCTTTCATAGTTACAGAGATATGCTATGAAGTCTGAAAAACAATGAAGACCAGTACCTCAAAGAATAAGTATGGTAGAGTTATGGTTCTTGTGTACTGCACTTCCCTTTGGTTAGATCTATCCACACATAAAGTTTCATGATAATAGCTATTAACATTCAGAGATTTGGACAAAATTGAGTCTGAACAAGTTGTGTTTGTGAACACAATGCCATCGCAATAGGACTTAACTATGAAAAGTGTTGTTGACTTGTACATGAGCGTTTTTTTTTGTGTGTGTGTTTGACCTTGGTATGTGACCTTGACCTTAGCACATGACATTGACATCAGGAGATGCTTATTATGAAGATGTATTGTCACGCCAAGTATGAGCATTGTATCTTGAATAGGCTGGTAGTAATTGGCAATGTTAAGTTTTTTGGTTAAGTAAAACATTATAAACCCGATCTTTCGATGTTGGGGCATAAAAACATCGAAGGGCAAGACTCAAAAAATAAGTATGTATGATAGAGTGATGGTTCATGTGCAGTGCCCTTCTCCTTGATGAGATCTAGCCACACATTATCATAGCTATCATTCTTCCCGAGATATCTTGGATAATCATAAACCTATGTGGGATGGCATCTGGAGGCTAGGAAAGGATGTAGTGGTAGTACTGGTGGTGGGAAATACCAGGAATCCATTTTTAGGTGCTCCAGCTGCCGCGATATGACTGAAATACTGTTAAAAGCTGCGTTAAACCCCATTCAATCAATCAATCAGTCCTGAGATATCTGAAAGACAGAATTCAAGTCTGAAAAACAACAAAGGGCAATAACTCAAAAAATAAAATGGTAGTTGATGTTCTTGCACACTGCACTCCCATTGTAATGAGATCTATATACACACATATACCTCATGATCATAACCTTTAATAATTTTAGAGAAATGCCCTTGATAAAATTTTAAGTCTGAAGTAATTCCTTGTTTCAAGCAATTTCTTCACTATCAAAAGACTATTTTTTTAGGAGCATTTAGTTGGAATGGGTTAATCCAACTTTACATACACATTTTGGGCAAGAAACCCAGTGACAAGGGAGATCACCCACCAATTTTTACTTACATGATTCACAGTAATCCCCCCTGAATCCAACATTACACACACAATTATTTGGCAAGACACAGGTTCCATGGCCCAAGTGATTGTTACAATCTTGAACACATTTTGCTGAAAGTAAAAAGAGTAAAAAAAAATGGATAATCTCAATGTATCCCATTAACTATTTACAAGACAAATCCACTTTTTGATGCCCTGAAGAAATATGGTTATAGAAAACAAGTAATTTCTCCTTTTTGCACAATGTTTTTTTATCTTATTTGGCTGTTATTTTCTAAGTTTAGCACTAAGAAATGTTAACCCTTGTCGTGCTGAACCTTAAGTATTCCTGTTTTGGCAGAAGGTGTAGACAAAGATCAGCCTGTACATTTGTGCAGTCTGACCTTAGTCTACACCACCTGCTTGTCCCATTATGCTGTGGATGATTGCTTGTGAAATTATTCAGAGGATTTTATTCAGCATGACAAGGGTAAAATTTCTTTCAGTTTGGACCAATCTTACATTTTGTCATCCGGTAATGAGTTAGTAAAGTGTTGTTCCTAGTTAGTCAATTCTGTCTGGTTAACATCTGGACAAGGGTCAAGTCTGATGTGGCATCCCCATTTCTACTTCAAGACAAGTTCATTTTTCAAGGTCCAGGGACAATTAAATGCAAGGATAAATCTTTGAATGGTATAAAAAAATTCTGATTTATTATCCTAATGTTTATATTGAAAGTTCCAGCATTTTCTTCATAAACATCAATATTTCCTTAAAATTTTACCGATTCACTTTTTTGTGGATAAGTTAATTTTGATTCAAGACAGTTAGAAAATCATATTTTACTTGTACAGGGACAATTAGGGAAAATCCATATTTCCACACCCCTGATTAATCTCGATTAATCAATAGAGATCAAAGCATGATGTGCCACAGTCAATTCTGTTAGAATTTCTTAATATGAAGAAGGTTTTATGGAATACCTGTAAACCTTGACCTTTGACCACAGAACTTCAAAATCAATAGAGGAAAGTCCACAAGTTGAGACAAATACTCATGAACATTTTGACCAGCCCAGATAATTTTTTGTCTTGTAATTTTAGATATAACTTACCACACTTGTTCTGCTTTAATTGTTTTAATTATCTAAGTTAGTTCTTTGTCAAGGTAGCATTTAGATAAATTTTACTTCTATATATCCGCAATCGGTAAGCTGAAAGTCATTGTGACCTTAACCTTTGACAGATTACACTTAAAATCAATACTGATGATAAACATCCAAAGATGAATGTCAGTCCCACATTTGGCATATATAAGTGAATCCTGTCAGGATAATTTCCAGCAAGGGATTTATCTCTATAATCTCATTATGGCAAAGGACAAAGTGACCTTGACCTTAAAAGGTCTTATCTCAAAAAATAATAGGGGTCATCTGCAGCCTGAGGAAATGTCTGTCAAAACTCTAAATGTAAGTCAATTCTGTTTCAATTTATTATCCTGATAAGTTTACCTCTAAATATCATTAAACTCAAAGTCACTTTGACATTTATTTTGATTAATTAACCTAAAACTTGAAAGGAAATCTTCTATACTTTGAGATGAATTTCTGCTAAATGTCATTAACCAAGATCAGTTCAGATCAGAGAGGTGATCTGGACAAGGTTTGTAACCTCTTTACTGTCAAAAAGGCAAGGTCACTGTGAGCTTGCAGGGGTTGAAAAATTTCTTCAAACCTACTAGTCCTGTAGGACTAGTAGCTCTGAATTTCTACTCGCCCTTAAAGCAACCCAACTCGCCCTTAAAGATGAAGAAAATTACTAGCCAAAAAACGATTGGATGTCCGATGTTCCAGCCATGAGTTTTAAAACAGACGAATTTTATCTAGATTGGCGTATTTTCGCTTTGCAATACACATTACAGTGATCAATCAAGCGTTTAAAGATACGGAATACTATGCAGGCTAAACTGGAGATCCTGTCTATACATTATCGTGTATTTCGACATGGTTTCCAGTCTACAAATCAAGCGTCTATGAAGATTGATCAACATAAAGAGGGAACGGTCTAATTTTACAGCGAATATTATTGTTTCCGATATGAAGTTGTTTGAAATAAATACTTTCTTTTTAGATCCTTATTTTTTCCCTCAATCAACGTGATTCAAGTCCTAAATTTGCACTCGCCCCGTCAGACTAGTTCGTCCCCAATTCTACTCGCCCTACGGCATTTTCTACTCGCCAATGCGAGCGGGCGAGTGGATTTTTCAACCCCTGGCTTGACCGTTAGCCAGATGATAACGTCTTAGGCTAGTGTAAATTCAAAGATTTTGCAGACGTCAGTTCATAGTTGATGGAATTATGAAACGCTTCTTGTAACAAGCAATTTCTCCTTTTCACACAATGTTTTAAACACATATGGCTTTTATTTTTCCATTTGAACCCTCTTTGTTTGGTAGTCTGAACCATCACTCTATCATACATTTGGACCAGTCTAAAATTTTGTCATTTTGTAATCCGTCAATGAAGTGGGATTGTGTGGTAATGGATAAATAAGAAATACTTACGAATACAATAAGTTAGATGAGGTCTAGGTCTGTAACCATTGCAACAAAAATATGTCTTTCGTTGTCGAAATCGTGTAGCAACCCTATAGGCCACTCTTGATGCGATGCTGCAAAAAAATAAAATAAGACACATATAACAAAAAGGCATGTCTTTATTTGGACTATGTTCTCCTATATTCTTTAAACAATATATCAAGAACTATTCCAGCAGTATCAAAATGAAAAAAATTTGCTGTGTCGGGCATAGGTGTCCATATGGGGTGATTGGTGAAAACAATGTAATCATAAGCTAATTTACTTCACCCATTTCTATACAATCTTGCATTTTTATGTGACCAAAGGGGGTTATTGGTGGAAAAACAATTTTATCATAAGCTACCGTAATTTGTCCATATATTCGGACACAATTAAATAATTATTTTTTTTCATGTCCGAATACATAGATAATTCCTCAAGCCAGTGTCCGAATTTATAGATAACTCGCAGTGCGGCCGGGAACAACCATTGCCGATTTTCATGAGTCACTAACTGTTTTGCTCAGACACTGAATTCATTTCAACAGTAAATAAACTTGATATGTGTTACGCATTACGTTCGTAAATTCATTCATTATTATTTTATTTTTTTCAGATTGTTTCAAGATACCGGCGAAGACGACGTGTTTTTAATGATCATTTACTGATTAAAAACCTTAATAAACGATTTACTTTTCTAAACTGTTGTTTTCTTCGTTTTAACGATTGATAGAATCCCACATATAACCGTAAGAATACGACAAAAATACGTAAGAATATCGTAACTGCAGCATGTTCAGGCAAAATTGTTACGACGTTTCGGTAGTCAAAGTCCGATTTTGAGAGTATGGTAAATTCTTTTTCTGTCATTTATATACAATCATCGTCCGTTGAATTGAAAAAAAGGGATATTGATATGGAGAGCTAAACAAAATCTTCGCATTTCATTTGTTCATGTATTAAAGTCACCAAGAGATAAGAAGTAATTTGTTAGAATAAAATCACGGCATCGGTCAATTACGACAGTTTTTCTCTGATCTGCTTCACATAAATCATCGCGTAATATTGCCCGCAAATTTAAAGTAAATGCGGTGGCCTACCTGTGAGAAAAAAATCCCTTTTTTAAAATTATATCCATAATGTTTTAAGAGTGTTCAGACAGTCGATTAAACCATGTAAACTTTCGGCTTAATGACAAGGGTAAAAATTCGATCACCAAGAATTCTCACGGGGTACGCGTCTGGCACGTGCCAACTCCGGAAAATCTCCCAAATATAGCTGAACATCTGACGGCGGCGCCTTTGATCACCTTTCTTCCCTTGAAGTAAAATAAACTGTACCCGAAAACCTTAACTTTATATTTGTCGAACAAGACATGTTACGTGTGTTTTATTGAACAGTATGAGATTAAATTTTCGGATTATTAAAAGAAGCGGGGATAAAAAAAAGTTAATTTATTTTAATCTACCAATATTATATATCGGATGAGAAGTTAATAATTTTGTGACAAATTAACAAGTAAAATTCTCGCATTTTCCGTATTTAGGGAAAACGTCATAGCTACGACTGATTCTTCTAAAGGCATATCATTGCATTTTTTTTCTTGATATGATACGGCAGATGACAATACCCTCGATGAGCTCCGGATACGAGGAAAGTGTAGTAAAATGGAAAGTAGGTTCAGGTCAATTTGACTAATTTCATAGGGTCGCACATGTTAATCTTAGCCATCCTTTCAGAGCAGGTCCTGTCGCAGATAGAAAATTAGGAAATCAGAGAGAGAAATCAAGTGTGATATTTTAATTGCATCACCTTCACGGTTCGTAGCTTAAACATATCGAGGTGCGTGCCTATTCTCGGTCACTGTTATAAACAATATACACCTGTTGACACTTAACCCAGACAGTTTGGAGATACTGATGGCCAAGATTCCAAATTACCGATAATGGTTGCAGTATTTGTTAAACTGATATTTTATGTTCGTAAATTCGGTGTCCGAATTTATAGATAAATTCCAGACACCATTTGTCCGAAATTAGGGGCACAAAATTAATTATTTCATGAAATAATTAATGGTGTCCGAATTCTTGGAGTGTCCGAATATATGGACAAATTACGGTAATTAACTTCACCCATTTCTATACAATCCTGCATTTTAAGTGTCCAAAGTGGGTTATTAGTGAAAAAACAATGTAATCATAAGATAATTTGCTTAACCCATTTCTATACAATCTTGCATTTTGTGACCGTATGGGGTTATTGGTAAAGTAACAATGTAATCATAAGCTAATTTGCTTTACCCATTTCTTTACAATCCTGATTTTTTTCCCTTACTGGTCCAATTTTGTCTGGGGGGGAGTATATACTTTATAAATATTTATAGGTATACAATACTTACAAATATCTGGTACACCTGGAAAGAAATATACTAACAACTATCTGGTACACTAAGGAGAAAATGTACTTACAAATATCTGGTACCCCAGGCAGGAAATGTACTTACAAATATCTGGTACACCCGGAAGGAATTGTACTTACAAATATCTGGAACACCGGGGAGGAAATGTACTTTCAAATATCTGGTACACCGGGGAGGAAATATACTTACAACTACCTGGTACACCAAGGAGGAAATGTACTTACTAATATCTGGTACACCAGGGAGGAAATGTACCTACAAATATCTGGTACACCAGGAAGGAAATGTACTTACAAATATTCTGATACACTAAGGAGGAAATGTACTTACAAATATCTGGTACACTGAGGAGGAAATGTACTTACATATATCTGGTACACTGGGGAGGAAACGTACTTTCAAATATCTGCATCACCGGGGAGGAAATGTACTTTCAAATATCTGGTACACCGGGGAGGAAATATACTTACAACTACCTGGTACACCAAGGAGGAAATGTACTTACTAATATCTGGTACACCAGGGAGGAAATGTACCTACAAATATCTGGTACACCAGGAAGGAAATGTACCCTCAAATATCTGGAACTCTGGGGAGGAAATGTACTTACAAATATCTGGCACATCGGGGAGGAAATGTACTTACAAATATTCTGATACACTAAGGAGGAAATGTACTTACAAATATCTGGTACACTGAGGAGGAAATGTACTTACATATATCTGGTACACTGGGGAGGAAACGTACTTTCAAATATCTGCATCACCGGGGAGGAAATGTACTTTCAAATATCTGCAACATCGGGGAGGAAATGTACTTACAAATATCTGGTACACTGGGGAGGAAATGTACTTACAAATATCTGGTACAGCGGGGAGGAAATGCCACACACCATGTGGTTGTTCTTGAAGTATAGTACTGTGTAAATGATTCCAGGGCTGTGTATGACTCTCTGAAATATCAAATATCATAACATTTTTATTCACAACTTATTTCTATTTGTTTCTATAAAAACTGGTGAATGATTCCCTGAAATATCAAATATGATACAATTTTGTTTTTTACTAAATAACTCCATGAAAAATATTTTGGGTAAATTATCTCATTAAACAAGAAGGCCAATGGCCCAAGGTCACTCACCCAAGATAAGCTCTATATGTTGGGTCATTTTTTAAGGGATTTTAAATGTGTTTCTTTATTACAATATTTGGCCTGTCTTCTGTAATTAAGATATATAGAGGTCAATGAACCAATGATCCACATTGTATTTCAAGGTTCTTAGCTTTCTTTTTCAAGATAAGAAGACATTCTTGGTTTCCATTTTTCATTTCTATGAAGCTCTATGAACAATTCCTCCATGCCAAATATGAAGGGTGAAGGCACAATCCGACTCAAAAGAGGAGACCCAAAAATAATAATTTTCGTAATGATTTTAATATAGAGATGCACAATCTGATGCCTTGTGCCATTTAACAAGGTTATGGCCTTCTGTTCAGGAGAAAAATATTTATTATTAAACTTTCATTGCCATGGCAACCAGGGTTTTTTTGCTGATTTACGTTTTTTAGCTATTTTGAGCGAGAACAAACCAACAAAGTTTCCTGCAAACATTCCATTTGGTCAATATTAGATAACTGGGGAGGAGATGATGTTTAATTAACCCTCTCCCGTACAATCCCTTTTTACGTCTCTGTGATTTTATACTTAAGAAAACATTGTGGGAAAATAAGAAATTGCTTGTAACACGCAATTCCTTCTTTGCCCATAAATTTTTCTAACCTGTAGGTTGGTTACTTTTCAAACTTCACCCACCTTTAATTGTCATCTACAACTTATTCCAAATTGGACCAGTCCAAAATTTTGAAAAACAGGAAAGGGTTACAGAAATCCATCTGATTTCAAAATTGGCAAATCCCTCCACCTACAGGCTCTGCCCTTTGCGAGTCTAGGGTCATGATTTTAGTAATTCTTAAAGAGGTGCATGACGTAATGCTCCATGCCGAATATTTAGGTAAGAGGCCTTCTGGTTCAAGAGAAGAATTTTTCTCTTTAAATTTTCTTTCTAATTTTCACTTTGGTTGCCATGGCAACCAGAGTTTTTCATGAATTAAAATTATTTTAGCTGATATAAGGGGACTATTAAAAAAATCCTGCCAAAAGTCAGATGAAATAACCTTGTTAGAGAGGAGATGCCAATTAAAGAGATTGTAGACAGAAGATGCACAACTCATGACAGACAAGCCATGTGGCACATGGATAAACACAATTGTTTATAACAGCACTTTGATTAATAAAGATTAGCTCAAACTTGTAAAACTTTTGCCTATTTTTGATGGCATATTAAATCATAGGAAATAAAGAAGTATGTTTAACACCACTTTTAACAGTTTTTCAGCCATACTGGGGCATCTAACCATACAAGGGCTCCGGAAATTTCGAAATGAAAATCAGTCCAACCATACCCCCCCCCCCCTGGAAAAAATGAATGCCCCCCAACACCAACTTTCCCAAACGTAAAAGGGTTCATCATTCATTGGGTGCCTTCTTTTTCAAATTTTCCAAAGATATTTATAATCTTAAACAAGTGGAAGAAAGATGAAAACAACTGACAGATCCTACTTTCATTTTGTTTTAGAAATTTGGTTGTGTATAAATTGCACTTCCAGCGATGTACGTCAGTCCATGAAATTCCAATATCTTGTAAAATTAGATGGACAAATAAATTTCCGGAATTTATTTCCTGAACACAGGCCCCCGCCCCCTCCCAAGTACTGCTGATTTAATTATATCAGTAACATACTTTTTATAAATAAGTTATCCAAAGTTCAGTTAATTTAACACACTCAAGGAGTTTTTCAATAAACATGAGGGTCTGTTGATGGAAAAACACAGCTGACATCACAAAAAAGTCGGGTCAGTCAATTCTACCCTAACGGAGCACAGAGTCGTGACGTACATTAGAGACACCGACGAGAAAAACTCCAGATGGTCGCCCATGTGTTGTTCTATTATCCCACAGTAGAATTTGTACACAAAACTCGGTCATTTAGTAATTGTTGATTTGCACTATATTTATCAGATGTTTTCCATCCTGAAGTAGGATTTCTTGATTTTGTCGTTTCTTTAATTTTATTGACAGAACCAACAATAGTTTTAAGCAGCCATTTTTGATTATATTTGTTTATTAGCTGCATTCTGCGGACTTCCACTTATTAATTGAATTCTAAATTACTCACCGTGAATGAAAAAACTATAAGATATAAAAATAATATTAACGATGTGACTTTTTCTTATACAATTTCAAGCCCGGTGTCACATGCTTGCATGTGATAGTAGTTAATTATATAAAAGCGTTGTGTTGAGTCAATTTCTGATTTTATACCAACATCAAACGAACCATGTTCATGTCATAATTCATACAGGCATCTTATATTAGAGTAACAGAAATTTGTTTCACCACTAACAGCAATTTAAATTTACGCAGAATTTGATGTCCATTCTGGTTAGTCTCCAAACGTGTTAGACGAACCAATGCACTAACACAATTAGTTTACAAATCTCGATATCCGAAGATCGGTCAAGTTTGAAATATTGATTAACTGGGGATGGGCATCTGACTGACCGGCAGGTTTACTAATTATCGACTTTTGGCACTTTGGTTAATCCCCTAATCTGCAGAAAACGTGAGAAACCCTTGATTTCTTTTGTTTTTATGAGGATTTTTAGAAATTGCTGGTGAGTTTAATAAATGAACGTGAAATTTCATGAGGATTTCGGATTTTAGGGATTCCAATCGGTCTGGGAATTCAAAATTCGGTCCAGACTGGAAACTTATCGGATTTCAGGAGCCCTGAACCATACAATCCTGGTAATTCTCACAAGTACTACCAATACATCTTTTACAAGCTTCAAACTACTCATCCCACTTAGGTTTATGATTATCAACCAATTAGTCGTAGACACGTGTCAGAAAAGATATTTGCTGCGACCGCCAAGAGAACCCAGGACCCCTGTGATTAGGAATCAAACACACTAGCAATTGCTCTATGGCCGAAGAAAGAGTTTGTGTTTTCATTGAGGTATAAAAAGTATAAACCAATACATACTTCTGCATGAGTTCCTTTTACCAGACAACTAATTATTAAACTAGTCCAAATTGAGAAAGTTGCAGACGACAATTAATAAGCTATGTTTTCACCCAATCAAATTTCTTTGAAGGAATTAAAAGAATCTACAAAGGACCAATCATGTCTTTAGAAAAAGTTAATGATGCACAAACACACACACACAATGTCTCTCATGCCAGACACATTGCCAAACAAGTGTCAGATCAGGTGTACAAAAACATATTTCTCCTTTCCACAGAAAGTTTTCCTGTTTTTTTTTTGTTTTTTTTTTTTTTTGCCACACTTTGAAGTTCTGTTTTGTAATAGGTTTACTGAAAAAAGCAAAACATGGGGCTACCATGCTCTGCAGCAGGCACCTCATAGTTAACACTTGACATGCTGATCCCGGAATATAACTGCTTTAACCCATTCCCACAAAGTGATAATTTTTGATGCCCCTTAGGAAAAACGATTGGGAAAAAATTGTGTAAAGTGAAGAAATTTCTTGTAACAAGCAATTTCTTCATTTATACAATGTTTTTTATCAAAAAAAAAAAAAAAAAATCTGAATGTTCATAAACTTTGAACTTTTGTCTATAAATTCTTTTATTTTTGGCAAGTCTAGAAAAATATTGTGTTGAATATATCAAAAAAAGTCTAGATATTCTGGAGGGCAAGGGTTTGAAATAATCAGTTCAAACTAGGCATAGTTCTGACAAAAATACATTCTTGATTGGGTTTTTGCAATACATGTACCTACAACAATGAAAGAAATACAACTCGATTTGCCCTTGACATGCTGAATAAACATTTTTCTCAGACCTACATGAAAATCAAAGGACTGAAAGCACATGATGGCTTAATTGTGGGTCAATTAATTCTTATTAACAACAGTGGTTTAAATGGGACAAACAGGTGATGCAGACTAAGATCAGACTGCACATATGTGCAGACATATGTGCAGTCTGATCTTTGTCTATATTACCTAAAACAGGAATATCCCTGGCTCATCATGATGAGGGTTAACATTGCTCATGCTAACAATGCTAACAGCTACACAGACAACAGCCTATACAACAGCTGTACTTTGTCATTTTGTTCTAAAACAATCTAGTTAAAAAATTTCTTGATGGTTTTGAAAAAGCAGTTTAGATTAGGAAAAGGTTTTATAGAAATTTCATACTTGTACACTGGTTACACAGGAGGGCAGGTTAAGTAAACAAATACTTACTGTGTTAAACTTTGGCACACATGGGCAGCATCAGGGTCAAGGTTGTCTTCATTTATGGGTTCAAGGTCATCTGACTGTGTTGCTATGGGAGACCATAGTGTTGTCATGGTAACTATCAGCCACAAGGGAATTTTTGGCACCATTTTCTGTAAATCAAACAATTGGCCCCTTTATCACGTAAGTAGAAGACTAAGAAATAGTTGAACAAAAACAAACTCTTTTGAATTTAACCCATTCCCACTCAATGATGCTTTTAGACGCCCATAGGAAAAAATGCTTTGGAAAACATTGTGGAAAATGAAGAAATTGCTTGTAACAATTTCATAAGATGTTAATTGTCGTCTGCAATTCCTTTCAATTTGGACCAGTCTAGACTTTTGTTGTGTGGGAAGGGTTAAAAGAAGAAATTTAGGGGCATTGATACCCATTAGTTTTATGTATCATTACACTTATATCCCCATTCCTCCAGGAGTGTGGCAACCATCAACTTTAACCGAAAGATCCCCTCACTTTGGTGGAGATTTGAGCATTTCCATTTAGAATACAACCAGGTCATACTGTGCTGGTTATCTAATAATAGTAATTAACCCATTCCCACACAATCCCACTTTTTTACACCCCTTATGAAATCTGCTTTGGAAAAAATTGTTGAAAATGAAGAAATAAATTTTGATAAGCATTTTCTTCACCTACCGCAATGTTTTCTTCCCACAAAGACGAAGATTTTTTTAATTCTATCGACCTGAAATTATTGTCTGCAATTTCTTTGAATTTGGACCAGTGTAAAATTTTGTCGTCAGATAACAAGTTTCATTGTTCTGCTCATCACCATAGCCTAGATACATTCAGCAACCTTGGATAATCTGTCCACACTGTTTGGTATCAAAGACAAGATATTATGTGCCGCAATCTTTTGGTTATCCAAACTCGTCCATTGTATTTCTACCTCAATCTAATTGACCAATCATGGTTGTAAATCTAGGAATCAATCAACCAATGAAATCATTTAATAAGCCGAGAATTGAGCTTCCAACTTCGACATTTTCCTCCATTTTTGTTTTTGTTAACCTTTTTGTTTGTTTGGCGTCTTAAACGTCGTAACTACAGCTTCTTCAAGCTGTAGTTACTACGTTTAAGAAGCCATCCAACAATTTTACTTTTTTGGAACATGCTACTTGACATATCATTTTTAAAAGAACAAACCCATCCGTTGTATTTCTACCTCAATCTAATTGACCAATCATGGTTGTAAATCTAGGAATCAACCAACCAATGAAATCATTTAATAAGCCGAGAATTGAGCTTCCAACTTCGACATTTTCCTCCATTTTTGTTAACCTTTTTTGTTTGTTTGGCGTCCTAAACGTCGTAACTACAGCTTATCCAAGCTGTAGTTACTATGTTTAGGTCGCCATCCAACAATTTTACTTTTTTGTAACATGCTACTTGACATATCATTTTTAAAAGAACAAACCCATCCGTTGTATTTCTACCTCAATCTAATTGACCAATCATGGTTGTGAATCTATGAATCAATCATCTAATGAAATCATTTAATAAGCCGAGAATTGAGCTTCCAACTTCGACATTTTCCTCCATTTTTGTTAACCTTTTTTGTTTGTTTGGCGTCCTAAACGTCGTAACTACAGCTTATTCAAGCTGTAGTTACTACGTTTAAGATGCCATCCAACAATTTTACTTTTTTGTAACATGCTACTGGACATATCATTTTTAAAATAACAACATTAAAAATCGAAGCAGAACTTCTTGTTGGAGTTAATGGGCGAGGCCTAGGAAGTAAATGGGCAGGGCCAGAGATCGGTCAATTACAAAGCAATTTCTTTTTTCCCATTTGCCATTGTTTTGATAACTATCTTTCAGTTTGAAGCCAGTTTGAAATACTATCATCCACTGCTTTGAGTTTGACTAGTCTTAAATTTTGTTGTCAGGTAATGGGGTAAGACACCTTTAATCCTTGTAAAATTACAGGAAAAAGATAAGTAGGTAGGGAAGGTTTTGATTACCTGATTGAATGGGGTTCGACACCACTTTTAACAGTATTTCAGTCATGGTATTGCTCAGTCCAGTACTACCACTACATCCAGCTACTCATCCCTCTTAGGTGAGAGACAAATGTCGGAAAGGATATTCACTGTGGCCAGAGACAAATGTCGGAGAGGATATTCACTGTGGCCAGAGACAAATGTCGGAGAGGATATTCACTTTTGAAGGGAATCAAACCCGGTACCGTTTGACTAGGGGTCATGCCCTACCATTGCTATACGGCCAAGGCATATGGTTTGGGACAAACAGATTGAATGACATAGGCAAAGACAGATGGACTGATAGGCAGTAAAACAATAAAATTTGATGCCAAGGTAAATTGCAGAAATATGGTAGATTCATCTAGAAAAGATTTAAGATACATTTTACCCTCAATGAGGAAGTTAAAATAATATTGTTCACTGTATACATTGGGTTTTTTCCCCCACGCCCCACCCCCAAAACCTGTTTTCAAAGCTCAACCAAAACTAGAGTTTAAAAACGAATTGCTTGTCACCAGTAATTACCTGTTTTTTAAAAGATTTATTCCTGCAAATTGTTGTCCATTTGAACCAGATACAAATGTTTACCAAAAGAAAAAAATACAATTGCTCAATGTATGGGAAAAGAAAAATGGGTTTTTAAGATTTCACGTCAGATCTCATATAAAGTTTGGATATGCTCCAGGAAAAACACACAATGGTATCAAAAATAGAACCAACATCATTTCTCAAGTTATTCCTTAACCGTTGTCATACTTATCCAGGAATATTCCTGACAATAGTTTTGGCAGGTGTATAAACTAAGATCAGCCTGCACAGACCTGCAGTCGGATCTTAGCCTACACTACCTACTTGTCCTTGTTGTGTTGAGAAAAATAATTGCACACAACATTCATCTATATATATATATCAACATTTTGATATATAGTGAAAAGAGGATAAATATTCAGCAGAACAAGGGTTAATTATTTCCTTACTTGAAGATCTTGAATAACCTCAGCATCAGCAAGTCTTTGAAATGTGACCTTCATATTTACAGTATTGAACCTGTATACTTTGAATGAATACTTTGAGAGACAGAATTCTACCTTCATATACAGTGTTGATTAATTGGATGGGATTTAACGCCACTTTTAACAGTGTTTAAGTCATATCGTTGCAGCTGGAGCACTTAACCGTGGATTCCAGCCACCACAATGTGACTGAAATACTGTTAAAAGTGGCATTAAACCCCATTCAAACAAACAAATTGACAAAGCTCAAATGCAATATTTTAGATTTGGTTTGTAAACCTTTGATAGATTTATATTGCAATGTAAACAGTTATCTCAATAAATCAGGAAATTTAAATGAATTTGTCACACTGTTATGTAAATGAGACAACTTTATTACACCAAAACGGTAGCTATGACTCAAACAGGGCTGTTCTCACTATTTCTTCATCTCAACCCTTTTCATGCTGAACCCAGAATATTCCGGTTTTGACATAATGTGCAGTCTGATCTTGGTCTACACCTCCTGCTTGTACTTTTCCTGCTGGAGTTGTTTATGAAGTTGATTTCTTAAAAAATATTGATTTTTTAATAACAATTTCTATCAGTGCTTTCAGCCCTTTGATTTGACAGCAATTCAGTAAGGTAATTTATACAGCATGACAAGGGTTAAAATCAAAGGGCTGAAAGCACTGGTAGTACTTGTTGTTCAGTTGTCAATACATCTTTTGAAAATTCTTTTCATAAACAACCTTAGCTTCAAAACGACAGACAGGGGGTGTAAACTAAGATGAGACTGCACTATATCTCCTGTTAAAACAGGAATATTCTGAGTTCAGCATGACAAGGATTAATTTTGCATAGCCTGGAATATTCCTGTTTTGGCAGGAGGTGTAGACAAAGATCAGCCTGCACATATGTGCAGTCTGTTTTTAGTCCACACCTTCTGCTTTTCAATTAAGAGTCGGAGTTGTTTATTAGATATATTTTCGATACAACTATTAACCCGCAATAAATGCATCCAGTACTGCCAACCCTTTGATTTCAATACGGTTCTGTAGAGGATTTTATTCAGCATGACAAGGGCCAAGTACATGTCATACCTCACAGTTGTGAAAATGAGAGACTATACATGTATAAGAGCATAAGGTATGTATTGATAGTCTGTCAATCAAACAGTAATGCTTATGAATAATTAATACAGAATAGATAATTAATCCTACTCTTGCAAGACTAACTGTCTTGTTCCCATTAGAAGTTGATCAACTTTACATAATAAAGAGGATAGGGTTTGCGTTATCCATCATTACACAACAAAATTTAAAACTGGTACAAATTCATAGAAATCCAAATGATAACTCCAAGTAAATGCAATCTTACCCCTTGTCATGCTGTATAAATGCTTTACCTTATTGCTGTAAAATCAAAGGGCTGAAAGTACTGATAGAACTTGTTGTTCAAAAATCAATATTTCTTTTTAAAATCAATTTCATAAACAACTCTTGGAGGAAAAGAACAAGCAGGAGATGTAGACCAAGATCCGACTGCACTTATGTGCAGGCTGATCTTGGTCTACACATCCTGCCCAAATTGGAATATGACAAGGGTTAAAAATGTTGGTCTTTCAGGATAGAAAGCATCATGGGTATGAAGGAATTACTTGTAACAAGAAATTTTCTCACTTTCAACAATGTTTTTCAAAGCTTTTTTGCCTGAGGGGCATAAAAGTCCAGAATTTTATAGGAATGGATTAAACAACACTTTGAATAGATATTCAGTGATGAAAAAAAATATCTGGGTATAGTATTTCCTCTGAATAACTTTTAGAAAGACACAAAGAAAACAAGAGGCCCTCATTGACCTGAGAAGCTCTCCTGGCTCTCGTAAAATACAGTTTCATCCCTATGACAATAGCCCTGCTTTTGCCAGTGACATCATTTATCCTTACAGCTGCTTGTCATAATCTAAGAAAGTCATTCAGGGACAAGTTGCCATATATCTGACCTTGAAGAAACTGCTTGCACAATATTTTCTACCCAGAAAGTTCGAGTAAATCTAAAATTTTGTAAACTTTGATTTGTTGTCTGCAACTCCTTTCAATTTGTACCAGTCTATAATTTTGTTGTCTGGTAATGGGTTATACTAGAATTGTTGCAAGTCAGACACATAGCCCCCACCAGAACAGAAACGGTTTTCAACCAAAGTTTAATTTTGATCATGGCCTTTGACCTATGTGAATCAAAAACGATATGGCACTTCCTTGGGTCATTGGCAACAATTGTATGAAGTTAAAAGGTTGTAGGTCAATTGGTTCTTCAGTTAGAGCAAGAAAAAAGTTCATTTGTGACCTTGACCTTTGACCTTTATGACCCAAAAATAATAGGGCACTTCATTGACTCTTAGGCAATAAATGAATGAAGTTTCATGGTTGTAGATCAATTGGTTCTTGAGTTAGAGCAAAGAAATGAAAAAGTCTACAGACCGACTGATGGACAGACAGACAGACAGACATGGTGAAACCAATAATGAATATACCCCCTCTACTTTGTATAGATATAATTATAATATAGAGGGCTATGATTTCTAGCCAATTAGTGTCTTTCAGTGAATGATTATATTGCATGTTCTCAGTTCAAAGAATTTAAATTTTTCTATGCAGATACAATTCAGACTATATCATTGGATACAGAATGGCAATTAATCTATACTAAAGTCTTGTTCATACTAAATAAAATCCTTATCTAAATTTGCATTAAAATCAAAGGCTTGAAAGCAGTGGGAGCATTAGCTAAGGGTCAAAATTTATTTTGAAAATTTGTATTATTAACAACTCTGCATTGAAGGAAACAGGTGATGTAGACTAAGATCAAACTGCACTTTTGAGCAGTCTAATCTTAGTCTATACATACTACCAAAACAGGATGTTCTGGGTTCAGCTTGACAAGGTTTTATATTATATTCTTATTTTAATGAAAATTCATTATCACATCCAATTCACTTCTCCATCATACAATCATTCTATTCACTGGACCAAGGTAAGTAAACAATTTATATAAAATGAAAATCCACATTTAGGTATTATTATAAAAGATTTAAGTTTCATCTATAAAGATTCAAGTGTTTTGATTGGATGATATTTTTCTCATGCATAAATGAACAAAATTTTGAGCACTCAGCACAAAGTAGATCCACAAATTTCTACTAGTTACTAGTTTGCTTGATGGCCATAAATTATAAGTGAATCCTTTTTTTTCTTTAGGTATGAATCTTAAATCTTAACCCTTGTCAGGCTGAACCCGGAATATTCCGGTTTTGGCAGGAGGTGTAGACTAAGATCAGACTGCACTTATGTGCAGGCTGATCTTTGTCTATACCTCCTGCTTGTACTTTTCCTGTTAGAGTTGTTTATGAAGTTGATTTCTAAAAACAAATATTGATTTTCGAACAACAAGTTCTATCAGTGCTTTCAGCCCTTTGATTTTATAGCAATTCAGTGAGGGAATTTATACAGCATGACAAGGGTTAATCTCTTTAATGTATTTTGTTACAAGCAGTTTCTACATATTAAACATAGTTTTCTACGAAGAAAGGCAGAGATATTTGAAATGGACGTCTGAGTCATTGATTTTGGAACTAAGTCTAAACTTTTGTTGCCTAGTAATGAGTTAACCAATTCCCACACAATCCTCCCTTTTCATGCCCTAATTAAAGTATCTTTGGAAAAAACTATGCAGAAACAAAGAAATTGCTTGTTACAAGTGATTTCTTCATTATCTACAATGTTTTCTACCCCATGAGACAAAGATTTTGAAAATTACATCAACCTAAAATTGGGTAGGTTAACCAGTCTATATCCAAATAAGAGCACTGGAGGCGGATGCTAAGCATGGCCACAAGACCTGGACAGTAAAAGATCCAATTTGTTTAAAAGGGTAATAATTTTTACAAAAATACATTTGCAGTTACCTCCCTTTATAGTTTGGATTGCTCTTTTGATAGTAGATTTTCATGCAAAGTTTCAACAAGCAATCTGAAATATTGTAAGTCAATACAAAGTCCCATGAAATTTTCTTTTCTACTAATCTGTCTAAGCCCAGGGATAATTCTGGCTGAGAATATCATGCGCAAAAATATCTCATTTAGCCAAATCTATTGAGAAATTAAGTATTTTTTGGTGAGAAATTTTACCAAATCTTTCACTAAATTACATTTTGCTTTAAGATTTTTCTCTCATTAAGCCGGTTTAAATGAGATTTCTGGTAGAAAAATGAGAAAATCTCTCAATATCTCACCACAAAATGACCCTTGTAAGCCCAACATCTGTATTTTAGCCAAAACCCTAATAACTTAAAATTAATCTGTAACTCATGGTAGAAGATGGTGTCTTGATTTGAGGGAATGGGGTCAGTGCCTCTTAAAGGTTGAAGAAAAGTCCAAAAATGGGGAAAATTGCTTTTCATATTTAATCTAATGCCACTCAATGACTCTTTTTGACACCAATCAAGAAAAACAATTAAGAACACCTTGTGGAAAATGATTGATTGATTGAAAGGGATTTTAATGCTTCTCTTAACAATATTTTAGTCATATTGTGGGGGCTGGAGCACCTAACAATGGATTCCTGGTATTTCTCACACCAGTACTACCACTACATCCTTTCCTAGTCTCCAGCTGCTATCCCACATAGGTTTATGATTATCCATCCATTGCTGAGTGACGTCGGAAAGAATATGTGCTGCAGCCGGGGATCGAACACATGACATTCCATGATTGAAGATTTGGAGTCTGACTGCACTATGCCGACAACAAGCAATTTCTTCACTTTCCACAATGTTTTCTATGAAGAAATTCTTAAATATCTATAGTTTCATAAACTTTGGGTTGCAGTCTGCAACTCCTTTCAATTTGAATCAGTCTAAATTTTTGTTGTCTGCTAATGGGTTAAGGACATTTGCTTGTGTTTAAATTGAAAAAATAAAACAAAAGATCAGACAATACATTTCTTTCAATAAATTTACTTTTTCAATTTGTCGAGTTTTACAAAGAGTATCTTGATACCGGGTACTTCGGAAAATTTAGCCTAAGAGGGGAAAATTTATATTCCAGGAAGGGAGAGCGAGCCCGTTATTATGTTTATTTTGGTCAGCAAAACCCTGAAAGAATCACATACCAAAATTCAGCTCAATATCAAGAAGAATTTGGAAAAAGTGTTTAGAAAACTGAGATTTGAATTTTTTTAAAGTCTATTACATGCCTATTTTTTTCAAAAGCAGTGGAGTAGATCACAACACTAAATAATCCATTCCAACACAATTCTGATTTTATAGCCCCCTTAGAAAAAAATATTTAGAAAAACATTGTTACAAGCAATTTCTTTATTATCCACACATTTTTCTTCACCAAAACAAAAAGAATTTTACAATTTAATCACCTAAAAATTGCTGTCTGAAACTTCTTTGAATTTGGACAATTCTAAAGATTTGTTGTGTGTAAATGGGTTGATTGAGAGATGGTTTCTTTTTAAATGATGGGTCACGTTTTTGTTGTTAAATAGAGCATTGAATATTTGGGAACAAAGAGCAGTTTAAAAGAAATATTAGATGAAAATTACTTGACAATCACCATCTCCCTAAATTCTTCACTTAACCCACTAAATGATACTTTTAGATGCTCCCCCCCCCCATCCCATCCCCCCCCCCCCTAGGGAAAAAAATCTTAGGAAAACATTGAAGATAATGAAGAAATCCCTTGTTACAAGCAATTTTCTACCTCAAAATTCAAAGATTTTTAAAAAAACATAAATTTAAGATTGTCTGCAACTCCTTTCAATTTTGACCAGTCTAACATTTTTAAATTCTGGGAATGGGTTAAACAGTCTAGTATCTCATTGTTCGTAAAAAAGAAAAGAATAGTCTGTGTCTTAGTTTACTCCAAGGAATGCTTAGCCTATTCCCACACCATCTTGCTTTTTTTTTGGCTTCTGAAGAAAAGCGATTTGATTAACATAGTGGAAATTGAGGAAATAGCTTGTTGCAAGAAATTTTGCATTACCAACACTTTTTTTCCACTCCAAAAGACATTTAAAAAAAACCCACAAAAATGGTTGCCAACTTTAAATTGGACCTGTTTAACCCATTCCCATACAATGAAGCCTTCTGACGCACCTCAAGAAAACAATTAAGAAAAACCTGTGTAAAATGAAGAAACGTTTTCTAACCAGAAAGTTGAAAAATGTTTTCACAAACTTGGTTTGCTCTGAGGAAAGCCTATTCCCACACCATCTTGCTTTTTTTAGGCCCCTAAAGAAAAGGGATTTGATTAACATTGTGAAAAATGAGCAATTTCTGCATTACCCATACTTTTTCCACTCCAAAAGACAAGGAATTTTAAAATTTCATACACAAAAATGATTTTTTAACTTTGAAATTGGACCTGTCTAAATTTTTTTTGTCTGCTTGCTAAGAGAAATTACCTGAGCTAAAAATCGATGCCTCAAACAGAGAAGAACAAAAATGTCATTCTTAGTTTCAGGACATGTAGAATTCAAAAGGCTATAATCATCCAAGTTCATTAGCATTTTTGACAGAATTTATTACATCAATTATGAAGGATGTGTGTTTCTTCAGAGCTACTGTTACAGGAATAAATTTCCATTTAACCCTTTCCAGTTCAATCCAAGCTTTTTATGACCTGGTGAAATTACAATTGAGAAAATTGTAGAAAAAGAAGAAATTGCTAGTAACAAGCAAGTTCTTTTTTTTTTACAATATTTCCTTCAAATTAAATCCACTATAAATTTTCGTCTGCAAAACCTTTGAATTTGGATGGGTCTAAAATTTTGAAAACAGGAAAGGGTTGAAAATATAAAATTTCATTATTTCTTCATATAACACTTTGTTGTTAAAACTTCTTGTCAAGACAACAAATCGTGGCTGTCAATCAAAAAATCCATCGACCAATCAAATCATTCATACAGAATGACATTTCGTCAAAAATAATCTGCCATAAACCATTATGCCAAAACCTCCATAATTATCATCAAACGACAATCACCGACAGTTTGTTTTTTTCGCCAGAAATAATATTGTGGGATGAAAAATTTGTTGAACTTGGTCAAAAATTTGTCGAAAGAAGTCTTCTCTATAAATTTATTTCAATATTACAATAAGATCAAAAGGGCAGATTTTCTGTAGAAAATTTGTAAATATTCAGCACAACTGCCTGAATAATAATTCGGCGATGTGTTTTTATCGAAATGTCATGCACCACCATTGAACTTTCAACTCAGACATTATTGGTGGTTTCACTTAAGGTTGCATGTAACTGATCACTAGTTTTTCAAAATAGGCTTAATTAACTCAATACCAGACAACAAAATTTTAGACTAGTCTAAATTAAAAGATGCTGCAGATGACAACTTAAAATTAATGAAATTTTAGATTTTTTTCAACTTTCTGGGCAGAAAAACATTGTGTAAATGAAGAAATTGCTTGTTACAAGCAATTTCTTCATTTTACATAATGTTTTCCCAATTGTTTTTCTTGAGGGGCGTCAAAAGGCGTCATTGTGTGGGAATGGGTCAATAGATGACAAATTTTAGACTGGTCCAAATTCAAAGAAGTTTCAGACAACAGTTAAAGTTGACTGGATTTCAAGAATAAACTTTGGAATGTCGTTTGCAACTTCTTTCAATTTGGACCAGTCTAAAATTTTGTCGTCTAGTAATGGGTTAATGGGTTAAAGTAATACCATACCTTTATTGTACTTAAAATACTTCCAACACGATATTTTTCTTCACCACTTAATGCATCAAGTTCAGTTAGCTTTTCTATTACAGTGTTATCACAATGCCTTAAAGAATTTATTGTTGAAAATTTCAGTGACTATAATACTGTGACAAGTGAAGTGATTGATGCATCGAGTAATATGAAAGTTTAAACCATGACATAATTGCTAGCTTCATCATCATTTTTAATTGACGGCTTGTCAATAATTCACAATTTCTGACAGTTTCCCTCAAATATATCTCTTTAAAACTTTCATACACTGTGATAATCTCTAAACATTGTCTCTGCTTCCTTCTCTAATCATAACCCCTAATTTTGTTTCCAAATATGCAACAAGCAATTTCTTCATCATCCACCTTTTTTCTAACCTCAAATGACACATATCAACTTTAAATTGTCATCTGTAATTTATTTGATTTTGGTCCAATCTAACAAGTTATCATCTGGTAATGGGTAAAAATGGCAAATCCTAAAAACAATTAGCTGAAGAAGAGATCTGATCCAGAATAGGTCAATTAGGTCAATTATTTAACCCATTCCCGCATGACAAAATATCAGGCTAGTCTAAATTGAAAGAGGTTAAACAACATAACAAAATTTGTTTAAATTGAATTTAAATTGAAAATTAAGGGCCATGCCTGGTAGAAATCATTGTGAGAAAAGAAAAATTGCTTTTTCCAAGCAATTTCTTCTTTTCTCACAATGTTTTCCATAGCTTTAATTCTTCAGTGTGTAAAAATATAGTATTTTAAGGTAAAGGGGTTAAACAGGAAGTATATGTGAAATACTGGCATATCTATAACATCATTAAATTTATTTTTGGATTTTTGGTTGTATAAGTTGAGCTTGACCTTGGGACACGACCATAACTTTGCCATAAGTAGATTGATTCTTCGAATGGGGTTTCATACTGCTGTGGCTAGAGCAACTTACCTTGGATTCCTGGTATTTCTCACACCAGTATAACCGCAAAATCCTCTCAAAACCTCTAGATGCTCATCAAACTTAGGTTTACAATTATCTACCCATTGGTAGGAGACAAAAATGATATTCGCGATGGCTGGGGATCAAACCCAGGACCAAATGATTAGGATGAGTCCCCTGAAATTCCACTGCGCTGTAGCCACAACAATTGTCAATAGCAGAATTTGATTTGATGTAAGATACCTTCCTACCAAGTTAGGCCATTGTAACAGGCTTGAATTTTTTCAAATGCAAACCCTTGTCATGCTGAACCCCAAGATCAGCCTACACATTATGTACAGCCTGATCTGATTCAGCACAACATGTCTATCCCCTGTGGGCCTTTCCTGTAGGATCCCAGTTTTTACATTCCTGTGTTATTATCCTTGAGAAAACATCATGGACAAAAGAAGAAATTGCACACCTGTCTTTTTCAAATAATATCAACCCATGTCATGCTAAAACGGGAGTATTCTGGTTTTGACAGAAGGCATTGACAAAGGTCAGTCTACACATAAGTGCAGTCTGATCTTAGTCTACACCTCCTGTTTGTACTTTTCCGGCAAGAGGTATTTATGAAATTATTTTTCAAAGAAATACTGATCGTCGAACAACAAGTACTTCCAGTGCTTTCCGCACTTTGATTTTAATGCAATTTTGAAAAAAGTTTAAATACAGAATGATAATGTTTAACCATGCAATCTTACCTCTTGACACACTTTAGAAAATTAGCTATGGAAAACTTTGTGAGAAAAAAAGAGATTGCTCAAAGCAGGTAATATACTTTTTTCTCATGAGACAGGACACGGGTGATATCTTGGTGAAGAATATTGTGTCTTTGTTTGTTACAATGGGTCAAACTCTGCCAAACAATACCAATCTATAAACAGAGTGTATGAAATTGTTTACTTATCAATAAAAAACAACTTTCTAAACCTTTCACTTTCTCACATAATATCCCTCCCTTTGCCTCCAGGACATGAAATTTTATAACATATAATTTGACTAATCATTTTAAATGACGTAGGCACTTTATTTCTACCTTCACCCGTTCCCACACAAGTCTGCTTTTTGACCCCCCCTGAAGAAAAAAGATTTGGAATAAAATTTGTGGAAAATAAACAAAATGCTTGCCACAAGCAATTTCATCATCTGCCACAATGTTTTCTATCAAAAATTACAAATATTTTTTTTAAATTTCACCATATTAAAATTGTTGTCTAAAACTTCTTTCAATTCGGACCAGTTGTGTTGCCTTGCAATGGGTTAACCCTTTCCTGTTTTACAAAAGTTTTAGACCTGTCCAAATTTAAAGGTCTTGCAGACAAAGTAGAATTAATTTGAAAAAATAACCTTACAGTAGGGTAGAAGATATTGTGGAATAACAAGAAATTGCTTTTTACAAGCTATTTCTTTTTTCTCTACAATGTTTTCTCAATTATAAAATCTCAGGGACATGAAAACCAGGGATTGAACAGGAAAGGGTTGAAGCATGAGTCACATTACTTAACCCTTGCCCTTCTGAATTTTTTATCCTTTCTCCACAAAATCTTAAGGTTTTTTTTTGTTAAATTTAGATGCATTTTGTGTTTCCTCAACACTAAGAGAATAAGCAGGTAGTGTAGACTAAGATCAGACTGCACATTTATGCAGACTGATCCTTGTCTATATACCTGTCAAAGCTATTGTAAAACAGGAATATTCCAAGATCAGCATAACAAGGTCTTAATTGAGCAACTAATTGATTATTTCTTTGAATACCCCTTAAAAGAAAATATTCAAACTTGGTATTATGATTTCTCATTTTCTCTAAATGTTTTTACTTAAACGGTGCTTGAATATTCAGATACACACACCATATTTTTATCTAATCAAAGTTCTTTGTAGGAATTTAATTATTATAATAAAGGGTCACTGAATGATAATTCAGTTGGAATTCTACAAGTAAGTGTCCGAGAAGATTTTTTAGAGACAAAGTTTAACCAATTCCGACTCAGTGACGCTTTAAGACACCCCCAAAGGTAAAAAGCTTTGGAAAACATTGTGGAAAATGAAGAATTGCTTGTGACAAGCAATTTCTTTATTTTACACAAAGTTTTCTACCCAGAAAGTTGAAAAATCCAAAATATCATACACTTTAACCCATTCCAACTCAATCCCTCCTTTTCCTGCCCCTCAAGAAAAAAACTTTGGAAAACATTGTGGATAATGAAGAAATTGCTTGTATCAGCAATTTATTCATTATCTGCAATGTTTTCTATCCAAAAAGACAAAAAAATTCAAAATTCCATCAACTTGAAATTGTCGTCTGCAGCTTCTTTCAATTTGGACCAGTCTAAAATTTTGCTGTGTTGGAATGAGTTAAATCATCGTCTGCAACTTATTCCAATTTGGGTCAGTCTAAAATTTAGCCGCCTGGTAATGGGTTAAAGACACTCTCACTGACCCTCACAATTCCAATGATGATATAGCACCAATGACCTTGGCATGTGAAGATAAATACTTAACCCATTACTAGACAGCAATATTTCAAACTGGTCCAAATTGCAAGGAGTTGCAGACAACAATTTAAAATATATTGAAATTTTAGATTTTTTCTTCTTTATTCTGGGTAGAAAATATTGTGACTTCTGCATTTTACACAATGTTTTCCCGATTTTTTTTCTTCGGGGGCATCGAAGAGTGTCACTGTGTGGGAATGGATAAAGAGACAGCATTTTTCCCCACAGCTAATTGTAATATTTGAATGTAGAGAATGTTGTAAGAGTAGAGGAAAGCTGGATTAAGAAGCACAATGACCTTTTGTCCAGTGGACAATGTACCCAAGTTTTGATGATCAAAAAAATTACCTCAACACAACACACAACAGGTTATTGACCGTCACCAGTAGTGCAATAATCAAACAAGTTACCAATAACGGCTGTCAATCAAAAAATCAAATCGAATCAATCATTTAGACCAAAGTGAGCCCAAACATTGGCTGACTTTTTCCAAGCTTTAGTTTACCCTTGTCATGCCAAACCTGGAATATTCCTGTATCGAATGGTGGTATAGACAAAGATCAGCCTGCACATAAGTGCAGTCTGATCTTAGTCTACACCTCCTGTCTATCCATTTTATACAATATTTGTTTATGGAATTAATTTTCAAAAGAAGTATTGATGATCAAACAACATACTATCAGTGCTTTCAGCCCTTTGATTTCAATGTAATTCTGAAAAATATATATTCAACATGACAAGGGTTAAGATGTTTAGGTTGCCAACCAACAATTTTACCTTTATGTTGAATATTATTAGCCATAAATTATGCAGAACAATGCAGTTTAATAACGTAATGGTAATTTCTGTCAAAGTTAGCCAAGTCATCCAAGTCCCATTGGGGGGGGGGGGGGGGGCTGTCGGGCAGCAATCTGTTGATTTCACATGTGCTTGAAGCCAGAATTCCACAGCCCTAAAGAAAATTTTAGTTAGTCCATCTAAAGAATGCATTGTGCAGACTCGAGTCAGATGCACAGGCTGATCCAAGTCTTAACTTGGTGACCATTCACAGTGTAAAAGTCTGCGTATGAAAACAAACATTCACAGGCTGAGTTTTTGCACAATAGTCTCCGAATATCATAAATATCTCCTGTTTTCTAAGACCATGGTGACACTGTCCCATTGGTTCCAAAGCCCTGGTATTTTACTAGACATTTGATGTGATCCAGTGATGGATCAATTATGTAAAATATCCCCATTTTTTTTAGATCATGGGGACATTAGCTTAGTAGATCACTTGCATTCATTAAAATGTCTGTTTACTAAGTACTTAAAAGTACTGTAAGCTAGCTAAGCATTGTTTTGTCCAGTAATCTTCTTTGTCATGATAAAGAACTGCGAATAAAGCAACCAATTCCTCCTTTTTATGCCCCTCAGGAAAATAGTTGTTGAAAACCATGTTGAAAATGAAGAAATTGCTTGTCACAAGCAATTTCTTCATTTTCCACAATGTTTTCTACTGAAAGAGATATATATTTTAGAATTTTCAACAATTTGAAATTGTCATCTGCAACTTCTTTGAAGACTCTGATCAGTGTCATTTTTAACACGATGTACTCAAGTGAGCTAAAATAAAAATTAGAGTTGAACTCAAATGCAGAGATTGCAATATTCCTGAAATACATAAGAACTACTTTTTATGGTCTAGGCATTTAACAGATTTATTGGTTAAAGGTAGGTATTGATGTTTTTTTCATGTCACAGATTTTAATTATTTTTATTTCCTCTCATAAACTATTTGAATACAATACGCCGCAAAATAGTTTTGCAAAAATCTGAGGTCGCTTATCAGAAAAAACGCAGGGTATTTCCCTAACAGCCTACGTAGGCTATGAATCTATTTTTAGATTATCCGAGACAGTTGCAAAGATTATAGGGCATTCACATGGCGCGAATAATCGTTGGGACCTATGATTTAAGATGTTGGCTGTTTCGCTAGTAAATTTGTTATCTTTATTTGACTTTGGGTCATATGCAAATGAGGTCATTCGATGTCGACAGCCGAATTCCGTGATATCTAAAAATAAACTGGAATTCCGCTGAACCTTTCCGAAATAACCACAAAAAGCCACTTTAGGTCTATTAGATTACCACCAAGACAATACCTGGCCTAACTTAAAGTATTAAATGTTCGTTTGAGTGTATTTTTCGGCACTTGGTAATTTTTTCTTATCTAGGTTTCAGAAACATTGATACCTCCCTTTAAGCCTCTAGTGGCAGTTTGCACTTGTTGAACTTTGAGACGACCTCAAAATTTTGTCTGTTAACATAAGCTGTCAAAGCTGATGCTTTGCTAGCTAAAATGAAGAATGAAAGAAACTTGTGATAAACCTTCCCTGGCAACATTTGACTTCATTCTAAGTATTGGGTGACATACAATTCATAACTGACAATGCTCTGACATTTCTTTTGGCCATGGGAATGTTTTATTTGTTTCAAGCATGTTTCAAAGGCTTTCTTTTATAAAAATTATGCCTTCTGTGCTGAAATAATTACTTCAGTGCTTTTTTACTCTAGTAGCATCATGTAATTTGGATTGTCAACATAAGCAAAGACCTTCTAAGTGCCCAATACAAAATTTTAGAATGGTAAAAAATGAAAAGGGTTGCAGATGGAATTTATAAAATCGTTTGTCTTTTAAGGTAAAAAACATAGTGGATAATGAAACAACTGCTTGTTCCCATTCTCAGACAACAAAAGTTGAGACTAGTCCAAACAGTAAGAACTTGCAGATGACAATTTTTAATTAATGGAATTTCAAAAATTTAATTTTTGGGATAGAAAAAAATTGTGGATAGTGAAGAAATTGCTTGTAAAATGCAATTTCTTCATTTTCCACAATGTTTCTCAAAGTTTTTTTTCTTGGGGGCGTCAAAAAAGCTTCATTGTGTAGAAAATGGTTTAGGGCTTAGAATCATGTGAGAATGGGTTACATTTTCAGGTTTCAAAATAGTGACGATTAATCCTCTAATATCTGCACTTCTGATTGACAGATCAAAAAACAGTTTAATGTTTTTACCTTGACAACATGTCAAACATAGTTCGATGTCAAATAAGACAGGTGAGACATTTTCTGGTTTATGTATGAACATGTGTATGATATGTTAAGGTATTCCAACGAAAATGTATTACTTAGATTTACCTTAACCCATTACCAAACAGCAAAATTTTAGACTGGTCCAAATTCAAGTGAGTTGCAGACGACAATTTAAAATTGATGAAAGTTTAGATTTTTTCAACTTTTTCAGTAGAATATAGAGTTGTTTTTCAAACAAAATTTAAAGATGAACTTTAATCTACAATAAGTGTTTCCAGTGCTTTCAGCCCTTTGAAAAGGATTTAATTCAGCAGGACAAGGGTTATGACAGTTATGCTTCTCAGGATATGCAATATTTTTGCTTACATAAAATTTTCAAGACATGTAAGGCACATGTCAATATCACAACTACGGATAGACTAGTTCTCCTAATTTTTGCCAAAATTTTTGGTAACTTTAGCCCTTGTCATGCTGAACCCTGAAAAGTCCTGTTTTGACAGGAGGTATAGACAAAGATCAGCCTATACTTATATGCTGTCTGATCTTAGTCTTCATCACCTATTTGTCCCAATTAGGCTAAAGATGTTTATAGAATTTGATTTTCAAAATATTGAACCACAATCAAGCCATCCAATGCCTTCAGTCCTATGATTTTAATGCGGTTCTAGCAAAGCTATTAGTTCAGCATGACAAGGATTAAGACCTTTCCCGCAGAAGCACATAATATCACTGTAACAGGTACTGTGGAGATACTATTCATTGCAGTTACAAGGTAGAGACTCTTCATTTTTATAAGGTAGAGAATTTAACTTGGCTTATTAGGAACATGAAATTTGCAATACCAGTTGTCAAGTGCTAAATAAAAACATTTCATTATTATAAGGTAGGGAATTTAATTTGACTTATCAGGAACATGACGTTTTGCAATACCAGTTGTCAAGTGCTAAATAAAAACACTTCATTATTATAAGGTAGGGAATTTAATTTGACTTATCAGGAACACGAAGTTTTGCAATACCATTTGTCAAGTGCTCAAAAAACTCTTCATTTTTATGAGAAAGGGAATTTAACTTGACTTATCAGGAGCATGAAATGTGCAATACCAGTTGTCAATTGCTCAAAAAAACTCTTCATTATTATAAGGTAGGAAATTTAACTTGGCTTATCAGGAACATGAGATATTGCAATTCCAGTTGTCAAATAAAAACACTTCATTATTATAAGGTAGGGAATTTGACTTATCAGGAACATGAAATGTGCAAAACCAGTTGTCAAGTGCTCAAAAAAACTCTTCATTTTCATAAGGAAGGGAATTTAATTTGGCTTATCAGGAACATGAACTTTTGCAATACCAGTTTTAAAGTGCTAAAAAAAACTCTTCATTTTTATAAGGTAGGGAATTTAACTTGACTTATCAATAAACACAAGCCCCCTTTTACATTATCCAATGCTATTTGATGGATCACTGGCCCCGCCCACTGACCTGTGACAGGAAGTTCAACTTTGATATTAACCCTTATCATGCTAAATTAAAAATCCCCAAATTAATTACACTGAAATCAAAGGACTGAAAGCACTGGAAGAACCAGTTACTGTTCCATTTTTTATATATTTTTTTTTAAAATTGCTCTTAGAAACATCTCTGGCTTTCTTAGGGACAAGCAGGTGGTCTAGACTAAGATCAGACTGCACATATGTGCAGGCTGATCATTGTCTAAGCTACCTGCCGAAGCAGGAATATTCCGAAATCAGCATGACAAGTGTTAAAGATTACTATCTTTCAAAATTTATGGTCAGTTTCAATGTAACAAAAAACTGAATGGTTGGTAATGTACCTAAACATTGTAACTACAGCTGAATAAGTTATGACATTTCAGTCGTCAAACAAATAGAAAGAAACAAGAGGGCCAGAATGGCCCTAAAATCGCTCACCTGACTAATGTAAGATGATTCAAAATTGAAATTGGCCCAATGGTTACTGAGGAGAAGATGTTTAAAGATTTCAAAGTCAAAAACTGCCCTACCCTTCCAAGCCGTTATTTGGGCATAAATCAAAATTCTAGAACAACTTTTGAAAAGGGTCACTCAAGGAACATTCATACCAAATTTGGTTGAAATTGGCCCAATAGTTACTGAGGAGAAGATGTTTAAAGATTTCAAAGTCAAAAAAGTGCCTGACCCTGCCACGCCCATATTTGGGCATAAATCAAAATTCCAGGAACAACTTTTGAAAAGGGTCACCAAAGGAACATTCATGCAAAGTTTGGTTGAAATTGACCCAACTGTTACTGAGGAGAAGATGTTTAAAGATTTCAAAGTTAAAAAAACTGCCACGCCCATATTTGGGCATAAATCAAAATTCTGCAAACAACTTTTGAAAAGGGTCACCCAAGGAACATTCATACCAAATTTGGTTGTAATTGGCCCAATAGTTACTGAGGAGAAGATGTTTAAAGATTTCAAAGTCAAAAACTGCCACGCCCATATTTGGGCGTGAAACGAAATTCTGCCGAACAACTTTTGAAAAGGGTCACCCAAGGAACATTCATACCAAGTTTGGTTGAAATTGGCCCAATTGTTCCTAAGGTGTAGATGTTTAAAGATTTCAAAGTCAAAAACTGCCACGCCCGGCCACGCCCATATTTGGGCATAAATCAAAATTCTGCGAACAACTTTAAAAGGGTCACCAAAGGAACATTCATGCCAAGTTTGGATGAAATTGGCCCAATGGTTACTGAGGAGAAGATGTTTAAAGATTTCTAAGTCAAAAACTGCCACGCCCTGCCACGCCCATATTTGGGCATAAATCAAAATTCCATGAACAACTTTTGAAAAGGGTCACCCAAGGAACATTCATGCCAAGTTTGGATGAAATTGGCCCACTGGTTACTGAGGAGAAGATGTTTAAAGATTTCTAAGTCAAAAACTGCCACGCCCTGCCACGCCCATATTTGGGCGTAAATCAAAATTCCACGAACAACTTTTGAAAAGGGTCACCAAAGGAACATTCATGCCAAATTTGGTTGAAATTGGCCCAATGGTTACTGAGGAGAAGATGTTTAAAGATTCCTAAGTCAAAAACTACCACGCCCTGCCACGCCCATATTTGGGCATAAATCAAAATTCCACGAACAACTTTTGAAAAGGGTGACCCAAGAACATTCATACCAAATTTGGTTGAAATTGGCCCAATGGTTACTGAGGAGAAGATGTTTAAAGATTTCTAAGTTAAAAACTGCCACGCCCTGCCACGCCCATATTTGGGGGTCAATCAAAAATCCGCGAACAACTTTTGAGAAGGGTCACCCAAGGAACATTCCTACCAAGTTTGGTTGAATTCCGCCCAATGGTTACTGAGGAGAAGATGTTTAAAGAATTGTTGACGACTTCCGACGCACGACGCACGACGGACAAAAGGTGATACCAAAAGCTCACCTTGAGCACGTTGTGCTCAGGTGAGCTAAAAAAAACAAATGGCAGATTTCAAGTTTACTTACAGACTAAATAATTGCTTTGATCAAATTATTTTTTATTATTCTCTTTTTTTATTACAGTGTTGATCCCTCAATTTGGGGGAGTAGGCAGATCTGTTTAAACAAGCATCAATTAACCAGTTACCAGACAATAAAACTTTAGACCAGTCCAAAATCAAAGAAGTTGCAGACAACGACTTTAATTTGATGGAATTCTTAAAAATCTTAAAACATTGTGGATATTGTAACAAGCAATTTCTTGATTGTCCACAATATTTTCCAAAGCCTTTAACCCATTCCCACACAATGACGCTTTTGGACGCCCTTAAGAAAAAAGCTTTCAGAAAACATTGTGGACAATGAAGAAATTGCTTGTCACAAGCAATTTCTTCATTTACCACAATGTTTTCTATCCAAAAAGACGAAAAAAATTAAAAATCCCATCAACTTGAATTTTCATCTGCAGCTTCTTTCAAATTGGACAGGTCTAAAATTTTGTCATGAGGGAATGGGTTAAAAAGCATTTAAAAGCATCACTTTGTGGGAATGGGTAAAAGTAAATTCCTACAAGTTTTTATTATCACATCTTGTAACAGTTTGTGATGAAGAGATCAATACCACTGACTTACTTCGTTCACACCTCCATTTGGCTTTCTGTCATTCCATAACCAGATGACAAGATGTTAACCCTTTCCTGTACAAACCCGGGATTTTACGTCGCAGTGATTTTATACCTGAGAAATCATTGTGGAAAAAGGAGAAATTGCTTGCGACAAGCAATATCTCCTTTTTCCCACAATTTTTTCTATCACATAGGATAGTTTAATTTTAAATTGTATCCAATTTTGATTGTCATCTGCAACCTCTTTCAATTTGGACCAGTCTAAAATTTCGACAAAATGGGAAAGGGTTAAACTGGTCAAAGTTAGAAGAGGTTTCTAAACAATAATGCAAAGAATTTTCAATTTGAAAAGTAGAATTTTTGCAAAGCTGACTTTTATCCCCCAGTCAGCATTTTGTCACACAAGCAGCACAGTTGACTTCGCCCTTAACCCATTGCCACACGATAAAATTTTAGACTAGTCCAAATTCAAAGAATTTGCAGATGTCAATTTTAAGTGATGAAATCTTCAAATTCTTAGTCTTTTTGGGTAGAAAACATTGAGGATAACGAAGAAATTGCTTGTAATAAGCAATTTCTTCATTCTCCACAATGTTTTCCAAAGCTTTCATATTCAGAGGCGTTTAAAAGCGTCATTGAGTGGGAACGGGTTAAAGCCATTTGAGTTAGAGCAGGAAAACAATAGTATACAGATAGACAAATGGACAGATGGCAGACATACACATTAAGATTCATGATTATACCTCTTATACTTTCAGAGATATCTGATGGACAATATTCAAGTTTGATAAAGGGCAAATATATATAAGTTTCATGATCAGTTCAGAGATATGCTATGGACAAAATTGAAATCTGAAAAATATCGAAGGGCAACAACTAAAAAGTTAAGTATTGTAGAGTTATGGTTCTTGTGCACTGTGCTTCTCCTTGGTGAAATCTATCCACACATAAAGTTTCATGATCATACCTTTTATGCATTCAGAGATTTGCTATTGACAAAATTCAAGTCTGATAAACAACAAAGGGCAATAACACAAAATATAAGTACGGTAGAGTTATTGTTCTTATGCACTGTACTTCTCCTTGGTGAGATGTACTCACACATTAAGTATCATGATCATACATATCATACTTAGAGATATGCCCCAGACAATATTCAAGTCTGAAAAACAACAAAGGGCAGTAACTCAGAAAATAAGCATGTCTTGTGCACTACCCTCTGTAATCATGCAACAAATACAACTGCCAAGTCTCAAGTCAATCAGACATAAGGTTCAAGAGTTATGCTCCAGACAAAGAATTAGCAGCCGCCCACCTGTCTGGACACCGGTGATCCCATAATACATCCTTTCTTTTGACGGGCGTATGAAAACATAAAGATTACTTGGAAAGTACTCTTAATATAGTATCATTTCTAATTTTCTGACAATGTTTCTCTTCCAATTATCCAACTACCTTACTACATACCTATTGTACTTTCAGAGATTATGTCTCGGACAAAATTATAGTCAGAAAAGACAGAGGCAAAATCTCAGTAAATAAGAGCTGTAGAGTTTTGAATCTTATGTACTGCACTCATAATCATGCAATGAATACAACTGCCAAGTTTCAAGTAAATCAGACATAAGGGCCAGGACAAAGAAGTGGAAGCCACCCACCAAGAGGCCTTGGGTGATCTCATAATATGCCCCGTTTTTCAACGGGCATGTAAAAAGCAGAAAAAAAGTATTTTTAGAAAAGATGCCAATTGTAATTAATCAGAAGTTAGCACAAAACCATTTTAAGTGTGAATATATCTATAAGCACATCAAGTAGTTTTGCAGTACCTCCCAGAATTTTGAGTGTAATGAATCCAAAACAAATAAACAAATTATTATTCATTTATCATACACAGAATGTTGCTTACCTAATAAGATCCTCTTATTTTATATCCAACTATTGATGAAACTCTCTTGGTTCTTACAAGTATTATACCTTCTACCAAATAAAATGTATTTTTTCCAAATTTACTGAAAAAAGACAAACCAAGAGTATCACATTCTTTCAGTTATTCATATAATATCCCAAGATAGTTTTATAATCCGAAATTTAAAACCCCTGATACAAATAAATAAGGAATTTAAAGACCACAATAACATAACCTATTTTCACTATTCACTGTGCCCTTCTAGTTAGAGGATCACTGGTTTTAAAGGTAATATTAGACCATACCTTTACAAAAAGAGAAGTCAGTGAACCATTTATTGACTAAAAACACTTCCTTAATCCTTTACTGTGGATAAACGTAAACCTAAGCAGGATAGCAGCTGGAGGCTAGGAAAGGATATAATGGTAGTACTGGTGTGAGAAATACCAGGAGTCCATTGTTAGGTGCTCCAGCTACCGTAATATGACTGAAATACTGTTAAAAAATGGTGTTAAACCCCATTCAATGTATCAATAAATCCTTTACCAGACAATGATGCTTCCTAATGCCCTGAGAATTGCGATCATAGAAGACTGTGAGAAAAAAGGAAATTGCTTGGATCAAGCAGTTTACTCTTTCCTCATAGTTTTCTGCCCTGTTTAGCACTAATTTTCTAATTTTAGTGCAATTTGACATGCCGTCTGCAACTTCTTTCAGTTTGGACCAGCTCAAAATCTTGCTGTTTTGTTATGGTTTAATCCTACACTTTAAGATGAAAGATCAGTTTTTCGGATAAGATAGAATGATGCTGATCTAAATCTATTATTGTTGATTCTCTGAACCCTTTGTTCTATACTTCACTGGGTATAAATTGTCACTTGTTTACATACAAAAGCCTTTGGAATCATAACATGTTTTGTTTTGTTACAACAAATTAACATATTTTGGCCACTCATCAACTTTTCTTGCTTTTAAGCTATAAAACTATGTTACTTTGCCCTGTATTCTGTGATTGTTGTCGCTGATGGGTCTTCATCAAGTGACTCCATGATTATAGTCACCAGTCTATAGTATATTTTTCGAATTTCCATTAGATCAACAGAAAGTTAACTCATTCTTACACAATGATGATGCTTGACACCAACAAAAAGGCTTTGGAAAACACTGTGGAAAATGATGAAATTTGTTTTTTAATCAACTGAAAATAATCATATGCAACGTCTTTCAAAGTTCATCCTTATGCCCTAAAAATATTATTGCCAAGTTTCATGAAGATTGAGCCAAAATTGTGGCCTCTAATGTTAAAACAAAGAAATTAACATTATTGGTCCTTTTCCTGAGTTTTCCTATAGAACCTACCCATAATCAATAGGCTTTATCCGAATGACCTAACAATAATTCTGGCCAAGTTTCATGAAGATTGAGCCAAAATTGTGGCCTCTAATGTGTAAACAAAGAAATTAACATTAATGGTCCTTTTCCTGAGTTTTCCTATAGAACCTTCTCATAATCAATAGGCTTTATCCGAATGACCTAACAATAATTCTGGCCAAGTTTCATGAAGATTGAGATAAAATTGTGGCCTCTAGAGTGTAAAAAAAAGAAATTGTCATTAAGGCCCCTTTTCCTGTGTTTTCCAAAAATACCTTCCCATAATCAATAGGATTCATCCTTATGACCTAACAGTTATTCTGGCCAAGTTTCATGAAGATTGAGCCAAAATTGTGGCCTCGAGAGTGTAAACAAAGATATTTTCATAAAGGCCACTTTTCCTGTGTTTTCTGATAAAACCTTCCAATAATCAATAGGGTTCATTCTTATGACCTAACATTTATTCTGGCCAAGTTTCATGAAGATTGATCCAAAATTGTGGCCTCGAGATTGTAAAAAAAAGAAAATGTCATTAAGGCCCCTTTTCCTGTGTTTTCCAAAAGAACCTTCCCATAATCAATAGGATTCATCCTTATGACCTAACAGTTATTCTGAACAAGTTTCATGAAGATTGATCCAAAAATGTGGCCTCTAGAGTGTAAACAAAGACATTGTTATTAAGGCCCCTTTTCCGGGTGTTTTCTAACAGAACCTTCCCATTATCAATAGGGTTCATCTTTATGACCTTACAATTATTCTGGCCAAGTTTCTTGAAGATTGGGTCAAAACTGTGGTCTGTAGAGTGTAAACACTTGTTGACGCCGCACGAATCACGACAGAGGATAGTCTTTCAACAATCACAAAAGCTCACCATGAGCACTTCTTGGTCAGGTGATCTAAAAAGGTCAATAAATTTTGGGTCAGCACACAACCATAGAAAGTGTCAATAAAATAAGGGGTCATTGCATAAATATTAGAAAGGTCAATTAATCAAGGGGTCAACACAAAACTATAGAAAGTGTCAATAAAATAAGAGGCCAGTGCATAACTATCATAAAGGTCAATAAATAAGGGTCAGCACAAAACTAAAATGCCAATTCAATCAGGGTAGTGCTTAACTATTAAATAGGTCAATAAAAAAGGGGTCAGCACACAACTTTAGCAAGTGTCAATAAAATAATTTATCACCGCATAACTATCATAAAGGTCAATATATCAAGGGGTCAGCACAAAGCTATAGTAATACCTGAAAATAAATAAATGTGCTCTGATGAGCTAAATAAAGTTCGGAGAAATTTGGAAAAAAGGAAATCCAGCAGAATCCTCTTAATAGCAATCCTGATTAAATCAATTCACTGCTTTATTGCAACAGCCTTTATCCACAAACATTATATTAAAACATTAGATCTCCTTTCAATAGTAACTTCTGGTTAATTGCAACAAAAGTGTTGACAAATTCGTGTTGCGATTTACAGGATTCCACTGTACTAAGACACCATAGTTATTTTCTTCTACTTAACATAATATAATGCAATTCTACATTTTGAAACATCAAAGAAATATAGCTGCTGAAAACATTGTGGAAAAGGCAAGATTTTTTTAAAAATTCACATTTGTTGCCATGGCAAAAAGAGCTTAAAACGAAATTAAACTCTTTAAGCTATTTTTAAAGGGGACCACCTTAGGAAAATTTCTGACAAATTTGGTTCAAATTGGCCCAATGGTTTGGGAGGAGACGTTTAAAAATCATTCTTTATTTCTTTTAAAACCCTACAACCCTTGGGACCCAAGGACCATGGTTTTAGATATTTTGAAAGACGTCAATAAACCAATGTTTCATACAAAAAAGATTTTTAAAGATTATTTTAAAATTTCACTTTTGTTGCCAACCAGAGTTTTCAACAAATTTCAATTCTTTTAGCTACTTTTAAAGGGGACCACCTAAGGAACATTTCTGCCAAGTTTGGTTCAAAATGGCGCTGTGGTTTGGGAGATGTTGTTTGAAGAAATTATTGACAGACAACTGACAACGCACAAACCCCAGACAAAAGGTGATCACAATAGCTCACTTTGTGCTTGGGTGAGCTAAAGATTCACTGGATACCATAATGGCCATAAGCCACGACAATAAAAGCCATGTTTTCAACCAGTCATAATTAATAGGTGGAATCTGAAAAAGAGTCACCAGATTAATCATTCCATTGAAATTTGGTTGAAATCCATTCACTGCTTTCTGAGAAGATTTTTTAAAGGTTTCACCTTGTATGGAAAAAAGCCCCGCCCATTAAACTCATGTTTTTCATCTGATCAAAATTCTTTGAAGGAATCTGATAAAGGATTGCCCAATGATCATTTCCATGAAATTTGGTTTAATTCTGCTCAGTACTTGCTGTGGAGAAGATTTTTAAAGTAAAAAGTTTGCAGATGCACACATGGTCAAACGTATGACGGACACAACTCCATGATGCAAGTGGACCTAAAAAATTAACTTTCATACTCTAACTACAGTAACATCTCCAACAAGAGCCATGTCGGAAATGGCCATCTCCTGCCGTAAAAGCTTGATAGTAAACTGAGTTGTTACTCTTGTACACTGCAATTCTCCTCAATGAGATCTATCCACATAATTATGAAGTTTCAAATTGATAGCAATTATACTTTCAGAGATTTGCTCTGGACAAAATGTAAGTGTTTAAAACAACAAAGGGCAATAACTCAAAAATTATGCAAGCAAGAGATGTGGTTCTTGTAGACTGCACTTCTCCCCAATGCAATGTATCAACCTATTAAGTTTCAAGTTGATAGCAATTATACTTTCAGAGATATGCTCTGGACAAGTTTAGTGACGGAAGGACGGAACGACGTAAGGACGGAAGGACGGACAGAGACCATTACTATATCCTCTTTGCCAAAATGGCGAGGGATAATAAACAGTTCCCAGCCACACCCACTCAAAGGAGACAGAATCAAGCAAAACTATAGTCCCCCAACCAGTGACAGGTGGGGGACTTATTATAACAAAATTTACATGTTACTTCATAACCCATTACCGAACAACAAATTTCTAGACCATTCTGAATTTGAAGTTGCAATAAAGAATTTTTGGTTAATGAAAATTTAAAAACACTTTGTTTAAGGGGTGGGGTGGGGGTGGGGGGGGGTAAGAAAACATTATAGACAATTAAGAAATTACCTGTAACAAGGAACATCTTTATTTTCCATGTTTTCAAGAGCTGGGTGTAAACAAGCCAAATAAATTGGGATTGGGTTAACAGGTTGTTGTTGTTACCCATTACCACAAATTCTCACATTTTGACAGGCTTCAGAAATATACACGTAGTTGCATTAAACATTGTGGAGAAAGGTGAAATTGCTTTTTACATACAATTTCTACTTTTCCCACAATGTCTTCTGCAATGGTGGATCCACAAATTCTGTATTTTGTATAAGGGGTTCAAACCCACCAATTGGGGTTTGTTTCTTATCAGTGCCATTTCTATTGCATTTCCCTATAAAATGAAATAATTAGACTACAGAAGGGGTTTCAAACAAACTTCCCCCCCCCCCTAAATCTGCCACATATCACAGTTTTACAAAATCATAATTTCTTGATAATACATAAGGAACGTTAAGATATAGATACAACATCTTGTATTTGCTTTGAGCTGTAGAGGAAAATTCTGATGTTTCATGAGACCGAAGGTCGAGGGAATATAAAATTTTCCTTTGCAATCAGATACAAGATGCTGTATTGCATTTTGTAACATAATAGTCTATTTTTTTTTATTAAATAAATTCAATTAAATGATAAGAAAAATCTGCATTCTGATTACCTTTATTTACATTATGATGTCATCTACAGAATATAAAAATGATGTCATCTTAGACTGCCTTATATGGAACCGAATTTGACACTATAAGATACAGATTATTTTGTGACCTGTCCAATTAAGTCTGTTCGGAGTGAACATACTTTACTAGAAATATTTATAGGTATATGATTTAAAGATATATGAATTCTTCACTAACTTCAAGAAAATACACCCTCATTTAACAGAAATATGACTGTCACTTGTGCACTGACAATATATGACACATTTTGGAGTGATAGAATGTAACTGCTGTAAAGTAAACATTGGTATTGTTTAGAAACACCTTTCATTGCAAATTTAACAGTTTTCATTGATTGAGTGAATGTAGGGCCTTTGAAATGGCTAAATTACACAATCCATGTAAAATTTCAAGATGAAAATTCTCACGGTTACCTTTTACAGCAATTCATTGAAGCGAAAATTTATTTGAAATCACAAATTTGTGAGTCTGTTACTCACAAAGTGAGATTATGGTTGATGAATATTATTGAATAATTAGGTTTGTGTGACCTAAATGTGCCCTCTTCCTATATGATTTTATTTGTCATTTGATTTCTCAATTGACAGCAGCAATTGGTTAATTTTGTTTATGTTGGTGGGTGAGGAAGACATAGCTACACCTTGAAAAAGCTGTAGTTTCTATGTTTTGATCACATAATGATATGTCAATTTATATTGTAAATTCAAAAAGTATTTGTTAAAAATGTATATGCATATTGTGCATAATAGGCGCTACACCTTTGACAAGGAATACGGTCTTGCAGGGAACAAATTGCCATTTCACCAATATTTAATGCATGTATGGCCTCAGCCCAAGATTGACTACCCAAACGGCGGCACATATTCTTTCAAACATTTTGTCTGTCACCAATGGGTGGATAATCGTAAACCTAAGTGTGATACAGCTGGAGGCTAGGAACGGATGTAATGGTAGTACTGGTGTGAGAAATACCAAGTTGATATCCATTGTTAGGGGTTCCAGACGCCACAATGTGACTGAAATACTGTTGAAAGTGGCTTTAAACCCCATTCAATCAATTAATCTTAAATTGTTTGCTGCAACTCCTGAAATTTGACCCGTCTAAAATTTTGCCATCTAGTAATGGGTTAAGTAGACAAACCTACAAATATGCTGACACAAATGTTGGCGTTCAAAGTTTACTTACAGTCCACTAGAATGATTTGATTGGTCACAATTACAAGTTCAGAAAAAATTCCATTGTAACAAGCATCATTTGTCTTTCACTGATGGAAATATAATCATTTATTTGCCTGTAAAGTTGGCTGAGCAGCTACACATGTAATGACCCATTTATTTTTGCAGTGGTACATGTTACTGGTGTGAGAAATGACAGGAAGCCATGGTTGGGGGCACCTTCCAAGAGCGGATTTACTGAAATACTACTTAAACCAAATTCACTTGATCACAGTCTAACTAGCTTTCAAGATCAATATTTTTTTCTTCTTTTCCTCGATTATCCTTTTCTGCAAAGAATAAAGATATATCATTTAAAATTTAGCTAAGATCAAATCATGTTGCCATGGTAACCAATGCTTTATAACAGATTTCAATTCTTCTTGTAATTATTAAAAGGGGACAACATAAGGAAAATTTCTGCCAAATTTGGTTGAAATTTGCTGTATTTTTTTTTTTAAAGATTTGCCTTCCTTTTTCTATATAAACCCCTTCACCGTGGGGCTCTGAAATTTTAGCAATTTTGAAAGAGGTAAATGTACTGATACCACATGCAAAATACCATGATTCTACAACTTCTCAGTCGGGAGGAGATGATTTTTTAAAGTTTTATTTTTTTAACTCATTTTACTCATGTTGTCATGATAACCAGAGCTTTAAATGGATTTAAATTCTTTGGTTGAAATTTGCCTTGGGAAATCATCCCTTAGGACCAAATGGGAGGTCAATGAACTAATGCTTCATGCAAAATATCAAGGCTCTAAAACTTCTGTGTCAAGAGGAGATAATTTAAAAAAATATAACAATAATTTCAGTTTTGTTTCCATGTCAGTTTTGCGATTCTTTTTGAACATTTCTGGTTGAAATTAGTCCAGCAGTTTGGAAGCAGGTGTTGTTTTAAAAATCCTTTCTATATTTCTATATAAGTCCCTCCCTGGGGCTCTGCCCTTTGGGACACTAGGGTGATGATTTTATCAATTCTGAAAGAGGTCAACATACAGATTCTTCATGCAAAATATCAAGGCTTTACACCTTCTGGGTCAGAAGGAGATAACCTTTAAAGATTTTTTTTCAGTTTAATTGCCATTGCAACCAGAGTTTTCTACAGATTTCAATTTAGCAAATTTAGCAAATTTTGAAAGGGCACCACCTAAGGAACATTTCTGTCAAAATTGGTTGAAATCGATCAAATGGTTTAGAAAATGATGTTGTATTAAAGTTCTTTCTTTATTTCAAAATAAGTCCAATCCCCAATGAGGATCAGAGGGTGATGATATTAAACGAGGATCAGAGGGTGATGATATTAGGAATTCTGAAAGAGGATACTGTACCCATGCTTCATGCAAAATATCAAGGCTCTACGACTACGTCAGAAAGAGATCATTTTGAAAGTTTGTTTTTTTCAATTCCAGGTGTGTTGCCATGGCAACCAGAGTTTTCAACGGATTTCAATACTTTTAGCATTTTAAAGGGCATCACATAGGAAAACTTTCTACCAAATTTGGTTAAAACCAGCCCAGCAGTTTGGGAGGATATGTCGTTTTAAAATTATTGACACAACAGTGATGAAGGACGCTTGACAGAGGGTGATCAAAATACATCTTGACAGAGGGTGATCAAATACATCTTGCTCAGATGAGCTGATAAAGGGGATTTCAATGCTAAGTCCCAAGTTACTACTTCAATCAGAAATCATTGAATTGGTTGGTAGTCAATTAGCTGGAATAAGCTGTAGTTACAATGTTTAAGTTGCTAAACCAACAATAAAGGTTAACATTATGGCAGCCAATATGGGAGTTGATAAGCTCAGGTCTGGGCTGAATAAATCATTTGATTTGTCAGTTGATTCCTTGATTGACGGCTGCGATTGGTCAATTGGCGTAAATAGTAAATTGGTATCTTGCCAGATCCCAGAACCAAAAATGAAGGAGTTATGCTCATGACAAGTTTGGGCAAATGTCTGATGGACAGATGTATTCAGACAGACAGACACCACCAAATCAATAGCCTTTAGCCTATTTTTGGGGAAGAAACCTTTTGAAAAGTTAAACAATTACCCATATTTATCATCAATTCATAATTCAAGGCCATATTTTTGTAACATATTTTTGCTACATCACACATTTCTTCTACTTCTTTTGCAGAAAAGAAGGCCAATAAGTCCACATCTTTCTTCAAGAATTCTTTCATATTGAAGTTTGTAGGTAGTGCCATCTTCTGAAAAAAAAGAAACATTGAAATTAGAGCTACATCATCAAATTTATGACAATCTCTATTAATTTCACCCTAGATTAGATTTCTGAAATTTACCAAGAAAACATGGAAATCTGCAGTACTCGCATCAAGACCTAGTTTGAAAAATGTTTAAAATTCCCAAGCAGTATTTTATTTACCTGTTTATCCTGCCTCCCCCGACGCATAAATTACCCAGAGACAAAAATATTAAAATATATCTGTTCAAAAGACACACGAAGTACATCGAGATCGGGTTTCAGGTTATTCCGGAACATAAACAAAGTGCTAAATTCATGAGTACTCAAAAAGATTGATCAATTCATCAAAGTAGATAAGGTACAAAATATTATAAGAAAGGGCGTTTGTATGAAAATTGTCAGTTTTGATGAGTTATGTCATTTGATCTTTTAACCTGTTCCCACTTGACAAAATTTTAGACCAGTCCAATTTGAAAGAAACTGCAGACGACAATTTCAAGTTAAATGAATTTAAACTTTTTTCGTCTTTTTGGACGGAAAACATTGAGGATAATGAAGAAATTGCTTCAGGACATCTAAAAGCGCAATTGCGTGGAAAATGGGTTAAATCTCGACAATAATGACAGTGCATTTCCTGTTTTTTAAGTTTCAGTATCAAGTGCAATCACCCAAGTTGCAATATCGTAGCCCTCTTCCTGATAATCTGAAAGAGGGCTACAATATCGAAGCTACAATCTCCTGTCACTGTGGTTGTAACTGAAGCCACTTTTCATTTAACTTCACTAGTTTCGTTGTTTTGGGGGGATACAGTTCGCAGCATCACAGTCCCTGCCAATGATAAAGAACAACTCCAAACAGGCTGAATCTTGAAAACGGTTATCCTCTTCCCTTTTATCTTTGAATTTGACGCAGGGAATCTCATGATTTCGCGGCCCAAAATGATCCCTGAGGTAAAAGTTGACAAGGGTCGACACTAACAGTGTCTGGGGATACCGAGGATCCCTGAAAATTGGAAGGAACTCCAGCAATCTCAGGCTAGGGATTCCGTCAGGATCCTTCAATATTTCTCCAGTACAATAGATCTTAATATATCAAATAATGCTCCTGACTTTTTTGTTTTGTAGAAAACATTGTGGATAATGAAGAAATTGCTTGTAACAAGCAATTTCTTCATTTTCCACAATGTTTTACAAAGCTTTTTTTTTCAAGTTGGGCATAGAAGGGCAGGATTGCTTGTGAATGAGTTAATGTGTATCAAGGAGGGATCCCTGATTATCAGGAGGAAATCCTAAAGTAATAGGTAGGGATTCCTGTGGGATCCCACTGAAGCAAAGTTAGTGTCGACCCCTAGTTGATATCAACAAAATGGCAGTACCCCAAAGAATACAATTGTGACTGGTCTTACAAGAGAAAAATTTGGAAAGTGTAAAAATTTAAAACCTATTGAGACTGTGCAAATTCTGCAGGCTGAGCAGAGTTGAAAATTTCTCTCTCGTAATAATTCTTTTGTATTTAGAATGATTATTCCATCTTACAATATAGAGCAAATATAAATGCAAAGTTACAACTTCTTTTGATTGAAACTGTAGGAGAATTTGGGCACACAAGAAATAAGTGATCTATTTCAATTCAAAGGCAGACAATTCAAGAAGAATTGAAGTGATTTGAATTTCAAAGGTCTTATGCATTTTGAGTAGACATCATAGAGATACATTGTAACAAGTTTCAGTTTGTTCCCATTGATACTGCGTACAAATAATATATAGTGGTTGGTTTTTTTCAATTCAAGGGCAGATAATTCAAGTACAACTATAGTGATTTGAATTTCAAATGTCTTATGCAAATTGTGGCAAGTTTTAGTTTGTTCCCTTTAATTCTGTAGGAGGAGTTTCCCACACATGAATTTATATTGATTTTTTTCAATTCAAGTGCAGATAATTCAAGAAAATTCTAAAAGGACTAGAGTGATTTGAATTTCAAAGGTCTTTTGCACACCTATTGACATTGTATATAAAGAAAATGCTGTTAATCCACTATTTTCTAGATCTATAAAATGTTTGATAACCATATATGCCCATACATGTAATTTGAAAATACATATTTTAAGCGTTTTCTGCAACACATTCTAATATTGATAAGTCTAAAAAAATTTAAGCGTTCACTTCTTTTTCGATAATGAGATATATAATTAGTGGTGTATTCTCCAATGCTTCACTTATTATCTATCTAATTAATTCTGCAGCAGGGAAAAAGACTGACAATTTTAATTTAGGGGCCAAGACTGCTAAATATTCAATATCTAACATTAGGGGTATTGGCATTTTCTCCAAAAATTCAGGGTCCCAGCCAAAAATTAGGGGCCATGGGCGATTGTTAGTCTTTTTCCCTGTGCAGTCATACAGTTTTTATTAATGGCATGTTAACCCTTGTCATGCTGAATAAAATCCTTATTCAGAATTTTAAGAATTGCAAAAAAATCAAAGTACTGTTGGCACTGTAGGTCTGGTTGTCAGGGTCAATTTTGGAAATTGATCCTACGGGCAATTCTGGCCTAAAAAGGACAATAAAGTGATGTAGACTAAAATCAGACTAAGATCAGATTGCCTAAGCAGGAATACTTCAGGATCAGAATGAGAAGGGTTAAGATCTTCCAACCAAGCATCAGATTAAGTAAAGAAAATTTTAATACAGAAAACAAGAGTAAAATAATCAAATGCTTAATTTTTAGTTCAAAGTATAAAATCATTATTTCAATGGATATGTATGCTGCTTTAGAGTCCTATCACTGAGACCAATTGTTGGCCCCCACCCACTAACTCAATTGGCCCCGCCCAATTGACTCTGACAGGATGTCCCGCTTCGAATATTAATGTCATTATTTTGTACAAAATTAAATGTAAATTGAAGCTATTTTGTTAAGTCAAGGGCAGATAATTCAGGAACAACTTGACATTTCAAACAAATTCTAGTCCTAAGGAAAAGTAGACATCACACAAAGTCATTGTAAGTTTCAGTTCATTCCCATTCAGAATGTAGGAGAAGTTGTGCTCACAAGAAAAACAGTGATTTTCATTCAATACAAGGGCAGATAATTCAAGATAACTCAAGAACAACTGGGGTGATTCAAATTTCTAAAGGTCTTATGCACAACTAGACATCATAGGGAGTAACTGTGCAAAGCTTCAAATCATTCCCATAGTTTAGGAGGAGTTGAGCTCACAAGAAACAGTTATTTTCATTCAATTCAATGGTAGATAATTCAAGATAACTCAAGAATGACTAGAGCAATTTGAATTTCAAAGGTCTTACGCACAACTAGACATCATGGGGAGTAATTGTGCCAAGTTTCAGCTCATTCCCATTGATAGTTTAGGAGGGCTTGCGCACACAATAAACAGTGATTTTCGTTCAATTCAAGGACAGATAATTCAAGATAACTCAAGAATGACTGGAGCTATTTGAATTTCAAAGGTCTTATGCACAACTAGACATCATTGGGAGTAATTGTGCCAAGTTTCAGCTCATTCCCATTGATAGTTTAGGAGGAGTTGCACACACTTTGCTAACAGACGGACAGACAGACGGACAGACGACCGGAGCCATAACATAATACGACCTTTCAGGCGTATAAAAGCTGTAGTTACACGGTTTTTAGTACACCGGATATAAGAGCCCTTTCCTCTTTTAATAAATGATAAAAATATACAAATGTGATTGTTTGTCCGATTTTAGTCTTTCCATAAACTTCATAGTCATTTTAAAGCAGACAGTTCATAAAATGTTTTTGAAAGGGTTATCTTTTCAAACCTCCCTTCTTCAGGCAAAAAGCTGGTGTGGCACCCATTGTTATTGGGAAGTCCCTACACCCTAGATGATTCAAATCCCTGTCTCCAGACCAGCTTTCTGTCCGATATTAGGCCAACAAGAAAGCAGAGATGACCGGTAAGATAATGGAAGAATGGCTTTGCCATGTTGACCGCCTTATAATAAAAAGGGAGGAACAATCTTCTCTCTCACAAAGATATCAATCTTACCAACATTCAGTTAGTGTTCTTCCAACCAAACATAACGTCCCTGTGTCAGCCTATGCACTGGGGAATTATCAAAGCTGTGAAGCTGAAATACAGGAAACACCAGCTTCAGCACATCCTCTGCAAGATGGAGGGACACCCTACAAAGACTGGACCCCAGATTCTTTAAGACATCACAGTGTTGCAGGCAATCTACTGGGTAGACAGAGCCTGGAGTTTGACAGAACAATCAACCATCAACAAGCGTTTTGATATTGGTGGATTTAATGTGCTTAGTGATTGTGATGTTGTCGGTGTTAGTGCCTCATCAGATCTTGCCACTGGCGACGACGATTTTCCCTAAGCCATTGTGAAGATGGCCAGGGAGTTGTTTGACTGTGAGGTCAGTGAATTGGTGAACATTGATGCAATGTTTGCCACTTGTGACACCGACATGAATCAGGGGGACAGAGCAGCAGCTGAACTGTTGGAGGACTCTAGTGAATCTAATACAATAGACACACTTGAAGAAGCTGAGCTCACTAATGACTCTGTAGTTGTATCATCAAATCAGGCTTCAGACTGTATAGAGACATTAAGGGCATTTGCCTTACAGATTGGGAATAAGGATATGTTTAAATGTGTAAATGATTTTGATGATCTGTTTGCAGGGATGAGAGTATCAACAACAACACAGTCAAGAATTGATGATTTTTTTTAAAGAAGTAAACTAATGATAATAGGAAAACATTAACCCTTGTCATGCTGTATAAATTCCCTTCCTGAATTGCTGTAAAATCAAAGGGCTGAAACCACTGATAGAAGTCGTTGTTCAAAATCAATATTTCTTTTAGGAATCAATTTCATAAACAACTCTGACAAGAAAAGTACAAGCAGGGGGTGTAGACCAAGATCAGACTGCACTTATGTGCAGGCTGATCTTGGTCTACATCTCCTGCAAAAAACGGAATATTCCGGGTTCAGCATGATATTTTTTGTTATTCAATAAAATTCTCTGATAAAGCTGAATGTTTTCTGGAATTCTCAAATTTTCTGTTAAGGTCAAGGTCATGTTTATCTAGCATCCATGTACTGTCCATTTTTAGCAATTGAAAAAATACATTTAAATTGAAAGTATTTTATCAAGAATATATATTGTGGTTGTCATTCTAAAACGCTGTGACTACAGCTTGAATCAAGCTGTAGTTGCAACGTTTTAGAATGATAATGACAATGCATATGACAAACATAATAAACATATTAAAAATACATACAATAATTTCTTATTCATTACAACACTTGTCTTTGCTTTAATTTACTTTCTTTTCATGCGGCTGGTCTGTTATAGATAAATTAAAAAAAAACGAAGATAAAAACTCATGAATTAGTCAACAACAGTCCAACAAATGACCAAACCTCAGTGTTAAGACAACCCCGCTATTAAGACCACTTTCAAAAAGTACCACAAGTGGTATTATTAGAGGGGTTTTACAGTATAAGCCAACTATATACGAATAAATGAGAAGATCATAATTATCAGGCTTTTACAGAGCCTTTGAAAAATTGGGGTCCTTGGGATACATACCTTATAATCAACAGGGATCAAAGCCTAAATTTCTAGGGTGCCCTAACCCTTGTCATGCTGAATAAATATCGGTTTCCAAGACTGTCTTTTAAGCAAAGCACCGAAAGCACTGGAAGGCATTATCGAGGACTGATATTTCTTTTCAAAATTAATTTCCGAAATAAATGCCACATAAAACTTACAAGCAGGTGGTGTAAACAAAGATCAGACTGCACTTATGTGCAGGCTGATCTTTGTCTATACCTCCTGCATAAACAGGATCAGCATGACAAGAGTTAATACATTTTCAACCTGCCCTTTATCATTTGCCTCCTTTTGACCTAGAAATCTGTTTCCTGTAAAACCCTGTCATATTTGAGGAATAGAATTTTTCAAAATTAATCTTTGTCATTAGACTATTTCAGTGATAAAAAAGGGAGTGAAGATTACATGTTTTCTTACAAGCATGGAGATTGTATGTACACTTTTGAAGAAAATGTAATCTAGCATTGATGAATAACAAGAAGCCCATAGGGCCTTATCGGTCACCTGAGTCAAAAGAGCACAAAAACAAATAAAGTCCACCAGATTATGCTACATACTAAATATCAAAGCTCCAAGTCTATTTGTTTGGGAATAGAAGAATTTTTAAAAGTTTTCACTAAACAAGCCTTTCTTAGACTCCGGACATCTTGGAACGGGCTAATTCTGACCCTGGGGCCATAATTTATACAATCTTGATGGAGGTCCACCAGGTGATGCTACATACAAAATATTAAAGCTTTAGGACCTCCTGTTTGGGAGAAGAAGAGTTTTAAATTTTCACTTTATAAGCCCTATGTAAAATTTTTGATGTCTGGGAATGGGCTAATTATGAACCTAGGACCATAATTCATACAATATTCATAGAGATCCACCAGATGATGCTACATACCAAAATCAAAGCTCTAGGCCTATCTGTTTGAGAGAAGAAGGTTTTTAAATTTTTCACTATATAAGCCTATGTTAAATTGTAACATCCAGGAATAGGCGAATTTTATCCTGCGGCAATTATTCTTATAATCTTAATAGAGGTCTACAAGAGGAAGCTGTATACCCAAAATCAAAGTTCTAGGCCCTCCTGTTTTACAAATGTCACTATATAAGCCTATGTTAAATTTGTGACCTCCAGGAATGGGCTAATTTTAATCCTGAGGCAATGATTTTTACAATCTTGATAGAGGTCTACCAGATGATGCTGCATACCAAATATCGAAGTTCTAGAACCCCTGTTTGGGAGAAGAAGATTCTTAAAAATTTCACTATGTAAGCCCTTTGTAAAACTTTGACATTGGGAAATGGGCTAATTCTGTCTCTGGGGCCGTGATTTATACAGTCTTGATAGAAATTCACCAGATGATGCTACATACCTGGGTCAAAAGAGCACAAAAACAAATAAAAGTCCACCAGATTATGCTACATACTAAATATCAAAGCTCTAAGCCTTTTAGTTTGGGAGAAGAAGATTTTGAAATTTTCTCTATATAAGCCTATCTTAAACTTGAGATGTCTGGGAACGGGCTTATTTTGGTCCAGGAGTTATAATTTATACAATATTGATAGAGGTCCACTAGTTTATGCCACATACCACGTCTTTTGGTTTGGTAGAAAAAGATTTTAAAAAGTTGTCACTATGTAAGCTTATGTTTGCAACCCACCTTTGCCCCCCCTTCCCAGCACGGCCATTTCTTGACAGATTTTTTTTGTCTTGATAGTCCTTGCCCTAAAGACTCTAAATACCAAATGTGAATCTAATCTGACAGCCGGTTCATGACAAGAATTTTTTTAAAGATGTACCCTTTTCGGCCCCTTATGGAGTCCCAAGGGGAGAAAACTCCATGACTTGTACAAATCTGAAGCGCCTTTCCATAAGGATGCTTCCTGCCAAGTTTGGTTGAAATCCATCTAAGGGTTCTCAAGAAGAAGTTGAAAATGTAAAAAGTTAACACACAACGCATGACGAAGGAAAAAACACTATCACAAGGTGACCTAAAAATTCAGATTGACAAGGATTTACATTTAATTGTTTTAACCAATTGCATTACTATTCTGCTTTTTTCATGCCTATCAAGAAGAGGGTCTAAGACAAAACAATGTGGCAACTGAAAAATTTGTAACAGAAATTTCTGCATTTTCAAAATTGATTTCTGCGTATTAAACAGGAATAGGAAATTCTTTAACCCATTACCAGACGACAAAATTTAGACTGGTCCAAATTCAAAGGAGTTGCGAATTAAAGGTAGTGAATTATGTTGGTTTTCAGACTTGAATTTTATCCGGGATATATCTCTAAAAGTATAATAGGTACAACCATGAAACTCTATATGTGGAAACATCTCACCAAGGGAAAGTGCAGTGCACAAGAACCATAACTCTACCATACTATTAATTATTTATTGAGTACAGCCCTTTGTTTTTCAGAATCTAATTTTGTCTGGGACATATATCTATTTTCCCTCTCTATTGTTTATTCTCCAGTTGGTCTGTACTTTCTGTGTCTGTTTCCCTTTTTCTGGTTCTTTTATGTTTGTTTTTTTAATGATCAGTCATTTCAATAAAACTGTGATGTTTATATATTGATAGATATTTTAGTTCATGTATATATTTGTACATGACCTGTCAGGTTAACAGGCACGTCCAGTCCTGTGTTATCTGAGAAGTAAATAGTTGAAACAGAGTTTGGATCTAGCAGAGGTCAATTAGACAGGGATCCCTACCTATTACTTCAGGGTTTCCTCCAGATAATCAAGGATCCCTCCTTGATATACATTAACTCATTCATACCCAATCCAGTCCTTCTAAGCCCAACTTGAAAAACAAGCATTGGGAAACATTGTGGAAAATTAAGAAATTGCTTGTTACAAGCAATTTCTTTATTATCCACAATGTTTTCTACAAAAACAATCAAAAAAAAAATCAGAAGCATTAGTTGATACATTAAGAGCTATTTTACTGGAGAAACATTGAAGGATCCTGACGGAATCCCTAGACTGAGATTGCTGGGGTCCCTTCCAATTTTCAGGGATCCTCGGGATCCCGGGACACTGTAGCTGCGATATCGTAGCCCTCTTTCTGATAATCTGCTGGCGACCTCGCCAGCAGATTATCAGAAAGAGGGCTACGATATCGCAGCTAGGGACACTGTTACTGTCGACTCCTGTTAGATATATACAATGATTCATGAATTAAATTATGGTAAACTAGAATTACAATTCTAGGTTCAGATATCGTCAGAGAACAAAACGAATATATGAAGGGCAGTCTGACCATGGTCGATTCTAAAGTAAATCATTTAGAAACATGTAATAGGCGTTTTACAGAGGGCTTGGACTTCTGCTTCTATTTGTGGGTATCCCTCGACCCCAGACAGAGGCTTTGCCGCATTTCATATTATGGGTTACAATATTACAATTATACATAGCATCTTACCAACAATAAATTGAGTTTTTGTGAAAATAACGTCTTTTTGAGCAATTTCCCATCAATCCACACGACTTCCTGTTATAGAATTGAATAAAATAGAATATTTTATTCGCCGATCAGGATCCCTCTTAGGCATGATTTAACCAAGGGGGAGAAAAACCTTTAAAAATGATTAGCCAAAGTACAGACGCATATAACAAAGCTTAAAAAAAAAAGAACTGGTCATGTAACAAATGCCCCCAAAGGACAGGGTCAAGCATGTGGCACTTTGATTTGTTGTGTAAACACAACCACATGCATTTATGATCTATACGTCTAGGTTTTTAATAAATGAAATTTTAATACTATTATACATATGATAATTTCTATAAATACAGAATGAAATCGACAAATGCATTATGGACGGATTTTTGTGAGGTCAAAAGTAGGTCAAAGGTCAAGGTCAGTAGGTCAAGGTCACTAGGTCAAGGTCATGTAAAGTGGTCCACCAAATTAAGCATCTGTCCAAATATGGATTTTAGACCTTTGACTCCAGATACAGACCTTTACCTTTGAGATAGGAACCTGGGTCTATTTCGCGACACGTCGTCTAAAGGTGGTGAACATTTGTATGAACGAAATTTGTACCTGTGTGCATGATTTTAGAAATTACAGAGCGGACACGACAAAAAGTGCCGATCCTTAACCTTTGACCCCAGATTGCAACCTTGACCTTTGAGATAGGAACCTGGGTCTTTTTCACGACACGTCGTTTGAAGGTGGTTAACATTTGTATGAAAGAAATTTGTACCCACAGGTATAGAAGTTACAGAGCGGACACGGCAAAAAGTGCCGATCTTTAACCTTTGACCCTAGATTGTACCTTGACCTTTCAGATAGGAACCTGTGTCTTTTTCGCGGCAAGTCATCTGAATGTGGTGAACATTTGTATGAAAGGAATTGATTATAGAAGTTACAGAGCGGACACTTCAAAGAGTGCCGATCCTTAACCTTTGACCCCAGATTGCGACCTTGACCTTTTGGATAGGAACCTGGGTCTTTTTCGCGACACATCATCTGAAGGTGTTGAACATTTGTATGAAAGAAATTTGTACCTGCGTGCATGATTATAGAAGTTACAGCGCGGACACGGCAAAAAATTCCCCTTTTTTGACCTTTGACCCCAGATTTTGACCTTGATCTTTGAGATAGGAACCTAGGTCTTTTTTGCGACACGTCGTCTTATAGCGGTGAACATTTTCGCAAAGATATATTGAAATCCACTATTGCATGTAGAAGTTAAAGGGTGGACACGACAGTGGGATGAACGGACGGACTGACTGACGGACAGTTCGATTTATATATGCCTCCCTTTGGTGGGGGGGCATAAAAAACCACAAATTCATACACACTGAAAACACGCACCTAAGAAATACAAATGAATTCGAACCAATTTGCATAATTATTGAGTATAATATATGATGACAGAACTTAGCGGCCTTACTCCGATAAAATATTTCTTTTGCTCATTGGGGCCTGAGTCGCTCTATTGGCTATCAAGTTTTCCATTATAGTAATCTTATATTCAAGGAGTGCTGAAAGAAGAATGAATATTTAAAATAAAAATAACAAATTGGACTTTATCCCCTTTATTATTTTCAGTAACAATCCTTAAGGCCCATTTTCCCATGTTTTATGACGGATCCAGTCCATTTCCAAAAGGACGTTTCCTTACGATCGACCCTACAATCATCCTGTGGAACTTTCAACAGAACCCGATAATTCGTCACATAGGGCCGAAATAGGATTGTTTTTAGTGAAAATTCACCAGGCCCCCTTTCAGGCTGTGTATCCTGATGGATCCACTTCATTTCCGAAAGGAACTTTCCTTACGACCCGACAATCGCCCTGTGAAATTTTAAAGACAAACTGATAATAATTGTGAATTTCATCACATAAACAAGAATGTTTTGAATGATAATCTGTAAGGCCCCCTTTCCTCTGTCTCCACTCCCAAAATATTCCATTTGAATCTTTGAAGAGAATCCGATAAACTAAGGACTTTATTGTGATAACGAGGATATTTCAATCAAGTTCCCATAAGGCCCCCTTTCCCGTGATACTTTTTTTACCTTGACTGATCAGAACCAATTTCAAACAGAACAATCCTATTGGTGGTTTAATCATATTGTGAAAGTTTAAAGTGTATCCGATGAAGTGTGGGGGCTTCATTATCTTAACTAGAATATTTAATTGCATGAAATTTTCATAGGGCCCCATTTACATGATACTTGACGGATCGTACCAATTCTGAAAGAATCATCCTAATGATTGTACGATCATTCTGTGAAAGTTGAAGTGAATCCAGTACGTGAAATCTAGAGACATCATTGCGTTAACTTAAATATTAAAATAAGTTTTTCATACGGCCCCTCTTCGTGTTATACTTGACGGATCAGATCCACTGTAAAAATCAACAATCATAATGATGGTATAAACAATCTCATTCTGTATAATCTGTGGACTAAGGCCCCCGTGAAAATTAACTAACCAGACCCAACTTACAAAGGAACAATCCTAATGATAGTTTAATCATTCTAAAAGTTTGAAGAAAATGACAGAGACTGGGGACTCTATTGTGATAACGGCGTTTTTGAAATAATTTTTCAAAGGGCCCCTTTCTCGTGAAACTTAACAGATTAGACAAAATTTACAAAAGAACAATCTGAATGATGGTACAATCATTCTATTAAAGTTTGAAAAAAATCAGAAACAGACTAAGGACATTCTTGTCTTAATGAGGATTTTGTAATAAAATTTTCACACAGCCCCTTTTCCTGTGATACTAGACAGATCAGACCCAAATTTGAAAGAGACAATCCTAATTATGGTGCAAACATTCTGTGAAAGTTTGAACAGAATCCGATGAAAACTATGGACTTTATTGTGGTACAATATTTAAAATCAAATTTTTATAAGGATCCTTTTCCTGTGATGCTTGACAGATCAGGTCTAATGCCAACATCAACAATCGTAATTATTCTTTGAAAGTTTGAAGATAATCTGATTAAAGCTCTGGAGTTAGTAACAAGTATTTTTAGATTAAATTTTCATAAGACCTATTTTCCCGTGTTTTTCTTGACAGTTCAGATCCCATTTCGAAAAGATTATGACCCTTATCATGATACAATCATTCTGAGAAAGTTTGAAGAGAATCCGATGAAAAGTGTGGACTCTAAAGCGTTAACAAGAAAAAGTTAACGGTCGGACGACCGACTTGATGGACGCCCGGACGCCGGATTGGAAAACGCAATCACTTTGGCTCTTCTGGCTTCTAGCCAATAGAGCTAAAAAATGTTAGAAATAACTATATCAATTTCGAGGGAAACAAACACAGTAAAAATTAGCCACTCTTCACAACAAACAGTCGTGGTAGACAAATTTTGTATCAACAATCTTAGCTATAGCACACCTCTTGGGAAGCTGACCTAAAGGGGTGCTATTGAATAGCCAAAACTGCTATAGATGCTCCAATGAACATATTGGACCATAATGGAATATACATCCAATGTTCTTCGTATCGTTCTGTATCAGATGTTCGGGATTATACATGCAAAAAACGATTATTTAGAGAGGCAATCTGGAAGACTTCAAATACTTTGTAAGAGTTGTCAACTCACTTTACCGACCCAAGAAAATACTGACAGGAAATTACCGTAGAATAAGAAGAAAAGGATAGCCAATCTAGAAAATGAGGCTAAGAGCACAGAAATCAACGCAGTATACACTCTATAAAAAAGGACTTGAAAATTGGAAAGTACATATTGATCAAGTAATAGAAAAGAGTTTTGTTCAGAAAAAATCATCAGAATTCGAAGACGGAAGGTGACGATAACTGAACACTATTATCTTCAATCTACAGGAAGGTGGTTTCTCTTCTTATCTGGATTATAAAACTCACGAGGAGAGAGCGTTTTTCACTATAGCCGAAGAACTTAGGATTGAGGACTGCAAATTGAGACATCGAAAAGACTTGAAAGAAGAATAAAAGATAAAATCAGACCACTAAAAATAACTACCAAGGATAAAAACGCGAAAAAATGCTCGATAGCTTGAGAAATATAAAAAAGAGATAGTGTGAGATACAGCATCTATCAAAGACCTTACTGAAGGAAAAGGCCAAACCATGAACAAATATAAAGGTACAATATAAAAATGTCAAAAGATAAGGATTGAGCTGTGGCTGGAGGCATAAGTATTATGATTTATGAACACTCTTTTATCGAGAAGAGACAGGCCAAGCAAGAAACGCATAGAAGTGTGTCCAGAAAGTATTTTAGACCTGTAAATATGCGTTTTTAGCTAGCAAAGCGTCAGCTTTGATAGCTTAAGTTAACAGAAAATTGTGAGGTCTTCTCAAAGTTCAACGAGTGCAAACTGCCGCTGGAGGCTTAACTACTAAATCCATTGAATGCCTACGCCATAAAAGATAGTTCTTATACATTTCCGGAATATTGCAAACTCTATTCAAATTGTAGAGAACTCTGTCAAAAGCATGGTATTTAACCCATTCCAACACAAGAAAATTTTGGACTGGTCCAAATTGAAAGAAGCTGCAGACGACAATTTCAAGTTGATGGAATTTTAATTTTTTTCGAATTTTGGGATAGAAAACATTGTGTAAAATGAAGAAATTGCTTGTTACAAGCAATTTCTTCATTTTCCACAATGTTTTCCAAAGCTTTTTTCTTGTGGGGCGTAAAAAGGAGGGCTTGAGTTGGAATGGGTTAACACATTCCCACTCAAATCCGCGTTTTAAGCATCTCAAGAAAAAGCTTTGGAAAACATTGGGGACAATGAAGAAATTACTCAGGGTTCATACAGACAAGGCCAAGTAAAATTCAAGGACTTTTCAAGGACTTTTCAAGGCCAAATCTTACCATTTACAAGGACTTATTATTGAGTAATACAAAAGTGCCAAAGATCGATAATTAGTTTACCCACCAGCCAATCAAGTGCCAATCCGCACCTGACCCTAATATGTAGTTAGCAATAGTTTGAACTTGACCCAACTTCGGGTATCGAGTTTTGTAAACTATTTGTAATGGAGGATCGGCTCGACTTACACACGTTCTAAGTCTTATCAAAATGGGCATCTAATACTGCGCCAATTTAAATTGCCGTTACTCGTGAAACAAATTTCTTTTACTATAATATGGGATGCGTATATAAATCGAGACATGGACAGACTTCAGTTGTCGTTCATATAAAGTCGGAATAGCTCAGCACAACGCTTTTATGAATTTATTTGTCACAAGTGAGCACGTTAGACCGGATTTGAAATTTGTAAAAAATAAAAGTCACGTCATTAATATATGTTTTATAGTTTTCAATCACAATAAGAAACTTAGCTGATATAATTCAAACCATAAGTGGAAATCCGCATAATGCAGATAATTGGAATATAAACGAAAACAACTGCATAATAATATCACTAGTTCTGTCAATAAAGTTAAAGAAACAATGAATCATGAAATCTTACTTCAGGGGTGGAAAACGTCCGAATAATAAATCGCAAACCAACTACAATTAATAAATGACCACAAATTCTACTCTGGAAAAATAGTGAAACACGTGGGCGACCCACTCGAGTTTGTCTCGTCGGTCTTTTTGATCTACGTCACGACCCTGCAATCCAATAGAGTAGAATGGACTGACCCGACATTTTTGTTACGTCAGCTGTGTTTTTCCATCAACAAAGGCTCGTGTTGAGAGAAAATTGCTATGACTGTGTTAGATATACAGAGCTTTGGATAACTAGCTCATAAAAAAGTACATCATTACTAAAATTAAATCGGCGGGGGAGGTGGCATTGTCCAGGGCCGATTTAAATTTCCAAATTTTCGGAGCCCTGGTTAGGAAGGATCTAGGATGGTTACCTTCTTCATAATTGGGTTTTATTTTTCGTACGAACCGGGGCGTATTGGGGGAAAAAGATGTTCGTGTGTTCTGTCAATTCTACGTGATTCACATACATTTCTACTTTTTCGGACACGCTGCGTAGTGCGGCCACCATTTCACAAAGGAAGCAACTCAAATTCCGATTCGCGCCATATACATTCGGCCTGTACCTACATCATGGCCCATTCGCCCATCTTTTCTGTTTTATTCAGACGTGCCGAAATTCTTCTTAAATGCTCACTTTTGATTTTGAAACCGAATCTAACTGTCTGGAATACCTGAATAAGTGAAATTCAAGTGCTTTTCAAGGCCAATGGCTAATTTTCAAGTGCTTTTCAAGGCAAATTTAGTTTTCAAGGGCTTTTCAAGACAGCCCTTCATTTTCAAGTACTTTTCAAGCCTGTGCGAACCCTGTTACTTGTAAAAAGCAATTTCTTCAATGTCCGCAATGTTTTCTACCTTTTAACGAAAAGATTTTCGAAGTTCAAACATGCTTTGCTAGCTTACAGTACTTTAAGTACTAATTTGATTTAAAATATAGATCACAAAGTTTCAACAACCAAAATAGTTCCGATTAGGTCCAATTTTCATGTTTTGTACACAAATGCCGATTGCTTGACTTCAGACAAATTTAGTGAACTACATAAATTCAAGGTAGAACAATGTATACAGAGAGACGATTAAAAGAAACAAATGGTGTTCAAGTTAACTCACAAGAACTCTTCAAAATCAGTAGCTACGACTCATTTGGTTACACTCCTGTCCGTTTTTGCCTCATTAAATAAAGAGCAAAAAGGGCCCACTTTCACAATCTGTAGCTCCTCCCAAAAGTTTCGTTGGGCCTTAAATCTTAGTCCGTCTTAAAGAGCAGTCTTTGATCTTGAATTACAGGCCAGGAAAATGGTATCATTAGGGATAAAGTTTTTCGCAAATCTTCATTCTGCACACCAACCCATGAAATTGTTAAGGCTCGGAAGTGAAAGTCTTGTAGGATACCACCTTCAAATGTCAGTTTCTACAAGGAAATAGTTCCCTGATTAAAGCTTTGAATCACATGCATGACATGCAGCAGTGATCTCTCACTCTGCAGAACCTAACATCAAGCAACTTGCTGTTGATTAAACGTTAAAACAGCATGACAAAAGGAGGAGATCAAATTTTCTTAATGGACTACTTTAGGGTACAACCACCCGGAAGTAATTCCGGAGTGGAGTTGACCCTATATAAGACATTTTTTTCTTTTGATTTTGACAAAACTGCAATTAGTCTATGCATATGCTAATTGCAACAATCCCTATTTCTATTTTTTTCAAATATATGGCTTAGGAGTGAAATGACAGAAGAATTAGTACAAGGCCCCTTTTGCTTAAATTATCCCAAAAATGGGACAGTTTTGGTCTTCTTCTTATGGTCAACAGAAATGGTCATAACTTTTGTAATAACGGATGAATTTTCATGAAATAAAAAGTGACCTATAGAAAAATGACACTCTCTTCAAATCTAACCCTTTACAAGATGACTTTGTCAAAAATTGCTTTTGAAATGTACAAAATTGACCAAAAAAATGCAATTTAAATTTTAAACCAAGTTAAATCATCTTTAAAAAATTTATCAAAAATACACACAAAATCTTTTAAATTGGTGTTGGTAACAAATTTGGAATGTTGACAATAAGTCTAAGTAAAAAAACACACAGAAAAAGGTAAATAGGCTTAACAGGACAGTGTTCAAAAAGGATACCCCATACACTAAAATATCAGAAATGGCCTTGGCACCTTCAAATTAATATAGCTGCAGTGTATTTTTGTTAACCCATTACCAGATGGCAAAATTTTAAACTGGTCCAAATTGAAAGGACTTACAGACGACAATTTAAAGCGTATGAAATTTTTAAACAAAGGTTAGTCTCTGGGTAGAAAACATTGTGGAAAGTGAAGAAATTGCTTGTGACAAGCAATTTCTTCATTTTCAACAATGTTTTTAAATTCATAAATCTAAAGCTCATGAAATATTATATTTTTTCAACCTTCTAGGTCAAGAAAACATTGTGGAAAATAAAGAAATTGCTTGTTACAAGCAATTTCTTCATTTTCAACTACATGTATGTTTTCCCAATTGTTTCCCTTCGGGGCATCTGAAAGCGTCATTGTGCAGGAATGAGTTAAAGACATAAGATTTTCTGAAATGTTCACTCTTTTGCTTGTTGTTGTTGTTGTGATGATTTAAGTTAAGAAGTTGCTGAATCCAACACTGGACCATTGATGATGAAACAATGAAAAGGGGCTCTTTACGGGGTATACCCAAATAGGGTTAGGGTTTAGAAGCTTATCAACTTAATTTCAAGAGTGTCATAGGCTGGCAGCCAATCCAATCAATGCCTTTCTGGTCATGTGACTGAGAGGGTGACATTGGCAGGGTAGGTATAAAAGAGGATGAAAATGCCTCTCTTGACCAAAATTAGTTACTCATTCATTATCTGCACATTACAAGAAAATATTGAATTCAATTGAATTCACCCTGGTTAAACGGGAAAGACTTAGATGAGTTTCAGCAAACTGCTTTTACAAAAAAGGGCATACATTTCAGCTACTGAAAAGAAGAAAGCACCCAGGACTTTCATAAGAAACGGATGAAAGGGCCAATATCATTTTTGCTGCAGACCACAATGTTTCGAAAGAAAATAGCTATAACCTATGACCACACGTATGGCAACACAAAGTCGCAGCTTGGAATGCGGGACTTTTACAACTCCCTCTCAAAGAATAGAACGTGACAAGACATGCCGACCCAAACCGTTTATCCGTTTGCCAAGAACCAAAAGTATGTAACATTCACTTCATTGAAAGAATGTTTCTATTCAATACAAAGCGTTAGACGGACTTCACATGGGAAGATGTGATATGATATAAGAATGCAATGTAACACTGTCATTGTAGAAATGGCAAGAAGGGGACAGGGTGATATATCCAAAACATTGAAGGACTTGCGCTTCATAAGAGCCTAAACCGTGGAATCTTACGCTGTAAATTGTAGTAACTGTGCCACTAATTCTCTTCTATGTGATTGGAGTTTCTGCTTGGATGCCTATTCAAAATTGCTCAGCCCTGCCAACATAACATATCTCTGAATGACTGAGAATGATATAGGCATTGTTAGAGGTGATCTTGCAGATGAGACTCAGTGAAGGTGCAATTTACAGTGTGAGTTCCAGGGCATCCACACAAAAGTGTGAAGCATTTAACAGCGCAGCATCTGCTACTCTAAGCAAAAGAGTAAGCTTCAGCCGGACCTTCACAAGAAGGCTTTTGGCCCAAAATTTGCATTCAAACGATGCCTTCCACAAAGCGGTCAAAAAGAATATATAGAAAATAACAGGAACAGGGCTTGGAGTTTGGGTAAAAAGCATCTTAAACAGATTTCAGTACGCCAAATGAAGACCAAGAAATACAGAAAAACTGACTGGTACAGAAAGAAGCGTCTTAGAAGAAGAGCTGTCATGGAATTTCAATACCATGAGGCTAGGAAAAACAGAAATGAAACAGGGTATATGGGCAATGATGACATACATAATTATGCACAGATTGTGAACTAGAGGCGAAAGGACAACAGATAGAGATTTAGCAGGGTTTTCATTAGTACCCAAAAGTAAAGAGTCATTGACCCTTGAGTCAAAATTTTCAAGAGTCAAAATTGAAATCCAAAGAGTCAAAATGCATAATCCCCCCCCCCTAGTGATTCTCCCCCCCCCCTAGTGATTCAGAAAAAAATAATAATAGATAGAAAATATATTTTAAATTTGTTGTATTTTTTTTTTTTTTTTTTTATTTTTGCAATGGTTATATTGGAATTTTTTTCCAATCTGACAGTATTATATTTCAATACAAGATAAATTTAAGGGAAAATTAAATATTAATACATATATTATAAGTTTGAATCAGTTTTTAGTTAATCTCATGAATACTAAAAGGATTAAATTATTCCTATTTTTCATAAAATAAAGTGCCGACTTTATCCGCGAAAACCCATGACATTTCTTGAGCAACATTTTCTTTGATTAAATTTCACTTCTTGGTTATATTTTGTGAGGTTTGTGATAAAAGTATTAACAAATAAGTAAATTTCAGTAGCCTTAGAACTCTGAAAAGGGGTTTCAGCATTAATTTCGCAGGTTTGAAGTACCTGTCATTTACGATCGCCGATGCATGTCCATCACTCGAGGATGTTAATTACCAATCAAGCTTGGTGTTATCCTTGATAGGGGTGTATATTTTAATGATCAATTAACCATTTCCCAATAATTTGGCACACTTATGATGACCATTGACGCATGGCTGCTAATTTCCGAGAGTCAAAATGACGCACAGTGATAAATTTTCGAGCGTCAAAATTGCTTCTTTTTCAATTTCTGTGCGTCAAAACCCGAGGTCTCGGGTCAAATGAAAACCCTGTTTAGTAAACAGAAAACAAGATGGGATGAGAGATGACAGCAATTTCTGTCTGGTGGAAAGCAACACCACTGATGAGGCTTGATGCTAGCTGAAACAGAGTAAATACTGATGAAGCGCAATGTTAGCCCAAGGCTGGCCGTCTAGTGGTGAATTGTTGTCATTTGAAGTACTATCCAGGGGTAACAAGAGGTGCAGACGAGCTATTATGACAACATTTGCCAAAATTGATGCATTCTGGGGGATCAGAGTATTGCAAATAGGGTGAAAACTGAAATTTAAATGTTTTTTCAAAAATTTAAATTCCAATTTTACACTATCTATTCTATTAATGTTCAAAATTTGAAAAGAAAATTCACAAAAATACGGCCAATATCACCGTTTTTGTATAATCCACCCTGCTTCATATAGGTTACACTCCTGTCCGTTTTTGCCTCATTAAATAAAGAGCAAAAAGGGCCCACTTTCACAATCTGTAGCTCCTCCCAAAAGTTTCGTTGGGCCTTAAATCTTAGTCCGTCTTAAAGAGCAGTCTTTGATCTTGAATTACAGGCCAGGAAAATGGTATCATTAGGGATAAAGTTTTTCGCAAATCTTCATTCTGCACACCAACCCATGAAATTGTTAAGGCTCGGAAGTGAAAGTCTTGTAGGATACCACCTTCGAATGTCAGTTTCTACAAGGAAATAGTTCCCTGATTAAAGCTTTGAATCACATGCATGACATGCAGCAGTGATCTCTCACTCTGCAGAACCTAACATCAAGCAACTTGCTGTTGATTAAACGTTAAAACAGCATGACAAAAGGAGGAGATCAAATTTTCTTAATGGACTACTTTAGGGTACAACCCACCCGGAAGTAATTCCGGAGTGGAGTTGACCCATTTTCTACAAGTAATAAAGGAAAAGGAATAAATATCAAAATTCACTCAGACATTAAAGTAGTTGAAATATCCAACACATACAGTTTAAACGATCACTATAGTTATAATTAGACACAACAAGGATGAATATGTGTCCTTGGCTGGTATTTACATGTGTCCAAGTAGTAATATAGAAAACTGTTTATATTGACCGTATAAAATTATTGAATGGTATGATCTCCCGCAGTAATAAGCGCATTTTAAATCTGGGTGATTTAACATGAAAAATATCGATTGAAATGGCCATTCTACACCATTAGACGAAAAGGATATCGAATATAAATCCTTGGAATGCCTTAGAGACAATTACATGCGTAAACATATAATGGAGTCAACCCGGCATAGGATAAACAGTATCCCATCTACCTGAGATCTTATTGTTTCTAACTGCAAAGATGATATCGATAGTATAACCTACTTCCCAAGACTGAACAAAAGTGATCCCCGTGTTATCAGTTGTGATATTGTCTGTAGTCAAACACAACAAGGCGAAGTAAGGAACGAAATAGAGGATGATTGTTTCAGTGTAAGATCTGTTTATCTGTCATTGAGCGAATAAAAACATATATTTCCATTTTTCGAATTCGTTTTTCACAAGGCTACTAACCAAGGACCCTTAAATATGGCATGTGAAAATATATAAAGGGTCGGAGAACTTCTTTAGTGACAGAATACAGCGAGTCTTTGTCAATGGAACATAATCACGATCACAAAATATGTATAGTTGTGTCCCAAATGGTAGTGTACTAGGAACTATTTATATTTGATATTTATCAACGATCTTACTACACATATTAACTTTCCTATAAAATTAAATTCTGGCTGTAAACAACTTACATATGTAAATTCGAAGTGATTGAAATGTTCATAATAACTATTAGGAGAATAACTTGTAGAAAAAAGAGAAAGAAATTGTTTGTTCGAAATAAGGTAGCAGCCCGTTCCAATTCAATTGATACGGCACGATAGAGTTCACATACATTTTGGAAGTTTCAACTATCAATAGTTACAAACTGCGATAATTCTGGGGCTTTCTTTATCAAGAATAACAAATTGATAGCGAAAAAAAAATGAACAGACAGAAGTAGCAAAGGATTTAGGAGTAATGGGTCACTCCACACTATCATTCCATATAATAAACATAGTAAATAGTGCCGATAGAAATCTAGAAATTATTAGTGGAGGATACATTCTTTATCTTACATACAACACTAGTAAGACGGCAATAGCATATGCTCCCGCAATATAGTCCACAAAATGTAAGAAAATGTAAGAAAAGTAAGATCGCTTTGTGAATGACATCAATGCAAATGAAATACCTGCAAAGCTCCCCTACCACATCTTTATTGGATGCCTTTTTATGACTTGAATGATTGATTTAATGGATGTAATCATATCGCAGCCGTAGCTCCTGACCATGGATTTCTTGTATTTCTCACACCAATACTACAACTACATCCTTTCCGAGCCTCCAGTTGCTTAGGTTTACGGTTATCCGTCCATTGGTTGGAGACAAATGTTGGAAATGATACTCGCCGCGGCCGGGGATGGAACCCGGGACTAGGAATCCTACGCGCCACAACTGCGTTTTGGGCGCGACTTTCCTTTTCATGGGCCTCTTATATGAATTTAAGAAATTTAGTATGTGACTTGTCACAAATCATATGATCATATGACTATAGGAGTGTATAACGGACTTTTTGATAGACAAGCTATTTATATATGCAGTATCCCCTTATTACACTACCATTTAATATTATGAGCTTTTATTTTGACCATAACATTAACCACATAATATTGTATGGTATTCTCATCTTCTGGCACGCATAGTTTTGCCAACAAGATTTATACAGACGAGCTCTTATTTCAAGTTATGATTTTGGGTGGCAAATATAAGCAAAGGGTAACACTATTATTAATATATTTTTACGATAACTTGAAATAAGCTTTAGGAGCTCTTCTGAATAAATCTTGTTGGCAGAGACTCTTCTCGCCAGAAGATACATACAATACCTAGATATTTATAGTTTGTAGCATGAAAAAAATCCTATTGTTTTGATACTGTCCCACTCTTGCAACAAGTAATGATATTGGTTTTTAACCCGAGATTGCGTAGCAATCTGAAGCTTAAGTTACCACGTAAAAAATTCAACCCAGAGTTTAATGTAAAAACATCTAACGCAAAAAATTACTGCGAGTATTAATACGCCCGGTTAAGGCAAGAAGGACAAAGGCGAGATATGACTCATTTCATTTTATAATGTACAGTACTTTCGTGTGAATGTTATGAATTTGGTAAATTATAAAAAATTGATGAGTGAATGGACAGAAAGAAAGGAGATATGTAATATATTGGACATTAATTAACTATGTATGATCATATCATTTTGTTAAAAAAAATAATGTGTTTGTTTTTATTCCGAAATAATATTACTTATTCTAGAATTACAGTAGTAAAACGGTCCGGTAAGACGAAGTTGCTGTAAATAGCTGATAAGCGAAGCTGTCGGTTTTACGTGTGTGTAAATTAAAGTAAAAATATACTTGTAAAAATGATAAAACTATCATTTCAGTTAGGTAACATTGTGGAAAACAGAGAAAATGTCTATTATAAGCAATGTATACTTTTCCAACAACGGTTTCCAAAAATATATTTCTTCAGTGTGTAAAAAAAGGATGGAATTGATTGGAATGGGTTAAGTGAATTGACTGGCTAGCTTCTTGGGACAAAAAAAACCTAATTACAAAAGACTATTGGCCTTATTCCTTGTCTTGAATATTTTCATTAATATATTACCATATAGCTACCAAAACTTTCTATCGTGAGAATCGGCTTATGATAGCATTGCCTTTTCAATAGTTTAATAAATTAGACTACCAAAAGAAGAAATGAGAAAAAAAGGGACCCTTTTGCATGTTATCAGACAAAATATTTTCAATTGAAAAAGGATTCATTACTTTGACCAAAAAAGGTATGTATTAAGGTTTATGGAAATCTTATCAAATATGAAGTCAGATTCCATTTGATTATATTCTCTTCAAATTTAAACTAAAAAGAGTGGTAAAATTGGACAAAGGTTAAAGAGTTACAATTAGCTTTTATTGTTGCATTTTAGATACCCGCTTTGCAAATTAAGGCAGTCCAAATGGTATTGCAGACAATTTAAAGTCGATTTTATATAAAAAATCAAAGGACTGAAAGTCCTGAGAGCGATTTTGCTGGCTTATCAGTAACCGCGCTCAATAATGCCGGCATGTATCATCAAGATGAGTAAATAAATCGTTCACCTAAGTGGGATGAGCAGCTGGAGGCTTGGTAAGGATGTAGTGGTATGGTAGTACTGGTGTGAGAACTACCAGGAATCCATGGTTAGGAGCTCTAGCCGCCCCGATATAACTGAAATACTATTAGAAGTTGCGTTAAAACCCCATTCAATTACTCATGCCCCCTGTACTGTTTACCGAAATCGCTATTTTGATGTGATCACAACGTTTACTTTGATATTATTTTATCAGTGCGTGAAAAGTTGTGGTTGCGTGGTAAAAGGTCAACTAATAAAAGGTAAAGCAACCAAAGCTAACTTTCAATTGTTTTTGCTTTGAGCAGATCATTATTACAATTGAAGAACAGTTTCAAAGTCCGTTTCAAAATTGTCGAATTCGAGAGGTGAAAGGATGTTTTATTTTGTGGGATTAAATAGGCGCTTGAATCGCGACTGTAACAGGTTTGTAACTTGTTACATATACTGCGTATACGGGGTGTAAATTTGCTCAGTCCTGCCAGGTCAAAACTAACAGACGGATTACGCCACTAACCACTGACCTAGATTCTATCTTGAAACGCGGGGAGATTATTTCTCTCATTTAAACATTGCATTAGACAATTTACTATGGATATATTAAGTCGAAGTTTTAAACCATTTTCCTTGATATTCACAACTAAAAGGAGGCTGTTAGCATTCAGCAAGTAAGTTATTTTCTTCATCAGCGATGAGACAAGATGGAGGCGATCATATAGATTTTCACTTCAAGTTTATGAGCAGGCGTGGAAATGAGTTGAAAATTCGTGAAAACTTGTTTCCGGTTGATCGATGTGAAATACCGGTTTTGTCCTACAAAACCGCTTATTAACCATGGAGTAGGTGGGGTCATTCTCCAAGCAGAGTTGTCGCTCGTTACTCTCACTATACAGCTCTGTAATGGGCTAAATGGCAAGATTCTTGTCAAACCAAGTAATGGAAGATACACTATGTTTCTTTCGATTCGCGAGAAATAAAACGGTTTGGACGTAATAAGTATGATTCAAGATACATTATATTTGCATTAAAACTTGATGATTTTCCTGTAAACCAACGAACTACTTTCGTCTTAAAATCGTACTACTTTCGTCTTAAAATCGTCCAAATAGCTAACGGAAAAACCTGTCATATTCATGCGACAGATTTTAAATGGAAATCAGTTGAGGTGTATGATGAAATTATGACGTATTGGCGGACTATATACTGAGCCCATTACAGAGGTGAATGGAAATGAATCGAGTGCATGAGAGTGTAGGTGGGATGCCACAAGCACCTTCTTCTTTTTCCGCATTGTTTCTCAAGATTTTTATCACAGAGACATAACACCAGGGATTGAACATGAAAGTGTTGGTTAAGAAGGTATCATTAAGAAAAGATTACTTACTAAAATTCAAAGGGGGAAGGGGTGGTAACCAGTTTACTTCTATTAATCTCCCTTTAACCATAAATTCGGACATGTTTGTTTTGCACGTGTAATACATTTGAAAAGCGTTGAAAAGACATAATCAAGAGTAAAACATGCATGGTTCTTTTTTAAAATCATTAATTCGTATAGTATAAATTAAATGGAAACAGTTTCACACACACAAACAAAAGCAAATTCTCCATGTTCAATATTGATTTCTAGATTCTTCTCTTTACAGTTGTTAAAAAGCGGGCTTGTACGACACCCTTTGGAAATAGGTTTAGACATTATATCAGTCCATTAGTATGTAAAAAGCGACACACATTAGAAATTAGAGCATCGTATGAAAATCGAACGGTTTATAGGGTGGTGTCGATCTTTCTGAAACCTAGATAGGCGGAAATTCAAAATTATTTAAAAATACACTAAAACGAATATCTGATACTTAAATTTGAGTCAGATATTGTCTTCATAGAAGGCTGACAGGCTTAACTTGACTTTTTGTGGTTACCTAGGAAAGGTTCGGAGGAAATTCACGTTGTTTTTAGAAATCTGGACATTTAGGTAACATCAAGTGCTAATCGCAAAACTACGAAATTTTCTATATCTATATTAACTCTTACGACTGTTTTGGACTGACCTTTACAGAAATGAATTCCGGCAAGCGAATATAATTCCTGATGACGTCATGTTGACGTTGGTTTTGGCAAATTCAAAGTGAACGCGTGATTCCAACGCTTATACGCACCATGGCAGGGTCATTCTACAATTAGCGTATATATATTCTGTCCCTTGCCTAAAAAACGATGTATACGATTAATTTTTCAGAAAAAACATAGCTAATCAGACCGAATCACGTATCAAATGTAGTTAATTAACCGACTTTATGTGAAAACACGTCTTGGTTTGTCTCTTTTTATTGCAATTTATCACAAGAAAAACTTCATTACAGAAAATGTTTGTCCCTTTACACTTTAGTGACTTACGCCAGGCTAGAAATGGGACCTACCCTATCATAATGATACATGAAGTATCAGTTACCCCAAGAGATCATAAAATGCCCATTTTCACTCAGTTATGGTGCCTGGTCAGAATTTGGTCAGCAGTGTAGAATACATATGGTTTCATCTTACAATTGGAATTTCATTTGACAGACAACTTCTTATCCTGTAGACAGAATCCAGTTTCTCTTCAACTAGTTGAGCACTAATAGTTATTGGTAGCAGAAAAAATGGCGATATGCTTAAAATATTTACGGAATACCCAATGGTCAGTGATTTTTGTGTTAACCCATTACAAGACGAAATAAAAAAAAAAGAGACTGGTTCATGGTCCAAGACATTGCAAACAACAATTTCTAGTTGATAATTTTTTTTATATCTTTTAGGGTTTTTTTTGGTTTCGAAAAATTATGGATAATGAAGAAATTTCCAATAAAAAGAAATTTCTTAATTTTCCACAACATATTCCAAAGGGTTTCCAATCGATTGAGCATCAAAAAGAGGGATTGAATGAGAATGGATTAATAGAGCCTATTATATTATTGAACAAGTGCACAACATTTCATAAACAATTTTACAAGTATGTGATCAGACATTGAGAAGCATGGGCAGTTACAGTGTAAAAGAATATTTACTTATCAGCTTAACCAATTCCCACACAGTGACGTTTTTGGACTACCCATTAAGTTGAAAAAATCTAAAATTTTATGAACTTTGAATTGTTGTCTGCAACTCCTTTGAATTCGGACAAGTCTTAAATGTTGCCGTCTGGTAATGGGGTAAGAAGCTTGTAGTCAATATCTATCTATAGAGAGCAAGCTGAAGACTCTGATCAGACATTATACATGTATGGTCAGGTCTAAGACTTTACTCAGTGCACATGTAAAATCATTTGAAATGTAATGCACTTGCTGAATTATAACCAATTGAAAGTTGTTTTTAGCTCACCTGAGCACGAAGTGCTCTAGGTGAGCTATTGTGGTCGGTCATCATCAGGTGCTTGTCCAGAAAAGGGCTAATTCTCAGAATGCAGTAATTCATTGAAATTTTATGGTAGTGGGTCATTAGTAATTGATTAATACCAAAAATGAAAGCTCAAATATCAAAGCTCTAGGCATAATGACATGGAAGGAGAAGAGTTTCAAAGATTTCCCATGTAAAGTCAGGGATCGCACAGAAAAATGCTAATTTTTAGCGTTTAGTGATTCTTTAAAGTATTTTGGTAGAGGGCCAATAGACCTTGATACATACCAAATATCAAAACTCTAGGCAGTATGGTTTGGTAGAAGAAGCTTTTCAAAGATTTCCTTCTTCATTCCTTTGTAAAATATGGGATCACACAGATAAGGGCTAATTTTCTGAGTTTAGTAATTCTTTGAAGTATTTTGGTGGAGGTCAATAGGTGATAATATGTACCAAATATCAAAGTTCTAGGCCTTATGGTTTAGGAGGAGAAGATTTTTTAATAATTGTTTACGGACGGACAGACGGACACCGGACATTTACCGATCACAATAAGTCACCTCCAGCACATTGTGCTCAGGTGAGCTAAAAAGCCTTCTCAAAGGGATTGTGTAAGATGTCCAATCACTTACCATTCAAAAATTATAAACCATATTAAAGTTTTTAATATAAATTTAGTTTTTTATCTTATATTTAAGTTTGACCTTGGAAGGTGATCTTTAGCATATCAGTTTTTTGTAAATAGCAACTTTCAAATATTTAGAGAGTTGATGAATTTAAAAACGAAAGAAACTAATCGAAAAAAAATCGATGTATTATTTGTCAAAGCAACGGACTGAGTTTCTTTTTAATCATTATCAACTGGGTTATTACATAATTCTTTAATCCTGAAAAATCAACCCTTTTTTTACAAACTCTGGATTTTACGTCGCTGTGATTTTACACTTGACAAAACACTGTGGAAAAAGAAGAAATTGTTTGTAACTTACAATTTTTTCTTTTCCCATAATGATTTGTACCACATACGATGATTTAATTTCAAGTTGAATCCAATGTACATTGTCTAATGGAACCTCATTTAATATGGACCAGTCTAAAATTCTAAAAAATGGGAAAGGGTTAAAACAAGTATTTCAAAGTGAAAGTTACTTGAAAAATAACGTTGGAAACAAGGTTGGTAAAGAAGACATTTGTTGTTGAAAAAAAATTGATCTAATCTTCACCTTTTTGATGTGAAATATATATTTGAATGTATCTCAAATTTTTCAAAGCAAATAATTATATGGAAGCAGTTAATAAATATTATGTTACATGGACAGCAGTTTAGGATTCAAGTTATCAAAAAGACAGGCTGTTCTGCTAGGGAATGACAGTAACAGGCTTATCAGTTCCACTGGAGAATTTATTGCACATGTCCTGTTTGATAGTCGATAATTAGGGTCAAGCTGTCTTCTGCTGTCAAGTTAATTTGTTCTGCATTCCTGCAGCTCAAATCTGAGCAGATTGTCGCTAAACTGTTTAATGAACTAGCACAATAGATGTAGTCATTCTCTGATAAATCGTCCTTTTCCGATCCATGAATGGTGGTAAATCTTTTTTATTGCAAAGACTATTTCCTTTTAAGTCTAATATTTTCACTTTCGAGAAAATCAATAAATTAACGATGTCTTTCAAAATACTGTCACTATCGTAACACTGATCAAATATTTAATATTTGATAGAGATATGAGAGTTAATCTGTTTGACGTCACACAGTACGTCAAAAGTGTTTTCTTGCTAAGTTGGATGGCGAGCAGATATTTCATCGGCACAATTCGAAGACAAATCAATTCAAATGTCAGGTAAGTTCTATAGTCCGCATGTTTATTGTATGTCGTACATTACCTTACATCATTTTGGCTTAATAGTTATTCGAATTGTCTGGAAATTATGTCCTCAGTTCACAGATTTTGATTCATATGCTGAATATTTACAATCTAGCCGCTCATGATATTTAAAAAATAAAAATGTCACAACCGTAACAGTCACAATCACAACGTAAAGGATAGTTGCGTTGCGAACATAATTGTTACGGCTGTGACATATATCACATCTGCAATGAAAACTCATTGCGGTAGATCTAAATAAGTAACCATTTTGTTAAATATTCTAAACAGATAACGTTAGGCTAAGATAATGACAGTAGGTAAGGACGTACATAGGACTGATTAGGAAGGGATGGATTACATTCAAATACATGCAGTAGGAAAGAGAACATACACCATAGGACCTGCCAAAATTGCACCAAGACTCTAAATTGTGCTCTTTTTGTTAACACATAAATATTCTAAGCTTAGAATGTCACAATAAGAAATAAATTCTAGCAAATTATACATTTTTGGTTGCCCATTTGACATCCCGTTGGTTTACAAATTAATCGTCTAAACTGTGATTTACACTTTGTTTAAGTAGTCAGGTTTAATTGGCAGTCGCGTATTTTCAACGTGTCTGTATTTCGTCTTTGAGCGACCAAAATGTCGTAAGTCCAGCTTTATTCACGTAAGTTTATAGCGGAATAATGCTCTATACATGATTACGATACATCGAACGCGCTCAAAATTGTGCCATGCATATTTCAGGTATATAGCTCGCCGAGATCAACCACCGAAAATAAAGTTGTTTTTTTTTTCAAGGACTGACTTTGTATGTGTTACGGTGTGCCGGAGTTAGAGCTAACTACTAGAGAAGTGACACCCTCTAAAGAGGCACTTGAAAGTAATTTCTTTAACCATCTTCACGCACTTAATTTGTTAAGAATGAATGTTTCAGTTACGATCATTTGTGCTTCCTGGTCATCATCAGTATTATTTAAAGGTCAAACTAAAAAAATCTTGTTGAAGATAACGCACGTGACAGCAACGCAAGCGGATTTACAACCTGGGGAATTTAGCGAATTTCATGGTGAGAGCTAGAATCTCTCTCGTCTTTTCAAATAAGGTTTAAATAAGGTATAAAGCATATATGTTTAAAAACATAGGCATCTAAATTGGGGATTTTTTCATCAACTCACAAGAACAAGTCAGTGTATGATGAAATGTTTAAAGTTTTTTCAACTCGTGACCATATTTTACAAGAAGGGGTGGGGTGCAAGTACACCGCCCTGCGTTCAGGATGACAAAACACTCACTAACGTGTAAAATGGTATACCGCTACGAACATTCCCTTTTCGGTTAAAAGCTGAGTTCGAAACGTAAGTGTTTGCGAGTGATGTACACGTAATCAAGTACCCAAATCTAGTCCTGTATTCGTATTTGTCCAAGATATCGTTTAATGGGAAAATGTTTTGTAAAAATAACCAGCTGCGAAACATCGTATACTAGTATTTCTATTACAATGACACGTATATTTTGCTGGTTGTTCGAAAATCCTGAATGCTAGAGCAGGCAAGAAGAGCGAAATGTCCTGGGTACTTTAACGGTTTCAAAAATTGTTTTCTGTTGTCCAAAACCAAAGAAAATTCTCTGATTTAGCGTATTAATCAGACGGTGAAGGTTCACCCTAACCATGCTGAATACTCGTAGATGTTTTGTTCAGAAATGCATTAATAGCAAATGTCTGATACCGAAAGGTCCTAATTCGCGGTTGACATTTGTTTCTTCCTAATATAAGTCAAACAGGAGATGTTGACATAGATAAGACTGCACAAATGTGAAGGCTGTTATCAGTCTATACCTCCTGTCAAATCAGGAATTTTCCAGGCTTAGCAAGACAAAGGTTACAGCAATAATTCATTGTACTTTTTTCTAGAAAATCCTGAAATAGATGATTCATCGGTGGGTAAAAACTATACAGACTTTACCCTGGTAGATAAAGAATAAGTGGAGATTTCTGTCATGCATTCCGGTGGTCGTAACCGGTTAGTTTGGCCTAAAATGCAAGATATACTTTGGTACCAGAAAAAAATATATTCCTGTGATCGATCCACCCGAGAAGGTTACCAACAGGCATTATCATATTCAGAAAGACGAGGTTGCAAAGTAATTGATTTTTGAAATTTATATTTTCCTATCCAGGAGTAAATAAATTTTCTGTGTTATTTTTTTATTTTATTTTTTTATTTTTATTTTGAAGATTGTATTATTAAGCTTTTCGCGCAGTGAATTTTACACTTAATAGAATATTACGTCAGCGGGCAGCTTAATTAAGTTGTAGTTACGAGGTTTACGTTGCCTACCATCTATAGTATACATCTCGTCGCTTGTATAACAAAACATAGCAATTTTGACTTGAAGTGGAAACGATGGTTTGTTTGCCAAATTAAGCTAATGAGGGGTCTTAGATTGATTGATTTATTAAATTGGGTTTACCGCCACTTTTAACAGTATTTCAGTCATATAGCGGCAGCTGGAGCACTAATGGATTCCTGTTATTTCTCACACCAGTACTACCATTACATCCTTTCCTAGCTTCCAGCTGCTATCCCACTTACATCACCTCACTTTAGAAGTCCAAAATGCTGCGACTAAACCACTAAATAATAATAATAATAAATGCAATACCCTTTAAACAACCGTTTATAAGTGGGATAATATTCACAGTGTCATTACTGTAACTTTACGGGGACCCAATTTTACGTCCATTCCGGAGCGATCTAGTCCGTACCGTAACGCCACATTTATAAGATATTTTGTGGAATTCTGAACGTGTATAAGTTCACATTAAAAAATATTTGAATACCAGTAAAATATTTAATTGTATCCTTTCTTGCTACTGTTTAATGTTTTGGAGTTTGCTTTTGCACCAATATGGAGGACAATATATTCAACTTGCTGTAAATTCCGCATTTTGAAAAACCAAGCAATTTAAAATAATATAAAAGTGTAAATAACTGAAGCTTACCGCACATTTTACTTCACTCTACCAGGACCAGAATATATAAATGAAAACAAATGACTTATGATTTTGTTAGGGAGTGGAATCAAAACATAGATTTGTACCACTGTCAACTTTAATAAACCGACATGTATGCACCGATTTTCGGTACATACACGGAATGCCTGGCCCGTTTAGACTGGTACCATTGTCGACTTTAATAAAGCTTTATTGAAGTCGACGGCGGTACCGGTCTATGGCTGTTAGGTTTTTTTCCTAACCAAATTCGAAAACGAGGCTTGCACATGCGCAGCTAATTTTGTTGAAAAATTTGGACACGCCGCGGGATTTCAATCCAGTACAATAAAAATCCTACTTTTGTAGTTTGAAAGTATTCAGTTTTAATGTTTAAACATTTTTCACAGGATCAATCAAAATTGTGTGCGAGAAAAACCTTGGAATGGTATCCTTTTCATGTAAAATATGTAAGGAACTCCGCGTCCCGCTTCAGCCATTGTTTACAAGCAATCGACCAGCCAATCAGATTCGATGTTTGGGAATACGTCATTAAATGCCCATCAGCCAATAGACCGGTACCGCTGTCGACTTTAACAAAGCCGACAGGTAGATTCCAAACGACTGTGTATATATTTTCAACAAAATTAGCTGAGCATGCATAAGCCTCGTTTTCGAATTTAGTAAGGAAAAAAACCTAACGGGCCAGGCTTTCCGTGAATGTACCGAAAATCGGTGTATACCTGTCGGCTTTTTGTTAAAGTCGACAGTGGTACCAGTCTAATCAGCCAATCTCTATATTCATTCTTTTGGCACTACCTGTCGGCTTTGTTATAGTCTACGGCGGTCTAATCAAAACCGTGACTGATTCGGTCTGCACAAAAACGCTCATATCAGACAACATATACAAAAGCCAAACTGAGAAGCGCTTACGAATCCTTTATAAAGGCACAGGTAATAAACACAAGTAAAAACGAATTTACAAGCACCGATGATTTTTTTAAAACATAGCCTATGTAAAATATACGCTTAATAATGCCGTAGAACGACCCACACGTGAATGTCCCAATATTCACCGCAGTGGTCTCGACGTAAAAGAAGACTAAAAGCCTACCTAGGCTATCATAAATAAATTCCTGGTTTAGTTTAAAAAACCATAAAAAATATCCTGATTTAGTTTTAAAAAACGATCTTTAATGTTCGCAAAGTTACCGTTTTCAGAATATATATGGGCCTATTGTATTGAAATAATGTATTAGAGAGAATAAAGATAATTAAAATCTATGACATGAGAAAATCAAAGGACTGAAAGTCCTGAGAGCGGTTTTGCTGGTTTATCAGTAACCGCGCTCAATAATGTGAGCATTTTTCATCAATATAAATGAGTAAATCGTACACCTAAGTAGGAGGAGCAGCTGGTTGCTCGATAAGGATGTAGTGTTAGTATTGGTGTGTGAACTACCAGGAATCAATGGTTAGGAGCTCCAGCCACCCCAATATAATTCAAATACTATTAAAAGTTGCGTTAAACTCTATTCAATCAATCATAACCTAATTGTAGTAGTTACATGTCCGTTTCAAAGATTTAGCCGAATTCGAGAGATAAAAGGTGTTTTATTCGATGGGGTTAAATAGGCGCCTATAATAGGGTTGTAACGTATTACATATACTGTGTATGCGGGGTGTAATTTTGCTCAGCACTGCCAGGTCAATACACCAGCAGACAGTTTACATGTATTCGCTAACTCCACTAACCACTGACCTAGATTTTATCTTGAAAGGCGATGAAATTATTTCTCTAATTTTGACAATTCATTAGACAATTTACCAAGGATATATTAAGTTTTAAACCATTTTTCTGGATATTCATGATTAAAAGGAGGCTGTTGGCATTCAGCAAGTAGGTTATTTTCTTCATCAGCGATGAAACAAGATGGAGGCGATCACATTGAGTTTCACTTCACGTTTATGAGCATGCGTGGAAATGAGCGGAAATGTGAGAACTTGTTTCCGGTTGATCGATATGAAATACCGGTTTTTCCTAAAAAAAACCGCTAAAAATCGATACACCCCTTTATGGTCTTCTGAGGTTTAGGCCGGGATAACCTACCCGTCATAGTGCAGTTGGTAGCGGGCTGATATAGCGAACCTTCAATCATGGGTGACATGGATTCGATCCCCGGCGGGGGGCACATGTATCCTTTCCAACATTTGTCTCACACCAGTTGATAGATAGTCGTAAACCTAAGTGGGATAGCAGCTGGAGGCTAGGAAAGGATGTAGTCGTAGTACTGGTGTGAGAAATACCAGGAATCAAGTGTTAGGTACTCCAGCAGCCGCGATGACTGAAATATTATTGAAAATGACATCAAATCCACCAATCTATCAGTCTAATTTGCTCGGTGTAGGAAATGGTCAGCGGAATGATACTGGCTCTCTTGGGTCTCATGCGTTATCTTCCGATAGGTAGCATTTTTCAAATACTGTCAATCTTCGGAGAATATGACATGTGCAGACAACGGGGTCTCATGTTTAAAACACATTTCAGGTTTAATTTTTGCAGCCTTATACATGTTCAGTTTCTCAATTTATTTGAATATCTTGATTGAAGAATCACAAAACATATTCAGATGTGTCATTTCCTATCGAATAACTTGTCTAAACCGCCAAAAATCACCGTTCATAAATATCATCTATTCTTTCTCTTCTTTAATTAAACAAATAACATAAAATCTAAAGCCCCTTCTAACAGGAATTGTCTTCTTCTAGAGAATAAATGAATAAATAAATGAAGAAAAGCAATGAATTCTGTTGTTGTTACTTTCGTGATCTTCACGGTCTCGCCTTTCTACTGAACACCGTTTTAATGGAGGCTGGTGAAAGGAAATTTTGTGCATCTTAGAGTAAATTTTGTATTTTTGTTACGTATATTTGGTCGGAATCACTGCCGCCGTATTCTCTTGAGAAATTAACGACAGAAACACAGAAACAAATTCGTCTTTCATTCATGATAGCAAAGTAACTAACAGTAATTGGGTTGCCCTCCCTCTGTCGTACGGTCTTTGCTCTTTAAATAATGACTCTTTTGAACGCCTCTTAACCCATTCCCAGACGGCAAAATTTTAGACTAGTTCAAATTGAATGGATTTACAGACAACAATTTAAAGTTTATGGAATTTCAGATTTTTTCCACTTACTTGGTAGAAAACATTGTGGAAAATGAAGAAATTGCTTGTAAAAAGCAATTCTTAATTTACTCAATGTTTTCCCAAATATTTTTCTCTAGGGGCGTCCAAAAACATCACTGTGTGGGAATGGGTTAAGAAATACAAACAGCAAATGAATGTAGTCAAGTAATACACCCAACATGATCTTCGTCCTCTTCAATGATCAGTGTTTCTAATACATTGATCAGGAAATACGGTCATCAATGAGAAAATAGAAAAACATTAAGTCATATTAAAGTATGCTTGAATTGATAATGAAGTTACATATATATCAGTAATTTAAAAAAAGGGTTTTAGGTTGAACATTCTTTGGTATGAATGAACAAAAAAAAAGTCTGTCTGCTTTTAGGACAGTGAAACTCTTGAAATTTCTGTCAAATTTTCTAAGACTACTACTGTTTCTATTAACAGTTCATTCTTATGTATGTGGATTCAGTATTTAAGCGAGAAATGGCGATAGCAGTTCAGAGATAGAAACTGACTGAAACTGTCAGCAGAAATGTACGAAAATATGACCTAATTCTACATATGTATTCATTAGAAAAGGGCTAATAGTACACTGTCTTGTAAGAGAGCCAATTTATGGGGTCTACTGATATGTTTAAACTGAAAGCTGTCATCTAAGAAGCTTCATGCAGACATCCCTATAACTAAATCACGCCATCATCACAGATTTAATATGACCTGCTAGCCAATGAGCACATTTCATTCACCTTATTCGCTGGAATTAAGTTGAGCAATGTGTTGGTCTAGTGTCAGACTTGATGACGTAATTGTCATCAGTGGTATGGAAATACAGATTTTCTCCACATAAAAGAGAATAGATAAATTTTGGGAAAACATTGTATTTAAAGAAGAAAATGCTGCAACTCAGCAATTTCTTCTCTAAAAACAATGTTTTCTTTCCTTAGGTAAAAGTATAACACTAATTAATATGTAAAGTACCATTCCAAGATTTGCCCTGCTATTTAATTGTCCATGGACAAGAGACCTTGAAAAATGTACCTGTCCGCAGGTAGAAAAGCCCGTGTCGGACAAGTCGGGCATGGGAATTCCACACCCCTGGTCATGATATACAAACCTCGGAGCAATTATACACACTTTGCCCACGGATTTGATTCCTGGAGATTGGTCAAATTAAATGTTTGTATTAAGAAAAAAATCTTTTTTTTCAGCGCCACAGACTTTCGCCAATTGAAAAAAAAAATGCGTCAATGGTGATCAACAGCGTGAACCCTGAATGTTCCTAGTCACCTGGCCTTGGCATACTGTCAGTGTTTTTACCCTTCTTGCCTGCATCCCAGGAAAAATGGGTTTAATGCAAAGTTTCTTGTTAATGCAACTACTCCTTCATTTCTGGACAGATTTGCATGGAATTTGTAAAGAATGTTCCTAGTTACTTTATCTTTCACATATTTTACATGCTAGGTTGTGTCACAGGAAAAGGAACCTTAATGTGGCAGCATATATTATGACTAATGCCTTCTTGTTGAAAATGTTAATTAGATCAGGGCTCTGCAGACTCCCAGAATTTGGGGAGAAGTCACTTCTCACTAGTCTGAGAATTGGGAGAAGTTTTTCAAAATAGGGAGAAGTGGTGAGACTTTCAGGAGAAGTGGAACGCGTTAAAAATTAAGTTTTTGCGCATATTCCTCATTTCTATCACAAAATGAAATAGCTTTCCAACCAAGTAGTTGCAATTTATATTATGTATTATGCAATAAACATAGAAAATACTGCTTATCCTTTCAGTCCTCAAAAAGATCTTATTCCTGTGAACAAATACCTTTTTATTTTTCTTTTTTTAGGTTTGAGAATTCAAGAGTTGGATTCTGAATTTATTTATTTTTTAATATTTCATAATAGATTCATATATGATAAAAAAAAAAGTCAACTAATAAAAAAAATGCAAATAGTGTATAGGCGGTCTGAATGAAATGAGTAGTGTTCCTATACGAAGCAGAAAATGAGAAAAGATTTTATTATAACAACATGTATTTAATCAAACCATTACAAGAAGAAAAAATTCAGACTGGTACAAATTGAAAGAAGCTAAATAAGACATTTCACAGTGAGCTTAACCCATTCCAACACAAGCCCTCCTTTTTACGCCCCTCAAGAAAGAAGCTTAGGAAAACATTGTGGAAAATGAAGAAATTACTTGTATCAAGCAATTTCTTCATTGTCCACAATGTTTTCTATCCCAAAAGCCAAAAAAAAATTAAAATTCTATAAACTTGAAATTGCCGTCTGCAGCTGCTTTCAATTTGGACCAGTCAGTCAGGGCTCTGCAGACTCCCAGAATTTGGGGAGAAGTCACTTCTCACTAGCCTGAGAATTGGGAGAAGTTTTTCAAAATGGGGAGAAGTGGTGAGACTTTCAGGAGAAGTGGATCGCGTTAACAATTAAGTTTTTGCGCATATTCCTCATTTCTATCAGAAAATAAAATAGCTTTACAACCAAGTAGTTGCATTTTATATTATGTATTATGCAATAAACATAGAAAATACTGCTTATCCTTTCAGTCCTCAATAAAGATTTTATTCCTGTGAACAAATACTTTTGTATTTTTATTTTTTTAGGTTTGAGAATTCAAGAGTTTGATTCTGACTTTTTTTTTTTCTAATATTTCATAATAGATTCATATATGATAAAAAAGTCCATAATAAAAAAATGCAAATAGTGTACAGGTGGTCTGAATGAAATGAGTAGTGTTCCTATTTGAAGCAGAAAATGAGAAAAGATTTTATTCTAACAACATGTATTTAATCAAACCATTACTAGAAGAAAAAATTCAGACTGGTACAAATTGAAAGAAGCTAATTAAGACATTTCAAATGGGCTTAAATAGGAAATAATGTGCCAAAGAGGGTAGAAACATGTGGGGAAAGGATAAATTGGTTGCTGCGACCATTTCCTCCTTTTTCCATAGTTTCCCATAAAAACATTTCAAGATGTCAAAATGGGGGATTGTGTGGTAATGAGTTAAAGTCTGTCCACTGTACCTGATAACATATAAATGGATAAAAATTGTCATTAATTGGTCAAAAAAGGTCCTCTGTGATTAAGTCAGTTATAGTGTGTAAAGGGTAAGGGTTACTGCTGAGTACTGTCTAAATTTTTGCCGTGTGGGAATGGGTTAAATAAGAAATAATGTGCCAAAGAGGGTAGAAACATGTGGGGAAAGGATAAATTGGTTGCTGTGACCATTTCCTCCTTTTTCTACAGTTTCCCATAAAAACATTTCAAGATGTCAAAATGGGGGATTGTGTGGTAATGAGTTAAAGTCTGTCCACTTTACCTGATAACATATAAATGGATAAAAATTGTCATTAATGGGTCAAAAATGGTCCTCTGTGATTAAGTCAGTTATAGTGTGCAAAGGGTAAAGGTTACTGCTGAGTACACAAAACCAGACTCTGTACATGCAGAGGTTTAAAGTTAACACAGGATAATTTGCTCCATTTTATAGGATTACATGTTATTTAAAGGAATTATTACCAACACAAGTTAGTGAAATTTAGTTTTTGGATAGAATGTATCAAAACAAGAATCTCAGGAAAAGATTGTAGCAGCCTTTAAATTGCTTGTCATAATTTTCTTCACTTGTTACAATTAAAGCAGATAACTCAAATTGAATGATTCTAAAGAAAAATGAATATACTCTACATAGATTTTTCGGCAGAATTATTTTTCATCAAGATTTCAAATTTTTAACAAAATTTTGACTTCTGGTAAATGACACAGCATCCGTAAATGTCTTGTTAGGGATGTGAAAGTAAGCTACAAATCTCGTAGACTGATGATAACCTAATTTACAGAAATAATTAAACTTTAAGAAGGGAAAGGATTTTAAAGGATTTCTGGTGCCGATAGTATACAAAGCATTGCCGAAACCAATCAGCGTAGATGTGAATGAAGCAAGCATATTGACTATTAGCTGCCAGAACATACCCCTCTTTCTGATAATCTGCTGGCCTCGCAACTATCGATACACGCTTGAATTACGATCAAAGGGCTTCCGATCAACAGTTGTATAGTTGCACACTGTCACCTACTTTTATAGCCACTGGGCCAGATTAGATTATCACCTATCGTATCCAGGCGACTTCCTGTAAATTCCAGGCAACTTCGACTTTGCTTTGATTAGCAAATCAGGCGAAGTTTTATGAAACCAGGCGACTTTTTCGCCTGAGTTGCCCACTCTGCAGAGCCCTGTAGATTAGCTAAATGTTTACTTACAGATATACCCTGGAGTATTGCTATGTTCAACAAAAGTTGATAGTATGGACAGTTTTTTGGTTTGGTCAAAGAACATTCAGGTAAGCCTCACAAAGTTAATTCAAAGACCTGTTTAAGCTCCACTGGCTGAAAATGAGAGGGCTATTGTCATGGTGATGTGTTGCTCTGTGTCCACCAGGTATGCGTCCGTCCATTGGTGACACTTCTCTCCTCAGACAGTACTGTACAAACTTAACATGAACGATCCTTGGGTGACCCTTTATCAAATTCCATCAAATAATTTTGAATGGTGTAAAACCTTTTTTTATAGACTGGGCTTATTTCCATATTATGGTGAAATCTTTGAAAATCTTCTTAGAAACTGGTTGATGTTTGAATGATCCTTTTGTGACCCTTTATCAGATTCCTTTAAAGAATTTTGACTGTATACACTATAGCTTTTACTATAGTATAGACTATAGCTTTTCCCATAAATCCTTCCTTTTTACACCTTTCCAGAAAATAGTTTTGGAAAACAATGTGGAAATGAAGAAACTGCTTGTTACAAACAATTTCTGCTTTTTCCACATTGTTTCCTACCCAGAGTGGCAAAGATCTATAAAACTTCAACAATTTGAAATTGTTGTCTGCAACTTCTTTCAATTTGGACTGGTTTAAATGTGTAAATTATACTACTTAATGATACTACTTTGGAGGATTGGCCAAACTTCAAGTAGAAATGCAGGGGAATGGCTGTTACTGCTTGACTTGGAATATGCAGGGATCATTTTGAGGTGAGATATTGAGAGATTCTCTCATTTTTCTGTCAGAAATCTCATTGAAACAACTGGCTTAATGAGAGAAAATTGCTAAGCAAAATGTAAATTAGTGAATGATTTGGTAAAATTTTTCACCAAAATTCTTAATTCCTCATTAGATTTGGCTAAATGAGATATTTTTTGCACATGATATTCTGAGCCAGAATTATCCCTGAATATGTCTCATAATTATAAAGGTTAGAAATTAGCTGTATACTAAGTAAATTCAGACAGGCTGGTGGAGCAAATCAGGCACTCAAATGCCTCTAGTCTAAATACATGTAATTACTAAAGGTCATGATTTAGTGCCATTATCACATGAAAAGAATGAAGAGGTTATTTAAGCAGAGTTCAAAAATGTTTGTCTTACAAACAATTCTTCATTCTCCTGAATGATTTCTATCCAGAAAGACAATATTTTTTAAAATCAAATCAACTTGAAAATGTTCTCTAACTTTAAATTTGGACTGATCTGAGATTTTGTCATCTTGTAATAGTTTAACCCATTCAATTTGGGATTTACGCCCATAAAGAAAAAAGCTTTTGAACACATTGTGGAAAATGAAATTGCTGGTAGCAAGCAATTTCTTCATCATTCACAATGTTTTCTATCCCAAAAGTCTAAAAAATTTGAAATTCCATCACACCTTGAAATTGATGTCTGCAGCTTCTTTCAATTTAGTCTGGTTTAAAATTTTATCATGTGGGATTCGGTTAAGTACAAAATTACCAGAAGAGGATGTTATGGTATTTAAATACTTATATATCTTTTCTCACCACATGATAAAATGTTAGGCTTGTCAATTTGAACGATTTTCCGACTACAATTTTAATTTGGTGAAATTTAAAAATCTCTTGCTTGTAGCATAGACAGGCTACAAGAATTCAAATTCTATTAATTTAGACCTGTCCAAAATTTTGTTGTCTGGTAATTGCTCTATTTCATTTTCTGTTACAGGATGACTTCGCATCTGCATCAGAAGTTCACATTGTTCTCGGAAATGAGGCGTGTGACTTGGATTCAGCAGTTTCAGCGATCACTTATGCATATTATCTGAGAAATGTAGGTATTACACTTCCTAGTGATCCTCCCTTATTGTAGCCCCTCCCCCCTCCACTTTCCTCCCTCCTAAAAAAATGCTGAAAAGTAATTTGGCCACAAGTCTTACTAACTACCGGTACTTTCTATTCCAACACAATGATGCTTTTTGAGGCCTCAAAATTACAAAATTTTAAAATTTCATAACCTTTAAAATTTCATCTGCAACTCATTTTAATTTTGACGAGTTTAAAGTTTTGTCCTGACAACTCCTCCAACTGTTTCTGTCGGATTTACTTTAACCTGTGTTCATTAGGAGTAGTAGAAGTGCATGACACAGCTTTTGTGAAACTTTCAAGTAGAAATACTGAGTTAATGTCCCTGATTTGTCTTAGAAATGCATCATTGGCATCTTCTCCTAGAGTTTCAGCCTGATTTGCTTTACACTTGGCACAAGTATTAATTAGAAGTTTTCGATGTGCAAGACACAACATTCATGCACATTCTAGAAAGATAAGATGAGTTACTGCATCTGATTTAACCCATTCTTCATTATCTGCCATGTTTTCTTTTTAAAAAGACAAAAAAAATTTAAGAGTCAAGCAACTTGAAATTGTAGTCTGCAGCTTCTTTCAATTTGGACTATTCTGTGGGAATAGGTTAAGTGAAACATAAGTAAAGAGTATGTCACATTATTTTTGAGTTCCTGAAGTCTAGGTCCTTTGGGAAACTTTCTTAACCTATCCCACATGGTGACGCCTTTTGATGCCTCTCAAGAAAAACAATTAAGAAAACATTGAAGAAAATGAATAAATTGCTTGTTACAAGCAATTTCTTCATTTTCTACAATGTTTTCTACCCAGAAAATCTAAAATTTCATTAACTTTTATTTGTAGTCTGCAACTCTATTTGGACCAGTCATAAGTTTAATCATTTAGGAATGGGTTAATATAGAAACAATAAGAAAGGTGAAGACTCAAAAGTTTTCTCAAATTGCATGTCTTTTCATCTGCTGACTCTCTACAAAAGAAGAAGGAAATCTTTTAACATCTACTTGGAATAAACCATAATGGTTAGCAGTTTCACATTTGGTATAAGGCAATATTTTGTGTCCTTGTACAAAAGTTGTTGAAATAATGTGTGTTGCATCCCATTCAGGCTCCTGCTAGACACACTCTTTTTAAAATATGTAAAGAAATAGATAAAGGATAAAAATCATATTTGAGAGAAGGCTTAGATGTTCTATATTTTGTATCTTCAGGTGACCCGCTCTAACAGTCATAATTATAATGCACTTAAGGTCTTCACATCCTATTTTAACCCATTACCAGACGACAAAATTTGAGACCAGTCCAAATCGAAAGGAGTTGCAAATAACAATTCTGAAGTTGAGGAAATCAGATGGGTAGAAAACACTGTGGAAAATAAAGAAATTGCTTGGGACAAGCAGTTTCTTCATTTTAAACAATGTTTTCTCAAGTGTATTTCTTGAGGTCATCAAAAAGGGTCATTGTGTGGGAATGGGTTAAAAGAAACAAGGAGGAATCTTTCAAAAGTCTCTGTGGGACAAATTTGAAGAGCAGCTGGAGGTTTAACCCATTACCACACATGCTCTTTTATGCCCATCAAAAAAAAAAGCTTTGGAAAACATTGTGGACAATGAAGAAATTGCTTGTAACAACTTGTACCCTAAAAGGCAGAGTTGGTTGTAAGGTTAGGTCATCCACCAAGATCAAGTTCACTTGTCAAGGTCATATATTTTTGGGAAAAAAGGCTGTTATGGTAGCTTAGTGTTTCATAACAAATCTTGTTTACTTGACAACGCATTCCATCGATTTGTCCTAGAGTCATATTTGGGCTCTATAGTAAATCTCAGTATATATTTCTTAAACAAATGTAGACTAACAAAGGTCACAAAAATTCATTAAAAAGAAAAGGAGTATTTCCGAAACTGTTAGTGTTTCTCATCTATTTGTTGTAGAAATACAAAGACAGTGCAGTGTTACCAGTTTTGAATATACCAGAAGACCAGTATAGACTGAGAACAGAGACCAGCTATTTCTTCAAGAAGCTAAACATACCACCTGAGAGCCTTACATTTCGTGATCAGATTGACTTTGAATCATTACAATCAGACAAAAAACTAAGGTTATATTTAGTGGACCATAATATACTAACAGGAAATGACATCATATATGAAGATAGTGTGGTAAAGGTGATTGATCATCACGTCCAAGAGCGAAAGGAGAAAGACGGGTAAGTTCGATTTAACCCATTCCTGTACAACCAATTTTTTTTATTCCCTTAAGAAAAATGCTGTTGAAAACCACTGTGGAAAATGAATGAATTCCTTAAAAGAAGCAATTTCTTCATTTCCTAATATTTTTTTCTATGCAGAAAGACAAAGAATTTCAAAATTTCAAGTTGGTGTAGTCTAAAATTTGTCATCTGTCAAGTGGTTGAATGTTTCATGTCAAGAAAAGGAAGACCATGGTTTTGTATCCCATTTGAGGGGCAAATTTCCTCCCTGTCCTACATTGTTTGAAATTTTTTGTATAATTTCTTTTTACACTTAGTGTTAACTCTCTTACCAGCAACATCTTTCAATTTGGAGTTAACAGACGGCTGGTTACCTGCACAGACCTCCGATAGGAGAATCAACTTACATATTAACCAATTACCAGATGGTAAAATTTTAGACTGGTCCAAATTGATAGGAGTTGCAGAATGAAATTAACAGTTTATGAAATTTTAGATCATTTCAACTTTCTTATTAGAAAACATTGTGTAAAATGAAGAAATTGTCTGTCGCAGGCAAATTCTTCATTTTACAAAATGTTTTCCCAGTTGTTTTTCTTTGGGGCGTCCAAAAGCATAATTGTGTGGGATATTGCATATGACATTGTCTGACGAGCCTCTACTAAAGTTGTTAAAATTATACCCAGCACCCTAGTCAGATGGGTAGGTGTTAAGTTTATCTTGTTTGTGCAACTTCACTTACAATCCTGGATAGATTCTGATGAGATTTTCACCAAATCTTTTTCTTTGTGTGACCTAGTGTCTGTTGTCAGTGATGCTTTTTGATACCCTTAAAGAAAAATAATGGGGAAAACAAACATTGTGTATAATGAAGAAATTGCTTGAATCAAACAGATGAGAAAAAGATAACTTTCCATCGTCTTGAAATTGTCGTCTGTGGCTTCTGTCAGTTTGGACCAGTCTAAAATTTTGTTGTATAGGAATGGGTTAAAGTGTATGAAATTTACATCAATTGTGCTCTCAAAAAGGACCAGTTTCAGGAACTTTTAAAATTCCAAGTTTCAATTTCAGGAAGTTTCACAACATCAAGGAATTTTTTTCACACTCAGGACCAACTTATTGTGGCCTATGTTCATATGGTAAACAGTGAAAATTTCGTTTATACCTTTCCATCTGACTTTATAAATGAAGTTTACATAACTCGACTTGACTTTTGAAAAACAGTGAAAGTTTGAAATGGAACAATTCAAAGATTTCAATGACTAGATATATTTGCAAGAGATGGTAAAGCTGATTCTGAAAACACCCTTTGCTCTATCAGTACATTCAGGTCTGTGGAGCGATACAGGCGGTCAAGTGCCTCTAGTTTCTTGAGTACTCTGTTTTGGAGAAATTTGCCTATATTCACTTGGAGACTCAGGTGAGCGATTTACCCATTCCCACATAATGACACCTTTTGAAACCTCCCAAGAAAAACATTTGGGAAAGCATTGTGTAAAATGAAGAACTTGCTTGAACCAAGCAATTTCATCATTTTCCACAATGTTTTCTACACAGAAAGGTGAAAAAATTTAAAATTTCATGAACTTAAAATTGTCTGCAATTCCTTTCAATTTTGACCAGTCCCAATTTACCATCTGGTAAAAGCATAGTCCTCTTCTTTAATTGACAGTTGAAAGCCTTTAACCCTTTCATGTTTTTCAAAGTTTAGATTGGTATAAATTGAAAGAGGCTGCAGACAACAAAGAAAATTGAATGTGATTTTAAATGAAACCATCCTTTAGGTTAGAAAATATTATGGGAAAAGAAGAAATGGCTTGTTACAAGCGATTTCTTCTTTTTCAACAATATTTTCTCAAGTATAAAATCATAGTGATGTAAAATCTCAAGTTTGTACAGGTTAATTTTAACATCAATACAGTATACCAAGCTCACCAAGGCTTCTCATTTCAATCTAGAAAAACATCATTTACAGTCATTTAGAAAATTTCAAATCAATAAAAAAATTATCAAGTTGTAGATGATAAGTTAACCCTTGTCATGCTGAATAAAATCCTTCTCCAGCATTGCATTAAAATCAAAGTGCTGAAAGCACTGGAAGTGCTAATTGTAAGTCAGTATTTATTTTGGAAAATGATATAACCAAGACCTTAAAACTGATCTCTACAAGGATGTGGAGTTGATTAACAATTATAACATGAGAATTGCATCCCAGAATACAAGCCAGGTTCATTTGGACTCACTTATTGAAACATGAATGCTAGATATGATAATGAGTCTGTCAACAAACTGTCACTTGCTAACAAAATCATGAATCCAAAATTTCTACCTTTGACAAATAATGCCATTGCTACCTATGGTAAGGATGAGTTAGAGCAGGTTGTCAATTGGCTTGGTGCAATAGCTGATAAAGGAGGATTAGTTGACTCTTCTAGGATGTCAGTTGATTATTTAGCATTCAGAGTTTACGACGTAAAGTATCTGTATACGCATGAAAATCAGCTCAGACACAAAATTTGAATACTCGTCGTGTCCATGGGATGCAAAATAAAATGAGTGGCAAAACCAATGTATTTTCATAAATCTTACGCAGAAACGTCAGATAACTAGCAACAACAATCTAAAATGTTTCAAAGTACGATAGATTTGAAGCAAGGTCACTGGTTTTCCAAAGTTACTATAAATAGACTTCGCCAACGTCTAACCGAAAAGTTGCGATTGTTGGGATTCCCGCTTTTTCCTCTGGTACCCGAACTGTCTAAAATATTGTTTTGTGGGCAATTTGATAGCCAGAAACCAACTGTTACTTTCATTTTGTAAATAATAATGGCTTCTTCAGCCAAGAAAAAGAAAATTTCGCGGTCTTTTCAAGACCAGTGGATTGCCGATCTGGCGTTCAAAGACTGGCTGATAAAAGACGAGTCAGATTTGTCTGCTGTTTGAATGAAGTGCAGTATAGAAGAACATTTTTACTACGGGTTGCACTGACTTTCAGGTATGAAGCAGACGACAATTTTCATTAGGCGTATCACAGCGTTAGTATAGCGTCGAAAAGTTTTCCTTTGCTTGTAAGAGCTGCCGTAAATATTTTACTTTTGAAAATAATGTTAGGAAGCATTTCTTTTTGTCATATTGCCTTCAAAGTAGATGTTTGTTGTTTGTTTGTTTACCCATTACCAGCAGGCTAAATTTTAGACTTGTCATAAATCGAAGTTCATGAAGACCACAATTTCAAATGCCTGAGAATTTCACATTTTTTTGGCCTTCAGGAGTAGAAAAATTAAGGAAAATAAAGAAATTGCTTGTCACAAATAATTTCTTCATTTTGCACAATGTTTTTTCTAACTCTTTATCTTGAACCTTAGGGGAATATAGGTGGCCTGTGCAACTAACAGGCTTTCATGACTTACTCATACCAGTTCTCACAACTTAAAGCCTTATGCAATTGTTTCTTAACTATCCTTTCATTGAACCCTTTCCAAAATAACAAAATTTTAGGTTGGTCCAATATGAAAGCTGCTGCAGATCACAAAATTTAAAACTTGAGAATATCTCAGAAAACACTGAGGCAAATTGAGAAAATGCTTATTATTAGCAGTTTCTTCTTTTGCTTCAATGTTTCCCCAAGCCACTTTTACTGGGAATATCAAAACTAGGTCTTGTTTTGGAAAGGGTTATTAAGCCCGTTCAAGTACAACAATTAATTTGAAGATGATTTGTGGAAGTCAAAATTGGACTCAACTGAAAGTGGTTGGGACTCAACTTTTTCTACGGCACTGGGTCCCAGGGACTCAATATTTTTTTATATAAATGGAAACACTGAGCATTCAAAATGTTTTTAAAATACTTAATGGGAAAACCTCGTTTGCAAGACGATAATCAATGCATATTCTTATATGTTCATTGATTATTATGCTGTTGCAAAGATATTACTTGTATGCCCTCTTACTAGTGTTGCTTGTAAGAGAGGTTTTTCCAGTCAGAACAGATTTAAAAACAAAATCCAGATGTAAATTGGAAATGAAAAACTGGCAAAACTGATTAGAATTGTTGAAGAAGGTCCTTCTATTAGCCAGTTCGATGTGACAAATACACTTGAAAACTTTGAAAAATGAAGAAAAAATGGAAATAATGAAAACATCATTGGAATGTTTTGCCATGTTTAGTACAAAAGTAAACCATTTTATGATGTTTTGAATTGAGAAAGCTTTTGGAAGGCCAAATAACATTCCACATTTGAGATGACTTATAGTTGAATACTTTGTTAAATGAATTTATTATGATGTGATAAAAGATATTAAAAACATTGATAATTAAATGATTAACTAAATACTTGAGTTTTGATATAATCATCACAGCCATTGCCTAGAAATGAAAGGGAATTTACTCTGTATAAGCATCAACAATAGTTTTGCCATATGTGATTGTGTCATAATTTGACCCCTGAGAAAAGTATTTTGACTCTTGGGATTTTGGACTCAAGGGTCAATGACTCTTGGGATTTGGACCCTAGTGAAAACCCTGAGTCTGAACTTAGTCTACACTCCTGCTTGTCCCTTTCAAGCCAGAATTGTTTATGAAATCAGTTATTGACATGCAACAAGTTCTTCCAGTGATTTCAGTTCTTTGATTTTAGTGCAGTTATAAACAGGATTTTATTCAGCATGACAAGGGTTAAATACTAAATTCCAAATGAAACAGAAGGTAAAAATTTAAGCCCAATCTGACCCAAATGTTATTGTCAAATCTTGAAAATGCAACTTTAACCATTATCACGCCGAATTAAAACCTATTCGAAATTAAATATCAAAGGACAGAAAGCTCTGAAAGCTCTGAAAGTAATAGTGATGGGTCAATATTTATTTTGAAAGTTATTTTTTAAGCAACTCTGAAAGGGACAAACAGGTGTTGAAGACTAAGATCAGACATCTGATCAGGCTGATCTTAGTCTATGCCACCTCTGAAATCAGGAATATTCCGGGTTAAATATCAGTAGCACAATAGTAGTGTTTAAGACAGATTTCATAATAATTCAAATTAACATTCAATTAGTGCTTCCAGTGCTTTCAGTCCTTTGATTTTAATGTAATTCTGGAAAGGATTTGATCAGCATATGGGTTATCCTAGGGTTATGACCCTCTAAAATGTGAAAATGTCCAGTTTTGTAATTTGCAAATTTCCCTCTTTCTGGGGTCATTTTGACATCCTCAAACCATTTACCAGATGACAAGTGTATCCTTCACAAAAAGCAAAAACCTTTTTAAATTCCATCACCTAAAGATTGTCGTCTTTACCTTCTCAATTGGACCAGTCCAAAATTTTGTTATCTGTTAATGGATTAAAAATCAAAGGACTGCAATTGTTGATTGAGTTTCAGCTCAAGATTAAGGAAGGGATGGCAATCTTTTACATTTATTTCTTATCAACCCTGTGTTGTTGGTACGGGTATTGCCGGTTAGGGCTATCAACCAACAAATCAATTGACTAATTAAATCATTTCTTTAGATCGGAAGTGCACTTTAAATCTTGATATTTATGTGAAGCATTTTGGGTGTGGCAACTTATAAGTCGTAACTACAGCTTAAATAAACCTCCAGGTTACAAACAAGCCATTTTACTATTTTGTAATATGTTACTGGCCATTGATTTTACAAAATAACATTGTTTAACCCTTTCCTGTTCAATCCTTGATTTTTTTTCGCTCCTGTGATTTTATAGTTGGATTATATTGTGAAAAAGAAGAAATTGCTTGTAATATCTTCTACTCTACTCAATGGATATTTTGTAAATGTTCAATCATGTTCAATCCCTGGTTTTTATGCCCCCACTACTTAATATGTGTGTGTGTGGGCGTATAGATTTACCTTTGTCCGTCCGTCCGTACTTCCGTCCTTCCATCCATCCCGAAATTGTCAGGGGCATATCTCTGAAAGTATAATAGCTATCAACTTGAAACTTCATAGATGGATAGGCCTCATTGAGTAGAAGTGCAGTGCACAAGAACCCCAACTCTTGCTTGCATAAATTTGGAGTTATTGCCCTTTGTTATTTCAAAGACTTACATTTTGTCCGGGGCATATCTCTGAAAGTATAATAGCTATCAACTTGAAATTTAACAGGGGGATAGACCTCATTGAGTGCACAAGAAACCCAACTCTTGATTGCATAATTTTGGAGTTATTGCCCTTTGTTATTATCAAAGCTACCGGTGAGGGCATCTGTGTCCTATGGACAAAGCTCTTGTTATGCTCCTGTGATGTTACAGTTTAAAAAAATATTGTGGAAAAGGGAGAAATCGCTTGTCCATGTAACATGCAACTTCTACCTCATCCATTATATTTTCTACTCTAGTTACAATAAAAGGAAAAGAGAGGTGTGTTTGAAATACAACATCTTGTATTTGCTTCTCTAACCAATGGTTATTTTGTATACTAAATCGACTTTTGATTGTCGTCTACAAAACTTTTGAATTTGGAGAGGTCTTAAATTTTGCAAAAATAAGACAGGGTTAACATGGAAGTTGGCACTCAGTGGTTGTGACCAGCAATCAATGTATTGTTTGATGGTCTGATAATTCAACTTCATAGTTTGAAATTTATATTTCTTCACTATCTGCAGCTCTGAAGGATAACAGTTATCTCTGTAAGATAACAAGTTGAATTGATTACTTAGGCTAAATTAGTGGATTGATAATTCTTTTTTTCCATTATCAAAAGTAAGTGTTGACTTTCTTACATGTATAATATCTTGGGAAAAGTGCATATCTACATGCTCTGACAACCCATTACCCTACATCTAAAAATTTAGACTGGTCCAAATTCAGAGAAGTTTAATACAACAATTTTTAGTAATGATATTTTGATTATTATCTGTTTTTTGGGGTAGAAAATATTGTGGAAAATGAAGAAATTGCTTGTAACAAGCAATTTCTTCATTTTCCACAAGGTTTTGCAATGCTTCTTTCTTAATTGGCATAGAAAAGCAGGAATGTGTTGGAATGGGTTAACTGATCGGTCTGTTATTTTGTTTAACTTCAATTCAATGATCACCGGCTAACCTTCGAAATCCACATGATCCAGCTTGTTTTACAACCTTCAAGCAAAAATCTTTGAAGATTTATCAAAAAAAAAAATTCAATAATTTCGTGAATTTTGCTGAATTGTCAGTAAATTATCAAATGATAAAACATGTACAGAGAAATCCTGTTGATACATTAGCTAGTAGGATGATAGAATTTTTATCAATTTCTTTTTCTTTTCAAACTATTTCTGTTTGCATCCTAGACCCAGACTATGCAGATGTCAGTTTAAGTATGTAAAATTTTAATACTTTTTTATCTTTCAGGGAAGAAAACATCACGGACAATGAAGAAATTGCTTCATTATCCACAATATTTTACAAAGCTATTTTTTCCTTGAATAGATTATGAAAAATTTGGCTCTCAATTTCAAAATTCTAACTTTAATGCATTCGGACATTTGAAAAAAGGATTTGTAAAGGAAAAGTCTTTTACTACTTTTAAAAAAAGGAAGGGAAGGTCCAAAATATTGTGCATTTTGCAACGCCAAATAAGTCAACATAATTCAACCCGAATGGAGCCGTAATTCATCGGGTAAAAATGTTATCTCTCGATTTTACCGAACATGGCCTTGTTTACAGTTTCCATGACTTATCAAATATGTTGTTGCCTTCCACTAGCAATGCAGTAGTTGTCAACATCAATCGAAGACTGACATAATAAATTCTGGTGTTTCAAAATAGGACATAAGGAATACATGTATACTACTTACAGAGAATTTTGTAGATTTAACACAGAGACGTAACATTTATTGTGAAAATTACCTTAATAACTTTTAGAAAAGCAGATATTTTTCCTCTATCAAGTTTTCTTAAAAATCTGTCGTAAAGCCAAGTAACCCATTACCACACAAGAAAATTTTAGACTGGTCCAAATTAAAGGTGTTGCAGACGACACTTAAGAGTTTATAAAAATTTTAGATTTTTCACTTTTCAGGGTAGCAACATTGTGTAAAATGAATAAATTGCTTGTTAAAAGCAATTTTTTCAATTTACACAATGTTTTTCCAATTGTTTTTTCTTGAGGGGAGTCAAAAAGCATCTCTGTTTGGGAATGGGTTAAAGAAGTCTTTAAAGCAGGATTGTGTAGGAATGGGTTAACCCAGTGCTACACAAACTAACCTTTTGAACTCTACAGAAAAATATAAGTGAAAAACACAGAGAAAAAAGAACATTTTTTTTGCAAGAATCAATTTCTCCTTTTCTTCCTCATTCTTCATCGTACTCTAATATGCAAGGGGGGTCGACACTAGCCTTGCTTCAATGGGATCCCACAGGTATCCCTATTAATTACAACAGAGTCTCATCCAGATAATCAAGGATCCTTCCTTATTGGGCCCCTGCCGATATACGGAGTTCTCCCGAAAATTGCCCTTTAATTAACTCCCTTGATTCTACTGGGTAGTTCCGGTTTAAATTTCAACAAAGAGTATATAAGGGCTGAGACTAAAAGTGTCTGTTTTGGAGAGAATTAATTATTTTTTTGGTATTTCACACATAAGAATATTGAGTACTTTTGTAATACTTATAGATTATGAAAATGTTTTGGTAGTTTTTATTAGGTCACCTGACCGAATGGTCATGGTGACCTATTGCGATCATCGTTTGTCCGTCGTCGTGCGTCGTCCGTCGTGCGTCGTCCGTCGTCCGTCGTCCGTTAACTTTTATACATTTTCATCTTCTTCTCAAGAACTACTGGGCGGATTTCAACCAAACTTGGTAGAAAGCATCATTAAGGGATGCCAATTCAAGTTTGTGAAAATAGGGGTTCTGGGGGTCATAGGGGCCCAAATAGGGGCCAAAAAGGGGTAATTTTTGGTACTTCTTTAAAAATCTTCTTCTAATAAACCGTTAATGCCAGAGCTTAAATATTTTGTGTGCATGACAACTAGGACAGGTATATTATAAATTGTGAAATTCATGCCCCTGGGGTCATGTATGGGGCCACACCCAGAGGTCAAAGTTCATCATGTTAAAAAATTCACATTTTCATCTTCTTCTGATGAAGTACAAAGCCAATTTCAAACAAACTTGTTGAAAAGCATCATTTGGTAATGGTTATTTGGATTTGTGAAAATAAAAAGGCTAGGGGGTCAGGGGGCCCTAAAATGGGGACCAAAAGGGGGTAATTTTTGGTAACTTTTAAATATTTCATCTTCTTCTCAAGAACTACTGGGCGGATTTCAACCAAACTTGGTAGAAAGCATCATTGGGGGATGCCAATTCAAGTTTGTGAAAATAGGGGTTCTGGGGGTCAAAGGGGCCCAAATAGGGGCCAAAAAGGGGTATTTTAGATACTTCTTTAAAAATCTTCTTCTAATAAACCGTTAATGCCAGAGCTTAAATATTTTGTGTGCATGACAACTAGGACAGGTATATTATAAATTGTGAAATTCATGCCCCTGGGGTCATGTATGGGGCCACACCCAGAGGTCAAAGTTCATCATGTTAAAAAATTCACATTTTCATCTTCTTCTGATGAAGTACAAAGCCAATTTCAAACAAACTTATTGAAAAGCATCATTTGGTAATGGTTATTTGGATTTGTGAAAATAAAAAGGCTAGGGGGTCAGGGGGCCCTAAAATGGGGACCTAAAGGGGGTAATTTTTGGTAACTTTTAAATATTTCATCTTCTTCTCAAGAACTACTGGGCAGATTTCAACCAAACTTGGTAGAAAGCATCATTGGGGGATGCCAATTCAAGTTTGTGAAAATAGGGGTTCTGGGGGTCAAAGGGGCCCAAATAGGGGCCAAAAAGGGGTAATTTTTGGTACTTCTTTAAAAAATCTTCTTCTAATAAACCGTTAATGCCAGAGCTTAAATATTTTGTGTGCATGACAACTAGGACAGGTATATTATAAATTGTGAAATTCATGCCCCTGGGGTCATGTATGGGGCCACAGCCAGAGGTCAAAGTTCATCATGTTAAAAAATTCACATTTTCACCTTCTTCTGATGAAGTACTAAGCCAATTTCAAACTAACTTGGTGAAAAGCATCATTGGGTACTGATCATACAGATTTGTGAAAATTAAAAGGCTGGAGGTCAGGGGTGCCTAAAATGGGGACCAAAAGGGGGTAATTTTTGGTAACTTTTAAATATTTCATCTTCTTCTCAAGAACTACTGAGGGGATTTCAACCAAACCTTTTTCTAATTCTTTCAAACAAAATCACTTGTCTTGGTGCTCTTTTACTCAGGTGACCGTTAAGGCCCACTGGGCCTCTTGTTTACATTGACACGTTATAAACGTCTTCCCGTCCGAGTTTCATCCAGTTTTCATATTCTACTTCTCATTTTCGAAACAAAATTAGCAAAAGTGTCCTTCATGGTGAATTGTTGCTTTTATTTCCTTGGCTTAAGAATATCTATTGAAACATGCAAACAGACAAAACAACAACGGGGGAAACAAAAGTATTGCGATAAAAGGAGCATTTGTACAAGGAATTTCTCAAAATCTGAGCGACCCGTTATTTTTTGTACAAATAGATTCTAATATTTCGTCTGTATCCTATTTCGTTCTGGGATTATTTTATCTACAAATGTTTAAATGGTAAGTCAATCTTAAGAATTATCGATGTCCGTCCATAAACTCCTGTTTTAATCAAAGTAACTTACACGTTTTGAATCAGTATCTTTGATTACGCAATAGTCCATGGGTGGTATCCGGATTATATCTCATAACGATCGGCTATTTGCTTTGATTTTCACAAGACTGCCCAGATGTCCTTCTTTTGACTAATTAATAAAGGGAGTCGGTTGACTTATATTATTTGGAATTTATCTAGTTCTAAAGATTGATTAATGTTTTATCTTTCTGTCCATATATTATATGCAAAATGATGTGGTTGGGTCCCTAAGTACACTTTCAGAGGTTTAATGCTCCTATTTTGCGTAGAATCAGATATTTTTTCAGAAATCAATACAGAGGAATGTTGAGTACTCTTTAAATACTCTTAGAATATGGAATTGTTGAGGTAGTTCATATTAACGTTGACAGGATTTAATCATTTTTCTCTCCCGACCTAGGAATCAATTTCATTCTCGTCCAGTTTTCATATTTTACTTCTCATTTTCGAAAAAATTAATAGCAAAGGTGTCCTTTGCAGAAAATCATTCTTTAACTTGAAAAGACTTATTAAAACAAGGAAACCACACAACAACAACCAAGAATAAGAATATTGCGATAAAGATTACTTTTTACGCCGACTTTCTCCATATCTGAAAGATCCATTATTTTCGGTACACATGGCTATTAAAATTTCATTCGTATCCTCTTTCGTTCTGAGATTTTTTTTCTGTAAAGGGTTGAATGGTAAATCAAATTTAATAGTTAACGATGTCCTCTCATAAACTGCTGATTTAATCCAGGTAACTTACACGCTTCTGATCGGTATGCCCGATTGCGTAATAGACCACGGGTGGTATTTTGGATATACACTGGATAAATCTCATAATGATCGGTTATTTGTTTTGATTTTCACCCGATATCCCCTTATTTCAAGTAACAAAGGAAGTCGTTTGCTATTCCCTCTAATTCTAAGGAATTTACGAGTTTGTACATTTTGAATAGGATTATAAATGCAAGAGGTAAAGGAAATCTATTTTAAAACATTTCTCATTTAGAAAAAAATAGAAAAAATGTTTAAGTAAGAAAAATCTACAAAAAATCGCTTTATTCCAACAAAAAGATTTGAATTTTTAGTATATGTAAATTGTATCATATGTGTCATTGCATGATATATCTCAATATAGTAAAAAGAATTTGGTATCAACTAAATGGATTAAAACGTTCAAAAAGATTGTCTTCGTTGGATCTTTGTAACACTTCTTATCTCTTTTATATTTTGCCCTCCGGTTATCGGTTAAACACCACTTTCAACATTAAATCAGTTACTAAGCATAACTGACATTTCATCTGAGCCACCAGCTGCTCACCCTACTTTGACTTTATCTTTTGCCGATTGGTAAGAAATTAATGATATATCTAACTTGCAATTGGTAAGAAACAAATGATATATCTTGGGAGGACCTACAGAGGCAACAATCATTTCCACAAGCCTCCAGACACTTTACAAAGCTTGTTGAGGAACATGCAGTGAAATTCTGATTAAATTTATTTCATATTCATCAATGAAAAGGGTATTTGGCAAATTCCCATGGTCATGAAATGAAGACGTATGGAGAGCTTCTCTGTATCAGTTCCCGTTTGTAAAATGACTGATATCTTATAAATTCAAAGCCCCGCTTGACATTTGAAACCATTTTCTAAAAAAGGAAATAACGGATTGTAATTCCGTGAGTATCATTGTGTTTATTTCGATCAAAAAAGGTCTTTTAATGGTAATTAATACGTATATCCGGAATTAGGGTATATCCGAAAAAAATACTTTTATACCGGGTCTATTACGATTATAAACACGTATAACGTCACTCAGCTTTAAAAATTAAGCTCAGCTGTTAAAATAAAGTAGTCTCTAGATCATCTAGGGTTTCAACATTGATGACACATAGTGAGAGCTGGCAACAACCTGTTAATGTTTTCGATACCGATATCATCGATTTTTTCACCGGAACTACCCAAAGATTTAAGGGAGGTCACTCTAATACTAAAACTAAGCGGAGTAACTCTGGATATCGGTAGGGGCCCATTCCAACACAATTATGCCCTTTAAAGCTTCTCTTTAAAAAAGAGTTGCAAAACATTGTTGAAAATGAAGTAAATTCTTCATTATCCTCAATGCTTTCTATCAAAAAAGACAAACATTAATAGAATTCCATTAGCCTTAAAATGTTGTGAGCAACTTCTATAAATTTGTTTTCTAGCTAGAAAGTTGAAAAAATCTACCATATTATAAACTTTAAATTGTAGTCTGCAACTCCTTTCAATTTGGACCAGTCTAAAATTTTGTTGTGTGGGAATGGGTTAAACAACTCTGGCATAAACCATTTCCACATGACAAAATAGTAGACCGGTCCAATTTGAAAGGAGTTGCATACGACAATTTCAATTTGATGAAATTTTAGATTTCTTCATTTTTCTTGGTAGAAAATATTGTGGAAAAAGAAGAAATTGGTACAAGCAATTCCTTCATTTTCCTCAATGTTTTGTAAATTGTTTTTCTTGATGGGCATCAGAAGGCATCATTGTTTGGGAATGGGTTAAAGGGACAAACAGGAGTGGTAGACCAAGATCACTCTGCACTTATGTACCTATACCTCTTGCCAAAGTAGGAACAATTCAGGTTCAATATATCTAGGGTTGAGATCTATTGTTCTATAGAAATATTGAAGGATGCTGACAGAATCCCTAGCCTGGAATTGCTGGGATCCTGTCCAATTTTCTTGGGTCCTTGGGATTCAAGGAGATTGTTTAACCCATTACGAGATGGCAAAATTATTTCTTGATAAAAAACATTGTGGAAATGAAGAAATTTCTTGGTTTTGATTGATTGTATGGGATTAATGCCACTCCAGCTGCTATCCCACTTAGATCAAAGATTATCCACCCATTGTTGAGAGCAGAGCTCCGGAAATCCGATAAATTGCCGGTCTGGACCGAATTTTGAATTGCCAGACCGATTGGAATCCCAAAAATAACACCAAAATCGGTCCGAAATTTGCATCAAATTTCATGTTCAAATATTAATTAACTCTCCCACCATCTATGAAAATCAACTTGAAACCGAAATAATTCAAGGGTTTCACACGTTACTTGCAGATTAAAAGATAAACACAAGTGCCAAAAATCAATAATTAGTTTACCCGCCGACCAGTGTAATGCCCATCCACACATGGACCTAATGTGCAGTTTCACACTTGACCGAAATTCGGGTATCAGTGTTTTGTACACTATTTGCAATAGAGATTCGGTATGACTTACACACGTTGGTAGAAATGGACATCTAATACTGCGTTGATTTAAATTACCGTTACTCTTGAAACTAATTTCTTTGACTATAACATGGGATGCGTATATAAATCGAGACATGAATAGGCTTCAGTTGCCGTTTGTAAAAAAGTCGGAATAGCTCAGCACAACCCTTTTATGAAATTAATTTATCACAGGTAAGCGCATGAAACTGGGTTTGAAATTTATAAAAAAAGTCACGTCGTTAACATATATTTCATAGTTAAGAAACATAGCCGATAGAATTCAACCAATAATTAGAAATCTGCAGAATACAGATAATTTAGATATAAACAGAAACGACAGCTTAATGATATCTCTAGTTCCGTCAATAAAAGGGGTGGAAAACGTCTGAATAATAAATCGAAAATCAACTACAATAAATAAATTACCGAGTTTTGTGAACAAATTCTGCTCTAGGAAAATAGTGCAACACGTGGGCGACTTACTCGAGTTTGTCTTGTCGGTGTTTTTGATGTACGTCAAGACTCTGTGATCCCGTGGAATGGACTGACATGACATTTTTGTGACGTCAGCTGTGATTTTCCATCAACAGACGCCCGTGTTGAGAGAAAATCGACATGACTGTGTTAAATTAACAGAACTTTGGATAACTAGCTTATGAAAATGAAGAAATATACTATAATTAAATCGGCGGTACACTGTAAAACCCTGAAATTTTGATAATATAATTTATTTGTCTATCTAATTTTACAACATATTGGAATTTCGTGGACTGCCGTACATTGCCCGAATTGCAATTTATTCTCAGCCAAATTTTCAAAAACAAAATGAAAGTAGGATCTGTCAGTTGTTTTCATCTATCTTCCACTCGTTGAAGATTTTAATCATCTGCAGAACATTTTAAAAAGAAGGCAACCACTGAATGAATGATGAACCCTTTTACATATGGGAGGGGTGAAAAAAGAGGGGGGTATTCGTTTTTTGTCGGCGTAAGGGGGGGTTTCGTTTTTGCCGGGGGGGGGGGGCAATATCCCTGACCGGTTTAGATTTCCAAATTTCCGGAGCCCTGGTTGAGAGACAAATGTTGGAAAGGATATGTGCCGCCTCTGGGATCGAACCAGTGACATCCTATGATAGAAATTTCCTGGTGTAAGCGATTTCTTCATTTTGCACAATGTTTTCCCAATTGTGTTTCTTAAGAGGCATCAGAAAGCGCCATTGTGTGGGAATAGGTTGACCTTGATTCTTGAATGTCATAAGCAATGTCTACTAATTTGGAATATTTTTAGCTCACCTGAGCACGAAGTGCTCTGGGGGAGCTATTGTGATCGGTCATTGTCCAGCGTCCGTCCATCAGTCTGTCTGTCCATCCGTCCTTTCAAAATTACAAAAAAATCTTCTCCTCCTAAACTCACCATGGAATTTCAACCAAACTTCCCAGAAATGATCCTTAGGTCATGCTCTTTCAAAATACTTCAAAGAATTGAAATCCATGAAGAACCCTGGTTGCAATGGCAACAGAGTGAAAAAATTTTCTCCTCCCAAGCCCTAAAGCCTAGATTTTTGATATTTGGTACATATCATCATCTATTGACCCTCTACCAAAATGCTTCAAAGAATTACTGTATTCTGAAAATTAGCCCTTTTCTGTGTGATCCCTGATTTTACATAGAAATAAAGAAGGAAAACTTCAAAAATCTTCTTCTCCCAAACCATGAGGCCTAGAGCTTTGATATTTGGTATAAATCATCATCTATTGACCCTCTACCAAAAAACTTCAAAAAACTTCAAAGAATTATCACATTCTGAAAATTAGCCCTTTTCTGTGCCATTGCTGATTTTACATAGTAATAAAGAAGGAAATCTTTAAAAGTCTACTTCTCCCCATACCATAAAGCCGAGAGCTTTGATATTTGGTGTGTAACAATACCTATTGACCCTGTACTAAAATACTTCATAGAATTACTGTATTCTGAATATAAGACATTTTCTGTGCGATCCCGGAAAGGAATAACGAAGGATATCATAGGAAATGTTCTCCTTCTAAAACATTAGGCCTAGACCTTTGATATTTTGTATGTATTAATGCCTATTGACCCTCTACTTTATTACTTCAAAGAATTACAGTACTCTTGAAATTAGCACAACATGGTTTGGTTTCACTATACCTAGGATTAAAGGAGAAAATCTTTAAAAAATCTTCTTCTCCAAAATGATTAGGTGTAGGGCTTTGATATTTTGAATATTATATCATGAAGCCTTGAGCAATCATACTCAGGGTAGCGCTATAGGACTATCATGGTCCTCTTGTTAAATAATTTGATTTTTGGTTTCGTCTATCAAAAAGGAGCATTCTGATTGGTCGAGAAAAATTATTCATAACTCCATGAACACAGTTATGAGCACGCAGTGATTTTGGATGCTTCCGCAAAAAAAAGTCCCATACTAAAAGGTTATCAAAATTTGTAAAGCTTTTTTTTCTTTCGCTCAATGCTATTAAATTATTATAAATGAAGAGAATATTTTTTGTTTTCATGGAGGTATGAAACGAAAAACCTAATCATACAATGTATGAATCCTCTCGCGTATTCATACAGTGTGATTAGGTTTTTCGGTTCATACCTCCATGACAACAAAAAATAGTCTCTTCATCTCTTAAATGTTTTATTCTGGTAATGGGTAAACTTCATGTAATGAAGGAAAGCCAATACAAAAAGTGTCTGGCAATGAATAAACTCCGAGGACAAGTAAATAATTTTCTTGTAAAGAAAATAAGGCCTTTGGGAGAATGAGTATAAGCAAATAATTACACAAGAGGAATAGAATGTTTCTTGGTTCTGTCTACTGGCGGTTATTAGATGATTCCTAATATTAGAATAGTAGATCTTTAACCAGTTACCAAACAGTAAGGGTAGAAAAGTAGAAATTGCTTATAACAAGAAATTTCTACATTTTCCAGATTTGTTTTCCTGAGGTGCATAAAAAAGGGGGCCTATGTAGGAAAGATTAAACTTATTTCACCCGATCCTGCATTTTTCAAGATCCAAATGTTAAGAAATTGCCTGTAACTTAGAATTAAATGATTTAACGAGACTTACCATATTAATTAAAAGTTTGGTCTTATTTTCATCCTTCACAAAATTCCCTCCAGGCTCACACAGATAAAGGATGCAGAGGTACATCATATTTTAGTGTAAGTCAAGAACACGCAATATCATTAAAAAATTAGGTTTTCAGTGGTTATGGGTGGGCTTGTAAGACCGGAGGGAATTTTGTGATGGATGAAATTAAGACCAAACATCATAATGAGATTTTGTTATATTCCTAGTTTACTATATCCCGTCATAATAATAGATTTGTATTAGAAACTGGTTTCAGTGTTATTAAAAACACACAAATGTGTACAACGATGCTGTTTTGACATTATAGCTTTTGTGGAAATAAAAATATGGAGTTTGAATGTAGGGTGGTAGTAGAAATGCATTTGCAAGCTCTCTATAAATATTATAGTTGTTTTGGTGTGCTCATACAGCTCTCATAGTTTTCGTAATATCATTTCAAAGACAATCCGTTATCATTTTAAGGCATATGGACAACCTGCTATGTTAGAAATCTGATGGGCTGGCTTTTAATCTTCTAACTAAATGAGATGATTTCCTATGGTAGAATGGCCGTCTTAAGCACTTTAACCCCATTTTGAGTTGCACTGTAGATAGGCCTTTGGTGGTTTAAACTAATTTTCCATAAACAGTCGTCAATCTAAGACTGAACTTTTTAGAGGAACTTGTTGAATGGCATAAATTTGAAAATGATAGATCATCTTAGATGTATTCTGAACTAATATTAAAAGAGCGAATAAGAGCTGAACTCAGTCCGTGCTGTATATTTACTGTCTTCACCGAGATCAACCCTTGTCATGATGAACCCGGAATATTCCGGTTTTTACAGGAGGTGTAGATCAAGATCAGCCTGCAAATAAGATCAGTCTGATCTTGGTCTACACCACCTGCTTGTACCTTTCCTGTCAGAGTTGTGTACAAAATTGATTTCTAAAAGAAATTCTGATTTCTAATTAACTAGATCTTTCAGTGCTTTCAGCTCTTTGATTTTACAGCAATTCCGTAAGGTAATTTATACAGCATGACAAGGGTTAAGGTCCAAAGAAGATAATATAAAAAGCTAACAGTACTACTTCGATAACCCGTTACAAGACAGCAAAATTTTAGACTGGTCCAAATCAAAAGGAGTTGCAGATGACAATTCAATGCTTATGAAATTTTGGACTTTTCTATCTTTGACCCTTTAACCCATTCCCCCACAACAATGCTTTTTGATGCCCCTCAAGAAAAACATTAAGGAAAATATTGAGTAAAATGAAGAAAGTACACAATGTTTTCTACTCAGAAAATCGAAAAAATGTAAAATTTAATTTAGTAAAAATTGTCATCTGCAACTTCTTTCGATTGGGACCAGTTTAAATTTTTCTTACGTGGGATTGGGTTAAGCAGTGAATTGCTATTAACAGGGTTGCAATTAAAAGAAATTTGGTCTTTCATTAATGACCACTTGAAATCTGATTAGCCTCTGTTGACTCTCAATAACCTTTTTATTGTACAACAAATTTTTAGACTGGGTAAATTTCAAAGACGAGAAGTTAGAGACAACAATTGAAAGCTGCTATATTTCTAAAAATCTGTCTTTTGAAATAGGAAGAAATTGTTTATTTCAAGCTATTATTTGATTTTCCACTATATGTTTAGTTTTTTGCTCCACTGTCCAAAGGCCAGCGAAGATATTTACATAGCATTGTGTCCATTGTGCAGCTGTCTGTCCATCTATTAGTAAATTTTTACTTTAAAAATCTTATCTTACTGAACAGAATTAAATCAAATTTCACAGAAGTGAACCTTGGATGACCCTTTTTCAGATTCCTTCAAAGAGTTTTGATGGGATGAAAAACATAGCTTTAATGGGCAGGGCTAATTTTCATATTATAGTGAGACCTTTAAAAATCATCTTCTCAGAAACCATCTGATGGATTTTAACCAAATTTTACAAAAATTATCCTTCGATGACCATTTATCAGATTCCTTCAAAGAACTATCAGTTGAAAAGCATAGATTAAATGGGAGCTTTAATTTCCATATATGGCTAAAACTTTGAAAATCTTTATCTCAGAAACCAGTCAATGGATTTCAATCAAATTTCACAGGAATGATCCTCTAGTGACTCTTTCAGATTAGAATCAATCAATTTGATTGGCTGAAAACATGTCTTTTATGGTTGTTGCATATTATGGTATCCAATGGAATTTTGAAAAAAAAATGTTCATACTTTTTTCATATGACATAGTAAATGAATTCACGTTTGTAAGACAAAGAAAAAGTTGTAATATTAAAAGATTTCATTGACAAGATTAATTTGCCACACATGGTAAATATGATTCGGTTTATATTGAATTCCTGAAAACACCATTTCAGTACAATAAGTAATCAAAGGACTGAAAGTCCTGAGAGGGGTTTTGCTGGTTTATTGGTAACCGCGCTCAATAATGCGAGCATTTTTGCTGGTTTATCAGTAACCGCGCTCAATAATGCGAGCATTTTTCATCAATATGAGTGAGTAAATCGTACACCTAAGTAGAAGGAGCAGCTGAAGGCTCGATAAGGATGTAGTGGTAGTATTGGTGAGTGAACTACCAGGAATCCATGGTTAGGAGCTCCACCCGCCCCGATATAATTGAAATACTATTAAAAGTTGTGTTAAACCCTATTCAATCAATCATGACCTATTACTGTTTACCGAAATCGCTATTTTGAATTAATCGCAACGTTTTCTTCTTAAGTGCATGAAAATGTGTGGTTGTGTGGTAAAAGGTTAAATGATAAAAGGTCAAGAAATCAAATCTAACATTCAATTCTTTTTTCGTCGAGCATATTATTATCACAATTGAAGTAGTTAAATGTCCGTTTCAAGGGGTTGTAACGTGTTACATATACTGTGTATACGGGGTGTAATTTTGCCCAGCCCTTCCAGGTCAACACAGACAGTTTACATGTATTCGCTAACTCCACTAACCACTGACCTAGATTCTCTCTTGAAACGCGAGGAAATTATTTCTCTCATTTTGACAATTCATTAGACAATTTACCAAGGATATATTAAGTTTTAAACCATTTTCCTGGATATTCATGATTAAAAGGAGGCTGTTGGCATTCAGCAGTTAAGTTATTTTCTTCATCAGCAATGAAATAAGATGGAGGCGATCAAATAGATTTTCACTTCACGTTTATGAGCATGCGTGGAAATGAGCAAAAATGTGTGAGAACTTGTTTCTGGTTGATCGATATGAAAGACCGGTTTTTTCCTAAAAAAACGCTAAAAACAGGCCTGTGGAGCTACAGGCACTCAAGGGCCTCAAGTACAGATTTATTTTGTTAAAGTTTTATGTGCAAGTCGCATCTCTGTGTTTCCACTAGTGCTATTGTTCTGGAAATACTAGTGCTATTATTCTGAAACTTTATATGTGTTCTTGTGATCAACTTATCTGCTAGGAAAAGATTAATTATTTTTAATTTCATTTAAGTGGCTTTTTGTATCCTTTTTTGTCTAGCCGGCTTGCAGTGAGAGAGACATAGTTGTCACTATGACAAGCAGATATATGTGCCTTAGTGCGTTAGTGCTTTAGTCTGTCTGTCCGTCCGTCCACAATTTCTTTAAAAATCTTCTACTCCTAAACCAGTAGGCCAATCAAGCTGAAACTTTGCAGGGATGTTCCTTTGGTGAAGTTCTTCAAAAGTTGTTAAAAGAAATTAATTCGGTCAAAAACTGTTGTTGCCGCGGCATATGAAAATGGGAATCTTTAGTAATTCTTTAAATATCTTCAAAAATCTTCTCCTCCTAAACCAGTAGGCCAATCAAGCTGAAACTTTGCAGGGATATTCATTGGGTGAAGCTCTTCAAAAGTTGTTAAAAGAATTTAATTCTGTCCAAAACTCTGGTTGCCGCGGCATATGAAAATGGGAATCTTAAGTAATTCTTTAAATATCTTTAAAAATCTTCTCCCCTAAACCAGTAGGCCAATCAAGCTGAAACTTTGTAGGGATGTTCATTGGGTGAAGCTCTTCAAAAGTTGTTAAAAGAATTTAATTCTGTCCAAAATTCTTGTAACCACGGCATTTGAAAATGGGAATCTTTAGTAATTCTTTTAATATCTTTAAAAATCTTCTCCTTCTAAACCAATAGGCCAATCAAGCTGAAACTTTGCAGGGATGTTCCTTGGATAAAGCTCTTCAAAAGTTGTGAAAAGAATTTCATTCCGTGAAAAAGTCTTGTAACCGCGGCATATGAAAATTGGAAATTTTAGTAAATCTTTGAAGTTGTTTTTTTCATAGACTACAAGGCCAAAGGCCTTTATATTTTGTAAAGAGCTTAATCATATGGTTCTCTTCCAAGTGTTTAAATATTTAATCTTTTGGGTCAAAAATGGCCCCGCCCCTGAGGTCCGAAGTTTGGAAAAATTCTTAATGAGAGCAATTTCAAAAGGCTTCTCCTCTTAAACTATAAGGTCTAGGATATTCATATTTGGTATGTATCATAACTAGATGGTTTTGTACTATATCACAAAAAGTTTTCATCCAAGGGTCCAAAAATTTGGAAAAACGCAAAATTTGAGTATGTTGAAAAAAATTCTTCATTTTAAGGCGGAGGGCATTTATATTTTGAGTGTAGCATAGCCTGGCTATTATCTATCAATTTTAATTAGATTATGCCTGTAGGTTAAAAAACACCCCTTCCCTGGGTGTCCAAGGTTCTTAAAAATGCTCAATTAGACCATGTTCAACAGTCTTCTCCTCCCAATCTACAAAGTCTAAGGCATTCATATTTGATTTATAGCATAACCAGATGGTTCTCTACTATGTTAGCTAAAATCTTAGTCCTTGGATAAAACATGGCACTGCCCGAGAGGTCCAAATTTTTGGAAAACACCCAATTAGAGCAACTTCAAAGTCTTCTTCTTCTGAAATATAAGATGAAGGGCATTCATATTTGGTATGTAGCATGACTAAATAATTTTGTACTATGTTACAGGAAAATATGCTCTTAGGATAAAAAATGTCTCTGCTCCTGGGATTGAAAATTGCATAAATCGCATTGAAAGGATTCTTCCTAAATAGAAATGGAGAAATTACTTGCTTTCTCACAACGCTTTTTTAAACCTTTTTCCCTGAGGGTGACAAATTCTGGGATAGTTTGGTAATCGATTAAACCATGAAGCCAAAGGCATTCATTTTCATTTTAAAGCATTACTTGATTGTTTTGTACAAAGCCCAAAATCTTATATTTGTTTTATTTATTTTGCTCAAGTTGTGCCTTTTTATACAAAAAAGTACTGTAATTTGCAGATGCCTCAGGTGAGCAATTTAGGACCATCATTGTCCTCTTGTTTCATCTTTCAGGGTAGAAAACTTTGTGTAAAATGAAGAAATTGCTTGCTACAAGCAATTTCTTCATTTTCTAGAATGTTTTCTAAAACTTTCTTCTTCAGGTGCATCTACACATCATTGTGTGGAAATAGGTTAAAGTTCTTTGTGCAACTGTCTAATTTCTGTTTCATGTCTATATCTTAAATTTTCTATATTTTTTTTCTTTTGTCTATAGTATTAACCCCCAGGAAAAGATTCACTACGCTGACATTCATTTTAACATAAAATCTGACCCTTTTCCGAAAATTTTGGTAAACGTTATACATACAACTGTCTAATCTCTGTTCCTGCTTTTGCCATTACTGTGAAACAGCGCACTTTTCTCTGTGATCATAATATCAACCCCTTAGCAAATACTCATTACTCTGAGTGCAAGATTTTTTATCTCTACTACTTATTACTACTTAGGATTCTGGTTTGAAACTTTTAGACACGTGTCCAGAGTCATGATTTAAAGATTACTCATTATTCTGACATCCATGTTGTGGTATTATGTCTAATATTGACATTGAACTGCTGTTACAATCCAGCACTCAGGTCAGTCAAGTGTTGCTGTCCACTGACAGCTCTTGTTTACAATGTTTTCCACGGCTATCTCTTGAATGATGTGAAACACTGGGATTGTGCTTGAATGGGTTACAGCACAGTTGTTCTATTCATATTACGGGAAAGAGTAAAGGGAAATAACAAATTACAGACGTAAGCAAGAGTGACAGGTCATTTCTCCAATACTAGATCTAGTAATCCAGATATGATGACATCATTTCGTTTCAAACGACAAAATACTGAAATAGCTCACCGAAATCCTATATTATAGATGTGCAGTAGAATCATCTCTTGGAGATGATTTAAATGTGTATGGACAATATTGTACTAGGATGAATGGAAATACCCCTAGCTATTTAGAATTTAGTGTTATCTCAAGCCTCATAGACCTATCTTCAGATCAATAGTGCTATTTTAATTGTGGTCAGAATTAGCCCATTGGCCCGATCAGGTTTTTAGATTTCCATGGTAATGAGATATATCTTTAGTAAGGCCCATTTCCGAACAAAATTTCTTGATTATTTGTTTCCTTCCCGAATATGGTAATTGTAATAAACTCTTTAAAAAATCCTCGCTTTCCCCACACTGTGTCCCTCAAAACAAAGTTTTCTGCAATTAGTAAAAGGATTCTGACCAAATAGTAAAACTAGAAATATGTGGCACACTCCAATGTTCCTGCTTAAATACTTGTCACATGACTTTCAAATCATGGCTGTAAAATCAAAGGGATGAAAGCACTGATAGAAATTGTTAAAAAATCAATATTTCTTTGGAAATCAGCCTTATTAACAACTCTGACAGGAAAATTACAAGCAGTAGGTGTAGACCAAGATCAGACTGCACTTATGTGCAGGCTGATCTTGGTCTATACCTTCTGCCAAAACCGGAATATTCCGGGTTCAGCATGACAAGGGTTAATGTATAAGATATGCTTCAGGCAAGAATTGACCAATCGCTGGCCCAGCCCACTTATATCATTGGCCTAGTCCGCCGAATCCAACAGGAAGTCCCTCTTCGATCTTTTAAGGCCTTATTTTGCAAAATTTATGGCCAGTAGCATGTACCAAAAAGTAAAATGGTTGGTTGGTGACCTAAATGTCGTGACTACAGCTTGAATTTCTACAATTTCTTTGCAGTTTCCAATCCTTGTTGACCACTATACCACTCAACCATATCCATAGATTCTTTAAATGTGAAATTTATTTCTCTGGAGAGATAGGTAATGCATGCATGAAGGTCAAGTCATGTCAATAATTTCAAGCCATAATTTTGTAAATGATATTATTTTTGTCTTTTTAAAATTTTAGCTCACCTCAGCAATGTACTCTGGGTGAGCTATTGTGATTGGTCATCGTCTGTCATCCGTCCAAAGGTCCTACCATCCATCTGTCCATCCATCTGTTCAGAATTACAAAAAAGATCTTCTCCTCCTAAACTAACCTTGGAATTTCAATCAAATGTCACAGAAATGATCTGTTGGTCATGTTCTTTCAAAATACACTGCAACTCCACTACAACACTGTTGGTTGGGTCCATGAAATGAAACAGTGGAAAAAGTGGAGTTATTGCGCTATAATGCTGACGCCCTGCTGTAATTGAATAATTCAACCTTCGGAGAAAAATACCCCGTAAATTGTGATAACACTCCCACAGTGACTACAATGTAACAAGTTTGATTTAGATTTAATTATAACCCCTAAAACTATGTTTGGGGGTTTATAGGAGTCAATTGGTCAGTCGGTCCGTCTGTCTGTAGCTTTTTTATGTCTGCTCAATTCAGTCTGTCGGCAACTATTGGACAGATTTTATTCAAACTTCACTGATATAATCAGTATCAAGCAGAGATATACATATTCTATTTTGGGTATGGTCCATTGATTTTTGACTGAGTTATGGCCCTTTGGTGAAAATTTGTGCTGCTCTATTTCTCAGCAACCATTGGATGGATTTGATTTAAATTTCACAGAAAGACTCGGTATAAGTCAGACATGTGCATATCATATTTTGGTTATGGTCCATTTAATTTTTACTGATTTATGGCCCTTTAATTAGAAAATTCATTTTTTGTTATGGCCCTATGGCGGCAAGCACTTGTATTTGGACAAGGGCTGTTGGTGGGTATTATTCTGCTTGCGACAATTTCTAGTTAAATTAAGTTTTAAATCAATGTATTTCCATCCTTAGAGACAAGGAAAAAAATCTAAGTATCCCGCATAGCAACATCTCCTTGGAGATCGTCGAGTTATTGGACTCCTCTGGCTACTGTTGCGTTGAAAAATGTCAAGTGGATCGACCTTCGATTATCTTTTGCAGAAATGGACTTGGTCTAATTTTTTTACCATCTTTAAAAAGTTTGTAAAAATAAAGCAACAAAGAACTCTATCTGAAGCTAGTCATTTACGAATCAGGAATTTACACCATCCAGCTGCAAGGACCAGCAGCATGTGTACAAAACTGGATTAAACAAGTAGCTTTTTATCGTGACAATGAAGGTCAAAACAATATAACAAATCAGAGGCGTGGAATGTTTAGTTTCACTTTTGACTTCAAATAATTATCAATTTTTATATGGCTCCCATCTTTTTCAATCATGGTAAAAACCGCGGAAATATCAGAGTTAATGTGGAACTATCATGGCAGCAACCAAAAATGGTCACCACCCTCGAAATAGGGCTTTAATATTTTGTATATATCACAAAGCCTTTAGCCATCATACTCAGGGGAGGAATAATAGGACCATCATGGTCCTGCAAGACTTGTTTAATAGATTGTTTTACACATCTATATTACAAATGAACTGTGGCCTTGTTTTCGACTGCAGAATGTATTTGGAAACTGATTTGAAAATACTCGACAATCTACACATCAAGCTTTCTTTAAACTTTTCTCGTAAGTTCCATTATCTAATTCAAGGTTTAGATATTCAGTAGTGTCACAATCTTTAAATGGAGTAAAGAGTTATATATCCAATAACAACATCTTTCATCTTAAAACATGTGCATGGCAGGATAAACTCTATTATTGGGAATCATACACTGTCAGTATGAAAACCTCTGTGGTTTGTTTTTCTTGGAAATATATGGAATTATAGGGTGTATGTTCATGAATTTTTTATGAGGGAAAATATTAGCATGCTGTGAATTGTATGAAGGAATGTAAATTCTTTTAGTATTGTTTAAAGTAGATTTTAAAGGCTCTGTCAGCATCTGCACAAAGTAGTTAAATAGTTCTTGAGCAATTCTTGAACTGCAGTTCATGAACAGTTCAGTAAAGATAAAATGGGTGGTTCACAAATATTTGAGTTCATGAGCAGGAGCAATTGCTGTTATTTCCATGAACAATATTACAGAATAAACTGTGAACTGTTCGATAAACTTTTTATGAACAGTACCATAAACATCTTGAACTAGCCATTAAATTATGGCCCCGTCACACCCTTACGTTTTAGCCTGTGTCTGTCAAACTTGTTTGGTTTTAACCCTTTCCTGGATAAACCCAGGATTTTACCTCACTGTGATTTTATACTTGAGAAAATATTGTGTAAAAAGGAGAAATTGCTTATAATAAGCAATTTCTCCTTTTCCCACGGTGTTTTCTACCACATAGTGTGGTTTTATTTGGAATTGAATCCAATTTTCATTGTTGTCTGCATCCTTTTTCAATTTTGGATTAGTCTAAAATTTCAAAAACCAGGAAAGGGTTAACAAAATACTAGATGGCAACATTTTAGACTGGTCTAAATTGAAAGAAGTTGCAGACAACAATTTAAAGTTTATGAAATTTTAGACATCTTCAACTTTCTGGATAGAATACATTTTGTAAAAGGAAGAAATTTGAAGCAATTTCTTCATCATGCAAAATATTTTCCAAAATTTTTTTCTTTAGGGTTGTCGAAAAGCGTCTCTGTGTGGGAAGTGGGAGTAAAAGTTTACAGACAGACGGACACATGCATGTACAGATGGATACGCCACCGACACAACGTCATTACAAAAGCTCACTGTCTTTCAGCCAGAGGGGCTAAAAATTAAAGAATTTCAAACAAAAACTGTTGTCTTCAACTTCTTTCAATTTGGACCAGTCTAAGATTTGTAGTATGGGAATGGGTTAAAGAGCAGGGCTTATATCCATATATGTTGAAAGCTTTAAATTTTTTTCTCAGAAACCAGTGTTTGGATTTCAGCCAAACTTCACAGGAATGATCTTCAGCTGACCCATTGTAAAATTTCTTCCATATACCGTAATTTGTCCATATATTCGGACACTCCAAGAATTCGGACACCATTAATTATTTCATGAAATAATTAATTTTGTGCCTCTAATTTCGGACAAATGGTGTCTGGAATTTATCAATAAATTCGGACACCGAATTTACGAACATAAAATATCAGGTTAACAAATACCGCATCCATTATCGGTAATTTGGAATCTTGGCAATCGGTATCTCCAAACTGTCTGGGTTAAGTGTCAACAGGTGTATATTGTTTATAACAGTGACCGAGAATAGGCACGCACCACGATATGCTTAAGCTACGAACCGTGAAGGTGATGCAATTAAAATATCACGCTTGGTTTCTCTCTCTGATTTCCTAATTTTCTATCCCCGACAGGACCTGCTCTGAAAGGATGGCTACGATTAACATGTGCGACCCTATGAAATTAGTCGAATTGACCTGAACCTACTTTCAATTTTACTACACTTTCCTCGTATCCGGAGCTCATCGAGGGTAATGTCATCGGCCTTATCAAATCAAGAAAAAAAATGCAATGATATGCTTCGAGAAGAATCAGTCGTAGCAACAACGTTTTCCCTAAATATGGAAAATGCGAGAATTTTACTTGTTAATTTGTCACAAAATTATTAACTTCTCATCCCATATACAATATCAGTAGATTAAAATAAATTACCTTTTTTTATCCCCGCTTCTTTTAATAATCTGAAATTTAATCTCATACTGTTCAATAAAACACACGTAACAAGTCTCGTTTGACAAATATAAAATAAAGGTTTTCGGGTAAAGTTTATTTTACTACGAGGGAGGAAAGGTGATCAAAGGCGCCGCCGCAAGATGTTCAGCTATATTTGGGTTTCCAGAGTTGGCACGTGCCAGACCCGTACCCCGTAAGAATTCTTGGTGACCGAATTTTTACCCTTGTCATTATGCAGAAATATTACATGGTTTAATCGACTGTCTGAATACTCTTAAAACTTTATGGATATGATTTTAAAAAAAAGTTTTTTTTCTCACAGGTAGGCCATCGCATTTACTTTAAATTTAGCCTATAATATTACGCGATGATTCATGTGAAGCAGATCAGAGAAAAACTGTCGTAATTGACCGATGCTGTGATTTTATTCTGACAAATTACTTCTTATCTCTTGGTGACTTTAATACATGAACAATTGACATGCGAAGAATTTGTTTAGCTCTCCATATCAATATCCTTTTTTTTCAATTCAACCGACGATGATTGTATATAAATGACAGAAAAAGAATTTACCATACTCTCAAAATCGGACTTTAACTACCGAAACGTCGTAACAATTTTGCCTGAACATGCTGCAGTTACGATCTTGTCGTATTCTTACAGTGATATGTGGGATTCTATCAATCGTTAAAACGAAGAAAAAATAAGTTTAGAAAAGTAAATCCTTTATTAAGGTTATTAATCAGTGAATGATCATTAAATTCACGTCGTCTTCGCCGGTATCTTGAAACAATCTGAAAAAATAAAATAATAATGAATAAATTTACGAACGTAATGCGTAACACATATCAAGTTTATTTACTGTTGAAATGAATTCAGTGTCTGAGCAAAACAGTTAGTGACTCATGAAAATCGGCAATGGTTGTTCCCGGCCGCACGACGATTTATCTATAAATTCGGACACTGGCTTGAGTAATTATCTATGTATTCGGACATGAAAAAAAATAATTATTTAATTGTGTCCGAATATATGGACAAATTACGGTAAGAAGCAAATTTCATAGGAATGATCCTTTGATGACTCTTTTTCAGACTAAATCATTTAATTTTTAATGGTTGAAAGCATGGCTTTTATTTTTGTGGCGTATGTCCATATGCGGTATACGAGGGGTGTTCGAGAAGTTTCGGGACCAGTGGCAAATCTTTTTAATATTGCCCTAAATTGGGCAAAAATTTGTCAAGTTCAATATACATGTAATATCTGTAAGGCCACCGAAGAAATTTTGCATACATGTACTATTCAAGAAATTACGGCTTCCATGGCAACGTCATGTCAGCGTCGGCGGAGCATTTACGCCGCGTCATGCGAATCCTCATTAAATCACGCTTGTTTGCAATTGGAATAGTGACGGATAGAACATCAAAAATGTACAATAATGTTCGTGAACGTCCCCTGCAATTGCTTTACGGCGTCATACGACGACAGCTAACGTCATTTCCGGTTTTTAAATAAAAACAAGCGGTAATCACATCTACAAACATGAATTAAACTTTAGAACAGCCATATTCAATAGAATTTTGCGTTTTGCTTGGGAAAACACAGAAAGAAACGCACAATATGATCACGGGACGTATGGACAAGACGCAATGTCAAGGACGAGGATATATCAGTGGTTTAATGTGTTCAGCAACGACGCAACAGCAGAGGCAAACGACCGACCAAGAAGTGGACGACCTAACAAGACGTCAGAGAAGGCGGATCAAAACATCGTTGGACAGTGATAGAAGACTAACGGTACGGGACATTTCAATAAAAGTGGGACTGGGAACTGCATCAGTGCATTTGGTCATCCCAAACGACCTTGGAATGAATAAAGTGTGCGCTAGATGGATCCCCGCATTTTCACAGATGAACAAAAACGGCAAAGAGTTAAGGACATTGCATCCTCATTAAAACGGTATCGCCAGCAAGGAAACAGATTTCTAGAGAAAATAATTACTGCAGACGGGACCTGGGTGAGCGTCTACGATCCCTAGACTAAACAAGATTCCAGCATCTTGAAGACGTTGAGCTCACTGTCACCTACAAAAGCGATGGAGAGAAAATCAGCAAAGAAAATGATGTTCGTCGTCTTCTTCAACGTGCGAGGAGTGGTGTTTTGCCATGCTGTTCCAATTGGCAGGACTGTCACAGGAAAATATTACTCGAAGGTAGGTTCAAACCTGATTTGTTGATAATTAATATAGACTTGCCTAATAATTATGTGACAAAAGGCAACTGATATTGTGTTTCTTTCAGGTGCTAAAACGTGACCTGTTACAAGCTATCCGCAAGAAACGCCCGGGCATGGAAGACAACTTCATCCTCCACCACGACAACGCCCCTTCCCATACCTCTGTAATTACCAAGGCAACACTTATGGAGATGAATATGACACTCCAACACCCGCCATACTCACCTTGCGATTTCTACCTCTTCCCCACCACCAAGTATGAGATGCGTGGAAAAAGTTTTGACAACGTCGATGACCTTCCAGTTGTTGTCCTCGAAGTGATCCGCAAAATTCAAGCTGAGGACTTCTGAAACTGTTTCAATACATGGGTTGTAAGATGGGAAAAGTGCATCAAACCTTCAGGGGAATATTTTGAGAAAATGTTGACAGAAATTAGACATTGGTACTATGCTAAACCACAAGAAAATAAACCGATATTGTTTAATTTTGTCAGTAAAAGCCTGCGTGTTCCGCTCAGCCTTACATGACGTAACCATAGTGAGGCTGAAATGTTGGCGGTTTTTGATATTATGAAAATTACATTTTTATTCAATGCATCATATGTTAGTTCAAATTCGTTCCAAATTTCGTAGGAAACTACACATGAAAAAAGAAGTTATGCCACTTGTCCCGAAACGTCTCGAACACCCCTCGTACATTGAATTTTTAATAACCTGAGGACAAAGTGCTCATGGTGAGCTTTAATGATCGCTGAATGTCTTTGTTTACACTTTAGAGGCCACAGTTTTGGCTCATTCGTTATGAAACTTGGTCAGGATAATAGGTCATAAAGATAAACCTTATAGATTATGGGAAGGTTGTATAGGAAAACACAGGAAAAGGGGCCATAATGACAATTTCTTTGTTTACAATATAGAAGCCACAGTTTGGATTCAATCTTCATGAAACTGGTTATAGTTATTTGTCTCTAGTTGCATTTTTTAACAGCAAACAATACAGGTGAGCGATTTAGGACCATCATGGTCCTCTTGTTTGGTCATCCCATCTGTATATATATATACATGGACTCTGTAGAAAATGACTCTTGAACTGTCTACAATCCTCTTGTCTTGGATCAGAGGCTTACTGAACCAAATGAACCACACAACGAAAGTTAAAACTAAATGAAATTCAAAGAAGATACGGACAAAAATATTTGTTGATGGTATTTTAAAACTGTATATTTTGGGGTAGAAAAGTATGTCATGAACAAATACCTTGTAGACACTATAGAGGGCTACCATTTTTGGCTCAATCAACTATAAATAAGTCAGGATGTTTGTCATGATGAAACTTGGGTCACTTGTAGTCACAAACCTAGGTCACAAGGTCAAATCTTAGAAAATCCTTTTGGGAGCCCTAAACTCATTTGATGCTCAATCAAGGTGGAAATTGGCCAAATTGGAAAGTGTCTGCCTTACTGGTATCTAGGACAAGCTCAAAATTGGGTACAACACTATGTCACTAGGTCAAATCTTAATGTATTCAAAAGCTTCTTTCTAGAGAGGGCTTAAAAAAGGGGCATTGTGTGAGAATGGGTAAAGATATAGAAAATTGACTGTCAGTCAATCAAAGCTTCAAGTCAGTGTATCAATATAGAGCTGCAAAACTGCATTTGGAAGAAATAATCCTTTAATGTATCTTTAGTTGATTGACAAATCAAATTATTGATTTAGACCATAAAACATTTGAGACCTTTCACCTCGCTATTTGCTTGTCAACGAACAAGTGGCCTTGAAAAACAAGGAGAAGCGCAGGGCATGTTGAATAAGTTGGGCGTGGGAATTCCACACGTCTGAGAAACACAGCTAACAATATATAAATATTTCCCTAAAATGTTAGCGTGTCAGACTCCTAATCTTCAATCATGGGATGTCATGGGTTCAATCCCTGGCGGCGGCACATATTCTTTCCGACATTTGTCTCTTACCAATCGGTGGATAATTGTAATCCTAAGTGGTATAGCAGCTGGAGGCTAGGAACGGATGTAGTGGCAGTACTGGTGTGATAAATACCAGGAATCCATTGTTAGGTGCTCCAGCTGCCGCAATATGACTGAAATACTGTTAAAAGCAGAGTTAAATCCCATTCAATCAATCAATCAATCTAAAATGTTATTACATAGAGAAATAGGCAAGAATGTAAAATGCCTTTTTCAACTGATATTCTTCAATTGATTATCCAAGGCCGTCATTCAAAATAACATTAAAACAGACATGGCTTCTCTCGTTAATTTTTTCTCAGAAATAAATGTCTTCCTGATGCCCTTCAGTCATGATTCTCAACAGGCAAAGTGCTATTCAGCTTGTCAGATGGCCCAATTAACACTTTTCCTATTGATGCAGGCTTCAGCAAATCTTCTATGAGGAAAATTTATCCTTTTCCCACTCAGTGACACTTTTAGACTCCCCCAGGGAAAAAAGCTTTTGGAAAACATTGTGGAAAATGAAGAAATTGCTGCCTATAATTATAGTAATTGCTATATTTTCAACAATGCTTTCTACCCAAAAAGACAGAGATTTTTTTTAATTTCACCAACTAAAAGTTGTTGTCTTCAATTATTTGCATTTAGATTAGTAAAAAATGTTGTAGTCTTGTAATGGGTTAAAAACTAAAACATGGTCCTAAAAGACCATGGCTTTGTCTCAAATGCTTCTTACATAACTTGATAAGATAAATCAAAGGACTGAAAGTACTGAGAAGTTTGAATGCCCTGAAAGGATCATAACTGTGGAATTCGGTTCAAATTCATTAAGCACTCTGTAGTGCACGATTTCCTTATTCGTTATTCAGCTTTAGAATCGTAAAAAATCTTGAGTAAAAGGACCAAGCTGAAAGCTAAATGATGCTTGTTAAAGGTTTGATGTGTTATTATTGATTTAAACTTGTAAATAACGACACAGGAAGTTTATATGTTTACATTCTAATTTTCAAAATCTTCTACATTTCGTTTTTCATCTATTTATCTACTTGCCAATCTATGGTCACATGACTACCACAAGTCACTTGAGATCACGTGATTACCAAACATGGGACAGCGAATCACAAAAACAAATTACTGCGCTGATTATTACCTTATTTTTTTAATAAATCAAAGCAAACTAAAGCATGTTCAGAAGTCTCTAAACAAATTTTTATATCATCCTTTACATGTGCCATATTATTGTCTTTGGCTACAACTAATTGATTGTCCGTGGCAAGTTGAGATGAGAAATTACCCGAGGTGTATTCATATCTAAGAGATCACGTGATATGTGTTATCAAAAAACACGAAATGAAATTGTCTTGTGTTCATTTTGCGGTTTTATTAAATCTAAAACGGGATTATGGGGGCGGGTGTCAGTCATTTGAAATAACAAAACAAGTGATTCAATGTGAGTGGTCAATTGATCATGTTAACAACAACATTGATATTTACTCCTTGTAGATTAATCCATTCCAACATGCCAAAACTCTAGACTGGTAAAAATGGATGAGGTTGCAGATGACAAAATAAAGTTGAAAATTAACAACCATATAATTATGTATTGTGAGAAAGGAAGAATTGCTGTAATGGATTTGTATTTAGCACTGCCTCAAGTTGGAGACAGAATCAGGGGAAATGTGATAAAGTAGTTTTCTTGTGTAACAGACTAATTTCCGCAGTAAACAAATTATTTGACTTACCAAATCATTCTTTCTGTCAAGTGAAGCCTTTTATATGCAGCAACATTTATGTAAAACTATTTGATGCTTGATAACAGAAACATGAATAAGATATGATGATAAGGCCTGATACCGAAAGTTGACCATTCATAGCTGTCAATCAAAGAACAATCAACTAATGAAATTATGCATTGAGGCCGGAAGTTAACTTTGAATTCTGACATTTGCCATTTTGGTTTAGGTCGCAAATTAACCATTCTACTCTTTTAGCTCCACTGGCTGAAAGCCATTGAGCTAATGTTATGGAGTTGTTTTTGTGTATACGTTCATGCTTCTGTAAACTTTTACTTTTAAAATCTCCTCAGAAAGAACTCAACAGAATTAAACAAAATTTCACAGTTAACCCATCACCTCTCAATCCTGTGTTTTCATGATCAGAATACATATTATTGCTGAAAAGATAGTCGAAAAAGGAGAAATTGCTTATCACAGCCCTATATTCTACCATACTTATTTACCATTTTTCAATTTTAAATGCAATTCAAATTGTAGTCTAAAATGTCTTTTAACTTGGACTTGTTGAATTGTAATGAGTTTAACCCATTCCAACTCAATCCCTCCTTTTTACGCCCCTCAAGAAAATAGCTTTTGAAAACATTGTGGAAAATGAAGAAATTGCTTGTATCAAGCAATTTCTTCATTATCCACAATGTTTTCTATCCAAAATGACGAAAAAGTTCAAAATTCCATCAATTTTAAATTGTTGTCTGCAGCTTCTTTCAATTTGGACCAATCTAAAATTTTGCTGTGTTGGAATGGGTTAAAATGTTTTCAACTATTAGCTGTTATTTCTTTCAATTTGGTCCAGTCTCAAATTTTGTCATGGGGATTAAAAAGTTGTCCTTTGAGGTTGATTCCTAGTTTTATATTATCAGCTGAAAGACCATTATCTGAATACGGACTAATGGAGGATTGATTTAGAAAAAAAAAACAACTAGCCCAACAGGAAACTTGGAGTAGGTGTGAATTATTGAACGACCAAGTTGATTTAGAAATGGCCTTTTATTCATTGATTCCACATTTTTTAGACATGGGAGAAATAATTGGAAAATGATTTATTTGTATATCTTAACCCATCACTATGAAGTTTTTTGTTGTCCCTCCAGAAAAACAATTGGAAAACGTGTAAAATGAAGAAATTACTTGCAAAAAGCAATTTTTTCATTCCTCAATGTTTTATGCCCAGAAAGATGAACAATCTAATTTGCATAGACAATTTAAACTGTTGTCTGCAACTCCTTTCAAGTTGGTCCAGTCTAAAATGCTGCCATCTGGTAGTGGGTTAAAAGAGAGATTTAAATGTTCAACAAATTCATGTATTTCCCTTTCTTTAGTTGGGTTGTTTTCGAAAAGTCGAATTATTGTCAGTTGTGATGGTGTTGTTACCATTAACCTATTCCCACTCAATAAAATTTTAGACCAGTCCAAATTCAAAGAAGTTGCAGATTGCAAAATTAAGTTAATGAAATCTGTAAAATCTTTGTCTTTTTGGGCAGAAAACGTTGTGGATAATGAAGAATTGCTTTTAACAAGTAATTTCTTCATTTTCCACAATGTTTTCCAAAGCTTTCATGTTGAGGGGCGCTTAAAAGCGTCATTGTGTGGGAATGGGTTACACCATTCCAGCGTGATATCACATTTCGATGCCCCCCAAGAAGGCAAGCTTCAGAAAACATCATGGTCAATGAAGAAATTGCTTATAACATGCAATATCTTCTTCATTATCCACAATTCTTTCTACCCCAAAAGACAAAAAGATTTTATCAATATAATTTTTTATTTGTAAACTTCTGTAAATTTAGACTAGCCTAAAATCTTATGGTGTGGTAAAAGGTTAACCTGGTTCATATCTCTTTTAGTATTGAAGGGGTTCCTTGGCATAACATTGTATGTTCACTGCCAAAAAACTAATCATACTGTTTTTAGGGGAGATAACTCTATATACAATTTTGTAAGGATGTTTTTCCTTTTTCATGCATATTTTAAAAAATAATGCTGTTGTTATCTCAAGCTAACTGCCATTACAGAAATAAATGGGTGTTTCCCGCCATGCATCAGTTGCATTACTTATGACATACCTTCTAGTAAGTTCAAGATTATCTTTTTAGGTCACAGTCTATTTCCAAGGTCATCTTTAGTTACCCAATTACCACTCAAACCTACAGTATTCATATGCCCCCAAAAGGGTAAGCATGTAGCTGCCTTCTGTCATTCGGTCCTTCCGTCCACCTCTATTTCTCCACAACCCTTGGACCAAATAAAACTTCACTTGTGAATTCCTTATGACATTGGGCTGAAAAAATTTTCCCATATTTTGGATAGCTCCAGGGTCAAGGTCACAGCCAGGATCTGATTTTGAAAATAAGATTTTCCAGAGCATAGCTGCTTGATTGATTGATTGAATTGGGTTTAACTCCACTTTAACTGTATTTCAGTCATATCGCGGTGGCTGTAGCACCTAACAATGGATTCCAGGTATTTCTTACACCAGTACTACCACTACATCCTTTCTTAGCCTCCAGCTGCTATCCCACTTAGGTTGAGGATTATCCACCTATTGGTGAGAGACAAATGTCAGCAAGATTATGTGCTGCCGCCGGGGATTGAACCCTTGAATTATGGATGGATTTCAATATAACTAAGCACATTTGTTCTCTATCATGAGTAGATGTACCATTTGAAAGAAATATTCAGAGAGAGCTCCAAGGTCAAGGTTACAGCTAAAGGTCTACCCAAAAAGTTGAAAAAATCTAAAATATCAATAACTTTTAATTGACATCTGCATTCCTTTCTATTTGGACCAGTCTAAAATTTTGCCACCTGGTAATTGGTAAAGTGAGAAAATTAACAGAGCTACATAAAAATCTCTCTATAATTGGTACTTCTCTACAAAACACACTTTTGTAATTCATTCAATACCCACAGCACAAGTTTAGGGCAGCATGATTTAATATCGAAATCTGAAAAAAACAAATTAATAACAACATTCAATTTGATAATCTGTCAGAAGAAATACCAATCCACCAGCCAGTCTGCCTTAATAAGATTGGGATATAAATTGCCTTAGGGAGCAAATTTAACGATTTTTCTTAAACAGTAGATGATTTCTCTACATCTCTGCATCTCTTCCATTTCACCTCAACCCATTCCAAAATAACAAAATTTTATACCCATCTAAATTGAAAGCAGTTTCAAGTTGATGAAATCTTAAAAAACTGTGTCTTTGTTGATTAGAAACATTGCGGGAAATGAAGAAATTGCTTATTATTCAACAATGTTTTTAGCTCACCTAAGCACAAAGTGCTCTGGGTGAGCTATTACGATCTGTCATCGTTTGGCATCCATCCTTCCATTCATCAATCCATTCATAATTACAAAAAAATCTCCTTAACTAACCATGGAATTACAACCAAACTTCACACAAATCATACTTAGGTCATGCTCTTTCAAAATACTTAAAAGAATTGAAATCCATGAAGAACTTTGGTTGCCATGGCAACAGAGTGCAAGATCTTCTTTTCTTCTCAAACCATAATGCCTAGAGCTTTTATATTTGGTATAAATCATCACCTATTGACCCTCTTTTCTATGCAGTCCCTGATTTTAAAAAGGAATAAAGGATATCTTTGAAAATTTGCTTCTCCCAAACCATGAGGCCTATAGCTTTGATATTTGATAGAAATCATCATCTATTGACTCTCTACCAAAATTCTTCAAAGAATTACCATACTCTGAAAATTAGCCCTTTTCTCTTCAATCCCTGATTTTACATAGGAATAAAGAAGGAAATCTTTGAAAATCTTCTTCTCCTAGACCATAAAGTATTTACCTTTTATATTGGTATGAATCACTATCTATTTACCTTCTACTAAATGCTTTAAAGAATTACTGTAATCTGAAAATTAGTTCTTTTCTCTACAATCCCTGATTTTAGAAAGGAATAAAGAACGATATCTTTGAAAATCTATAGAGGCCCACATGGAAGACTGGGTTCACCCAACTGTGTTTGCCTCTTTAAATAAAGACATTATTATTATTATTATCATTATTCTTCCAAACCATGAGGCCTAGAGCTTATATATTAGGTATTTATCAGTGCTTATCAACCTTCTACCAAAATACTTCAAAGAATTACTGTTCTCTGATTTGCCCTTTTCTGTGCAATTGCTGACTTTACATAGGACTAAGAAGGAAATCTTTGAAAATCTTCTTTTCCCAAACCATAAGACTATTTGGTATGTATGAATGCCTAGGTGCCTGGGTGGATAATCGTAAACCTAAGTGGGATAGCAGCTGGAGGCTAGGAAATAATGTCGGGGTAGTTTTTTTGTGAGAAATACCAGGACACTATTGTTAGATGCTCCAGCCACTGCAAAATGACTGAAATACTGTTAAAAGTGGCATTTAACCCGTTAAATCAGCAAATCAATCAATAAATGCCTATTTACCCTCTTTCAAAATGCTTCAAAGAAATACCATACTCTGAAAATTAGCCCTTTTCTGTGCAATCCCTGATTTTAGATATGAATAAATAAGGAAATCTTTGAAGTTCTTCTTCTCCCAAACCATAAGGCCTATAGCTTTAATATTTAGTATGTATCAATACCTATTGACCCTCTACCAAAATACTTCAAAGAATTACATACTCTGGAAGTTAGCATTATGGCTTAAACCTATTTATTTTACATCAATTTGAAAACAAGTTCATCCAACTTAGATTTATCCCTCTTGAATCTGCTTCCTGTAGAATACACCATTACTGGCACCAAACATATGGGCCAGTGACGAAACTAATTTTGATAGCTGCTCCCAGGAATCAAACTCGGGACCTTGATCGAGATTCCTACCCTCTACTTCTTGACCAAGGACACCACACAAAATAGTGCAATTTTGTGGGATCTGCAATATGCCTAGGATTATAGGTGAAAGTCTTTAAAATCTTCTTTTCCAAAATATTTACAGTAAAACCCCTCCTTACGACCACCCCGAAATACGGGCACCCCACTATCACGAGTCTTCACGACCTAAAAGAGGCACCTCGCTATTCCGAATTACGACCACTAAATTCAGTACCATCTATAGCTGATACACTATCTTGAACCCCACCCAAACAACTAGTAACTTCACACTTGAGACCGACCACCCTAATTTCACACTTGACAAGCAATACGCTAATTGGGTACGAATGCATTGTCTATGCAATATCGGATTTTTGATTATGTGATATCGAACCCTTATTATGATAGGCGTTATTTCTATTAAATAGATTAAAGTGGCCGATCACTTTTAGAAATTATAGCTTGTATTATTTTTAATTGTTATTTGAATATTTCATGGGTTTAGACTCGAGTAATAAAGTCGAAAGTGAAAAAGTATCTGAGAAGTTACGATTTGTTTGTTTACAGTGTTCCGAACAGTTAATTAGCAATTAAATTTTTATTTCAACTTAATTGATGCTTGGTATTTGCATTATAGAATATATGATATCAACAGTCTGACACTTAAAACCTGTACTTACATATGAATAATCTGAGGTCGGACTTCTGATTCATATCAAAATGGATATGAGAGAAAGTAGAACTTATCAAAGATTGTAAATTTGAAAATGATTAGGGGTGTAACGATAGATCGATAGGTCGATGTATTGTGATAGTGACAGTCGCGATATCGATGTATCGATTGCAATTCCCCGACATCGATAACTATCGCAATAGTTTGTTCAAATATCGATAGTTTCGATAGTAAATATTCAAAGCTTACTTACACCGAAATTCAATGTTTTCTTGGTCTCTTAGGTTAAGAGAGAGAGAAAGAGATAGAGAGAGAACGAGTTTTCTGTGTAACTTATCCTACTTTCACTTTCTATTATCACGTGATAGGCACGTATGATTTTTGTTTCTTCCGTACTCCGTTTTTGTTTAGGAATTGATTTTCAACTTTCAATTTACGAAGTGAAAAGGTCCTCAAAAATTCAAAAGCATGTTTAGTTAAAGCTTGTTATCAATGTTTTATGAATTCACAACGCTAAAATTGTAGAAAAATAAAAATAAGTCATTCATAAATGATATTGGATTAATTACGATAATTAATTACTTATTTCGAGCACATTAATCGAGTTATTTTGTTTTACGTATTTTTGGCGTCTGACATGGTTGCAAATTTCGAGATTGCGAAAAACAAAGTCACTAAGGCCCGTGTTGGGACCATTTTTGCTTCGTAAAGAAAGGTGAAAACATAGATAAAAAGAGAGTCGCCTGTATACTATGCTATCTATACAGATTAATATAGAATATAACAAAGTAACATATACCGATAGTATCATGATATATTGCGATTGATTTCTGACGATAGTAATAGTATCACGATATCAAAACTGCGATAGTAAAACTATCGCGATAGCAATTTTCTAAGCCGATAGTCAGCCCTAAAAATGACATAAGAATTCGCTGTAATATATGTTTTTATAGTTTTATTTTTTGTATGTATAGTATTTATATATTCAAATAACTTAGATAAAATTAACTTGAGTTCCTTGACAACAAACGATCAAACCTCAGTATTGCGAACACCCCACTATTATGACCACTTTCAGAAAGTACCGCAAGTGGTCGTATTAGAGGGGTTTTACTGTAGATACTTTACATTATATAGACACTCTATGAATAGTGTGGACACTGTATGCATTGTATAGGTGCTATATAAATTGTATAAGTACTCTATATATTGTAAAGACACTGTATACATTGCATATACACAACGTCGTATAAACTCTGTTAACAATGTGTAGGCAGCCTATAATTGGGCAGACACTCAATACATTGTATGAACACTATTTGTACACTATACATTGTATAAACCCTGTATACATCGTATTGACACTAAACTTTGTATAGACACTATAGAGGCTATCCATTGTATGCACACTGAATACAATATAGACACTCTAAAAATAGTGAAAACACTCTATACATTACATGGATTCTGTATCCCTAGTATATCCACTTTTTAACTTGTATAGAACTGTATACATGTTTAACCCTTTCCTGTTTTTTTCAAATCTTAGACTGGTCCAAATTGAAAGAGTTGTAGACGACCATAAAAATTGGCTGCAATTTGAAAAGAAACCATCCTATGTGGTAGAAAATATTGTGGAAAAAGGAGAAATTGCTTGTAATAACCAATTTCTCCTTTTTCTGCAATATTTTCTCAAGTATAAAATCACAGGAACGTAAAATCCCGGGTTTAAACAGGAAAGGGTTAAGACACTCTTTAGCTGCAGTCATAGCACAGTAAGTAGCGCATCAGACTCCTAATCTTCAACTATGGGATGTCATGGGTTTGATTGCCAGTGGCAGCACATATCCTCACCAATGGGTGGGTATTCGCAAACCTTAGTGGGTTAACCCTTTCCTGGATAAACCCGGGATTTTACGTCACTGTGATTTTATACTTGAGAAAACATTGTGGTAAAAGGAGAAATTGCTTATAATAAGCAATTTCTCCTTTTCCCACAGTGTTTTCTACCACATAGGATGGTTTTATTTGGAATTGCATCCAATTTTCATTGTTGTCTGCATCCTCTTTCAATTTGGACCAGTCTAAAATTTCAAAAACCAGGAAAGGGTTAACAGCTGGAGGCTAGGAAAGGATGTAGTGGTAGTACTGGTGTGAGAATTACCAGGAATCTATTCTTAGATGCTTCAATCACTACAATATGACTGAAATACTGTTAAAAGCGGTGATAAACCCCCTTCAATCAATCAATCAATGAAGACACTCTTTACATTTTATAGACACTTTACAATGAATAGACACCCTATAAATTGTAAAGACACTATAATATTATACATTGTATAAAACTTCTATACACTGTATAGACACTATACCCTCTGTATAAGTTTTATAGATAATGTAATTGTACACAGACTCTAAACATTTTGTGGACACTAAGTCTATACCCATTCTCAGAAATCATATTTATATCATGAAAACAGCTGCAGTAAAGCAATTTTGTCCTGTGTTGCAGGGTATGATGCGCTGACTAGTCCAAATTGAAAGTAGATGTAGACAACAATTTCAACTAGATAAAATTGAAATATCTTTCTCTTTGGAAAAAAAACATTATGGGAAATAAAGAAATTGCTTAATACCAGTTATATTTTCATTTCTCACAAGTTGCAGTGATAATATTAATGAAATGAAAATTAAAAAACCTTTATCTAAAATAAAATGCCTGTTACGGGTACTTTTTAGCTCACCTGAGCACGTAGTGCTCAAGTGAGCTATTGTGGTCCCCTTTTGTCCGGCATCCGTCCGTCGTGCGTCGTCCGTCAACAATTTCTTTAAACAACATCTCCTCCCAAACCACTGGGCCAATTTGAACCAAATTTGGCAGAAATGTTCCTTATGTGGTCCCCTTCAAAAATAGCTAAAAGAATTGAAATCCGTTAAAAACTCTGGTTGCAATGGCAACAAAAGTGAAATTTTAAAAAAATCTTTAAAAATCTTCTCTTCCAGACCCAGAATGCGTAGAACCTTGATATTTTGCATGAAGCATCAGTATATTGACCTCTTTCAAAATAGCTAAAATCATGATCCTCGGGTCCCCAGGGGCGGAGCCCCAGGGGGGTGGGGTTTATAAAGAAATAAAGAACAATTTTTTAATTGACATCTCCTCCCAAACCACTAGGCCGATTTAAACAAAATTTGGCAGAAATGTTCCTTAGGTGGTCCCCTTCAAAAATAGCTAAAAGAATTGAAATCCGTAAAAAACTCTGGTTGCCATGGAAATGAAAGTTAAATTTTGAAAAAATCTTTAAAAATCTTATCCTCCTGACCCAGAAGACACAGAGCCTTGAAATTTTGCATGAAGCATCAGTATATTGACCTCTTTCAAATAGCTAAAATCATAATCCTCGGGTCCCCAGGGGCCGAGCCCCAGGGGGGTGGGGTTTATATAGAAATAAAGAACAATTTTTTAAATGACATCTTCTCCCAAACCACTGGGCCAATTTGAACCAAATTTGGCAGAAATGTTCCTTATGTGGTCCCCTTCAAAAATAGCTAAATGAATTGAAATCTGTTAAAAACTCTGGTTGCCATGGCAACAAAAGTGAAATTTTTAAAAAAAACTTTAAGAACAATCTTCTCCTCCTGACCCAGAAGGCGTAGAGCCTTGATATTTTGCATGAAGCATCAGTATATTGATCTCTTTCAAAATAGCTAAAATCATGATCCTCGGGTCCCCAGGGGGGGGGGGGGGTATAGGCATGAAGCATCAGTTCACAGACTTCTTTCTTATTTCTGAAATTATAACCCATGGAAAAATTTCTTTCCTTCTTTCAAATCAGCACTTAAGCCTTGGAATTTGTAATTTAGACTTTTTGATCCCCAGGTTTATAGTCTTTATATGTAATTGTGGCCCACTTGTTTCATAATCCTAACCTTAACATGAAATAAGACTGTTGAAAGAAAAAGAGCCTTTATCTCAGGTGAGCGCCCAGGGCCAACGGCCCTCTTGTTCTATGTTCTACAATGCATTTCCAGGCTTTCAGCTTGTCTTAGCCCATTCCCATACAATGATGCTTTTGGACACCTCTCTAGAAAAACAATTGAGAAAACATTGTATAAAATGAAGAAATTGCTTTAACCATGCATTTACAGAATGTTTTCTCCCCCAAAAAGTTGGAAAAATCTAAAATTTCATCAACCTTAAATTCTCATCTGCAACTCCTTTTAAATTGGACCAGTCCAAAATTTTGTTGAGTGGGAATTGGTAAAAGTGAGTCTCAACCCATGTCCACACAATGAAACTTTTTTACGCCCCTGAAGGAAAAAGCTTTGGAATACTTTGTGAAAATGAAGCAATCCTTTGTTATCGACATTGTTTTCTACCCCAAAAGATTAAGATTTTTAAATGTTCCACCATTATTGAATTGTTGTCTGCAACTTCTTTGAATTTGGCCCAGTCTAAAATTGTGTTGTCTGGTAATAGGTTTAAAGAATTGGTATTGTATTAGAATTGGTTAAACTGGGATTTCGAAACAGAAAATTTAGAACAGTTTAAAAGCTCCATATTTAATTTTTCCTGGAACAGTATAATTACTATATGACATTTTATGATTTCAGAGTCAAAGTGAAGCTTGATTTTGTGGGATCATGTAGTACTCTAGTTGCAGAAGAGCTTCTGGAAGACCCAGATTTTCATATTGATGAAAAATTGGCGGAATTATTATTTGGTGAGTTTGACATGTCATATTGAGTCTGTTGTTATTGAGAAACTGTCTGATTTATCTTTCGATGATTTCTGCCTATTGTGCCATATTATCTTTGGGAATGCAAAATGTTGTAACTACAGCTTCATTTTAGCTGTAGTTATGACATTTTGCATGCCCATAGACTATATCGTGAAGAGAAAGACAGAAGGTCAATATTATGAATTGTGGCTTGTATTATGCTGTCTCAGCCTTTTTCTGCCCCTAGACATAAAATGGTGGCTGGAAAATATAGTTACAACTGTCTGAGTAGGGGAGTGTGTGCATGCATGCGTGTGTGGGTTGTTAGTATATAGATTGGTTTGCGCATGGATCTGCTTCTTGTATGCAGCATATCTTTTATTTTTGACAAGTCCAATTTGTAAGATGTTTCATATGAGAAAGAAACGTGTCTGAAATTTGAAACGAAACCGTTCTATGTGGTAGAAAACATGAGAAAAGAAGAAATTGCGTGTTACAATACTTTCTTAGCCCATTCCCACACAATCCCTTCTATTTATGCTCAAGCTTGAGAAAAAAAACTTGTGAAAATGTTGTGGAAAATGAAATAATTGCTTCTGTCAAGCACTTTCTTCATTATTCACAATTTTTTCAATCCAAAAGGACGAAAAAATAAAATTGCATCAACTTGAAATTGTCTCCTGTAGCTTCTTTCAATTTGGCCTAGTCTTAAATTTTGTTGTGTGAGAATGGGTTAAGCATAAAATCACTTGGATGTACAAAACAACAACAGGGATTAACCCATTCCAACTCAATTCCTCCTTTTTACGCCCCTCAAGAAAAAAGCTTTGGAAAACATTGTGGAAAATGAAGAAATTGCTTGTGTCAAGCAATTTCTTCATTATCCACAATGTTTTCTACCCAAAAATACGAAAAAATTCGAAATTCCATCACCTTGAAATTGTCGTCTGCAGCTTCTTTCAATTTGGACCAGTCTAAAATTTTCTTGTGTTGGAATGGGTTAAACAGGAAGTAGTCAGTACAAGTGTGATGTGTAAAGTTTTGTTGGATACTCCCAAGTTCAAGGTCACAACCAAAGATCATGTGACATGCACTAAAGCTGGGGCATCTGTGTCAGTTTTCTAGTTTTTAGCGCGTCGGACTGTCAATCGAAAGGTCCCGGGTTCGATCCCCGACGGCGGCACTCATCCTTTCCGACTATTTGTCTCTCACCAATGGGTCGATAATCGTAGACCTATGTGAGATAGCAGCTGGAGGCTAGGAAGGGATGTAATGGTAGTACTGGTGTGAGAAATACCAGGATTCTATTGTTAGGTGCTCCAGCCGCCGTGATATGACTGAAATACTGTTAAAAGCGGCGTTAAACCCCATTCAATCAATCAATTAAAGTAGTTTTTAGCTCCACTGGCTGAAAGCCTGGGCAGGGCTATTGTCAAGGTGTGTTGTGTATCAGGCCATCCACCCCTCCCTAAACATTTACTTTAGAAGAAGTTTTATCGGATGAATAACATGACTTAAATTGATTAGCCTAATTTTCACATATGGTATAAAGTAAAAGAAAAAAAAAACAAAACACAAACCAGTACATTGATTTCAACCAAAGAATATCTTTTAGTAACTTTTTATCAGGTTGTTTAAAAGGAGTTTTATCGGATGACTAACATGGCTTTTATTGATTGGACTTAAATTCCATAATGTGGTATGAAGTGTAAAAAAGTTTAAAAAATCAGAAATAAGTTCATTGATTTCAACCTAAGGAATTATCCTTTTGAAACCCTTTATCAGATTTCTTCAATGAATTTGGTTGGACGAAAAACGGCTCTTTTTGGGGGGGTGTTACTTCCATAGATGGTAAATACTGAAAACTTTAAAAACTTCATAGAAACCTGTTGATGTATTTCAACCAAATTTCACAGGAATGATCTTCAGTTGACTCTTTGTCAGATCTTTTCATCTTACTTGGATCAGTCGAAAAACATGGCTTTTATGGTTGTGGCCTATGTCCATATATAGTATACATTGAAAATTTTGATAAATACCTTATCATCTGTTTTGTAAATGAATTTTTCATAACATGTCTTTTGTAAAACAATGAAAAGTTTGAAATTCTTTGCTAGGACTATTTCTACGATATCAGTAACTAGATTTATTTGCCAGATATATGTCAAAGATAAATAACCCATTACCTGATGGCAAAATTTTAGACTGGTCCAAATTGAAAGAAGTTGCAGACGACAATTCAAAGCTTATGAAATTTTAGACTTTTTTAGCTTTCTGGGTAGAAAACATTGTGTGAAATGAAGAAATTGCTTGTTGCAAGCAATTTCTCCATTTTACATAATGTTTTCCCAATTGTTTTTCTTGAGGTGCCTCCCAAAGCGTCACTGTGTTGCAATGGGTTAAGTTTGAACTGAATTCCTGAAAACAACATTTGCTTAATTAGTACATTCAAGCCTGTAGAGCAATACATGCACTCAAGTGCATCTAGTTTGGAAGTGAAGCCAAGATAATCATTATTTGTTCCAATCTAGATTAGCACAACCTCATTTTCTAATTTCAGAAGACTTGGGTTCATGACTGTTGATTGTATTAACCTATTCCCACACAGAGATATTTTTAAATGCCCCTCAATATGAAAGTTTTGGAGAACATTGTGGAAAATGAATAAATTGCTTGTTATAAGCAATTTCTTCATGATCCACAATTTTTTCTACCCTAAAGATTAAAAAAGTCCAAAATTTCATAAGCTCTAAATTGTCGGCTACAACCTCTCTGAATTTGGACTGGTCTAATATTTTATCGTGTGGGAATGGTTTAAGTTGAATTAACCCATTCCTACTCATTAACGCTTTTGATGTCCCTCAAGAAAAAATACTTGGAAGAACATTTCAAAAAGTGAAGTTATTGATTCTAACAAGCAATTTCTCCATTTCCTACAATGTTTTCTACCCATACAGACTAAGATTTTCAAAGTTTCTTCAGCTTGAAATTGTTTTGATTTAAGATTTTACGTTTTGTGGTCTGGTAATAGGTTAAGCTTTTCTAGAAAGTGTAATACATAGATCTTATTTATGAGCTTTGATATCACTCAAGTTAGGTTGAAACTCGAGCTTATTGAGTGAATTCTAACAATTCTTTTGAAAAAAAATATGTGAAAAGAAAGTACTATCCTCAACAATACTAATGCAATCAATTATTGCGTTAGATTCAACCCATTAACAACAATTCTGCATTTTCATGAGCTGAAGATTAATAAAAAAGGAAAACATTGTGGTAAAAGAAGGAAATGCTGATAACCAGCATTTTCTTCTTTTTCCCACAATATTTTCTGTTTAATCTAATATAAACTTCAAGGATTTGACAACTTACTAAATACTTTCGTCTGCAACTACTTTTAAATTGTATAAGTCTAAAATTTACTTGAGTGGAAATGGGTTGGAATCTAAAATGTGGTGGTCTACTAGATTAAGCTTTTCAAGAAAGAATAATACATTGATCTTGTTTATGAGCTAAAATATCACATAAGTCAGGATTACATTAAGCCTACTGTGTAAATTCTAAGGTCAGCTAATGAAGACTTGTTCTGTGATATATGATGCATCTGGCTAAAAGAGGCCATTTAGGAGGTGTAAACAGTATTCACTCTGTCTTTATTGCAAAGGCTGCACAGCATCACTATATGCTCTTGTTACACCTGAGCACGAAGTGCTCATGGTGAGGTATTTTGATCGTCCTCTGTGAGTCTTCCATCTTGTGTCAACAATCTTAAAATGACATCTCCAAAATCGCTGGGCAGATTTCAACCAAATAATAAAAACTTTAAAAATTATCTCCTCCTGACTCAGATGGCGTAGAGCCTTGATATTTGCCATGAAGCATCAGTACAAAGACCTCTTTCAGAATTGCTAAAATCATTACCCTCAGGTCCAAAGGGGCAGAGCCCCAGGGGGGTAGGGCTTATAAAAAAATAAAGAAGGATTTTTAAAATGACATTTCCTCCCAAACTATTGGGCGGATTTCAACCAAACTTGGCAGAAATGTTCCTTGGTTGGCTCCCTTTAAAAACTGCTAAAAGAATTGAATCCGTTAAACTCTGGACGCCATAGAAACAGAACGGAAATTTTAATAAAACTTTAAATATTATCTCATCCTGAGCAAGAAGGCATAGAGCCTTGATATTTGCATGAAGCATCAGTACAATGGCCTCTTTCAGAATTGCTAAAATCATAACTTTGGGTCCCCAGGGGCGAAACCCCAGGGGGGGGGGCTTATATAGAAATTTAGAAGAACTTTTAAAATGACATCTTGTCCCAACCATGGGTCTGATTTCAACCAAAGACCCTTGAAAACTCTGGTTGCCATGGTAACAAAACTGAAATTTAAAAGTAGTCTTTAATAATTTTCTCCTCCTGACCCGGAAGGCATAGAGCCTTGATATTTGGCTAGAAGCAGCAGTACATTGACTTCTTTCAGAACTGTTAAAATCATCACCCTCGGGTCGGCAGAGCCCCAGGGGGCTGGGGCTTATATAGAAATAAAGAAGGACTTTTAAAATGACATCTACTCCATTGTGAGGATTTCAACCAAATGTGGCAGAAATGTTTCCTGGGTGGTGCCCTTTATAAATTGCTAAAATAATTAAAATCGGTTAAAAACTCCAGTTGCCATGGTAACAAAACTGAAATTTAAATAAAATCTTTAAAATTATCTTCCCCTAACCCAGAGGGCCTAGAGTCTTGATAATTTGCATGAAGCATCAGTAAATGTATCTCTTTCAGAATTGTTAAAATCATCAACCTCGGAGGCCCCAAGGGTGGAGCCCCAGGGGGGTGGGCCTTTAATAGGAATAAGGGATTTTGTAAAACGACATCTCCTCCCAAACCATTGGGCCGATTGAACCAAAGAATTTTAATCAGTTGAAAACTCTGGTTGCTATGACAACAAAAGTAAAATTGAAAAAAATAATGAAAAAATGAAAAATTCCATTTCCCCTTGACCAAGAAGTTAAAGAGTCTTGAATTTTGCATGAAGCAACAAGTCATTGACCTCCTTTAAAACTGATAATATTTCAGAGCCACAGGGTGAGTAGGCTTAAATAGAAATAAGGAAGGCATCCCTATCAAAACTACATTTTTTGACCAATTTAAACTAAAAATTCCATTAATAATTACTAAAGTTTTTGAAATCTGTTGAAAGCATTGGTTGGCATGGTAAAATAAGTTGAGTTTAGTTACTTTTAAAGGAGGTCTTCTCCCGACCCAGTTTGTATTAGGCATTGAAGACAAAAAGAGCCTTATCTCAGGTGAGTGCCCGGGTCACTGACCCTCTTGTTTTTATTATGTATCTAAAACAGTCATTCTTTTATATGCCTTAACCCATAACTAGACAATGATCCCACAGCTGCCACCAAATGCAACATGCAGAGCTGGTAGACAAAGCTTATACATTCAGAGAAAAGGATCCTCAACCTTAACGAGTCAACCATGTCAATAAATAAGTGTAAATTGTCGCTTGTTTCTCTGGAGGTTTCCTAATTTGCATACCACAGCAAATTACCTCCCCTGAAACTGTCACTAACTGATTACCAAACTACAAAAATTTAGACTGGTCCAAAGTCAAAGAAGTTGCAGAGAACTTAGGTCTTGGTCATCATGGTTAAAAAATCATAACATGAAAAATGCAGAAATTGCTTTTAATAAGCAAGTTCTTCATTTCCACATTGATTTCTGGAATCTTTTTCTTCAGAGGTGTCAAAAATTTGGATTGTGTGGTAATGGATCAACAAAACTGTTGCTTGCAAAAGCTTTCAATTTGGACCATTCCAAAAAGCTTTTGTCTGGTAATGGTTTGATGTTCTGCCTGTCAAAATAATACAAATTAGTTGATCTTACAGGGACCATTCTGGTTGATACTATAAATAGATCTCCAACAGCAGGAAAGATAACTCCTAGAGACCAAGATGTCTTGGACAAACTGCAGACTATTATCCCCAATGTAAAAGGAGACGATTTATACAAAGAACTACAGACTGCCAAGTTTGATATGAGTGGTAAGTAAAATGAATTCTTAGGAAAAAAATTACTCCCCTTTTCAGTCAGTTCAGTATTATTTTACCAAAGGTCAGTCTGTCAGTTTAACCTGTGATATAACACCTGTATCTTAATGAATCAAGATGCAATGCTCATACCTAGCAAAACTAGAACTAGGGAGAAATGGAGTTAAAAAGGAAAAAAGAAGCTTACCCTTTTGGTTTGTTGGTTGGTTTGTAACCTTCTTGTCCACCCCTTTTCTATATTATTAGCTCGGCTGTTTTTGGAGAAAACCCAAGGTATTGTGATCACCTCGGTGTCGTGTGTGTTGGCCTTGGCATTGGCGTGACAGACTTTAACCTTGGTCATATCTCTGTTGTTATTGAAGATATCCTCATGAAACTTGGCATGTGTATTAACCATCACAAGAGCTATCTAAACAAGCAAGGGGAATAACTCTTAAAGCGTTTTTGTAAGAGTTATGCCCCTTTTTAGCTCACCTGAGCACAAAGTGCTCTGGGGGAGCTATTGTGATCCGTCATAGTCCATCTGTCTGTTCACAATAACATAAAAATCTTCTCCTAAACTAACCATGGAATTTCAACAAAACTTCACAGACATGATGCTTAGGTCATGCTCTTTCAAAATACTTCAAAGAATTGAAATCCATGAAGAACTCTGGTTGCCATGGCAACTGAGTGAAAAAACTTATAAAAATCTTCTCCTCCGAAGCGGTAAGGCCTAGAGCTTTGATATTTGGTACAAATCATCATCTATTGACCCTCTACCAAAATACTTCAAAGAATAAACGTATTCTGAAAATTAACCCTTTTCTTTGCAAGGCCTGATTTTACATAGAAATTTAAAAAAGGAAATCTTAAAAATATCTTCCTCTCCCAAACCATAAGGCATAGAGCTTTAATATTTGGTATACATCATCATTTATTGACTCTCTACCAAAATACTTCAAAGAATTACCGTATTCAAAAAATTAGCCCCTTTCTGTGGGATCCCTAATTTATAAGAAATAAAGAAGGAAAACTTTAAAAATCTTCTTCTCCAAAACCATTAGGCCTAAGGCTTTGATATTTTGTGTACATCATCATCTATTGACCCTCTACCAAAATACTTCAAAGAATTACCATATTCTGAAAATTAGCCCTTTTCTAGATGATCTCTGATTTTAAATAAGTTGTTTGTTTGTTTGAATGGGGTTTTATGCCGCTTTCAACAATCTTTCAGTTATATCGCAGCAGCTGGAGCACATAACAATGGATTCCTGGTATTTGACATAGAATAAAAGAAGGAAATCTTTAAAAAATCATCTTCTCCAAAACCACAAGGCCTTGAGCTTTGATATTTGGTACAATCATCATCTATTGACCCTTTACCAAAATACTTCAAAGAGTAACCGTATTCTGAAAATTATCCCTTTTCTGTGCAATTCCTGATTTTACATAGAAATAAAAAAGGAAATCTTCTTCTCCTAAGCCATAAGGCCTAGAGCTTTGATATTTGGTATACATCATAAATTATTGACCCTCTACCAAAATACTACATAGATTTATTGTATTCTTAATATTAGCACTTTTCTGTGCCATCCCTGATTTTACATAGAAATAAAGAAGGAATCTTAAAAAAAAATCATCTTTTCCCTAATCACAAGGCCTAGAGCTTGATAATTGGTACAAATCATCAGCTATTGACCCTCAACCAAAGTACTTCAAAGAATTACCATATCCTGAAAGTTTGCCCTTTTCTGTGTGATCCCTGATTTTAAATAGTATAAAAGAAAGAAAACTTTAAAAATCTTCTTCTCCCTAACCATGAGGCCTAGAGCTTTGATATATTATATAAATCATCATCTATTGACCATCTACAAATAATTTATAGAATTGCCATACTCTGAAAGCCCTTTTCTTTGTGATCCCTGATTTTACATAGAAATAAAGAAGGAAATCTTTAAAAATCTTTTTCTCCCAAACCTTTGGGTCAAGGGCTTTAATATTTAGTGTGTAATAAAACCTATTGACCCTATACCAAAATACTTCATAGAATTACTGTATTCTGAAAATAAGCCCTTTTCTGTGTAATCCTAGAAAGGAGTTAGGAAGGATACTATAGAAAATGTTCTCCTTCTAAACCATTAGGCCTAGAGCTTTGATATTTGGTATGTATTAATGCCTATTGACCCTCTAGTTAAGAACTTCAAAGAATAACCGCAATCTTGAAATTGGCTCAATATGGTTGGATCTTCACTATACCTAGGATTAAAGGAGAAAATCTTAAAAAAATCTTCTTCTCCAAAATGATTAGGTTCAGGGCTTTGATATTTTGTATATTATCCCTTTCCCGTTCAAACACGGGATTTTACGTTCCTGTGATTTAATTCTTGAGAAAACATTGTGGAAAAAGAAGAAATGGCTTGTAACTAGCAATTTCTCCTTTTTCCACAATATTTTCTACCACATAGGATGGTTTCATTTCAAATTGCTTCAAGTTCTCATAGTCGTCTGCAACCTCTTTCAATTTGGACTAGTCTAAAATTTAAAAAAAAAAGGAAAGGGTTATATCATTACACCTTGAGCCATCCTACTCAGGGGAGCGATATAGGACCATCATGGTCCTCTTGTTCAACTTAGAATTTTTGTGTTATCCAGCACCTGCAGCTGAGCCGTGGGCGGTGCTCTTGTTATTATTACTATTTGATAGATTTAATTCAACACAGTGTCAGGTAAAAATGTGCATTTTCATTGTGCTTTTGTTTTGGTAACATTCCATTAATTATACCCCCTAAAATATGTTTGGGGTATATAGGAGTTATCTTGTCTGTCGCTCTGTTGTTCATTCTAACTGTCAGAGCCACTGTCATAGGGCAGTCGCCAGTTGGTAGCGCATTAGATTCCCAATCTTCAACCATGGGATATCATGGGTTCTATCCCCTGCAGCGGCAAATATCTTTTCCGACATTTGTCTCTCAATATTGGGTAGATAATCGTTAACATAAGTGGGATAGCAGCTGGAGGCTAGGAAAGGATGTAGTGGTAGTACTGGTGAAATACCAGGAATCCATAGTTAGGTGCTCCAGCCACCACGGTATGACGGAAATACTGCTAAAGTGGTTTTAAACCCCATTTAATAATTTCAATGGATAATCTGTCTGTCAGTCAGTCACCTGTAGCTTTTTCCTTGTCCTCTCAATTTATCAGCAACCCATGCATGGGTTTGATTCAAACTTTGAAGATAGACTCAGTATCATGTAGAGATGTACACTTTGTAATTTGGATGCGGTCCATCACTACTAATAGTTATAGACCATTGATGACAAATCTTGTCTGCTCATTTTCTCTTTAACAATTCAATGGATTGGACCCAAATTTTACATTTGCACTCAGTATCAACCAAGATGTGCAGGTTCCATTTTGGTTAGAGTCCATTGACTTTTCTATGAGTTATTGCCCTTTTTTTAAAAAAAAGGATCTTTTTCCTTCTAGTGACAAAATTTATTTCTGTGACATTGAGTGGGAAGGAGGTGTGTGTGTGTCATTAATCACATCCAGTAATAGTCCAATTTTTTAGCTCCACTGGCTGAAAGCCAGCAAGCTATTGTCATTGCGTTGTATCCATCATGTGTGCGTCTGTCTGTTCGATCGTCCATCCGTCTGTTCTAAACTTTTACTTTGAAAATCTTCTCCTCAGAAAGTACTCAACAGAATTCAACCAAATTTCACAGAAATGATCCTTGGGTAAACCTTTATCAGGTTCCTTAAGGAATTTTGATCGGATGGAAAACATGGCTTTAATTTTCGGGGCTCATTTCCACATATGGTAAAGCTTTGAAAATCATTTTCTCAGAAACCTGTGGATGGATTTCAACCAAATTTCACAGAAATGATCCTTGGGTGACCCTTTATCAGGTTCCTTAAGGAATTTTGATCGGATGGAAAATATGGCTTTAAAGTGGGGGTCCCATTTCCACATATGGTAAAGCTTTGAAAATCATCTTCTCAGAAACCCATGGATGGATTTAAAACCAAATTATGCAGAAATGATCCTAGGGTGAACTTTTATCAGATTAATTTTGATCAGATGAAAAACATGGCTTTAGTTGGTGGTGCTAATTTCAATATATGGTAAAATCTTTGAAATTCTTCTTCTCAGAAACCAGTTGATGGATTTCATCTAAATTTGACCGGATCGATCCTTTTGTGACCTTTTATCAGATTATGAAAAAAAAATTTAATCCGATGAAAAATATGGCTTTAATGGGACGGGTTAATTTCCATATTTGTTATTTACTGAAAAATTTGAAAATTTCATAGAAACCTGTTGATGGATTTCAACCAAATTTCACGGGTATGATAACCAGATGACTGTTTGTCAGATTCCTTCATATTTTGATTGGTTGAAAAAGCATGGCTATTATGGTGGTTGGTTATGTCCATATGTGGTATACAGTGAAAGTTTTACATATTGAATTTTACAAAACTTGACTCGACTTTTGTAAAAAAAATAAAAAGCTTGAAATGGTGCTCTAGAACTATTTCAAAGTATTCAATGATTAAGATTTATTTTCATTATATTCAGTTTATTTTGAATTAATGAAAAAATTTGCTTAATCAGTACATTCATGCCTGTGGAGCGATACAGGCGCTCAGGCGTCGCCAGTTCTAGGAGTTATGGCCCTTGGTTTGAATATCTTGCCTTCTTTTATTGCTTTGACTAATGAATAGTTTTGATTCAAATTTCCCATGTGCACTCAGTATAAACCACAGGTGTGCATATATCATTTAAACCTATTCCCACACAACAGAATTTTAGACTGGACCAAATTGAAAGAAGCTGCAGACAACAATTTCAAGTTTATATGGAATTTTAAATTTTTTCTCTTTTGAATCGAAAACATTGTGGATAATGAAGAAATTGCTGATACAAGCAATTTCTTCATTATCCACAATGCTTGCAAAAGCTTTTTCTTGAGGTGTAAAGAGGAGGGAATGTGTGGGAATGGGTTAATTTGGGTCCATTTACTTTTTTAGCTCACCTGAGCACGTAGTGCTCAAGTGAGCTATTGTGATCCCCTTTTGTCCGGCGTCCGTCCGTCGTCCGTCGTGCGTCGTGCGTCGTGTGTCGTGCGTCGTGCGTCGTGCGTCGTCCGTCAACAATTTCTTTAAACAACATCTCCTCCCAAACCACTGGGCCAATTTGAACCAAATTTGGCAGAAATGTTCCTTAGGTGGTCCCCTTCAAAAATAGCTAAAAGAATTGAAATCCGTTAAAAACTCTGGTTGCCATGGCAACAAAAGTGAAATTTTAAAAAAATCTTTAAAAATCTTCTCCTCCTGACCCAGAAGGCGTAGAGCCTTGATATTTTGCATGAAGCATCAGTATATTGACCTCTTTCAAAATAGCTAAAATCATGATCCTCGGGTCCCCAGGGGGAGAGCCCAAGGGGGGTGGGGTTTATATAGAAATAAAGAACGATTTTTTAAATGACATCTCCTCCCAAACCACTGGGCCAATTTGAACCAAATTTGGCAGAAATGTTCCTTAGGTGGTCCCCTTCAAAAATAGCTAAAAGAATTGAAATCCGTTTAAAACTCTTGTTGCCATGGCAACAAAAGTGAAATTTTAAAAAAATCTTTAAAAATCTTCTCCTCCTGACCCAGAAGGCATAGAGCCTTGATATTTTGCATGAAGCATCAGTATATTGACCTTTTTCAAAAAAGCTAAAATCATGATCCTCGGGTCCCCAGGGGCGGAGCCCCAGGGGGGTGGGGTTTATATAGAAATAAAGAACGATTTTTTAAATGACATCTCCTCCCAAACCACTGGGCCAATTTGAACCAAATTTGGCAGAAATGTTCCTTAGGTGGCCCCTTCAAAAATAGCTAAAAGAATTGAAATACGTTTAAAACTCTGGTTGCCATGGCAACAAAAGTGAAATTTTAAAAAAATCTTTAAAAATCTTCTCCTCCTGACCCAGAAGGCATAGAGCCTTGATATTTTGCATGAAGCATCAGTATATTGACCTCTTTCAAAATAGCTAAAATCATGATCCTCGGGTCCCCTGGGGCGGAGCCCCAGGGTGGTGGGGTTTATAAAGAAATAAAGAACGATTTTTTAAATGACATCTCCTCCCAAACCACTGGGCCAATTTGAACCAAATTTGGCAGAAATGTTCCTTAGGTGGTCCCCTTCAAAAATAGCTAAAAGAATTGAAATCCGACTAAAACTCTGGTTGCCATGGCAACAAAAGTGAAATTTTAAAAAAATCTTTAAAAATCTTCTCCTCCTGACCAAGAAAGCATAGAGCCTTGATATTTTGCATGAAGCATCAGTATATTGACCTCTTTCAAAATAGCTAAAATCATGATCCTCGGGTCCCCAGGGGGAGAGCCCAAGGGGGGTGGGGTTTATATAGAAATAAAGAACGATTTTTTAAATGACATCTCCTCCCAAACCACTGGGCCAATTTGAGCCTTGATATTTTGCATGAAGCATCAGTATTTTGACCTCTTTTAAAATAGCTAAAATCATGATCCTCGGGTCCCCAGGGGCTGAGCCCCAGGGGGGGGGGCGTATAGGCATGAAGCATCAGTTCACAGACTTCTTTCTTATTTCTGAAATTATACCCCATGGAAAAAGTTCTTTCAAATCAGCACTTAAGCCTTGGAATTTGTAATTTAGACTTTTTGATCCCGAGGTTCATAGTCTTTATATGAAATTGTGGCCCACTTGTTTCATAATTCTAACCTTAACATTAAATTAGCCTGTTGAAAGAAAAAGAGCCTTTATCTCAGGTGAGCGCCCCAGGGCCAACGGCCCTCTTGTTTGGAAATATGGCCTTTGTTGAAAAAAGGCTCTTTTCCTTCCAGTGACAAAATGTTATTACTGTGACATGGAGCCATGGGGGAGGGTAATTATCATATTTTGTTGTTGTCTAGTTAACCCGTTCCCTCTTAATCGCTCCTTTTTACGCCCATCAAGAAAACATTGTGGAAAATGAAGAAATTGCTTGTATCAAGCAATTTCTTCATTACCCACAATGTTTATTATTGGAAAAGACAAATAAAAATATAATTCCATTAACTTGAAATTGTCATCTGCAGCTTCCTTAACCCTTTCCTGTTTTACAAAATTTTAGACTGTTCCAATTTCAAAGGTTTTGCAGACGACAACTTTAGGTTTATTTTATTTGAAAAATAATTATTCAGTAGGGTAGAAAATATTGTGGTAAAAGTAGAAATTGCTTGTTACAAGCAATTTCTACTTTTTCCACAATGTTTTCAAGGATATAAAAACACGGGGACGTAAAAACCAGTGATTGTACAGGAAAGGGTTAAATTTGGACCAATCTAAAATGTGTTTTGTGGGAATGGGTTAAGACACACTTCTTGTAACATAGTTTTTGAGTGTTAACTAGAAATGTGGGAACATCTGAGAAATAATTGGCTGCAATGAAAGGGTTAAGCTGAAATGACTAAATAGAATAGCCTTGTTCTCTTATTGATTAGATAAAAGGTTCTCTCGATGTCCTTTTATTCATTTATCTGCACATTATCTCTTGACCAAATAAGTTTCAGGCTTAGAGCCCAGAGGAAAGAGTTGTTGATGTAGTACTTTATTTACATGCATTTCTTGTTAACCCTTGTCATGCTGGGTTATTCATCTTTTGGCAGGAGGTCTAGACAAAGATCAGGCTGCACTTATGTGCAATCTGATCTTTGTCTCATGCTTGTCCCTTTAACCCATTCCCACATGATGAAATTTTGGATCAGTCCAAATTCAAAGAAGTTGCAGACGACAATTTTAAGTTGGTGAAATCTTCAATATCTTTGTCTAATAGGGTAGAAAATATTGTGGGTAATGAAGAAATTGCTCGTGACAAGCAACTTCTTCATTTTCCACAATTTTTTCCAAAGATTTTATATTTAGGGGTGTTTGAAAGTGTCATTGTGTGGGAATGGGTTGAAGCAAGGTTTATACCATTAATTTCATGAATGATTACCTACCCAAAATGAGTGTTTTCTCTGCATTCAGTTCTTTGATTTAAGCATAATTTTGGAGAGGATTTTATTGAGTATGACAAGGGTAAATGATGAGGAAGACTTTAGTTACCAGACAACAAAATTTTAACATTACCAATTGACAAAATTTTAGAATGTTCAAAGTTCAGAGAAGTTGCAGGCTGAAAGCCAGCGATTTAATGTCATGGCGTCCGTAAATTTTTACTTTAAAAATCTTCTCCTCAGAGAGTACTGGACAGAATTCAATCAAATTTTACAGAAACGACCCTTGGGTGACCCTTTATTAGATTCCTTCAAAGAATTTTGATTGGATGTAAAACATTGCTTTAATGGGCGGGGCTAATTTCTATATATGGTGAAACCTTACAAAATCTTCTCAGAAATCAGTGGATGGATTTCAACCAAATTTTACAGGTTATCCTATATCAGATTCCTTCAAAAAGTTTTGATAAGATGAAAAATATGGTTTTAATGGACAGGGATAATTTCCATATATGGTGAAATGTTTAAAAACTATTTCTCAGAAACCAATCAAAAGATTTCAACCAAACTTTACAGGAATAGTCCTTGGGTGACCCTTTATTGGATTCCTTACAGGAATTTTGATCGGATGAAAAACATGGCTTTAATGGAGGGAGGAGGAGGGGGCTAATATCCATATATGGTGAAACCTTTAAAAATCTTCTTCTCAGGAACCAGTCATTTGATTTCAATCAAATTTTACAGGAAAGATCATTTGGTGACTTTTTATCAGATTCTTCAAAGAAATTAGAGGGGTTTATAGACATAGTTTTAATGGGCGGGACTAATTTCCATATATGGTGAAAGCTTTAAAAAATCTTATCAGAAACCAGTAGATGGATTTCAATCATATTTTACAGTAATGATCCTTGTTTGACCATTTATCAGATTCCTTCAAAGCATTTTGATTAGATGAAAAACATGGCTATAATGTGAAGGGCTAATTTCCATACATGGTGAAATCTTTAAAAATCTTTTTCTTAGAAACCAGAGGATGGAGGCTAGAATTGGAAAATAAGTGCCAAGCAAGGTGAAAATGTTGTGAGAAAAGAGAAATTGCTTGTATCAAGCAATTTCTCCTTTACTCACAATGTTTTCCACCTTGTTTGGCACTTATTTTCCAATTCCAGCACAATTTGATAAGTTGTCTACAACTTCTTTCAATTTGGATCCAGTCTTAAATTTTGTCGTCTGATAATGGGTTAACCCATTCCAACACAGCAAAATTTTAGACTGGTCCAAATTGAAAGAAGCTGCAGACGACAATTTGAAGTTGATGGAATTTTAATTTTTTTCATCTTTTGGGATAGAAAACATTGTAGATAATGAAGAAATTGCTTGTTACAAGCAATTTCTTCATTTTCCACAATGTTTTCTAGAACTGTTTTATTGAGGGGCGTAAAAAGGAGGGATTGAGTTGGAATGGGTTAAAGGGCAAAAGAGGTCTGTTTGTAGACGAGCTAGGGCTTCAGTTACTCTCATGGTTCAAAAAGGTACTTCCATCCTACAACCCAACAAATATGAATAGATCAATGCACCTGAAGATTTGATGCCAAGTTGTTGTAAATGGTTTATATAATACTATACCGTAGATAATGACTAATCCAAGCTGCTGTCACAAAATCAATTACTTAGGGTGAAAGTTTGTATGCATTATCAAGGTTTCTTTCAAATAATTGTTGCATTATTAACCCATTCCCACACAATGGCGCTTTTTGAAACCCATCAAGAAAAACAATTGGGAAAACATCATGTGAAATGTTGAAATTGCTTGAGACAAGCAATTTCTTCATTTCACACGATATGTTTTCTATCAAGAAAGTAGAAGAAATCTAAAATTTCATGATTTCTAGCTCCACTAGCTGAAAGCCTTCGATCAATTGTCATGGCGTTGTGTCTGTTGTGCATCCGTCCGTGCGTCCATTCACCCGTAACAGAATTCAACGAAATTTCACAGAAATGATCCTTGGGTGACACTTTATCAGATTCCTTCACAAGAATTTTGATCGAATGAAAAACAAGGCTTTAATGGGCGGGGCTAATTGCCATATATGGTGAAGCCTTTAAAAATCTTCTTCTCAGAAACAGATGAATGGGTTTCAACCAAATTTTGCAGAAATGATCCTTGAGTGACTCTTTAACAGATTTCTTCAAAGGATTAAGATGGGATGAAAAACATGGCTTAAATGGGCGGGACTGATTTCCATATATGGTGAAACATTTAAAAGTCTTCTTTTCAGAAACCAATGGATGGCTTTCAAACAAATTTCACTAGATTGACCCTTTGGTGAACAGATTTCTTTAAAAAAAAAACATGGCTTTTTAGGAGGGGGGGTGTTCCATATATGGTGAAAGCTTTGAAAATCTTCTTCTCGGAAACAATTGATGGAATTCAACCAAATTTCACTGGCATGATGCTTTGGTGACCCCTTATTAGATTGCTAAAAAGTGAATTGATTGGCTGGTAAACATTGCTTATATAGATTGGGCTTATTTCCATATATGGTAAACAGTGAAAAACCTACAATATGCAGGTTGGTTTTCAACCAAATCATAAGTAAATTCAGGCCGATGGAGCGAATCAGGTGCTCAAGCGCCTTTGAACTTGGACTAGTGTGAAATTTTGTTGTATGGTAATGGGTTAAGGCTATGGTAAAAGCTACCATGGATATCTATTTCATTTCAGATTTACGAGATAATTTATGGAAAAATTCTCTTTGAACTTGTAAATGGTCCCTAGATCAAGGATAGCTTTTGCCACGGCATCAATTACAATGGGTATCTTTATCTCATTTCAGGCTTACTAAATATGGAAATACTTGAGAAAGACTTGAAGATGGTCCCTGGATCAGGGATGACTATTGCCATGGCTTCAGTTACCATGGATATGGAGGTATTGCCTTTATGTGGAGGAATCTTTTCTGTTTGTTGTCACGCAAACAACATCATTCTCTGATCTGTGATCCCTATGAACACTTTGTATGATGATAGGAGTTGTCTTTTTAGCTTAGCTTTTGTTTTCGAAAAACGTGGTTTTGCTTTAGGCTGAATGTTGTCATTGTCTAAAGCATTGCTGTAATAGATTGTATTTAAGAGATGAAGAGAATAGTTTTTGTTTTCATGGATTTATGAACCAAAAATACTAATCACACTTTATGAATTCACTTCGCGGATTCATACATAAGTGCGATAAGGTTTTACTGTTCATATCTTGATGAAAACAAAAACTGTTCTCTTCATTTCTTATAGTTTAATAGCATCAAGCGAAAAAAGCAAAAACTTTACAAATATTGATACTTTTTTAGCTCACCTGAGCACAACATGCTGAAGTTGAGCTATTATGATGGGTAATTGTCCGGCATCCTACTGTTCGTCAGTCCGTCCAACAATTTTTAAAAAATCTCCTCCAAAACCATAAGGCCTAGAGCTTTGATATTTGGTACATATCATCACCTATTGACCATCTACCAAAATACTTCAAAGAATTACTGTACCCTTAAAATTAGCCCTTTTCTGTGCGATCCCTGATTTTACAAAGGAAATCTTTGAAAATCTTCTCCTCCTAAACCATAAGGCCTGGAGCTTTGGAAGCTTTTTAGAGTTTACAAAGAATGAAGAAGAAAATCTTTTAAAGTATTCTCCTTCCAAACAAAAAGGCCTAGAGCTTTAAAATTTGGTACATATCATCAGCTATAGAACCTCTACCAAAATACTTCAAAAATAAATGCATTCTGAAAAATAACCCTTTTCTGTGCAACCCTGATTTTACAAAGGAATAAAGAAGGAAATCTTTTAAAGTCTTCTTCTCCCAAATGATTAAGCCTAGAGCTTTGATACTTTGTATGTATCATCACTTATTGACCCTCTACCAAAATACTTCCAAGAATTACCATATTCTGAAAATTAGTCCTTTTCTGTGTGAACCGTGATTTTACTTAAGAGATGAAGAGAATATTTTTTGTTTTCATGGAGGTATGAACCGAAAAAACTAATCACACTGTATGAATACGCGAAGCGGATTCATACATTGTGTGATTAGGTTTTTCGCTTCATTCCTCCATGAAAACAAAATATTTTCTTCATTTCTTATAATTTAAGAGTATCGAGCGAAAAAAGTAAAAAACCTACATCTTTTGATACGTTTTTGTATAGGACTATTTTGTGTGGAAGCATACAAAATCACTGCGTGCTCAAAATTTTGTTCATGGAGGTATGAATTTAATTTTTGGACCAATCAGAACGCTTGTTTTTGATAGACGAAACCAACAATTGAATTATAAAGGAATAATGAAGGAATTCTTTGAAAATCTTCTTCACCCAAGCGATAAGGCCTAGAACTTTGATATTTGGTACATATCATAAGCTTTTGACCCTCTACCGAAATTCTTCAAAGAATTACTGTATGCTGAAAAAAAGCCCTTTTCTGTGTGAACCCTGATTTTACAAAGGAATAGAGAAGGAAATCTATTTAAGTCTTCTTCTCCATACAATAAGGCCTAGAGCCTTGAAATTTGGTACATATCATCAGTTATTGACCCTCTACCAAAATACTTCAAAAAATAAATGTATTCTGAAGAATAGCCTTTTTCTGTGCAATCCCTGATTTTACAAAGAAATAAAGAAGGAAATCTTTGAAAATCTTCATCTCTTAAACAATTAGGTCTAGAGCTTTGAAATTTGGTCAAAATCATCAGCTATTAACTCTCTACCAAAATACTTCAAAGAATTACCATATTTACTTTAAAAATCTTCTCCTCGGAAAGAAATGAACAGAATTCAACCAAATTTTACATAAATTATCCTTGGGTGACCCTTTATCAGATTCCTTCAAAGAATTTTGATCAGATGAAAAACATGACTTAAATGGGTGGGGTTAATTTCCATACATAGTGATAACTTTAAAAATCTCCTTCTCAGAATTTTGACTCACAATGACGCTTTCTGATGCCCCTGGAGAAAAACAATTGGGAAAACATTGTGTAAAATGAAGAAATTGTTTGAAGCAAGCAATTTCTTCATTTTCCATAATTTTTTCTACCCAGAAAGTTAAAAAAAAATCTAGAATTTCATCAACTTCAAATTGTTGTCTGCAACTCCTTCCAATTTGAACCAGTCTAAATTTTTTTGTCTGTTAATGGGTTATGTAGTTACAGCTCAAAAAGAAATTAACAAAAGCCAATAGTTAACCCATTCCCTCCTTTTTAGGTCCCTCAAGGAAAAGGTTTTGGAAAACATAGTGGAAAATGAAGAAATTGCTTGCTTCAAACACAAGCAATTTCTTCATTATCCACAATGTTTTCTATCCAAAAAAGGAAAAAAGTTTAAAATTCCATCAACTTAGAATTGTCATCTGCAGCTTCTTTCAATTTGGGCCAGTCTAAAATTTCCTTGTGTTGGAATGGGTTAAGCACCATGTCAAAGACAGACAGACACCATATTACTTTATTACTTGGTTTTCACACTGTTACCCTTCCCTATGGACTGTAATTTCCTTTACCCTTCCCTGTGGATTGTAATTTCCGTAATTATTTGGTAATGTTGCCAAACAGTCTATTTAGTTCTGATATTATAAATAAGAAATGCCCAGTCAAGAATAAAACATATACTTAGTCTTTGCCAATATAATTCCACTTTTAACCCTTTCCTGTTCATTCCCTGGTTTTTATGTCCCTGTGATTTTTATAATTGAGAAAGCATTGTAGAAAAAAAAAGAAGAAATTGCTTGTAATGAGCAATTTCTTTTTTTTCCACAATATTTTCAAACTGAACGGGTTTTTTTCCCCAAATAAATCCACTTTAAATTTTTGTCTGCAAATTCTTTGAATTCGGACTGGTCTAAATTTTGAAAAACAGGAGAGGTTTGATCTCCCAAATTAATAATCAAAGGACTGAAAGTCCTGAGAGCGGTTTTGCTTGCTTATCAGTAGCCACGCTCAATAATGCAAACATGTATTATCAAGATGAGTAAATAAATCGTACAACTAAGTGGGTTGAGCAGCTGGATGCTCGATAAGCATGTAGCGGTAATACTGGTGTAAGAACTACCAGGAATCCATGGTTAGGAGCTCCAACCACCCTGATATAACTGAAATACAATTAAAAGTTGCGTTAAAACCCCATTCAATTAATCATGACCCTTTTACTGGTTACCGAAATAGCTATTTTGATTTAATCCCAACGTTTTCTTTAATATTATTTCATTGGTGCGTGTAAATTTGGGGTTATGTGATACGTTAAATGATAAAAGTTAAAGCAACCAAAGCTAACATTCAGTTCTTTTTGCTTTGAGCATATTATTTTTGCAATTGAAGTACAGTACTACATGTTTGTTTCAAAGATAAAGTCGAATTCGAGAGGTAAAAGGGTGTTTTATTCGGTGGGGTTAAATACCTGGCGCTTGAATCGCGGCTATAACAGGGTTGTAACTTGTAGCATATACAACGTATACGGGGTGTTAATTTGCTTAGTCCTGCTATGTCAAAACTAACAGACAGGGTTAGGAGTTTGTTTACATGTATTCGCCGACTCCACTAACCACTAACCTAGATTCTATCTTGAAACACGAGAGGAGATTATTTCTCTCATTTAGACAGTTCATTAGACAATTTACTACGGACATATTAAGTCGAATGTTTAAACCATTTTCCTTGATATTCATGACTAAAAGGAGGCTATTGGCATTCAGCAAGTAGGTTGTTTTCTTCATCAGCAATGAAACAAGATGGAGGCAATCACATAGTTTTTCACTTCAAGTTTATGAGTATGCATGGAAATGAGTGGAAAATTCGTGAGAACTTGTTTCCGGCTGATCGATGTGAAATACCGGTTTTGTCCTACAAAACGGCTAAAAATCTTTGGAAACCATTGAGGATAATGAAGAAATTGCTTGTTACATAATTATAATTTCTTTATTACATGTATATATCTGCAATTCATTTTACCGGTAACCCCAATATACTAATTTTACAACTTTCATTAACTAAAAATTGTTGTAACTTCTTTGATTTTGGATCTTTCTTAAAGTCTGTGGTCTATTTTATGGGCTAGTCCATTCCAACACAATGATACTTTTTGATGCCTTCAAGAAAAAAAACTTTGGAAAGCATTGTTGAAAATGGAGAATATGTTTTCTACCCCAAAAGACAAAGATTTTTAAAATTTTATCAACAAATAATCATTGTCTGCAACTCCTTTCAATTATGGACCAGTCTAAAAATTGTTTGTCTAGTTATGGTAGAGTAGCTGCAGTTGTTTTGTTTTGACCTTTAATGTATAACCTATTTTTCTCAAGTATGTCTCTTAAATCCAAGTTTATGTTTGTGACAAAAATGTTCTTTTTGGAGTCAAGGGACTTAACCCATTACCAGATGGCGAAATTTTAGACTGGTCCAAACTGAAAGGAGTTTCAGACGACAATTTGAAGCTTTAGAAATTTTAGATTTTTTCAACTTTTCTGGTAGAAAACGTTGTGTAAAATGAAGAAATTGCTTCTAACACTGACCAAATGCTAGTGGTTCAAGTACATAGAATGTACAGAGAGAAGTAAATATTCAGTTAAAGTTTTTCTTAACAGATTTTGACACTATGACCATTCCCTAGGGATAAAGACCAATTTCTGTAATCATTTTGTATTGATGTCAATTTATGTATCTATTTCGCTTGTGGTTTTTTTCTGAAATGATAAAGATAGGAATGTCTTTTTAGGGTTTAAACTTATAATACTGCGATCTCAAAAAATATACAAATAGTCTGTTTGCTTAACTAGCATTTTAGCTCTCCTGAGCACATCTAGGTCAAGGTCAACTTTTATGATCCTTGAATGTCCATCGTCTGATGTCCCTCATTATGTCATTTGTTGTCAATTGGCACTCTAGGGGCCACAATTTTGAGCAATGTTCATGAAACTTGTTAAGAAACTTTGTCTGGTCACAAGAATGAACCCAATCAAAAATGAGAATGTTCCATTGGTAAACACAGGAAAAGGTGCCTTAATGATAATTTCCTTGTAAGCACTCCTGGGGCCACAATTTTGACCCAATTTTCATGAAACTTGGTCAGAAGTTAATCTGGTTAACCAAATATGGCAGAAATATTCCTAGGTGGTCTTCTTTCACAAAATCTAAATGAGCATTGCTAAACTTAAGACTTTTAGATCTCCAGGTACGTATAAAGTATGGTTATGCCCACCTGTTTCATAATCTTAGCCTTAATATTAACCCTTGTCATGCTGTATAAATTACCTTACTGAATAGCTGTCAGATCAAAGGGCTGAAAGCACTGATAGAACTTGTTGTTCAAAAATCAATATTTATTTTAGAAATCAACATCATAAACAACTCTGGCAGGAAAAGTGCAAGCAGGAGGTATAGACTAAGATCAGCCTGCACATAAGTGCAGTCTGATCTTAGTCTACACCTCCTGCCAAAACCGGAATATTCCGGGTTCAGCATGACAAGGGTTAAAATGCAACTATTCAAAGGAAAAGAGAATTTATGAGCGCAATATTGAATGAGGTGAAATTCTGACAAATGTAACAGGAAAAGGAGCCTAAATGACAATTCTTTGTTACTGCTCTAAATTTCACAATTTAGGCTCTATCTTTCTCTAAGTTGCTGTAAATGCTTGTATTGCCATGCAAGAAAACACAGTCAATCTTATTTGATTTAAAAGGGGCCTTTGTGGCAATATCAGTTTTTCGATCATCCAATAAAAAATGTTTGCTTTTATAAAGATTTTAATTCCTAATTGACTGTCTTATTGTTATCAAATTTGAGTTGTTTAGTTAGATTGAGATTGTAAAATCAAAAGAGCAATCTAGATCCTCTTGTTTGCGCAATTTAACCCTTTCCTGTACAAACCCGGAATTTTACGTCACTGTGTTTTTATACTTAAGAAAAATTTTGGAAAAAGAAGAATTTGCTTATAACAAGCAATTAATTCTTTTCCGTCATTATTTTCTACCACATAGAATGGTGTCATTTCAAATTGCGTCCAATCTTCATTGTCGTCTGCAACCTCTTTCAATTTGGACTCGTCAAAAATTTATAAAAAAATGGAAAGGGTTAACCTGACAAAAAATGTTTTGTTCCAATAGAAATTGAAAGAACTTGTAGACAATAATTCAAAATGACAATGATGTAACCTAGGGCAGATTTATTGTGAGAATAGAAGAAATTACTTGTTCCAAACATTTTCTCTCTCCCCCCCCCCCCCCCCAATGTTTTGCCTAATATAGTTTATCAAGGATGTTAAAGTGACAGTTTGTGTAGTAATTGGTTGAACTCTTTGTCAAATGAAGACCGACAATATTCCGTTAAAGTCATGAATAACAGATTTTGACACTATGTCCCATCCCTATGGACTTAGAACAGTTTCTGTAATAAGTTGGTAATGTTGCCAATCTGTCTATTCATTTCCCTTGTGAGTTATGTCTGGCAATAGGATTGAATGTATATTATCATCATCAGAGGACAGAATTCCTTTCTGATCTATTCCCATAAAAATCTCTCATTTAGCTTCACTGGCTTTGCCAGAGGGCTATTCTCATTGTGTGTTCGTCCATCCAGTCATTTGTCCATCCGTAAACTTTTCCTTCCCATCAGAAAGTGCAGATTTCAACAAAATTACATAGAAATGAATCTTTGGTGACTTTCTATCAGATTCCTTCAAAGATTCTTTTGATCAGATAAAAAACATGGCTTTAATGGGTGGGACTAATTTCCATATATAGTGAAAGTCAGAAGCCAGTGAAAAGATTTCAACCAAATTTCACAGAAATGATCCTTGGGTGACCCTTTTTAAGATTCCTTCAAAGAATTTTGATTGGATATAAAACATGGCTTTAATGGGCAGGGCTAATTACCATATATGGAGAAACCTTTGAAAATCTTCTTCTGAGAAACCAATTGATCGATTGCAACCAAATTTTATAGGAATGGTCATTGGATGACCCTATATCAGGTTCCTTCAAAGAATTTTGATAGGACAGAAAACATGTCTTTAATGTGAGTGTCTCATTTCCTTATATGGTGAAGGCTTGAAAATCTTCTTCTGAGAAATCTTTGGATGGATTTCAATCAAATTTCATTTAGTGATCCTTTGGTGACCTCTTATTAGATTGCTAAAAAAAAGAATTGATTGGCTGTTAACATTGCTTTAATTGATCAGGCTTATTTATATATGTGGAAAACATAACTTGTAGATGCCTAAGGTGAGCAATTTAGGACAATCATGCTCCTCTTGTTAGCAATCTTAAATATACATATTGCAAATATGAGGAAACTGAAAATTATCAATATTTTATCTAGATCAGCATGTTAGAAAAATGTTTTACGATAATATTAATGGTTTTAATACAGATATTCTGGAGGAGATGAAATTCTAAAAATAATTATCTTCTTGGGAAGAATAATGTGGATAAATTCGTCATTATCAACATGTTTTCCAAAGCTTTTTCTTGAGGGGCTTTAAACGCAGGATTGTGTAGAAATGAGTTAAATTGTGAAGAGAAAATCAAAAAGTAAATGCATGTTTGACCCATTCCCACACAGTGACACCTTTTGATGTCTCTAAAGAAAAAAAGTGTTGGAAAACATTGTAGAAAATGAAGAAATTACTTGCAATAAGCAATTTCTTCCTTTTCCAAAATGTTATCTACCAAGAAGGTGGGAAAAATCTAGAATTTCATAAACTTTAAATTGTCATCTGCTACTCCTTTCAATTTGGACCAGTCTAAAATTTTGTGGTTATGGGTTAAATTTTTTCCAGGAGCTCCTAGAAAGACCAAATTTTCAAAAAGATCTAGCTGAGTTCAGTGCTAAGAAAGGAGCTGATGTTGTGGTTATAATGACCTTAACAACGGACGAGAATGATACACCCTCCCGCCAGATTGCAGTGTATTCGCAGAATAGAATTTACAAGGAGCAGGTAGTTTTATTTTCTACCAAACAAGAAAATTTTAAATTACAATAACCCATGAAATAATATGTTAGAATGGTCAAATATGGAAGAAGTGAATGAAAAATCAAAAATCTTTGAAATGATATGTAGGAAAAACTCAGGTGGGAATGAAGAAATTGCTTGTCACAAGTAAATTCTTCATTTCTAGCTGTACAGTTTATCCATGAATTAAGTACTTCTTGTTTTAAACTTTCTGGGTAATTTTGAACGAAAATAATGGCTTGCTAGCCCCTCCCACTGAGCTCCAACAGGAAGTTCAGCTTTGATAGCCAATGGCATTATTTTGCAAAGTTTATGGTCAGTAGCATGTAACAAAAAAGCAAAAAGGATACTTGCCTTAAATTTTGCAATATAACACTGTTTAACCCATAACCAAACAACAAAATTAAAGCTAGTCCATAGACTACTTCAAATTCAAAGAAGTTGCTGATAGCATTTCAAACTGTGCTAAAATTGGAAAAGAGAAATAAGGGCCAAATAGGTGAAAAAACATTGTGAGAAAACAAGCAATTTCTCCTTTTCCCACAAAGTTTTCCATGGTAGTTTTTATGCCCCCACCACTTAATGGGGGGAGGGGCATATAGATTTGCCTTTGTCTTTCCATCCTTACTTCCGTCCTTCCGTCCGTCCCAAAATTGTCCGGCGCATATCTCTGAAAGTTTAATAGCTATCAACTTGAAACTTCATAGATGGATAGACCTCATTGAGGAGAAGTGCAGTGCACAAGAACCACAACTCTTGCTTGCATAATTTTGGAGTAAATGTCCTTTGTTAATTTAAAGACTTACATTTTATCCGTGGCATATCTCTGAAAAAATAATAGCTATCAACTTGAAACTTCACAGGTGGATAGACCTCATTGAGGAGAAGTGCAGTGTACAAGAACCACGACTCTTGCTTGCATAATTTTGGAGTTATTGCCCTTTGTTATTTAAAAGACTTACATTTTGTCTGGGGCATATCTCTGAAAGTTTAATAGCTATCAACTTGAAACTTCATAGATGGATAGACCTCATTGAGGAGAAGTGCAGGGCACAAGAACCACAACTCTTGCTTGCATAATATTGGAGTTATTGCTCTTTGTTATTTAAAAGACTTACATTTTGTCTGGGGCATATCTCTGAAAGTCATATAGCTATCAACTTGAAACATGATAGGTAGATAGACCTCATTGAGGAGAAGTGCAGTGTACAAGAACCTCGTCTCTTGCTTGCATAATTTTGGAGTTATTGCCCTTTGTTATTTTAAAGACTTACATATTGTCCGGAGCATATCTCTGAAAGTTTAATAGCTATAAACTTGAAACTTCACAGGTGGATAGACCTCATTGAGGAGAAGTGCAGGGCACAAGAACCACAACTCTTGCTTGCATAATTTTGGAGTTATTGCCCTTTGTTATTTCAAAGACTTACATTTTGTCTGGGGCATATCTCTGAAAGTATAATAGCTATCAACTTGAAACTTCACTGGTGGATAGACCTCATTGAGGAGAAGTGCAGTGCTCAAGAACCACGACTCTTGCTTGCATTATTTTGGAGTTATGGCCCTTTGTTATTTTAAAGACTAACATTTTGTCTGGGGCATATCTCTGAAATTATAATTGCTATTAACTTGAAACTTCGTAGATGGATAGACCTCATTGAGGAGAAGTGCAGTGCACAAGAACCTCAACTCTTGCTTGCATAATTTTGGAGTTATTGCCCTTTGTTATTTTAAAGACTTACATTTTGTCTGGGGCATATCTCTGAAAAAATAATAGCTATCAACTTGAAACTTCACAGGTGGATAGACCTCATTGAGGAGAAGTGCAGTGTACAAGTACCACGACTCTTGCTTGCATAATTTTGGAGTTATTGCCCTTTGTTATTTTAAAGACTGACATATTATCTGGAGCATATCTCTGAAAGTATAATAGCTATCAACTTGAAACTTCATAGATGGATAGACCTCATTGAGGAGAAGTGAAGTGCGCAAGAACCACAACTCTTGCTTGCATAATTTTGGAGTTATTGCCCTTTGTTATTTTAAAGACTTACATTTTGTCCGGGGCACATCTCTGAAAAAATAATAGCTATCAACTTGAAACTTCACAGGTGGATAGACCTCATTGAGGAGAAGTGCAGTGTACAAGAACCACAACTCTTGCTTGCATAATTTTGGAGTTATTGCCCTTTGTTATTTCAAAGACTTACATTTTGTCTTGGGCATATCTCTGAAAGTATAATAGCTATCAACTTGAAACATGATAGGTGGATAGACCTCATTGAGGAGAAGTGCAGTGCACAAGAACCACGACTCTTGCTTGCATAATTTTGGAGTTATTGCCCTTTGTTATTTTAAAGACTGACATATTGTCCGGAGCATATCTCTGAAAGTATAGTAGCTATCAACTTGAAACTTCATAGATGGATAGACCTCATTAAGGAGAAATGCAGTGCACAAGAACCACAACTCTTGCTTGCCTAATTTTGGAGTTATTGCCCTTTGTTATTTTAAAGACTTACATTTTGTCCGGGGTATATCTCTGAATAAATAATAGCTATCAATTTGAAACTTCACAGGTGGATAGACCTCATTGAGGAGAAGTGCAGTGCACAAGAACCACAACTCTTGCTTACATAATTTTGGAGTTATTGCCCTTTGTTTTTTTAAAGACTTACATTTTGTCCAGAGCATATCTCTGAAAGTATAATAGCTATCAACTTGAAACTTCATAGATGGATAGACCTCATTGAGGAGAAGTGCAGTGCACAAGAACCACGACTCTTGCTTGCATAATTTTGGAGTTATTGCCCTTTGTTATTTTAAAGACTTACATTTTGTCTGGGGCATATCTCTGAAAGTATAATAGCTATCAACTTGAAACTTCACTGGTGGATAGACCTCATTGAGGAGAAGTGCAGTGTACAAGAACCACGACTCTTGCTTGCATAATTTTGGAGTTATTGCCCTTTGTTATTTTAAAGACTTACATTTTGTCTGGGGCATATCTCTGAAAGTATAATAGCTATCAACTTGAAACTTCATTGGTGGTTAGACCTCATTCAGAAGAAGTGCAGTGCAAACTCATGCTTGCATAATTTTGGAGTTATTGCCCTTTGTTATTATCAAAGCTACTGGTTGGGGCAACTGAGTCCTGTCGACCGGGGCGTCAGAAAGCATCATTGTTTGGTAATGGTCTAACCGATTACCAGACGGCAAATTTTTAGACCAGTCAAAATTCAAAGAAGTTGCAGACAATCATTTTAAGTTGATGAAATCTGAACCATTGTCGTTTGGGTTAGGAAATATTTTGGATAATGAAGAAATTGCTTTTAGTAATCAAAGCTTTCATGTTTAGGGGAGTTTAACCCTTTCCTGTTCAATCCCTGGTTTTTATGTCCCTATGAAAAACAATTTCTTCTTTTTCCACAATATTTTCTATCCTACTAAATGGTTATTTTACAATTTAAATCAACTATTAATTCTTGTCTGCAAAACCTTTGAAATTGGACTGGTCTTAAATTTTGAAAAACAGGAAAGGATTAAAAGCGTCATTGTGAGGTAATGGTTTAATATCAAAATTGACATTCCTTTCAGATGTACAGTACAAAACATCCTTAATTTGACAATCTGATTGTAACCGGATTGAATGCTATACGGTACACGATCGTGATTGAAAGATTGTGATTGAACGCTGATCGCTTTTTACTCTGAGCGGATTGAACGCTTTCTTTTTTAGATGCAATCGCTCAATTATTGCAAAATTTCTTTCAATCCCTAAAATGTCGGAAATCAACTTAAACATAAATATTATCTTTTTCTTTATTATTCGAATTACCGAATTTAATTTTAACAAAAATATTTATCACCAAAATGGCTATGTAAATTATCGGAATGATTGAACGCTGTTGATTGAACGCTTTCGTTAAAGGATTGATTGATCTGATATGGAAAACCGCGATTGTTACCTGATTGAATGCTGAACACTGATTGAATGTGATTGAAAGTGATTGCCCAGAATGAGATTGAAATGATTGTCAAATTAACGATGTTCTGGACTGTAAGTGGGCTGGGATCCCTGGCTATGCCATTTGAGCTCTGCCTAAGTAGTTTGACTAAGGTATAACAATATTAGGTTGAGAAATATTTGGTAAGTAGCATAAAACAAGACCACATCTTTGGTTGACGGCATAAATATTGTAACTACAGCTTGAATTAACTGAAGTTACAGGGTATTAATTGCCAAAAAAATTTCCTTTTCAGCAAGAAACAAATACAAGATGTTGTATTGCTGTCTAAGCTTAGTATTCAATTCATTGCTTACCTTTTTTTAGCTCACCTGAGCACAAGGTGCTGAAGGTGAGCTATTGTTATCTGTCTGTCTGTCAGTGATATTTGGTACATATCATCACCTATTGACCCTCTACCAAAATACTTCAAAGAATTACTGTACTCTTAAAATTAGCCCTTTCTGTGCAATCCCTGATTTTATAAAGGAATAAAGAAGGAAATCTTTTATAGTCTTATTCTCCAAATCGATAAGTCCTAAAACTTTGATATTTCGTACATATCATCACCTAATGACCCTCTACTAAAATTCTTCAAAGAATTACCGTATTCTGAAAATTAGCCCTTTTCTGTGTGATCCCTGATTTTACAAAGGAATAAAGAAGGAAATCTTTATAAGTCTTCTTCTCCCAAACGATAAGGCTTAGAGCTTTGATATATGGTACATATCACAAGCTATTGACCCTCTACCAAAATTTTTCAAAGAATTACCTTAATCTGAAAATTAGCCCTTTACTGTATGATCCCTGATTTTACAAAGGAATAAAGAAGGAAATCTTTTAAAGTCTTCTTCTCCTAAATGATTAGGCCTAGAGCTTTGATATTTGGTACATATCATCAGCTATTAACCCACTACCAAAATACTTCAAATAATTACCTTATTCTGAAAGTTAGCCCTTTTCTGTGTGATCCCTAATTTTAGATAGGAATAAAGAAGGATATCTTTGAAAATCTTCTTCTCCTAAACCATTAGGCCTAGATCTTTGATATTTGGTATGTATTGATGTCCATTGACCCTCTAACAGAATACTTCAAAGAATTACCATATTCAGGAAATAGGCGCTATATATGATGGGAATATCACTTTACCTGAAAAGAAGCCTTTTTTCTGTGCAATCCCTGATTTTACAAAAGAATAAAGAAGGAATTCTTTGAAAATCTTCTTCTCTCAAACGATAAGGCCTACAGCTTTGATATTTGGTACATATCATCAGCTATTGACCCTCTAACGAAATACTTCAAGGAATAAATGTATTCTGAAAAATAGCCCTTTTCTGTGCAATCCCTGATTTTACAAAGAAATAAGGAAATCTTTGAAAATCTTCTTCTCTCGAACAATTAGGCCTAGAGCTTTGAAATTTGTCCATATCATCAGCTATTAACCCTCTACCAAAATACTTCAAAGAATTACAGTATTTTGAAAATTATCCCTTTTCTGTGCTTATCATAATTTTAGATAGGAATAAAGAAGGATATCTTTGAAAATCTCATTCTCCTAAACCTTTAGGCCTAGAGCTTTGATATTTGCTATATATTGATGTCATTGACCCTCTATCAAAATGCTTTTCAGAAAATTAGCGCTATATGGTGGGATCATCAATATACCTAAGATAAAAAGAGAAAATCCTTAAACATCTTCTCCAAAATAATTAGACAGAGGGCTTTGCTACTTTGTTTATATGACAAGCCATGAACCATCATACTCAGGGGAGTGATTTAGGACCGTCATGGTCCTCTTGTATATTAAATTATTTCAATAAATTGATATCGACAAGTATTTCCCTTCTTCTTTTCGATTATGTCTATTTGTATTATGACATCATTTACAGAATAGAAGTGACATCATCATAGACCACCTTGTATGGAAGGGTATTCCACACTATCAATTACAGTTATGTCTCATCTGAGCATGAAGTGCTATGAGTGAGCTATTGTGATCGGTCATCCGTCCATCCGTCTGTCCGTTCACGATTACAAAAAATCTTCTCCTCCTAAATTAACCATTTAATATCAACCAAACTTCACAGAAAAGATACTTAGGTCATGCTCTTTCAAAAAACTTCAGAGAATTGAAATCCATGGCAACTGAGTGAAAAAACTTAAAAAATCTTCTCCTCCCAAACCATATGGCCCAGAGCTTTGATATGTGGTATAAATCATCATCTATTGACCCTCTACCAAATTACTTCAAAGAATTACTGTATCTTGACAAGTAGGCCTTTTCTGTGGGATACCGGAATTTACATTAAAATATAGAAGGAGATGGCCTAGAGCTTAATATTTTATTTGTATCAATGTCTATTGAACCCTTATCAAAATACTTGATTTAATTACTGTACTTGGAAAATAAGCCATTTTAGTGTGCAATTCCTGATTTTAGAAATGAAAAAAGAAGAATATCTTTGAAAATATTCTCCTCCTTAACCATTATGCCTAGAGCTTTGATATTTTGTATGTTTCAATGCCTATTGACTCTCTACCAAAATACTTGAAAGAATTACCGTATCTTGACAATAAGCCCTTTTCTGTGAATTAGCGCTATATGGTGGGAACTTTAATATACCTTGGATTAAAGGAGAAAATATTCTCTTCTCCAAAATGAATTGGTGTAGGGCTTTGATATTTTGTAAATTGAACCATCATACTCAGGGGAGCGATATAGAACCATTATGGGCCTCTTGTTTTTCTAACATGTCTTAAGTTGTATGTGCGGAATGTATATAATATTCTAGAAATATTTATAGGTGAAAAACCCTCTTATACAGATGTCAATGTATTGTTAACTAGATATATGAATGTTTTACAGATTGCAGATGTACTTGACAATGCAGCAGACGAAAATCTGGAGCTTGAACCTGGCTTCCCACCATTTGAAACAATTTCAGTCTTTAAGCAGGGAAACATGAAAGCTTCCAGAAAAAAGGTGATGCCAATTCTGAAGTCATTTCTGCAAGGGGACGTAACTCCTGATGTTACAAGTAAAGAATTTGTTCCGCAGCAATCTGTATCCATGACAAATGAAGGATTTACATCTTTTACTAGTTTGTTAGAATCCGGGTCTAATAATGTGGGTCAAAATTCCCCTGAAGAGAAACCAACTGAAACTAAAAATGTTTTATTCAATTTAGACTCATTTGAAGGGCTTGAGAATAGTTTAAGTGACAGTTTGACAGATAGTACTCAAAATGGAATTAAATCTAATTTTGCCACTGTGAACACACAAATTACAAATCCTGGTGTGAATTTTGACATGTTTGCCACTCAAAATGACGATTCTGAATTTGGATCAGTGACTCCAAGTGATGCAGGAAAAGTAAGCAAGTCAGATAACCCCTTCTCACAGTTCTCTTCCACTAACTTATCCTCAGTTAATTCTAGTAACATGCTTGACTTTCTTACTTCTGACAGTGAACTAGTTGACCCTTTCAGTTCTGTTGAAGAAAATGTCACTCAAACTACCAATCCAGATAAAATAGGTAGTATTTCTAGTGATCTTGGATTTAATAAGACCCAATCTTTGTTAGATATTTCAGTTCCAGAAAACTCTGTTAAAGACACTAGCTCTTCTAACACAAAGTTGTTTGATACTAATCCTTTCTTTGATGTTTCTACTGACAATGCACAATCCACAACGGCACAAAATATGGACATTCTTGTTGATTTTACTAATACTAGTGAAGTAGTCAGTGTTGATTCTAATACTAACAACGGTCAAATATCTGATAATGTAATGAACAGTTTAAATCCATTTAGTGTCAACAGTGAAACAGATGGTTCTCATATAGTTCAAAGCAATCCGTTCATACTTCCAGACAATCTAGGTCAACAGAATTTAGACAAAGGTACAAATTTAATGAACACAGATGTAAGCGTTGCATCAAATTCAGATGATGTGAATAATGCTTTAAATCAATTTACTCGTAATAGTTTTGTACCATTAGACAGTTCAGACACTTTTGGGTTAACAAGTGATGGTGAAAGTCAGATTGACATTGGTGCTAATTCAACAGATCCCTTTGGAATATTTGATAAACCTTCTTCAGACGAAAGTAAAAATGGAAATGATACCTTAGATTTGTTTGAAAGCAGATTTCCGTATGTGGCAAATCCCTTTGAAATAGAAAGTGACAGTACAATAGAACTGAACAAAAACAACCCATTCAACCTTCCATTAGATACAAATTATGCTGCTGAAAGTCAGTTTGAAGATATTCCAGAAAATGAAACTCCTTTCCAAATGGACTATTTGGATATTGAAAATGATGGAAAGACAACAAGACCAAAAGCAAGGAAATCAATAAGCCTGATTGTTGAAATTGACCAACATTCAGAGGAAAAGTTAGATGAATTGAATGAGGCTGACTTCTTTGACAAGGTCCCAACACCAGATATTCAGCATTCTGGAGAGAACAGTCCATTCATTAATTCAGGGGTTTGCTCACCACTAGAAGGTATACCTACTCCAAATACTGTAAGAGTTTCTGGTTTTCCTAGTTTATCAACACCACCAAATAGTGTAATGGAAGAAAGTGGATTTGATGCTCTCGATCATGGTCTTCCAAGTTTTAACAGTGCTGAGATGGTTGAAAGAATAAATAGAAAGAAAGCATCATTAGGAAATATAGAGGACAATTTAGAAAAAACTGAAGAGGAAGGAAAGGCAAGTGTTACTTTTACCCCACAAAATAGTTTCCATGATGATGCTCCGATACCAAGTGTGAATCTGATATTGCCAGATATAGACTCCCCCGAGATGGAAAATACAATCCAAGTTAAACGGAACTCTTTAATTACTGCTCAAGAATTTACATCTGCTGAAGAAGACTTACTAGGCCTAACTAAGTCAGAAGATGAAAAGGTTATTGTTTGTAATAAAAATGGTAGTCAAAGAGTTTTATCTACTGAATTGGAAGCTCATAATGATATTGCTTTTGCCACGGATCAAGACATGATTGTAGATAATGTTTCTGATGATTTTACTGATACCAAAGTTCCATATACTCCAGTAAATAGCTATGTTGATTCATCTGGAGCGTCCTATATGCAGAATAGAGATACCTTCGCAGATTCAGAACTTTTTGACCGATTGAATGATATAAAACGAGGTCGGAGTGACACTGGCCAAAATTCTGTTACTGAAGGTTTTGATATATCAGAATTAGCCTCTGAAGGTAACAGACTGTCCGATCTTGATGACACCACAGTTTTAGCAAATGTCAACAATGAAAACAATGTCAATGGTACCTTAGACAAATTGGATAATATGCCTGCTATACAAGATGAACTTAGTGAAGTGAATAAAGCATTTGTCAATGGATTTGACAGTGAGAATATAGGTAACAATATAAAAAGTAATCAGGACATACTAGTGTCTTTGTCAGAAACTTCTGATGGCTTTAAATCATTTAAAGATGAGAAAAAGTATGCAGACAACAATTTCTTTGATTCTTTACTAGATGTAAAAGAGAGATCTATAGAACCTATTAACAGTAAACAAGAGATAGATGCAGAAGAAATAAATCTAGATTTAATTAATAAAGACTCAATATCAAATATTGATGAACGACTTGGTACAGGGAAGACCAGCAATAATGAAATTTTACAAATAGTGCAAACAGAAGTTGTACAGAATTTATCTGAATCAATTACAAGTGAACTGATAAATCATGCAGTGGATGTATTTCCGGATATGACCAATCCAGATGTAGCTGAATGTGTTACCATGGAAATACTAACAGACAGTTCCGACTGGACAGATCAAGGATCAGGGGATTCTGGGATTGGTTCAAGTGATTCACCACAGCAAGGTAATTTAAACCATTCTCATCACAATCCTACTTGTTTACGCCCCTCAAGAAAAAGCTTTTGAAAACATTGTTGAAAATGAAAAATATGCTTGTTAACCCATTACCAGATGGCAAAATTTTAGACTGGTCCAAATGGAAAGGAGTTGCAGATGACAAAAAGTTCATGAAATTTAAAATTCTTTTATCTTTTGGGGTAGAAAACATTGTGGATAATGAAGAAATTGCTTTTAACAAGCAATTTCTTCATTTTCCACAATGTTTCCAAAGGCTTTTTTCTATAGGGCGTCTAAAGGCGTCTCTGTGTGGGAATGGGTAAAATGTTGTCATCTAGTAAAAGTTAATCAGAGCAGAGGTTAAGCAACAGGTTATTAACTCAATTCTAAAGAGAAGTTTCTTCATCTTGTCCATTAAACCTTTTGAAAGATAGTCCATAAAGTAACTTACCTTTATCAAAATGATAGATAATATATAAGTAATTTTATACTGTAGTTTGTGATACAAAAACTTTCATTTGATTTGCTTATATGATGTTACTTGCCAATAAATTATTTCTTTAACTAGACATCAGAATTGTCTTCAGGATTTATAAAGACATGGTGGAAAATAAAGCTTTACAGAGATGACAAGTGATAGTGTTAGGACAATGACATTCATATAGCCAAATTTAGAGCTTTTGCAGATCACTATCACAGTTTCCGAATTATACATGAAGTTAGCTTTTTAATTGACTGTGAAAATAGGTATACATGGTTAGATTTGCACATCTGTATCACAGTTTCCACATTATATATGAAATAAGCTTTTTAATGTACTGTTAAAATATGTATATATGATTGAATTTGCACAACACAGTTTCAGCATTATACATGAAATTAGCTTTTTAACCCATTACCTGGCGGCAAAATTTTAGACCCATCCAAATGGAAAGAAGTTGCAGACGTCATTTAAAAATTCATAAGATTTAAGATTTTTTCAACTTTCTTGGTAAGAAACATTGCCTGAAATTAAAAAGTTGCTTGTTACAAGCATTTTTTTTTATTTTGCACAATGTTTTCCCATTTCATCATTGTGTGGGAATGGGTAAATGGACTGTGAAAATATGTATATATGATTAAATTTCCTCATTAAAGGATTGAGTCAGTAAATAGGAAATGTGTGTAAAATGTTAACTTTTGTCATGCTTAACCCAGAAAATTCCGATTTTGGCAGAGGTGAAGAACTAGATCAGCCTGCAGTCTGATAATGGACTACATCTCCTGCTTGTACTTTTCCTGCTAGAATTGATAGCTCACCTGAGCACGTAGTGCTCAAGTTAGCTATTGTGATCCCCTTTTGTCCGGCGTCCGGCCGTCGTGCGTCGTCCGTCAGCAATTTCTTTAAACGACATCTCCTCCCAAACCACTGGGCCAATTTGAACCAAATTTGGCAGAAATGTTCCTTAGGTGGTCCCCTTCAAAAATAGCGAAAAGAATTGAAATTTGTTAAAAACTCTGGTTGCCATGGCAACAAAAAGTGAAATTTCAAAATAATCTTTAAGAATCTTCTCCGCCTGACCCAGAAAGCGTAGAGCCTTGATATTTTGCATGAAGCATCAGTATATTGATCTCTTACAAAATAGCTAAAATCATGATCCTTGGGTCTCCAGGGGTGGACCCAGGGGGGGGGGGGGGGGGGGTATAGGCATGAAGCATCAGTTCACAGACTTCTTTCTTATTTCTGAAATTATAACCCATGGAAAAAGTTTTTTCCTTCTTTCAGATCAGACTTTTGGATCCCCAGGTTCATTGTCTTTATATGTAATTGTGGCCCACTTGTTTCATAATCCTAACCTTAACATGAAATTAGACTGTTGAAAGAAAAAGAGCCTTTATCTCAGGTGAGCGCCCCAGGGCCAACGGCCCTCTTGTTTATGAATTTGATTTCTAAAAGAAATATTGATTTTTGAAAGAATTTTTTGAATAGCTTCAAGTTCAAGGTCAAAGCTCAAGGTCAAACACTAAAATTGATGGTCCAGGTCAAGTTGATGGTCAAAACTTTGCGGGCTCGACAGCAGTTGTCCTGGGACAACCATCTAGTTGAACAACAAGTTCTATCAGTGCTTTCAGCCTTTTGATTTTACACCAATTCAGTAAGGTAATTTATGCAGCATGACAAGGGTTAAAATACTCTAGAAAATAAAGAAAAATGAAAACAACCAAGCTTTTGCTTCCGTATTAAAGAATCATGTTAACATGTTAATCAGTATTAATTTTTCAGGGTTTTAGTTATTAGAAAGGAAAATTATATCTTAACCCTTGTCATGCTGAACCAGGAATAATCAGGTTTTGGCAGGAGATGCAGACCAAGATCAGCCTGCACGTAAGTGCAGTCTGATCTAGGTCTACACCTCCTGCTTGTAATTTTCCTGCCAGAGTTGTTTATGAAAGTGATTTCTAAAAGAAACATTGATTTTTGAACAACAAGTTCTATCAGTGCTTTCAGCCATTTGATTTTACAGCAATTTAGTAAAATAATTTACATAGCACGACAAGGGTTAACATTTTATGTAGTTAGGTTTACCTGATTGATCGGATTTCCTCTTTGCAACAAGGAGCCTCTAAGTTTATATATAAAGTATGTATCGTCCATGCTAACTGATTCAGGATTGAGGGATAGTTGCTGTCTATCAAAGAATCAATCATTCAGTGCGAGCATTCATTTAGACTGAAAGTGAAATTTGAAATCCACCATTAATATTTTATTTTAGGTCTTTTCAAGTCACCAGACTGAAGGTCATAGTGATCTATTTTAATAGGATGTTGTCTGTTGGTCCGTCATGCGTTAAATTTTTGGCTCGCCTGAGCACAAAGTGCAAGGCAAGTTTTTGTGATCGTTCATTGTCTGTTGTCTGTCTGTCTGTCCATCTGTCCACAATTTCCTTAAAAATTATCTCCTACAAAACCAGCTGGCCAATCAAGCTGAAAATTTGTAGGGATGTTCCTTGTGGGAAGCTCTACAAAATTTGTGGAAAGAATTTCATTTAGTGAAAAACTGTGGTTACCAGGGCATTTGAAAATGAGAAGTTTTAGTGAATCTTAGGAAAACTTTCTTTCAGAATTTACAAGACCAAGAGCATTCCTATTTCATTCAAAGTGGGTGGGAGTGGGGGGGTCCTCATTTGCGCCCACGCATCGATTTTCTTGATACTTTGCAAGCCAATTGCCTTTGGCCTATGAACTTTAAAAATGTATTTATCTACTTCAAATAAGAAATATAGGTCTCAGGAGGGCACCTTATGGTACTCCTAGTTCGAAATTCATTATTTTCCTAAAACTTTAACATGAATAGTAAAGGTACACCTTATAGAGATATTAAATACAAATTGTGCTTTTATAGGTATAGACTTGACTGTTTTTTAAAAACTTAAAAGTAAATTTTATAAAACTTAAATGTAAAAGTATGGATAAAATTGACTCTGAAATTTTCCAAAAAACAAAGTTCAACAAAACATTTCTGGTAGTTCTAGTCTTTGTCAACCTATGAAATTGCTAGGAAAGTAGGCCCTGTATGTCTACATAATACACACAAAGTTTTTTAAAATTTGAAAAACGGTAACAATCTCATATTATGCATGATATGAGCAAAGGTGGTGTTCTGGACAAAAATCTAATGTCCATCTAAAATATGTTATGGTTACCAAAACACTTTCTAATGCAATAATATCGATATTTTTGCATAACTAACTATGATAAATGAAAGGTCCATATACAGAAACAGACTTCTGTAAAAGTATAGCAGTAATTATACAGATATTTTCCTGAGAAAGTAGTGCGTATGAAAATAAACCCCCAAAACACAAATTCACAAATCATTTTTATTTAATAAATATTCCATTCATCCCAAAATATATTCTTCACTACTAATTTTCACAATAGGACAATCATCTGAAGAAAATGGCTTATCATTAAAAGGATATTAGACAGGGTGCTCCACTTTTACCATAGATATATGCATGTCTTAACAAAGACATTCAGATGACAACCAGTAAATCAAATATTGTTAACACCATCTAGATGCAACTCGTGCATACGTTAATGGTCTGGCAGTACCTGGCAATTAGTAAGGTTACCTATATCAACAACTTTGAAGTTTGAATTATAGAACTGTCGGCAAAACATAATTGTGCGTGAAAACTTATTTTATATGTTTTTTCATATATTTGAACATCCTTAATGATGATCTTCTTTATACATATGAATGGCTTATGAATGGTTTTAACAAGAGTCATCGTGATATCAACAAATTGTTTTTCCTTGAGGTTGGTACTGGCTACAAAGACTAAAAGTGATTATCAATTACATTCGATTTCCACTAAACAGAAAAGAACAAGAAAACACTTCTACATCATCATACAATACTCTTATATTTGTTAACCATTTTCTGCAGTCATACATAATTTAGTCTATGTTTTGTTATATTTGATACTAGCTTTTGTAGTTGCCAATAATTGAGGAATATGCGCACATGTTGCCAGTATTCTTTACTACCTCAGTTGCATGGCTTATGAACCATCGTTAGAGGCACTACCACATGCAAAAAGATTCAAGGCCTCTGTTGTATCATATGGAAAAGATGTATAGAATTGGCTAAATGAGAGTGAAACAAAATAAAAATCATTAATAAGTAGTGTTGAATTATCTGTTTGCACTGAGTACTAGTAAAATCCTCAGAAGTTGGCATAGGATCTATTTTCATTATCAGACTTTCAATTGAGTTTTAATATTGCTATTTTTGATTTTCTTTATGGTGTTCAACAAGGTGCTATTATTTTTGCAAAAACTCTTTTTGGTAAATAAAGCATTATCTTTTGATTGTATGCGACGTTTCTTTTACTAGAACATTGCACAAATCATAAACATGCGTAAATAAACAATATTAAAAACCCTAAAATAAAACTAAAAAAATGTGAATTTTACATTTTGAGAAAATTTGACCATTAAGACTAAATTTAAAATGACTATGTTACCGGTTTTATTTTTTCTTGATATTTTAGGATAAGAACAAGCATATTTGTGGTCAAATTCAATATCAATTTCATAGGTTGACAAGAACTGTAATATGGCGAAAATAACAATTCAATTTGTTCAAAATATTTTACAAATGTTAAATTTGGGGGTCACCTCAATCAAAAATTGATATGGTCAATTTTGTTCAATATATTAATATAAACAATATAAACTAAAGGTTCATACATGATTTGAGATTAATAAGCATTATTTTAGGAACAAATTTGGTCAGCAAATCAAAAAATCAGAAGGACTGTGGGCTCCTTGAATTGAGGCACTACCATTTTTTATCAAAAATTCTAAAATATTAAAAAATCAAAATCTATGGTAGACTGAAGAAATTTCTTTTTAGTAATATAATCCTCATGTAATACACTACCTTCACTTGAATTTTTATAAAATTTTGGGTGTGGGTAGGTTCCTATGTAAATTTCATATATATTGTGAGACCCCCCTTTGGTAAATAGTATATCTAGATGCCAAAATTGTTACCAATTAGTCAAAAATGGCCCTGACCCAGAATCCCAAAATTTGGAAGAATGCTGGATAAAGGCAATTTAGAATTCTTCTGCTCTATCCCCATGACAGGATGCCAAAGTTTAAGACTGGTCCAAACTGAAAGAAGTTGTGTTGGCAATTAACAGTGGATTGAAATTGAAATATAAGTAACTATTTGGGTAGAAATCATTTTAGGAAATGGGGAAATTGATTGTATGAAGCAAGTTCTCTGTTTGTCAAGTTTTCCAAAACTATTTTCCTGTAGGTAGTTAAAATGCTTGATTATTTGGTATTTGATTAAACTCTAAAGCCTGAGACATTAATACTTTGTATGTAGCATTACATAAACCATTCCCACTCAATGATGCTTTTAGACGCCCCTAAGGAAGAAGCTTTAGAAAGCATTGTGGAAAATCAAGAAATTGCTTGTTACAAGCAATTTCTTCATTTTCCACAATGTTCTCTACCCAGAAAGTTGAAAAATCCAAATATAAATTTTAAATTGTCACCTGCAACTTCTTTCAATTTGGGCCAGTCTAAAATTTTGCCGTCTGGTAATTAGTTAATGGTTTTGTGCTAAGCTCAAAATGTTAAATATTTGTTAGCGCACCTTAGCACAAGGTACTCAAGGTGAACTTTTGTGATCACACTGTGTCTGTTGTGTGTCGACCATCATGTGTCAGAAGTTGTCTGTAGGAAGTAATCAACAGTTCTTTAACACATTCCCACACAATAAAATTTTAGACCAGTCCAAATTCAATGTAGTGGAATTGAGGCCTTTTGGTGAAATTTTGATTTGCAAAAAAATAATACGGGCGTAACAGGGCTTGGCTTATCAGACTTGGAGAAATCATGAAATGGTTCTGTAAATTCTCCTCCTAAACCCGTAGGCCAATTTTGACTAAGCTTGGCGAGAATGTTCCTTTTGTTGTACTTTTTAAACTTGTTAGTGAAATTTTAATTGGTGAGAAAATTTGGGCATCAATGTATAGACCCATACTATATTTTTTCTTTAAGGCCTCGATTTCTCAATGAAATGCTGTGTTGTGTGTAATATCTCTCTATCTGTTGATTCTATTGACTAATAACATATAGGGTAGGTTTGGTCATGTTTTGGTTAACCCATTACCATACAGCAAAATTTTAGACTGGTCCAATTAAAAGGAGTTGCAGACAAAAATTTAAAGTTGATGAAATTTTAGATTTTTTTAACTAAGAGGTTGCAGATGACAAAACAATGTTGGTTTGAAATGAAAAAGAAAATAAGAGCAATGCAAGATAGAAAACATTGTAAGAAAAGAAGAAATTACTTGCTGCTAGCAATTTCTTTACCTCTCACAGTGTTTTCCTCAGCTATATTTCTATGGCACGTAAAAATGCAGAACTATGTGGTAATGAGTTAATGTATAGAGCTTTCATTTCCCTTGTGAATTTGTAAGTTAAGGAAGGTCATACAAGGGCCTGTAGTGATATCAAGGTCACTAATCTTGGAGAGGGAGAGGTGAAGGTCGGACAAGATGTTTTAGTTTGGTTTGACTTTTATATTTTATATTATGTAGGTTCTCCTTGTTCTTTAACATATCACCATGCAATAAAATCTTAGGCTGGTCCAAATTCAAAGAAGTTGTGGACGACAATTTTCAACTGCTGAAAAATCAAAATTCTTCGTTTTTAAATTTTCGGGGTAGAAAACATTGAGGATAATTAAGAATTACTTGTTACAAGTAATTATTTCATTTTCCAAAATATTTTCCAAAGCTGTTTCTTTGAGGGGTGAAGAAAAGCAGGATTGTGTGGAAATGGATTAAAATTCCATTTGGTTCTTAAGTTATCAGTATAAGACAAAGGCAAGTTCAGTTTAAACCCTTGTCATGCCAGAATATTCCTGTTTTGCAGGAGTTTTAGACAAAGATTAGCTTGCACATATGTGCAGTTTGAACTTAGTCTCTAGTTTACAGCTCTTAATTTTAGCGAAGTTCTGAAATAGTGAAGTTCTAAAATCAGTTCTAATCAGCATGGTAAGGGCTAAATGACTAAACAGGGTCACATTTTGCACATACAGCATAATTATTATTGCATGAGTCTTTGCCAAGATTTGATCTGTTTAACTCTTGTCATGCTGAACCCGTAATATTCCGGTTTTGGCAGGAGGTGTAGACTAAGATCAGACTGCACTTATGTGCAGGCTTATCTTAGTCTATACTTCCTGCTTGTACTTTTCCTGCCAGAGTTGTTCATGAAGTTGATTTCTAGAAAAAATATTGATTTTTGAACAATCAGTTCTATCAGTGCTTTCAGCCCTTTGATTTGACAGCAATGAAGTAAGGTAATTTATACAGCATGACAAGGGTTAAGATTATAGGTTTAAAAAGAATAAGTAATTTATGAACACAAATGTGACACTTATATTTATAAAATTGCTCTAATTTTTGTCAAAATATTGGCAGAATATTGATATTTATTGATTTATTACATTTCGATAGAAAATAAACATCGTTTGTGAAATGACTTCATCTGATGAATTATGACATCATTTTCAAGATAACTTAAAGGTGTTACTATTTGCTCTAGCCCATTGGCATATTTATTACTGTAGTGTTAAATCATCTGTATGATATCATTAGTATTGAATTGATTTACTTCGGCGTCATCTTTGCTAGCTTAAGTTAACAGATAAAATTTTGAGGTTTTCTCAAAAATCAATGAGTGCAAACTGCCACTGGAGGCTTTACCACTAAATCCGTTGTATGCATACACCATAAAAGTAGTTCTTATGTATTTCAGGAATATTGCAAACTACATTCAAATTGTGAAGAACTCTTTCAAAAGCATGCTTTTTAACCCATTCCCACCCAGTTCTGCTTTTTAAGTATCCAAAGAAAAAGCCTTTGAAAACATTTTGGACAAGGAAGAAACTGCTTGTTACAAGCAATTTCTTCATTGTCCACAATGTTTGCTACTTTACAAGGGAAAGATTTTCTAAATTCAACCAAACTTGTTGTCTGCATCTTCTTTGAGTTTGAACCAGTCATGCAGTAATGGGTTAACTCCTTGGTAACTTTAACATCATTTATTTATCATGATAACCTTTGGCAAAGAAGATACTTAACAAAACTATGCTTTGCTAGCTTATAGTACTTTCAGTACTTTGATTAATTACAGCAATTTTAAGAGCTCCAACAAAAAGCCCCAGAAGCCCAAGAAGAGCCCCTGCATCCCAATACTCTCTGGAGACAGATTATATGCCCAATATGGACCCTTTCCAGGGGAATCTGAACATTGTGACGTCCCCATCTACCGTTGTTCAGTCTGTGGAGACTGACGCTGGGAAAGAGGTAATTGTCTTACTGCTTGACTTCCTAGTTATCTGTCCGTCCAAAACTTTACCTTTAACCCTTGTCATGCTGAATAAAATCATTTTTCAAAATGGTATTTAAACTAAAGGTCTGAAAGCACTGAAAGTATTTGTTGTTGGTCTATCATAATTTTGAACATTAGATTTCCAACACAAGCCTGGCTTTAACCATTCCCACACAATCCCTCCTTTTTACACCCCTCAAGAAAAAAGTTCTGGAAACAATGTGGAAAATGCAGATGATAATTTCAAGTTGATGGAATTTCGATTAATTCGTCTTTTAAGATAGAAAACAATGTGGATAATGAAGATAATGAAGATATTGCAGTTCTTCATTTTCCACAATATTTTCTAAAGCTTTTTCCTCAGGGGTGTAAAAATGAGGGCTTGTGTGGGAATGGGTTAACAGGTATATGAAGATGGTGTAAACAAAGATCAGATGGCATTTATGCGCAGGCTAATCTTTGTCTATACCTCCTACTTAAACAGGTATACGCTGGGTTCAGCATGATAAGGGTTGATATTTACATCAAAGAAATGAAGGGAATATTTTTTGTTTTCATGGAGGTATGAACCGAAAAACCTAATCACACTGTATGAATACGCGAAGCTAATTCATACATAAGTGTGATTAGTTTTTTCGGTTCATACCTCCATGAAAACAAAATATATTCCCTTCATTTCTTATAATTTAATAGCATGGAGCAAACAAAGCAAAACTTTACAACTTTTGATACTTTTTTGTATGGAACTATTTTGTGTGGAAGCATATAAAATTGTTTCGTGCTCAAAATTTTGTTCATGGAGTTATGAATTAAATTTTTCGACCAATCAGAAGGCTAGTTTTTGATGGACGAAACTCACAATTAAATTATTATCCTTTTATTTTGAGATGGTCTTTGTATTGAGTGCTTTGTAAAACCATTTCCACTTAACCTGTTTTATGAAATTATGGCATGGTCCAAATTGAAAGAGGTTGCAGACGACAATGAAATGAAACCATCCTATGTGGTAGAAAATATTGTGGGAAAAGAAGAAATTGCTTGTTACAAAGCAAAATATTTGGAAAAGTTTGTGGAAAATAAACCCTTTCCTGTTTAATCTCTGTTTTTTACATCCCTGTGATTTTATAATTGAGAAAACATTGCAGAAAAAGAAGAAATTGCTTGTAACAAACAATTTCTTCTTTTTCAACAAATTTTTACCCTACTGTATGGTTGTTTTTAAATAATATCCACTTTAAATTCTCAATCTCAAATATCATTCTTTTATTATGTAAGCAAACTTTGAACTATTGTTTGAACTAGAGTTTAGTGGATGAGGGCCTGTGATATAGATGATGGAATGCTACCAAGCTCACTGCACTATGACATGACAGTTTGACAACATTAATAACCTTTGTCATACTGAACCCGGAATATTCTACCAGAGTTGTTCATGAAATTGAAGTATTTCAGTGCTCTCAGCCCTTTGATTTTATACAGCATGAAAAGGGGTAGTAAAATAAGTTGTTGCAGAGACAACATTTTAAAGTTGATGGAATTTTAGATTTTTCAACTTTCTTGCAAGAAAACATTGAGTAAAAATGAAGAAATTGCTTGTCACAAGCAATTTCTTCATTTAACATAATGTTTTCCCAGTTGTTTTTCTTGAAGGGTGTTCAAAAGGTATGGGTTAACCCAATTCCCACACAAAGCTGCTTTTTGACACACACCCCCACTCCCCAAGAAAAACAAATTGGAAAGCATTGTTTAAAATGAAGAAATTGCTTGCATTTATCCAATATTTTATACCCAGAACGTTGAAAAACCTTAAATTTCTAAAGCTTCAAATTGTTTTGTGAAACTCCTTTCAATTTGGACCAGTCTAAATTTTCGTTGTCTGGTAATTGGTTTAACCCAACCAACTGTGAGTATCTTGAACATTTTGAAAAGCCTTAAACAGTCAGTCATATAAGACTTATTTGGTAAAGGGTCTGTGATTTATTTGTAATTTGATGCAATGCAGTCTGCAAATCTGAAGAAATTACAATTATTTATTTCAATATTCCCTGTTTTAGGTTCACAAATTTCTGCTTCTGGGAGTTGGCATAGGGCAGTGCTTAAATGAAAGATTCTCTCTGCCTTTCAAAATATAAATTGACCAATCAAATAACTTATTAAGCCATTCCTACTCAATGACGCTTTTGGACGCCCACCAAGAAAAACAATTGGGAAAACATTATAAAAAATGAAGAAATTGCTTGTTACAAGCAATTTCTTCATTTGACTCAATGTTTTTTTCCAAGAAAGTTGAAAAAATTAGAAATTTTATAAACTTAAAATTGTCGTCTGCAACTCCTTTGAATTTCAACCAGTCTAAAAGTTTGCCTTCTGGTATTTGGGTTAAGACTTGAGGTGAACTCTGAACTTTGACATTTATGTTAGATATTTTTGTTAGTTTATTCCTGCTTCAGTTACTTTTGAAAATATTGTTGGAAATGAAAACATGCAATTTCTTCATTATCCACAATGTTTTCTACCCCAATAGACAAAGATTTTTAAAACTTCATTGACTAAAAGATTTGTCGTCTGCAAATTCTTTTAATTTGGACCACTAAGGGGACCGTTTTGAAAGTGTGATTTATCATTAGTTTTGAACCCTGTAAGACTGTGTTAGCTATACAAACATGAAACTTCATACAACTGTTGCCATCGATACAGAAATAATCTTGCATTCTTTAGGGTCTCATAGGTCAAGGTCAGAATTGAAATTTCCTTGAAAACTGCTTACGTGGCCATTTTTGACCTTGAAACTTTATACAGATGTTATCCATAACCCAAGGAGGTGCCCTCATATTTATTTTTGAAAATGTAGGTCAAAGGTCAACTGTGCTTCTTGAGAGGCAAATTGCTTGTGGAGGGTATAAAGTCTGCTTTTCGACAATTCTAGTTAAAGAGGCAGGACTGTGTGAGAATTAGTTCATTTTGCAGACATTTTAATAGAAAAAATCTAAAGATGGTGGCTTTCATATTGCCCTAGTCTGATTGCTAGACTTTTCTTCAAAGTTAATTAAACTTTTCCATGTTAACAAACGAATCTTTACCCTTCCCTGTTCTTGAAATTTTAGACTGGTCCAAATTGAAAGAGGATGCAGGCAACAATGAAAGTTAGATCCAGTTTGACATGAAACCATGCTATGTGGTAGAAAAGTTACAATTTCTTCTTTTTCCACAATTTTTTCTCCAGTATAAAATCTCAGCAACAAAAAATCACGAGATTTTACAGGGAAGGGTTAATGCAGTTCCGAAGATCTCAAATGAATCCGAGATGGCAGTTCAAATTATTTTAAAGATAGATGCTTTAAAAAGTACAAAATATTTTGTGCCAATGTCTTCTTGTCTTACATTGTTTTCCATGGCTTATTTTCCTCAGCATTTAAACCCCTGTCATGTTTAATAAAACTTCTTACAGATTTGCATTAAAATCAAAGAGCTGAAAGCAATGGATGTTGTAGTTATTGACCTTTTACAAATTGCCTTAAAAAATCTCTCTGGCTGTACAGAAACAAATGGCGATGTGCCTTGTGCAATTGTCTCTCTTTCTGTCTTTCTTTCAATTCTTCTACTTAACTGGAAGCATCTTGATAGATTTCAACCAAATTTAACAGGAATGTTTGTTTGGAGACATTTTAACCCATTCCCAGACAACAAAATTTTAGCTAGCCCAAATTGATAGAAGTTTTAGACAACAATGTTTAGTTGATCCTGTTTTTGAAATCTTCCTCTTTTTAGGTTGAAGAAATTGTGGATAATGTAAAACTTGTAAGAGCATTCATTTATTGTTGACAATTTTTTGCAAATCTGTTTTTATCTTGGAGGTGTCAAAAAGAGTTATTGTACCGAAATGGGTCAAAGGATTCCTTCGAGATATTTTGATATAGTGAAAACATGGTTTTTATTGCAGTCAAGATACTGACTGTAATCTAGGAATCACCTGAATTTGCTCTTTGCTTCTAGGAACCTGACGACAACCTGCAAATTTTTTCCTTGCTCATTTATTGTTTAATAATTTCTGTAGTTGTAGTATACTATCTGAAAATGTAAGTCCATTTATAAAGAATGACTGCAAAAAACCGAATCACTGATTGTGTGAAGTGATTAAGGTCACAACCTCTACAGGTACTTCTTTAACAGTGTTGCATTCAGGCCACTCCATAGAGGGAATCCTCCGGAATTATCGTTATGTCAAAAGTTAACATCATCAGAGACATAGAATAATGTATATCTATGTCTCTGACGTCATTTAATCGACTGCCTGAACTCAATATCATTACGGATTTCATTTAACAAAAAATGGTAGGCCTCCGTGTTCACTTAGACAAAGTCGAAAGTGAAACAAGACATTCCGTTGTCTCAGATTTTCTCGATTATTTTAACCTTCATTCTTAAGATTTCAAAAGTTACCAGCTACAAAGTTTAATCCAGTTTTGTACACGTGCATCTGTTCGGTGTAAGTTCCCGATTCGTAAAACAGAGTTCTTTGTAGATTTATTGTTATCGTATTTTTAACAATGGTAAAGAAAGTAGACCAAGTCCATTACTGCAAAAGAGGTTCGAAGATCGATTAACGTGACATTTTCTCAACGGGTCAGTTACCCCAGGTGTTCAACAACTGGTCGTCTCCAAGGAGACGTCGCTATGCTGAATACTTAGATTTTATCTCTTTTGTCTAAGGATGGAAATATTTACGTCAGTGTAAAGCTATAGGTGTAAAGCTAAATTCAATTGGATTAATTCGGACAACTATCAATAATAATAAAAAATGTCTCGGGTGAAAATTCTAGCTTTTTAAGAAAGAGAACCACAATTTGTAGACCTGTAGAAATTAAAGGGTTATTCAATTCCTAGACAGGGAAGGTAAGAGTAGAATTTAATAATTCTCTGCACGCTGAATTTCGTTGTTTTTCTGCTAAAATCTCGTAACTACAGTTGTTATCTTTTGAAATATCGGGGGGTGATGCTCCTTAAACTATCCTTTGTATTTTTAGCTTACCTGAGCACAAAGTGCTCTAAGGGAGCTATTGTGATCGGTCATCTTCTATCTGTCCATCCTTACGTCTGTCCATCCGTCAGTCTGTCGTTCACAATTAAAAAAAAATTTCTCCTCCTCAACTAACCATGGAATTTCAAGAAAACTTCACATAAATGATCCTTAGGTCATGCTCTTTCAAAATACTTCAAAGAATTGAAATCCATGAAGAACTCTGGTTGCCATGGCAACAGAGTGAAAAAACTTAAAAAATCTTCTCCTCCCATGCTATAAGGCCTAGAGCTTTGATATTTGGTACAAATCATCATCTATTGACCCTCTACCAAAAAACTTCAAAGAATTAACATATTCTGAAAATTAGCCCTTTTCTGGGAGATCCCTGATTTTTTTTTAAATAAAGAAGGAAAACTTTAAAAAATCTTCTTCTCCCAAACCATAAGTCTTGGAGCTTTGATATTTTATACAAATCATCATCTATTGACCCTCTACCAAAATACTTCAAAGAACTAACGTATTCTGGGCGACCCCTGATTTTCTTTTTAAAAAAGAGAAGGAAAACTTTAAAAAATCTTCTTCTCCCAAACCATAAGGCCTAGAGCTTTGATGTTTTGTACAAATCATCATATTTCCAAAATACTTCAAAGAATTAACTTATTCTGAAAATTAGCCCTTTTCTGGGCGACCCCTGATATTACATTGAATTAAAGAAGGAAATCTTAAAGTTTCTTCTTCTCCCAAACCAAACCAAACTTTCAGACCTTTTATTTTAATGCAATTACCAAAGGGATCTTATAAAGCATGAAAAGGGTTAAGACTTGAGAAAGTTGTAGACTCCAGGATTAAAATGTCAGCCAAATTGTTAATTGTCTGAAATCTTTGTCTTTGAGTTGTAATTTTTATCCCTCTGTTTTGCTGTAGATTCAGCTTTATGGCTGAAATAACCAAGAACTTATAATTTTAAGGACAGGATAATCCCATTACTAAGCAACATAATTTAGACTTGTCCAAGTTAAAAGAATTGCAGAAAACTTTTGAAAGTGCTTTTGAATTGAATCCATAGTATAAAATTGAGTAGAAAAAATGTGACAAAACCAATTTTCTCCTTGTAACATTATCATCAATAATATTTCTTTAGTCCGTCAAATTTGGGGATTATAGGGTAGTGGGTGAAGTAGTTCTTTGTAGATCGTAGGATCAAAATGTCAGCCTATACCAGACAGTGACTAAATTATTTTTTCTGTTCCTCTCTCTTTATTTTGTAATCTGTCTGCCTCTGTTCAGACGTGGGCTGATCTTTTAGAATTTTGGTCTAAAATACTGTATTTCTCCTAGTAATAGCTTCCCTGTCATATTAACCTAGATTTAATTCTCTAATTTGAGGATAATTTCCTCACTAGAAATCTGATTTAGCTTGGCAGTTTTTGGAGAACAAGGTTGTCAGAAGATCCATATCTGCATCATCATTATCGCAAGAAAAAATTGACATTTTGTAATATCTCTGTAACTGAACACATCCCCATGAAACTTGGAGTATATGTTCCTTATTAACCCATTACCAGATGGCCATATTTTAGACTGGCCCAAATTGAAAGAAGTAGCAGAAAACAATTTAAAGTTGATGATTTTTTTAAAAAATTTTCTACTTTCTGTGTTGAAAACAACGTAGAAAATGAAGAAATTGCTTGTTATAAGCAATTTCTTCATTTGCCACAGTGTTTTCCAAAGCTTTTTTCCTTTGGGGCGTCTAAAAGCGTCAATGAGTGGGAATGGGTTAAAGTGCAATTTATTTAAACACAGGGGATAAATCTAAATTTATTCTTGAACAAATCATGCATCTTTTTTTACTAAACCTTTTCCCGTACAATCCCTTGTTTTTATGTCCCTATGATTTTATAAATGAGAAAATAATGTGGGAAAAGAAGAAATTGCTTGTAACAAGCAATTATTTCTTTTACCACAATTTTTTCTAACCAAAAGGATAGATACTTTTCAAATTACATCCACTTTTAATTGTTGTCTGCAACATCTTTCAAATTGGACTAGTTACCCAGTATCAAGCTCTTGAACAGCCAAACCTTGGTATTCACTTGCAGTGCTCTTGTCATGAGCGCGATTATGATGAACAAGACATTATTCAATAGTCTAGTGCAAAAACATCATAAGTGTCTATACTTTGTATAATTCTCAAAATAACTACAACAACACATACATAAAGTATAATTATTTTTTATTTTTTGAGTACTAATGTTTCGGCATACGCCTTCTTCAGAGTACATAATGATTTTTTTGTTTTAAATATACTTTGTATAGACACTTATGATGTTTTTTAGCTAGCAAAGCGACAGCTTAAAACAGTTTAAGATAACAGACGAAATTTTGAGGTCGTCTCAAAGATCAACGAGTGCAAGCTGCCATTGGAGGCTTAACCACTAAATCCATCAAATGCCTACACCATTAAAAGTAGTTCTCATGTATTTCAGGAATATTGCAAACTCTATTCAAATTGTATTGAACTCTCTCAAAAGCACGCTATCTAACCCATTCCCTATCAATTCTGCTTTGGGAAAAAGGCTATGGAAAACATTGTGGACAATGAAGAAATTGCTTGTATAAGCAATTTCTTCAATGTCAACAATGTTTTCTACCCAACAAGGAAACATTTTCTAAATTCAACCATGCTTTGCTAGCTTAGAGTACTTTCAGTACTTTGATTGCACTAAGCCACTGAATTATTCAACTGATTCTTATATTTTTTCTGTGAGCGTGTAAGGGCATAAATGTGCTAGTGTGAACATTTCACATTAACCCTTATCATGCTGAATAAAATCTGTTTCAAAATGATGCATCTTAATCAAAGGACTGGAAGCACCGGAAGCTCTTACAGAGAACTAATATTTCTTTAGACAATTCTATGAACAACTCCATCTTAACTGTCACAAGCAGGTGGTGTAGACCAAGACCAGTCTGCACATATGTGCAGGCTGATCTTTGTCTATGCCTCCTACAAAAACAGGAATATTCTGGGTTCAGAATGATTCTGGTAGGTTCAAGTCCTCACTTGAAGGTCAGGAAGTGTTGTCTGGTCTACAATGCCTATGTTACAGCTAGATTTCAGTAACAAATTACTCAGTTGTTCTCCATCATAAGTAGATGACTACTTGAAACACTTGTTCAGGAAGTCTTAAGGTCAAGGTCAAATTCGAAGGTCAAATCTTTTAGAGCCCTCAAAATAAGTTTAAACAATTACCAGGTGACAGAATTTTAGACAGGTCCAAATTGGAAGAAGTTGAAGATGACTTTTCAACCAGCACTAAAAAAATTTACTGAATAAGATGGACAATATTGTGGGAAATGATAGATTACTTGTTACAAGCAATTAGTCTTTTTCCCTCATAATTTTTTCAGGATACCAAAATAGGTTAATTGGACAACATTAATAGTCATGGTTGTTTAGACAGAATTTACATGTGAATTGGAAGAGATAAGCTTCAAATTAGAGGAAATGGAAACAAAAATTCATTTAGTAGAATTACAGCTAAAATACTTGTGTAAAAAATAAGTTTTCTGTTTGTATATTTCAATGCTGCTAAGAGCGTTACAGTAGGGGAAATGTCGTGCATCAGCCAATATTCAGTAGTCCCATTATTTGTTAAGAATACAAATAATTTTTTAAGCCATGTCATGCTGAACACAGAATATTGCAAATTTGGCAGGAAGTTAAGACAAAGATCAGCCTGTACATAAGTGTAGTCTGATCTTAGTCTTCCCCTCTAGGGCATGGGTTAAGTCAGTCCCTGGCTGAGGCCCATATCCTTTCCGACATTTGTCTCTCACCAATGGGTTGATAATGGTAAACCTAAGTGTAATAGCAGCTGGAGGCTAGGAAAGGATTTAGTGGTAGTACTGGTTGTGAGAAATACCAGAAATCCATTGTAAGGTGCTCCAGCTGCCGCAATATGACTGAATTACTGTTAAAAGAGGTGTTAAACCCCATTCAATCAATCAATCATAATATGGGGGTTGGCTTGAGCACATAACCATGGGCCTCAGCCATGGCACAGTTGGTAGTGCATCAGACTCTCAATCATGTAGTCCAGGGTTCTATTCTTGGGTACGGCAATCGTCTTTTCAGATATTTTCTCCCACCAATGGGTGGATTATCATAAACCTAAGATTGTAGAACTTTCCCTAATATTTGTTTGCTATTGTCATAGCGCAGTTTGTAGTATGTGGGACACTCAATCATGAGGTCCAGGATTCAATCCCTGGTCACCGTAAATCACGTAAACTCGTAAACCTAAGTAGGTTGAGCAGCTGGATGCTCGGAAAGGATGGTGTGGTAGTACTGGCATGAGAAATACAAAAGAAAATATTGTGAAAAAAGGAGAAATTTCAACAAACAATTTCATCTTTTCTGACAATATTTTCTACCATGGATGGTTTGGTTATAAATTGCACTCTTTTCATTGTCGTCTGCAAACTCTTTCAAATTGGACCAGTCTAAAATTTCAAAGGACAGGATAGGGTTAAAATAACTGAAAAACTTGATTCTTTGAGGAAACAAACAGTTTAACCCATTAACACTCAAGAAAACTTTAGACTCATCCAAACTCAAAGATGTTGTAGAAGATTATTTCAAATTGATGAAATTTTTAAAAGTCTTCATCTTTTGGGTTAAATTCTTCATCTTTTGGGAAAGAAAACATTGAGCATAATGACAAAATTGCTTGTTACAAAGTAATTTCTTCATTTTCCACAATGTTTTCAAAAGCCTTTTTCTTGAGGGGTCCAAAAGGCAGGATCATGTGGGAATGGGTTAAAGATCATAGTAATATTCTTGTTTTTAGCATTTTCATCATTTTCTCTTATTTTCTCAGTTCCATAATGTATGAATGTACCTTGAACAATTTTGATGATGCCTTCGAAACCACAGAAAGGGTATGAAGGAAGTGGCATGAAGTTTGAAAATAAGTTTTTCAAGCCTGAAGGAAAAATATGATAGTTGCACCAATCAATTTCTGACAATTTATTGGTAGATTTCCCCTTAACCCTTTCCTATTCAGTCCCTGGTTTTTACGTCCCTGTGAATTTATATTTGGGAAAATATTTTAGAAAAATAAAAAAATTGCTTTTAAAGCAATTTCTTCTTTTCCACAATATTTTCTACCCTGCTGAATGGTTATTTTTCAAATTAAATCCAAATTGAATTCTTGTTTGCAAAACCTTTGAATTTGAACTGATCTAAACTTTTGCAAAACAGGATAGGGTTAACTATTAAAGGGACTCTTGAACAGATTTTAGTGAGAACTTGATAAAGAAAAGGCATGGTTATTACTTGTAATAGCATTTTCAGGATAATGTTTTTCCTTGGTGTTGAATCTACTGAATTCCTTATGAATTTAATTTAATTTAATCTAATCCATGTCATGCAGAATAAAATCCTTATTCAGAATTGCTTTTGAATCAAAGGGCTGAAAACACTATTTGAGGGTCAGTATTTCTTTTAAAAATTCATTTCTTATACATTTTCTCACTCAGAGGAAATTTTGATGTTCCACTCGACCTTTGGTCTCATGCAATATCAAAATTTTCATCCTCAGCTCAAAGTTAATACAACTGCCGTCATAGCACAGTCGGTAGCGCGCCAGACTTCTAATCTTCAATCATTGGATGTCATGGGTTCGATCCCCGGTGGCGGCACATATTCTTTCCTAAATTTTGTCCTTCACCAAAGGGTGTATAATCGTTAACTTAGTGGGATAGCAGCTAGAGGCTGGGAAAGGATGTAGTGGTAGTACTGGTATGAGAAATACAAGGAATCCATTGTTAGGTGCTCCAGCCACCATGATATGTCTGAAATACTGTTAAAAGCTGCGTTAAACCCCATTCAATCAATCAAAGTAAATACAAGATGTTATATAGCTATTGTAACATGATATTCTCTAAGTATTTGTAAACAAATGACTATAAATTGAATTCATGTTGAATGTGTTATTTTTCCAAGTCTGCTTATGTTGAAAGAGACATAGGTGTTTAACCCATTCCTACACAAACCCTCCATTCTACGCCCCTCAAAAAAAAGCTTTGGAAAACAATGTGGAAAATGAAGAAATTGCTTTTATCAAGCAATTTCTTCATTATCCACAATGATTTCTACCCAAAAAGAGACAAAAATAAAATTCCATCATCTTTAAATTGTCGTCTGCAGCTTTCAATTTTGACTAGTCTAAAATTGTGTTGTGAGGAAATGGGTTAAGGACTAGTCAGTGGAAGTGAGTAATCAGTCCAAATCAGATTAATCTCGAAATAATTTGACACAATTGTTCTCCATCATGAGTAGAGCTTATATCATACCCTTCTACTTCCTTTAACCCATTACCAAACAGCAAAATTTCAGCTCCAAATTGAAAGGGGTTGCAGACAATATTTTAAAGTGCACAAAATTTTAGATTTTTCAACTTACTCAGGGTAGAAAACATGGTGTAAAATGAAGAAATTGCTTGTTACAAGCAATTTCTTCACTTTACACCATGTTTTCTCAATTGTTTTCTTTGAGGGGCCTCAGAAGGTGTCATTGTGTGGGAATGGGTAAAGTTTATTTCTAGTATAACTAATACTAGGGGGCTCATATATCACACATGCACTCTTCGGCAGATAGGCTTTCATTTGGGACAATGACCTTGACCTCCTGACCTTGATCTTTAACCTGTTATAAAAACTTTAACCAAAAACTTCTAACTATTTCTGTCTTGGTCATTTTTCAACATACAAGGCTCATATTCTACACATACACTTATCAGGAATTGGTTTTTATTTCAGACAATGACCTTGATCCTGTGAACATGTGACCTTTCCCTTTAACCGATTAAAAAAGATTTAACCAGAAACTATAACTTTTTCTACCTTTGTCATTTTTCATCCTAGGGGGCTTGTATTATACACATGTATTTGTCAGGAGATTTGCTTTCATTTGAGATAATGGCCTTGACCATGAAACCTTGAACTTTAACTTTTTTTCAACCAAACTTTAAATAAATGTCATTTGGGTGATCTTTACTTAGTCTAAGTTTCCTTAGTTATTATTTTTGGTTGTTGTTGTTGATAGGTTGGAATCATTGACATAAGTGGGCCCACTTTTTAGCTCACCTGAGCACGTAGTGCTCAACTGAGCTATTTTGATCCCCTTTTGTCCGTCGTCTGTCCGTTGTGCATCATCCGTCAACAATTTCTTTAAACGACATCTCCTCCTAAACCACTGGGCCAATTTGAACCAAATTTGGCAGAAATGTTCCTTAGATGGTCCCCTTCAAAAATAGCTAAAAGAATTGAAATCTGTTAAAAACTCTGGTTGCCATGGCAACAAAAGTGAAATTTTAAAATAATCTTTAAAAATCTTCTCCTCCTGACCCAGAAGGCGTGGAGCCTTGTTATTTTGCATGAAGCATCGGTATATTGACCTCTTTCAAAATAGCTAAAATCATGATCCTTGGGTCCCAAGGGGCGGAGCCCCAGCGGGGTGGGGTTTATATAGAAATAAAGAACCATTTTTTAAATGACATCTCCTCTCAAACCACTGGGCTGATTTAAACCAAATTTGGCAGAAATGTTCCTTAGGTGGTCCCCCTTATAATTAGCTAAAAGAATTGAAATCTGTTAAAAAATCTGGTTGCCATGGCAACAAAAGTGAAATTTTAAAATAATCTTTACAAATCTTCTCTTCCTGACCCAGAAAGCGTAGAGCCTTGATATTTTGCACGAAGCATCAGTATAATAATCCCATGCGAAAAATATCCAGCTAAAAGCCGGCTTTTACACTGCGTAAAAGCCGGCTTTTAGCCGGCTAAAAGCTGGCGGTATTGGCACCTGCGTAATAGCTAGCTTTTACCCAGAGCTGCGTAAACGCAGCTTACATGAAATTTTATCTCAAATAATCACAAAAGCTGCGCATTTCTGCGTATAAGCTGCGTAAACGAAGCTTTAACGCAGCTTTAACGCAGAAAATTCAGACTTTACAAAAGATTGCCTTTATTTTTCCAAAACCTGCGTATAAGCTGCGTAAACGCAGCTTTAACGCAGGTGCCAATACCGCTGGCTTTTAGCCGGCTTTTACGCAGCTTTTATCCAGCTTGATGGATGAAAAACGCAGAGCTGCGTAAATATATGGTAGCTGCGTTTTTTATACGCAGAGCTGCGCATCAAAATGCAGGGCTGAGTTTTAAAAGCGCAGAGCTGCGTTTTATGATAACAGGGAGCTGGGTTTTGAGGAAGCTGCAGTTAAGCTGCCAATAAGCTGCAAATTTCTAGAATGCAAAAAGATTATTTTAACTCTTGTCATGTTGATCCTGGAATATTGCTGCTTTAATGCGGGCTTTGGCAAGTGTGTTGACTAAGATCAGACTGCACAAATGAATCTGATCTTAGCTTACACTACCTGCTTGCTGTCATAGTGTTGAGAAAATCTTTAAACCCAACATTGATCAAATTATGTCAAAGTTTTAAAATATAATGGAAAAAGATAAATATACCGTAGGACTAGGGTTAAAATCTTATTACCACAGCTGTGTTGATACAGCAATTAAACAGCATAAAACAATTGGAAAAGCAATCATTTAATTAACAGGAGCTACAATATATGGTGAATATATGATGATGAATCAAAATTTTTGACAGGTCCAAATTCAAAGGAGTTGCAGACAACAATTTGATTTCTTTGAAATTTAAGATTTTTTAACTTTTCTGTGTAGAAAACAATGTGAAAAATGAAGAAATTGCTTGTTGCAAGCAATTCCTTGATTTTCCACAATGTTTTCCAAATTGTTTTTCATTGGGTGCTTCTAAAAGCATCATTGTGTGGGAATGGGTTAAGAAGCACTTATTGAAATCACAATTTTAGTTAAAAAAAAACCCACAAAATATTTAAGAAACAACAATAAGCCTGTAAAGTTTTTAGTGGATTGTATGAGTTTGATCATTCTGTAACACCCTGTGCTCTCTATCCTCGGGTTGTTATTTCCAATCCAGGCTCAACAAACACTCTCTCCTACATTTGATAAATATCAATGTGGCTGGCTTCATTTGTCTCACACTAAGCTGCCAGTTTAATAGGGATGAGCTGCTGATGGCTTTGAAGTAATGTTTTGATTGTTCTAGCGGGAGAATCCACAAGGAGCTGTGATTAGGTCACCAGTCACTACAATATAACAAAAACAGTTCTCTGAAACTCCAAATATTAATGCAATTGATACTTTCAATTATCAATTATTGGATTTATATTCAATATTGATTTTGTCAGTATATCTACTTATTAATTTCAGCAAAAGCCTCATGTGTGGGTGCCAGGCTCATCTGATAATATTGGTAATTGAAAAGGGGACATATTTTTTACAAAATTTCTTAGTGTTACCTCCATTAATGGCATGAACTTCTCAGATAATAGTAAACATATATACCAAGTTTCACAAAATATCTTAAAAAATAATGGATTGCAACTTCTGCAGATATTCTGATCAGACTTTACCTTATGGAGGCCCTGTCTTCATGTGATCTCATTTGTTCAGGGGATGTAAAACCCTAAATAATTAATCAATAAATCAAAATAGATATTATGCATTTAGAGTTGCCTCTCTTGATAGTATAGATTGCTCTTTTGAGATTGAAAGTATTATGCATCTTTTTACTCAAGATTTCTAAACTGTTATTGCCCAGCATCACAACTAAAAAAATAACAGAGCTAAACATGAGTTCAGAATTATCCTACTTAGAGCCATATCTGCTCTCCAAGAAAGAAAAAAATAGTTGAAATAATCTATCGCTTATTTGATCACTAAAGCAAACACAAGCTTTCTTAATATCAATATGCAAAAGCAGGTTTTAAGTGATGTTCTCTAGGAAGAGTATTTTGTGTTTTTCTTGTCGATTTCAATTAGTGTTTGTTTACATTTTGAAATCGATGAATGCACCAGACACTTCACCAGAAATCTTCGCTAATCTTCGGCATTGACTGTTATATGCGCAGGCGCTGATGAATGAACTTTATAGATGATTTCGTTAATCTTCATGACCCAGCTAGTCGTTTGAATGACTAGCAAAAGATAAAACGTCATCACTGACCTCATATTTTATTGTAAACAAACCTTAAATTTCGGTGGGTCACATTTTAAAATATTGTAACTTCTTTCATGAATTGTAGGCTTACTGCGTAGAATTATGTTGATCTTATAATTTCAATTGTCATATTTATTTATGCTTTTAAGCCTGGTGTATGTTTTTTAGCTCACCTGAGCACAACGTGCTCAAGGTGAGCTTTTGGTATCACCTTTTGTCCGTCGTGCGTCGTAAGTCATCAACAATTCTTTAAACATCTTCTCCTCAGTAACCACTGGGCCAATTTCATCCAAACTTGGTAGGAATGTTCCTTGGGTGACCCTTCTCAAAAGTTGTTCGCGGATTTTTGATTGACCCCCAAATATGGGCATGGCAGGGCGTGGCAGTTTTTAACTTAGAAATCTTTAAACATCTTCTCCTCAGTAACCATTGGGCCAATTTCAACCAAATTTGGTATGAATGTTCCTTGGGTCACCCTTTTCAAAAGTTGTTAGCGGATTTTTGATTTATGCCCAAATATGGGCGTGGCAGGGCGTGGCAGTTTTTGACTGAGAAATCTTTAAACATCTTCTCCTCAGTAACCATTGGGCCAATTTCATCCAAACTTGGCATGAATGTTCCTTGGATGACCCTTTTTAAAAGTTGTTCGCAGAATTTTGATTTATGCCCAAATATAGGCGTGGCAGGGCGTGGCAGTTTTTGACTTTGAAATCTTTAAACATCTACACCTGAGGAACCATTGGGCCAATTTCAACCAAACTTGGTATGAATGTTCCTTGGGTGACCCTTTTCAAAGTTGTTTGGCAGAATTTCGTTTCACGCCCAAATATGGGCGTGGCAGTTTTTGACTTTGAAATCTTTAAACATCTTCTCCTCAGTAACTATTGGGCCAATTACAACCAAATTTGGTATGAATGTTCCTTGGGTGACCCTTTTCAAAAGTTGTTCGCAGAATTTTGATTTATACCCAAATATGGGCGTGGCAGTTTTTTTAACTTTGAAATCTTTAAACATCTTATCCTCAGTAACCATTGGGTTAATTTCAACCAAACTTTGCATGAATGTTCCTTTGGTGACCCTTTTCAAAAGTTGTTCCTGGAATTTTGATTTATGCCCAAACATTGGCGTGGCAGGGTCAGGCACTTTTTTGACTTTGAAATCTTTAAACATCTTCTCCTCAGTAACTATTGGGCCAATTTCAACCAAATTTGGTATGAATGTTCCTTGAGTGACCCTTTTCAAAAGTTGTTCTAGAATTTTGATTGATGACCAAATAAGGGCTTGGAAGGGTAGGGCAGTTTTTTTAACTTTGAAATCTTTAAACATCTTCTCCTCAGTAACCATTGGGCCAATTTCAATTTTGAATCATCTTACATTAGTCAGGTGAGCGTTTTTAGGGCCATTCTGGCCCTCTTGTTTTTAATTAATTTAACCCTTGTCATGCTGAACCCAGAATATTCCGTATTTGACAGGAGGTGTAGACCAAGATCAGCCTGCATGTAAGTGCAGTCTTATCTTGGTGTACACCTCCTGCTCATTTTCTTTCTGCCAGATTTGTTTTTGAAATTGATTTCTAAAAGAAATATTGATTTTTCACCAACAAGTTCTATCAGTGATTTCAGCCCTTTGATTTTACAGCAATTCAGTAAGGTAGTTTATACAGCATGACAAGGGTTAATAGTGTGTTTTGAGGGAAGATGTGGCTTTAATGCTATAAATTGATATATTAACAAAACATATATTCTAAGTTTCATATCAATACCTAAAATTATGAAACAAATATCACAGTCTATTTTTTGCATCTGACAAGGCCACAGCTATAGCACAGTTGATAGCCCATAAGACTCAATCATGAGGTCCTGGGTTAAATTGCGGGTTGCAGCAAATATGTGTCACCTGCAAAAGGATGGATAATCGTAAACCTAAGTGGGATAGCTGGTGCTCAGAAAGGATGTAGTGGTAGTACTGGTGTGAGAAAAACAAGGAATCCTTGGTTACATGATCAAGCCGCCACACTATGACTGAAATACAATAAACAATAAAAATATACTGCTATCCCAATAAATTTCCAAAAAATAAACTGAATCTTTAAACATGTGATATTGTGCAGACCTATAATTGGTAAGCACCATCTGAACATTCACATCAAGTTTCAAGTTGATGCTTTCAACAGTTGCTGAGAAAAATATAATGAAAATATACCATTATACCACCTTATGTCTGAAAATGTGACAAAATCTATTGGACACGGGCAGACGGATGGAAGGATGGACAAGGTAAACCAGTATGACCCCCCTCTTCTTTGAAGCAGGGGTATAATTGATGTATAATTGATCTGGATAGACTTGAATAATGGCTTTCATGAACCCATATTCCGACACAGTGACGCTTTTGGACGCTCCTCAGGACAAAACAACTGAGAAAACATTGTGTTAAATGAAGAAATTGCTTATTACAAGTAATTTCTCTCTTTTACACAATGTTTTCTACCAGAAATTTGAAAAATCTAAAATATCACAAACAATAAAATGTCCTCTGCAACTCCTTTCAATTTGGACCAGTCTAAATTTTCTTGTGGGGTTAATGGATAAAGCCTTAACCTCTGACCCAAACCAAACACCAAAATTTTAAACGGGTCCAAATTGGAAGATGTTATAGATTACATTCATGTTTAGTGAAAGTTTGATATTTTTTTGTTTTTGAGATAAAGCATTGTGGTTAATAAAGATGGCTAGTTGTCTGGCTCTTTGGCCGGGAGGTTAGCGTGGTCGACTCGTAATCTGGTGGTTGCGGGTTCGAGCCCTACCGGAGGCGGGTAGTGTATTTGGGCAGGACACTTTACAGACAGAGCCCCAGTCCACCTAGCTGTAAAAGTGGGTAGCATTGGTTAGAATCCATTGCCTCTCTCTATATGTGCATGATAAGATCTTGTATGAGTTAGGACCACGATGGAAATAAGAGTCTTTCAACCCTTTATCATGTTATCCTTTTGAGGGGGGGGGACAAAAAGAATTTGTTAATGTCAGTTGTTTCTGAAAATATCATCTAAACAAAATCAAAAAGAAATTTAAAACTTTCTTTTTATAAACATAATTCTAGGACAGTTTGTCTCTGTCTTATATCGTTTGCTGTCTTAGCGCAGTCAATAGCCCATGTCATGGGTTCGATCCCCGGCGGCTGCACATATTCTTTCCGACATTTGTCTCTCATCAATGGCTGGATAATCATAAACCTAACTGGGATAGCAGCTGGAGGCTAGGAAAGAATGTAGTGGCAGTACTGGTGTGAGAAATACCAGGAATCCATTGTTAGGTGCTCCACCGGCTGCGATATGACTGAAATACTGTTTAAAGTGGCATTAAACCCCATTCAATCAATCAATTTCTCTCTTATGTCATATATTTCCTATTAAATTTTTCATGTATTTTTGAATTGTACCAATTGCACACACATTCAAAAATGTTCATCATAGCTAGCAAATTATTATTTGTATACTTTTTAGTTGAACATAAGCATACAACTTTTATTCTAAAAAAATCAACAAAGCAACTTACTGTTTAAGTTCTATCATTTCAGAAGTTTTAGTTCAGATTATTCCTTTAGTGAGTGAAGGGTGGAGTAACTTTTCAGCTTTAACCACATTCCATCAGCTGGCAATATGCAATCACACTTCTACTTAGCATTTAGCACCTGAAATCAAGACATCATTTACCTTAAATTGAAATTATTTACTTTTTTGATATTAACAAATCCCCCTTGAGAAAATAATTATACAATTATATGCCAAAGTGAGGCTTTACACCAGTTTCCCTTGCAACAGAAAAGTAAATTATAATAAAAAAAAGCACAATTATATAAAAAACTACTAAGAAATTAAACACCTTTTACAGTATAACTGGTTATCAAGTTGTTCACACCATTTAAAACCAGTGTTTGTGTATTGGACCAGACAATCACTTACACAACTTAATTGACTTACATAACTTAATTGAAATCTCCCACAATTACATAATACATATCTTTTATTGAAATACAGTGATAAATGAACTTACTTGTAATGTTTGATGAAGAAAAGAAACAAGAATTACCTTTGAGATGTCTAATCTCTCAACATTTTCATGTTGTGCTAAAAGTTCAAAATGGCTGCCATACACCAATTATGCAAACATCCAGCCACTTTTAACAACAACAACAACAACAACAGAGATCCTAATATTATTTCTGTCTATTTTTTTACATAATTCAATTTACTGATGATTTTCTTTCATTTGATATCCATTTGAAAAGTTTTGTCAATTTCAATCATTTTTTTAAAATAATTTTTTGGGGGCTTGTGGGAAGTTAAAAGTCTGATTGGTTAATTAAACCAAGTCCCCATTTTGTAATATACCCCTAGAGGGATGTTAGAATTGCCAACTAGCTAAACCCTTTACCATAATCCTTTCTTAATCACTTTTGATAATTAGTAATAGATAGTTTTTATTGTCCAAATTTTCTCTTAAATTTGTGATTTGTAAATTCGTGGAAGAAATAATATTTCAGATTATCTAGTAATCTCTTTTTAACTAGAATCAAAAATTAATTTCAATTTAAGTTCAAAATGCCATTCATATCTACTCAGAAAGGTTTGAGAGACAAAGAGATACATATATCAAATTGATAGATGATGGATAGACTGATGAATAGATTGATGTATAGCTAGAGAGATAGAATGATAGATAGATAGAAAATAGATAGATAGATAGATAGATAGATATTGGTGAAAAGTTGGATGGATGGATGGTTGGATTGATGGATAGATAGAAAGATATATTGGTGAAAAGTTGGATGGATGGATGGATGGATGGATGGATGGATGGATGGATGGATGGATGGATGGATGGATGGATGGATGGATAGACAGACAGACAGACAGACAGAAAGATAGATAGATAGATAGATAGATTGATATTGGTGGAAAGATAGATATTGGTGGAAAGATAGATAAAAGATATAGATAGATGAATGGATAGATAGATAGAGAGATAGATTGATGGATGGATGGATGGATAGATAGATAGATAAAGAATATATAGATAGATAGATAAAGAATAGATAGATAGATAGATAGATAGATAGATAGATAGATAGATGGATGGATGGATGGATGGATGGATGGATGGATGGGTGGGTGGGTGGGTGGGTGGATGGATGGATGGATGGATGGATGAATAGATAGACAGATAGAGAGTTAGAGAGAGTAGATACTTGTGGAAATTTGGATAGATAGATGGATGAATGAATGGATTGATGGATGGATGGATAGATAGATCAATGGATGGATGGAAAGATTCTAAGATAGATGAATTGATTGACTGATTAATGGATAGATTGATTAATTGTAGGTTTTGAGAATGATTTGATTGATGGATTGGTTGATTAATGGAATTATTCATGGGATGATAGAGAAACAGATAAATATATTGAGACATATATTGTTGATACCCATACGACAAATCAAAGGATTGATGAGTTGATAAATAGGTTAATTGATTGGTGGATGGTTTGAAAGACTGATATGTTGATTGAATGGATGGATGGATGAATTGCTTAACTTATTACCAGATGACAAAATTTTAGACTGTTCTAAGAAGTTAAAGATGACAATTTTAAGTAAATGAAATTAGAGAAAACTTTGATGACAATTTTAAGTTAACCCTTTCCTGTTTCTTGAAATTTTAGACTGGCCCAATTTGAAACATTTTGCAGACGACAATGAAAAGTGAGTGCAATTCGAAACAAAACCATTTTATGTGGTAGAAAAAAGTGTGATAAAAGAAGAAATTGCTTGTATCAAGCAATTTCTTCTTTTATCACAATATTTTCTTAAGTATACAATTGCATGGACGTAAAAACCAGTGATTATACAGGAAAGGGTTAATGAAATAAGAGAAAACTTTGATGATGATGAAGAAAGTGCTTCCTATAAGCAATTTCTTCATTTTCCACAATATTTTCAAAGTTTTTTTCTTGAGGAGTGTTAATCAAAGGTTAAGTTTTATTGAATAGAAATTTACCTTTGAATTCCCAATAAGAAAAACAATTTGGAAAACATTGTGAAAAATGGAGAAATTGCTTGTGACAAGCAATTTCTTCATTTCCCACTATGTTTTCTACCCAGAAAGATAAAAAAATCTATAATAATTCAAACTTTAAATTGTCGTCTGCAACTTCTTTCAATTTGGACTAGTCTAAAATTCTGCCGTCTGGTAATGGGCTAAGATATAATGTATATTGCAATATTTGATAAAAACAAATACCCAGCTTTGAGAAAGCTGCGTTTTAGCTGCGTATTTAATTTTCATCATGTCAGAATTTACTTTAAACAAATACGCAGCTTGGTGGAAGCTGCGTATTTCATTATTGAGAGTCGATGAGAATCTACAAAGGGAATACGCAGCTTGAAAAGAAAAAAAAACGCAGGTTTTCTGCAGCTCTTTCATTAAAGACGCAGCTTTTGTACAGCTCCAGACCTAAATACGCAGCATTAATGCAGTTTTTTTAAAAATGCGCAGCTTTTCTGCAGTTTTTCAAAAAATACGCAGCTTTTCTGCAGATTTTTAGAAATACGCAGCTTTTCTGCTGATTTTCTATATAAACGCAGAAAAGCTTGGTAAAAGCCGGCTTTTATCCAGCTTTCACCAAGAGCTGCGTAATATTTTTGCATGGGATTGACCTCTTTCAAAATAGCTTAAATCATGATCCTCGGGTCCCCAGGGGCGGAGCCCCAGGGGATGGGGTTTATATAGAAATAAAGAATGATTTTTTAAATGACATCTCCTCTCAAACCACTGGGCAGATTTGAACCTAATTTGGCAGAAATGCTGCTTAGGTGGTCCCCTTCAAAAATAGTTAAAAGGATTGAAATCCGTTAAAATCTTTGGTTGCCATGGCAACAAAAGTGAAATTTTGAAATAATCTTTAAAAATCTTCTCCTCCTGACCCAGAAAGCGTAGAGCCTTGATATTTTGCATGAAGCATCAGTATATTGATCTCTTACAAAATAGCTAAAATCATGATCCTAGGGTTTCCAGGGGCAGACCAGGGGGGGGGGGGGATATAGGCATGAAGCATCAGTTCACAGACTTCTTTCTTATTTCTGAAATTATAACCAATGGAAAAAGTTTTTTCCTTCTTTCAAATCAGCACTTAAACCTTGGAATTTGTAATTTAGACTTTTGAATCCCCAGGTTCTTAGTCTTTATATGTAATTGTGACCCACTTGTTTCATAATCCTAACCTTAACATGAAATTAGACTGTTGAAAGAAAAAGAGCCTTTATCTCAGGTGAGCGCCCCAGGGCCAACGGCCCTCTTGTTAAAAATATATTAATGGGATGTAAATCTGCAGGACTGATTTACCTTGTGCATATCAATAAGTACAAGGGAAACAATTTTTCTTGACTGAAGAATTTTCAGCTAGCAAAGCTTCAGCTTTGATAGATTAAGTTAACAGACAAAATTTCGAGGGCATCTCAGAGTTCAACAAGTGCAAACTGCCACTGGAGGCTTAACCACTAAATCCATTGAAAGCACACTCCATAAAAATTATGTATTTCACTCTGCCTGCAAGTGTATTTTCAGCTCACTTGAGCACATTGAGTTCACAATGACTGATAATTTAGAGTCTTCAAATAAGTTGCAGATGACAATTTCAAGTTGTTGAAAATTCTGAATTATTTATCTCTCTGGCTAGAAAATAATGCGGAAAATGCTTGTTTTCAAGAACTATTCTCTTAAGGGGCGAAAAAAGTAGGTTTCTTGTGGGAATGGGTGATCTGCTTGGTTACTTTAACCTTGTTTATTTATCATGACAACCTTTGATGGTACTTAACAAAACCTTGCTTTGCTAGTTTTCAGTACTTTGATTTACATATGCTTTGCTTTCCTTACTTTTGAAAGAACTTTACTATACTCCTTTAATCATAAACTTCAAATTGTCGTCTGCAACTCCTTCAAATTTGGACCAGTCTAAAATTTTGCAGTTTGGGAATGGGTTAAGAGGTATAGGGTTTATCAATAAAGAACCAACAAATAAAACAAAAAAAGGAAATACGGTCTATTTGCAATAAAGCTGTAAAGATGTCTGAGTAATTATACAATATATGTGGATTGTGCAATGAATCACAACCTTCTTGGTGTTTGCAATCAATAATTGATTATCAGGGCTGGATGTAAGGCCATAAGACCAATACAAGACATACCTAGGACCTTAAACATGCCAAGAGGTGAATATTTGGACTTATATATGACCCCGGGGCTCATTCTTAGGTATGAAAAATAAACTTTTTATTACATTTACTGGGTTTTATGACACTCAAATGGCTTTTATTGGGGGAAACATAGGAGACATTTCTTTTCCTTCCTTATTTTCTGTCTTATTAGTTGCTTAGGCCATACAAACAAAATCCTGCATTTTGACAAGCTGAAGAAATATATTTATGGAAAACATGGTGTTCAAGGGAGGAATTGCTTGTACTGTTAAAAGGAGGAAATGCTTGTAACAAGAAACTTTTTATTTTGTTTTGGAAGAAAATTGACGTATTACCATAATCTGGTAGTCATTGTCTTTTTTGTTACTGTTGCACAAAAAAACAACATTTTCAAAATTGTAAGGCAATGCCAAGGCATTTGAACAGTATTTCAGTCATATTGAGGCAATTTGAGTACCTAACAACAGATTCTTGGTATTTCCAACACCAGTACTACCACAATATTGTTTCCTAGCCTCCAACTGTTATCCCTATTTGGTTTACGATTATCTACCCATTAATGAGAGACAAATGTCAGAAAGGATATGTGCCGCCACCAGGGATGGAACCCATGACATCCCATGATGGAAGATTGGGAGTCTGATCAATGGTTTTATTGTCAAGCCCCCTTGTGGTGAGAGAGACATAGTTGTCACTATGACAAGAAAGTGTATGTGCATTAGTGCGTTGCTAGTCCATCTGTCCGAATTTGTCAGGACAATTACTCCTACATTTATAGATGGATTTCAAAATAACTTGGCACATTTATTCTCCATCATGAGGAGTTGTGCCATTTGATATAATTTTTTTTGATAGTTTTAATGTCAAGGTCACAGCTCAAGGTCCAACACTAAAATTGTGTTTGTCAGGACAATTACTACTACAGTTATGGATGGATTTCAAAATAACTTGGCACAATTATTCTCCATCATGAGTAAATGTGCCATTTGAATTTTTTTTTGTTGAAAGTTTTAATGTCAAGGTCACAGCTTGATGTCAAACACTAAAATTTGTGTTTGTCCGGACAATTACTCTTACAGTTATGAATGGATTTCAAAATAACTTGGCACAATTATTCTCCATCATAAATAGATGTGCATTTGAAATAATTTTTTTTGATAGGTTCTACTTTCAAGGTCAAAGCTCAAGGTCAAACACAAAAATTTGTGTTTGTCCGGACAATTACTATTACAGTTATGAATGGATTTCAAAATAAATTGGCACATTTATTCTTCATCATGAGTAGATGTGCCATTTGAAATAATTTTTTTGATAGTTTCATGTTCAAGGTCACAGCTCGATGTCAAACACTAAAATTGTGGAGCATGATACCTGATAACTTTACGGGCTTGACAGCAGTTGTCCTGGGACAACCATCTAGTTGGGTTACTGGCTAATTTTCATTGAAGGTGAATGCATGTGAAAACTTAAAAATTTTTGACATAAATAACTAGCTTAACCCATCCCTACACAATGAGGCTTTTAAATGCCCCTTAATATGAAGGCTTTTGAAAACATCGTCAACAATGCGTTCTACCGTCTAAGACAAAGATTTTGGAGATTTCATCAATTTAAAATTGTGGTCTGGAACTTATTCTTATTTGGATTGGTCCAAATTTTTTGTCTGACAATGGGTTAAGATGTCAATGAAACTATACGAAAATGATCCTTGGATGACAGGTTATTAGATTCATTTCCCAAGAAAGTTATATCTTATATGAAGTGTGGTTGTGAAATTAATGTTATTGATGGGTCTAATTTCCTTATATGGTATAATTGATGAATTGCTGACCCAACCCACTGACTCCCCTGGCCACGCCCACCAACTCTGACAAGGAGTTTGACTTTGTTATCAAACAGCGTTATTTTAACAAATTTACAGCCCGTAACAAAAAAGATACCTACAGCTTGAATAAACTGTAGTTACTAAGTTTAAGTCACCAAACGAACAAAAGTGCTCCATATAAATGTTGGCCAATGTTAGAGCTCAATCTTCTCTTCTGGTTTAATTTGATCAATTATTGTAAACTAAATTCAGATTGAAAGAGTGATTTAGGCGTTTGGTATTAACTGAATGCATTAACCAGGTTATGATGCTGTGATCTACATAAGCCCTATATTGTGAGTTCTTGAAATTTACATGGAAATAAAGAGCAAATTCTTTAAAAATCATCACCTCCTAAACTAACCTTCAGGTTTCAATGAAATTTTACAGAAAAATTTGGCCTTGGGTAATGAACATCCAAAATACTTAACCCATTCTCGGACAACAAAATTTTAGACCTGCCCAAATTTAAAGGTGTTGCAGACAACAATTCAAAGTTTGTGAAATTTTAGATTTTTTAAATTTTCTGGGTAGAAAACAGTGTGGAAAATGAAGAAATTGCTTTCCACACTGTTTTCCTAACTTTTTTCTTGACAGGCGTCCAAAAGCTTCGCTGTGTGGGAATTGTATAATGGATGATAACGGTTTGGACAGGAGGTGTGCAGGCTGATCTTAGTCTACACCTTCTGCTTGTACTTTTCCTGTCAGAGTTGTTTCTAAAAGAAATATTGAATTTTGAACAACAAGTTCTATCAGTGCTTTCAGCCCTTTGATTTGACAGTATTTCAGTAAGGTAATTTATTTGGCATGACAAGGGTTAATTGCAAGTTCAGGTGAAAATTTTCTAGGAAAAGTTAAGGTTATATTAGGGAGATATTAGAACATAAAACTTGGGAATTTTTCTGATGTTAATGGGAAACTTATGTTTTGCTGTAAAAGTTATGATCAATTATTATTGATTGACAATTTTATCACCTGTTTCTGGTGCTAACAGGCAATGATTTGGGATTACAAATCTCTTATGTCTTAACCCATTTCCAGAGGACAAAATTTTAGACTGGACCAAATTCAAGTAATTGCAGATGACAATTTTTAGCTGATGGAATTTAAAGAGTCGTTGTCTTTTTGGGTAGAAAATGTTGTGGATAATGAAGAAATTGCTTGTGACAAGCAATTTCTTCATTTCTCACAATGTTCTCAAAACCTTTTCTTTGAGGGCGTCAAAAAACGTCACTATTTGGAAATGGGTCATCTGCGATTGCTTTCAATTTGGACTGGTCTAAAATGTTGTGTGGTGGTTAATTCATTACTAAACTTTTTTTTTTAGAAGATGCAGACATCTTCAAAGAATTTAATGAATTGAAAAACATGTTTTTATGGGTGGGAGCCGCCGTCCTAGGGCAGCTAGTCAGTTGCGCATCAGACTCCTAATCTTCAATAATGGGATGTCATGAGTTTTATCCCCGCCAGCGGCACATATTCTTTCCAACATTTGTCTCTCATCAATGGGTGGATAATCGTTAACCTAAGTGGGATAGCAGCTGGGGGCTAGGAAAGGATGTAGTGGTAGTACTGGTGTAAGAAATACTAGGAATCCATTGTTGGGTGCTCCAGCCCCACTATATAACTGAAATACTGTTAATATTGGCATTAAACCCATTCTATCAATCAAATTTTATGGGTGGGGCTAATTTCCATTTGTGGTATGCACTGAAAGTCTTCTTCTCAGAAACCTATCAATGGATTTAAACTAATTTTCATGAGAATGATCCTTGGTTTTCTTTTTGTCCAATGTCTCCAATATGCTCGGTTAAAATCATCGCTTTTATGGGTGGGGCTTATGTCCATTTATCAGATTTTGAAGAAATTTCAATAGGTTGATATTAAACCTTAGGAGAATTGACTAAATTTCAGGCTTATGGACCAGATAGTGATGCGAGGCAAATAATTGATACTGCTTGTTATTACATGTAACTTGGCACCTGACTTAGTAAACAAATTTTACAAGACTTGACTTGACTTTTTATACGCCTGTCGAAGACGGGACGTATTATGGGATCACCCTGGTGTCCGGTTGTCCGGGGGGTGTCCACTTCTTTGTCCAGAGCATAACTCTGTCACCGTAAGTCCGATTGACTTTAAACTTGGCAGTTATATTCTTCTCATCAATACGGAGTGCAGTGCTCAATAACCATAACTCTACCTGGCCTATTTTTTGAGTTATTGCCCTTTGTTGTTTTTCATACTTGAATCTTGTCCGGAGTATATCTCTAAAAGCATTATAGCTAGGATCATGAAACTTCATGGGTGTATAGATCTCACCAAGGGGGAGTGCCGTGCACAAGAACCATAATTCTACCTGGCCTATTTTTTGAGTTAATGCCCTTTGTTGTTTTTCATACTTGAATCTTGTCCGGAGTATATCTCTAAAAGTAAAATAGCTAGAATCATGAAATTTCATGGATGGATAGAGCTTACCAAGTGGGAGTGCAGTGTACAAGAACCATAACTCTACCTAGCCTATTTTTTGAGTTATTGCCCTTTGTTGTTTTTCATACTTGAATCTTGTCCAGAGTATATCTCTCAAAGTATAATTGCTAGAATCATGAAACTTCATGGGTGTATAGATCTCACCAAGTGGGAATGCAGTGTACAAGAACCATAACTCTACCTAGCGTATATTTTGAGTTATTGTCCTTTGTTGTTTTTCATACTTTGTTTGAGAAAAAATATTCATTCAAAATAACCTCAGTTCTATTCAAACACTCTGTTAATATTAAGCAGTGTGACGGGCGTATCTTGTGACAATTTGGCACCTTGTTTAAAATAATCTAAAGTAAGAAACTATTCTTAGAACTGTTTCACAGATTTCAAGGACTAGATTTATTTTCCAGATGTTGTGAAGATGATTCAGTTTATGTTTAATTCCTGAAAACATTATTTTCTAAATCTACATTCAGGCCTGTAGAGTGATAGAGACAGTCAAGTGCCTCTAGTTTTCAAAATTCTTTCAATTTATCGGAACAGTTTGATAGTTTTGATTTTTAAAATTTGTCAATTAAAGGTACCCCAAAAAAAATCTGCAAATAGTAGATTCCAGAAGCTCCTGTTTATATAGACATGGTTCTTTTTCATTTAACCCATTCCCTCACAATGACTCTTTTGGATGCCCTCCACAAGAAAATCTATAAAAGCAAGGAAAACATTGCGGAAAATGTAGAAATTGATTAAATCAATCAATTTCTTCATTTTCAAAAAAAAAATTTAGACAGAAAGTTGAAAAATCTGTAATTTCATGAATTTGAAATTGACACACCTCAAGAAAAGCAATCTGGAAAAAATTATGTTAACAGGAAATTGCTTACAACAAGCAGTTTCTTCATTTTCCATGATTTTTCTGGCCAGAAAGATGAAAATATCCATAAATTTTATGTTGGCGTCTGTTTCTCTTTTCGATTCGGACCAGTCAAAAAATTTGCCATCTAGTAATGGGTTAAGGAAAGCTTTAAAATTACAATATTTATCGTTACAGGTTGTAGAAGAAGAATCATTCAGGCGTGTGAGTGTTGAGGGTGGTCATGACATTCCAATTGAGCCATTTTCTGCCGATGAACTTCAAGATGTTGAAGAAGTCTCTGAAAGCTCAATTAGGGACATGATAATTTCTGAAAACCTTGAAATGAGTCAAAAATATGACGATTCATCAGAAGGAACTTTGTTACAATCAGACTTATTTAGTAAATCAGACTTTGTAGAAGGAAGGGAAGAAAAAATTCTGACTACAATCAAAGGACAAGTAAAGCTGGATGAGGTTTCAAATGACTTGATAACTGCAAATGATGAGGCCATTAAAAGTGATGCAAAAAATGAATTCATAATTGGAAGTAATAAGGATATAGATGGAATTAATGCTCAAGACAAAAATTTCATGAAAGAATCAGAAAGTAGGTCAGAAGAAATGGAAAATATAGGATCAACAGAACCCACTGGCAAGGACAAGCTTGAATTTGAAAGTTCAAAAATGATTGATTATGGAGCAATTTCAAATGAACCTGTTTTCGATTATACTAATTTAACAGAACCAGGTGAAAGAACTTCAAAACCAAACTTGAGTCCTAAGGATCAATCTGATTCGAATCTTTTTGATGACAAAAGCAAGGAAACAACAAAAACTCAATCAATTGATCAACCTACACCACCAAGTGAGTTATTATTGGAAAGCATTGCAGATTCAGATGTTCAAATGCCTATTGAAATTAATATTGAGGCATGCAGTATAAGTCCTGATTCAAGTAACAGTTTTAATTCTTCTACAGATAGTGAGGTAGACTTAGTGACTGTGAGAGAGAATATTGTTGACTCTAGTCCAACAGATCCTGTTGAACAAATGGAGGAAACTGTTAGTGAAGTTAATGCTGGTCAGGAAGCACAAGAAACTATCATTGACACAGCAACAGGTTTAGTGTATGAAGAGTTTCAAAGTAAAATGGTTGTGTCAAATGAAAGCAAAGAAGTTATTGAAAATGATTTAACCGTAGACAAGAATGAGATAATAGAAATCAATCAATCTAGTGATGAGTTAGCTGAAAGTACTCTGACTATAGAGACCATATCACCTGCGGAAACACCTGATCATGAGCATGCTAGTGGTTTTTACGAGGTCAATCCCGAGGTCAAAAGTGATCATTTAGAAAGGTCATTTGTAGACACAAATCTTGGTGATAATGAAACAGGCTTTTATGAGTTTAATACAAATACAAATAGTATGACAGAAAGTGCTTTAACAGTTGAAAGTGTTTCACAAGCAGAAACCCCTATGGAGGAACATATTACAGGATTTTATGAAATAAACCCCATAAATAAAGCTGTTGATAAAACTCCAGAAATAAGTGTTTCCATGACAACAAGCACTGAAACTGAGAACTCGGACGATGAGGACAATACTGGATTTTATGAAATGAATTCAGAAATTAAAGGAACAGTTTTACAAAATATTGAAATTGGAGACGCATTTTCTCCTGCTGAAAGTCCGAATGATGATATAATTGGAATTTCATATCAAATAAATCCAATGATTCCAGATCTGCGTACTCAAAGTAGCATAGACACAGATGAAAATGATAAGTCTGATATGTCTGTGTTTGAAAGTGCAAGCACAACAGAAACCAAAACATCATTAGATGAGGATACAAATACTAATGACGAGACTTTGTTTCATATGGCTGATGGATTGGTAAATGAGGCAATCAAGGGAGCTTTTGAAACTGTTCATGAAATCCATACACTAGATGACACTGATGTTGTCAAAGAAATAGAAGATGCAATGATTGAAGAAGATATACAGAAGGATGGAGAAAAAGAAGTTGAAGAAGAAGATGATGACAAATCTTCAGAGTCCAGTGAAGACTCTGACATCAGCTCCACCACAACTGAAGGTAGTTATAGGATTAATTGCTCCCCTGTTATGACACCGGAGTCAGAATCCATGCTTGAAGAACATGTGAAGAAACTCAGAACAAATGAGGTATATGTCATTGAGGAATCAGCCAATGAAGAACTTGAAGAGGAAGATGAACCAGTAGAAGAAATTATTATAAATAAGAAAACAGATAATTCTTTATGTAGTGAGATGGAATTAGATTCTGGAGAAAATTCAGTGAAACAAGAACATCCTGAAGAGGGTCTGGTAGACCTTACCTATAGAAATAATGAGATAGGAATTGACAATTTGAATTCCAAAACTATGAATGAAGTTCAGTATGATGTTTCAGAAACTGGTTCAAATAAAAATGAAGACCAATCTGGCTCTAGTGCCTTGACTCTATTAAGACAGGAAACCATAATTCCTGACATTGTTATAAGTACTGAGGATTTTAATGACCCGGAAAATAAAATTGATGGTGGAAAGAATAGTAACAATGAATCAGAGCCTAATAATCATCAGGAACTAGTGGATGAAGTTACTTCAAAAAAAGATATCAACAAGAAACAAAGTATGGAGAATGAACCTGTTCATGAAAGCAGGAGTGCTGAAAAAACTGTTGATTCAGATACTCAAAATAATGATAAAGTAGCAGATACTAAATATCAAATGGAAAGCTCTGCAGATGATAATAAAATAAATGTTGTTGCAAAAACAAGCAATAATGTAACAGGTGCAATAAGTAAATCTAAGAAAGAGGAATCCTCTGTCTCAATAACGAAGTCCAAACTTTCTGAACAGGAATATACGACACGTAAAGAAATATTTTACACAACGGCTGGCCGTATGAGCGTGTCAATTGACAGTGTTGTTGACCCACCTGGGCTTGCAGATCATGTTAGTCATGGAGGAAGTCAGAATCCAATATCAGAGGAAACTATGGTAAGTACAGAAAAAAGGAAAACCTGTCTAAATGGGCCTAGGCTTAGCGCAGTGGTAATGTGTAGGATTCCTAGTCATTGGGTCCAGGGTTTGATCCCCAGTCATTGTGAATAATCTTTCCAATATTTGAACAGCCTGAGGCTGGGAAAGGATATAGTGATAGTACTGATGTGAGAATACCAGGAATCCATGGTTAGGTGCTCCAGAAGCTACTATCTGACTGAAATACTGTTAACCCATTACCAGACAGCAAATTTTTAGACTGGTCCAAATTGAAAGAAGTTGCAGATGGCACTTTAAAGTTTATGAATTTTTTGGTTTTTTCATCATTCTGGATAAAAAAAAATTGTGGAAAATGAAGAAATTGCTTGTAACAAGCAATTTCTACATTTTCCACAATGTTTTCCAAAGCTTTTTCCCTTTTGGGGGCGTCTAAAAGCGTCACTGAGTTGGAATGGGTTAAAGTGGCGTTAAAGCCCATTCTATCAATCAAACTGTCTAAATGATTTCATTTTTTCAAAAATTAGATACAAGAGCCATTTTCCTAAATGTTATCTACCTAGAAAGTTTAAAAAATGTGAAATTTCAAAACTTGAAATTGTTGTCTGCAATTCTTTTCAATTTGCACCAGTCTAAAATATTCCCTTAAAGATCATCAAAATAATTATTGAGGGATCATAGCAGTCAAACATTAAATGGATAGAACAATCAAATTATACATTAATCCATTACCAGACGGCAAAATTTTAGACTGGTCCAAATTGAAAGGGGTTGCAGATGACAGTTTAAAGTTTATGAAAATTGAGATTTTTTCAACTATTTGGGTAGAAAACATTGTGTAAAATAAAGAAATTGCTTGTAACAAGCAATTTCTTCATTTTACACAATGTTTTCCCAAATGCTTTTCTTAACCCATTCCCACACAACAAATATTTTAGACTGGTCCTAATTGGAAGGAGCTGCAGACGATAATTCGAAGTTGATGGACTTTATAATTTGTTGGTCTTTTTGGATAGAAAACATTGTGGATAATGAAGAAATTGCTTGATAATAGCAATTTCTTCATTTTCCACAATGTTTTCCAAATCTTTTTCCTTGAGGGGCGTAAAAAGGAGGGATTGAGTGGGAATGGGTTAAGGGGCGTCCAAAAGCATCACTGTGTGGGATTGGGTTAAGAGTGGAAGTGAATTGGGAACTCCCAACAACGGTTAACATTTATGTAAAGAAGATTTTTTGGTTTGGTTACATAAATGTCATAAATAAAGCTTATTCAAGCTGTAGTTACGACGCTTACGTAGGAAGCTGACCATTTTATTACATGTTCCTGACCATAGTAAAGTCAAACTTCCTGTCACACCTCCATGCTCGTTACAGAGTTTTATTTAAAAATAATATTTGATTTGGGACCTCATAATGTAGATCTCTAAATAGTTCCAGGGTCTGAAAATCAACTTGTCCTCTCGTATTAACGAATAGGAAATGGGGAGGAAGGGTGAAAATCCGCAGGCGGTCGTCCACGAGTGAAAAATAAGGTACTGAAAAACTCTTTTCAGGATGAATACAGATAAAGATACCTCCAAAGTTCACAAGGATTACTGAAATCACTTAGGTAAAATAAGGCATTTTTTGTCACAAACAAACTTCTTTTTCAGTCAAAGTTTTCTTCCTTGTAATATATAAAGGTTGTTATTGTATTACCACACAATGACATTTTCTGATGCCCTGAAGAAATGCAATCATGGAAAACTTTTATGGCAAAAGGAGAAATTGCTTGTAACAAGCAATTTCTCCTTTTTTAGCCTGAGATTGCTTAGCAAATTTCAATCCACTCAGAGTTTAATGTAAAACATCTAAGGCAATAAATGTAATATTCTGCCATATGGAAAGTAGATGAGACTGAATTACATGACTGTGAGTGTTAATTAATACACCTAATTGAGGCAAGAAGGACGAAGGCAAGATATGACTCATTGAAAGCCGGTGCTTGATGTACAGTACTTTCATGGGAGTGTTCTGAATTTGGCAAAATTATCAAAATTTGATGAGTGAATGGACAGAAAGAAAGGAGGTATAGTGATGTATTGGACAATTATTAATCATGTATAATCATATCCTATTGTTAAGAAAAATATAAGGTGTTTCTTTTTTTCCAAAATAATATTACTCATTCTAGATATACAGTATTTAAACGGTCTGATGAGACATTGTTGCTGTATAAAGCTGATAAACAAAGCTGTCAGTTTTATGCAGGATTTGAATGTTTTTTTTAAGTAATTAATTGGTCATTCATAGGATCATTATTCGCATTGTCTGCAAACATTGCTGTTGTGCTTGGACTTTGTGTCTGTATATATTTACCACCAAATTCTACCCACAGGATGCAACGTCTGCATATGACTTTTGAGAGGTGTACATAGTCATGAAAACCTGGTAAACGAACACCTTCCCTCTCTCACTCTTTTTACCTGGAGATTTTAAAGCAGATGTTTCCATTACGAAATTGGTGTGTGTGGTAGAATACTTGCATTGCACGGGAGAGCCTCCTAGTTCAAACCTGACTACACACTCCATTCAACCCTTGTCTCTCTCCCCCACTCTCTCTCCCCCCCCCCCCTCTCTCTCTAGCTCTTTCTCTCTCTCTAGCTCCACTGGCTGAAAGCCTGCAGGCTTTTGTCATGATTTGGTGTCCGCCGTCCGTCCATCAACTTTTACTTTAAAAATCTTCTTCTTGGAAAGAACTGAACAGAATTTGATCAAAATTCACAGGAAAGATCCTTTGGTGGCCTTTATCCGATTCCTTCATTATTATTATTGTTGACAGGTTGTGTCCCTTAGCTCACAAATTGGCAGATCTGCACATAATCGACTGTAGATTTGGGTAGAAAGTGACACCTCTGATAATTCGACCATCGAACTTTTTCTGCTCAGATTGAATATCTCATCTATACATATCTCAGGCTTTCAGTGCTTTGATCTCACAATGAAATCATAAAGGAAAGATAGGAAAAAAGATGAAACTTCTTTACCTATAACATTTCATATTCTGTCTTAAAAAATTAGAAAGTTGTCAGTGTTATTTTTGTACAGAAAAACTTTTAGAAATTTTGATGAAGGATTTTTGCAGAAAAAGGCAGGTCACTCTAAAAATATTTTCTTTATCTAATTATGAGAGTAACTTCCCTTGTAATCAGAGTCTTGAATATCCTATTGCTTTTTTTTAACTTAGCCGTATTTATTGAAGTTGTTTTTATTCATCTCTCCGAGAAGAAAACACTGTGGGAAATGAAGAAATGGCTTGTTACAAGCAGTTTCCTCATTTTACAATGTGTTTTGCAAAGCTTATTTCTTTGTCTTTACAAAAGAGAGTGGTTATGTTTGAATGTGTTAAAAAAGACATGTTGATAAAACCAAATGATTAATTTCATACTTTCTGTTTCCTAGCAACTACAAATAGCATACATCCTCGCACAAGCGAAGGAGACTGCAGGCTTAGCTGATGAAATACTGTCAGATCTGACACGGAACAATTTGACCTCAATTACTGATATCCATGGTTACCTAGTAAAGAAATTTGACCTTGACCTTGGAATGAGAGACCTTGACCTTGATAATCTGTCACTTTGCACATTGGTAAGGTAGTATATTGATGACCTTTTATTGGTGTTGGGGAACCCAATTTAGAGTAGTTGTTCCAGAAAAACATTCTGACTGGTAAAAAGCAATTTCTCCTATCCTTGAAGTTTCCTAGCCCTATAATGTATTGATTTTTCTATTGATATGTACTTAAACATGTTGTCTGAAGGGGTTCTGTTGTGGCTTAGTGGTGAACCGGTTTCCATATAATCCCCCTTTTTACGCCCCTCAAGAAAAGTGCTTTAGTAAAAATAGTGGGAAAAGAAGAAATTGCTTGTAACAAGTAATTTCTTCATTTCCCGTAATATTTTTCACCTGAAATATAAGATATGTACAATTCTATCAATTTGGAATTGTCGTCTGTAACTTTTGCACTTGTCTAAAGAATTACCACACACAAAACATATAGACAGGTCTGAATTGAGAGTTGAAAACATTTCAAATAATGTTTGAATTTGAAAAAAGTGTCACATAGGGTAGAATACATTGTGAGGAAAGAAGAAATTGCTTGTTACAAGCAATATTTTCTATATTCCTTAATTATGCTTCCTGAAGGGCAAGCATATAGCTTCTGCTTAGTCCGTTCATCTATCTTTCTTTCTATTTCCTTTCTGTCCCTCCATCCATCTGTCCCAATATCTCCACAACCCTTGGCCAAATCGGATGAAACTTCCCATGTGAGTTCTTTATGATAGTGCACGTAGGCCTTTTTCCCGGTTTTTGGATAGCTCCAAGGTCACAGTTAAAGGTCAAAGGTTAAATTGACCTTGTCCACAGCATAGCTCCTTCAATAATGGATGGATTTCAAAATAACTTGGCACAATTGTTCTCTTTCATGAGTAGATGTGCAATTTGAAACAAGTTTTCACATAGCTCCAAGGTCAAGGTCAGAGCCCAAGGTTGAATGTGAAAATTAAGCATTTCCCGAGCATAGATCCTTCAATTATGAAATAGGTTTACACCATTGTTCTCTATCATGATTAGATTTGCCATTTTAAAAGAAATTCATATTTTTTTCAGGTCAAATTCACAGCTCAAAACAAATGTTAAAATCAAGAATGTCCAGAGCATAGCTCCTTCAATTATAGATGGATTTTAATATAACTTGTCACAATTGTTTTAAGTCATGAGTAGATGTGAAATTTAAAAAAAAAAATCAATTAGCTCCAAGGTCAAGGTCATAGCTCAAGATCCAACTTTAAAATTAATCATGTCTGGAGCATAGCTCCTAAAATTATGGATTGATTTCAAAATAACTTTGCAGAATTGTTTTCTATCTTGAGTAGATGTGCCATTTGAAATAAATTTTCAGATAGCTCCATTAAGTAAAGGTCACAGCTCAAGGATTACATTAGAAATAAGCATGTCTGGAATAGGGCGAGCATATACCCCCATCTGTGTCTATGGGTCAGTCTGAACCCTTTTTCCTGTTTATTTTATACTATTTGTGAAGGGACTATATTTGGGGAGCATACTCTGACGGCCCTTGCAAAGTTTTCCTGAAGTAATTTCATCAGTGCATAAAAAGTCAGAATCAAGTGGAAAAGGGTTACGAAAAAAAATACTTTTGAAAGTTCTCTCAGAATCAACTCTGTAGTGTTTTTATTTGGTAATGGGTTAAGTTGAGTTCGGTGATAGAAATTATATTTGTTAGTATATCTTTCAGGATTTCTTAACCCTTGTCATGCTGAATAGAATTCCTTTACAGAAGCAGATGAAAATCAAAGTGCTGATGGCACTGTAGGTCTTTTTGTCTGGGTCAATATTTAGTTTGGAAAAAGATCTTATGGAAAATTCTGAGTTAAAGAGGGCAAACAGGTCATATAGACTAAGATCAGACTGCACTTATGTGCAGGCTGATCTTTGTCTATGCCTCCTGCCAAAGCAGGAATATTCCAGGATCAGCGTGACAAGGGTTAACAAAACAAATTTACATCAGTCTTTATTCAATGCATTTTCTGTGCCCTAATTTACAATAACAACTTAGTGCTCCTTTTTGATGTCTCAAAGAATTTTTTTGAAACTTTGTAAGAAAAAGAGAAATTGGTTGTTGCAAGCAATTCATCCTTTTCTTACAATGTTGGTCGCCTTACTTTGCACTTAACTTCTAATAAAGTGCACTTTGAAATATCTACTACAACTCCTTTTATTTTTGACCTGTCTAAATTTTGTCACCTAGGAATGGTTTGAATTTGTCGTTTGAACCAGAGTTTTTGATATTGATTGAAATGGAAATATTGCAAGGAAAAGGGTAGAGTAAAGAAAATCTGATGGAAACTTTCCTTCACAACCCTAGTGAGATCTTGGCTAATAGATGTGTAGCATTGTAGAAAAGCAAAACTCAGTTATTACCCAACTGCTGTTGTAACTCAGAAAATATACTCATTGTACCCTCCACCTACAAGGTAGAGGAGGATATTTTGGTTTCACCATGAATGTCTGTCAAGGGCTTGAAATTTCTACTTGTCCACTTGTCCTGCACAATTTTTCCTTCTCTGTCTATATAATACTGATGTAAGACTATTATATTTATGTGCAGGATGACTAAATTGTAGGAATTTTCAAGCCCTGTTGTGTGTCTGTCAGGTCTGCCTATAGACTTTTCCATATTCATGTTCGAACTCTGGAAATAATTGACCTGCAATCTTGAAACTTCATACAATTATTGTCAATGATCCATAGTTAGAAGTTACCTAGTGGTTTTGAGTCACCAAGGTCAAAGGTCAAGATCACAATTGAACTTTGAGATTCAAGATTCATGCTCTTTGTCATAAGCCATCAATTTTGACCTAGGACTTTGAAACGTTATTACAAATGTTATCCTTAACCCATGGAGGTGCCCTATTGTTTTTGACTAACCTAGGTCAAAGGTCAACTGTGCTACTTGAGTAGCAAAATGCTTGGAGGGGGATACAAGTCTGCTTTGTGACATGGAAGTTATCTGATAGGAAACTGAAAGCAGGGTGCTTGTAAATTCACTCTCTTGCCCACTATCAAATTCTTACACATGACAATCAGTTTTTTTTAACCTCAGGGAAAAAGCTCTCTTGTTAACCCTTGTCATGCTGAATTAAATTTCCCATATGGAATCGCTTTAAAATCAATGGACTGACAGCACTGGAAAGTCTTTATTAGGGTCAATATTTCTTTTGAAAAATGATTATTTAAATAATTCTGGCTGAAAGGGGACAAGCAGGAGGTGTAGACCAAGATCAGCCTGCACATATAGGCAGGCTGATCTTTGTCCATACCTCCTGCCAAAAAAGGAATATTCCTGGTTCAGCATGACAAGGGTTAATATATTTAGCCCTTTTCTACCCAAAAAGAAAAAAAAAACTTCTTTGAACTTAGACCACTCAAAAATTTTGATTTGTGGTAATGGGCTCACACTCAATGCCCAATTATGAATTCAGTATCTAGATGCGAGGCTCTAGTGTTGAGCCAGTTTACCAGACATCAATGTTTTAGATTGGTCCAAAGTGGAAGATGCAGCACCCACAAGTTTAATGAAATTTTGAATATCTTTGTCTTTTGGGATAGAAAACATTTCCCTCAATGCTTTATAGCCTAAAAATCAACTAATTTAAAAATTCAATCAACTTAGAAATATCATCTTCAATTTCTTTCAATTTGGACCTGTCAATTTGGACCAGTCTGAAAATTTGTCATCACCCATTACCAGATGACAAATAGGGCTGACTATCGGCTAAGAAAATCACTATCGCGATAGTTTTACTATCACAGTATTGATATCGTGATACTATCCCTATCGTCAGAAATCAATCGCAATATATCACGATACAATCGGTATATGGTACTTTGTTTATTTTCTATGTTGATCTGTATAGATAGCGTAGTCTACAGACGACTCTCTTTTTGTCAATGTTTTCGCCTTCCTTTACGAAGCCAAAATAGTTTCAAAATGACCAAAACATGGGCCTTTGCGCCTTTGTTTTTCACAATCTCTAAATTTGCAGCCATGTCAGACGACACAAATACTTAAAACGGATTAACTCGATTAGTGTGCTCGAAATAAGTAATTCATTATCGTAATTAATCGAATATCATTTATGGTTGTCTTATTTTTATTTTTTCAATTCGATTCAAGCGCTGAGAATTCATAAAACATTGATAACAAGTCTTAACTTAACATGCTTTTGGATTTTTAGAACCTTTTCACTTTGTAAATAGAAAGTTGAAAATCAATTCCTAAACAAAAAAGGAGTACGGAAGAAACAAAAATCAAACGTGCCTATCACATGATCATAGAAATTGAAAGTAGGATAAGTTGTTCTCCCTCTATCTCTCTCTCTCTCTCTTTTTTAACCCAACAGACCAAGAAAACATTGAATTTCTGTGTAAGTATGCCTGAATATTTACTATGGAAACTATCAATATTTGAACAAACAATCGCGATAGTTATCGATGTCAGGGAATTGCAATCAATACATCGATATTGTGACTGTCACTATCACAATACATCGACCTATCGATCTAGCGTTACACCCCTAATGACAAAATTTAAGTACCCAGTAAATAGTTTTTTTTAAAAAAATACGCGCAAATTCTGCATTTTCCAAGTTGTTTGTAAAAGCTTTTTCTTTAAGGGCTGTAAGAAAGTGTGATTGTATTGGAATAGGTAAAAGAACCATCCTAGGAAGAATACTATAGAAAGCTTCAAATTACAGAACACTTTTCAGACATGCACTGTAAGTCGTCAAATATCGGAACAGTTATCAGACATACACTGTAGTCTGGTATACATCACCAAATAGTCTGGACTGGTTCCAAAAATATTTCCTGATCCTTCTGTAGACTGGTTACCACAGGAATAAATGAAACCTTGTGTTGGATAAGTTATAACGGAAATTGAAGTTCTTATTTCTGTCAAAAGTTTTAAATAGTTAATGAAAAATTGTGTACACAAGGCTGACATTTCATTGAAAGCAAAGATAAGGGCCCTGAACTGTTCATTATTTCTCTTTATATTCTCGGAATCTGATTATAGGGAAAGCTTGATATAAAAAACAAAACTCTTTATGTGATAATCTTATTGATAAATCAGTGATAAATCAGTATCTTGGATTTTCATGGTTGCTTAACATTCATACCAGGTGAGATAAGTGAATTTCGAGAAATAGTTTTATATGCCATTTAGGCTTTTTATCTGCTTTTCTCATAGATTCAACCTGCTGAGGTTTTTAGATTTTTGCTTTCCCCAGGGGAAAAATACCCATTTATTCAGACTGTCTGGGTTTCATTAGACATTAAACTTTGTTTTTTGAGACATGAAACAAAGTCTTTTTTATTTAGTCATGCTGTTTTGCACTTTTCATTGACTAAACTCCAGTGCCTTGTCATGCTGAGTAAAATTTGTCTTCTAGGTAACATTAAAATCAAAGGGCTGTCGGCTCTAAAAGCACTTATCAGCTCTAGATTTAACCCATTCCCATGCAATCAAACTTTTAGACTCCACTCAAGAAAACTTCCTTTGAAAACTGTGTGATAAATGAAGAAATTGATTATAATAAGTTTTTTTTTCCATTTCTTCCAATGGTTTCTATCCAAAAAAAAAGAGAGTTTAATTTGGACTAGTCGAAAAGATTTTGCTGTCTGGTAATGGGTTAAAGCGTCAAACGGGTTGTGTAGGCTATTTGTTATACCTCCTGCCAAAATAGGAGTATTCTTTGTTCAGCATGACAAGGGTTAAAATTACATCAACTTGAAATTGTTGTCTGCAATTTCTTTCAATTAGAACCAGTCATAAATTTTGTTGTCTGGTATTGTATTAATTAAAATCTCCATGTGAAAAGGGAAGGAATTTTGTCTGTAATTTTTGACTGAGCTCCTTAACACATTATCAAACATTCCCTAATTCTCAGGGCTCAAAGAAATAAGGCTTTGGAAAAAATTGTCTTTATTCTCTCAATGTTTTCAACCTAATATTGGACTTATTTTCCAATTTGAGAGCAATTTGAAATGTTGTCTACAACTCTGCTCAATTTTGACCAGTCGACAATTTGTTGTTTGGGGTTCGGTTAAGAGAAAGCTATGAGATACACGTTAGCTTATTGTAAATTTGATTTCAAGTCATCTGGCAGAAGACTTGACATTTTGTTATTTCATTGGGGAGCAACCTGAATGCAGAAACTACAAGTTGAATAAACTGTAGTTGCAATTGTGTTGGTATCTCATCACCTAAATCTCTCTTACTGCTAAAACTAGGCAAAAAAAAAAGAGGGATATTTTAATGCCCCTACAACAGAAGATCAGGGGCATATTATTTGACTGTTGTCTGTCTCTATCCATCAGTCCATCTATCTGTCTGCAAAACTTAACAAAAAAAATTTACAGTTTACTCTTATCCAAACATTGTTTAAGATACAATACTCATGTTAAGGACATTGGTTCCTTGCATTGCATTGGTTCCTTGCTTGTAAGGTTGAGGTCATCAATCAAGGTCAAGGTTACTTATAACTTGTCATGGTCACATTTCTGAAAATAAAGGTTATAATAGGGGTCATCCTAATACAATAACACAGTTTGACACCCCTCAAGTAAAGAAGGTTACTGTCCAAGCAAATTAACCCTTGTCATGCTGAATAAAGTCCTTTACAGAATCGTTTAGAAATCAAAGGGCTGAAAGCTCTGGTAGTACTTGTTGTTCAGTTGTCAATATTTCTTTTGAAAATTAATTTCATAGCAACTTCGGTTTCAAAAGGTCAGACAGGAAGTGTAGACCAAGATCAGACTGCACTTATGTGCAGTCTGATCTTTGTCAATACCTCCTGCAAAAACCGGAATATTCCGGGTTCAGCATGAAAAGTGTTAAATGTTATTGAAACCAGTTTCATCACTTTTAGTGACGGAATGGTAAAGGGAGAGTATTAATTGGATGATTGGATCAATTTAACATCTGGAAAGTATTAAATGGCAGATCAAGCTGGTTTTTAATCTCTATTGACCATCTCCAGTTAAATCATTACCAGACAGCAAAAGTTTAGACTGGTCCAAATTGAAAAGAGTTGCAGAGGATAATTTAAAGTTTATCAAATTTTAGATTTGTTCAACTTTCTCTACGGAAAACATTGTGTCAAATGAAGAAATTGCTTGTTAAAAGCAATTTCTTCATTTGACACAATGTTTTCTCTATTGCTTTTCATCATTGTCATCCAAAAGCGTCATTGTGTGGGAATGGGTTAAATCATTACCAGATGATGAAATTTTAGACTGGTCCAAATTTAAAGAAGTTGCAGAAGACAATTTCAAGCTGATGATATTTTCTTGTCTTTTTGGGGATTAAAACATTGTGGATAATGACAAATTTGCATCATTTTCCACAATGTTTACCAAAGCTTTTTTTATGAGGGGGGTAAGAAAGGGATTGAGTGGGAATGAGTTTAAACATTTATGATTTACCAGATGATGAAATTCATATTGGTCTGAAATGATTGATGTTGCAGATGATAATTTCAGGGTGATTCAATTTAAAAAAAAAAAAAAACTTTGTCAAAAATACAGAAATTGATTGATTTCCAAAACTAGACTAGATCAAAAATAGAAAAAGAAAAATTAAATTTCAAAAAAAAAAATATTGTAGTCTGTTACATCTATGAACCTGACAGGTCTAAGATTTTGTTGTCTGGTAATGAGTTAATTTAACCCTTTCCTGTTTTACAAAATTTTAGACCTGTCCAAATTCAAAGGTTTTGCAGACAATAGTTGAAAGTGGATTTAATATGAAAGATAACCATTCAGTAGGGTAGAAAATATCGTGGAAAAAGAAGAAATTGCTTGTCACAAGCAATTTCTTCTTTTTTCCACAATGTTTCTTAATCTGAAATTTACAGGGACTTAAAAAACCAGGGATTGAACAGGAAAAGGTTAAGTCAAGGAAGGCCCAGTATGACAACTACTTTCTCCCAGAGTATACAAGTAACCCTAACCAGCCTTATTTCTGTGAATAAGATTCCAGTAGGAATTTCTGGTATGTAAACTACAAGATACTGATGTTTAAATATAAGATTATGCAACTTGCTTCAGATATGGGAACTTGTGTACAAATACAGACACTTGTTATCTCGAAATTGGAAATCTTGAAGTCCTGGATCAAGTCCCAACTTAATCCTTCCTTTATTTCATGTAAAACTTAAAAATTATCTCGAACCAGTAAAACCTTCTTTTTCTGTAATGTCGAATTGTTTTTCAACACAAATTACAATTTTCATGTCAAATTTTACCTGCTAGGCAGACAATATGACTTACAAATACAGTTTAATAAGGTAATTATAGGCCTGATAAATAATTGTTTTACATATTTTTGGAATAAACTGATCATTAAGATTTGTAGGAGGTGTGAAAAATCTGAAATTACAGCATCTCTCTTTCAAACTATCGGTCAGACTACCACGATGTTTGTAGGGTATTACCCGTATCCACTTATGGCATGACAGCTGATAGTTTATACCTTGAACTTAGATTATCTCCCTATGGCCCATGAAAATTGAGATTGATTGATTTATTAAATGGGGTTTAACGCCTCTTTTAACAGTATTTCAGTCATATTGTGGCAGCTGGAGCACCCAACAATGGATTCTGGTATTTCTCACACCAGTACTACCACTACATCCTTTCCAAGCCTCCAGCTGCTATCCCACTTAGGTTTACAATTATCCACCCATTGGTGTGAGAAAAATATCGGAAAGGATATGTGCGGCCGTTGGGGATCAAACCCATGACAACCCGTGATTGAAGATTAGGAGTCTAATCGTAAACCTTAGTGGGATAGTAGCTAGATGCTACGAATCATCATACTCAGGGGAATGATTTAGGACCATCATGGTTCTCTTGTTTTTGACTCATGGAGGTTAAGGGTGAAGGTCACAAATGATCTTTGACTTGACGTTTCCAGCTCTAACTCAAGAACCAATAGACCTACAATCTTGAAACATTTTGATGGAAAACCATTTCTGGTCTCTCACTCAAGAACCAATAGACCTTCAAACTTCATACAATCCTTGATAATGACTAAAGGATGTGCCCTATTTTTTTGGGGTCACAGAGGTCAAAAGTCAAGGTCCTATTTGACCCTTGATTGAAAACCATTTCTGGTTTCTAACTCATAAGCCATAGGACTTAGGACCATGAAACTTTATACACATGTTGCTCCTGACCCAAGATGGTGCCCTATTGTTTATGCTTCATATAGGTCAAAGGTCAATGTCACAATTGGGATTTCTCCTTTTCCCACAAAATCTTCTACCACATAAAATTTTCGTTGTTGTCTGCAACCTCAGTCCAAAATTTCAAAAAACGGGAAAGGGTTAAAAATGCTATGTTTGCCGTGATTTTTGCCTAATGATTATAGAGTTACTGCTCCTGAATTTAATTTTATTATTTGCCCCTTTGACATGAAATTTAAGGGAAGGGATTACTTATCACCACTAGTAAAGGTTTTGTCCACCTGCAATAATCATTTGCAACTGCAATGAATATGGACCAGTCTAAAATTTTAACAGTATTTCAGTCATATTGTGGCAGCTGGAGCACCCAACAATGGATTCTGGTATTTCTCACACCAGTACTACCACTACATCCTTTCCAAGCCTCCAGCTGCTATCCCACTTAGGTTTACAATTATCCACCCATTGGTGTGAGAAAAATATCGGAAAGGATATGTGCCGCCGTTGGGGATCAAACCCATGACAACCCGTGATTGAAGATTAGGAGTCTAATCGTAAACCTTAGTGGGATACTAGCTAGATGCTACGAATCATCATACTCAGGGGAATGATTTAGGACCATCATGGTTCTCTTGTTTTTGACTCATGGAGGTTAAGGGTGAAGGTCACAAATGATCTTTGACTTGACGTTTCCAGCTCTAACTCAAGAACCAATAGACCTACAATCTTGAAACATTTTGATGGAAAACCATTTCTGGTCTCTCACTCAAGAACCAATAGACCTTCAAACTTCATACAATCCTTGATAATGACTAAAGGATGTGCCCTATTGTTTTTGGGTCACAGAGGTCAAAAGTCAAGGTCCTATTTGACCCTTGATTGAAAACCATTTCTGGTTTCTAACTCATAAGCCATAGGACTTAGGACCATGAAACTTTATACACATGTTGCTCCTGACCCAAGATGGTGCCCTATTGTTTATGCTTCATATAGGTCAAAGGTCAATGTCACAATTGGGATTTCTCCTTTTCCCACAAAATCTTCTACCACATAAAATTTTCGTTGTTGTCTGCAACCTCAGTCCAAAATTTCAAAAAACGGGAAAGGGTTAAAAATGCTATGTTTGCCGTGATTTTTGCCTAATGATTATAGAGTTACTGCTCCTGAATTTAATTTTATTATTTGCCCCTTTGACATGAAATTTTAGGGAAGGGATTACTTATCACCTCTAGTAAAGGTTTTGTCCACCTGCAATAATCATTTGCAACTGCAATGAATATGGACCAGTCTAAAATTTTAACAGTATTTCAGTCATATTGTGGCAGCTGGAGCACCCAACAATGGATTCTGGTATTTCTCACACCAGTACTACCACTACATCCTTTCCAAGCCTCCAGCTGCTATCCCACTTAGGTTAACAATTATCCACCCATTGGTGTGAGAAAAATATCGGAAAGGATATGTGCGGCCGTTGGGGATCAAACCCATGACAACCCGTGATTGAAGATTAGGAGTCTAATCGTAAACCTTAGTGGGATAGTAGCTAGATGCTACGAATCATCATACTCAGGGGAATGATTTAGGACCATCATGGTTCTCTTGTTTTTGACTCATGGAGGTTAAGGGTGAAGGTCACAAATGATCTTTGACTTGACGTTTCCAGCTCTAACTCAAGAACCAATAGACCTACAATCTTGAAACATTTTGATGGAAAACCATTTCTGGTCTCTCACTCAAGAACCAATAGACCTTCAAACTTCATACAATCCTTGATAATGACTAAAGGATGTGCCCTATTTTTTTGGGGTCACAGAGGTCAAAAGTCAAGGTCCTATTTGACCCTTGATTGAAAACCATTTCTGGTTTCTAACTCATAAGCCATAGGACTTAGGACCATGAAACTTTATACACATGTTGCTCCTGACCCAAGATGGTGCCCTATTGTTTATGCTTCATATAGGTCAAAGGTCAATGTCACAATTGGGATTTCTCCTTTTCCCACAAAATCTTCTACCACATAAAATTTTCGTTGTTGTCTGCAACCTCAGTCCAAAATTTCAAAAAACGGGAAAGGGTTAAAAATGCTATGTTTGCCGTGATTTTTGCCTAATGATTATAGAGTTACTGCTCCTGAATTTAATTTTATTATTTGCCCCTTTGGCATGAAATTTAAGGGAAGGGATTACTTATCACCTCTAGTAAAGGTTTTGTCCACCTGCAATAATTATTTGCAACTGCAATGAATATGGACCAGTCTAAAATTTTAACAGTATTTCAGTCATATTGTGGCAGCTGGAGCACCCAACAATGGATTCTGGTATTTCTCACACCAGTACTACCACTACATCCTTTCCAAGCCTCCAGCTGCTATCCCACTTAGGTTTACAATTATCCACCCATTGGTGTGAGAAAAATATCGGAAAGGATATGTGCCGCTGTTGGGGATCAAACCCATGACAACCTGTGATTGAAGATTAGGAGTCTAATCGTTAACCTTAGTGGGATAGTAGCTAGATGCTACGAATCATCATACTCAGGGGAATGATTTAGGACCATCATGATTCTCTTGTTTTTGGCTCATGGAGGTTAAGGGTGAAGGTCACAAATGATCTTTGACTTGACGTTTCCAGCTCTAACTCAAGAACCAATAGACCTACAATCTTGAAACATTTTGATGGAAAACCATTTCTGGTCTCTCACTCAAGAACCAATAGACCTTCAAACTTCATACAATCCTTGATAATGACTAAAGGATGTGCCCTATTGTTTTTGGGTCACAGAGGTCAAAAGTCAAGGTCCTATTTGACCCTTGATTGAAAACCATTTCTGAATTCTAACTCATTAGCCGTAGGACTTAGGACCATGAAACTTTATACACATGTTGTTCCTGACCCAAGATGGTGCCCTATTGTTTATGCTTCATATAGGTCAAAGGTCAATGTCACAATTGGGATTTCTCCTTTTCCCACAAAATCTTCTACCACATAAAATTTTCGTTGTCGTCTGCAACCTCAGTCCAAAATTTCAAAAAACGGGAAAGGGTTAAAAATGCTATGTTTGCCATGAGTTTTTGCCTAATGATTATAGAGTTACTAAAAATTTAATTTTTAGTTGCCCCTGTGACATGAAATTTAAGGGAAGGGATTACTTATCACCTCTAGTAAAGGTTTTGTCCACCTGCAATAATCATTTGCAAATGCAATGAATATGGACCAGTCTAAAATTTTATCAATCAGTAATGGGTTGATATTGATGTAAGTCACAGAGATGGATAGATAGACTTTGGTATTTCCTGAAACAAATACCAGCCACTTATATTTGACCTTTTCTTTCCGAGTGGTCTCGATGAATTATACAGAGGTTTCATTCACCCAACATTTGGCAATAAGTGTTATATATCAACATTGTTCTAAAACATTGTAACTACAGCTTGATTCAAGCTGTAGTTATGAGGTTTTAGAACAACAACTATGATATGTTTTATTTAATGCTCTGGTTTTAGTTTGTCTAAAATATTTGAAGTCGACCTAAATTGCATTGAATTTAATCCCCTTCAGAGACCGCCGTCATAGCACAGTTGGTAGCGCGTCGGACTGTCAATCTAGAGGTCCCGGGTTCGATCCCCAGCGGCAGCACTCATCCTTTCCGACTATTTGTCTCTCACCAATGGGTCGATAATCGTAGACCTATGTGGGATAGCAGCTGGGGGCTAGGAAAGGATGTAATGGTAGTACTGGTGTGAGAAATACCAGGATTCCATTGTTAGGTGCTCCAGCCGCCGCGATATAACTGAAAGATTGTTGAAAGCGGCGTAAAACCACATTCAAATAATCCCCTTCAGATATATCTTGTTTTTTTCCCTATTAAAATCTGCATAATTATATGAAATTACTCTTCAATTTTGAGGAAGTCATTTATTGTGATGTGGGCATGGGAGATTTGATGACAATTAATTGTTTACATCATATATATCCCTTTCTAGTGTGCAAACCCTGGATTCTATGTCACTACTTTTATACTTCAGAAAACAAGGTGGAAAAAACAATTTCTCCTTTTCCCTCAATATATTTTCTGCCACATAAGGTTTCATTTTAAATTGCATCCAATTTTCAATGTTGTCTGCAACCTTTTTCAATTTGGACCTAAAATTAAAAAAAAAAAAAAGAAAAAAAAAGGAAAGAGCTATTATATCTCAATTTATGAAATTTTATATTATAACTTTTTAGTTGAAAAATGATATTAACACAACATTTGCATTCAGGGCAATCATGGACAATTACGTTCAATCAGCCTTCAGGGTACATTCCAATAGCAATCATTCCTTTAACGAAATTGTTCACTCAACAGCACTCAATAATTCCGATAATTAACATCTCTATAGTAGTTTTGGCGATTAATTTTTTGTTAAGATTTAATTCGGTAATCCGAATTCAAAAATAATTGATAATATTTTGTTTAGGATGTTGTAGGGATTGAATGGTTTGTTGCAATGTTTCAACGGTCACACCAAACAAGAGAGCAATCCTTCCACTTGAGTGAAAAAGGGATCAGCGTTCAATCACAATTATTCAATCATGATTTTGTAGCAGTTAGCGTTAAATACGGTTTCAACCAGATAGTAAATATTCTGTACTGTACTAAAAAGGCAAAGAGAGTCCAAATAACTCTTCAAGCACTGATTTTTATAGCACGGCCTTGTAATGGTCATGGGAATATAGAGGTACCTTGTTCAGAGTGACTCCTAATCTTCAATCATGGGATGTCATGGGTTTGATCCCCAGGGGCTGCACATATCCTTTCGGACATTTGTCTCTCACCAATGGGTGGATAATCGTACACCTAAGTGGGATAGCAGCTGGAGGCTAGGAAAGGATGTAGTGGTAGTACTGGTGTGAGAAATACCAAGAATCCATTGTTAGATGCTCAAGCCGCTGTGATATGACTGAAATACTGTTACAACAGGCGTTAAACCACATTCAATCAACCAAACCTTGATAAGAGTGTTGTTACGTGTGTGGATAGGTGTGTTAGTGAGTGTGTCCAATTCTTGTCGAGAGCAAAGTAAATACGGTTCAGTGCAAAACTGATGTAACTGCCTATATGTTTATTTGTAGTTACAACTATTTCATGCTGAACCAACTGTTTCACGCTGAACCATCAACTGTTGTTCCCCTTGAAGAGTACTAGTTCTGTAAGATTTTGTGACCGAGGGTTCTTTCACTGATCACGCTTTGCAGGATTTTAGGTTTGGGAAACTTCTTTTCTCACAATGTTAACTCGCATGGCATGAGTGTAAACAATAAGTCCAGAGTTCATTCCCGTGTTTTCATTTATTCAAGCAGACACAAAGTTTAATTTGCACAAGATATTACAGTTAGACAAGCGTGGTGTTTTCATTAACATAACCAATAAGATACAAGGTTCGAAGATGAAAACTTGTGACTTAAGCCTTGTCATGCTGATCCTGGAATATTCCTGCTTTGATAATGGCTTTGGCAGGTGTATAGACTAAGATCAGCTTGCACAGATGTGCATCCTGATCTTAGCCTAGACTACCTGCTTATTGATGTTGTTTTAAGAGAAATCTTTGAACTCAAGATTGATCCAATTATGTAAAAGTTTTCAAATGTAGTGAAAAGAGGAAAAATATTCAGCAGGACTAGGATTAAGAATCAATCTACACCAAAGATAAACAAGAGGATTATGATCAGTCTTTGATTGTCAAACTTTCACAGCTAATCACTAACAACCAAAGTTTGCTTTCGTCATTGACTACAATGTTGAAATAGCAATTTGGTAGGAAAACAGAAAGTCAGCTCAGTCTGGACCTTATAATGGATTATAATCATGTTTTCAGAATTGATATTATGTTTTAACTGGTTGATAACTAATTGATAAAAACATTCTTCTAAAGACAAATTTAAACTTATAATATTTATGCAAATTATTACAAAATTCTAAAACTACCAAATATTATGCAAAAAGATGCAACACAAAATTTCTCAAAGTTGAAGGTCACAACTGATGGTCACATGACATGAAATTATGTTGCAGTATCCATGTCTGTGGTAGATTTATCCTATATAAATGAGTATCGAGCTAAAGCCTGTAGCCAGAGCAGGTTGCAAAACAATTCCAAGACATAATTACAATAAACAAAAAATCCACCCACAGAATTGAAAACACATGCCTATAATTTAAGAGCCTGTTTGAAATAATGTCATTCACAAGTTGTTGCAGCTGTTCCTTTTATCTTCTAGTGGCCAAAATGTATTAACCACAGCTAGGGGATGACTGTAGTTATGACATTTTGGTCAATTGATCACATTTGCTTCCTATGTTTGACCTAATTTTTACTTAGAATTGAAGATTTTTAGATCTAGGCTTATTCCATGTTGACTTTCAATCAACGCACATAGGACATACAAACCTTGTTATCCCTTCTTAAAATTGGTTTGATATTAAAGGAATGAAAGCAAAATAGGTCCTATTTATGTTTGTCAATATTTCTTTGTCTACTAGTAATTAATATCATGAACAATATGGCTTGAAATATAAAACACGTTGTGTACATTAAGATCAGACTGCTGATAATTATTTTCAGCCTGATCTTAGCCTCTTCCTCCTGCCAAAGCAGGAATATTCCGGGTTTAGCATGACAAAGATTAAGGCACCTGAGGTGCGTGATATGGCCAGAAACATTTAGCTTTGGTCCAGGGGTGAAGATGTTTCCCTTAGCTAACACATATTTAGCTCACCTGAGCACAACATGCTCAAGTTGAGCTATTGTGATCGGTAATTGTTTGGCGTCTGTCTGTCCGTCTGTAAACAATAATTAAAAAAATCTTCTCCTAAACCATAAGGCCTAGCGCTTTGATATTTGGTACATATCAGCATCTATTGACCCTCTACCAAAATTCTTCAAAGAATTACTGTACTCTTGAAATTAACCCTATTCTGTGCGATTCCTGATTTTACAAAGGAAATCTTTAAAATCTCCTCCTAAACCATAAGGCCAAGAGCTTTGATATTTGGTACATATCATCACCTATTGACCCTCTACCAAAATACTTCAAAGAATTATCACACTCTGAAAATTAGTCCTTTTCTGTGCAATCCCTAATTTTAGTTAGAAATAAGTAGTGATATCTTTGAAAACCTTCTTCTACTTAACAATTAGGCCTAGAGCTTCAAAGCATTACCATATTCAGGAAATTAGTGCTATATGGTAGGATCATCAATATACCTAGGATTAAACGAGAAATCCTTAAACATCTTCTCCAAAGTTAATAGACAGAGGGCTTTGCTATTTTGTTTATATCATAAAGCCATGAAATTATACTCAGAGGAGCGATTTAGGACCATCATGGTCCTCTTGTTTTGGTTAGCATTCCCACACAATTATGCTTTTTGACGCCCTAAAGAAAAAAAGTGTTTGAAAACATTATGACAAATGAAGAAGTTGTATTTTACATTGTTTTCTACTCAAAATATTTTTAAAAATAAACCAAAAGTTCATCGACTAAAATTTCACAACATCTTTGAATTTTGAAGAGTCTAAGATTTTTCATTTAGTTATGGGTTAGTTGCAGATTAAAAAATGATCAACACAAAATGGTCGATTTGATACAGTTGGAAACAGAAAGATCCTAGAGTAATTGACCAATGGCTGGCCCCACCCACCTATTCTTTGGCCCCACCCATTGACTCCGACAGGAAGTTCTGCTTCGATTTTCAACGGCTATAAGTAGAATGATTGGTTTGCGACCTTAACGTCGTAAGAACAGCTTAAATAAGCTTTAGTTATGACATTAAAGTTTCCAAACCAACAAAAGGGGTTAACAAAAAATGGCGACTTATGTTGGAGTTGAAAGCTCAGGTCCTGGCTGAATAAATGATTTGATTGGTTGGTTGTTTCCTTGATTGAGAGCCATGATTGGTCAGTTGATGGATTGCTGGCCATGCCACCTGTCCTCCAACAAGGCAGTTTGTTTGATTGATTGATTGATTGATTGCCTGATAGCCTGATTGATAGATTGAATGGGGTTTAACGCTGCCTTGACTGAAGTATCAAGTAACATCATATGTGGCTAAATATGGTCAGGAACAGAAAATGAAAAGCAATAAATAATAGTTGGTTTGCGAACTAAACATCATAACTACAGCTTGAATTAGCTGTAGTTATTGTATTTAAGTCTCCATACATAAATTCCTTTCCAGTCTAAGTGAATGATAGATTTTTGTCTCTGCTGTTTCACGTAAAAGTGAGGTAACTGCTATACCCAGGTTTAAAGCGTTGTCATCCTCTGAAAACTTTTGACATTTTGTAATACAGTGAAATCCTGATAATAGCAACACCAATTTGTCGACACTTTTGTTACAATTAATCAAAAGTTGCTATTAAAAGGAGCTATGTTTGGGCATACGGACAGAGAGTTACAATTAAGCAGTGAATTGCTATTATCAGGGATGCAATTAACAGGATTCCAGTGTATCTCTGGTATTATTGAACACATTCACTTAAAACTCAGAATATATGTTCTGTATCAAATAAGCAATCTATACCAACAATCGGAATAACTCTAAATGCATTTTAGAACAAATTATGCCATTTTGACTTGGGAATTTTACCCACAATCAAGCACGTGAGCACATTTTGAAAGACAATGCTTAGTATACATCAGAACATCAGGAATCCAAGTTGAACTCTCGTTATTTCAAATTTGACCTTTGAACTTTACATGGTAGACCAGGTGCTAGACTTTATCTATCAATGTTAGACAGTTTTCATGCATAAATTGATGCTCAATTACCTTGGAGAAGTAAATAAGAGGCTACTTATCTCTATGATTGATCGCGTGAGACCATTATAGACATTTTTAACCCATTCCCACACAATCCATCCCTTATAAGCCCCTCAAGAAAAAAGCTTTGGAAACAATTTTATCATCCACAATGTTTTCTATGCAAAATCACAAACTAAATGTAAAATTGAATCAACCTGAAATAGTCGTCTGCAACTTCTTTCAATTCTAACTAGTCTAAAACTTTGTTGTGTGGGAATGGGTTACCTCTGAAGGAAGGGCTCTAGCATTTGAAATTGAGCATTCATTGACTTGTTGACCATATAATTTTAGGAGTCAAAACTGACTTTTGAAGTAGTCAAAACAACAAATCTTTTTCCTGCAAAGATATGAAGTTTAGCATTTAGCTAATATATATTGAGCCTTGTGATGCTGTATAAATTACCTTTCAGAATTGCTGTTAAATCAAAGGGCTGAAAGCACTGATAGAACTTGTTGTTCAAAAATAAATATTTCTTTTTGAAATCAATTTCATTAACAACTCTGGCAGAAAAAGAACAAGCAGGAGGTGTACATCAAGATCAGACTGCACCTCCTGCCAAAACCGGAATATTCCGGGTTCAGCATGAAAAGTGTTAATTATAACTTTCAATAATAAACAAGATACATCATTGAAAATTTAGGCATTTAAAAGCTATATTTGACCCTTAGAAGTCTCATACTTCAAGGTCAAAGTTCAAATTGAGCTATCCCCTTCAATAGTTGATGGATTTCAAAATAACCAGGTACAGTTGTGCTCCATCATGACTTGAAACAAATGTTAGGATAGCTCGAAAGTCATGATCAAGTCTTCAAATTGAGCTTGACCAGTGCATGGTCTGAGTCATGAGTATAATTAACCAATTGCTTGCCCCGCCCACTGACTACCCAGGCCCCCCCATTAACTCCGACAGGAAATTCCGCTTCAACTTTAAACAGCGTTATGTTGCAAAATCTATGGCCAGTAGCCATTGGCCCTGCGGCTCTCACCTGAGATAAAGGCTCTTTTTCTTTCAACAGTCTAATTTCATGTTAAGTTTAGGATTATGATACAAGTGGGCCCTACTTTATACATATATAAACTTTGTACCAGGGATTCAAAAAGTCCAAATTACAAATTCCAAGGCTTAAGGAGAAAACTTTTCCTCCCTCTGGATCCATGAGATATAATTTCAGAAATATGAAAAAAGATTCATACCTATAGACCCCCACCTCCACCCCACCCCCTCAGCTCCTGGGTACTGGAGTATCATGATTTTAGTTATTTGAAAGAGGTAAATATACTGATGGTTCATGCAAAATATCATGGCTATACGCCTTCTGGGTAAAGAGGTGAAGATTTTTAAAGGTAATTTTGAATTTCACTTTTGTTGCCTTGGCAATCAGAGTTTTAAATGGATTTTAATTCATTTAGCTATTTTCAAAGGGGACTACCTAAGGAAGATTTCTGCCAAATTTGGTTCAAATTGGCCCTGTGGTCTGGGAAGAGATGTTGTTTAAAAATCATTCTTTATTTCTAAATAAACCCCACCCCTCTGGGGCAATAACCCTTGGGGACCTGTGATCATGATGTTAGCAATTTTGAAAGACGTCAATATACTGATGCTTCATGCAAAATATGATGGCTCTACACCTTCTGGGTCAGGAGGAGAAGATTTTTAAAGATAATTTTAAATTTCACTTTTGTTGATTTTGCAACCAGAGTTTTAAATGGATTTCAATTCATTTAGTTGTTTTCAAAGGGGACCACCTAAGGAACATTTCTGCCAAATTTTGTTCAAATTGGCCAAGTGGTTTGAGAGAATATGTCATCTAAAGAAATTGTTGACAGACTAAGGAAGACAGACAAAAGGTGATCACAATAGCTCACTTGAGCACTATGTGCTCAGGTGAGCTAAAAGTAAAATGGTCAGTTCATGACTATACAGCTTGATTTAGCTGTAGTGATGATGTATGAGTTTCCAAACCAAAAATAAAGATAAACAAAAATGGCAGCCAATGTCAGAGTTAATAAGCTCAGGTCAGGACTTTTGACCCGTCTAGTGCGCCATGCTCATTGCCTATTTTTTCTCTATCTCATGAATAGCAAGGTGAGTAAGCAACAACTGGCTATAAGCTCTTGACCTGTTTATTATCATAGGTAAGTAAGGATGCAGAAAACATGTCTGTTCTCAATATATACATCTATCCATCAAGCAGTTTAGAAATACCTATATTCACAAAGGTGATTAGTTTGGCAATTTTCTTGTCTAGAACAACTGAATATACCCTCAGTCTAATAAATACAATCATTGGATAATGTCAGAAGAAATCCAAATGTTTTCTTCCAGTGGCTCACTTGCTTGTGTTTTAATTTGGAAGTGTTAAAAGACCGTGAGAATATTGTTCTAAAATATTCTACTTTAGGAGACAAACATTAATCACAGACTAAGTCCTTTGTTTTGCTCTGGAAGGTTTTGTTGGGAAATTCTTGTTGTAAAATAGGAGGTTATAATGTGATTATTGAAACATTGATTTTTGTGAGAGTGAGTGATGGATTTGTATTATTTGTATTACAAGAATTTATAAACACTGCCTCTATCTAGTGTTGGATTGGTTCATTATTATGAAATATTTTCTTAAAATTTTGGGGCAAAACCATTGTAATTGGCTATAGAATGTTAAGACACAATAATTTAATTTTTAGTTTCATCTATCAAAAACAAGCCTTCTGAGATTTTTTTTGTTTTCATTGAGGTATGAACCGAAAAACCTAATCACACAATGTATGAATCTGCTTCGCGTATTCACACAGTGTGATTAGGTTTTTCGGTTCATACCTCCATGAAAACAAAAAATATTCTCCTTATCTCTTAAATGTTTTTGAATCAACCTGTCAATACAAAGATGACATTAATTTGCTCTACATTATGTTCTCTGTTTCAACCCATTACCAGATAACAAAATTTTTGACTGGTTCAAATTCCAAGAAGTTGAAGACAATAATTTCTAGTATATGAAATTTTCAAACATTTTGGAATGGCAAAAATTAAACTATTCAATTTACAATTTTTCCTGTCTACAAGCATATCCTATTTCTCCTCATAAATGCTCCCTCCCTATTTAACGCCATTTTTGAAGACTTAACCCACTACAACATAATGACTGTTAATGACGACCCTCAAGAAAAACATTTGGGAAAAGATTGTGTAAAATGAAGAAATTGCTACCATTGATAGAAGAAATTGTATTTTACATGCATTTTCTTCTTTTCTCACAATGTATTCCATAGCTGCGTGAAAAAGGGTCATTGTGTAGGAGTGGCAAGGATTTAACCTATTCCCAATCAGTGACACTTCTAGACTCCCCCAAGGAAAACAGCTTTAGAATACCGGTACATTGTGGAAAATGAAGAAATTGCTTGTTGCAAGCAATTTCTTCATTTTCCACAATGTTTTCTGCCCAGAAAAGTGAAAAAATCCCAAATTTCATAAACCTTAAAATAATGTCTGCAACTTCTTTCAATTTGAGCCAGTCTAAAATTTAGCCATCTGGCAATGGGAAAATAAATAGGGTCTTGGGTGTCAGGACTTGTATATCTTTATCATTATGGACTTTAAGTGTTAAAAACAAATTTACTATTTTTAATTTTTTACACTAGTTCATTTTCAAAGGGCTAGCAGACAACATAGCCAAGTATGACGGTTCGAAAAGAAACCATCCTATATGGTAGAAAATATTGTTGGAAAAGATGCAATTTCTTCTTATTCCACTTTTTTTTCTCAAGTATAATATCACACAAGCATAAAAATCGGGGATTGTATGGGAAATATTACAGTCACTGGTTACATTAGTATGTCCTTAGGCAAGGCATTACTGAGTTCAAGATTGTTTAAAGAGGCGGAAACAATACAAACAAACTACTTTGGTTGATGAATATGTAAATGTAATTATGCAATGTTCTAGTCTATTGTTCAGTGGTCTCTTAGGTTGTTGCATGGGAATAAAATTTTCTAGTCTATTGTTTAGTTCTGTACAGGGAGCTACTAATTCAATTCATCTGGAAAATGAAAATTTGATTGGTCTTATAATGTTGTTTGTGTAGTTTGTTTGGTATGATAGATATTACCAAATTTAGCTGTCTGTGATGTTCAAGAGCTGTAAATGATCAAAGTACTGATGTTGGACATCCCTGTTTGCATAGTAGAGTTATATACCCAGTTTGGTGTAGAAAATAGTCAAAACTTAGGTTTGAACCTATTTATTTTACATCGATTGGGAAACAAGTTCTTCCAACTTAAATTAATCCCTCTCGATTCTGCTTCCTGGAAAAGGCACCAGTACTCGCGCCGAAAGTGTGGGCCAATGACAGAACCAAGATCGATAGCCTCTCCCGGGAATCGAACTCAGGACCTCTTGATCGGAAAGCCGACGCTCTACCTCTTGACCACGGACACCACAAAACTTCTTGCCTAGTGTGGCTAGCTTAATAGAAAATACAGGATGTTTTCTGTTCTAGTGTCACGAGCATTATCCCTAGTTTGGCAAAAATTTGCCATTACCACACATGTCATTTAAGTGATAAGTGGTTTGCCTATTAACCCATTACCAGATGGCAAAATTTTAGACGGATCCAAATTGAAAGGAGTTGTAGATGACAATATAAAGTTCATGAAATTTAAATAGTTTTATCTTTCTAGGTAGAAATCATTGTGGAAAATGAGGAAATTGCTTGTAACAAGCAATTTCTTCATTTTCCACATTGTTTTCAAAAGCTTTTTTTCCTTAGGCGCATCTAAAGATTTACTTTGTGGGAATGGGTTAATAAGCAATATAGGATGTTTCCATTCCAGTGTCATGTGCATAATCCCTAGTTTAGCAAAAATTTGCTATTGCCACACATGTCATCTTAGTGATAAGTGGTTTGCATATTAGGTTGGCAAGCATCTCATGGTTAAAATTCATCGTTGCAGTTATATATCTACATGACCTGGTGACCAGGAAGCTATGGTTAGGTGCACCTACCAATCACTGTATTACTGGAATACTACTGAGAGTGACATTAAACCAAATTCACTTTCCCACACCATAGCAAGATCGTATTGGGTTTTGGAAATGTGGTAACACTCCAAGTCCACCAAAAACACAAAATGATGACATACCAAAATTGATATTAACCCATAAACAATAAATTTTACACTGGTCCGAATTAAAAAAGTTATAGAATTTTTACAAGTTTGGAATTATTTTTACTGTTAGAGAAGAAAAAAAGTGTGGAAAATGAAGCAATTATGGCTGTTTTGGAAGCAAAATGACTATTGAATTATTGCAGCTCAATGTAGATCTAGTAATTATTTTACCTTATTTTACCTGTAGAATATACATGCTGTACCAACAGCTGTGAGTTACTTACTGCTTACACATAGTAGGGTTTACCTCACAGGTGTGATAGATGAACTGGCATTGTAAAGAGACCTCCAGTAACTTTTAACACATTACCAGACAGCAAAATTTTAGACTTGTTTAAATCAAAAGGAGTTGCAGACTACAATATACATAAAGTTTATAAAATTTCAGATTTTTAGAAAATTTTTGATAGAAAACGGTATAAAATGAAGAAATTGCTTGTTACAAGCATTTTCTTCATTTAAAGGCCCATTTACACATTCACTATTTTCTCCACGATTCACCATGATTCACCCAGATTTCTCATGGTCAGAAAAATCAGGATGGATCGGGATGAATCATGGCAAAAAGGTAGAAATATTCAGTGTCACTACGATTCCAGTAAGAATGTCCTTGATATTAGTATGGTGCCTGGAAGGTATCGCTACATATCAATGATGATTCATGATGGCAATGCAATGGTTAATGAGGATTAAACATGGTGGCACAATGAATGCTCATGATGCGATACAGTACTAGCACAATACACGGCCAATCATGGAGATCTTTAGCGAAACTGTGAATGATTCGTTATTCATAAGAATGTTGTGAATTTGTGGTGTCAAAGATTCCACGACTGGCTACAATCTCTCTCCTATAGCTGGGAATGTAAGCACGATTCCACTACCAATTTGGCTTTGCCCAATTAACACCACATTTGGCCACGATTCACCATGAATGTTTTAAACAGTTTAAAACTTCCGTAGCACTACCATAGAGTTTCCAAATTATCATGGTTCCTCTACAAATCACCACGGTACCTGTCGATTTTACAAATCATGGCAAATCTTAGCAGCACCAAAGCTAAAAATAGTGAATGTGTAAACAGGCCTTAACACAATGCTTTCCCATTTATTTATTCTGAGGAGCATCCAAAAGCCTTGTTGTGTGGGAATGTGTTAACCCATTCCAAAACAAAGATTTGGACACAAAAGGAAAAAATATTTGAAATTTCATCAACTAAGAGTTGTCATCTGCAATACTCCCCAGTATTGGCTCATATTTGTCTCCCCACCAATGGTGAATGAGGGTAAACCTAAGTCAAGGAAAAATTGCCCTGTTTTATCAAAAAACAAAGATTAATTAATTTCCATTTTTTACGGTATTTTAGTTACATGGCTGTGAATGATACTCCTAACTATGGCTTCCTGTAATTTTTCCCACCAGTACAACCACAACATTTAAGTAACAAATTAACAAACAAAATTTTAGACTTGTCCAAATTGAAACAATTTGCAGAATGTCAATTTAAAGTTGATGAAATTTTAGATTTTTTTCATCTTTCTGGCTAGGGAACAGTGCATAAAATGAAGGATTTGCTTGTTTCTTAATTTTTCAAAACATTTTCAGATCTGTTTTTTCATAGGGGCATGAAAAAGTATCATTATGTGGGAATGGGTTAAAGCCACCAAACCACTTACAAACTGTACTTGTCATTTGCTCATGCAGGTAAGAGTCAATTGACTCATGACTCTTGTCTCAAGTTGGAATGCATGTTGCCAGGGTTCAAACTTTCAACTCAAGGATTGAGAACACAGCCGATATCAAATGAAATTTGGGTACTGAATAGATGTATTATAAATGATATTTCTGACTCTATAACTAGAAATATGTAATGTATAAGTTGCATTCCAAGGAAGCTATTTATCATTAGATGAGGTGATTCATGGTAAACAACTGATTTATCCTCATGGTAGAACAGGATAATGTATAAACCCTCTACTCAATCTTCAATAAATCAGGGTTTTTTCATGGATGCAGATTCTGAAATTCACAAACTATTGGCTAGGATTCTAAAAATTTTGGGCTCAACTTCTGTAAAGATTTGAAAACTGAAGGTGAGGTCTGGAAAGTCATAGCTGTCCAAAACTCTGTTTATCATAACTTTGCTATAACTGTGTCCTGTCAGACTTTCTAATCAGGAGGTCTTGGGTTCAATCCTGGGTTAAGGCAAATATTCTTTATGACCCTTGTCTCCTGTCAAAGGGCAGGTAATTGTAAGTGTGATGAGCAGCTGGAGGCTTTGAAAGGGTGTAGTTGTAGTACTGGTGTGAGAAATACCAAGAATTGACTTAAGTACTGTTAAAAGTGGCTTAAACCTCTTTCAAACAAATCACTGTTTAAATAAAAAAAAAATGTGTCCATTATTGTTAAAAAGAAAAATCAATGTTCAAATCAACCCTAACCAATTATCAATTAATCCCACTTTTTGATGTCTCAAAAAGAAAGCTTTGGAAAACATTGTGGATAATGAAGAAATTTCTTGTTAAAAGCTTTTTCTTCATTATCCACAATGCTTTCCACCTTCAAAGACTAGGATTTTCAAATTTCATAAACTGAAAATTGTTAACTGCAACTTCTTCGAGTTTTAATTTCTGTTGTGTTGTAAGGGTAAAGATAATCAGTTACAGTTCAGAACATCGTTAATTTGACAATCTGATTGTAACCAGATTGAACGCTGAACGCTACACGATCGTGAATGAATGATTGTGATTGAACGCTGATCGCTTTTTAGCTCTGATCGGATTGAGTGCTGTCTTATTTAGATGCGATCTTTCAATCTTTGAAAAATTTCTTTTAATCACTACAATATCGGAAATAATCTTAAACAAAATATTATCATTATTTTTTAAAATTTGTATTACCGAATTTAATTTTAACGAAAGTATTAATCACCAAAACTAATATGGCGATTTTAATTATCGGAATGATTGAACGCTGTTGATTAAATGCTTTCATTTAAGGATTGATTGAACGCAAATTGGAAAACCGTGATTGCTACCTGATTGAACGCTGAATGCTGATTGAACGTGATTGAATGTGATTGCGAGAAATGCGATTGAAATGATTGTCAAATTAACGATGTTCCGTACTGTATAGACCCCCTTTGACCCCTGACTTTGTAGATATCGTACTGAAACTGTGGTATTATGAAACATACAGCTGTTTCTCTGAGATCTACCAATGGTTGGCTCTTATTTTGTAATATGCTATGCTCTCAATGCTCGGGCCATGAGTCTTAAACCATGCTTGCCAAACATTCTTTCAGACATCGCAACATGACGTTACTCTCTTACCATCAGGTGAATGACAAGTTATGGTCTAATCGGAACTTCTTGTTCGGATGTACATCTTGGGACTATTTTCAAAAGCTTCATGTGACGAACTTCCAAATAGCACTCTTCGTTATGGAGGGCAATCGTGGTAAATTGCATCTTGCAAAGATTCTGTAAGAACACTGTTTTTCTTCACATGTAACTTGGTATCAGAGTAAAACAGGGAAAAATATAAAACCACAAAAAGAAATTTAAGCTTTTCAGTCATTTTGAAACTTCTAAAACAATCCGGCATTACCCATTATGTTCTTACACTGTTTCAGGCAAACATAATGCACTGTTTTGTTATATGATGCTCTGTCTTATATACATCCAAGGTCTGTTCCTACATTTACGGGAATTGCCGAGTATGTTCCAATTAGTTGTAGGCCTAAGCTGGTTCATCAGATCATATATTACGGTTACTGGTGAGGGAAACCACAGGAAGCAGTGATTGTGAGGGAATTATTTCATTAATATGGGATTAAAGTGATGTATATGCAGCACTTGCTGTAACATGTTAGTGCAGGGGAAATAACTCCTAGCTATCCCAACTTCTATTGACTTTCTTTACATTTCTGTTAATTATCCTTGTCCTACTGATCCCGTAATATTCGTGTTTTGACAGGAGGCATAAACAAAGATCAGCTTATAGAAATGTACAGTCTGATCTTAATCTACACCACCTGTTAGTCTTCTTTTAGCCAGAATTGTCCATAAGATCAATTACCAAACGAAATATTGGCCCATACAACCAGACTTGCAGTGCCACCAGCCCTTTGATTTTAATGCGTTTCTGAACAAGGATTTTATTTAGCATGACAAGGGTTAAGAGACATAAAAAAAGAGGAATTAAGTGTAAATATATGTAAAAACCAATAAAAACAGGAATGAAGTGGGAATGGATGTAAAGCACAGGAATTAAGTGAAACTATGTGTAAAATAAAGGAGGAATTAAGTGGGTATTAGTGTAAAATAAAGCACAGAAATTAAGTGAAACTGACTGTAAATAAAGTAGGAATTAGGTGGGTATTGGTGTAAAATGAAGTAGGAATTATGTGGGTATTGGTGTAAAATGAAGTAGGAATTAAGTGGGTATTGGTGTAAGATGAAGTAGGAATTAAGTGGGTATTGGTGTAAAATAAAGGAGGAATTAAGTGGGTATTGGTATAAAATAAAAGAGGAATTAAGTGGGAATTGGTGTAAAATAAAGGAGGAATTAAGTGGGTATTGGTGTAAAATAAAGGAGGAATTAAGTGGCTATTGATGTAAAATAAAAGAGGAATTTTGAAGGCATTGGTGTAAAGAAAATGGAATAAAAGGGGAATGGGTTAATATGAGTTATGAAAACTTGAGGATGTGAATCCAGTGATGAACTGGCCATTTTGGCAGGGATTTAACTCATTCCCAAACCATATCTCTTTTTAGCTCACCTGAGCACGTAGTGCTCAAGTGAGCTATTGTGATTCCCTTTTGTCCAGCGTCTGTGCGTTGTGTGTCGTTTGTCAATAATTTCTTTAAACGACATCTCCTCCAAAACTACTGGCCAATTTGAACTAAATTTGGCAGAAATGTTCCGTAGGTGGTCCCCTTCAAAAATAGCGAAAAGAAATGAAATCCGTTAAAAACTCTGGTTGCCATGGCAACAAAAGTGAAATTTCAAAATAATCTTTAAAAATCATCTTCTCCTGACCCAGGAGGCATAGAGCCTTGATATTTTGCATGAAGCATCAGTATATTGACCTCCTTCAAAATAGCTAAATTCATGTTGGGTCTCCAGGGGTGGAGCCCCAGGGGGTGGGGTTTATATAGAAATAAACAACGATTTTTTAAATGACATCTCCTCCCAAACCACTGGGCCAATTTGAACCAAATTTGGCAGAAATGTTCCTTAGGAGGTCCCTTTCAAAAATAGCTAAAAGAATTGAAATCAGTTAAAAACTCTGGTTGCCATGGCAACAAAAGTGAAATTTTAAAATAATCTTTAAAAATCTTCTCCTCCTGACCCAGAAGGGGTAGAGCTTTGATATTTTGCATGAAGCATCAGTATATTGACCTCTTTCAAAATAGCTAAAATCATGATCCTCAGGTCCCCAGGGTCGGAGCCCAAGGGGGGAGGGGGGGTATTAAGAAATAAAGAGCGATTTTTTAAATAACATCTTCTCCAAAACCACTGGGCCGATTTGAACCAAATTTTGCAGAAATGTTGCTTAGGTGGTCCCTCTCAAAAAAAAAAAGAAAAAAAAAACCTAAAAGATTTGAAAACCGTTAAAAACTCTGGTTGCCATGGCAACAAAAGTGAAATTTCAAAATAATATTTAAAAATCTTCTCCTCCTGACACAGAAGGCGTAGAGCCTTGATATTTTGCAAGAAGCATCAGTATATTGACCTCTTCCAAAATAGCTAAAATCATGATCCTTGGGTTCCCAGGGGCGGAGCCCCAGGGGGGGGGGGGGGGTATATAGAAATAAATAGCGATTTTTTAAATGACATCTCCTCCCAAACCACTGGGCCAATTTGAACCAAATTTTGCAGAAGTGTTCCTTAGGTGGTCCCCCTTAAATGATTAAAAGAATTGAAATCCGTTTAAAACTCTGGTTGCCATGGCAACAATAGTGAAATTTCAAAATAATCTTTAAGAATCTTCTCCTCCTGACCCAGAAGGGGTAGAGCTTTGATATTTTGCATGAAGCATCAGTATATTGATCTCTTACAAAATAGCTGAAATCATGATCCTCGGGTCTCCAGGGGCGGTCCCAGGGGGGGGAGGGGGGGTATAGGCATGAAGCATCAGTTCACAGACTTCTTTCTTATTTTTGAAATTATAACCCATGGAAAAAGTTTTTCCTTCTTTCAAATCAGCACTAAAGCCTTGGAATTTGTAATTTAGACTTTTGGATCCCCAGGTTCATTGTCTTTATATGTAATTGTGGCCCACTTGTTTCATAATCCTAACCTTAACATGAAATTAGACTGTTGAAAGAAAAAGAGCCTTTATCTCAGGTGAGCGCCCCAGGGCCAACAGCCCTTTTGTTACAACCCTTAACCCATTAAACTGGTCCAAATTGAAAGAAGTTGCAGACAACTATGAAAATTGGATGCAATTTGAAATGAAACCATCCAATGTGGTAGAAAATACTGTGGAAAGGGTGAAACCAGGGCTTATACAGGAAAGGGTTAAGGAAAATGCTTTGGAAAAGATTGAGGAAAATAAAGAATTCTTTTTATCCAAAGTGTTTTCTATGCAAAAACAGACAGGTTTCTAAAATATTAGTAACAGGATAATCCATTCCCACACAGTATCACTTTTTGACGCTCACAAGAAAAAAAGCTTTGGAAACATTATGGAAAATGAAGAAATTTTTTACAACAAGTGATTTCTTTTCTCTTTTTTTCAATGTTTTCTACCAAGAAAGTTCTCATATATCTAAAAAAACAATTATTTTTCATAAACTTTAAACTGTCGTCTGCAACTCCTTTCAATTTTGACCAGTCTAAAATTTTGTCATTTGGTAATGGGTTGAAATTGTCATGTCTAATAATTGGTAATAGGGAAAAACTGGTAATGTAATAAGGCCAGACTATTCATCTGTTGGCTAATGCATTTACATGATAATGTGCAAAAATATGCAAATATTTTACTGGAGACAATCCCACGAGAGGGATTTGAACATTTAAATACTGATGTTTTTCTCAAGAAATTCATTCATTCAAGTTCATTTATGCAGACAAATTTGATGCCCTGATTCCCTTGTAGATGAATAAAATTTTAAACGGAGGTATTTTTGACATTTAGTACAAATATAAAAAAAGAATGGAATCTTAGAATTTTACTTTCTTCTTGAAAGTGTGACTTAGACTGGAGCTTTCATTATTTTTATCTAATATGTTCAAGGGAAGAATTTTAGGAATTTAATCATTTGGAATGATTTCACAGAATGTTGTTGTATGAAAACTGGTTCCAAAGTTAATGCAAACCCAAACTTCAGCATTCTGTGGAATTGTACAAGACATAATGATTGTATTTACAATTATATGCGAACACATTCTGCATAGATTTGAAATGTGATACATGAAATTATCTTGTGATATTTTTTTTCCCAATGATTACAAATATTCTTATGGATTTATGGAATATGGATTTTAAATGTGGTTTATGTCATAATGCCTGAGAAAATGCAGCCAAAAATAAAAGGGATTTGGAGACTATCTTTTGAGGTATGTTTTCATGCTATATTCTAATTGTATCTTTTATGAGCTCACTATATATTGAGGCTATTGTGTTCTTTTAAAGCTCATCTTAGCACAAAATGATGAAGGTATGAGCTATTTTGATCAACCATTGCCTTATGTTGTGTGTCTATCAACAGTTTAAACGTCTCATATGATCCAGTGTGCCAATCTTGGTGAAAGGAATTTTCCTTTAGTGAAATTCTTCGAAACATTTCAATCTATCCTTAACCCTTTCTTGCACAGTCCCTGCTTTTTACGTCCATGTGTTTTTATACTGAAGAAAATATTGTGAAAAAAGAAAGAAATTGCTTGTAGCAAGCAATTTCTTCCCTACTCACACTATTTCTACCTAAGGTAATGCCTTAAGGTCAAATTTCAAAGGTGCATTGACAAAGCAAATTGAAAGGGAGGAGGGAGGGGTTACATTAATTTTGGCTAGGATCTTTTCCCTCTCTCATACTGGTCCTTTTTGGCATGGTTACATAAGATTAAATGATTGCATTCATTAAGTATTAAACCTGTCCTCATACTGAACACAATATTCCTGTTATGGCATGAGGCAAAGACAAAGATCAGTCTGCCCATATGTGCTGTATGATCCTAGTCTATACCATCTGTTTTTCATAAAAAACTGTTTTGAACAAAAATTCTTCAACAGAAATATTGATCTATAATAAGATCTAGTGCAGTCATTCCTTTGGTTTTAATGTAATTCTGAAAATGAATTTATTCAGCATGACAAGGGTTAAGATAAAAATGCTAGACTTGGTGTATCTTTCTGGCTTATCATAGAGCCTGTCAGTTCTCATAGCATTTTATGATCCATTACTGTTGATAATAATCATGATAACAGTGACCTATTGTTTGACTGTTTCACTATCCCTTTCATGTTTTGCAAAATCTTAGACCTGTCCAAATTCAAAGGTTTTGCAGACGGAAGTTTACAGAGGATTTAGTTTGAAATATGCCCAGTCAGTAGTGTAGAAAATATTGTAGAAAAAGAAAAAAATGCTTGTTACAAGCAATTTCGTCTTTTTCTACAATGATTTCTCAATTATGCACAGGGATGTAAAGACCAGGGATTGAACAGGAAAGGGTTAAATTATACTTCCCTAGAATCCTACCTCAACTTAGGGTAGGGCCAGTCGAGTTGGTATAGGTAGATTATCATAAACCAAAGTGGGATAGCAGCTGGAGGCTTGGAAAGGATGTAGTGGTAGTACTGGTGTGAGAAATACCAGGAATCCATTGTTAGGTGCTCCAGTCACTGTGATATGACTGAAATACTGTTAAAAGTGGCATTAAACCCCAAACTATCAATCAGTCAAGTTGATTCCGCGTCTGATAATCAATAGCTTCAATCCCTGCTTGAGGCAAATATGTGATATTTGTCTCCCACCAATGGGTGGATAATCTTAAGCCTAAGTGGGATGAGCCGCTCTAGGTTCAGACAGGATATTGTTGTAGAACTGGTGTGATAGAAATAACAGGAATTCATGGTTAAGGGCTCTAGCCACCTTAATATGACTACTGTAATACTGTTACAGTGGGTTAAACCCCATTTAAACCTACGGTACCTCAACTTGGGTAGTGGTAAGTAAAGTTCTATGATAGGTTATCAGTGATGGTAATAAACCCTTTACCAGATGACAAAATTTTAGACTGGTTTAATTTGAATGATCTTGTAGACAACAATATCTATTTTCTGAAATTTGAAAAAAAAAATTTCGTTTAGGTAGAAAATATTGTGGATAATGAAGAAATTGCTTGTAACAAGCAATTTCTTCATGTACCTGTAACCACAATGTTTTTTCTAAGCAATTTTCTTGAGAGGTGTAAAGAAGCCTGATTGTTAGGGAATGGCTCCAGATTAGAATGACATCTCTGGCCTGTCAGTTCTTGTAGAATTTTAGGATCCATGCCTCATGATAATCCTGACGATCCTATTGTATAGCTGTTTTAACTGTTGTTTGCTTGGCTCTGTTAACTCATTACCAGACGGCCACATTTTAGACTGGTCCAAATTCAAAGGGGTTACAGACGACAATTCAAATGGTATGAAATTGGTATGGAACTTTCTTGGTAGAAAACATTGTGGAAAATGAAGAAATTGCTTGTTAGAAGCAATTTCTTCAATTTGCACAATGTTTTCCCAGGTGATTTTCTTGAGGGGCATCCATAGGCGTCACTGTGTGGGAATGGGTTAAGTGTACAGTATAGTGTCACTCCTAGAATAGACTTCAGTCCATTGAAATATGAACTGTCCAAAATTGAGACTAGGTTACTGTATAAGGTGTTTCTAGACCATACCTCTGTGGGTGGATGATCGTAAACCTAAGTGGGATAGCAGCTGGAGGCTAGGAAAGGATGTAGTTGTAGTACTGGTGTGAGAAATACCAGGAATCCATATTTAGGTGCTCCAGCTGCTGCAGTATGACTGAAATACTGTTAAAAGTGGCATTAAACCCAAAACTATCAATCAATCAATCGGTCTGTAGTGCTTTCATACAGAAGCTGTAACATTTTCTAATGACCTATTACCAAATGACAAAATTTTAGACTGGTCAAAATTGGAAGACCACATTTTAAGCTCACCTGCGCACAAAGTGGGAGGTGAGCTATTGTGATCGGTCGTTGTCCGTCCGTCTGTCCACAATTTCTTTAAAAATCTCATCCTAAACCAGTAGGCCAATCAAGCTGAAACTTTGCAGGGATGTTCCTTGGGTAAGTTCTACAAAAGTTGTTAAGAGAATTTTATTCTGTCAAAAACTCTGGCTGCCATGGCATTTGAAAACGGAAATCTTTAGGAAATCTTTAAAAATCTTCTCCTCCTAAACCAGTAGGCCAATCAAGCTGAAACTTAGCAGGAGTGTTCCTAGGGTGAAGTTCTACAAAAGTTGTTAAAAGAATTTAATTCTGTCAAAAACTCTGGTTGCCACGGCATTTGAAAATGGGAATCTTTAGGAAATCTTTAAAAATCTTTAAAAATCTTCTCCTCCTAAACCAGTAGGCCAATCAAGCTGAAACTTTGCAGGGATGTTCCTTGGGTGAAGTTCTACAAAAGATGTTGAAAGAATTTAATTCCGTCAAAAACTCTGGTTGCCGTGGCATTTGAAATGGGAATCTTTAGGAAATCTTTAAAAATCTTTGATAAATCTTCTCCTCCTAAACCAGTAGGCCAATCAAGCTGAAACTTTGCAGGGATGTTCCTTGGGTGAAGTTCTACGAAAGTTGTTAAAAGAATTTAATTCCGTCAAAAACTCTGGTTGCCACGGCATTTGAAAATGGGAATCTTTAGTAAATCTTTTAAAATCTTAAAAAATCTTCTCCTTCTAAATCAGTAGGCCAATCAAGCTGAAACTTAGCAGGAGTGTTCCTTTGGTGAAGCTCTTCAAAAGTTGTCAAAAGAATTTAATTCTGTGAAAAACTCTTGTAACCGTGGCATATGAAAATGGGAAATTTTAGAAAATCTTTGTTGTCTTTTTTTCCACAGACTACAAGGCCAAAGGCATTTATATTTTATATAGAGCTTAATCATATGATTCTCTACCAAGTTTTTAAATATGTAATCTCTGGGGTCAAAAATGGCCCCGCCCATGAGGTCCGAAGTATGGAAAAATGCTTAATTAGAGCAATTTCAAAAGACTTCTCCTCTTAAACTATTAAGTCTAGGATATTCTTATTTGGTATGAAGCATAACTAGATGGTTTTGTACTATATCACTAAAAGTTGTCTTCCTCGGGTCAAAAACTGCCCTGCACTAGGGGTTCAAAATTGGGAAAAACACAAATTTTGAGTATGCTAAAGAAAATTTCTTCATTTTAAGGAGGAGGGCATTTATATTTTGAGTGTAGCATAGCCTGGCTGTTATCTATCAGTTTTGATTAAATTATGCCTGTAGGCTAATAAACCACCCTTCCCTGGGTGTCCAAAGTTTGTAAAAATGCTCATTTAGACCATGTTCAATAGTCTTTTCTTCCCAATCTACAAAGTCTAAGGAACTCATATTTTGTATATAGTATAACCAGATGGTTCTCTACCATGTTAGCTAAAATCTTAGCCCTTGGATCAAACATGGCACTGCCCCAGAGGTCAAAAATTTTGGAAAACACCCAATTAGAGTAACATCAAAAGTCTTCTCCTTCTGAAATATAAGGTGATGGGCATACATAATTGGTATGTATCATGACTAAATAATTTTGTACTATGTAACAGGAAAATATGCTCTTAGGATAAAAAAAATGTCTCTACTCCTGGAGTCGAAAATTTCGTAAATCGCATTGGAAGAATTCTTCTTTTTAAATATAGGTTCTGGAGTATTTACACAAAAAACATAGTATAGCATTATTGTTATCTACCATTTTTATATCCTTTGGACAAAGATGGCCCTTCCCAAGGCATCCAAAGATATGAAAAACACTCAATAAGAGCATGTTCAAATATCTTCCACTCCTCATGTATAAGTTGTAATGCATTCATATTTTGATTTATGGTACATCCAGATTGTTCTCTACCAAGGTTGCTAATTTACACCCATTGAAGTATCAGACAGTAATTGGAGTTTGTTTGAAATCTAAATACAAAGAATTTCAGGTAGAAAACACTGTGAGAAATGGATAAATTGCTTGTCACTCCCTTTCTCGCTATGTTTTTTCAAACCTATTTTCCCTGAGGCTGACAAATTCTTGGATAGTTTGGTAATGGATTAAACTATAAAGCCAAAGGAATTCATTCCTATTGTAAAGCATTACTGGATTGTTTTGTACAAAGCCTGAAATCTTATATTTGCTTTATTTATTTTGCTCAAGTTGTGTCTTTTTTATACTAAAAAGTACCGTAATTTGCAGATGCCTCAGGTGAGCGATTTAGGACCATCATGGTCCTGTTGTTAGTTGATTACATTTTAAAAATCTTTGTCTTATGAGAAAGAAAACATCGTCGAAGATGAAGAAAATTCTTGTTTCAATCCCATACAATTGACACTTTTTGACACCTTCTCCACATAAACAATTGGGAAAACATTTTTTAAAATGAAGAAATAACTTGCAAAAAAATACTTGCCAGATTATAACTGAGCTTAACCCATTCCCTGAACAATGACAAATTTTGACGCATTTTCCACAAAAAACAATCGGGAAATAAGAAATGAAGGAATCCCTTGCAACAAGTAATTTCTTAATTTTGTCAATATTTCCTACCAAGAAAGTTGAAAAAATCTAAAGTTTCATAAACTTTTAACTGTCATTTACAACTCCTTTCAACTTGAACCAATCTAAGATTGTGCCATCTGGTAATGGGTTAAAATGATTTATTTGATTATTTTAGTCCTACTGTCTTTTGGTAACTGAGAACTTGAAAATGCAGATAGAATATATAAATCTGCATTACATCATAAGTTTTATTTTCTCATTGACAATATAGTCTGTGAAGTCCTCAAGAGGGGAAAAAACTCTGTATTGTTGTATATAATGTAGTTTTACTTAATCCTATAGTTTTCCTGGTATTGACCAATCGCTGGCCCAGTCCACTTGCTTTGTTAGCCCCGCCATTGACTCCGACAGAAAGTCCTGCTTCGATTTAAATGGTGTTATGTTGAAATTAAATCAATGGCCACTAGCATGTAACAAAAAGGTATAGTTGGTTGGCGACTTAAAGGTCATAACTACAGCTTGAATAAGTTTAAGTAGCCAAACCAACAAAAATGGCAGAGATCAAAACTCATTTCTGGTCTCAATGAATGATTTCATTGGTCGACTGGTTATTTGACTGGCAGCTGCTATTGGTAAATTGAGAGGTAGTACACGCCTCGCTGGTTAGGGAAGCTGAATCGAAATCAAAGTGAAGTTTATGGTCTGTGACCTGGCAGTGCTGCTGGTTAAATGGTCATGTCCGTGCGCTAGACATTTCAGAGTCCTATCGTAGTACATGGTGATACCCATGGAACACATGAACACTTGAGCTTTGCTTTGGTATAACTGACAGGCCATTCATAGCAGCATTTACAAACAAACTATTTCCCTGGAATTGAGAGAATGGCTTATAGGGGTAAAGTTTGTAAATTCCTCTGATTATTTGAGAATTTTGTCAATAGACAACCAGAACATTGTACATGATACAGCTTTATTCAAGCCCACAGTCAATTCCTGTATATCTAATGGAAAACCAAACTGAAGAAGTATATTTGATTTGCTAACAATAATGTGATATGAAATAATATGTGGAGGCAGTAGATTACTCGCCAATAATTGGAACCAATCTATTGGAGAATCAGAAAATTACATCCACATGTCTGATTGTAATTAATTTATAACATGAACCAGGGAAATAAGGTCTTCATTTGGGATCATGTTACTATCAATGTTTTGATTGCTTTTCCCCACAAGGCTGTCTGGCCAATTATTGTTTCCCACTATTGAAAATCAAAGTACTGACAGCACCACAAATATCAATGTGATTAAAAATCAATTTATGCTGAAGTTTTGTTGTGACTGTCAGACTTTGTAAAGTCTATTTACCTAAAAAATTGTTTTATTCATCAATAATATTACTGAAGATTTTGACTTTGTTCAAAGAGTGAAACTTTGGAGGGAATAAACTCTAAATGCATAAACTGCAAACTTTTTTCCTTTAACTCTCTTTTCACAGAAACTATAGGCTTAATTTAGAGCCAAGTTCCACAGGAACAATCTTTGTTTATCAGATTCCATGGATTAAATTCGGATCGGTTGAAAAGCAAATTTTTAGCTAACCTGAGCACTAAGTGCGTCATCCGTCGTGTATCAACAGTTTTAAAAAGACATATCCTCCTAAACCTCTAAGCCGATCTCAACTAAATTTGGCAGGAATGTTCCTTGGGTGGTGCCCTGTAAAATTTGCTTAAAGAATTGAAATCCGTTAAAAACTCGCCATCTTTAAAAATTATCTCCTCCTGACCCAGAAGGCATAGAGCCTTGATATTTGGCATGAAGCAACAGTACATTGACCTCTTCCACAATTGCTAAAATCATCACCCTCGGGTCCCAAGGGGGTTTATATGAAAATAAAGAAGGATTTTTAAAACGACATCTCCTCCCAAACCATTGTTCGGATTTCAACCAAATTTGGCAGAAATGATCCTTGGGTGGTTCCCTTTAAAAATTGCTAATAGATTTAAAATTCATTAAAAACTCTGGTTGCTATGGTAACAAAATTGAAATTTAAATAAATTCTTTGAGAGTTATCTCCTCCAAACCAGGAGGCCCCAGAGTTATGATATTTGGCATGAAGCATCAGTATATTGACTTCTTTCAGTATTGGTAAAATCATCACCCTAGGGTCCCCAGGTGAGGGGTTGGTTTATACAGAAATAAAGAAGGATTTTTAAAACGCCATCTCCTCCAAAACCACTTGGATGATTTCTACATAAGAATTTAAATCAGTTGAGAACTCTGGTTACTATGACAACAAGTGTAAAATTAAAAAAAAATTAAATAACAAACATCTTCTCATGACCCAGAAGCATTGGCTGGCATGGCAACAAAAATTGATTTAAGTTGAATTTTAAAGGATGTCTTCACCCAACCCAGTTAGGCCTTGAAGAAAAAAAGAGCTTATCTCAGGTGAGCGCCAGGGCCACTGGTCCTCTTGTTTATTTGAAAGACCCATTCTTTTGTATGGTCCATTGGGAAAATCTTCTAAAATCTGTTGGATAGAATTCAACATGACAAGAGCCTTTCATGAGTCTTGAAGATTTTTAGCTCACCTGAGCACAAGGTGCTCAAGTGAGCTATTGTGATCCCCTTTCGTCTGTCATTGGTCCATCGTCTGTCGTCCGTCAACAATTTCTTTAAATGACATCTCCTCCCAAACCACATGAACAAAATTTAATAGAAATGTTCCAGAATTGAAATCCGTTAAAACTCTGGTTGCCATGGCAACAAAAGTGAAATTTTTAAATAATCTTTAAAAATCTTCTCCTCCTGACCCAGATGGCATAAAGCCTTGATATTTTGCATGAAGCATCAGTATATTGACCTCTTTCAAAATAGCTAAAATCATTATCCTCTGATCCCAAGGGGCGGAGCCCCAGGGGGGTGGGGTTTATAAAGAAATAAAGAACGATTTTTAAATGACATCTCCTCCCAAACCACTTCTCCTCCTGACCAAGAGGTGTAGAGCCTTGATATTTTGCGTGAAGCATCAGTATATTGACCTCTTTCAGAATAGCTAAAATCATGATCCTCGGGTCCCCAGGGGCGAAATTGAAATCCATTTAAAACTTTGGTTGCCATGGCAACAAAAGTGAAATTGTAAAATAATCTTTAAGAATCTTTTCCTCCTGACCCAGAAGGCGTAGAGCCTTAATATTTTGCATGAAATATCAGTATATTGATCTCTTACAAAATAGCTAAAATCATGATCCTCGGGTCCCCAGGGGTGGAGCCGGTGGAGGGGGGTATAGGCATGAAGCATCAATTCACAGACTTCTTTCTTTTTTCTGAAATTATAACCCATGGATCTCTAGGGAGGAAAAAGTTTTTTCTTTCTTTCAAATCAGCACTAAAGCCTTGGAATTTGTAATTTAGACTCTTGGATCCCCAGGTTCATAGTCTCTATATGTATGTGTGGCCCACTTGTCTCATAATCCTAACCTTAACATGAAATTGGACTGTTGAAAGAAAAAGAGCCTTCATCTCAGGTGAGCGCCCGAGGGCCAACGGCCCGCTTGTTTTATTTTTTTTAAAGATATAGCTTTTATGGGTAGGGTTTATTTCCATAAAAGATATACACAGAAAACATTGATAATCATCTTCTCAGAAATTCATTTCAACTAAATTTTGCAGAAATGACCCCTGGATGACCCTTTATCAGATTCCTTGATTTTATATAGTTGTTTGTGAGGGGGCCTTATTTCCATAAGATAACTACATTAAAGAAAAAAGGGAGGTAATTCTGCTGAGTGACTGCATGAGTTCCTTTGTTGTCAAAATTGTTTTCCTTGTCTCTGGGTACTATTGATGTACCTAGTAACTTTAAATACAATTTGCCTCATTCTTGATTTCAGCAGTAAATCCAGGCAAATTGTGCAATAAAGGTGCTCCTTTTCAACTGCTTTTGATCATCACACTTAACCTTTGTCATGCTGAATAAAATCCCCCATAGAATTGCATTTAATCATCAAAGGGCTTAAAATACAGTAAACAATAATTGTTGGTTGATTTGCATTATTACAATTCATCTTTTGAACAACTCTGGCTTAAAAGGGACAAGCAGCTAGTGTAGACTAAGATCAGACTGCACATATGTGCAGGCTGATCTTGGCTTATACCTGCTGCCAAAACAGGATTATTTGGGGTTCGGCTTGACAAGAGCCAAGTTTTCACCCTACTGTCTTGTATTCGTAAATAACTGGGAGAAAGAAACATAGTATTGGAATTTTGTGGAATAATGTATGGAGTTAAAAGCTGCATTGTGATTTCTTTGTGCAATAATTACTAGTTAGATTACCAACATTGCACTGTTAGGATTGATTTTTCTCTTTTTCTTGATTTATCATTAACCCTTGTCAAGCTGAACCCGTAAAATTCCGCTTTTGGCTAGAGGTAAAATCAAGATCAGTCTGCACATATGTGCAGTCTGATCTAAGTCTACACCACCTGCTTAGTCTCTTTTTAGCCAGAATTGTTTATAATATATATTTTTCAAAATAATTCTTACACCATTTCCACACAATGACGCTTTTGATTCCCCTAAAAAAAAAAAAAAATTGGAAAAACATTATGTTAAATGAAGAAATTGCTTGTGACAAGCAATTTCTTCATTTTACACAATTTTTTTTTAGTCCAGAAAATTGACAAATCTTAAATTTCATAAACTTTAACTTATCACCTCCAACTCCTTTAAATTTGGTCAAGTCTAAAATTCTACTGTCTGGTAATGGGTTAACCCATTATTAGTGCTTCCAGGGCTTTCAGCCCTTTGATGATTTTATTCAGCTCGAAAAGGGTTAATTGGTTTTGAGTTTTTTTTTCTTTTTTTGTGAAACATTCATCTTAATCCATTTCCATACAAAATTGAAGGTACCTGCAATCAACAATTTTAAAGCTAAGGAAACTGAAGGAATGGCTTGTTAGGATAATTTATGAATCAATGTTTTCAATCGAAATACTGATTGACCAATCAGAATAGTACATCCATATGGGCTGCTATTTTTATGTTGAAAACTTACAAGATACAATTCTGTCAACTTGCAGCAATTTTTTTTTAGCTCACCTGAGCACGTAGTGCTCAAGTGAGCTATTGTGATTGTCTTTTGTCCGTCGTCCGTCCATCGTCCGTCGTGCGTCGTCCGTCAACAATTTCTTTAAACAACATCTCCTCAAAAACCACTGGGCCAATTTGAACCAAATTTTGCAGAAATGTTCCTTAGGTGGTCCCCTTCAAAAATAGCTAAAAGAATTGAAATCCGTTAAAAACTCTGGTTGCCATGGCAACAAAAGTGAAATTTTAAAAAAATCTTTAAAAATCTTCTCCTCCTGACCCAGAAGGCGTAGAGCCTTGATATTTTGCATGAAGCACCAGTATATTGACCTCTTTCAAAATAGCTAAAATCATGATCCTCGGATCCCCAAGGGCGGAGCCCCGGGGGGGGGGGGGGGGAAGGAGGTTTCTATAGAAATAAAGAACGATTTTTTAAATGACTTCTCCTCTCAAACCACAAGACCAATTTGAACCAAATTTGGCAGAAATGTTCCTTGGGTGGTCTCCATCAAAAAAAGCTAAAAGAATTGAAATCCGTTAAAAACTCTGGTTGCCATGGCAACAAAACTGAAATTTTAAAAAAATCTTTAAAAATCTTCTCCTCCTGACCCAGAAGGCAGAGAGCCTTGATATTTTGCATGAAGCATCAGTATATTGACCTCTTTCAAAATAGCTAAAATCATGATCCTCGGATCCCCAGGGGCGGAGCCCCGGGGGGGGGGGGGGGGTTATATAGAAATAAAGAACGATTTTTTAAATGACTTCTTCTCTCAAACCACAAGGCCGATTTGAACCAAATTTGGCAGAAATGTTCCTTGGGTGGTCCCCTTCAAAAATAGCTAAAAGAATTGAAATCCGTTAAAAACTTTGGTTGCCATGGCAACAAAAGTGAAATTTCAAAATAATCTTAAAAAATCTTCTCCTCCTGACCCAGAAGGCAGAGAGCCTTTATATTTTGCATGAAGCATCAGGATATTGACCTCTTTCAAAATAGCTAAAATCATGATCCTCGGGTCTCCAGGGGCGGAGCCCTGGGGGGGGGGGTTTATATAGAAATAAAGAACGATTTTTCAAATGACTTCTCCTTCCAATTCACAGGGCCAATTTGAACCAAATTTTGCAGAAATGTTCCTTAGGTGGTCCCCCTTAAAATTAATTAAAAGAATTGAAATCCGTTAAAAACTCTGATTGCCATGGCAACAAAAGTGAAATTTCAAATAATTTTTAAAAATCTTCTCCTCCTGACCCAGAAGGTGTAGAGCCTTGATATTTTGCATGAAGCATCAGTATATTGATCTTTTACAAAATAGCTAAAATCATGATCCTAGGGTTTCCAGGGGCAGACCAAGGGGGGGGGGGGGTATAGGCAGGAAGCATCAGTTCATAGACGTCTTTTTTATTTCTGAAATTATAACCCATGGAAAAAGTTTTTTCCTTCTTTCAAATCAGCACTATAGCCTTGGAATTTGTAATTTAGACTTTTGGATCCCCAGGTTCATAGTCTTTATATGTAATTGTGGCCCACTTGTTTCATAATCCTAACCTTAACATGAAATTAGACTGTTGAAAGAAAAAGAGCCTTTATCTCAGGTGAGCGCCCCAGGGCCAACGGCCCTCTTGTATATTTTAGGCTTATTCCAGCCATGGTTATACTTCACATCTCAATGGGTCAGTGCAAAACATTTCTAACTGCCTATATGTTTATAGGCAGTTACAACTGTTTTGTGCTGACCCATGTATCTGCGAGGTAGAAGAAACATATTGGTTTCACTGTGTATATCTGTCTGTCCTTCCATCCATCAAATTGTTGGTATCTGTGCTAAAACTCTACAATCAACTGATCTTGAACCATTAATTTTCATACAAGGCTGCAAGTTAAAGTTTTGGGTTTATAGTCTTTTTCTAGGCCTTGTGTGATCAAACGACTTTACAGTTCAACTTCCAATCATTGAATTGCAAGTCGGCTGTTAACATACAGTGCCCATGGTAGCCAGAGCACATTGGCTTACAACCCTCACAGGTACCCATTTAAAGCAATGTCTCAGGAGTAAGTTTTTGCTAAGAAAAATTCCCACTGTCTGGATTGGATTTGAATCTGGGACCCTCCAAGTTCTGTGTCCTACCACTAGACTACGGAGCTCCATAAGTGCCCTGCTGTTTTGGTGTCATATAGATCAAATGTCAAGGTCACAACTGAATTTTAAGTCAGAAAACGTTTCTGTGCTCTAACTTAAAATCTAGATTTTGAAACTTAAGCATTATCCATGACCCCAAAAGGTGCGCTATTGTCTTGGGGTAATGTAGTTCAAAGGTCAACTGTGCTGGTGCTGGTGGGGGTATAAGTCATCTTTGCAACAATTAGATGTACTGTGTGATGTACTTTTTAGCTAGCAAAGCTTCTGCTTTGATAGCTTAAGTTAACAAAATTTTTGGGTCTTCTCAGGGTTCAACGAATGCAAACTGCAACTGGAGGCTTAACCACTAAATCCATTGAATGCCTACATCATAAAAAGTAGTTTTTATTTATTTGAGGAATATTGCAAACTCTATCTAAATTGTAGAGAACTCTCTGTTGGGCGTCCGGCCATCAACCTGTCTGTCTGTCCATTCACAATAACAAACAAAATCTTCTCCTCCTGAACTAACCATGAAATTTCAACCAAACTTCACAGAAATGATCCTTAGGTCATGCTCTTTCATAACACTTCATGAAATCTATGAAGAACTCTGGTTGCCATGGTAACGGAGTGAAAAAAAAAACTTTTGAAAATTCTTCTTCTCCCAATCCATAAGGTCTAGAGCTTTGATATTTGGTACAAATTATCAGCTATTGACCCTCTACCAAAATACTTCATAGAATTATCGTATTCTGAAAATTAGCCCTTTTTAATTTTGTAGGGCTTTGATATATTGTCTATATCTAAAGCCTTGAGCCATCATACTCAGGGGAGTGATATAGGACCATCATGGTCCTCTTGTTTCTTAACACATTTCCAGATTGTAAAATTTTAGACTGGCCCAAATTTAAAGGAGTAGCAGATTACATTTCAAATTATATGAAATTTAAGATTTTTTCAATTTTCTGGGTAGAAACATTGTGGAAAATGAAGAAATTTGAAAAAGTTTTTGTTGCAAGCATTTTCCTCATTTTAAACAATGTTTTCCCAATTGTTTTTCTTGAGGGGCATCAAAAAGTGTCACTGTGTGAGAATGGATTATGGGCTTAAAAAAGTGGTATGTGTGATAATGAATTAACCCTTCCTCAAAATTTCCTCCAGGAAAAGGATGTGAAAAATATTGAGCATATGGAAAAAATTGCTTGTAACAAACATTTTTTTCATTGTCAATAATGTTTTGTTTACCAGAAAGGAACAAGCATTTGTAAATTCTATCAACTTAAAAGTGTAGCCTGAAACCTCTTTCAATGTTGACCATTCTAAGATTTGTCCAACAATGATAATTGTGTAAAGGGGCTTATTGTTTCAAAATGCCTCACCAGAGTTATGGTCCTTTGTTTTAAAAAGGCTTTACTCCAGTGACAAAATCTTTTGTATGTGATACGGATCCATCGGATGGTATTAATCATATCTAGTAACAGTCTATTGTCTTTGAGATAACTTTGAGATATATTTATGGATAGATTTTTAGATGAAAATTTCACTATTTGTTCCCCAACATGTGACCTTGGGTGTCATATGCTGCATCACAGAAGTTGGGCTTTATGTGAAATTTCTTGCTAACGTAAATCCTGCATTTCTCGACAGATTTACATAAAATTTTCATAGAATTTTCTTCATCATGTACCATTTAATTATTGAATAGTGAATATGATTCTTGAAATTGCTTAATCGGTGCAATCAGGCCTGTGGAGCAATAAGGCAGTCAAGCGCCTCTAGTTATGTAATTTTGCATTATTATTTATAAATCAGCTTGACAAGGGTTATACAACCCTTTGGTGATGTGTATTGTGACCATTGCAATAGTATGCCTTTGAAATGTTGCAGTCGTTTCACAGTTGGAAGCCCATCAGACTCTCCATTTTGAGGTCCAGGGTTCAATACCTGTTTGCGGCAAATATGCTTTCCGACAGTTGTCTCCTACCATTATGTTGATGATTGTAAGCCTAAGTAGGATGAGCAGCTGGAGGCTCAGAAAGGATGTAGTTGTAGTACTGGTGTGAGAAAACCAGGAATCCATGGTTAGGTGCTCCAACTAAATAATTGTTAAAAGTGGCGCTAAACCCTATTCAATCAATCAATCCTTTTGATGCATTTCAGCCTGGGGATGAAGATTTTGATCCTCTGGACCTGAAGGATGCTTCACAAATTACCGAAACAAACGATTCACAACAACATCAACAACAATCAGATAGTGCTCAACAACAACAAGAGAAATCCAATCAAGACAAGGGTGTGATTAGAAAAAGCAATAAAAAGAAAAATGATGTAAGTAAATTATCTTTGGGCGGTTATCAAAGCTGTATCCCAGGACATTTTGATAGCCCTCCTACAATATTCTGTGGAATCCTGTGTTAATTATGCTGCCATATACTATTTATTAATAAGTTAACCCTTTCCCGTACAAATCGCAGATTTTACTTCACCGTAATTTCATACCTGAGAAAACATTGTGGAAAAAGAAGAAATTGCTTGTTACAAGCAATTTCTTCTTTTTCCACAATGTTTTCTACCACATGGGATTGTTTCATTATAAATTGCCTCTGATTTTCATTGTCGTCTGCAGCCTTTTTCAATTTGGACTGGATTAAGATTTCAAAAAACAGGAAAGGGTTAATTAACACTAACATTTGAATGTGTAATTGAACAACTTTGGTAAATATGGACCCAATTAATCTTGTTATTCTGAATAGACTTGCATAAGAATCAAAGAGCTGAAAGCACTGGGTAGTACTTCTTTTGATTGTTAGCTCACCTGAGCACAAAGTGCGAGGTGAGCTATTGTGATCAGTCGTTGTCCATCATCCGTCTGTCTATCTGTCTGTCGGTCCGTCCACAATTTCTTCAAAAATCTTCTCCTCCTAAACCAGTAGGCCAATCAAGCTGAAACTTTGCAGAGATGTTCCTTGGGTGAAGTTCTACAAAAGTTGTTAAAGAATTTAATTCCGTCAAAAACTTTGATTGCCGCAGCATGTGAAAATGGGAATCTTAAATAAATCTGTAAAAATCTATAAAAATTTTCATCTCCTTAACCAGCTGGCCAATCAAGCTGAAACTTTGCAGGGATGTTTTTTAGGTGAAGCTCTTCAAAAGTTGTAAAAAGAATTTAATTCCGTCAAAAACTCTGGTTGCCCTGGCATGTGAAAATGGGAATCTTTAGTAAATCTGCAAAAATCTTTAAAAATTTTCACCTCCAAAACCAGTAGGTCAATCAAGCTGAAACTTTGCAGAGATGTTCCTTGGGTGAAGTTCTACAAAAGTTGTTAAAAGAATTTAATTCCGTCAAAAACTTTGGTTGCCGCTGCATGTGAATATGGGAATCTTAAATAAATCTGTAAAAATCTTAAAAAATTTTCTCCTCCTAAACCAGTAGGCCATTCAAGTTGAAACTTAGCGGGGATGTTCCCTGGGTGAAGTTCTACAAAAGTTGTTAAAAGAATTTAATTCCGTCAAAAACTCTGGTTGCTGCGGCATGTGAAAATGGGAATCTTTAGTAAATCTGTAAAAATCTTTAAAAATTTTCACCTCCTAAACCAGTAGGCTAATCAAGCTAAAACTTTGCAGGGATGTTTTTTAGGTGAAGCTCTTCTAAAGTTGTTAAAAGAATTTAATTCCGTCAAAAACTCTGGTTGCACTGGCATGTGAAAACGGGAATCTTTAGTAAATCTGTAAAAATCTTTAAAAATTTTCACCTCCTAAACCAGTAGGTCAATCAAGCTGAAACTTTGCAGAGATGTTCCTTGGGTGAAATTCTACAAAAGTTGTTTAAAGAATTTAATTCCGTCAAAAACTTTGGTTGCTGAGGCATGTGAAAATGGGAATCTTAAATAAATCTGTAAAAATCTTAAAAAATTTTCTCCTCCTAAACCAGTAGGCCATTCAAGTTGAAACTTAGCGGGGATGTTCCTTGGGTGAAGTTCTACAAAAGTTGTTAAAAGAATTTAATTCCGTCAATAACTTTGGTTGCCGCGGCATGTGAAAATGGGAATCTTTAGTAAATCTGTAAAAATCTTTAAAAATTTTCACCTCCTAAACCAGTAGGCCAATCAAGCTACAACTTTGCAGGGATGTTTTTTAGGTGAAGCTCTTCAAAAGTTGTTAAAAGAATTTAATTCCGTGAACTCTTGTAACTGCGGCATATGAAAATGGGAAATTTTAGAAAATCTTTGTTGTCAAAGGCATTTATATTTTATATAGAGCTTAATCGTATGGTTCTCAACCAGTTTTTTGTAAATAATTAATCTCTGGGGTCAAAAATTGCCCCGCCCCTGAGGTCCGAAGTTTGGAAAAATGCTTAATTAGAGCAATTTCAAAAGACTTCACCTCTTTAACTATAAGGTCTAGGATATTCTTATTTGGTATGGAGCATAACTAGATGGTTTTGTACCATATCACTAAAAGTTGTCTTCCTCAGGTCAAAAACTGCTATGCACTAGGGGTCCAAAATTTGGAAAAATGCAAAATTTGACTATGTTAGAAAAAAAATTTCTTCATTTTAAGGAGGAGGGCGTTTATATTTTGAGTGTAGCATAGCCTGGCTGTTATCTATCTGTTTTGATCAAATTATGCTTGTAGGTTAAAAAACACCCCTTCCCTGGGTGTCCAAAGTTTGTAAAAATGCTCAATTAGACCATGTTCAATAGTCTTTTCCTCCCAATCTAAAAAGTCTAAGGCATTCATATTTTGTATATAGCATATCCAGATGGTTCCCTGCCATGTTAGCTAAAATTTTAGCCCTGGGATAAACATGGCACTGCCCCAATAAGAGCAACATCAAAAATCTTCTCCTGATGAAAAATAAGGTGACGGGCATACATATTTGGTATGTAGCAAGACAAAGTCTTGGATAGTTTGGTAATGGATTAAACTATAAAGCCAAAGGCATTCATTATCATTGTAAAGCATTACTGGATTGTTTTGTACAAAGCCCAAAATCTTATATATCTTTTATTTATTTTGCTCAAGTTGTGTCTTTTTATACGCCCGTTGAAGACGGGACGTATTATGGGATCACCAGTGGTGTCCGGGCATCCGGTTGTCCTGGCGTCTGGTCGTCCAGGCGGTGTCCACTTCTTTGTCCGGAGCATAACTCTGTCATCCTAAGTCCGATTGACTTTAAACTTGGCAGTTATATTCTTCTTATCAATACGAAGTGCAGTGCAAAATAACCATAACTCTACCTGGCCTATTTTTTTAGTTATTGCCCTTTGTTGTTTTTCATACTTGAATCTATCTCTAAAAGTATTATAGCTAGGATCATGAAACTTCATGGGTGTATAGATCTCACCAAGGGGGAGTGCAGTGCACAAGAACCATAACTCTACCTGGCCTATTTATTGAGTTATTGCTCTTTGTTGTTTTTCATACTTGAATCTTGTCCGGAGTATATCTCTAAAAGTGAAATAGCTAGGATCATGAAATTTCATGGGTGTATAGATCTCACCAAGGTGGAGTGCAGTGCACAAGAACCATAACTCTACCTGGCCTATATTTGAGTTATTGCCCTTTGTTGTTTTTCATACTTGAATTTTGTCCGGAGTATATCTCTAAAAGTATAATAGCTAGAATCATGAAATTTCATGGGTGTATAGATCTCACCAAGGGGGAGTGCAGTGCACAAGTACCATAACTCTACCTAGCCTATTTTTTGAGTTATTGCCCTTTGTTGTTTTTCATACTTGAATCTTGTCCGGAGTATATCTCTAAAAGTATAATAGCTAGGATCATGAAACTTCATGGGTGTATAGATCTCACCAAGTGGGAGTGCAGTGCACAAGAACCATAACTCTACCTGGCCTATTTTTTGAGTTATTGCCCTTTGTTGTTTTTCATACTTGAATCTTGTCCGGAGTATATCTCTAAAGTATTATAGCTAGAATCATGAAATTTCATGGATGGAAAGATCTCACTAAGGGGGAGTGCAGTGTACAAGAACCATAACTCTACCTGGCCTATTTTTTGAGTAATTGCCCTTTGTTGTTTTTCATACTTGAATCTTGTCCGGAGTATACCTCTTAAAGTATAATAGCTAGTCCGATTGACTTTAAACTAGGCAGTTATATTCTTCTTATCATACTTGAATCTTGTCCGGAGTATATCTCTAAAAGTATAATAGCTAGAATCATGAAACTTCATGGATGGATAGAGCTCACCAGTTCGGAGTTCATTGTACAAGAACCATAACTCTACCTAGCCTATTTTTTGAGTTATTGCCCTTTGTTGTTTTTCATACTTGAATCTTGTCCGGAGTATGCCTCTTAAAGTATTATAGCTTGAATCATGAAAATTCATGGATGGATAGATCTCACCAAGTGGGAGTGCAGTGTACAAGAACCATAACTCTGCCTTGCCTATTTTTTGAGTTATTGCCCTTTGTTGTTTTTTCTTACTTGAATCTTGTCCCGAGTATATCTCTAAAAGTATAATAGCTAGAATCATGAAACTTCATGGATGGATAGAGCTCACCAACTGGGAGTGCAGTGTACAAGAACCATAACTCTACCTAGCCTATTTTTTGAGTTATTGCCCTTTGTTGTTTTTCATACTTGAATCTTGTCCGGAGTATGCCTCTTAAAGTATTATAGCTAGAATCATGAAATTTCATGGATGGATAGATCTCACCAAGTGGGAGTGCAGTGTACAAGAACCATAACTCTGCCTTGCCTATTTTTTGAGTTATTGCCCTTTGTTGTTTTTTCATACTTGAATCTTGTCCGGAGTATATCTCTTAAAGTATAATAGCTAGAATCATGAAATTTCATGGATGGATACAGCTCACCAAGTGGGAGTGCAGTGTACAAGAACCATAACTCTACCTAGCGTATATTTTGAGTTATTGTCCTTTGTTGTTTTTCATACTTTGTTTGACAAAAAATATTCTTTCAAAATAACCTCAGTTCTATTCAAACCCCCAGCTAATATTAAGCAGTGTGACGGGCCTATCTTGTGACAATTTTGCACCTTGTTTATACTAATTAGTGCTGTAATTTGGAGATGCCTCAGGTGAGCGATTTAGGACCATCATGGTCCTCTTGTTTATACTTCTTTTGAAAATTATTTTCATAAACAGCTATTGTTTGAAAAGGAGAGACATGAGATGTAGATTATGCTCAGACTGCACTTATGTGTAGGATAATCTTTGTCTATACCTCCTTCCAGAATTGGAATTTCCCAGGCTTTCAGTTTGTCAAGGGTTAAACAATTCCCACACAATCCCTGCTTTTTAAGCCCCTCAAGAAAATAGCTTTCGAAAACATTAAACCATTCCCACACAATTACGCTGTCTTACGCCCCTCAGGAAGAGAAGGTTTGGAAAACATTGTGGTAATTGAAGAGATTGCTTGTAACAAGCAATTTCTTCATTTACCACAATTTTTTTACCCCAAAAGATAAAAAAGTAATGAACTTTAAACTGTCGTCTTCAACGTCTATCAATTTGGACTAGTCTGAAATTTACCGTGTAGGAATGGTTAAGGACATAGAAGAATGAGCTTTAATCAAGCAATTTCCTCAATGTCCTCAATTTTTTCCACCCCAAAAGACAAAAGAATTTTAGAATTTCATCGACTTGAAATTGTGGTCTGCAACTTTTTCAATTTGTACCAGTCTAAAATTTAGTTGTGTGGGGATGGGTAACAGATTCCTGTCCACACTCCAACAGGAAATTTGACTTAGATATTAACCCTTGTCATGCTGAATATTTATCCTTTCTTCACAAAATTGTAAATTTTTATCAAATTTAGATCTACTTTGTTTACAAAATTTTCTCAACATTAACCCTCGTCCTGCAGAATTAAAATCCTATACAAAATTGCTTTAAAATCAAAGTACTGATAAGACTGGGAAGTCTTATTGAGGGTCAGTATTTCTTTTGAAAAAGGATTATTTAAACATTTCTTGCTTAACCCATTCAAACACAGCAAAATTTTAGACTGGTCCAAATTGAAAGATGCTGCAGACGACAATTCCAAGTAGATGGAATTTTGAACTTTTTCGTCGTTTTGGATAGAAAACATTGTGGATAATGAAGAAATTGCTTGATACAAGCAATTTCTTCATTTTCCACAATGTTTTCAAAAGCTATTTTCTTGAGGGGCGTAAAAAGGAGGGATTGAGTTGGAATGGGTTAAAGGGGACAAACAGGAGGTGTAGACCAATATCAGACTGCACTTATGTACAGGCTGATCTTTGTCTAAACCGCCTGCCAAAACAGCAATATCCCAGGTTCAGCATGACTAGGGTTAAAGAACAAGCTGGTAGTGTAGACAAAGTTCAGACTGCACATCTGTGCAGCCTGATCTTAGTCTTCACAGGTGCCACATCTTTTGTCAACACAGGAATATTCCTTTGATCAATATGACAAGGGTTTACTCTTGCCATGCTCAAATCTGCGTGAAAATTAAAGGGCCCGAGGTACTGAAAGTATTGTTTGTCGGTCAACATTTATTTTGAAATTAAAATTCTATAAATAACACATACTTTAAAGAGCAAAGCAGGTGGTTTAGACTAGGACCAGAATGCACATATGTGATGTCTAATCTTTGTCTATAACTCCTGCTAAAACAGGAATATTCGGGGCTCAGCATGACAAGGGTTAGATAGGTCCTTTTTGCACAATATATGGTCAATAACATGTCACAAAAATTAAAATGATTGGTGGGTGACGCAAACATCATAACAACAGCTTGGATATGGTCATGTTACTAGTTAAGACAAAAATGCTTCACATAAATGTCAATGATATGGGTAAATTATTTAGCTGCTTATTTCACGTGTAGATATTTTGAGAAAAAAATTGTGAGATTTTTGTACAAGAATCTTTCAAAAGGATGCACTTAGTTACTTGTCATACTAAGTATAGACGGTAATCAAAATAAATGGGACTCTGTCTAGATATATTTGTCTGAAATCTGACTAGGTGAGAGCCTAAATCCCCCTCATTTCTTGCCAGAGGTCATGTAAAAAAGCTGGATTTGGTTAATATATTTGTTAAGGCTAGGATGATATAGACTTTGGCAGTCCAAGAGTGACTTTGGCAAGAAGAGCAGCCTGTATAATAATAGGTAATCAACCCTTGTCATACTGAATTGGATTATTCCTGTTTGGGCAGAATGTAAAGACATATGTGCAGGCTGATATTTGTCTATATCACATTCATGTTCCTTTTAAGCCTTATTGTTTGTAAGATAAATTTTTAAAATAAACACAACAACCACAACTTCTGCTTTAAGTGCTCTCTAAATTCATCCCTTTGATTTAAATGCAATTTTATTGAGGTTTCTTTTAAGCGTGACAAGGGTTAAGTTAATCCCCAGTTTCTTTTAATAGGGTAAAAAGCAGATGGAAGATCTACAAGAATAGCATGAAACACTGGAATTCTCTTGCTATTTATAAGGATTCTATTATTTATTGGCTGGTTGAAATTGCCAGGGCTTTGGTTCCGACCTGTGTATGTGGGTTCATCCATCTATGCTTCTGTAAACTTTTATTTTAAAAATCTTCTCAAGTTTTATCTGAAAGGTGTTTGATGCTACTTTTAATATTATTTCAGTCATATCACAGCGGATGGGCACCTAACCATGGATTCCTGGTATTTCTTACACAAGTGCTACCACAATATCCTTTCCAAGCCTCCAGATGCTCATCCCTCTCAGGTTTACGATTATCCATCCATTGGTGGGAGACAAGTGTCATAAAGGATATTAACCGGGGCCAGGGATCAAACCCTAGACACCATGATTAGGAGTCCTATGCACTACCACTGGGCTATGGCCATGGAACAAAAAAAAGAAACAAGGTGGTGGAATTCAATGAGGGTGTATTAGATTCCCTCAAAGTTTTGATTTGGTTTTAAAAAAAGAAGGTATTAGTTGGCTGGGGTAAATTCCATATTATTTTGGTATATACCGAAAACTTCACAGGAATTGTCCTTGGGTGACAATTTTCAACATCCTTTCAAGAAACTTTGATACATAAAAATAATTGCTTTCACAGATGTGTCAGGAAATATGACCACTGGCATCTCAACCAATTTTCACTAGAATCATCTTTGGGCAATGCTTCATCCAATTTTTTGAAGGAAATTAAAAGGTATAATGATATTTCTTTGACAGGCCATATCCAAAACAGAAATAATAAGTGAATTAAGTAGTACTGAAGGCTGCTTAAATTTGTTGCATAAAAAGAAGTGACCTCCCTTTAGGTAAATTACAAAGGAAGTAAATCTTTCTAAAATGAATCACCTCCATTGATAGTACAAGCTATTGAAGATGGATTCCTGTGATTCTATTTATAATTCTGATGGATGACACCCAAGAGAGGAATAAGGCCCATCCTTTGGTATGGGTATCCTGTTTCTATTAATAGGAAATTTAAAAGATAAGGCAATACCTTATTATATTCATAAAGTAGGATGAAGGAGTTTCATGAGACACTACAATGACATGAATACACAATAAGTGGTATCCTGTTTCTTCTTATAGGTGTTTTAGATTTTAGAGATAAGGGAATTCTTTATTTTGGGTAAGATGAAGGAGATGGATTACACCCATGAATGGCTCGAGGACCAAATCCCTGGTATGGGTGTTCTGTTTCTATTTACAGGGATTTTGTTTTAGAGATAAGAGAGTTCCCTGATTATGTTTATAGGGTACCATGATACCCAAGGATGGCATTAAGACCCAATCCTTGATATGGAGTTCCTTTTTCATGTCTGATTATAGTTTTAGAGATAAGGGAGTTCCCTGATTCTATTTATAGGGTAATATGAAGGAGATGGATTACACCCAAGAATTGCATGAGTGGTGTCCTGTTTCTATTTATAGGGATTTTGTTTTTAGGAGATAAGGGAGTTCCCTGCTTCTTTTTATAGGGTAAGATGAAGGAGATGGAAGACACCCAAGAATCGCATGAAAACCAAATGCCTGGATGTCCTTCATATTTATAGGGATTTTGTTTTTAAGAGATAAGGGAATGCCCTGATTCTATTTATAGGGTAAGATGAAGGAGATGGATGACACCCAAGATTGGCATGAAGACCCAATCCCTGGATGTCCTGTTTCTATTTATAGGGATTTTGTTTTAAGACAAAAGTGGATTCCCTGATTCTATTTATAGGGTAAGATGAAGGAGATGGAAGACACCCAAGAATGGCATGAAGACCCAATCCCTGGTATGGGTATCCAGGATGATGATGTGGGGTCATCAGAGAGTGAGTCTGAGAGTGACTCTGACAGTGAATATGGAAAACCAGGTATGTAGAAAGTAAAAGGCTATTTTAACTATTTTCACACAATGATGCTTTTAAACGCCTTCTCAATACAAAGATTTGGAAAACATTGCTGTAAATGAAGAAATTGCTTGTATCAAGCAATTGCATTATTATCCACAATGTTTTCTACCCCAAAAGACGACAAAATTTAAAATGTCATCAACTTGAAATTGATGTCTACAATGTCGCTCAATTTGGACCAGTCTAAAATTTTGTTGTGTGGGAATGGGTTAGTCTACCGGTATTATTATAACAAAACCTTAGACTGGTCCATGTACAAAGAAATTGCAGACAACAATTTCAATTTCACTGTCTCCCAACAGTGTAAACATAAGGGTGATGAGCAACTGGATGCCTAGAAGGGATGTAGTGGTAGTAGTGGTGTGAGAAGTACTAGTAAGGTGGTCCAGCTGCCTTGATTAACTTAAATACTGTTAAAATTAGCATTAAAACCCATTTAAACAAATCTTATTGGCATAGCTTACATCCATGAATTGTTTATAGCGAAATATTTGAAGATGGCCTTCCCAGATTAAACTTAATGAATTTCAACCAAATTCACAGAAAAGATACTTGGATGACCCGTTATAAATTCATTGAAAAGAAATTAGTTGGTTGGACAGGCCATATATTCCTACAGGATGAAAAATCAATCAAGAGTGCCTCTAGTTTCACTCCCCTGCCTTAGGTCATATAAATGCAATGTTCATAAAGCCAGGTACTCCTAACAAAGCAATGATTGGTTTGCTTATGTAGACATCACAAGGATTAACCCAATATCACTCAACAAAATCTTAGACTGTTCCAAATTGGAAGGAGTTGCAAAGGACAATTAAAAGTTTATGATATTTTAGATTTTTTTCAATATTGTAGGTAGAAAACATTGTGGAAAATGAAGGAATTACTTGTTAAAAGCAATTTTTTCATTTTACACAATATTTTTCCAATAATGTTTCTTGGGGGGTGTCAAAAAGTGTCATTTACTGGGAATGTGTTAATTGCAAAACTGTTCTAAGTGTCTATACAGTGTAAAGATACTTTGAACAGTCTTGTGATTAACCCTCGATAAGCTTGCATTATTTTCAATCTTTGTTAGCAATATTGCTTTTATTGCTCCAGTCTGGCTTAGAACCAATCATCTATTGTCATAGCTCTGTGTCTGTTATTCACCTGTGTATGCTTGTGTGCTTCAGTATTCTTTTACTTCTCCCAAGTAACTAATTTACAGATTTCAACCAAATTTCACATTAATGATCCTCCGCTATCCCATTTTACAGATTCCTTGAAAGAATGTTAATTGGTTTTAAAAAGTTGCTTTTATGGGTGGGACTAATTTCAATAAATGGTATGTAGTGAAAACTTGGGAAATTAGATGATGGATTACAACCAAGTGTAACCATTGCCATATTGCAGTGGTAGCATGTAGCTTTCCTACATATGGGGTCCAGAGTTCGATTCAAGCTGCAGCAAATATAGTTTCTGACATTGGTCTCCCACCAATTTTCTGGATAATTGTAAACCTATGTGGGATGCGCAGCTGGAGGCTTAGAAAAGATGTAGTGGTAGTACTAGTGTGAGAAATACCAGAAATCCATGGTTAGGTGCTCCAGTTGCTACAATATGACTGAAATACTGTTAAAAGTCGAGTTATAACCCATTCAGTTAATCAACCAAATGTTATAGGAATGATCTTTTGGTCACCCATTATCAGAATTCTTGAAAAAATTTAACCCTTGTCATGCTGAACCCGGAATATTCCGGTTTTGGCAGGAGGTATAGACCAAGATTAGCCTGCACATAAGTGCAGTCTGATCTTAGTCTACACCTCCTGTTTGTCTCCTTTAATCCAGAGTTGTTATAAAATTGATTTCTCAAATTGATTTGACCATTAACTTGTGCTCCAAGTGCTTTCAGGCCTTTGATTTTAATGCAAATTAAGATAAGGATTTTATTCAGCAGGAGAAGAGTTAATAGCTTTATTATAATACTGCTTTCGAGGATATGGCTCTTTTAATTAAGAGACCAAAAAGTGATGCAAGGGAAATAATTGATACTGCTTGACTGAGAATATTTGTTACATTAAATAAAGTTACCTCTCTTAATTTAAATTGCAAATAAGTTACTCTTACTAAAATGAGCTGACTCACAGGTTTATGAAATTATCTGAATGTTAGACTCCATGAAATCGTGGTCAAGTTTGACATTGTTCACATAAGGCCAAAAAGTAGGTCATATTAGGTCAAGACTTAGAATTATCATGAGTGCATGCTGGAGGTTACATTTTGCCTCAAATCTGTTGATTTATTATTATACTTTTTTCTACATAAAATCTGAATCATGTTCAGTATTTGGTTACATGGGGTTAATCAAAGCGCTGAAAGCCTGATATATGTATACAGGAGATATATAATCTGGGCAGAAAAATTTTGATGGTCGAATTATCGGAGGTGCCACTTTTTACCCAAATCTACTGTCCATTATGCGCAGATCTGCCAATTTGTGCGCTAGGGGACACAACCTGCCCACAATTTTTTCATCCCGTTGAGGTATTGTAACGATATATATACATGTATATATCGTTACATATTTTTCACTCGATCAAAATGCTTTGAAGGGATCTGATAAAGGCCACCCAAGGATCCTTCCTGTGAATTTTGGTTGAGTTTGGTTGAATTATGCTCAGTACTTTCTGAGAAGATTTTTAAAGTAAAAGTTGACTGATGGACGACGGAAACCATATCATGACATCTCCAGATAAAGAGAGCTAGAGAGGGCAGATGGTCGTTTACCAGGTTAACATGATTATGTACACCTCTCAAAAGCGGTATGTAGACGTTGCATCCTTTTGGTAGAATTCGGAGGTAAAAATATATAGACACAAAGTCCGAGCACGACCAAACTGTTTTCAGACAGTGGGAATATGATCCTATGAATGACCAATTAATTTGTTAAACAAAACATTCCAATTGTGAGTAAAACTGACAGCTTCCCTTATCAGCTTTATACAGCAACTTTGTCTACCCAGACCGTTTTAACATTGTTACTCTAGAATAAGTAATATTATTTTGGTATGAAACAAACACCTTATTTTTTCTTAACAATATGCTATGATTGTATATGTTTAATAATTTCCAATATATTATATATCTCCTTTCTTTCTTTCCATTCACTCATCAAGTTTTGATAATTTTGCCAAATTCAGAACACTTACACAAAAGTACTGTAAATCAAGCCCGACAGCTTTCAATGAGTCACATCTCGCCTTCTTCCTTCTCGCCTCAATGGGGCGTATTAATTTATGGTCAGATCCGATCTACTTTTCATGCGACAGAAGATCACATTGATTGCGGTAGATGTTTTTACATTATGTTTTCACATTAAACTCTGCATGGGTTTGAATTTTTAGCATTGTAACTTTAGCCTCAGATTGCTTACGCAATCTCAGGCTAAAAACTAAATCGAAAGGTCAAACCTTAGAAAAACCTTTTGTGCACTTTGGACTAGAGGTTAAATTTTTGGCTCAAATGTCTTTTTTTATTTGTACAGAAAGTTTGTATCCAAGAATTCTTGGTCAGAATTTATATTTGACCACATAAGGTCAAAAACTAGGCTACTAGTTTAAACATCATGAAAAGATTGTGTGCTCTGTAGAGGCCACATATTTAGCTTGAATGCCTTCATATTTAGACAATATGTTTATCTCCATATCTTTGACAGGGTTTGATATTTGGTTTTCTAATTTACTATCTATTTTATTAACCCAAACCTTATAAAACCTACCTTGCAGTGTACATACTACTTTTCTGGCATAAAAATCCTGAAACTTTCAAAGAACGTCTTTTTGTTTCAGATATCTTATACAAGATTTTTGCTAACAGGTGACTTTTGACCAAAATCAGGGCCTGGTGCTTTGATTACTCCTCCACTAATAGACCCAGGTGAGCGCTCTCATCCTTCAAGGAAAAAGTTTTGGAAAACATCATTATCCACAATGTTTTCTACTCCAAAAGACATAAGATTTCAAATTTTTCAGCTGCAACTTGTTGTCTGAAACTTCTTTAAATTTGGACCAATCTAAAATTTTGTTGTCTGGTAATGAATTATAACAGTCATTAACTTGTGTTGTATGTTTTCAGTAAGACCAGATTCCCTTTTGGCGGGAAAGAGAAAGAAGAAGATTGTAGCTAACTCTAACATTGTGTCCAATGATTCCACGGATGACCTTGTAGAAGGAGTGGATGACCTTCCCACTCCAGATGACCTTGAAACACCAGACGACATGGAGGGGGAGCTAGAGTGGGAAGGTGATTATCTCTATGCCTTGCTATCAATTAAGTCATCTTTAATCTTTTTGTCTGCAGTGTTGTGCCTAGGTCAGAATTTTTGGGGGACACAGGTGTCCCCCTACCTAAATTTCAAGGGGACATTTGGAAATTTTGGGGGACAAACTAAAACAACTAATTCTTACCTGTTATTGATAAATAGTCTAATTTGAATATAATATTCTGTCCATGCTGGATTCTTTTGCAATAAAGTACACTTTTTCCATAAGATTTGTTATGGCTTCATCTTTTTCATTGAATGAGCGATCTATAGCAAGGGCCCCCTCATATTTCAAACGCAAAGCTACTACTGCACGTACATGATAAGCCCAATTTTGTTAGGGTACTTGAGCGCATATTGGTACACCAAGTGTCTGTAGAAAATGGTTTAGATAATTTTAGTTTCGATTCCAAACAGGTCTCGCATTTCTGGCTGTCACCCGATTCTCGCAGCTAAGGAAATTTTGACAACCAATTCTTTTGGAAGTTTCGTTCCTTCCGTTTTTTGTCTCTGAGGAAGAAGGGGGTGACTGGGACATTTAGCTGTCTGCATCAGCAGATGTAGACACGGCTGGATCGCAGCCGTCTTTGTTGATTCAACATCGTCTGCTACCTTTCCACATTTTCCTGACATAAAGTCAGTCAAGCGCATCTGTCGTTTAGCCATTTTTAATTTTAGTAACAATTCCGAGACCGGTTCTCGTTACTTTATATTAAAATCGGTTGAATCAAAAGGCAAATTGTGGGTCACAGTCAAGTTTTTGTAGGTGCGCGACTGGTTCATAATATTTTACATCAAAATTTTCAGAATCGAAATGGTAAATTTCAGGTCACAGTCAAGTCTTTGAGGGTGCACCGTGTATGTGTAATAATATTCAATGCGTAAATAATACTGTCATAACAAATGTAAACGCCGATCGAGCAGGACTTTTTTTGTAGGCATGACGGAATATAAAAGATCGCGGAAATTTGAGCGCGCCCGAAATCCCGCAATGGCTTAGATTTTAGGGGACATCGGGAATAAATTTGCGGGAATCCCGCGATGCCGCGGCCTAGGCACAACACTGTGTCTGTCTGTTGACAACTAAGCCATGGATATAGCATTGTGAGTCCGACTCTCAGTCATGAGGTCAGGGTTCCAGTCCCAGTAGCGGCAAATATCCTTTCCAACAGATGCCTCCCATTGGAAAAGCGTACACCTATATGGGATGAGTAGCTAGAGGCTCAGAAATGATGTGGTGTTAGTACTGGTGTGAGAAATATCAGGAATCAATGGTTAGGTGCTCATGCTGCGGTGATATTACTGAAATACTATTACCCATCTAATCTGTTGAAAATCATCCCAAGATAAGCTGTCATATACTCAACGAGTACTGTTTAGAAGATTCAGGGTTATTACTTTGGCATGCAGCTTTTGTTGATCTATATCTGCTTATGATAAGTTAAAGGTCAACTAATAAGGTCAATAAAATCATAGTCTCATGTCCAAAAGTAGGTGTATAAAATGCATGGATGTTTCATAAACACATGTTATTTTGTTGACCTACTTTCGCATAATCAAGCATTGTTCATGTCTTGTAGAATAAAAGCATTGTAAAATATATCCTTCATAGATTTTCCATATGAGGTTTTGTCATGAAAAAATGGGAATGAAAGGTTTTTGTTCAAAGTTTCATTTGTTTGCCTGAAACATTCTTTGGATGAGGCCACTGGTATAGCACAGGTGGTATAGCATGGCACTCCTAATTATGGGGTCCTGGGTTTGATCCCTGCTGCAGAGAATATCCTTTTGGACATTTCTCTCCTACTAGTAGGTGGATAATCATTAATCAAGGTGGTATGAGCAGCTGGCGGCTTGGATAGGATGTTATGTTAGTACTAGTGAGAGAAATACCAGGAATCTATGGTAATTTGCTCCAGCCACCATAATGTATATTGAATATTGTTAAAAATGGTTTTAAATCCCATTTAATCAATCAATCAATCAATCTTTGGACGCATTTCCTATTTTCTGAAGACTTGTGTTTCATAAAAAATCATCATCTGAATGGTGAACAGGGTTTCGTATTCCCAGTGAAATCATTAATGTGATGTTTATTGTGTGAAATCAAGCCAGGCAGATAGGGAGGAAATCATTATGTAATCATCATATAACACATTATAGAAATCGTCAGTGTCTCATGACGGACAAAAAACAGGACAATTTACACAGAATTTCTCTGATGGAAAATATGTCATTATGTCTGAGCTTTGTGTTATTTTTATTAGCTAGCCTGGGAAGAATTTCTTGGAAGAGCTGTTGTGCTCTTGGCCCAGGCATCAGCGTCAGCCTCCCTCTTGATTAGAGTTTTAACCCTTTTCATTCTGAATGATAATTCCTCTACAGATTTTCATTAAAATCAAAAGGATTAAAGCGCTGAAAGGACCGACTTTAATATCAATATTTCTTTTGAAAAATCATCTTATGAACATTCTAACTTAAATGGGACAAGCAGGTGGTGTAGACTTAGATCAGACTACATATATGTGTAGGCTGATCTTTGTCTACACTTCAGTATCCAGTAAAAGTAGGAATATTCCACGTTCAGCATGACAAGAGTTAATATCTTTTTCATTACTTAAGGGTGCTATTATTTTACAGATACACTCATCAGGTGACGGCCCTGCATATAGTGCCATGACCTGTGACCTTAAGGCCTTGACCATAAAAAGTTTAGCCAAAAGAAAAATAAATAAAAATTTCAAGATAACTGGGTTGAAGTACTTGATGTCAGTAGAAAGCCAACTGGGTATGTCAATCAAATAATCAGGCGACCAGTGAAATTGTTCATTTTGACCAGATGTGAATTTTGAACTCGGACATTGGCCGCCGTTTTTGTTCACCATTTTTGTTGGTTTTGTGAATTAAATGTAACTACAGCTTTTTAGCTCACCTGAGCACAACGTGCTCAAGTTGAGCTTTTGGTATCACCTTTTGTCCGTCGTGCGTCGTGCGTCGGAAGTCGTCAACAATTCTTTAAACATCTTCTCCTCAGTAACCACTGGGCGGAATTCAACCAAACTTGGTAGGAATGTTCCTTGGGTGACCCTTCTCAAAAGTTGTTCGCGGATTTTTGATTGACCCCCAAATATGGGCGTGGCAGGGCGTGGCAGTTTTTAACTAAGAAATCTTTAAACATCTTCTCCTCAGTAACCACTGGGCGGAATTCAACCAAACTTGGTAGGAATGTTCCTTGGGTGACCCTTCTCAAAAGTTGTTCGCGGATTTTTGATTGACCCCCAAATATGGGCGTGGCAGGGCGTGGCAGTTTTTAACTAAGAAATCTTTAAACATCTTCTCCTCAGTAACCACTGGGCGGAATTCAACCAAACTTGGTAGGAATGTTCCTTGGGTGACCCTTTTCAAAAGTTGTTCGCGGATTTTTGATTGACCCCCAAATATGGGCGTGGCAGGGCGTGGCAGTTTTTAACTTAGAAATCTTTAAACATCTTCTCCTCAGTAACCATTGGGCCAACTTCAACAAAATTTGGTATGAATGTTCCTTGGGTGACCGTTTTCAAAAGTTGTTCGTGGAATTTTGATTTACGCCCAAATATGGGCGTGGCAGGGCGTGGCAGTTTTTGACTTAAAAATCTTTAAACATCTTCTCCTCAGTAACCATTGGGCCAATTTCAACCAAACTTGGCATGAATGTTCCTTGGGTGACCCTTTTCAAAAGTTGTTCATGGAATTTTGATTTATACCCAAATATGGGCGTGGCAGGGCGTGGCAGTTTTTGACTAAGAAATCTTTAAACATCTTCTCCTCAGTAACCATTGGGCCAATTTCATCCAAACTACGCATGAATGTTCCTTGGATGACCCTTTTTAAAAGTTGTTCGCAGAATTTTGATTTATGCCCAAATATGGGCGTGGCCGGGCATGGCAGTTTTTGACTTTGAAATCTATAAACATCTACACCTCAGGAACCATTGGGCCACTTTCAACCAAACTTGGTATGAATGTTCCTTGGGTGACCCTTTTCAAAAGTTGTTTGGCAGAATTTCGTTTCACGCCCAAATATGGGCGTGGCAGTTTTTGACTTTGAAATCTTTAAACATCTTCTCCTCAGTAACTATTGGGCCAATTACAACCAAATTTGGTATGAATGTTCCTTGGGTGACCCTTTTCAAAAGTTGTTCATGGAATTTTGATTTATGCCCAAATATGGGCGTGGCAGTTTTTTTAACTTTGAAATCTTTAAACATCTTATCCTCAGTAAGCATTGGATCAATTTCAACCAAACTTTGCATGAATGTTCCTTTGGTGACCCTTTTCAAAAGTTGTTTTTGGAATTTTGATTTATGCCCAAATATGGGCATGGCAGGGTCAGGCACTTTTTTGACTTTGAAATCTTTAAACATCTTCTCCTCAGTAAGCATTGGATCAATTTCAACCAAACTTGGCATGAATGTTCTTTGGGTGACCCTTTTCAAAAGTTGTTTGCAGAATTTGGTTTCACGCCCAAATATGGGCGTGGCAGTTTTTGACTTTGAAATCTTTAAACATCTTCTCCTCAGTAACTATTGGGCCAATTTCAACCAAATTTGGTATGAATATTCATTGAGTGACCCTTTTCAAAAGTTGTTCTTGAATTTTGATTGATGACCAAATAAGGGCTTGGAAGGGTAGGGCAGTTTTTGACTTTGAAATCTTTAAACATCTTCTCCTCAGTAACCATTGGGCCAATTTCAATTTTGAATCATCTTACATTAGTCAGGTGAGCGATTTTAGGGCCATTCTGGCCCTCTTGTTTAAGCTGTCCTTACGAGATTAGGGTTGCCAACCAACCATTCTACCTTTTTGTTACCAGCTACTGGCCATATATTTTGCAAAATAATGCCATGGAACCTGAAGCAAGACTTCCTGTGGGAGTCATTGGGCGGGGCCTATGTGTTCATTTGGCAAGGCCGACAGAGTCAGTGGGCAGGGCCAGCAGTCTATTACCTGATGAGTGTTTATGTGAAGTATGACCAACCACAATACATGGGGAGTAAATTAGTTTCACGTCATCCATCTGTCTGTCCACCTGTCAGAAAACTTTTTGTAAAAAATCATTCTCAAAAATCATTTAACCTAAGACTTATAATGTAACTTGATACAGTGGAATCCTGTGAATTGCAACTTCAACTTGTTATTGTTATTATTCTTGTTGCAAATGACCATAAGTTCCATTTGAAAGGAGCTTTACAGTCTATATGTCTTAATTTTGTGCATAAAGCCAGTTGTAATTAGGCAGTGAATTGCTATTATAAGTGTTGCAAGCAAGAGGATACCACTGTACAAGTTTTCTCCTTGATCCAAAGAGGTGCCATATTGCATCACGAAGGCCAAGGTCACAAATGAAATTCTGTCAAAATATTGTTTCTGAAAGCACTTTTCTTTGACAAGTTGCAGTTGGAGAGTTGGGAGTTGTCATTGTTCCAACTGTTCTAATTTTAACCAAATTTAGTGACGCTTTTAGACGCCCTGGAGAAAAAAGCTATGGAAAATATTGAGGAAAATGAAGAAATTGTGCAAACTAATCTATATATTACAGATGACACTCCAATTACGCCCTCATCGGAGAAGAAGTTTGCAGATTACATTCACACCCGGGATGATGATGATGACGATGATAAAGAATTTGAGCAGAATACTCGTATGAGGAAAGTGGAAATTGCGGGAAAAGATTATAAGGTGGACATGCATGTGATAGAACCATACAAAAAAGTTTTGTCTCATGGAGGTAAGTCTACCAGTTCAGTTTGTTTTACCCCCCTCCCCTAGAAAGAAGAGGAGGTAAATTAATTCACCATGTTTTTCTGTCAGTCTGCCCATCTGTTTAATTCTCCGACCTGCCCTTCAGGTATCAGGTTTAGCTGTTTTCAACAATGTTTCAGCTATATCGCAAAATTCATGACCTCCTTGGAATTACTAGTTTGTTTGAATGGGATTTAAGGCCACTTTTAGCAGTCATATGTAGAGCACCTAACCATAGATTCCCTGTTACTCTTACACCAGTACTACCACTTTATCCTTTCTAAGCCTTGAGCTGCTCATCCCACTTAGGTTTACAATTATCCAACCATTGGTGGGAGACAAATGTCTGAAAGGATATTTGACGTCATCATAGCGTAGTTGGTAGCGCACCAGATCCCTATCTTCAATCACGGGTTGTCATGGGTTCGATACCCGGCGGCGGCAAATATCCTTTCCGACATCTGTCTCTCACCAATGGATGGATAATAGTGCAAACCTATGTGGGATAGCACTTGAAAGCACTGGAGGCTAGAAAAGGATGTAGTGGTAGTACTGGTGAGAGAAATACCAGGAATCCACTGTTAGGTGCTCCAGCCATCGAGATATGACTTAAATACTGTTAAAAGTGGTGTTAAACCCCATTCAATCAATTAACTGAAAGGATATTTCCTTTGACACAGAGGAGCTATTACTAGTACTAGATTTGGGCTGTGAATGCCTTGTATAAGGATATACCCATTGGACAACTGGCTTGGCCATAAATTGATACAACTCTAGAGGGAGTGATTGGAATTTTGAAATTTCTTTATTTGTCCATCAAACCCTGTGTTTGTTGCGCTCATTGAATTCATCCCACTGAACCCATTCCAACACAGCAAAATTTTAGACTGGTCCAAATTGAAAGAAGCTGCAGACGACAATTTCAAGTTGATGGAATTTTAATTTTTTTTTTACTTTTTGGATAGAAAACATTGTGAACAATGAAGAAATTGCTTGATACAAGCAATTTCTTCATTATCCACAATATTTTCCAAAGCTTTTTTCCCGAGGGGCGTAAAAAGGAGGGATTGAGTTGGAATGGGTTAAGATATTAACCCTTGTTATGCTGAGCCCAGAATATTCCTGTTTTTGGAAGTAGGTATAGACAAAGATCAGTCTGCACTTATTTGCAGTCTAATCCTAGTCTACATCACCTGCTTGTCTCTTTCAAGCCAGAGTAACAATAAAAAATAATTTTTGAAAGCAATGCTAACCAACAAAAAGAATTTTATGTACTATCAGTTCTTTGATTTCTTAACCCATTCCCACACATTGACGCTTTTAAACACTCTACAATATAAAAGCTTTGGAAAACATTGTGGACAATGAAGAAATTGCTTGTTACAAGTAATTTCTTCATTATCCACAATGTTTTCTAAGCTAAAAGACAAAGATTTTGAAAATTTCATCAAATTAACCCATTCCAACTCAATCCCTCCTTTTTACGCCCCTCAAGAAAAAAGCTTTGGAAATCATTGTGGAAAAAGAAGAAATTGCTTGTATCAAGAAATTTCTTCATTATCCACAATGTTTTCTATCCAAAAAGACGAAAAAATTCAAAATTCTATCAACTCGAAATTGTCGTCTGCAGCTTCTTTCAATTTGGACCAGTCTAAAATTTTGCTGTGTTGGAATGGGTTAAAATTGTCGTCTGCAACTTTTTTGAATTTGGACTGGTCTAAAATTTTGTTTTGTGGGAATGGTTAAAAGACAGACTTTATTCAGCATGACAAGGGTTAAACCATGTTCAATAGGAGAATATTAAAGGCACTTTCAACATTTAACCCATTCCTGTACAAATCTGAGATTTTACGTTGCTGTGATTTATAGTTGAAAAAACATTGAAAAAGAAGAAATTGCTTGCAACAAGCAATTTCTCCTTTTCCGACATTATTTTCTACCACATATGATGGTTTTATTCATTGTCGTCTTCACCCACCTTCAATTTGAACCAGGCTAAAATTAAAAAAGAAAAAAAAAAACGGGAAAGGGTTAACTAAAAATGTTGAAGTGTCCTATACAATTCTTACTTTGAAAAGGACATTTTTTAGCAACATGTCATTTCTTTCTACATCTGAAATTTTTTTTTACATTTCTGGAAAATTTCCCAGAAATAAGAACTATCTCGATTTGAAATAAAAGAGATACTTCTTCAAACTTACATTAATCTCTGGATCAAGCTTCCTTATGAAAGCACCAGTACTTATTTTTAATGTGTGAGCCATAGCAAATACAGTGGAATCCTCTTAACCCATTCCCACACGGTGGAGCTTTTTGACGCCCCTCAAGAAAAACATTTTGAAAACATTGAGAAAAATGAAAAATTGCTTGTATCAAGCAATTTCTTCATTATCCACAATGTTTTCTATCCAAAACAACGAAAAAATAGAAAATTCCATCAACTTAGAATTGTCGTTTGCAGCTTCTTTCAACTTGGACCAGTCTAAAAATTTTGTTGTGTGAGAATGGGTTAATTGCAGCCCTGATAAAAGCAACTCACTGCTTTATTGCAACTGACATTATGCAGAAACTCTTCATTTTATTAATAAATAGCTCCTTTTAATACCATCTTCTGGTTAATTGCAACAAAAGCGTTCCAAGATCAATAGAGCATTGAGCTCAGGACCTTTTTAGCTCACCTGAGCACATAGTGCTCAAGTGAGCTATTGTGATCCCCTTTTGTCCGGCGTCCAACCTTCGTGCGTTGTGCCCCATCCGTCAACAATTTCTTTAAACGACATCTCCTCCCAAACCACAGGGCCAATTTGAACCAAATTTTGCAAAAATGTTCCTTAGGTGGTCCCCTTCAAAAATAGTTTAAAGAATTGAAATCCGTTAAAAACTCTGGTTGCCTTGGCAACAAAAGTGAAATTTTAAAATAATCTTTAAAAATCTTCTCCTCCTCACCCAGAAGGCGTAGAGCCTTGATATTTCGCATGAAGCATCAGTATATTGACCTCTTTGAAAATAGCTAAAATCATGGTCCCCAGGGGGGGTGGGGGTGGGGTTGTGTTATATAGAAATAAAGATTGATTTTTTAAATGACATCTCCTCCCAAACCACATGGCCAATTTGAACCAAATTTGGCAGAAATGTTGCCTAGGTGGTCCTCTCCTCAAATAGCTTAAAGAATTGAAATCCGTTAAAAACTCTGGTTGCCATGGCAACAAAAGTGAAATTTTAAAATAATCTTTAAAAATCTTCTCCTCCTCACCCAGAAGGCGTAGAGCCTTGATATTTTGCATGAAGCATCAGTATAATGACCTCTTTCAAAATAGCTAAAATCATGATCCTCGGGACCCAAGGGGCAGAGCCACAGGGGGGGGGGGGGATGTTATATAGAAATAAAGATTGATTTTTCAAATGACATCTCCTCCAAAACCACTGGGCCAATTTGAACCAAATTTGGCAGAAATGTTGCCTAGGTGGTCCTCTCCTCAAATAGCTTCAAGAATTGAAATCCGTTAAAAACTCTGATATTTTGCATGAAGCATCAGTATAATGACCTCTTTCAAAATAGCTAAAATCATGATCCTCGGGACCCAAGGGGCAGAGCCACAGGGGGGGGGGGGGGGGGTATATAGAAATAAAGAACGATTTTTTAAATGACATTTCCTCTCAAACCATTGGGCTTATTTGAACCAAATTTGGCAGAAATGTTCAAATTAGCTAAAAGAATTGAAATCCGCAACAAAAGTGAAATTTTAAAATAATCTTTAAAAATCTTCTCCTTCTGACCCAAAAGGTGTTGAGCCTTGATATTTGCATGAAGCATCAGTATATTGACCTCTTTCAAAATAGCTTAAATTATGATCCTCGGTTCCCCAGGGGTGGAGCCCTAGGGGGGGGGGGGGGGTATTTAGAAATAAAGAACAATTTTTTTAAATGACATCTCCTCCCAAACCACTGGGCTGATTTGAACCAAATTTGGCAGAAATGTTCTTTAGGTGGTCCCCCTTAAAAATAGCTAAAAGAATTGAAATCCGTTTAAAACTCTAGTTGCCATGGCAACAAAAGTGAAATTTCAAAATAATCTTTAAGAATCTTCTCCTCCTGACCCAGAAGGCGTAGAGCCTTGATATTTTGCATGAAGCATCAGTATATTGATCTCTTACAAAATAGCTAAGATCATGATCCTTGGGTCTACAGGGGCGGAGGGGGGGTGGGGGGTGGGGGTATGGGCATGAAGCATCTGTTCACAGACTTCTTCCTTATTTCTGAAATTATAACCCATGGAAAAAGTTTTTTCCTTCCTTCAAATTAGCACTTAAGCCTTGGATATTGTAATTTACACTTTTTGATCCCCAGGTTCATAGTCTTTGTATGTAATTGTGGCCTACTTGTTTCATAATCCTCACCTTAACATGAAATTAGACTGTTGAAAGAAATAGAGCTTTTATCTCAGGTGAGCGCCCCAGGGCCAATGGCCCTCTTGTTTTTTTGAAGCTATGTTTGAATAAGCATCGCAGCTCTTTATCAAGTCATAATTGAATTGATGATCAACATTTTGATTATCAACTATGATTTGTCTGCTTGATAGAGAAAAATAAGATACTTACAGATGGAGTTCTTGAGAAAGTTTTGAAATTCATCTTAATTTGTAATAGTATTTGTCCTAGAGATAGCTGATAAATGTTTAACCCATTCCCACACAGGGACGCCTTTAGACGCCCCTCTAGAAAAAAGCCATTGAAAACGTTGTGGATAATGAAGAAATTGCTTGTTATAAGCAATTTATTCTTATCCACAATGTTTTCTACCCCAAATGATAAAGACTTTTAAAATTTCATAAACTTTAAAATTTCGTCTGCAACTCCTTTCAATTTGGACCAGTCTAAAATTTTGTTATATGGGAATGGGTTAACCAATTCCCACTTGATTCTGCTTTTTTACACCCCTTGAAAAAAGCAGTGGAAAGTATGTAGTAAATGAATTAATTGTTTGTTACAAACAATTTCTTCTTTATCCACAATGTTTTCTACTCCACAAGACAAAGTATTATAAAATTATAATGAAATGTCTGGAACATTTTTGAATTTGGACCAGTCTAAGTTTAATAAGTGTGTTAAAAAAATGCAAAACACTAAAAATATATTGGTCATATTTAGCCCATTTCTAGATTACAACTGTAGACTCATCAAAAACGGGAAGAGATTGAAGACAACAACAATTCAAGGGACAATGTTATAAAAAAATGTTTTGAGAATAGTATAAAATTGCTTGTTATAACCCTTGTCATGCTGGGCTAATATCCTTTGCAGAATTTGTTTAAAATCAAAGGACTGACAGCACTGGAAAGTCTTACCGAGGGACCAGATTTCTTTTGAAATTGATTATTTAAACATTTTTCATTCAGAGGATGAATAGGAGGTGTAGACTAAGATCAGACTGCACTTAAGTGCAGGCTGATCTTTGACTATACCTCCTGTCAAAACAGGAATATTCTGGGTTTACCATGACTAGGGTTACGTACATTCTCTTTTTTCCAACAATATTTTCTATAGCTGGCTTTTCTCAGCACATCATAATGCAGGATTGAGATGGTAAAATTTTAGACTGATCCAAATTTAAAGTTGCTGCAGACGACAATTTAACCAATTACCAGACGGAAATTTTTAGACCAGCCCAAATTTAACCCATTCCCACTCAGTGATGCCTTTAGACGCCCCCAAGGAAAAAGCTTTGGAAAACAATGTTGTAAATGAAGAAATTGCTTGTTACAAGCAATTTCTTCATTTTCCATTATGTTTTCTACCCAGGAAGTCGAAAAATCCAAAATTTCAGTAATTTTAAATTGTTGTCTGCAACTTCTTTCAATTTGGGCCAGTCCAAAATTTCACTGTGTGGGAATGGGTTAAAGGTGTAGCAGACAACAGTTGAAAATTTATGAAATTTTAGATTTTGTCTCCTTTCTGGGTAGAAAACATTGTGGTAAATGAAGAAATTGCTTGTTAAAATCATTTTTTCATTTTACACAATGTTTTCCCAATTGCTTTTTCTTGAGGGGTATCAAAAAGCGTTATTGTGTGGGAATGGGTTAAGGTTTATCAAATTTGAAAAATCTCTGTATATGGATTAGAAAACATAATGGATAATGTAACAAACAATCTTAATTTTCTACAATGTTTTCCAAAGCATTTTTCTTGAGGGGTGTAAATATCAGGGACTAAGTTATGGGAAATAGGTTAAACAATTCTCAGTCATATCTAAGTGAAATACTATTTCATGGGTATGGGAATGGGTAAAATCTTCTGTTCAAATCAGAGCAAAATCCAAAGCTCATTGCATAATAGCTTTGCTTTATTTCTCTTTTATAGGTTACTATGGTGATGGATTAAATGCAATCATTTTATTCTGTGGTTGTTATCTGCCAGATCGCAGCAGACGAGATTATCAATATGTGATGGATAATCTATTCTTGTGAGTTCAGTTTTTGTCATTGATTTCCATTAATCACTTGTCATTTGGCAAAAAAATTTACTGGTCTGAATTGACCTATAAAAGCTGTCAATCGAGGAATCAATCAACCAATCATATCATTTCATGAACTCCAACATTGGTCGAGATTAATGTTAAATATTTTTGTTGGTTTGGTAACTTAACACATTCCAACACAGCAAAAATTTAGACTGGTCCAAATTGAAAGAAGCTGCAGACGACAATTTCAAGTTGATGGAATTTTGAATTCTTTCGTCTTTTTGGATAGAAAACATTGTGGATAATGAAGAAATTGCTTGATACAAGCAATTTCTTCATTTTCCACAATGTTTTACAAAGCTTTTATCTTGAGGGGCGTAAAAAGGAGGGATTGAGTTGGAATGGGTTAAATGTCATAACTACAGATTAGGCTGTAGTTATGACATTAAGGATGCCAATCAACCATCTCACTTTTTAGCTCACCTGAGCACAAAGTGGTTGAGCTATTGTGATGGGTCATTACCATACTCTGAAAACTAGCCCTTTTATGTGTGATCCCTGATTTTACATACAAATAAAGAAGAATATTTTTGAAAGTCTTCTTCTCCCAAACTATAAGGTCTAGAGCTTTAATATTTGGTATACATCATCATCTATTGATCCGCTACCAAGAGATTTCAAAGAATGATCAAACTCTGAAAATGAACCCTTTTCTGTACAATGCCTGATTTTACATTGGAATAAGGGAGGAACTCTGTGAAAGTCTCTTCTCCCAAATCAAAAGGCCTAGATCTTTAATAATTGGTATACATAATCATCTATTGACCCTCTACTAATCTATTTCAAAGAATGATCAAACTCTGAAAATGAGCCCTTTTTCTGTTCGATCCAAGATTTTACATGGGAATAAAGAAGGAAATCTGTGAAAATCTTCTTCTCCCAAACCATAAAGCCTAGAGCTTTGATATTTGGTATACACCTTCATTTTTTGACCCTCTACCAAAATACACCAAGAATTACCATACTCTGCAATTAGCCCTTTTTCTGTTTAATCCTTTAACATAGGAATAAAGAAGGCAATCTTTGAAAATCTTTTCCTCCCAAACCATAAGGCCTACAGCTTTGTTATTTGGTATAAATCATCATCTCTTGACTCTGAAAATAAGCCCTTTTCTGTTTGATCCCTGGTTTCACATGGGAATAAAGATGGATATCTTTGAAAATTTTCTCCTCATAAACCATAAGGCCTATAGTGTGAATATTTGGCATGTATCAATGCCTATTTATCCTCTACCAAAATACTTCTAAGAATTAGCATACTCTGGAATTCAGGGCAATATTATGGGATTAAATATATACCTTGTATTAACCCATTCCAACACGATAGTCTAAATTCAAAGAAGCTGCAGACAACAATTTTAAGTTAATGAAATCTATAAAATCTTTGTCCTTTAGGGTAGAAAACATTGTGGATAATGAAGAAATTGCTTGTAAAAAGCAATTTCTTCATTTTCCACAATGTTTTCCAAAGCTTTCATACTGAGGGGCGTTTAAAAGCATCATTGTTTGGGAATACGTTAATGGAGAAAATCTTAAAGAAATCTTTTCCAAAATAATTAAGCATAGAGTTTTGATATTCTGTATAAGTCTTAAGGCCATCATACTCAGGGGAGCAATATAGGACCATCATGGTTATCTTTTTCAACTGTTCATTTCAATGGTTAATTGAGAGATCTTTAAGTATTAATACATTGTAAAGACTTTAAGAGAAGCATGGCAATTAACACTTGATTTGCCTTTTTAGCTCACCTGAGCACAAAGTGCGAGGTGAGCTATTGTGATCGGTCGTTGTCCATCGTCCGTCCGTCCGTCTGTCCGTCTGTCAGTCCGTCCGTCTGTCCGTCTGTCCGTCTGTCCGTCCGTCCACAATTTCTTTAAAAATCTTCTCCTCCTAAACCAGTAGGCCAATCAAGCTGTAACTCTGCAGGAATGTTCCTTGGGTGAAGTTCTACAAAAGTTGTTAAAAGAATTTAATTCTGTCAAAAGCTCTGGCTGCCGCGGCATGTGAAAATGGGAATGTTTAGTAAATCTGTAAAAATCTTAAAAAATCTTCTCCTCCTAAACCAGAAGGCCAATCAAGCTGAAACTTTGCAGGAATGTTCCTTAGGTGATTTTCTACAAAAGTTGTTAAAAGAATTTAATTCCGTCAAAAACTCTGGCTGCCGCGGCATGTGAAAATGGGAATGTTTAGTAAATCTGTTAAAATCTTTAAAAATCTTCTCCTCCTAAACCAGTTGGCCAATCAAGCTGAAACTTTGCAGGGATGTTCCTTGGGTGAAGTTCTACAAAAGTTGTTAAAAGAATTTAATTCCGTCAAAAACTCTGGTTGCCGCGGCATGTGAAAATAGGAATCTTTAGTAAATCTGTAAAAATCTTTAAAAATCTTCTCCTCCTAAACCAGTAGGCCAATCAAGCTGAAACTTTGCAGGGATGTTCCTTGGTTGAAGCTCTTCAAAAGTTGTTAAAAGAATTTAATTCTGTGAAAAACTCTTGTAACCGTGGCATATGAAAATGGGAAATTTTAGAAAATCTATGTTGTCTTTTTTCTCACAGACTACAAGGCCAAAGGCATTTATATTTTATATAGAGCTAAATCATATGGTTCTCTACCAAGTTTTTAAATATTTAATCCCTTGGTTCTAAAATGGCCCCGCCCTAGAGGTCCGAAGTTTGGAAAAATGCTTACTTAGAGCAATTTCAAAAGACTTCTCCTCCTAAACTAGGATATTCATATTTGGTATGGAGCATAACTAGATGGTTTTGTACTATATCACTAAAAATTGTCTTCTTCAGGTCAAAAACGTCCCTGCACTAGGGGTCAAAAATTGGGAAAAATGCAAAATTTGAGTATGTTAAAAAAAAAATTCTTCATTTTAAGGAGGAGGGGATTTATATTTTGAGTGTAGCATAGCCTGGCTGTTATCTATCAGTTTTGATCAAATTATGCCTGTAGGTTAATAAACACCCCTTCCCTGGGTGTCCAAAGTTTGTAAATAAGCTCCATTAGACCATGTTCAATAGTTTTTTCCTCCCAATCTACAAAGTCTAAGGCATTCATATTTTGTATATAGCATAACTAGATGGTTCTCTACCATGTTAGCTAAAATGTTAGCCCTGGGATAAAACATGGCACTGCCCCAGAGGTCAAAATTTTTTGAAAACGCTCAATTAGAGCAACATCAAAAGTCTTCTCCTTCTGAAATATAAGGTGAAGGGCATACATATTTGGTATGTAGCATGACTAAATAATTTTGTACTATATAACAGGAAAATATTCTCTTAGGATAAAAAATGTCTCTGCTCCTGGGGTAGAAAATTGCATAAATTGCATTGAAAGAATTCTTTTTAAATATAGGCTCTAGAGCATTTACATTAAAAACAAAGGATTACATTAATGTAATCTACAATGTTTATATCCTTTTGACAAACATGGCCCTTCCCAAGGCATCCAAAGATATGAAAAACGCTTAATAAGAGCATGTTCAAATATCTTCCACTCCTCATGTATAAGTTGTAATGCATTCATATTTTGATGTATAGAACATCCAGATTGTTCTCTACCAAGGTTGCTAAAATTACACCCATTGAAGTTGCAGACAGTAATTAGAGTTTAATTGAAATCTAAATACAAAGAATTACAGGTAGAAAACACTGTGAGAAATGGATAAATTGCTTGTCACTCCCTTTCACACTATGTAGTTTTCAAACCTATTTTCCCTGAGGGTGACAAATTCTGGAATAGTTTGGTAATGGATTAAACTATAAAGCCAAAGGCATTCATTATTATTGTAAAACATTACTGGATTGTTTTGTACAAAGCCCAAAATCTTATATATCTTTTATAAGTTGTGTCTTTTTTATACTAAAAAGTACTGTAATTTGGAGATGCCTCAGGTGAGCGATTTAGGACCATCATGGTCCTCTTGTTTCAGATATGTGATAAGTACTCTGGAACTCCTAGTTGCTGAGGACTACATGATTGTGTATTTCCATGGAGCCACGCCTCGTAGACAAATGCCAAGTTTTGGTTGGCTGAAACGATGCTATCAGATGATAGATAGAAGGTACGTCTATAATCATACGAACTACTACAATGAATTAGAGAAGGGTATATTGGTTAACACCATGTCTGTCGAACTTTCTGTCCATCCTTCTGTAGACCTTTAGCTCACCTGAGTGCAACATGCTGATGGTGAGCTATTGTGATCGGTAATTGTCTGGCATCCATCTGTCTGTCCGTCCATAACCAATTATTAAAAAATCTTCTCTTCCAAAACCATAAGGCCTAGAGCTTTGATATTTGGTACATATCATCACCTAGTAGCCCTCTTCCAAAATACTTCAAAGAATTACTGTACTCTTAAATAAGCCCTTTCTGTGAAATCCCTGATTTTACAAAGGAAATCTTTGAAAATCTTCTCCTCCTAAACCATTAGGCCTAGAGCTTTCATACTTGGTATGTATCATCACCTATTGACCCTCTACCAAAATGCTTAAAAAAATTACCGTTTTCTGAAAATAAGCCCTTTTCTGTGTGATCACTGTTTTTTCATGGGAATAAAGAAGGAAATCTTTGAAAATCTTCTTCTCCCTGTGACATTTGGTATGTATCATCACCTATTGACCCACAACCAAAATACTTCAAAGATAATTTTATTCTGAAAAATAGCACATCTGTGCGATCCCTGATTTACTAAGGAATAAAGAGGGCAATCTTTGAAAATCTTCTTCCAAACAATTAGGTCTAGAGCTTTGATATTTGGTACATATCATCACCTATTGACCCTTTACCAAATTTTTAGGTCACCTGACAGAATGGTCATGGTGACCTATTGCAATCATCGTTTGTCTGTCGTCGTCCATTAACTTTTAAACATTTTCATCTTCTTCTCAAGAACTACTGGGCGGAATTCAACCAAACTTGGTAGAAAGCATCATTGGGGGATGCCAATTCAAGTTTGTGAAAATAAGGGTTCTTGGGGTCATAGGGGCCCCATTCGGGGGCAAAAAGGGGTAATTTTTGGTTCTTCTTTAAAAATCTTCTTCTAATAAACCTTTAATGCCAGAGCTTAAATATTTTGTGTGCATGACAACTAGGACAGGTATATTATAAACTGTGAAATTCATGTCCCTGGGGTCATGTATGGGGCCACACCCAGAGGTCAAAGTTCATCATGTTAAAAAATTCACATTTTCATCTTCTTCTGATGAAGTACAAAGCCAATTTCAAACAAACTTGGTGAAAAGCATCATTTGGTAATGGTTATTCAGATTTGTGAAAATTAAAAGGCTGGGGGATCAGGGGGCCCTAAAATGGGGACCAAAAGGGGGTAATTTTTGGTACTTTTAAATATTTCATCTTCTTCTCAAGAACTACTGGGGGGATTTCAACCAAACTTGGTAGAAAGCATCATTGGGGGATGCCAATTCAAGTTTGTGAAAATAAGGGTTCTTGGGGTCAAAGGGGCCCAAAAAGGGGGCAAAAAGGGGTAATTTTTGGTACTTCTTTAAAAATCTTCTTCTAATAAACCGTTAATGCCAGAGCTTAAATATTCTGTGTGCATGACAACTAGGACAGTTATATTATAAATTGTGAAATTCATGTCCCTGGGGTCATGTATGGGGCCACACCCAGAGGTCAAAGTTCATCATGTTAAAAAATTCACATTTTCATCTTCTTCTGATGAAGTACTAAGCCAATTTCAAGCTAACTTGGTGAAAAGCATCATTGGGTACTGATTATACAGAATTGTGAAAATTAAAAGGCTGGAGCTCATAGGGGCCTAAAATTGGGACCAAAAGGGGGTCATTTTTGGTAACTTTTAAACATTTTCATCTTCTTCTCAAGAACTACTGAGGGGATTTCAACCAAACTTGGTCGGAAGCATCATTTGGGGATGCCAATTCCAGTTTGTGAAAAGAGGTTGGGGGGACTTGGGGTAAAAGGGGCCCCAGTCGGGGGCAGAAAGGGGTAAATTTTTGTACTTCTTAAAAAATCTTTTTCTAATAAACCCTAAATCACTTGTCTTGATGCTCTTTTACTCAGGTGACCGTTAAGGCCCACATGGCCTCTTGTTTTAAAGAATAACTGTTTTCACAAGATTAGCCCTTTTCTGTGCAATCCCTAATTTTATAAAGAAGGATATCTTTGAAAATATTCTTCTCCTAAACAATTAGGGCTAGAGCTTTGTTATTTTGGTATGTATTGATGTTCAAAGAATGACCGTAATCAGGAAATTAGTGCTATATGTTGGCAATATATCATCAATATACCTAGGATTAAAAGATAAAATCCTTACACATCTTCTCCAATATAATTAAATAGAGGAGGGCTTTGCTATTTTGTATAAGTAAAACCCCTCTAATACGACCCCTTGCGGTACTTTCTGAAACTGGTCGTAATAGCAGGGTGGTCGTGATACTGAGGCTTAGTCGTTTGTCTTCAAGTAATTCATGTTTATTTTACCTTTGATATTTGAATGTATTTTTACTTGACATACAAAAATAAAACTAGAAAAACATGTTTTACAGCGGAATCTTATGTCATTTTCAAATTTACAATCTTTGATAAGTTCTACTTTCTCTCTTCTCCATTTTGATCTGATTCAGAAGTCCGACTCATACGTAAGTACAGGTTCAAAGTGTCAAATTGTTGATATCATATCTTCTATAATGTGAATACCAAACATCAATTAAGTTGAAATCTAAATTTAATTGCTAATTAACTGTTCGGAACGCCATAAACAAACTAATCATAACTTCTCGGATACTTTTTCACTTTCGACTTTATTACTCAATTCAAAACCCGTGACATATTCAAATAACAATTAAAAATAATACAAGGTATAATTTCTAAAAGTGATCGGCCACTTTAATTCTTTAAATAAAAATAACGCCTATTATAAAAAAGGGTTCTACCGTATTTTCCCGATATGTTCGGACACCCGAAATTTTCGGACACCATTAATTATTTTCAAAAATAATTTATTTTTTGTCCCTAATTTCGGACACAGAATGGATTTGACATCCCTTAATTTTCGGACACGTACTTTCGAAGTACAAATCTTGTCAACGACGAAAGATGTACCGTACCTGTTAAATCATTCATGAGATCGTTTATATCCCTGTAAGACGTATTTCTTTGTTTGCCATTAGTTAATCTCCTGTTAATTAGTTTGACACGTTGATATTCCAGTCAAGCTTTATAATACGTGACATTATAAATTAACACCTACGGACAAACTTTTTATGCAAAACTAAACATTCTTGTAAGGTATAGAAAGAACTACGACGAACAGTCAAAGAGACTCGGGAGTAATCTTAACGGAAGGGTTACTTCATTACTAAATTAAATCGTCGTAACCCAAAGCTTGTTCATGTGATAGACACCTTGTTCTTATTTATCATATTGTGTTTAATCAATTTAAAATCGGGCTAGTAAACGACGATCGGATATTGCGAGGTTTAATCATGCTTCCTAGACTAGCGCACAATTGGCGGTGGTTAACAAATTGGACCGATTCATTTAGTAAAAGACAGTTTAGCAAACATCGGTGTCAACATGCCATGATATGTCTAGTCTATTTGTGTATTTATCGAATAAAATATTTGAAAGTGAAACTAGTCCTTGTTATTTATTTAGGGACATGACATAAAGCTTCAGAAAAAACATCCCAAACTAAATCACGCATTTGAGACGTCGTCCGTCGTCTGCCAAAACGTCGTCATTACGGAGAATTGTATAAATACAATGCTTTGTTTGGATGTTGCAAACTCATCTGTTTAGTTGATGGGCGACAAAAATGTTGTGACTACAGCTAGATATAGCAGTAATGATAGTATTTTCCGTTGACCTACGGGGATAATGATTTTATAACGACCTGGAACCATGTAAAGGTTGAACAACATAACGTAGGATTGATCTCCATACGAAACAAATAAACTCATATGCAATTTGTTCTGAATTTTATTTTAATGAAATATTTTTTAATATTCACCTCCCATTAGATTACTTCTCGAAAAGTGCATAGTCACCTGAAAATAAATGAACAAATATATTATTCAATCGGATTACGTACAAACAAATTCCATCAAATATTTAATAGATCGAGTAGGGATAAAGGTCAATTATTGCATCATCTCAAATGCGTACCCGGCCCTATTTGTTTTTTAACTGTAATGTTAATTTTGTGAATCTGTGTAAAGCGGTTTCATATTATTGTAGTGTTTAGCCGCGGATATTTATGAGGATTCTATTACTGGAAACTTTAAATGAGACAATTTTTTTTTATTAATCACGCATTTGTCGGCGTTTTAAAAATCCTTCGACTCGTCCGTAAATCTCCCGCCGTGAGCATTTACCCATATATATGACGGACTTTCGCCGCAGTACAGTTGTAACCCTAAAAGTTCGGACACTAAGGAAAATAATTTCCTTAATTTTCGGACACAAAAAATATTAATTATTTTTTTCTGTCCGGACATTAAGGGAAAATACGGTATATTACATAATGAAAAATCTGATATTGTATTGACAATGCATTCGTACCCAATTAGTGTCGCTCTTAACAAGTGTGAAATTCGGGTGGTCGGTCTCAATGTGTGAAGTTACTGGTCGTTTTAGTGGGGCTCAAAATAGTGTATCAGCTATAGTTGGTACTGAATTTGGTGGTCGTAATTTGGAATAGCGGGGTGCCCATTTTGGAAGGGTTCACGACCATTGAAATAAAGAACAAAAAATCCGTTCTGTAAAAATTTGGTCGTATCATAAAGCCATGAACCATCATACTCAGGAGCGATTTAGGACCATCATGGTCCTCTTGTTTCATTTCTGTTCTCTTACTCTAGAAGGAATTGACCTACAACCATGATTTTGCAGACGAACATTCAAAGTGGATTAAATTTGAAAATAAGCATTCAGTAGGGTAGAAAATATTGTGGAAAAAGAAGTAATTGCTTGTTACAAGCAATTTCTTCTTTTTCCACAATGTTTTCTCAATAATGAAATTACAGGGACATAAAAACCAGGGATTGAACAGGAAAGGGTTAAAAAGCCAAATTTTCCTACACATCTCGATTCCAATATGAGGTTTTGTATCACAACTGTAATATTATATTCCTTATATTCTAATTACAGGTTAAGGAAAAACCTAAAAGCCCTTTTAATGGTGCATCCAACCTTATGGTTAAAAACTGTAGTTATGATGACAAAACCCTTTATTAGGTAAGTGGTATAAGCCCATTAACGGACATCTTGATCATAGGTTCGCCCAAATTGAAAGAGGTTGAAAAAGAAAGTATGTGTACCAGACAACAAAATTTGGACCTTTCAAAAGGTGTTGCAGATGTTAATTTTTAGTAGATGAACTTTTAAAAATCTTTGACTCTTTTTAGTAGTGGACAATGAAGAACTTTCTTGAAACAGGGAATTACTTCTAAGGGCTATAAAAAATGTGTCATTGTATGGGAATGGGTTAAAAAAATATCTCTATTATTATTGGATGACAAAGGTTTTTGCTAGGTCATTGATTGAATGAAATGAATTTTCAAAGAGAGATGCTGCAGTTCAGAGGAGATAATCTTTTAAATTGTGAAATGTTAAATAAAAGTATTCTCCCTTCAACCCATTCCCACATGATTCAGCTTTTTTACTCCTCTAAAGAAAAAGCTATTAAAAAATTCTAGAAAATGATGATATATCTTGTAACAAGTAATCTCTTCATTATCCACAATGTTTTCCACAACGTTTGATGAAGAGATTTAAAAAAATCTGTCAAATAAAAAATGTTGTCTAAAGCTTATTTGAATTTGGATAAATCTAAAATTTTGTAAACAAGCCGAAATTATCCTTTTGGCTTATTTCAGATTCTCAATTTAACCTTTGTCATGCTGAATAAAATTCCGTTTAAAATTGCACTAAAATCAAAGAACTGAAAACACTGGAAGAATTATCTATAGGCAAACATTTCATTTAAAAAACTGATTTTTAAACAATTCTGGCCTAAAAGAGACAAGCAGGTGGTGTTAACCTAAAATCAGACTGCTTATATATGCAGAGTGATCTTTGTCTATACCGCCTACCCAGACAGGAATATGCCTGGTTCAGCATGACAAGGGATTAAATGACTTTATAAATAAAATTTACAGTTAATGAAAAAAAAACCTTTTTATACAATGCCTTAGGCGGTCGTATATTGGCGTCGTATTCTCCGTCTGTCAGTCTGTCCGTATGTATGTACATCCACTTTTCTCGTGAGCACAACTCCTCCTAACTTTCTGGCTGGATCTTTTTGAAACTTGGTCAATTTTATTACCTTAATTGGTAGGTGTGCATGAAGTAAGGATTTTATGGTTCATTGATTTTTGCGTCAGTTATACCCCCTTAAAACTTAGTCTCTGGGGCTTATTGAAATTGCAGCCTTGGGAATGCAACTCCTACTAAGTTTCTGGCTGGATCTAAATGAAACTTGGTGGATATTATCGCCCAAATTGGTAGATGTGCATGAAGTAAGGATTTTATGGTTCATTGATTTTTGCCTCACTTATGCCCCCTTTAAACTTAGTCTCTGGGGCTTGCCTTGTGAATGCAACTCCTCCTTAGTTTCTGGCTTGATCTAAATGAAACTTGGTGGATGTTATAACTTAAATTGTTAGATGTGCATGAAGTAAGGATTTTATGGTTCATTGATTTTTCCCTGAATTATGCCCCCTTTAAACTTAGTCTCTGGGGCTTATTGAAATTGCAGCCTTGTGAACGCAACTCCTCCTAACTTTTTGTCTTGATTTAAATGAAATTTGGTCAATGTCATCGCCATAATTTGTTGATGTACATGAATCAAGGATTTTATGGTTCATAGATTTTTGCAAGAGTTATGCCACTTGACACTTGGTCTATGGAGCCATTCAATCAATCATAACGAACAGTTTGAACTTAACAATTTAAAAAGGTAGTCTGCAAATGTTTTGAATTTAGTTCTTTCAAAATAAGTAGTGTCTACAATTAATTTCGTGAGGCAGCCGCAAAGTGGTGGCGTATATTGTGACTATTGCACTCTTGTTTATATTCTCAACAAAGTAGAAAGTGTATATCAATTTTGCCATGCCAGTCTCTGTTCAACCAACTGTCTGTTCTCTTTTTGTTTCCATACTCAAATTCAAGGACTTACTGATTTACAACTATGAACCTTCATGATTTTATTGCTAAGAACCCAAATTTGTTGTCAATGTCCTATTACTTTTGAATCAGCATGACAAGGGTTAACAAAAAGAAACAGAGTATACTATTTGTAAAGCACAAATATATTAGTCAAATTATCAATATTGCTTGGATTGCAACCAAAATGTGCAAATGCTTAATTGTATGTTAAGCCAATGCCAAGAGTGTAAAACTGATTTTGAACTCGATCAAGAATTAACTCATACTTTAAGATGATCTTTATTTCTGCCTAGATACTCAAAATGATACTTCATCTATAGCACTTAAAGCCATATTGTCTCTTCGAGAAAAGAACGAACGATTTCAACAATTTATCATGTATTTGGTCACTTAGGCAAACAAAAGCTATCTTAATATCAATATACAAAAGAAGGGTATGAGTAAAGATCTCTGGAAAGAGTAAAAAGTTTTTCTAATTGATTTCAACTTGTCTTTGTTAACCTTTTAAGACCGAGTGAATGCATCCGATTCTGAACTGGAAACAATCATTAATCTTCGGCATTGACATTATATGCACATGTGTTGATTACTAAACTTTACAGACGAATTCGTTAATCTCTGTGACCGTGCTAATTGTTTGAACGGCTTGCGAAAATTAAAATGTCATCATCAAAGTCATAATTTTATGTAAACAAACCTTTAATTCTGGTGGGTCTTAATACAATATATCAAAACTTTCTATTGAATTGTAGGCTTACTGGGAAGAATTCTTTAGATCTTAATATTTCAATCGCCATACTTATTTATGCCGCAAGTAAGTTTTTCTTATAAATTTTGTTGTATATTTTAGGCGCAGATATGGCTTTAATGTATACTTAAAGTTGAAAAAATTATTAAATCAACTTTGAAATTTCAGTAAATTTCAATTGAGTACAAAAAAAGTTTTGTAATCTTGAGCAATGATTTAAGAGTCCATTTTTTTACTCCAAAATAATATGAATTTCGTCTTTTTATATTTTTCAGTTCCAAATTTAGTTCGAAGTTACGATTTGTCAAGACTCTCCAAGAGTTAGGCAAAATTGTTCCAATGGAGTACATTTATATCCCAGACCCTGTACAACAGTAAGTGGACCCGTCTTGTTGATGATTTGCTCAGCAATTGACCAATCGGGGCTGTCGATCATAGATTCAATCAACCAATCAAATCCTTTTTCAGTCCCAAATTTAGTTCAAAGTAACAGTTTGTCAAGATTCTCCAAGAGTTAGGCAAAATGTTTCAATGGAGTACATTTATATCCCAGACCCTGTACAACATTAAGTGAACCCGTCTTGTTGCTAATTAGTTGAGCAATTGACCAATGGTGGCTGTCAATCAAAGAACCAATCAACCAATCAAATTGTTCATGAGACCGGAAGTGCACTTTGAACTCAGACTTTGGTCGACATTTATGTAAAGCATTTTAGTAGGTTTGGCAACCTAAACGTTGTAATTACAGCTTAGATAATGAAGCTTAGGTCACTAACCAAGCACTTAATTTTTTTTTTGCAAGTTACTGGTCATGAATTTTGTTAAATAACACAGTTGAATATCGAAGTTGAATTTCCTGTCAGTCAGTAGGTGTGTCTAGCAGAGTCAGTGGGCAGGGTCAGTGAATGGTCAAATCTGTGATAGCTAGCTGCAAAAGGAAAGATCATCTTTGTCATTCATGCAATCTTACTTTTGTCTACCCAACCAGATTATCCTTTCATCATATAATACACTTTTTAACCCATTTCCAACAGAATCACACTTTTTAAAGCCCCCCCCCCCCCTTAAGAAAAAAAACTTTAGAAAACAATGTGAACACATGGTTTTTCACCTTATAAACATATATTAATTTTCTATGAATTTGAAACTGTTGTCTGAAATATTGACATTGGAACAGTCTAAATATTTTTAATTTGGTAAAGGTTGAAATCCATTACCACAAAATTCAACATTTTATGACCTTACAAGAACAATGAAGAAAATGGAGAAATTTCTTTTTCCTACATTTTTCACATGACTGGCTTCTTCCCCAGAGAATCAACAATATTATCTGCAATTTCTTCAGAATGGAGGTAAAATATCTATTGACTGCATTTTATCTTAATCCTTGTCATGCTGTATAAATCACCTTACTGAAATGTTGTCAAATCAAAGGACTGAAAGCACTGGTAGAACTTGTTGTTCGAAAATCAATATTTCTTTAAGAAATCAACTTCATAAACAACTATGGCAGGAAAAGTACAAGCAGGAGGTGTAGACTAAGATCAGCCTGCATATAAATGCAGTCTGATCTTAGTCTACATCCTCCTGCCCAAACCGGAATATTCCAGGATCAGCATGGCAAGGCTAAATGTCTGTTGAAAGTAATTACTTCTGATTTGAGTAGGCTTAAGGTGTGTTGACAGCAAAAATTTATTGACCAATCAAATCATTCATTTAGAACAGTGAACTTTGAGCTCTAACATTACCACACATTTTTGTTGGTTTGATGACCGAAACATTGGAATTACAGCTTATTCAAGCTTTACTCACAACGTTTAGTTTTGCGACCAACAACTTGTCTCTTGAGCACATATTTTGCAAAATAATGTTCTTTATTACATCATTATACCCCCCACAACGAAGTTATGGGGGGTATACTGGAATCAGATTGTCCGTCCGTCCTTCCGTGGACATAATTTTGTGTCCTCTTCTCCTCCCACATTTTTTGACCAATTTTGCTGAAATTTTATCAGGTTGTTTCCTATCATATGAAGTTGTGCACCTGCAATTTTCATCTTGATCCAGTCGTTAGTCTCAGAGTTATGCCATTTTGAACTTTTTAAGGGGGGGGGGGAGTAGTCAAAATTTAAAATTGCAAAACTCAGTAACAATAAGGGGAGTTACCAAATTCGGTTAGTAACATCATCTTGTTGACCTTTACAAAATATCGAACGGTTTATTTCCTGAGGTCAAACTGGAATATTCCAGGATCAGCATGGCAAGGCTAAATGTCTGTTGAAAGTAATTACTTCTGATTTGAGTAGGCTTAAGGTGTGTTGACATCAAAAAATTTATTGACCAATCAAATCATTCATTTAGAACAGTGAACTTTGAGCTCTAACATTACCACACATTTTTGTTGGTTTGATGACCGAAACATTGGAATTACAGCTTATTCAAGCTTTACTCACAACGTTTAGTTTTGCGACCAACAACTTGTCTCTTGAGCACATATTTTGCAAAATAATGTTCTTTATTACATCATTATACCCCCCACAACGAAGTTATGGGGGGTATACTGGAATCAGATTGTCCGTCCGTCCGTCCGTCCGTGGACATAATTTTGTGTCCTCTTCTCCTCCCACATTTTTTGACCAATTTTGCTGAAATTTTATCAGGTTGTTTCCTATCATATGAAGTTGTGCACCTGCAATTTTCATCTTGATCCAGTCGTTAGTCTCAGAGTTATGCCATTTTGAACTTTTTAATGGGGGGGGGGGAGTAGTCAAAATTTAAAATTGCAAAACTCAGTAACATTAAGGGGAGTTACCAAATTCGGTTAGTAACATCATCTTGTTGACCTTTACAAAATATCGAACGGTTTATTTCCTGAGGTCAAATTTGACCCCGCCCCTCCCCCCAGGGTTCAAAAATTTAACATAGGCTCATATTGACTTTTCATGGATATAATTTTGTGTCATCATCTCCTCACACAATTTTCTTTAACATAGGCTCATATTGACCAACCTTTCCTAATCAGTCAACTCTAGCAACAAACACAAATTCAGAAATAGGTGGAGGGTTGGCAATGTTCATCCACCATGACATGCATGTGATTAAACAGCTTCAAATTCCACTCCTTCATAGAAAAGCCTTTTTAGCGGTGTGGGGGGTATTCTCGTCAGCCCTTGAGGGCGACAGCTCTAGTTTGAAATGCCATGTAGGAGGTTAGTAGTTGTGGCCAGAGGGATCCTTAATTATTTAACCCTTTCCTCTAGAATCCCTGTTTTTTACTTCCATGTGATTTTATACTTAAGAAAATATTGTGAAAAAAAGAAGAAATTGCTTGATACAAGCAATTTCTTCTTTAATCACAAAATTTCTACCACATACATTAGTTTTGTTTCAAATTGCACTATTTTTTCATTGTCGTCTGCAACATCTTTCAAATTGGGCCAGTCTAAAATTTCGAGAAACAGGAAAGGGTAACAAGAATGAGCCCTAACTGATTATCAGATGGAAATATTCTAGAAATGATGCTTAATCACATTCCTTTAAAGAATTTTGATAAGTTGAGGATTATGTGGTTTTCAGGTTGGCTGTTTTTGGCTAAAACCCAGGTCAACATAGTCATTATTGTCATCCAAAAACTTTGACATTTTCTAAAATCTTGTGTTTTACTCAACACATTCACTTTTAACCTGAAATATATGTTTGCTATCAAAAGAGCAATTGTTCCAACTAGGGAATGGATCTAAATAATTCCTTATCTCTCTTTTGAAGGAACTATGTACCTTTTTCGACTCAGAAATTTTACCCCCTATCAAGCACTTGAACAGCTGAGTGTTGGCATCCACATGTTTGGTTTTTTTTAGCTCCACAGGCTGAAAGCCAGCAAGCTATTTTCATGGTAAAGAGTTTGTCGTGTGTCCAACCCTCCATAAATTTTTTTCTTCAAAAATCTTCTCAGAAAGTACTCAACAGAATCAAACCAATTTTCACATAAATGATCCTTAGGTGACCCTTAATCAGACTCCTTAAAAAATTTGGTCAGATGATAAACATGGCTTTAATGGGTGAGGCTTATTTCCATATATGGTGAGAGCTTTGAGAATCTTCTTCTCAGAAACCAAAGAATTGATTTAAACCAAATTTCACAGGAATGATCCTCAGATGAATTTTTGTCAGATTTCTTCAAAGAGTTTTGATCAGATGAAAAGTATGGCTTAAATGGGTGGTGCTAATTTCCATATATGGTGAAAGTTTTGAAGTTTTTTTCTCAGAAACTAGTCGAAGGATTTCAACTAAATTTCCCTGGAATGATCCTCAGAAGACTCTTTTTCAAATTCCATCTCTTAATTTTGATTGGTTGAAAACAGATTTTATGGTCATGGCTTATGTTCTGATATTGTATACAGTGAATTTTTTTAAAAAAAAAATTTTAATACCTTTTTCATCTGACTCCCTGAGTGAATTGACTTACTAACCCATTACCAGACAGCAAAATTTTAGACAGGTCCATATTGAAAGAAGTTGCAGACAAAAATTTACAATTTATGAAATTTTAGATTTTTATTGCAGTCAGGATACTGACTGTAATCTAGGAATAGCCCGAATTCGCTCTTTGCTTCTAGGAACCTGACAACGACCTAAAAATTTTTTCCTTGCTCGTGAATTGATTCATAATTTCTTGTAGTATACTATCTGAAAATGTAAGCCAATTCACAAAGAATGACCGCGAAAAGCCGAATCACTGAATGCACGCAGTGATTAAGGTCACGACCTCTACAGGTACTTCTATTTATACCATCTTTAACAGTGTTGCATCCAGGCCGCTCGATAGAGGGAATCTTCCGGGTTATGTCAAAAGTTAACATCATCAGAGACATAGAGTAATGTATATTTATGTCTCTAACATCATTTAATCGACTGCCTGAACTTACCATCATTAACAAAAATGGGTATGGTAGGCCTCCGTGTTCAACGATTCGTCCATATTAGATATAGTCGAAAGTGAAACTAGACATTCTGCCGTCTCTGATTTTTTCGATTAATATAACCTTCATTCTTACGATTTTAAAAGTTTCCAGCTACAAAGTTTAATCCAGTTTTGTACATGTGCATCCGTTCGGTGTAAATTCCCGATTCGTAAAATAGAGTTCTGTGTTGATTTATTGTTACTGTATTTTTAACAATGGTAAAGAAATTAGTCAAAGTCCATTACCGCGAAAGAGGTTCGAAGGTCGATCCATTTTCTGCTGTGATTTTATACTCGAGAAAACGAGCAATTACTCTGTTTCCCACAATATTTTCAATACATATGATTGTTGAATTTCAAATTACATCCATTTATCATTGTCATCTACATCCTCTCTCACTTTGGACCTGCCTAAAATTTTAAAAAGCAGGGAAGGGTTAGAATAGACTATTCTAAATTTGTACAATTTTTATCATGTTCGATACTGTAGGAAAAACACTTCTTAACCACACCAAAATTTAGAATGGTCCAAATTGAAAGCGGCGTCAAATAGTGGGATTGTATGTTAACCCTTGTAATTCTGAATTAGAAATCCTATACAGAATTGCTTTAACCCATTCCAACTCAATCCCTCCTTTTTACGCCCCTCAATGAAAAAGCTTTGGAAAACATTGTGGAAAATGAAGAAATTGCTTGGATCAAGCAATTTCTTCATTATCCACAATGTTTTCTATCCAAAAAGACGAAAAAAATTAAAATTCCATCAACTTGAAATTGTCGTCTGCATCTCCTTTCAATTTGGACCAGTCTATAATTCCACTGTGTTGGAATGGGTTAAAGTCAAAGGACTGATAGCACTGGAAGGTTTTAATTAGAGTCTATTTATCTTTTGAAAATTGATTTTTTAAACAACTCTGGCTGAAAGGGGTCAAGGAGTGGCTGAAAGGGGTCAAGGAGGAGGTGTAAACAAAGATCAGACTGCACTTACGTACAGGCTGATCTTTGTCTATACCTCTTGCCAAAACAGGAATATTCATGACAAGGGTTAATGGGTAATATGGACTGCCTTAAAAAATCTTCTCCAAAACCATAAGGCCTAGAGCTTTGATATTTGGTACAAATCATCATCTATTGACCCTCTACCAAAATTCTTCAAAGAATTACTGTATTCTTAAAATAAGCCTTTTTCTGGGGGATCTCTGATTTTACATAGAATAAAAGAAAGAAAACTTTAAAAATCTTCTTCTCCCAAACCATTAGGCCTAGAGCTTTGATATTTTGTATAAATCATCATCTATTGACCCTCTATCAAAACCTTATAGAATTTCCATACTCTGAAAATTAGCCCTTTTCTTTGTGATCCCTGATTTTACATAGAAATAAAGAAGGAAATCTTTAAAAATCTTCTTCTCCCAGGCCATTAGGTCAAGGGCTTTGATATTTAGTGTGAAATAAAATCTATTGACCCTCTACCAAAGTACTTCATAGTATTACTTATCCTGAAAATAAGCCCTTTTCTGTTTAATCCCAGAAAGGAGTTGTGAAGGATAAAGAAAATGTCCTCCTTCTAAATCATTAGGCCTAGAACTTTGATATTTGGTATGTATTAATGCCTATTGACCCTCTACATAAGTACTTCAAAGAATTACCGCACTCTTTGTAATTGGCTAAATATGGTTTGATCTTCTCTATACCTAGGATTAAAGGAGAAAATCTTTAAAAAATCTTCTTCTCCAAAATGATAAGGTGTAGGACTTTGATATTTTGTATATTATATCATTACGCCTTGAGCCATCATACAAAGGGGAGCGATATAGGACCATCGTGGTCCTCTTGTTAGTTTTTGCCCTTTGATTATTTTGAATCTTAAATTCGTAATAGTTAACAACCATGATAAATGGATCTTACTCTGAAACAAATATTCTCAATTTAAACCTTTCACTAGCAATAGATTTTACCAATATTCTCAATTTAAACCTTTCACAAGCAATAGATTTTACACTTCTCCCAAATTAAAGTGAAAAGGTTTTAACTATAAAAAAGACTTTTTTAATCCGGTGGGGGACACCTGTATTGCATCCCAATGCGACATACACTTGCTTACAATGTTTTCCCAAGGTCTTTTCTTCAGATATGTAATAAAGAGGGGTAGTTTTGAATGTCTTAATGTTTAACTTTAAACTCTTTTTCAAATTAATCCTTGTCATGCTGAACCTGGAATAGTTTGGTTTTAAACAAAGATCAGACTGCACATAAGTGCGGTCAGATCTTAGTCTACACATCCTGTCTGTCCTTTTTCAACTAGAGTTTTTTATGAAATTAATTTTCAAAAGAAGTATTGACAACTGAACAACAAGTATTACCAGTGCTTTCAGCCCTTTGAATTTCAAATAATTCTGAAAGGATTTTATTCAGCTTGACAAGGGTTAAAGTTTTTAGCCTTTTTGTATTTAGAACAGTCAAAAATGCTAATGGGTTAAAAGAGAAAATTTCAGAGATCTTTCCTTGACCTAGTTTAACACAATTAAATTTCAGACTAGCAGTGGTAGACAACAATCTATATCTGATGAAATTTTAAACATCTTTTATCTTTCGAGGAAATATACAATGTGCAGAATGAAGAAATTGTTTGTAACAAGCAAATTCTCCATTCTCCACAATGTTTTCTGAAACTACTTTTTTGAGGGGCGCAAAAAGGCGGGATTGTGTGGGTTTACATATGTAGCTTACAGTTCCATAAAAACACAGGAAAATTCCCAAGAATTTTACATGTAGTTTGAATGAGCTTACCATATAAGTGGAAATTCTTGCAACATGATAATTTTAGCAGTTTTGCAAATTTAGAAACTTTTCAAGTATAAATAAAATAATTGCATTGCTTCAAATTGGCTTTATCAACATTCTTTTTATACTCTGCTTAAGGTAGATGTGTATTGGTATAATCTTCTTTGTCTGTCCATCTGTCTGTCAATCAGACCTGGCATCTTTCTATCTGTCTGTACATCCACATCTTGTTGAAAGCATGTCCCACATTTATGGACGAATTTCATTTAACTTTTTTCACAGAATGCTCCTTGTCACCTAACCTAATGCATATTGTTTGAGTATAGCCGGTTTTGTCTCCATGACAGAAAAAATGGGCTTAATCCAAAATTTCTTGTAAATCATGACTATGACATTCTTAACCCTTTCCTGTTTAAACCCGGGGTTTTACGTTGCTGTGATTTTATACTCCAGAAAACATTGTGGAAGAAGGAGAAATTGCTTGTAACAAGCAATTTCTCCTTTTCCAACATTTTTTTCTACCACATAGAATGGTTTCATTTCAAATTGCATCCAGTTTTCATTGACGTCTGCAACCTCTTTCAGTTTTAACCAGTCTAAAATTTCAAGAAACGGGAAAAGGGTTAAACTTTCCATTTGCGACTAGAGTGTGGAAACTATAGTTTGAAAAAGCTGTAGTTACCAAATTGTTGTCTCACTTCGATCGTTCCGTTTTCACTTATTACAAAATATTTCAATTATGTTTATTTCGTTCATCATATGAATGTTTTTTTTTATTACTGTAAATCTAGCACTCAAGTGATGTCAGAAAAGTATCATTTAAAAGCATGGTTGCTTAATATAATTTTTTTGGAAAAAGATATTAAGAATTGATTTGAGTGCACAAATAATATATTACCGAATTCATGCTTAATCATTTCTTGTTGAAACTCATTAGAATTGTCTCATTGAAAGAGGTTACAGACGACAATGAAAATTGGATGCAATTTGAGATGAAACCATGCTATGTGGTAGAAAATAATGTGGTAAAAGGAGAAATTGCTTGTTACAAGCAATTTCTTCTTTTCCACAATGTTTTCTCAAGTATAAAACCACAGCGACATAAAATCCCTGGTTTGTACAGGAAAGGGTTAAAGCTCCAACTGGATAGACTTTACCATGAAACATTCTTATTATTTGATTGTCTCTCAAACCTTTCATTTATCCTTTATCTAATGTAGTTCAGCCAAATACCAATCTAACTTTAAGGAGGGTAAATAACAATATTTGGAAACATAATGGCATTTTTTGCTTCAATTTCTCAAACCTTACAGCACTTCATGTTCAAATTTGTTCATTTATGAAATTTACTTAACATTTTATATCCCAAATTGGAACTTAACATAATTTTATACCAAAAATTGGTAATATGCACAATTTACTACATGCTTTATATCCGAAATTGGTAATATCCATACATAATCACACACTTTATGTCCTCTATTTGAAATTAGGAAAATTCATCACACTTTATGTCCCAAATTAGGAGTTGGTAAAATTTACCATCGCTTTATATCCCATTTGCAAAATTTTCAACTTGCAGATAATTCCATTTGTACAGTAGTTTGAACAATTCTACTAAAATCAACTCTTTCCTGATTTAACTCTTTCCTGTATAATCACTGTTTTTTTACGTGCCTGTGTTTTTATACTTGAGAAAACATTGTGGAAAAAGAAGAAATTGCTTGTTACAAGCAATTTCTTCTTTTTCCACAATATTTTCTACCCTACTGAATGATCATTTTTAAAATAAATTCAACTTTGAATTGTCGTCTGCAAAGCCTTTGAATTTGGACCAGTCTAAAATTTCAAAAAACAGGAAAGGGTTAAATTTTTTTTAGACCTGTCCGATTTCAAAGGTTTTGCAGAGGAAAATTAAAAACGGGTTTAATTTTGAAAATGACCTTTATGTAGAGTTTAAAACATTGTGGAAAAAGAAGAAATTGCATGTAACAAGCAATTTCATTTTTTAAGTACAATGTTTTCTAAAGGATGCAAAAACCATGGAATAAACAGGAAAGGATTAACCTAGACAACAATCTTTTAGTCTTGTCCAAATTGAAAGAAATTACAGAATACAGTTAAAAGTGGATTTGTATTGAAAAATGAAGTAACAAATGAACTAGAAACATTGTATAAAAAGGAGGTAGTGATACAATTTCATCTTGTATCTTGGTGTTTTTGAAAGCTTATTTGATTTGTGTAAAAATATTGGGATTGATGGTTTAAATTTAAACCAATTTTAGGAAATTTGCCTTGGAACTATATTACTCTTTATAGAAAATAATATTAACACATATTTGTAATAAAAAGAATATTTATATTTATCTTTATAGCACTGCACACAACTACTGGTCTATGTATCCTTTTCATGCTGAATTAAAACCTTTTGAGAAATGATTAAAATCAAAGGACTGAAAGCACTGGAAGTAAAAGTTGTGGGTCTATATGTGTATGTAATAATATTACATACACAATTCTTGCTTGAATTGGACATATAGGTGGTGTAGACTAAGATCAGACTTCATTCAGTTCAGGCTTTGTCTATACATCCTGCCATAGCAGGAATATTCAAGGTTCAGCATGACAAAGGTTAACCTAGATGACAAGTTATAAGATTTGTCCAAATTGAAAGAAATTGCATAAAATCAAAATGGATTTGAGTTGATAAATAAGTGGCAAATGTGCAAAGCTAATTTTCTTTGCATAAATAGGAGATTGTGTGGTAATGGGTTTGTTTTAAGCTCCACTGGCTGTGTCTGTCCGTATACTTTTACCTTGAAAATCTTCTCCTCAGAAAGTACTGAACAGATTTCAACCAAATTTCACAGAAATAATCCTTGTGTGACCCTTTATCAGATTCTTTCAAAGAATTTTGATCAGATGAAAAAAATGGCTTTTATGGGCGGGGCTAATTTCCATATATGGTAAAAGCTTTGAAAATCTTCTGCTTAGAACCTAGTGTATGGATTTCAATCACATTTCAAAGAAATGATTCAGTGGTGAACCTGTATCAGATTCCTTCAAGGAAGTTTGATCGGATGAAAAACATGGCTTTTTTGGGCGGGGCTAATTTCCATATATTTAGTGAAAGCTTTGAAAATCTTCTTCTAAGAAAACCGATGGACGGGTTTCAACCAAATTTCACAGAAAAGATTCTTGGGTGAACCTTTATCAGATTCTATCAAAGAATTTTGATCGGATGAAAAACATTGCTTTAATGGGCGAGGTTAATTTCCATATATGGTGAAAGCTTTGAAAATTCTCTTCTCAGAAACCGATGGATGGATTTCAATCAAATTTCACTGAAATTATCCTATGTTGAACCTCTATCAGATTTCTTCAAAGAATATTGATCTGATGTAAAACATGGCTTTAATGTCCATATATGGTTAAAGCTTTGAAAATCTTCTTCTTAGAACCTAGTTGATGGATTCAATCAAATTTCACAAAAATGATCCTATGAAGAACCTCTATCAAATTCCTTCAAAGAATTTTGATCAGATGAAAATCATGGCTTTGATATTTGGTAAAAGCTTTGAAAATTCTTCTTCTCAGAAACCAGTGGATGGATTTCAACCAAATTTGACTGGATCGATCCTTTGGTGATCTTTTATAGATTATAAAAAAGAATTTTGATTTGATGAAAAATATGGCTTTAATTAGCAGGGCTAATTCCCATATATGGTATATACTGAAAACTTTGTAAATTTCTCATCCTGTTGATGGATTTCAAACAAATTTCACTGGAATGATAACCAGATGACTATTTGTCAGATTCCTTCATATAATTTTGATTGGTTGAAAAACATGGCTATTATTGTGGTGGTTTATGTCCATATATGGTATACAGTACAAATTTTACATAATGAATTTTACATAACTTGATTTGACTTTTGTAAGATCAGTGAAAAGTTTGAAATGGTTTTCTAGAACTATTTCAAAGATTTCAATGATTTAGATTTATTTCCATTATGTTCACTTTATTCTAAATTTTTTGAAAAAAATTGCTTAATCAGTACATTCATGCCTGTGGAGCGCTACTGGGGCTCAAGTGCCTCTAGTTATTCTGATTTTTAAGAACAATATTATTGATTATGATAAATTATATGAAACAAAATGGAAAATATAAGATATATATGCACTGAACACAACTACTGTTCTATGAATTAGAATTATTATCCGAAAAGTTCCCTATATATCACTAAAACAGTACCGAAGAATTTTTATCCAATCTGCACTACCTAATGTACCTATCACCCATGTATTTCTTCACACAGGTATGACACCAAGCTAAAACAGCAACGAGCTTCCACCAACAACACGCCTGTGACCCCTGTCTCACCCTCATGACCTCACACATGGCCTAGTATTTTACCCTATTGTATATACGATATTCCGTATCTGTGATATCTGTCTGTTGTGGTAAGTATGGCATCTTCTACATTTATGGGCAAACTTGAACGGAATATTCACATATTCTTTGGAATCCATTCCCAGAAAACTTGAGTTTTTGACAGTCTTAAGATAAAATGTATGGAAAACATAGTTGACAATGAAGAAATTGCTTGTTACAAGTAATTTCTTAATTATCCTCAATTTTTTCTACCTCAAAAGATGAAAGAAGCCGCCATCATGGCACAGTTGGTAGCCCATTAGACTCCAAATCTTCTGTCATGGGTTCGATCCCCAGAGGCGGCACATTTCCTTTCCAACATTTGACACTCATCAATGGGTGGACAATCATAGACCTAAATTGGATGGCAGCTAGAATATAGGAAAGGATGTAATGATGGCACTGGTGCAAGATATACCAGAAATCTAATGTTAGGTGGTCCAGTTGCCACAATATGATTGAAAAAGTGTTAAAAGGGGCATTAAACCCAATTCCTGGGTCATTGGTTTAGGCCTTTTGACATGTTTGAGCCTATGGTTATGGGTTTAAGCCTATGATTATTGGTTCAAGCCTTTGATCACAGGTTTGAGCCTATGGTCATGGGTTTGGGCCTATGGTCTTGGGTTTGAGCCTATAGTCATGGGTTTGAGTCTATGGTCATTAGTTTGAGTCTTTGGTCTTGGGTTGAGCCTATGGTCTTAGGTTGGAGCCTTTGGTCATGGGTTAGGGCCTATGGTTATGGGTTTGAGCCTTTGGTCATTGGTTTGAGCCTATAGTCATGGGTTTGAGCCTTTAGTCATGGGTTATTCAATCCTCTCTGAAGTGTTTCACAATTTTTAGTTCACCTATTTTTAGCTCACCTGAGCACAAAGTGCGAGGTGAGCTATTGTGATCAGTCGTTGTCCGTCGTCCGTCCGTCCGTCTGTCCGTCTGTCCACAATTTCTTCAAAAATTTTCTCCTCCTAAACCAGTAGGCCAATCAAGCTGAAACTTTGCAGGGATGTTCCTTGGGTGAAGTTCTACAAAAGTTGTTAAAAGAATTTAATTCAGTCAAAAACTCTGGCTGCCGCGGCATGTGAAAATGGGAATCTTTAGTAAATCTGTAAAAATCTTAAAAAATCTTCTCCTCCTAAACCAGTAGGCCAATCAAGCTGAAACTTTGCAGGCATGTTCTTTGGGTGAAGTTCTACAAAAGTTGTTAAAAGAATTTAATTCCGTCAAAAACTCTGGCTGCCGCGGCATGTGAAAATCGGAATCTCAAGTAAATCTGTTAAAATCTTTAAATATCTTCTCCTCCTTAACCAGTAGGCCAATTAAGCTGAAACTTTGCAGGGTTGTTCCTTGGGTGAAGTTCTACAAAAGTTGTTAAAAGAATTTAATTCCATCAAAAACTCTTGTTGCAGCGGCATGTGAAAATGGGAATCTTTAGTAAATCTGTAAATATCTTCAAAAATCTTCTCCTCCTAAACCAGTAGGCCAATCAAGCTGAAACTTTGCAGGGATGTTCCTTGGTTGAAGCTCTTCAAAAGTTGTTAAAAGAATTTAATTCTGTAAAAAACTCTTGTAACCGTGGCATATGAAAATTGGAAATTTTAGAAAATCTATGTTGTCTTTTTTCTCACAGACTACAAGGCCAAAGGCATTTATATTTTATATAGAGCTTAATCATATGGTTCTCTACCAAGTTTTTAAATATTTAATCTCTGGGGTCTAAAATGGCCCCGCCCTAGAGGTCCGAAGTTTGGAAAAATGCTTACTTAGAACAATTTCAAAAGACTTCTCCTCTTAAACTATAAGGTCTAGGATATTCATATTTGGTTTTGAGCATAACTAGATGGTTTTGTACTAAATCACAAAAAGTTTTCTTTCTCAGGTCAAAAACGGCCCTGCACTAGGGGTCAAAAATTGGGAAAAACGCAAAATTTCAGTATGTTAAAAAAAAGTCTTCATTTGAAGGAGGAGGGCATTTATATTTTGTGTGTAGTATAGCCTGGCTGTTATCTATCAGTTTTGATTAAATTATGCCTGTAGGTTAATAAACACCCTTTCCCTGGGTGTCCAAAGTTTGTAAAAAAGCTCCATTAGACCATGTTCAATAGTCTTTTCCTCCCAATCTACAAACTCTAAGGCATTCATATTTTGTATATAGCATAACCAGATGGTTCTCTAGCATGTTTGCTAAAATGTTAGCCCTGGGATAAAACATGGCACTGCCCCAGAGGTAAAATTTTTTTGAAAACGCTCAATTAGAGCAACATCAAAAGTCTTCTCCTTCTGAAATATAAGGTGAAGGGCATATATATTTGGTATGTAGCATGACTAAATAATTTTGTACTATATAACAGGAAAATATGCTCTTAGGATAAAAATGTCTCTGCTCCTGGGTTGAAAATTGCTTAAATTGCATTGAAAGAACTCTTCTTAAATATTGGCTCTAGAGCATTTACATTAAAAACAAAGGATAACATTATTGTTCTCTACCATGTTTATATCCTTTGGACAAACATGGCCCTTCCCAAGGCATCCAATGATATGAAAAACGCTCAATAAGAGCATGTTCAAATATCTTCCACTCCTCATGTATAAGTTGTAATGCATTCATATTTTGATGTATAGTAAATCCAGATTGTTCTCTACCAAAGTTGCTAAAATTACACCCATTGAAGTTGCAGACAGTAATTAGAGTTTGATTGAAATCTAAATACAAAGAATTTCAGATAGAAAACACTGTGAGAAATGGATAAATTGCTTGTCACTCCCTTTCTTACTATGTATTTTTCAATCCTATTTTCCCTGAGGGTGACAAATTCTGGGATAGTTTGGTAATGGATTAAACTATAAAGCCAAAGGCATTCATTATTATTGTAAAACATTACTGGATTGTTTTGTACAAAGCCCAAAATCTTATATATCTTTTATAAGTTGTGCCTTTTTTATACTAAAAAGTACTGTAATTTGGAGAGGCCTCAGGTGAGCGATTTAGGACCATCATGGTCCTCTTGTTAAAGAATACCAGAGGTAATTATATGGCTAGGTTGTCCCCTGTTGGCATTTCTGTGTCAGTGTAGTTTTTGAAAACTTTTACATTTTTCAATACCTCAATTACAGAACACCCTTGCTTGAAACTTGGAATATAAGTTCTATGTGAAAAGAAATCTATAACTATAAGTGGGATAAATTCATTTTTGACAGAATTATTCCCCTCTTATAAGTAAGAAGCTTTAGCCACTATCAAGAACTTAAACAGTCAAGGGTTTGCATCTGTATTGGGTGCTTGTTTGCTGCATTACAATAAAAGGATACCTAATCTGGAAAATCTTCTTTTTTCACTACTTTTTCCTTTGATTTGATAGATATGGTGGAGGCCATAGTGTAGTGGTAGTGCGTAGGAATCCTAGTCAAGGAGTCCGGGGTTCGATCCCAAGCCGCCAAATATCTTTTCACACATTTGTCTCACCAATGGGTGGATAATAGTAAACCTAAGTGGGATGAGCAGCTGGAGGCTGGGAAAGGATGTAGTGGAAGTACTAGTGTTAGAAATACTAGGAAACAATGGTTAGAGGCCCCAGCCGCCACAATATGACTGAAACACTGCTAAAAGTGGCTCTTAAACCCCCTTCATTCAATTGTGTTGATATTCTATTTCTCTACTTCAATTTTTCAGCACCGAGGTCATGCTACAAAAAGATCCAAACTACCTGGAAAAATTAGACAAGGAGTATCAGAAAAAGGGACTTCTCTTCAAGAAGAAGAAACGGTAGCCCAGAGAACTTCTCTGCTTCTGAATTTGGAATTGCTGTACAGTCACTCACGCTTGAACATTGTATATTGGCATAATTTTTAGTCAGGAACATCAAGCAAAAAGCAAAGTGTTGGTTGACTTGCTGTTTAATCCATTACTACACAGCAAAATTTTCAATAGTCCAAATTGAACAAGTTTTAGATTTTTAGCTCCCCTGAGCACGAAGTGCTCTGGAGGAGCTATTGTGATCGGTCATCGTCCGTCGTCCCTCCGTCCGTCTGTCTGTCCGTCCGTCTGTCCGTTCACAATTCAAAAAAATTCTTCTCCTCCTAAACTAACCATGGAATTTCAACAAAACTTCACAGAAATGATCCTTAGGTCATGCTCTTTCAAAATACTTCAAAGAATTGAAATCCATGAAGAACTCTGGTTGCCATGGCAACGGAGTGAAAAAACTTAAAAAATCTTCTCCTCCCAAACGGTAAAGCCTAGAGCTTTGATATTTGGTACAAATCATCATCTATTGACCCTCTACCAAAATACTTCAAAGAATTACTGTATTCTGAAAATTAGCCCTTTTCTTAATGATCCCTGATTTTACATAGAAATAAAGAAGGAAATCTTTTAAAATCTTCTTCTCCCAAATCATAAAGCCTAGAGCTTTGATATTTGGTATACATCATCATCTATTGACCCTCTACCAAAATACTTCAAAGAATTACTGAATTCTGAAAATTAGCCCTTTTCTAAATGATCCCTGATTTTACATAGAAATTAAGAAGGAAATCTTTTAAAATCTTCTTCTCCCAAACCATAAAGCCCAGAGCTTTGATATTTGGTACAAATCATCATCTATTGACCCTCTACCAAAATACTTCAAAGAATTACCCTATTCTGAAAATTAGCCCTTTTCTGGGCAATCCCTGATTTTACATAGAAATAAAGAAGGAAATCTTTTAAAATCTTCTTCTCCCAAACCATAAAGCCCAGAGCTTTGATATTTGGTACAAATCATTATCTATTGACCCTCTACCAAAATACTTTAAAGAATTACCCTATTCTGAAAATTAGCCCTTTTCTGGGCAATCCCTGATTTAACAAAGGAATAAAGAAGGAAATCTTTAAAATCTTCTTCTCCAAAACCATAAAGCCTAGAGCTTTGATATTTGGTACATATCATCAGCCATTGACCCTCTACCAAATTACTTAAAAAAATTCTTTTTATACTTGGTTTGTATTGATGTCTATACTTCAAAGTATTACCATATTCAGGAAATTAGTGCTATATGGTGGGATCATCAATATACCTAGGATTAAAATAGAAATCTATAAACATCTTCTCCAAAATAATTAGACAGAGGGCTTTGCCCTTTTGTTTATATCATAAAGCCATGAACCATCATACTCAGGGGAGCGATTTAGGACCATCATGGTCCTCTTGTTTAATAAATTATGTATCTGAGATATCAAACAATGTTTATCATAATTTTTAGTCAGGAACATCAAGCAAGAAGCAAAGTGTTGGTTGGCTTGCTGTTTAACCCATTACCACACTGCAAAATTTTTGACTAGTCAAAATTGAACAGAGTTGTAGACAACAATTTAAGATTTATGAAATTCTAGTTTGTTTTTTTTTTTTTTTTCAACTTTTTTGGTTAAAAAACGCACAAAATGAAGAAATTCTTGGCTCAAGCAATATCTACATTTTACATGTTGTTTTCCAACCTCAAAAAAAGTCACTGTGTGGGAAACTAATTTCAACACAATTCTAATTTTTAATGCTTGTAAAGAAAATACTAAAAAAAAAAAAGGTTGAAGATGAAGATACTGTGAAGGAGATACTGCCTAAAATGTTCATGTTTGTTTTAACAGTTTTAACAAAAAATGTTTAATTTAAGGATAATAAGGTTTTTTATTCTGTGTAAGATTGATTTATCTTTGATTGAGTGACCAATAAAAAGGTAAATGTTCACGAGTGGCAGAGCCAAGATAACATTTGCTTTAGTTATTCACTGTTGTTCTTATACCCCCCTTAACTTTGTTAGGGGGATATATAGGAGTCAGCTTGTTAGTCTGTCTGTTGGTCTGTAGCTTTTTGGTATCCACTCAATTTCTGGGCAACCATTGGACGGATTTGATTCAAACTTCACTGATAAAAACAGTATCAAGCAGATATGTGCATATTCTATTTGGGTTACGGTCCATTTTTTTTTTTGACGGAGTTACAGTGTTCAATCTAGCTTTTTATTGTAGGGGGCCCAATGGGCCCATGGCTCTTGGTCAAGGGGGTCATGTGATACAAATGCATAGAAAAACTATTGAATTACAATGTTTTAAATGTAACAAACTATAACAATTTGATAATAAATATATGGTTTTGAACAAAATAGATCTACTAGAAAAAGTTAAGACATTATTTACATGACTTCATTCAGAGAAGTCTTATTGAATGTGTGATTTAAATTTGCCTTTTGGGCCCCTGAGTCTTCATTTTGAAGGGGGTCATTTTTGGATTTTAGAGGTTCATTTTAGCCATGGCCCCCTCTAGATTGAACACTGGAGTTATGGCCCTTTAGTGAAAAATTGTGTCCGCTCAATTTCTCAGCAACCATTGGACGGATTTGATTCAAATTTTACAGAAACAGTCCATGTAAGTCAGACATGTGCATATCCTATTTCGGTTATGGTCCATTGATTTTTGACGGATTTATGGCCCTTTAAATTAAAAAAAGTCCTTTTTTGTAATGGCCCTTTTGCAGATAGCAGTCGTGGACAAGGGCTGTTGGGGGGTATTAGTCCGCTTTGCGACAATGTCTAGTTTTTTCAGTGAAATTATTGAGTGATAACCCTCCAAGAAATCCCAACAGTTCACCGAAAAGCATGACAAAAAGTGCAATAATTTACAATGTTTTGTATGAATTTACAATCTGTCTTTGAGAGATAATCTTTGAGAGATAATTTTAGATATTTCTGTGAGACATTTCCAGTACTTTTAGTCCTTTGATTTCACAGGAGTTCTGAAACAGGATTTTATTTGGCATGACAAGAGTGTATCCCTAAAATGATATCATTGATCAATATTATGGCGGAAAATAAAAAAAAAAGGGGCAAACAAGCTGAGCTCTGTTATATCCTCTAAGTCAACAAGCTCATTTCATATGGGTGCCTCAAACAACAGATCCAGGCAACAATTTGCGATTGATTAACCATTGTCATGCTGAATTGAAATTCTATACATACTGACATTGAAATCAAAGGACGGACACCACTAATTGGGGGTCAATATTTCTTTTGAAAATTAATTTTAAACAACTCTTGCTTAAAAGTGACTACCAAGAGGTGTAGACCAAGATCCGGTTGCACTTATGTGAAAGCTGATCTTTGTCTATACCTCCTGCAAAACAGGAATATTCCCGGTTCAGCAAGACAAGGGTTAAAATTTTAACATCTTGGTCTATTTGGGTAGAAAACATTGTGGATAATGAATAAATTATCCAATATGTATTCAAAAGCCTTTTCTAAAGGGGCGTCAAAAAGTGATATGTGGGAACAATTTAAAAAGTATATATTGCTTCCAACTTTTTGTATCTCAATTTGTTACAAATAACTTACTTATGCCAAATGAGTTTTTTATGTCAAAAATGTACATTAGCTAAAAATTTGCTTGACTTACCTCATAATAAAGTTTTGTGCAGCTCGTCTTCAACTATGTGTACCATAATACTTCACTTCATATTGTTTTACCTTTGTCTGTCTATCTGTCTGACTGTTGATCTTTCTGTAAAACTTAACCAAAAACTCAAATATATAATTTCTTTAAGCCTATTCCAGATGTCTGCCTCATATTTGGGATATAGGTTCCTTGCAGTGATAGGCCTCAGTTGCTTGTAAGCTCTCCTCTGAATGTCAAGGTCACTAATCAAGATCTCATTCCAGAAAAAAGGGCATTTACAAGGGCATTGTGTATAAGAAACACATCTACTTGTCGAGCCCATTTTGGTGGAAGACGTATTAATTTGTTTAAAACGTTACACATACATTCGTTGAAATTGACTTTTAAATTTGTGAAAATATGAGAGGAATTGCATGAGTGATTTTTTGTGTTTTTTTTTCTCTTTTTAAGATTATTCAATGCTGCACAATGTGAATGTAGGAAACATATATCCTGAAATCGTTATTAAGTTAACCCTTTCCTGTTCAGCCCCTTGTTTTTACATCCCTATGAAATAATAATTGAGAACATATTATAGAAAAAGAAGAATTTGCTTGTATCAACCAATTTCTTCTTTTACAATTATATTTTGTACCCTTGTGAAAAGGTGGGTTTTTTTTTTCAAATTAATTCCACTTTACATCCTTGTCTGCAAAACTGTTAAATTTAGACTGATCAAAATTTTGCAAAACAGGCAAGGGTTAAAATATAAAATGTATATATGATATGTCTCCAAAAGAATTTCAGTGAATGTTTACAAATGCCCCTGTTGTTATATGAACCTATAAGAAAACATCAAGGGCATATTATTTAACATTTGTTTTGTTTTCATATTGTATGGTTCCATCTTTCTTGAATAAACCAATTACCACACAAGGGCGCTTTTTTCTGACGTCCTGAAAGAATACTATTATGGAAAATTTTGTGGGAAAAGGATGAATTGCTAAACAAGTAATTTATCCTTTTCCCACAGTTATTTCTACCATATTTGGTACTGATTTTTAGCGCAATTTTGAAATGTCACTTGCCACTTCTTTCAATTTTGACCAGTCAAAGAATTTGTAGTCTGGGAAAGGGTTAAATGAAAATACTCAGTTGGTCAAGGTTGTTTATTTACAGTATTCTAGTCAAATTATAGCGTGCAATAACCTTGCCTTGAAAATTTACTAACCCATTCCCATGAGAAAAAGCTCCTAGTCACGTTGTTTTCCAAAGCTTCTTCAAGATCATATAAATGTGGCCTTAGTGGAAATGGATTAATTTATTGTGACCAGATAACAGAAATTTTTGACTGGTACAAAGTGAAAGAAAAATTGAAGACAGACAATTCATAGTGGTTAATCCTCTCTAACACAATTCCTACAAGAAATGGATTTTGGAAAACATTGTGAATAATGGAGAATTTACTTGTTACAAGCAATTCCTTAATTATCCACAATATGTTTGTTCTATGTTATAAGACAAAGATTTTCAAAATGTATTGGCTGTAAATTATCGTCTGCAACTTCTTGGAATTTGGACTAGTTTAATATTTATTATATGGTGATGAATCAAATGAAAAAAAAAAATAAACTTCATTACTGATACTAAGGTATCTCTTAGTGTGACATGTTTAGTCTTGTTAACCCTTTCCTGTTTTTCAAAATTTTAGTTCTGTCCAATTTAAAAGAAGTTGCAGACGATAATTATAAATGAGTGTAATTTGAAAATTTTAGTCCTGTCCAATTTAAAAGAATTTGCAGACGACAATTGAAAGTGAGTGTAATTTGAAAAATAAACAATCTTAAGTTTAAGACTAGGATGTAAAAACACGGGATTGTTCAGGAAAAGGGTTAAGATATGTGTAAGATGTTGATAAAAGAATTGTGCAATCGATTTTTCTATGGATACATAGTTCAAGTTCTACTTAGCTTGCACAGCCTGGGCAATGCACTGGTGCCGCCGTCGACTTTAATCCATTCCCACACACTGACACCTTTTGATGCCCCTTAAGAAAAGCAGTATTAGAAAACAATGTGAAAAATGAAGAAAATGCTTTGCAACGCACAATTTCTTCATTTTCCATAATGTTTTCTATCGTGAAAGTGAAAAAAAATTCAAGAATTTATAAATTTTACATTATCGTCTGCAACTCTTTTGAATTTGGTCCAGTCTAAAATTTTGTTGTGTGGTAATGGGTTAACAAAGCTGGTTACAGTCAACAGCAATACCAGTCTACCTGGCTAGGAATTAATTTGTTGTTTGTGTTATCGGATTGTCTTTTGTTCCTCAATGGATTAAATTTGATGTATGTGTATATATAATTGATTTTCATTTTGATTTGTCATGATTTCATCGGTAAAAAAAATAAATTGAATATGAATAAAAGTTCAAATCATTTGTGTCAGTTTGTTTTATGTACATACCACGTCTATGCTGGCCAACAGAGAAGCACACTATGTGATTTAGCCCTCCGGACCAAGGAGAGCTTATAACCCATCCCCACAAAATGACGCTTTCGATGTCCCTCAAGAAAAATGATTGTGAACACATAGTGTGAAATGAAGAAATTGCTTGTCACAAGCAATTTCTTCATTTTACTCAATGTTTTCTATCCATGAAGTTGAAAAAATCTAAGATTTCATTCACTTTAAATTTTGCCGTCTGGTAATGGGTTAAGATCATTCCGTGTCCGCCGTCACCATTTTCTTTAATCATCTCCACTTCAACCAATCGGCCAATTTTGACCAAACTTGGCAGGAATGTCAATTGAACGATCCTCTTTAAAATCTGTGCGTGAAAATACTGATTCGCTTGTCAGCCCGATTAGCTCAGTTTGTAGAGCACTTTACTTCAAACCTCAAGATCACGGGTTCGAGCCCTGGGCTAAGCATATCAACTAACAAACTAATTGTCTTTCGGATGAGACGTTAAACCGAAGCCCCGTGTGACGGTGCTATCCACCGAGCACGTTAAAGAACCAGGCGGGGCTCTCGACAGTTTCGTCCTGTATCCTTGCACTATCCCCCGTAGCAACTAACCGTCTTCTGGGGGCGTCTCTCATATGGGCATGTGCTACGGTAGCGACGATAAATAAACGGAAATACACACTGATTCACAAAAAATTGGGACCTGGCCAGGCTTGTCAGACTGAGAAATCTTTAAATATTTTTTTAATCCATTCCTATACAATGACGCCTTTTGACGCCCCGTATAGAATACAATTTGTTCATTCTACACAATGTTTTCAACAAAAAAAAAAAAAAAATGAAGAAATCTGAAATTTCATAAACTTTTAATTGTAGTCTGAAACTCCTTTCATTTTGGACTAGTCAAAAATTTTGCCAATTTGGAAATCGGTTAAAACTCTTCTGCCACTTGGTTACTTTTTCTCTTCTACCACTTGGTTACATTTGCTCCTCTGCCACTTGGTTACTTTTGACCAAACTTCCTGTTTGAGTTAATGGGCGGAGCCTAAGGACTAAGTGGGCGGGGTTAGCGATTGTTCAATTCCTTGATAAGATATTTCAGATCCGTTGTCCAAAAAGTAGCATGCATGAGTATATGTGTGATATTACGGAAAGTTTATTAAGCGAAATTTAAGACTGGTCGAACTTGAAAGAAGTTTCAGACGACAATTTCTATGCCCACGCAACGAAAGATCCTTATTTTGCCCTTGACCGTCTGTCTGTCGGTAGCCAGTCTGTCTGCCTGAAAGTTAACCAAAAAGCTTAACACTTATAATTGCTTTGAGTTTATTTAAGATACAATGGCCATATTTGGCGTGATGATATATCTCATCGATACGCATCTACAGATACCAACAATTCTCATATTTGGCATGACGCTTACACGCAATCTCTCACTGTTGGTGGGTTCAATCCCGCTTCATTCACTCCTGCTAACGGACAATTCGTCTTCGAATTTCAGGTGAATTTAAGAACCCCAGCATACCAAAGAGGTTTTACGTCCTCTTATAAACCCATTGTAATACAACCAACGCAGTCATGGGCCCGAGTTGGGCGCCAAATGTCAGAGAGAGAGAGAGAGAGAAAAAACCCATCCAGTCTTGGTCTCGAACCCAGGACCTCACGCTTTCAGTGCAGGTCCAGTATTGACTGAGCTAACTGTGCCACTTACATGAAATCTCCCATAACTGAGCTCAACTCCCGGTATATGATCTTTGTTTTTATGGACAAAAAAATAAAAACAATGCTTTCTATCCAAAGATGCAAAATCTGAAAAATCAAACATGTCTGCAATTTTGAATTTAGGCCAGTCTAAAATTTTCTCATTTCATAATGGGTTTACCCATCACCACACAATCCAGCTTTTTAACGCCCTGAAGAAATATGGCGATGTAAACTTTGTTGGAAAAGGAGAAACCACTTGTATCAAGGAATTACGCATTTTCTCACAATGTTTTCTGTCTTATTTGGTTCTTATTTTCCCAATCAAGCACACTTCGAATTGTCATCCGCAGCATCTTTCAATTTGGGCCAATCTAGCAGCATGTCGTTCGATTATGGCTTTATCCATTCCCACACAATCCCGTTTTTTTACACCCCTCAAGAATTTTTTTTTTAAAGAAGACAGGGTTGAAAATGGAGAATTACTGGTAACAAGCAATTCCTTTATTTCCAACCTTGATTTCTGTCTAAAATTACAGAAATACTCAAAATTCTATAAGCTTGAATTTTCGTCTGTATTTTTTTAATTTGGATCAGTCTAAAATTAAGTCGTTCGATAATGGGTTGAACGGTCTAAATAAAAGTTGCGGGCCGTCGCTTTTGAAAAGAGATTGGTGTACAAATATCGGGTCAAGATTATCGATAACCGATCGGGTTTAAACATCGTTGATTATGTATCCTGGAAGTTTAAACACGTTGATATTGAACTCTCGTTTGAATTGAGTTTTGTTTGTGTTTGGATAATTTCTATAGGGTGTGAAATATTAGTAAACTTCGACATACATGCAGGCTCGAAATTATCAAAAAACGTAAACATATGCGATTCAAACTGCCGTAGTATTTTAAGGAATGTTTAATTTTACGTAAGTTTATTTTTCCTCCCTTTACCTTCGTAATAATTCATCAGAAGAACATAACGTGTCACCCAGTGCTATGGACACATCTTTAAGACTGTATACTTCTTGACCGATTATATGCCAATTGCATAAGCCTTTACCAGACGGCAATAATTTAGACTGATCCAAACAGAAACGAGTTGCAGACGATAAATTAAAGTTCATGAAATTTTAGAATTTCTTTTAGTTTTCAGTATAGAAAAATTATGTAAAATGAAGAAATTGCTTGTTAAAAGCAATTTCTTCGTTTAACACATTGTTTTCACAAATGTTTTTCTGGGGGGGGGCGTCAAAAAAGCGTCACTGTGTCATAAGCAATTTCTATATTGAAATAACGTTTCCTGATAAAAAAAAAACATCAAAAGAAGTTCATGAGATCACGATTGTACTGGAAAGAGTTCATAATTTCGTTGTTTGTTTCAATCTTTCTATTCAAATGTCTTTCTATTCATTGTGTTGTCTTTATTGTAAACTTTTCTTTCTATCTATGTTTTCTGTGATATTACTCGCCTACATTTCGGAAACAAAAGATAATAATAATAACAACATAAAAATGGCCCTTTTTGATTGCCATGATTAAAAGCACTGCGTTTTAAACCATATAAGCTGAGGACTAAAGAGAGGTACATACATTAAATATGTGACGATACAATACAACAAGTTTATTTAGTATTTTGGCCTCTGGCCCATATACATATCATATATAAAAAATTAATAATAATAGAGAGACGTATCAAAATGGAAAAACATGAATTTAATTATATTTAGGAAAAGATTAAGAGGAGTAGAAACATTTTTTTCTATCATAAACGATGGCAATAATCTCACAAAAAAGGTTTTCACATCCCAAATTATTTTACAACGGTATGAATGCATAAACAAAAAGGCATGATAATGTTAAATACTTTGTTTTCTTATTTCGAAAGCATCTATCAGGTATTTTGCAACAATTTTTATTGTCATCAAATCGTTTAATGTAAAAATACTGTAAAACATATGTTTCGTTTTGTTTTGAAGCCAGTGTGTTTTGAAATATTTGATTCTTAAATCTTCATATTTAGAACATTCAAAAAAGAAATGGAATTCATCTTCTATAATTGAAATATTAATTTCTTCGCAAAATTGGCAAAATCTTAGATTTCTATCAATACCAAGATGTCGTCCATTTTCGATCATCAGATAGTGGTTACTACATCTAAATCTTGAAAGAATTTTTCTATAACTATATGGGATATCAATGCTAAGGTATTTTTCTGGGTTTAATGCAGTTTTGAAATGTTTAGATGTAATTGCTTTGGGAGAATTATCGATGCTAGATAGCCATTGTTGCGCAAATATGTCAGTTAATCGTGTTTTAAAAATTTTTATGAAATTCAAATCGTTCCCAATATCATGGTCAATCCATGCGTAGCCAAAACCAAAAGATAAAGCATATGTTTTATGTTTTTTGCCCAAGTTTGACGTCCTGATGAATCAAGCTCTTTTAACATTTCGTAACATTGTCTTGGGTATCTGGAATTATCCATCCGAATTAATTGTAGCCAATATTTTAAACAGGTTGTCATATATGTAGTGCACAACGGGAGTCTGCCACATTCGCCTAGAGCCATCGAATTGTCAAATCCGAAAGTTCAAACTCACTGCACTTTAACCCATTCCAACACAATAAAAATTTAGACTAGTACAAATTCAAAGGTGTTACAGACGGCAATTAAAAGTTTATGAAATTTCAAATTTTTCAACTTTCTTGGTTGAAAACATTGTGGATAATAAAGAAATTCCTTGTCACAAGCAATTTCTTCATTTTTCCAGAACGTTTTCCAAAGCTTTTTTCTCGAGGGCGTCCAAAGGAGGGATTGTGTGGGAACGAGTTAATTATGAAAACTCTGGTGGGGGAGCGGAAACAACTCTTATGCACTTACACATTTTCGTCTTTGGGCAAATATTCTACAATTCTCGACCTAGAGTCTCTGAAGCATTAATTCTTTCCTATTTATGGAAATTTTAGACTGGTCCAAATTGAAAGATGTTGTAGACGAAAATAAAAATTGGGTGAAATTTGAAACGAGAATATCATTCTTGGAAGAGAATATACTTGGGAAAGGAGAAACTGTTTGTCCCTTCCCACAATGCTTTCTCAAAATTACAGTGACGTTAAATCCTGGGTTTGTACAGAAACGGTTTATTTTTAACCCACTCCTAAAAAGAGCCGCAATTCAGTCTTTACCGCTGGTGGTTAGAATTCAACATTTCCTCTTTATCTCACTACAGTAGAATAGTGTAAAAGATGTCACTGTTTGAAAAGAATAAATCAGTTTATCATGTTCTCACAATGGTGTTCATTTCAAACCCCTTTTGAATTGTCGCCTACAACTCCTTTCAATTTCAACCAGTCTAATATTTTGTTGTCTGATAACGGGTTTGATAACCCTAGGTATATGTAATCGGTCCGGCGAAAAGGGGCACCGTTGATAAAATGTTTGAAAAAGATAGGACATAGCAGAGGTCAATTAGAGAGATTATTTTGAAAATAAACATATGGTAGGGTAGAGTGTTTATTCGAGATTCATACAAATCTACTAGGATCTATAGTTTCGACCCTGGTCACCCTGCGGGGTCCGCGCAAGCTGACCAGGATTGGTGTTTTTCACACATCTCAAAAGGCTCCGTTTTACCTGACGGATCACATATTTTTTTCAATATAATTCAAACGGCATTTCTTACAACGAAATTGACAGGAAAATGATAATATATGATGATAATAACAAAACTATTAAAACCTATTAATCATAGCAAGGGAGAATTTCAGACCGATCAACTTTGTTAAAAGATCAAAATTCTTTATGGAAATGTGGAAAAATATGAAAGTGGCGGCTGTATTTTGTCCAGCTCCCTTTTAAAGGCATTTTTCGCCGGTTGTGTTAATAACTAACCAATGGCGCTTGTCAATCAAGGAATCAACCGACCAATCAAATCAATTATTCAACCCGGACCTGAACTTTCAACTCAAATATTGGCCGCCATTTTTATAACGCTTGTTCAAGCTGTAGTGACGACGCCAAAGTTGCCAACTAACCATTTTACTTTTTTTACATGCTTCTGGCTATAAATTTTGTAAAATAACGTCGTTAAGAATCGAAGCCAAACTTCCTGTTGGAGTAAATAGGTGTAGCCTAGGGAGTCAGTAGGCGGGGCGAGCGATTGGTCATCTATTACACGGTTTTGTTATTTTGAATTAAATGTAGCGTGTGTGTATTTTCGTTTATTCACCGTCACTACCGTCGAACATGTCCATATGAGCGACGCCCAAAGAAGACGGTAAGTTGTTACGGGGGATAGTGCAAGGATACAGGACGAAACTGGTGAGAGCTCCGCCTGGTTCTTTAACGTGCTCGATTGATAGCACCGTCACACAGGGCATCAGTTTAACGTCTCATCTGAAAGACAAATAGTTTGTTAGTTGATGTGGTCAGCCAAGGGCTCGAATCCGTGATCTTGAGGTTTGAAATCAAGTCCTCTACAAACTGAATTAATCGAGCTGACTAAATCTAGTGTAATTTGAACCTAGATTTTTAAATGGGCCTATACACTTAATCCGATTACTTGAAATCTTGTAATTCATCCTAGTTTCCTTCTAAGTCATATTTTACTGATTCCGTTCGAGTAATAATACTCAACCAGTCAGGCGAAAAGAACCCTTCTCGAGAACCAAAAATATAGACACTTCTCAGCCTGCACAGTTTATTGTCTATACCTTTCGCTTTATTATCAATTAGATTCATTTCCTTATCCATTCCCTAAGAATGACGCTTTTGGACGCCCCTAAGTATAAAAAGATTATAAACTATTGTGAAAAATGAAGAAATTGCTTGTTAATGTTTTGTACATAAAAAGAAAAAAATATGTTTGAAATTTCATTTACCAAAAAAAAAAAAAAAAAAAAAAAATGTCGTCTGCAACTTCTTTCAATTTAGATCAGTGTAAACTTGTTTGTTTGGTTATGGGTTTAATAGAGAATGGACCCTTCCGTCTGTCCATTCGTCCTTCGACCCGTCCGTCCGAAGCCATATCTCCACAACCCTATAGTACAAAATTAGATGAAACTTTATATATGAATTTCTTTAAACATTTGCCAGATACTTTTTCCCGTTTCTGAGTCCAAGACTGCGTCATGGGAAAAGTGGACTTTATGTAAAAAGTAGTTTTTCTCTGATTTGTTTTTCACATGTAATGATCACAATTTAATGAACTTTGAAATTTAAGTAATAAATCAGATGCTTAGACCTTATAGGATTTGAGCGCCTGCGTGACATTTACAACCATTACGCATGTGCGCCAAGTAAAGACTCAGATCAGCCTGTGCATCCGCACAGTCTGATCAGAGTCTTAACTCTGCGCTCTTTAAATAGATACTGACCCAAAGCTTATTTAAACAATCAGCGAATATTCTTATTGCCCCAAATGGCTGTCTAGGGTACTCAATGTGTGCGAGTCACGCGACTGCGAAATTGTTGGAAATGTCACGCATAGGCTCATTTATAATTTATTTTTAAAAAAAAGTGTCATTGGAAAAGAGGCATTAATGCTGGATAGTTTTACATATTTGTCTATCTGCCCGTACGTCTGCGTTTTTTTTGTTTGATTCCGTGTTCTAACTAAAAAACCAATAGATCCACAACCTTGAAACTTCATACAACAAATGCCAATGACCCAAGGAGATCCCCTATCATTTTATAGTCATGGAAGTCACAATAGAACTTTGATTGAAAAGCATTTCCATGCTCTAACTCACAAGCCATCTGACCTAGGACCATGGAACTTAATATACATGCTGTTCGTGACCCAAGGAGATGCCCATATTATTTTGGATAATGAATGTCAAAGGTCATCTGTTCTACTTGAGTGACAAAGCACTGTCTGGGGTATTGGTTCACGTTGTGACAACTCTAGTTGTCATCACCCTGCTGTTGTTAGCAATGGTGACAAACTTTAACCTTGATCATGGCTCCTATTTTTGCTAGGCATTGTAAATCCTTCTTTTGTGGTTATCACGCTGGAATCTTCAATCTCTCAAAATTTTCCCCCCATAATTAGTCTATTTTAATGTCAACTGGAATCCTTATGCTGGTCATTTGGTATTGTGAACTACATTTTGTGGATGGACATATTTCAGACAGTGGAGCGACACAGGCCCTTTATGGTCTCTTTTTTAATTCGTATTTTCTTACTCCAATGAAGGCAAAACGTCTAAAAGAAAATATGGATAAAATCTAGAATTTACCCATTTATGGTTCAGAATAATAAACATAGTACGTTTCCAGGGAAACACATCTTGCTTGGTGATAATATTTTCCTAGCCCATGATAATCATGTTTCCGATGGTAAATCACGTCTTCTGTAATATTGATTGATTGAATGGGGTTTAACGCCGCTTTTAACAGTATTTCAGTCATATCGCGGCGGTTGGAGCACCTAACAATGGATTCCTGGTATTTCTCACACCAGTACTACCACTACATCCTTTCCTAGCCTCCAGCTGCTATCCCACTTAGGTTTACGATTATCAACCCATTGGTGAGAGACAATTGTCGGAAAGAATATTTGCCGCCGCCGGGGATCGAACCCATGACACCTATGATTGAAGATTAGGAGTCTGGCGCGCTACCGACTGCGCTATGACGGCGGCCTCTTCTGTAATATAATGTTAATTCACGTGGTTGGATTTAAATTGGAGAGCACAAAGAAAAGGGAAATTTCTGATACTATTAAAAAAAATGCAATATGTATAATTAACGGAACGCTAGCCGAGCCCACTGAGCTCCGACAGGAAGTTCCTCTTTGATACTAAACTGCGTTATTTTGCACAATTTATGACCATTTACATGTGACATAAATGGATTGGTTGTTTGGCGACCTATATGTCGTAACTACAGCTTGTACAGCTGTAGTTACGACGTATGAGTCGCCAAACCAACAACATTACTTCATATAACTGTCGGCCAATTTCGGAGTTCAATGTTCACTTTTAGTTTAACCCTTTCCTGTTTTCAAATTTTTAGTCTTGTCCAAATCCAAAGAATTTGCAGACGAAAACCAAAAGTGAGTGGATTTTGAAAAGTAAGCAACCTGCAGTATAGAACATTGTGGGAAAAAGAAGAAATTGCTTATTACAAGCAATTTCTTCTTTTCCCTCAATGTTGTCTGAAGTATAAAAATCACAGGGACGTGAGAGGTAAAGGTTTACGTGCATGTTTTAATTGGTCCATTGATTTTTCATTGACAGACGCGATTCGTTTATTGTTAACAGGGAATATTTAAAATTGTGATGAAAACTGTTTAATTTCAAATAATGAAAACGAGATTTAGCAAGCATATTTTAGATAATCATTTGGACTGATTGAATGATTGTTGTTTAATCCTTTTCTGTTCAATGCCTTATTTTTACATCGATGTGATTTTATGATTGAGAAAAGAGTGTGGAAAAAGAAGAAATTGTTTGTAACAATCAATTTCTTCATTTTCCACAATATTTTCTACCCTACTGAATGATTATTTTTCAAATAAAATCAACTTTAAATTTCCGTCTGCGAGACTTTTTGATTTGGACGGGTCTAAATTTTGTAAAATAGGAAAGGGTTAAAGGCGCAATGACAGCTGTGGTCATTTAGCGCGCAAGAAACTTAAGGAGAGTAAAACATTAAACAAACAGAACAATATAGACATCCACAAGACATATAAAATGATAGATGAGGAATGAAACAAATAAACAAAATATATCAATGAAGACCATTTAGTCGCCTCTTACGACATGCCAGTTATCACGTTTGTCCAGGTGAAATGGCAAATAACGTAGAAAAAATTATCTCGTCTAATTTTAAATGGCTGTTTTGATGTTGATCAGCAACGCTCAATGTGAGCTTTTAAGATACTCGAATGTCCGCCTTCGTGCATCGTGCATCGTGCGTCAATAATTTGTTTCACAATTTTTATCAAATGTTATTCACTTCATTTTTATTGAGGATAATATTGATCCTATTGAAAATAGCTGTGATCGGGTAAAAAGTAGGTCACTTGATCAGAACTTAGAAAAAACTTGATTACTCGCCAGGGACCATATTTTATCAAAATTTAAATAAAATAATTTCAGAAAGCTTAAATCAAGAATTTCCTTGACTCTGTGGATTTGGTCGGGTGAAAAGTAGGTCACTTTGTCAACTCATAGAAGTGACCAAGTCATAGAAAAATCTTGATTAACCGCTAGTTGCCATATTTTAGTCAAATCTTCAAAAAACTTTGTTAGAATAATTAAATTGATAAATTCATTCCCTCTTTTGAAAATGGTTTGGTCGGGTAAAAAGTAGTTCACTTTGTCAACTCATAGAAAAATATTTTCTATGCGATAGGAACCACATTTATGGCACAATCTTCACCATTTTTTTAAATAACATTTATAATCACGATCTCCTATGCCCTATCGAAAATGGATGTGGTTGGGTCAAAAAGTAGATCATCAGGTGAAATCTTAGAAAAATATTTTCTATGAGCTAGGAACCACATTTATGGCACAAACCACATTTATGGCACAATCTTCACTGTTTTTTTTATAATGTTTATATTGATGATCTCCTATATACCCCATTGAAAAAGCATGTGGTTGGGTCAAAAGTATGTCACTAGGTCAAATATTAGAAAAACATGTTTATCTTAATGAATATTTCATATTGGTAACGTATCAGATTATCGTCTAAAGTTACATGTTAGGCACTTAAAAAAACAAGGGAACAGCAACTATTCAGATCCTGTAAACAAGGGAAGTTTTTTAAATCTTCTTTCTTAACATTGGTTTGAACAACAAGGACAAACATTTCTATATTGCTCCGAATAGAACAAAAATATCGATGAAAAAGGGGAGTTTCTTTCAATCACAGGGAAAATGGACCTTAATGACAATTTCGTTAATTACTCTCTAGGGTCCTAAAGCTTGGTCCAGTATTTATGAAACTTGGTAAGATGGCTTGTCTCATCAGAACGAGTCTCCTTTTGTTAATCGATATGTGTACTGCACGTACCTTAAGAAATAAGACACGCTTTGGAGTTTTATTTTTTTGGTTGATTGAATAGGGTTTAATGCCGCTTTTAACAGTATTTCAGTAATATCAGTGGGGCTGGAGCACCTAACAATGGAATCCTGGTATTTCTCAAACCAGTACTACCACTACATCCTTTCCTAACCTCCAGCTGCTATCCCACTTAGGTTTACGATTATCCACCCATTGGTGAGAGACAGTTGTCGGAAAGAATATGTACTGTCGCCGGGGATCGAACCAATGACACCCATGATTGAAGATTAGGAGTCTGGCGGTGTTTATCTAAGAACCCAGGAAAGCGGTCAAGGGTCATTTTGGCTTTCTTGTTTTCATAGTTCTATCTTATATTTTAGGCACTGAAATGAAACAGATTGAGGATAAATTCGTTTGCATAGTCTGAAAAAATGCTTCCAAACAGACAGCCAAACATTGCCAGAGTCAATGCGGACGATAACTCAGTGAACGGATCAGTGAAAACCCCTTCAATTATCGCCCTTGAAAACCTGCACATGCGCGGGAAGCAGGAATACGTTCTAGAGGCGACATCTACCAGGTATCCTCCAATCAAACCGATCCATGCATTTCTCGCACCTGTCAAACCGACGGGTAGGAGAAAAACGACCGATGTTTATGTGAACGTCGTCTTTTTAAAAGTTGGAGAAATTGAAACGATTAAGGAATATTTCGAAGCTGATATATTCATCCAGGCCAAGTGGAGAGAGCCAGCATTGGAAAATAAAGAGGTAAGAACGAGGCTGTCATGTAGAGCGTTATGCCCTAGAATATGGGGGAAAGGTCGAGGAATTGACCGATCGCTGGCACCCCCCTTGACTCCCCTTGTCCCGCCCCCTGACTCCCCTTGTCCTGCCCACTGACTCCCCTATTCCCGCCCACTGACTCCCCTTGTCCTGCCCCCTGACTCCCCTTGTCCCGCCCCCTGACTCCCCTTGTCCCGCCCCCTGACTCCCCTTGTCCCGCCCACTGACTCCCCCGTCCCGCCCCCTGACTCCGAAAGGGAGTTCCACTGAGATCTTAAATAGCACCATTTCGCAAAATTTGCGGCTGGCGACATGTTACAAAGAATTGAAAGTGGTTGATTGACGACCTTAACGTCGAAACCACAGCTTACTAATAGCTTGAACAAGCACTAATGTGATAAGGGTCCTTAAACTAAATGAAACTCGTTGGTTAGTGTCCAAATCATTGTAACTATAGGTTGAATAATCTGTAGTTACGACTTTTTAGTAGCCAAATCAACAAAGATGTTGGACATAATTTTAGAAGTTCACGTTTCACGTCTTGTTTAAATAAATAATTTGATTGGTGAATGGATTTGTTTCGTTTTTAACGGCAATCTGTCAATTCGTTTTTTTTAATCATAGCACTAGCAATGGCCGTCCCGACCAACTGATCGATTGCTGACCTGTCCAATGAGCTCCGACAGGAATTTCCTCTTAGAAATTAAACGGCTTTTAGTTGCAAAAATAGTCACTTACATGAAACAAAAAAGTAAAAAGGTTGGTTGACTGGCGACCTAAACGTACAGCTTGAATAAGCCAAAACAACAAAAATGCTTTGGATTTATATCGGAGTTCAAAATTCATTTACGGTCTACATGAACGATTTGATTGGTTGAATGAATTTTTGATTTGCAGTCGCGATCTGTCATTTAAATGGGAGCACGGATTGGGAAAATCAAGCAATAACACTCAAAAAAAAAAAAAAAAGAAAAGAAAGAACGAAGTAAAAACTCAGATCAGCTTGTGTATTCGCACAGTCTAATCGAGGTCTTCACTATGCACTCTATTAGTAGATACTGGCCAAATACAAATATATTTCTTTAGATCAATAGCGAATATTCATGATGCCCTAAATAGCTGTCCGGGCAGTGTAAGCACTGTCTTCATACCAGATGTCAAATGGTTGAAATTCATATTGATTTTCGAATGATTCAAAATGACGAACTGTTTCGCCTTAGATAGAAAGGAATGGGGACGAGACAGTTAAATACACTTAGGCCTATTCGAACGATTAATTTTATCCTTTTGTATAGACCGACTGAAGATTTGAATAATTTATTGAAAATCTTTAAATGGTTTTACACTTTTTAGACTATGCTTCATTCTTTAGTGCGTCAATGCCATACAAAATATGAAAAAAAAGAAGAAACAATTGCGTTGCTTTGTACTGTACTCCTTTAATAGAAACTTTTCCACAAATAAATTAACGATTGGAACTTTGATCGAAGAAAGAATTTTGTCCTTCAACAGACAACAATATTTTATAGACTGGTCCAAATTCAAAGAAGTCGCAGACGATAATTCTTAGTTGAATATTTTTTCTAAATAAATGTTTGTCTTCTGGGACTAAAGATAATGGTGATTTTCTCTGGGAGCATTAAATGCGGGATAGGGTGGGGTCATCACGAGTGAAGGAATATCTAGATCATATTTCTCTCTAGATAAGTAGAACGTTCGTCGCCCTTGGTACAACAAGATGGGTGGGGTTTGGCTGAAGCGTTATTCTTTGATATCGCGCCGTGCTCTAAATCCAGGGGTTCATACCCCGTCTTTGTCAATTTTCTTCTCGGATTATGTAAGACAAATTTCGTCGCTACATTAGTAATTTGTCTCTCATTTATGAGCGACCGATAAGTGTTCAGTCAAAATGGGATGAGTAGCTATTGCGTCGGATCGAATGATGTAGTGGCGTTGGAAAGGCTAGGAAGATACACCATCCGTCGAGATATATCTAAAGTGTGGACCCCTATCGGCTTTTCAATGAATGAATGAATGATTGGATGAAGGAGTGAATCGATCCATCCTTCTATCCATCCATCCATCCATCTATCCATCAATCCATCCTTCCATCCAGCTATCTATCCAACCATTCATCCTTTTATCAATCGACATCGATCGATTGATCGATCAAAAGTCATTGTCTAAGGAAATGATGTTTATAGAAAGTCAATAAGTTTTATAAATTCCAACATTATACAGATTAATCGAAATTACAAATGACCTCTTAATATGCTTTATGATAATTCACCGTTAATCTGGACAGTTAGTATAAAGCTAGTCTGATAGGTGGAATAAATTAGTTTGGTTGCAAAGGCCTTCAAATATGTTAAGTCCTAGTAAATACACGCTTATCAAACGTCAGTCGTAGAAATTGACGGATAGCGGCTGTCAAAAAATGACTCATTCGACAATTATACCATTCGCTTAGTCCGGAAGTGAGATCACTTCCGGACTAAATGAATGATTTGATTTGTCGATCGAGTATTCGACTGACATCCGCGATTTGTCAATTTAATTGTTTCTTTTTTCCAGGAAACTCCGGTAGATTTTAAGACGCTATGGAAACCTGATTTAATCATCCTGAACGTGTTCGAAGACCCACAAACGACGACTTGGAACGACGTTACGTACACGACAGACGGAAAAGCGTTCGTTCACGAGATGAGACGAGTAAAGGGAAAGTTCTATGAAACAATGGAATTGAACGACTTCCCCTTTGACGTGCAGGTACCTTAGAATTGTATATTTTTTCTGTTATATATCCAGCAAGTACATTTGATGCCATTTTTTTTCTCCTGTAAAATGACTCACACCGAGAATATTGTCATTGTCATAAATTTTGTACAGAAGAATGAACCAATATTAATTTGACTAACATCTGCTCAGATTTTGATGGACCTTTGTGATCAGATTACCCAATACCACATGACACAATGACACAGTTTTGGACTGTTGCGAATTGAAGTAAACTGCAGACGACAATTCTTACTGTTACTGAAATGGAAATTCCAAACAGGATAAATATGGAATATAACAACAGTCTTTCTTTTTTATAGGCCGTATCGGTCGAGTAGCTTATGTAGAATACAATTTGACGAGACCAAAGGTCGACACAAGCTACGAGACAAGATACGATCTGTAAGAAAGAAAGACTGTTGTAGTATTCCTTTTTATTATATACCATAGAATAAGCAAAAATTCAAATATCTACCTTGCATAAATTATAAAGTTAACGTAAATACGAGAATTGTATGACCAGCTGATAAATATTTAAACCAAGAAAACCTGCATAGAGTTTGTAATTCTTTAGAATAATAAATCTCTTGTAAGCTTGTTTATGAAATCAATCTACATGAGGAAGACACGTGCCTCGAATCTGTGTAAGAGCTCTTTAGATTCAAGCAGCTTAAATTAAAACCGCGTTAAAACTTCTTTAGGTAGAAATTTCAGTACACACATTACACAAATTTAAAATTAGACCAACAGTGCCAGAATGTGTAATATGAGTGGAAACCCCCCAGATAAGATGCAACACAATATAATTTAATTGTTAGTTTCGTCTATCAAAAACGAGCGATCTGATTGGTCGAAAAATTTAATTCATACCTCCATGAACAAAATTTTGAGTACGCAGCCATTTTGAATGCTTCCGCACAAAATAGTTCACTACAAAAAGGTATCAAAATTTGTTAAGTTGTTGCATTTTTCGCTCGATGCTATTAAATTATAAGAAATGAAGAGAATATTTTTTGTTTTCATGGAGGTATGAACCGAAAAACCTAATCAAACAATGTATGAATCCGCTTCGCGTATTCATAAAGTGTGATTAGGTTTTTCGGTTCATACCTCCATGAAAACAAAAATATTCTCTTCATCTCTTAAATGAATGAATGAAGCTGAACATTATTGTAGTGTAACACGAAAATATCATGGAAGTTGACATTTGCAAGCATTACGCAAGGTACTCGACGAATATGGATTTTGAGGTACTTGGCTAATACGGATTGTTTTCTGTCGAGTTGTATCACGTGCCGAAATAAAGCCTCAGATAGTTTATAGACCTGTATATAATAATAAGTTTTATCATATACCTCTAAATATTTCTAGTAAAATATATACATTCCACATCAGGAAAAAATAAATCCGTATCTAAAAATACGGCTCTATATAAGGCAGTCTAAGCTGACATCATTTTTCATTAAGTAGATGACGTCATAATGCAAATAACGCAATCAGAATGGTACAAGAGAAAAGAAAAACCTGTAGAGACACATACTTTTCTTATCATTTCATCGAATTTATTTCATAAAAAAATTAGGTTTACAATAAATGGAATATTATGTTACGATTACAATACAACATCTAATTGCTTCTCGCTGAGGAGAAAAAATTTGAATTTTCACTCGACATTCGATCTCGTGAAATATCATAATTTTCCTCTGCAACTCAAAGCAAATACGATGTTGTATCGCCATCGTAACATAACATTCACTATTTACATTACACGTAAGTATTATCTTCTTTTCCGACAATAATTTCAATAGCTTTCTACCTTGAACGCAAAACCGGAATCGGTTATAAGGATTTCGACTCTACTCGACAAGCAATAATTTTCATATTTGAATTTTTATATTCCTTCAGAAATTGCAATGCATTGAATTCCAATAATTTTGTTTTATTCATTCCAGGAATTAAATACCCGAACAATAGAATATTACACATCACACAGTAAGCCCACGAGAAATATTTGAGAAACATTAATTTAGTTTCGCTTTGACAATACATTTATTATTCCGTGATTATATTACATTAGGTCACTTTAAAACTCATTTGCGTGAGTTTGGTTCAAACGATAGTTGATTACTGCGAATTTTGCTTGCTTTGGTTATAAAAAAGCCCATATACGCTAGAGGATAGGATAACATCTTTTAGATGAAAGCCTAGTCTCTAGCGTATTGGGGCTTTTTTATTTTGTTTGCTTTGATGATAAAAAGGATATCATCTAAAAGATGTTATCATATGCACTTTCCTTTTGTCATATCTTTTTTTCACACAAATGTCCCAATGTCCAAATTGGTTGATCCTCGCTGTCAATCAAAAATTCTATAAACTAATCATACCATTGATTTACACGGGAAGTGAATTTGAACTCCAACATATGTCGACATTCGTGTGAAGCATTTTTTTATGGTTTGACGACTTAATAAACGTCGTAACAACAGCTCTTTTAAGCATTTTACTTTCCTGTTACATACATGACCATATAGGAACAGTAGACCATATATTTTGCAAACTAACGTAAGCCAAGATCGTAAAATGTAGTTTATATAATATCCAAATTAGAACCTCCCAAGATTATCAAAAAAATGAAAATACAAACAAGAACAAGAGCAACAACAACAACACCACCACCACACACAGACCCCCCCTAAAAAACAACAACAACAGCAACTTGGAGCAAAAAATTACGCAGACCAAAATAACATACAGTTAATGTTTTCGTGGAGGTATGAAACTAAAATGCCTAATTACACTGTATGAAGACAACAACACATATTTCTTCTTCATGTCTCATAATTAAAGTGAAACGAAGTACATTTACATGCAATTTATCTTTTATATAAGTAAAATATTGTATACCGGTTTGAAAAGGTTCATATGGGACTGCTTTGTGTGTAAAATACCCCAGCAAAATACATGTAGTTCGTACTCAAAATATTTTCATGGAGGTACGAAACAATTTAACAGCAGAATGCATGACAGAAGAAGCTTTATTTAAATTATTTGGATATGAAACAGATTTTAGAAGTCTCTATCAAGTTTGTTCCGATGTTGTCTCTATAGTCAAAATGGTCCAATCCAAATATTCAAACGTTTTCCAAACACGCACACTAGCAAAATCTCTCCTGTCCCTGTAATACGGTATAGGGATTTCGTACAATACCCGATGGATTAGTACAATGTTCTTCAAATAACATTCAAAGGCAGCAAACGTACCGAGGTCAAACCTTTAGACAACCACTAAATCAGAGCAGTTTTAGAAATCTTCTTGTTACAAACAATTAGATCTAGTGCTTTAACCATTTTCAGTTCAATCCCTGGTTTTTACGTCCATGTGTTTTATACTTATCAAAACATTGTGGAAAAGGAAGAAACTGCTTGTAACAAGCAATTTCTTCTTCTTTTTCCTCAATATTTTCTATCCCATTGAATGGTTATTATTTAAATTAAGTCCGCTTTAAACTTTCGTTTTCAAAACCTTTAAATTTGGACAGGTCTAAAATTTTGCAAAACAGGAAAGGGTGGATAAATTGCATGCAACCTCAACAGTCTAGTATCAGGCTCACCGACGGTTTTGTTCAATATCCCGAAAGTGCTTGAAAAATTATTGCAGTAAACTATGATTTAATTCAAATAAACAAAATGTATCACACATAAGGTAATTAAAGTTTTTTCTAGGAGGATCTTTTTGTTGTCTAAAGTCTTCTAGCTCAGCGGATTTCAGTGGCATAAGACTGGCTTCTTGGCGACAAATTTGGCTCCAGTTTTTAGCTCCACTGGCTGAAAGCCGGCGAGCTATTGTCAAGGCGTTGTGTCCGTCGTGCGTCCGTGCGTGCTTGCTTGCGTCCGTCAGTAAACTTTTACTTTGAATATCTTCTCCTCAGAAAGTACTAAACAGAATTCAACCAAATTTCACAGAAATGATCCTTCGGCGACCCTTTATCAGATTCCTTCAAGGCATTTTGATCTCATGAAAAACATAGCCTTAAAGGGCGGGGCTAATTTCCATATATGGTGAAACCTTAAAAAATATTCTTCTCAGAAAGTACTTAACAGAAATCAACCAATTTCACAGAAATGATCCTTGGGTGACCCTTTATCAAATTCCTTTAAAGAATTCTTCTCAGATGAAAAACAAAGATTTAAAAAAGCGAGGCTAATTTCCATATATGGTGAAACCTGTAAAAAAACTTCTTCTCAGAAACCAAAAGAATTTTGATCGGATGACTCTTTGTCAGATTCCTTCACAAAATATGGATCAGGTGAAAATTATGGCTTTTATAGGGGGGCTTGTCTCCATATATGGTATACAGTGAAATTTTGAAAATCTTATTCTTGCAATCTGCAGGATGGTTTTCAACCAAATTTCTCAGGAATGATAAGTGAATTCAGGCCGTTGGTGTGAAACAGGCCCTCAAGCGCCTCTAGTTTAAGTTTGGTGAAAGTGATGGTGAAAAGAAAGATCAACCCAGGGAAGGCCCTGCTAACCGTCCAACTTGTTGTTATGTTATCTCGTCACAATGTATTAACCTCCCCAGTAGCTTTTATCACTTGTCAAAGTCGTCGATCATGTTTCTTTTTGGCCTCCTCGAGAAGTATATAAAATTCCTCTAAGTTTTATCATAGTTGTTTTGTTTTCATTCGCTAGACACGACTTTTGTGTTGAATCAATGGCCACCACATATTTTTATATGGTAAATAATGCTTTAGGTTCAAACAAATATCTTGTCCTGTAATGTCTTTTATCGACACCCTGTACATACAACCTCATGTACTAGTAGTAGTAGAAATCCCTTAGCTATCACGGTTTCTAAAAAAGCTAACCGAGTTTACACATAATGTATACAACTTTCAGAATTCCAATTAAGATGATAAACCGTCACCAATTTTCTAATAAGTGATGGATTGACGTCAATTTATATCAAGATTTTTTCTTCAGTACTAGAGGCTAGCCAAGGATGGCGGCCATCATCGTGATTATACTTATGGCTAGTACCCATCGTAATAAATAGTGAAGGGAGCCATCTGATATTATAGACTGGTTATTAAACGTCGTTTGTCAAGCTTGTTGAAATACCATAAAAAATCCGCCATTTCCATTTCAGGCTATATCGGTCGTCATATCTTCAGAACAGGCCAAAGAGAGCGTGAACATCACAGAGAATACAAGCGAAGTTAGTCATATTTATGTAGACTGCTTTTCCGATAGCCAGGTAAAGTCTCTTTTTCAAACCATTCCAAAATTATAGAGTCTCGAGAAACCGTTGTCGCATACCATTTTAAATGTAAATTGGATCTTTGGTCTCTCACTTGAACTTGTTTATCTATACCGCGCCGTTGTAGGCCTAAAGCTTAGGAAAACATTGTTGAAAATGAAGAAATTGCTTGAAATAAGCAATTTCTTCATTTACCTCAACGTTTCCTACCAGAAAACCAAAAATTGTTCAAAATTTCACCAACTTGAAATTGAGTTAAATTTACAACTTAAATTGCGGACACAACCGCATTTTTACGCATATAAGAGATATATCTGTAGCAAACATTGTGAGAAAAGAAGAAATTGCCTGTAATAAGCAATTACTTCATTTGCCATAATGTTTTCTGTTTCATTTTTCTATTAAAACAGACTGTGTTCTGCAGTCTGTAGCCTCTTTCAGTTTGGACCAGTCTAAAAGTGTGTCAGCTGGAAACGGGTTAAGTTTTAGATATTTGATCTTTTCACAGGAATGGGAATTACATGACTTTTTGGAGATCAGCCCTATGGATATTTCGTCACAGTACACGAAGTCACATCGGGATTACTCGGGAGTTATCGCCACTTGCTGTGTGTCCCGACGAGCAGGGTTCTTTGCTTGGAATGTTCTCGTTATTGTAGTAAGTTAAGGTGATTTGTCAAAAACATTGGATAAATGAAAACAAATAATTAAATAAGAAGAAAGTTAGAGAGAGAAAAGGTAATGAGATCAAAAGGAAGTCGATGCAATTTTTTAGGTTCATTCTTCTGAAATATGGTAAAAAATAATGGATAAATGAAAATAAACGATTAAAAATTAATCAAATCACACTTATTTATGAATCCGCTTCGCGTATTCATGCAGTGTTATTAGCTTTTTCGGTTCATACCTCCATGAAAACAAAAATATTCCCTTCATTTCTTGATTATTTTTTTATTTGCGCACAATGTATCTACCCCAGCCTCTAACTGGTAGTTCTCCTGCTTATTTGATATATTCCATATTAACCTATGACAAAACGACAGCATTTTAGTCTAATTCTCATTGTGGACGAAAAAAAAAAAAAAAAAGAAGAAAATGGTGAAATTTTATTTTTTTGGCATTAGTTGTAGAAACATTTTGGATAATGAAAAAATTGCTTGTACCAAGCAATTTCTTCGTTTTCCATAATATTTTCCAAAGCTTTGATCTCGAGTTCGTCAAAAGATTGATTGTGTTGAAATGGGTTTAATTATGAGAAATGAAAATGGTATACATGTATTTGCTTTATTTTGACATATGAAGCTAAAATTCGCTCTCTTTTTTTTTCAGAATATATTGACAATTTTTGCCTTTACGACATTTGCCGTGGATCCGCAATTGGTGCAGAATCGTCTACAGTTGTCTTTCATTTTAATGTTGGCGGGAATCAGTTTCCGGTATGTCGCAAACCAGAGTATTCCGAAAATCTCTTACCTCACATTATTGGTAAGTATGGTGGCAAACAACTTCCAATAGTTTGTTTTTGGGGAAGGATCGCCGCTGTCCATAAAAACTGCGAATAATTAATAATTTGTTAATATAGACCGGAAGTGATTGTTGTCGTCCGTTATTAATAGAAAGTAAGTGTTGGTTTGGTGACTTAATCCCAATATCTACAGCTTTTTTTCAAATTGTGACCAGGACGGTTAGGTCGCCGATCAATAATTCGCTTTTACTTTATGTTTCTGACCATGAATTATGAAAATCATAGATATGTCAAATTGCTTTGTCAGCGGTCATTGGGCGTGCAACTGATCCGGCCATGCTGCAACACTGTACGTAGCATTTCGATTGCTTAGTGCAAAAACATCATAAGTGTCTATACAAAGTATTGACACTTCTGATGTTTTACACTAAGCTATCGATATAAGGTAACGCTAAAATACCACAGCTCATCCTATTGGTTTTTTCAGTGTCTTTCTACTTTTTACCCTACGCAAATATTGAATTGTCCCCAAAGTTTAAAAGTTATACAGCAAAAGTTTTATAAAAGTTATTGCCTATCGTCGTGTTAGCTAAAATTTCCTTACTTAAATGTTTGCTTCATTTCGACACATGTGTACGAATTGCATTAGGTCTCTGTTCTGTTGATGCCATTTTTATCTAGTAATATTTTGATTTTTGTTTCGTCATGATTCAGGCGTTTTAATTGGCCGATTGTTTTTCAATACACCCATAATCACAATTTTGAGCACGCAACTATTTTGTATGCTTACGTACAAAGCAGACCCATGAAAATCTACAAACACACACAAAATTGAAGAACTGAAAAAAAAAGTAAAATCTTTGTTTGTTTGTTTGAATGGGGTTTTACGCCGCTTTCAACAATCTTTAAGTTATATCACGGCGGCTGGAGCACCTAACGATGGATCCCTGGTATTTCTCACACCAGTACCGCCATCACATCCTTTCCTAGCCTCCAGCTGCTATCCCACAAAGGTCTACGATTATCGACCCATTGGTGGGAGACAGATAGTCGGAAAGGATGAGTGCAGCCGTCGGGGATCGAACCCGGGACCTCTAGGTTGACAGTCCGACGCGCTACCAACTGCGCTATGACGGCGGCTGTGTAAAATCTTTGTTTTGTGTTGTTTGATGGGTTTAAATTATAAGAAATGAAAAGAGAATATGTTTTGTTTTCATGGAGGTATGGACCTAAAAACAAAATCTCACTAATGTATGAATCCGCTTCACGTATTCATACATTACTGTGATTAAGTTTCCAGATTCATACCTCCATGAAAACAAAACAAACCAAAGCAAAAAAAAAAAAAAAAAAAAAAAAAAAAAATCCTATTCTCTCCAGTTCTTAATGATTTCAGCGAAAGTTTTAGTATTTTTCCTCGTTGTTACAGGACAGATATATGTTGTTGTCTATGATATTGAGTGGTTGTATTACGTTCTGGCATGCCGTTCTGTCCAGGTTCAAGTCTTCTATACAAGACACGATGGACTTCTGGGCGTTCATCGTGTTTATTGTTGCCTACTTCGTGTTCCAGTGTGCCTTTATTTACCTTACGTATACAACGGTAAGTGCTACTTTCAAATCTAGAGGTTGTGGGTTCGAAACTAATCCTTCTAGTTGTTAATAAACTATATAAGAAACTTTGTTTTTAATGCTTTCCAGTGATTCGTTGAGATTTCCCGGTGGATTTTAATGAAATGATTTCACCGAAAAAAAAGTAGAATTATCAAAATGATAAACGTACTGTTTTTAAAGATTTATCAAAGCATTTTTTTCATTTCGAGCTACTAAGCTATCACGTGAGCGGGACCCAAAACAGTGATGACGTTATGCAGCTCACGTGGGTGATGACGCGCTTTTACAGATTTTGGACGTAAAATTTCACTACCTTTCTTTTTAATGCGTTACAGAAACAGAATAAATCTATAGATCGTTTATTTGTGAACAACAGAAACTATATTATCACCCTTGCGAAAATAATTGCTTTTGTTGTTCATCCATTGAAAGATAAATCGGTGTTACACTGTAACAAACCCCTCTAGATCTTTAGGATGAGGCATTTAATCCCAGGTCCGTTTAACTATTCTTTGCACAGAACTCATTCCCAAACAGACGCCCAAAGAAAAAATAGCTTTTGAAACATTGTGGAAAATAAAGAAATTGCTTATCACAAGAAATTTCTTCATTATCCACAATGTTTTCTACCGAGAAAGTTAAAAAAAAAAAAAAAAAAAAAAGAAAAAATAAAAAAAATCCATCGACCAAAATATGTCGTGTGCAACATTTTTCAATTTGAACCCGTCGAAAAATGGGTTAAAGAATTAGGTGGAGTTCTGATACTTTAGTTTTGGGTACAGCCATTATTTCGGCAACCAGTATCCTTTAATACCCACCTATCACCACTCTACCCACACCTCAACTCCTCACACCCCACCTTCTTCCCCACACAAATTTATTCTTTTACGTAAACAAATGGAAAATTGATAAATTGATTTTAACAAAAATGTCCCATTTTTTTTCTACGGGCCATAAAAAGGGGGCGTGGTAATAGGTTAAGGTAGTTAAATTTAAAAAAAAAAGTCATGTAAATAAAAATTACAGAATACTGTAAAATAATAAAATAAATACATATACAGCGTTTAACGAGGTTTTAGTTCTTGGTGAAATCTGTTATCAGAAATCCTTTTTTCTTTTTAATTTTAGAGAAGACGAAAAATGCAGGAAATCCAAAACAAAGAACAGAAACAAAGGGTAGGTGCTTAAGTACGTTTTAATATTTAATTTTTTTTTCTCAGTTATTCACGCAATAACATTCAAAGTTTGTATAGTACAGAGCTTTAATTATGTCTGCGTAATTGTATTGCCTGAGCGTTGCTTTCCATAAATAATCACGTGATTATACTATTTTGTCACGTGACATCGCAGGTGAGATTGTGGTAAAGAATAAATTGCTTCTTTCAAGAAATTTCTTCCCTCATTTCCTCTTCTCGATTTTTTCAATCGACAAAAAACTTAGATGTAATATCTAAATAATGTTTTAAAATTTGCGTATTAAGGATTTATATTATTACAAATAGTGCATCTTTGCAAAAATAGTGATTATTCAATCTTGTGTGTCATGTGATCCAATCCTATTGGAGAACAAATGTCCAATATTATCTATAAGATCCATAGCCATGCTTTGGACAAGCTCCATTCGAAGGATTGACCTTGAGATGTGATCTTGACCTTTGAAGTATCTGAAAACATGTCACATGTATAACTGGGCTGGTGCGCGACATTTCCAAACTATTGACCAATCGCAGTTGCAAATCAAACAAATAATCGACCAATCGAATAATTCCTTCAGACCGGAAGTGAACTTTGAACTCCGTTATTCGACGATATTTATTTTTTTTACGTCGTTAAGCCGAAATTACGTCGTTTAGGTCGCCAGACAACCATTTAACTTCTTTTGTACATGTTACTGGCCATTCATTTTCAAAATGACTCCGTTTGATATCGAAGTGAGTGTTAGAGTCAGTGGGTGTTGCAAACGGAGTCGGGAGGCAGGACCAGAGTTTTATCAATTTCCTATGGGCATGGAGCGAAGACATTTAGCTGTCTCGGCAGCCAAATTGAGCATTCGCTGATCGTCTATTGATTTTTTTGAGTCAGTAACTCACCATAGGGCGCATGGTAAAGACTCTGATCAGATAGTGCGGATGCACTGGCTGATCAGAGTCTTTACTTTGAGCATCATGTGATTTATATTCGAAATATTACGAACATTCTCATTTTCGATTTGCAGGAGAAAGCCCGGGGTACTATGGGGGACCTATGGAACGCGCTGAGAAGTGAAATACGGGGTGCTACTGATGTCCTTGGGCTGCGGCGGCGATCTGACATTCATAGACGTCCTAGATAGATCGTAGACTGGAAGCCATAACAATGAATGCCTTCAGAAACGAAAAGTAGATTTTTCAAAAGCGACTTAGACAGAGTATAGAATGGAACCCTTCACCATGAACTCAATGTAACACGTCAATTTGACATCCACATGCGACCTAGATATAGAAAACAGTATGGAACTGAGGACGATTTACCTGTTAAAGATGGATAATCATGCTATGATAAAAATGGACTGGTACCTTTGGCTATGTTGTCTGCAACTGCTTCCAATTTAGATCAGCCTAAAATCAAGTAATGGGTCATTGCTTTTTATATATTGCTGTCATATTATAAAGCTATTATGTTAACTGTGATATAATTTTATACCAGTATTAAAGTTATATAAAAGTTGTCGAAGCGTCAAATGTTTAACAACAACAACAACAACAACAAATAATGATGATGATAATAACCTTCTTTGATTGATTGCGATGTCAATCAAAATATCTATCGATCAATAAAATTCATTCATCTAGATAGGAATTGAGCTTGGAACTCCGGTATTCGCCGACATTTAGGTGAAGTAATTTGGTCAGTTTGGCGATTTAAACGTTGTAACTACACTTATTCAAGCTGTATTTCGACGTTTGGGTCACTAAACAAGCATTCTATTTTTTCGTTATATGGTGATGCCCATAAATTGTGCATTTTCCCCACTCCCCTAAAACCGCCGCTTCAAATTAAAGTGGAACTTCCTGTTGGAGCCTGGAGCCCAGAGGGCGTTACCTGCGATCATTGATTATATAATAATTCAATTTTTAGTTTCGTCTATCAAAAACGAGCGTTCTGATTGGTCGAAAAAGATTATTCATAACTCCATGAACAAAATTTTGAGCACGCAGTGATTTTGTATGCTTCCGCACAAAATAGTCCTATACGATAAGGTATCAACATTCGTAAAGCTTTTTATTTTTTTTTCGCTCGATGCTATTAGATTATAAGAAATGAAGAGAATATTTTTTGTTTTCATGGAGGTATGAACCGTAAAACCTAATCACACAATGTATGAATCCGCTTCGCGTATTCATACAGTGTGATTAGTTATTTCGGTTCATACCTCCATGAAAACAAGAAATATTCTCTTCATCTCTTAAATGAAAAAAATGATCACCTCTGAAACCTCTATTTTCACAAATAGCAGGGTATCTTGTAAATGTGGTAAACAACCCTATTGGTTACAAATTGTTCAAAACACTTTTTTGTATTTACGGAAACGGATGAAACAGGTAAAGAACCTTTACTTTTTTTTATTAAATTCATTTTTATTGGTCAAATAAAGGAAGAGTCATAAGTAACGCCTAGGACAGAATGAATCTGCCAGATTTAGATTCAAATATCTAAAGTCAAGAATCGCCCTTGGCAGTAAACGAAATTCACTTGCCAACCAAATGATTAACTCAAATTGAATCTCTTACATACACTCCAGTTCACTTCATCATGAGATAGAGGACTATAGGACTATAGGCTGTAGTTACGACGTTAATATCTGCCTATTTGATTACTTAGTTTTCAAAACATAGAAAGTCAAGTATCTTTCAACATTAAACGAAACCACCATACTTAACCGGGGCTGAAATATCACTTGTTACAAACATAAACCTTTGAAAACATAACATTGGCGACCGCGTTTTAACGTGTTTTCATTCTTAAGCTATAAAACACTGATATTTTAACCATAAATCAAATATAACTTGTTTACCAACATAAACTTTTGAGATCGAAACATTGGCGACCGCGTTTTTAACGTGTTCTCGTTTTTAAAGCTTTAAAATATTGATATTTTTACCATAAATCAAATATAACTTGTTTACCAACATAAACCTTTGAGATCGTAACATTGGCGACCGCGTTTTTAACGTGTTCTCGTTCTTAAAGCTTTAAAACATTGATATTTTAACCATAAATCAAATATAACTTGTTTACAAACATAAACCTTTGAGATCGTAACATTGGCGACCGCGTTTTTAACGTGTTCTCGTTTTTAAAGCTTTAAAATATTTATATTTTAACCATAAATCAAATAAAACTTGTTTACCAACATAAACCTTTGAGATCGTAACATTGGCGACCGCGTTTTTAACGTGTTCTCGTTTTTAAAGCTTTAAAATATTGATATTTTAACCATAAATCAAATATAACTTGTTTACCAACATAAACCTTTGAGATCGTAACATTGGCGACCGCGTTTGTAACGTGTTCTCGTTTTTAAAGCTTTAAAACATTTATATTTCAATTATACATAAAATATATGACCGTAGACTCAAGTCAGTCCTCGCCAGTGGACAGGTTATCGCCGTCGGATTATAGCTATCATCTGAAAAATGTTTCGTTGCACATTTGCTTTGGCTGATCAGAGTCAAAAACGTATTACCCATTGGGCCTTTTCTGTACCTATATTGGTCTTTCTACCGTATCATATCCTTATCTTTAAACCTTTCCTATTTTGCAAAATTTTAGACCTGTCAAAAACTCAAAGGTTTTGCAGTCGAAAATTTAAAGAGGATTGAATTTGAAAAATCATCAATCACTGGGATAAAAAAATATTGCTGAAAAAGAAGAAATTGCTTGTTACAAGCAATTTTCTCTTTTTCTACAATATTTTCTCAAATATAAAATCACAGGGACGAAAACATGGATTGAACAGGAAAGGATTAAGAGGTTCATCTAACTGACCTCTGCTGGATCGTATCTCTTTTTCATAGATTGATTTGACGGACAACGAGAGGTCCTCAATCGCTTTACGGGTCCCATGTTTTCATATTACGGACAGATGGAGTATAAGTTGCCGGTTTACTGGCCCCGCCCACTGACCCGGTTGGCCCCGCCCACTGACTCCGCTGGCAATATCCACTGACTCTGTTGGCCTCGCCCACTGACTGCGCTGGCCACGCCCACTGACTCTGTTGGCCACGCCCACTGACTCCCCTGGTCATGTCCACTGACTCCGCTGGTCACGCCCACTCTCTCCGGTGGTCACGCCCGTCTAATCTGCTAGCCACGCCCTCTGACTCTGCTGGCCACGTCTACTGTCTCCGCTGGCCACGCCCACTTACTACACCCGGAAGTTCCACTTCGATAACTACAAGTAATGGCATTATTATGCACAAGGTTATGGCCAAGAATACGAAACAGAAAAGAATCAAAGGACTGAAAGTACTGATCAGTTGAAATGCGCTGAAAGGGTCATAACTGTGGAATTCGGCTCAAATTCATTTATTACTTTCCGAGTAAGCCTCCCTCCCTTAAACTTAAACCAGCATTCCCATTCGTGTACATATATGCGTGAATAACGCACAAAAACATAAATCCACATACAGAAATCAAAAACTAGCATTGTCTTAACCCATCCCAAGACAGTGACGCTTTTAAATAACCCTCATAATGAGAGCTTTGGAAAACATTGTGGAAAATGAAGAAATTGCTTGTTACAAGCAATTTCTTCATTTTCCACAATGTTTTCTGTCCAAAATGACCAGGATTTTAAAGATTTCATCAACTTTCAATTGTCGTCGGCTACTTCGTTGAATTTGGACTGGTCTAAAATTTTATCATGTTGGAATGGGTTATACGCTCCTGTCACGTACAGCAAAATTGGAATTTTCAAGCATAACATTCTCCTTTTGATCAACTGTATTACGTGAACTCCTTTTAGAATCTTGAAAACAGAGAATAACATCTTCTACAGTAAGAAATCAATGACCTCGATGACTATTTGACCCTCAACTCGGCCAATTCTGTAACGATCATACTAAACTCACGTAGATTTTCACTTCAAGTTTTATGAGTATACGTGGAAATTTGCAGAAATGCGCGGAAACTTGTTTCAGGGTGATCGATTTGAAATACCGGTTTAGACTTAGGAAAAAAAAAAAAGAATATCTTAAGCGTTTTGAGTAGAATTTCAAAAGAAAAAAAAAGACGTTAACGTTATTGTAACGTTATTGTATGCACATAGTAGTTTTGCCTTTTTTCCTAAAAAATCCTATGATATGATGAAGATAGTATCAAATTATCTTCGGAGCCCTGTAGTCGCGCGATTTCCTTATTCGTTATTCGGCTTTAGAACCGTAAAAATCTTAAGTCAAAAGGACCAAGCTAGATGACACTTCTTAAAGGTTTGAAGTGTTATTATTGATTTAAGCTTGTAAATAACGACATAATAAAGCGTAATCATTTAGTAAATAAGTAAATAAGTTCAAAATCTTCCACTTTCGTTTTGCATCTATTTGATTTTTATTGAGTAAAAGCTGTAAATCCCACAATAATCTCGTTTGCTTGATGCTTATTATCCCCCTTAATTGCTCTAGAATGTTATAAAGCACTGGGCGGCGTGATTACTGTAAAAATGCATTTGCGACCTGAGCCATATTTGTAAACATTGCCTATATATGGTCACATGACTACCACATGTCACTTGAGATCATGTGATTACCAAACACGGGACGGCGAATCACACACACACACACACACACACACACACACAAAAAAAAAAAAAATAAAAAAAATACTGCGCTGATTATTACCTTACTTTTCAATAATTGAAAGCAAACTTAAGCATGTTTAGAAGTCTCTAAACGAATTTTTATATCATCCTTTACATGTGCCATATTCTTGTCTTCGGCTTCAACTAACTGATTGTCCGTGGCAAGTTGAGATGAGAAGTAACACGAGGTGTATTCATATCTAAGAGATCACGTGATATGTTTTATCAAAAACCCGAAATGAAATTGTCTTGTGTTCATTTTGCGGTTTTGTTAAATCTAAGTTGGAATTGCTCCGCATTCCAACTTAAAAATTGTTCGTTTGCGACTTAAATGTCGTAACTACAACTTGAATAAGCTCTGGATACTTCAACAAAACTGTTTCACCTTCATATCGACCAGTGTTAGAGTTCAAAGTTCAAATTCGGTCTAAATGATTTATTTGATTGGTCGACTGATTCTTTCGCACTTTAATCCGTTTAACACCAGAATTTCTATCATCATATAATTGAAATAATTGATATAGTTTTGTAAAAATCTTGTTAAAATCGTTTGTCTCTTTCCACACTTTGTCCCTGTAAATGGTTGTATTTTCTTGAGAATGTTGTCATACAATTCTTGCAGACCATGTTTTTCTAGATTGTGCTAGAAAGATGTAAAAAAATAGAACAATTAAAACTAATAATGTATACTAACAAACAACAATCATTATCATCATCATCAACAACAACAACAACAACAACAGCAGAAAAACCTAACAGCTTAGATTCCTCTCGATTCTTCTTCATTGCGAACGCTCTAGTACCAGGTTTGATTGTGCTGAAAGATCGCTATCCAATTCCGTATTTGAAAGTGTTAAATACAATGCCATATAAGGTACTGTAAGATGACGTCATTTTTATTCTGTAGATGACGCCATCTTGCGCTTAAACGTGATCAGAATGATAATGAAGAAGAGAAACATTTCTATAAAAACAGACTTTTTACTATTAATAGAATTTATTTAAAAAATGTTGGTAAATATTAAACGCGTGCTAATTTTCGATAGCGATACATCTTGTTTTGCTTCTCGCTGCGGAGGCCAATTTTGAGATCGGATCGACCTTCGGTCTCGTAAAATATAGAAGTTTTCTTCCGCAGCTCAAAGCAAATAATAGATGTTGTATCGCTATCGTATATTCCTTATACGCTGTATCGCACCACCATATAATTTAATTGTTAGTTTCGTCTATCAAAAACGAGCGATCTGATTGGTCGAAAAATTTAGTTCATACCTCCATGAACAAAATTTTGAGTACGCTGCCATTTTGAATGCTTCCGCACAAAATAGTTCACTACAAAAAGGTATCAAAATTTGTTAAGTTGTTGCATTTTTCGCTCGATGCTATTAAATTATAAGAAATGAAGATAATATTTTTTTGTTTTCATAGAGGTATGAACCGAAAAACCTAATCACACAATGTATGAATCCGCTTCGCGTATGTATACATTGTGTGATTAGGTTTTTCGGTTCATACCTCCATGAAAACCAAAACTTTTCTCTTCATCTCTTAATTAAATTGACATATCGCTGACCATGCCCACTTACCTCCAACAACAAAGTCTGACTGTGGTATAAAACGCTATTAGTTTGAAAAATATATGCCAGGACTATAAAACCAAAGGTGAATCCTTGATTGGTTACCATAACGTCGTAACTACAGCTTCAACGTTTACGTCGTACACCAACGACAATTTTGAACTTAGTTTTGGAGGTCGAATGTCACATTCACGGAGGTCAAATTTCATTGATCAATCAGATTTTGATTGATAGCTGCGATCTGCCAATCACATACGCAGATTGCATTTATCAAATTTGAGAAATTCCAGCAGTTCGCGACTATTAAGTTATCGAATACCGTCTTTGTCCGACATATATTCTGTAATTAATGCCCGAATACGCTGTTGTTACGATGTTTTGGTCGCCGAATGACGGTATACTTTGGTGGTGTTTAGAATCTACACCAGAGAGTGATAAACAGAGTGCCCTTTGTCAAAAACGTGCGACATGAAGTAAAAAATACCATGTAATTGGCGCCCAACCAACTCAATTTCATTCAAAATCGTTCGTTCATCGTGCCATTCATATCATGTAATCAATTCCTACACAATCCCGTCTTTGTACGCCCCTCAAGAAAACAGTTCATGAAAACAATGTGGAAAATGACGAAATTGCTTGTTACAAGCAATTTCTGCATTTTCCTAATTATTTTCTACACAGTAATTGAAAAATCCTTCTGCTTCTTTCATTTTGGACCAGTCTAAAATTTCATTGTGTGGAAATGGGTTAAAACACACACACTGATCACAACGTTCTATATCGCTCAAAACATTCCGTGATTTCATTGGCTGACCTTGATTTGATAATGACTAATTGGTCCGAGTTAACAATTTTTTTTAAAGAACATAATTTTATTAATTTATTTCTCTTGACGTTTAATTTTCGACCATTCAATTCCCAATTCCATACAAAGAAAAAACTATTTTTTGCACTCTATTAAAATCTTAAATTTTAGGTGATATTTCATGTAAATGAATCTGTAACGTGGTCTGTGTATCTGATTCCCTGAATTGAACTTAAAGACCGGAAGTGATCTTTTAACACCAACATTCGCCGACATTAATGTGATTTATTGTAGTTGGTTTGGCGACTTTAACGTCCAAACTACAGTTTATTCGAGCTCTATTTACGAAGTTTCGGTAGCCAACCGACTTTTTAGGCACATGCTTCTAGCCAAACATTATTTAAAATAACACTATTCAAAATCGGAGTGGAACTTCCTGTTGGTGCTGAGTAGGTGAGGCCAGTCGGTGGAAAGTTCTGAAAAATTGCAAAATTGAAATCTTACAGTGATGATTGAAATATAAAATACATAATATACACTTTGTTTCATCGAAAACACTTCTGGCTAGTAATTTTGCTATGAAAGATTGATATGATAGTGATTTTAACAAGGGTAGGGTGTCTTTTTGACAAAAAAAAAAAATTAGTTTCAGTGAGCATTCGACAGTGAATCTTCTTCCGGGGTTATGGGACCAGCTCTTGTGACAGATTCGTGGACAAATCAAGGAGACATACGTGTAAAACTGTACTTTAGTGACCTCATCCATCGGGACAATGCTCCAGCACACCATGTCTACAGCTGCCATGGCCGCTATCAGGATGGCAGCTTCATACCTGTTAGGCATCCTATTCACTGACTTAGCACCCTCTTACTATAATTATGATCTCAGCGGACGCCACTTTCGCGCTGATGACGACGTCAAACAAGCTTTTGACGCATTGTTTAGAGCCAACGATGCCACTTTTAATAGGGAAGGTATTCAAATGCTTCAACACCGTTGGACACAGTGTAGACTTGCAAGGTAACCACGTTGAAAAAATAATTTAGATTAAATTGCTTCTCCCTGCCTTAGGCCAAGGACTATTCATTTACCTCTCAAAGATGCATTAACTCTTGTCATGCTGATCCCGGAATATTTCTACTTTAAAAATGGCTTTGACAGGTGTATATATAGACTAAGATCAGCTAGCATAGACGTGCAGTATTATCTTAGACTAGACTATACTGCCAGTTACTGTTGTTTTGAGAGAAATAAGACAACGCAATATTGATCTTATTATGTCAATTTTCAAATACTGTGAAAAGAGGAAAAAAATTCAGGTGGACAAGGGTTAAATTAATGAGTCTACATTAAAATCTATACCTTGATGGAAATGACAATAAATATCAATAAGATCTTGGTCCCCAAGTTCGAGTAGTTTCCTATAGTTGTCGAAATATTCCTGTATCTTGAACATCCATTTGACTTCACGGACCCGAGTTAAGTTCATTAACATAATTCCGGAGTTCACACCTGTAGATTAAAGAGGTATTAAATATATTGACCTGGCGCTCATATAATATTCATATTGAAAACCATTAGTTTTCAGAAGAAACTTTCTAATTCATATGCACGAATCGAGAAAATTAGGCAAAATAAAATTTTTACATTTTGCCAGTAGGATATTCGGCACAGCTGTAAGTTGAAGTCGTGATTTCCAATCAGATACAGTCAGATTTATTTTTTGTGTTGTTGTTTAGTCTGTTTGCATGTTTCAATAGATATTCTCAAGCCAAGGAAATAAAAGCAACAATTCACCATGAAGGACACTTTTGCTAATTTTGTTTCGAAAATGAGAAGTAGAATATGAAAACTGGATGAAACTCGGACGGGAAGACGATTATGGCGTGTCAACGTAAATAAAAACTACCAAAACATTTTCATAATCTATAAGTATTACAAAAGTACTCAATATTCTTATGTGTGAAATATCGAAAAAATAATTAATTCTCTCCAAAATAGACGCTTTTAGTCTCAGCCCTTATATACTTTTTGTTGAAATTTAAACCGGAACTACCCAGTAGAATCAAGGGAGTTAATTAAAGGGCAATTTTTAGGGAGAACTCCGTATATCGGTAGGGGCCCATTGACTAATCGCTGGCCCCGCCAACTTACTCCTTTGGGCTCGCCCATTGACTCTGACTGGAATTCCAGCTTCTATCTTAAACGGTGTTTTTTTCCTTCAAAATTTATAGCCAGTAGCATATAACAGGAAAGAAAATGTTTGGATGGTGACCTAAATGTCGTAACAACAGCTTGAAAAATTTGTAGTCACGACGATAAAGTCGCCGACCCAACAACAATGTTTCACACAAATGGTGGCTCATTTCGAAGAAAGCATGAATGAATGATTCGATTGGATCTTTTTTTCTCTGATTGACAACCGCAATTGGTCAATTATTAAAGCCTATGGCGATTTGAGTGTTTTGTCTCAAAATCTCCCATCAAGAAAATCCATTTGGTAAGCACAATGTAGGCTTTAGAAGATGAATAATATATATTCAAACTCTCATCACTCCCTCGTACATAGAACTCTGAGTATAGGCTCAGACCGCTCAGACCGCTGCGAGTGCCAGAAAACTTTCGTAAAAATATAATTAGCCAATCGCTGACCCTGTTACTACTTTAGCCACGCCCATCCACGCCGACAGGAAGTCCAACTTCGAATTAAAATGGAATTGTTTTGCAAAATTCATGGCCAGTAGCATGCAACAAAAAAAGTAGAATAGTTGTTTGGTGACCTAGACGTCGTAACTACAGTTTGAATAAGCAGGCACATATGGATATTTTACGAGACTGAATGTCGAGATGGATAAGGAATATTTTGTTATATGGCGATACTAATACGTACGGTTTCTTGCCATACTATTGCATATGGTTTCTGGCCAGGATACATGACTACTCAATCCGGCTAGATAATATAATGTGCCACGGGCAAATAACTCGTCATATATCCCTGAACGAAACTTTAACCAAAATACCCGCTCACCCTAAGGAGATTATTATCAAAGTTTGTGACGCCATGTATTCAACGAAAAATGTTGACAGTTTCGGGAATGGAGAAAGGGTGGGCCAATATGAACTGTAATCATTTAGGGGTAGAGAGGCCTGGGTTCAAATCCTAGCAGTGAGGGCCTTATAAGTGAGACGTTTCGGCTTGATATACATTATAAAGTTTATTTAGATCAAAAACAGTTTGACGATATTGTGACAGCGACCGTCTGTAATCTGCAAATTCTGTTTGTAAACAAAACACGATCCTTTTGACATTGAACCTTCAATATCATCACACATCACCTTCATTTAAAAACGCACATTAAAGTAAAATTTAAGACAAAATATATTCCTCATTTCAAAAGACTTTTTTAAAAAGAATAATCAAAAGACTTATCAACAATTACTCTCTTTATTGTGTGAAAACTCAGTTTCACGACTGACGATGCGAGAGTCAACTGGTCGCAATAAAAAAATGTTTATATCGCCGGCGAGGCTCCTTGGGGAAAATACGTGATGTATTACCGATGTTCAGCGCGTATGTCTTTAAGTCAGGTGTTGCGACAATTGTCTTTGTAATTTGATAAAAAAAAATGTATTGGATTCGAGCCATTGGAAAACTTGGATATTTGACGAGACCGAGGGTCGAGTGAAAATCCAATGCAAGGTTTTGTATCACTACTACATCATAGTATTCCATTTATTATATACCAACGAATTTTGACTAAAAAAAGAAAGAAAAAGAAAAAGAAACTAACGAAATTCATCTAAAATCAACCTATACTAACATTATTCTTGATGTGACGTCATTTTCCGGTAAAATGACGCCATTTAACCGTATTGTTACATTTTAGTATTTTTATTTTACGTAATGTTTTTTCGTCGAGTCCGATTTCGTACGCGTCCAATGAATGTTTCTTATACGGAAACTCGGTAGGCATATAATAATAGGGGTAACAGATCATACTACTGCTCTACATCACAAATTGGTCAAAGTTAAAAGTCAACAATAAAACTTTAGAAACTGAACCGGCGGAATCAATCGAGTATCAGTCGAGTATTGACGCAGCGACATGTCAACATTGTTTTGCAATGAAATTTAATACCATAAAATTGACGGATCGCCGCTTTAAAGCAAATATTCAATCGGCAAATCCGAAAACAGTGCTACAAATACGTCCAGTTGACGGATCGCTGGCCTTGCTTATACACTAAAGTTATATACAACATTTTTTTTATAAAAAAAAGGTCAAGGACGTGCAATAAGGCCCAAATTGTCGATAGGCGACCAAAATGTCAAAACTACAGCTTGAAAAGCTGAAGTGACGATTCTTAAGTCGCCTAAAAACAGAAATGCTTATTAACATAAATGTTGGAGGTCAAAGTTCCCATCCGTTCTAATAGTAAGACCGGAAGTTATAGTGTTTAGTAAAAATTTATTGATCTACTTTGTGCGGAAATACCTGATTTTTTTTTAAATTACGGCATTCGGTTGTCCACACCGCATGACCTCATTTGCACACGACCCGAATTCAGAAACAACCAATGTCCTGTATTATGACATATCAGGACGTTAGCGCAAAACTAAAGTTAAAATAACTCTTATGAAAGTTTTTGTACATCTTTACAGAAGTTAAGCCCAACTCCTGATGACACCACAATCTCGCCCGTTTGAGCGAATTCAAATTGAAAGTGTGATTTCTACGGTTATACGCACCATGTGATTGTCCCAATAATCATATCAACTGTCTCGGCGTTAAAAAAAAAAAAAAAAAAACCCAAAAAACCCCCCAAAACCCCCAACGTAGGTTATTAAAGAGATAACCATGGTTTATATTGATTAACGACCTCTGCTTTTCGCAAAACTACTTTTAAGAATTTTGTTTTCATATAGTATATTAGAGGGAATAAAAATAATGAAATATGTGTGACATGAAAAATTTCGATACCTCCCTTTAAATCAAAATATGTGCGTGCTCAAATTTTTGTTCATGAAAGTATGAAATAAAAAATCCCACAACGAACAAAACAGTTGAGCCAATCAAAACGCTTGAACCTTTATATAGACCAAACTAAAATTAAATTATTAACGACTGAATGTGTGATTTCAACGGTTATACGCACCGTGCGATTGTCCCATATTCATATCAACTGTCTCGGCGTTATCAAATCAAAGTACTGAAAGTACTGTATGCTAGCAAAGCATAGCTGAATTTAGAAAACATTCTCTTGTTGGGTAAAAAACATTGTGGACATTGAAGAAATTGCTTGTCACATGCAATTTCTTCCTTGTCCACAATATTATCTAAAGCTTTTTTGAGATGCTTAAAAAGCGAAATTGAGTCGGAATGGGTTAAATAGCATGCTTTTCAAAGAGTTCTCTACAATTTGAATAGAAATTGCAATATTCCTGAAATACATATGAACTATTTTTTATGGCGAGTGCATCTAACCGATTAAGTGGCTAAGCCTCCAGTGACAGTTTGTACTCGTTGAACTTTGAGATGACCTCAAAATTAGTCTGTTAGCTTAAGCTATCAAAGCTGACGCATTGCTAGCTAAATATAGAATAATATCCAACGTAGGTTATTAAGGAAATACCGTGGTTTATGTTGATTAACGACCTATGCTTTTGGCAAAACTACTTTTAAATCAAAACGCTTGAATCTTGATATGACCCAACTGAAATTAAATTATTCCAACACGTGATAATTTTTTGTTCTTTGTTACATTTTTAATCTTAATAATAACAAGATATTATCTTTACCTATCAAAATCTTTTCAAACCTTTAACCCATTCTCTCAACTTGAAATTGTTGTCGGCAGTTTCTTGAATTTGGACCAGTGTAAATGTTTTTGGTGTGACAATAAGTTGTCTATTATCTCAATGCTACTATACTTCATACATGTCAATAAATTATCATATAAATGCTTATTTGACCAAAGTTACTACTAGAGCCCACATGCTTAACACTTGTCATGCTGAACCCGGAATATTCCTGTATTTGACAGGAGGTGTAGACAAAGATCAGCCTGCACATAAGTGCAGTCTGATCTTGATCTACATCTCCTGTTTGTCCCCTTTTGGCAGAAGCTGTTTAAGTGATGAATTTTCAAAGAAATATTGACCCTCATTAAGGCCTTCCAGTGTTGCCAGTCCTTTGATTTTTTGAGCGATTCTGTATAGGATTTTTAATTCAGCATGACAAGGGTTAATGAGAATTCTTTATTCGAAGTTCTTAATTTGACTGGTAGCGCGTCGGACTGTCAATCTAGAGGTCCCGGGTTCAATCCCCGACGGCGGCACTCATCCTTTCCGACTATTTGTCTTTCACCAATGGATCGATAATGGTAGACCTATGTGGAATAGCAGCTGGAGGCTAGGAAAGGATGTAATGGTAGTACTGGTGTGAGAAATACCAGGATTCCAATGTTAGGTGCTCCAGCCGCCGCGATATAAAAGAAAGATTGTTGAAAGCGGCGTAAAAGCCAATTCAAACTAAAACAAATCTTAATTTGATGTGAATATGGCTATCTGGTAAGGAAAACACTAAACGGGGAGGGGTTTGCTTCACTTCTTGATTTATATCATGAAGAGATTTCTCGTTTGTAAATTCGATAAAACCGATAAGTTAGTTTACACAGTAATCTAATTGTTTTGAAATAATTTCAAAACTGAAACGCATTCAGTCATTTAAATAAGGGAATCTGAGTGATTGGAAAAATCTTGAAAACACACTTTGCCGGGAACAAAATTTCTCTTGTTTAAAACGCAAACCTTGAAAACCATATCATAGGCGATTGTATTGTTACAACCAACTATTTTCAATCGGTCACTTTAACCATTATCACAAATCCCTCCTTTTACGCCCCAAAGTAAACAGGCTTTGGAAAACATTGTGGAAAATGAAGAAATTGCCTATTTGTAGTTTCAACGACATATCAATTACGTCACTGACTTCCGCTAACAACCCAGTTGTTATCGATATCACACGAAGACTAACGACCTCAGCCGATAAATTCCGATGTTGTTATCGATATCACACGAAGACTAACGACCTCAGCCGATAAACTCCGATGTTGTTATCGATATCACACGAAGACTTACGACCTCAGCCGATAAACTCCGATGTTTCATCGTGAAAATGACATTAACCCTTTCCTGTTTTTCAAAATGTTAGACTTGTCCGATTTGAAGGAAATTGCAGACAACAACTGAAAGTGAGTGTAATTTGAAAAGTAACCAATCTAAAGGTTAGAAAATATTGTGGGAAAAGAAGAAATTGCTTGTTACAAGCAATTTCTTCTTTTTCCCACAATGTTTTCTGATGTATAAAATTACAGGAACGTAAAACCAGGAATGGAACAGGAAATGATTAATAACTGATGGAAAAGCGTCTGCTTTTTTCCTTTATCACACTTCATGAAAATCAAAAAGAACTTTAAAAAAATAAGGTCTGTTTCGAAAAAAAGGGGCTCTGCGAAACGAATATCAAGAAACGGTCAATAAGAGATTGTTAAAACAACAACAAAAACAACAACAGAACCCACGAAAAACTCACAAAAAACGCACAATAAGTGTTAGTGATTAACTCATCCGAACAGAATGACGCTTTTTGACGCCCATCATGCAAAACCGTTGGTAAACATTATGTAAAATGAAAGAATCGCTTGAAACAATTTCTTCATTTGTCACAATTTTTTTCTTACCAGAAAATTGAAAGAATGTAAAATTCCCTATAATTTAAATTGACGTCTGCTTCTCCTTTCAGATTGGACCAGTCTTAAATTCTGCTGTCTGGTAATGGTTTAAGGAGACAACGTTTCGACCCTTTTCGTTATGTGGCAAGGACCGAAAGGTTTCGCTGTACCAAGGTGCCTTTTCAGATGATGCGTCACATTTCCTGTCTGGCCTTTCACTTTAACACATTCCCACACAATGACGCTTTAATATGAAAGCTTTGGGAAACATTGTGGAGAACGAAGAAATTATTTCTGACGAGCAATTTTTTTATTATCCACAATTTTTTTATTCCAAAAGACAATGACTTTCAACGAAAAATTGTCGTCTGCAACTTCTTTGAATTTGGACTGGCCTAAAATTTGGGAATGGGTTAAAAGACGCCACTATGACTTCCTTAGTGCGTGAAATCACCGACCTGGTCAGATTGCGCACGTTAGAATTTCATGTAGTAAAATTTGTAATAAACAATTAGGACAAACAATTGCGTTTTATACACATTTTTTATTACAAAGAAACACAAATAGCGAGAGACATAATATCTTAATCTATTGACCTTTGACCTATTCCAACACAATCCCGCTATTTTACGCCCTTTAACCCATTACCAGACGATAAAAGTTTAGAACAGTCCAAATTGAAAGAAGTTGCAGGCGACAATTTAACCTTTCTGAAATTTTGGATTTTTTCAACTTTCTGAGTAGAAAAAAGTGAAGATATTGCTTCTGACAAGCAATTTCTTTATTTTTTGCAATATTTTCCAAAGCTTTTTTCCTTTGGGACGTCTAAAAGAGTCATTGGGTGGGAATGGGTTAAGATAGAAGCCTTCGAACGCATTACGAAAAATGAAGAAATTGCTTGTCACATGCATTTTTTCATTGTGAACATTGTTTTCAATACCACGATGTAAATGATTTCATCAAATTCAATTTGTCGTCTACAATTTGGACCAGTCTAATATTTTGTTATGTGGTAATGGTTTAAAAAAAAGATAGTACACAATTTGTGGTGTCCCTTGGGCTCTAACTACATGTAATATGCAATGAATAAAGACTATATTAACTATATTGACATCCCTATTGCCGGATCGCTGGCTACGCTCACTAAGCTCTCACATGAAGTTCGACCTAGATATATGTGTTATTTTGAAAAAAAAAGTATTGTCAAAAGAATGTAATTAAAGACTTGTTGGTTTGCGTCCCAAACGTCGTAACTACTGCTAGAATAAGCTATGGTTACGGTATGAAAGTGGCCAAACCAACAAAGATTCTTCACATATATGTCGGTCAATGTTGAAGTTCATCAAAAGTAAATTCCGGTCTAAATGAATGATCTTATTGACCAATCGCGTCTGACAACCAAGAAATCAACCTACCAATAAAATCGTTTATTCAGCCCGGACCTTAACTTGCAATAACGACATAAGCAACCTGTTTTGAATTTCTTTGTTGGTTTGCACCCTATACGTCGTAACTACAGCTTTTTCAAGCTGTAGTTACGACGTATAGGGTGCAAACCAACCATTTCACTTTTTTTTACATGTTACTTCCTTACATTCTACAAAATAACGCCGTTAAAAATCGAAGTGGAACTTCCTGTTGGAGTTTATGGGCGAAACATAGGGAATCAGTGGGCGGGACCGGTGATTTGTCAATTGGCCGCGATAAGCCATTTGAGGAAAGCTTTGACCTACAATTCACTTAAGAGATGAAGAGAATATTTTTTGTTTTCATGGAGGTATGAACCGAAAAACCTAATCACCCTGTACGAATACGCGAAGCGGATTCATACAGTGAGATTAGGTTTTTCGGTTTATACCTCCATGAAACAAAAAATATTCTCTTCATTTCTTATAATTTAATAGTATCGAGCGAAAAAAGCAAAAACCCTACATCTTTTGATACCTTTTTGTATGGGACTATTTTGTGCGGAAGCATACAAAATCACTGCGTGCTCAAAGTTTTGTTCATTGAGGTATGAATTAAATTTTCGACCAATCAGAACGCTCGTTTTTGATTGACGAAACTAAAAATTAGATTATTTTAATTTAAATTTTAGTTTCGTCTTTCCAAAACGGGCGTTCTGATTGGTCAAAAGAAATTATTCACAACTCCGTGGACAGAATTTGTAGCACGCAGCGATTTTGTATGCTTCAACACAAAACAGGCCCATACGAAAAGCAATTCAATTTGTAAAGTCTCTGCTTTTAGATGATAAGAAATAAATAGAATTATGTGTGATTAATTTTTTTGGTTCATACCACCATGAAAACAAAACAGAAACAAAACAAACAAACAAACAAAATAAATCCTCTTCATCTTTTAAATGACTTTATGTGCACAGTACCAATCACCTTCACTTTATTAGGGGGTGCCAATCGTTTACCCTAATCTCCTTTAACTCCATAGTGCCGCTTTAAGAAATATGATCAAGTAAACCATTGTGGGAGAAGGAGAAAAAATCTGCTTGAAGCAATCAATTTCTACCTTTCTCACAATGTTTTCTACCATATCTGGCACATTTTCCACAATTTTTAAGTAATCTGACGTCTGCAATTGATTTCAATTTGGATCAGTCTAAAGTTTTGTCGACTGTTTTGATTAGCTTGGTATTATCAAATATTTGCGCAAGTTCTAACAGTCATGGGGCAGTTGGTAGAGTCGGACTCTCAATCTTGCGGTTCAGGATTTGATCCTCGGTAGCAGCAAAAATCCTTTCCTACGTTTATCTTCCACCAATGGGTGAGCTGGAAGCTTGAAAAGAATGTAGTTGGTAGTACTGCTGTGTGAAATATCATAAAACCATGGTTTAGTGCTCAAGCAAACGCGATGTGACTGAAATAGTGTTAAAATTGGCGTTAAAAGTGGCCAAACAAACAAACTAACCGAGTAACACCAGTACTATAGACTTTAGCCCCGAATGCCCTCCTCAATAACCCACTTGACCAGCGGCCTACCCGGGACCACTTTTTTATAAACACTTTTAATACTAAAGCTTAAAGACACTCCGAGGCATTATTGACCTATCGCAGCTATCTATCAAGGAATCAACCGGCCTATCAAATAGTTTATTCAGCCCTGACCTGAGCTTTCAACTCCGACGTTAGCCGCCATTTTTGTAAACCTTTTTGGTTGGTTTGGCGACTGAAACGTATTCAAGCTGTAGTTACGACGTTGAGGTCGCCAACCAACTACTCTACCTTTTTGTTACATGCTACTGACCATAGTTTTCGCAAAATAACGCCGGCCAAAATCAAAGCGGAACTAAATGTCGGACGTTTGCAAAGACGATTTGTCATTTGTTTCAGACAAAAAGGCTTTACACTGACACGTACTTTGTCTTTCATAAGAAATTAGCTAAATTCTCATGTACCTTATCTAAACACCTGATCCATTCGGAAAATACCATCGGTTACACATATTACCACACATGCCTGCTTTTTAAACAAACAAACAAACAAACAAAATAACAAACAAAAAACAAAACAAAACCAACCAACCAACCAAACAAACAAACAAACAAATAGCAACAACAAAACAACACAAAAAAAACCTTACAACAACCAATTTCTTCATTTGCCATAATATTTTCTTCCCTGTCAGATGAAAGGTAAAAACTTGGAATTATTATCTGCAACTTCTTTCAATTGGAACCAGTCTGCTTTTTGTCATGTAATGGGTTAATCAAAACATTCAAAGACTTTGCAATTAAGAGATGAAGATAATATTTTTTTGTTTTTGTTTTCATGGAGGTATGAACCGAAAAAACTAATCACACTGTATGAATCCGAGTACAGTTTGATTAGGTTTTTCGGTTCATACCCCCATGAAAACATACAAACACAACAAAATTCTCTTCATTTCTTATAATTAACTTGCATCGAGCGAAAAGAGCAAATATTTTACAAATTTTGATACCTTTTGTATGGGACTATTTTTTTGCGGAAGCATTCGAAATCGCTGCATGCTCAAAAATTTGTTCGTGGAGTGATGAATAATTTTTTCAACCAATCAGAACGACCGTTTCGATAGACGAGACAAAAAATTAAATTATTTATACGCATACCGGCTAATTTCTTTCGTATCTTTTCAGTGACCAAAACATATTATTTCAACGTGGCGCAGCTCATGATTTTTCAACATAGTTTGGATCTTATATCTTGAATGATTTTTATTGCGTTCTCTTTGAATTCAGAACTGCTACATGTGTAAAGTATAGCATTTGTGGCGTAGTTGAGGTATACTATTTTCAAAAGAAAATAATGCAAAATGTCAACTCCTTGGGACTCGTTCTCCGAGAAACGTATATAGAACACAACCATTACAGGTAATACTGTGGTTAGAAAGAACATGACTGTTATTAATGCCATGGTCAGTGTGGTTCGTCTTAATATTGCGAGGGTAGAGGTATGTCCTAGGCCAGCAACGCTACTTGGTTTTGCTTTATTCTCTCCTCTTATAGAAGCGGAAATTGACCGGATACTCGTTTGTACTTGTTCGACAGATTCTGATTGTTCTTGTCCGCTTTTAGAAAGTTTCAAAGTTGTTTGCATCTCTTCTCTATCATTCGGTGATCTTGATTTCGTATCTTGTTCGACTGCTGCAGTCTGCTCATTGTCTTTTTCTTCTTTACTAGTGACAAATATATCTTCTGTATGGTGTTTATATTCGTAAATAGCAACAAACGCGCCTTTAGTATGTTCTGGGTCACCAGAATCTGTTTTTTCCTCACAACTTTGTTCGTTTACAGATGTTGTTTCTTCATTTTTTTCTGCTACAAAACTATCAAAAAATCTAGTTTCTTTTTTTTCTCCTAGATTATGATAAGGCAGTTTTGGCTTGTAGAACTCTACATTGAATACAGCCAATTTTGTGGTGTCTTCTTGTCCCGTGCCAGAAAATATCCGTATGATTTGTTCTCGTTCTCCATTTGAAATAAGCCTATCATTCGTTTCTTGTCCTGACACACGAATTGCGACTGATTCTGTGATTTCTTCATTATTTTCTGGAGCTAACATTGTCTGCAACATAGATTCCTGAGAGATAGGTTTGCAGTTTGGCGATTGCAATTTTGGTCCAGTAGATGCATTTGTGTGATCAGTACTGGTGATCATTGTCATTGCCTGTCCGGTAGAATCCTTTTCCCTTTTCCGCACTTGGACATTAGTATGTGCAGTAGGTTGATTCCTTGCATTAGCACGTTTCCGAATGTGAATGGCAATCTTTATGTAAAAGAAGCAAAGAGGAATAGACGTTCCTATTACCATAAGATTTAATACATTGTTTAGTGTTTTTACTATTACATTGGATTCATTATCGACTCTACACTGCCCCCATTTATCAAGATAAGTCACAAATATTTCTGGAACAAGCAATACCGCCGATGTTGCAGATATTATAGGACATACTATATGAGAAGCCTTTCTAAGTGTCTGGGTTGAGTGTGGCCTATACACGTGCATGAACCTATCGAATCCGATGCAGAAAATAAGGGTGGCAGAAGTCAAGTGTACATTGAACTTCATATAAATATGAAGTTTACATAACCAAACCGATCTATTAGAGTTCCAAAATATTGATTCTTGCCAAAAATCAACCGGGCAGTTGATTAGAAGCGCTGTTAGGTTTGCCACTGATAACCAAGTGATGTAAACTTTTGTTGATGACTTTTTTTTGTCCCTCTTGAATACAGCTAGCAGGATCACATTATCCAGTACACCGATGAAAGACACACACACGAGGAAAAATTGTGCAACGTACCAACACCAGGTCGGAACTCTCAGATACAAAGACAATTCCTCCCCTTGAGATGTAGTATTCATTTCAAGACTACTGCCATTTTCATTGTGGATATTCACTGTTTCATTGAAGTAATTCATCGTTAAAAGAAGAAATCGGTTAGCACAAATCTTCCATTGACACTTGTAAAGAGCAATTAAAATACACGGCTTAAAAGATCAAACCTTAGCAGTTTGTCCCTAAAATTTATTAAAAAAAATGTTTAATATAGTTAAAAAAAATGAACACCACCAGTGTTTGGCATATATGAACGCTAGGCAAATTATCATTTATGTTATTTTCTCTTCTGTGCTTATAATGACATAGATTTATATATCCTCCCCTAAAGAACAGAAGCAGCTATTAATCCTTTATTTCGAAATGATACACTCCCTTCTTCACAGTGGGTGCATTTATAGCTTTTCCCAATATTCTTCATGACAAATATCTAAGGCTATAATTCTAACCGTCATGTTTCCATTATAATTAGCATCATTAATATTTGGTTTATAGAAAATTAGTCCTATAATTTCAGTAATCTGAAAAGATAGACTTTTGACCTCACTTTGATCTTTATCTTTGATCTGTATAACACCAGCTCTCTCAAGCTTTCAAACGTTCTACGTTTTCTTTCAATATGAATCTAGACAATGTATTCTAGTAATATTTAATAACCATCTTACCCGATTACTTCCGATGTTCAAAGCAGGGCATTAGGAATATTTTATTAAATTGCAATTCATAGTTAATTCAGTAAATTCTACACGAGAAAAGAACATTTGTCCTGAACATAGCTATTAAATCAAAGTACTGAAAAGTACTGTAAGCTAGCAAAATATTGTTTTGTTCAGTAATCTTCTTTGTCAAACGTTATCATGATAAAGAAACGAGGTAAAAGTAGCCAAATAGTAGTTACCCCATTCGCACACAGTCCCTTCTTTTTACGCCCTTTCAGAAAATAATTGTGGAAAACAATGTGGAAAATGAAGAATTTTCTTGATCACATTGTTTTCTACCTCAAGAGATAAATATTTTAGAAGAGTCATTTGGTACGAAGTGCTCAAGTGAGCTAAAAACACCTAGGAGATGAACTTAAATGCAGAATTTGCTGTATTCCTGAAATATATAAGAACTACTTTTTATTGCGTAAGCATTTAATGGATTTAGCGGTAAAGCCTCCAGTGGCAATATGTACTCGTTGAACTTTGAGACGACCTCAAAATTTTGTCTGTTAACTTAAGCTATCAAAGTTGACACTTTGTTAGTTAAAAATGGGAGCATGAACTTTAAAATCAAGAATAGTAACTCTCAATTCATTTTCATTAGAATTGTGCGATTTTTTATCCTACCTCGATCCTTAAGAATGTTTAAGCCAGGTTCAGGCATCTGCATACAAAAAATCTAGCTGCAAAATAAGTTATTAGAAAACCCAAAGATAGTTATTGCATAGTATTTTCATATTCAAATTTCAAACAACTGAAATGACTCAAAACTTAACCGTTTCCGATAAAATAAAGCTTTTTTATGCCCTGAAGAAAATACTTTAGAACCATTGTGAGAAAATGTGAAATTACTTTTTAACAAGCAATAATTATTTTCTCACATTATTTTCTATCCTATATAACTCATATTTTCCATTAAAAAAAACCCAACAAAATTGTTGTATTGACTGCTTTGAATTTGGACCAGCCTCAAAGTCTTCTGTCTGTTAACGGGTTTGAAGATAGATGTTATCCAAGTCTGAGGATTTGTTTTTCTTCAACTCGTTTGTGGTCTAAATGTTCAAAAAAGATTGTAGTCTTTTGTGGTTGAAAACATTGTGGACACTGAAAAAACTGCTTGAATCAAGCAAATTTCTTCTTTGTTCACAGTGTTTTCAAAAGCATTTTTCTCGAGGGGCGTAAAAAGGAAGATTTGTCTGTGAATGGGTTAAAGAATATATAGTTTATCTAACAAAGTTTACCGCTACAAGAGAAGAAACCATCACGAAAGTGTGAAAAGTATCGTTCAAGGTTGGTCTGTGCGAATTGCGTTGGCTAACTAGAGAAGTTTTTTATCGCTAACACTCATTTGTTAAATACCAACCCAAATTGACCTGTGCTTGATCTGAACCTTTTATATAAGATTAATCACCAAGGAAATCTGCCTAATTGACAAAAAAATCTAAATCGATATTTTTATTTGCATTTTCCAAAGTTTTTTTTAATAAACTATCATTCCTTTTCGCAGAAAGGGAAAGGAAGTCAATATCGTAAAAAGATGTCCAGGTTACAAATTACAACTATTTTTGCACATTCATCCATTACCAGATTATACAGTTTAGAACGGTCCAAACTCAAAGACATAGCGGATAATTTTTAGCTATTAAGATTTGTACACAAAAGATAATGAAGAAATAGCTGGTAACGAGAATTTTTTTCGTTTTCCCCAATGTTTTTGAGAGCTTTTTTCCTGGGGCGAAGCAATAATCTGACAAATATGACGTCATTAAAGCAATAGGATTTCCAAACGACAAAAAAGTGACGTCATTTAGGCAGGTTTTCCTTGATAAACGGAACTCCCGGATTGAGGCTTGTTTGTGACATTTAAGTGGTTCCCTTGAGTGTTTCAGGCGATAACACAAGGTATTTTATAGACTGCTACCACTGTCAATTTGTAACTTTAATATTTCTATTAACACAAAATGCAATCACTTTAAACAACAATATATGTTCACATCGCAACATATATACAATAATACAATACAAAAAGTTTTTTGCATTAAACACGTTTACAATGTTTACAGCAAATAATCAGACAAATAGAGGAAATACATGGTTTAACAGAAGAACATGTCATTTACGTGAACATAAGTTAATTTCTTCGAGAAAATGCGTGTTACAAATATTTCGCCAAATTCAAAATCACAGACTTTGATCTATTTGTCATAAGATTAGTGAGTTTTTGAATTGTTGGACAAGAATAACAGTAACGTTTTAGATATTTGGTTCTAAGATCAGAGTATTTCGGGCAAATAAGTATAAAGTGAAATTCATTTTCGACCATGTTTTTATCACAATGTGTACAAATTCTATCTTTTTCTTTCGATGTTAAATATCGACCATATTCAATTTCCAAATTATGAGACGTAACTCTAAATCTAGTAAGTGCACATCTGATCTTTTTATCTTGTATAAAGTCTAGGTATTTTTCAAAGGCGAAATCGTGTTTGAAGAGAGAATATGTTTCAAGTCGATCTGTATTATTAATAGTTGAATACCACTGCTGGTTGAATATATCTTATAACCTTTGTTGTATTACATCATAAGTGATTTGTGTGATAAATTGGTTTTATCAACATGAAATGTAGACTACATTCGTGTATGATACATTTTATTTGATAAACCCAATTGCATTTATTATAGTTCAGGCCGATTTCTACGCCTTTATAAAGCGCGTTATAATGCGCGTTGTGCGATATCGGATTGTGTTCTGTTCCAGTTACCTTTTTTATAGAGATTAACTCCCAGGTATTTGAAGAATTTGACTACTTCCAGTTTTGTATTATATAAGTAAAAATCGTAATTTATATGTCGGCCTTTTTCAAAAATCATTACTTTGGTCTTGTTCAAATTTAAACTTAGTTTCTAAGTGTTGCAATATTGTTCAATATCACTAAGTATAGTTTGTAGAGATATCAGATCTTTCGTAAATACCGCCGCGTCGTCGGCAAACAGTAATAAAAATAACTGTAGTTCATTACTGGATATAATGCCATTTAAATTGTTGTTCAAACTGCTGATTAAATCGTTTAAGTTAAATAAGCACAAGAGAGTCGGAATACATATTTTCACTTATTGGCGTATGTATATATTCCTTATTGCATTAAGAATAACATTCTTACAGCAAAACATACAATATGAACATAAAAAGGAGCATTATCTGAAGAGCACATGATGTTAAAGTGCAAATTATGTTACAAAAGATATCAATCATGTAGAAATATTCAATCATTGTAATATTAAATTAAATTTAGGCGATTACGCCAATGATTTTCTGATGATCAACGTAATGAAAAGCTTTCGAAATTAATATGTATAAAGAGCAATTTGGTATAAAATTTTCCCCCTCTTTTTCTTTATTTTTTTTTACTTGTACTTGTAATACGTGTGATGATAGTTATTGTCCAGCTATACGTATGTTCATATGCGCTGGTCAATAGCTATGATCTTAGTTTATTTGCAAAATAAATATATTTTGCTAAGTTGTAGATTATTTTACCAGAACTGCAAGTCATCAAATTAATGAATTTTTCTTGTGACGGCCATGTATGATAGTATTTCTTAATGTATCTTTTTCTTAAGTTTCTAAATCTCGAGCAGATTAATAGGCAGTGATATTCGTCCTCTACTTGTCCAGAGTTGCAATTTGTACATATTCGTTCATTTCGCGTAATATTATTATGACGACCGCGTTCTATGTTTAAATCATGTGAAGATGTACGAAATTTTGTCAACGCGTTTCTAATTTTTTGTTCACGAATTATTTCTAAGTATCTTTCTTGTTCAAATGAGTGTTTAAATAGACTATATGTAATTAATCGATTTGAGTTGTTGATAGATGCATACCATTCTTGTTTGTAAATATCTAATATTCTTACTTTAATAATGTTATATTTAATTGGAATGTATAACTGGTTGTCCCATATATATTTCAATCATATTCTATTTAAAGTTGTTTTTATTTGATATGCCCAATTTGTTCCTTTATACGTGAAGTTGTTATCTGTGTCATTTTTGAGCATACTATATGTTTTGAATAAAATAGACTGTCTATTCATATTAATGATTTTTAACCAATATTTGAAGATAATAAGATGTCTTTGAATATCCATAGGGATACGACCAAGTTCTCCATACAATGCTTGGTGGTTTGTTGTGTTTTTAACACCGAGTTATCTTTTGCAAAATTTAGTCAGAATCCTTTCAATGTCAGGACAAGAACTATTTCCCCAAACGGCAGCCGAATAGTTAAGAATAGGTGAAATAAGTGAATCCAATAAATTAAGCATATGAGAAATGGGAAGGTACAGTTGATTGAACAAGGTAAAAAGGTTATGTAACGAATACGAAGCGTGTTGTGCTATTATCTTTTGGGTGCGATTCCAAGACCCATTTTTATATAAATGTACTCCTAAGTACTTAAATGATGTTACAATTTCAATTTTAGTATTGTACAAGAAAAAATCATAGGACGTCGGTCTACCTTTTTCGAATATCTTTACTTTAGTTTTGTTTACGTTTAGTGTTAGTTTCCATATATTGCAATAATTCTCTATATCATTAAGTATCGACTGAAGTGCTTTTGGATCGGTAGCAAAAATGACCGCATCGTCCGCAAATAAAATAAGAAATAATTTCATATCTTCAATACTTATGTTCCTGCAATATCACTATTAATACCGTTCAGTATATCATTTAGGTAGAAAAGGCAAAGCATGCTACTACAAGGATCGCCTTGTTTAACACCAATTGTTGATGTAATATGCTCTGATTTCATTTTTTTATAATGCACAGAAGATCTTACAGATTCATACATTGATTTGATAGCATTTATTAATTTTGAGCTTATTTTTTCATTAAGCAGTTTTTGCCACAGCATAACCCTATTAATCTTATCAAACATTTTTTCCCAGTCCAAAAATGCTGTGTACAGTTTCTTTTTATTTGACAATGTTTTGGAAATTATTGCATGAAGAATAAATAAACAGTCTGTTGTTGATTTATTTTTTTGAAATCCATACTGGTTATCAATAAATTTGTTATTTATATCGCCCCATTTTGTTATTCTACTGACAATCAATTTAGAGTATATTTTCGATAAAATGTTATTAAGGGTAATCCCTCGGTAGTTTTTTGCTTTTGGGTGCCACCTTTGAGTATGTGATCTGTATCGCACATGGGATTTTGCTATGTCGTACATAGCTTTAATTAATTTTTGAACAAACGATCTGTCGATTTTGTCGACAATTTTTTCCGAGTCTAAGAAAGCAACATATAATTTTTTTATTATTCGAAAGTGTTTTGGTAATAATGGCATGTAAAATAAAAAGACAGTCCACCGTCGATTTACCTTTTTGAAATCCATATTGGTTTTCAATTATTTTCTTATGCTTGTTTGACCAGGCGTTTAGTCTAGTCACTAATTATTTGAAATATATTTGAAATTATATTTTTTAAAGTAATGCCTCTAAAGTTTTTTGCCTCTGGGTTACCACCTTTAATTATACTGACAAGAGAGGTGATTCTAATTGTGCAAAAAATATGCCGGCTAGGGTCAGTTATAATGTTCATGTATATTTTGACTTGACCACCAAATATGGGCCATGTTGATAATAAAACTTTGAAATTGAAAGGACGAATTTGAATGAATTTTTTCACTGAAATTCTTAAATAACCTTGCCTTGCGCATATAATTGGGTTTTGCCATTTTACTCTGCGGCGCAGAAAAGGGGACTACAGTAAAATGCAAAATCTCTTCACACATCTTCGCATACCTCTATAGACGAATTAGAATAAGATTTTCACAGAATATTCTTAGTCACCTGATCTATTTCATATTGTCGCGGTTTTGTTGATTCACAGAAAAGATGAGCTTGATGCGAATTTTCTAACTATGGCTAGTTGTTCTCCGTAATGCATCTTTGAGTTCTAATCCTTATACATCTAAAGCTAACTTCTTAAATCAAAGTACTCAAAGGACTGTAAGCTGTTAAAGCATTGTTTATTTCAGTAACCTTTTCAAACGACATCATGATAAAGAAACAAGGTTAAAGTAACCAAGGAGTAAATCCATTACCTCACAAATCCTCCTTTTTACGCCAATCAAGAAAATAGTTGTGGAAAACAATGTGGAAAATGAAGAAATTGCTTTTTACAAGCAATTTCTTCATTTTCTATATTGTTTTCTACCTGAAGAGATGAATATTTTAGAATTTCTACAATTTGAAATTGTCGTCTGCAACTTCTTTAAAGACTCTAATCAGAGTCACTTTGAACTAGAAGTGTTCAAGTGAGCTGGAAATACCACGGAGATGAACTTGCCTACAGAGTTTGGAATATATGAACTACTTCTATGGCGTAGGCATTCCACGGATTTAGTGGTTAAGCCTCCAGAGGCAGTTTGCACTCGTTGAACTTCGAGAAGATCTCAAAATTTTGTCTGTAAACTTAAGCTTTCAAAGCTGACACTTTACTAGCTAAAAAGCGGATACATTTCCTTTATCAGATTTTCGCAAAATTCTATGGTAAAACCGCTTTAAAATCCCGTAATTTCAGTGCAAGAAGTTAAAAATATTTTTTCAATTAAAGTACTGAAAGTACTGTATGCTAGCAAGCATAGTTTTGTAAAGTAATTGTCTGTCAAAGGTTATCATGATAAGTAAAGGAGGTTAAAGTAACCCAGGTTTAAAGCCATTACAACATTACTAAAACGTAGACTGGTTCTAATATAAAGAAGTTGCAGACGATAATTGCAAGTTGTTTGAACTTTTAAAATCTTTCCCTTGTTGGGTAGGAAACTTTGTGGACAATGAATAAAATGCTCGTTACAACCAATTCCTTCATTGTCCATTATGTATACCAAAGCTTTTTTCTCGAATGGGAATTGGTTAAATAGCATAGTTTTGAAAAGAGTTTGCAATATTCCTGAAATACGTAAGAGCTACTTTTATGGCGTAGGCATTGAATGTATTTAGTGGTTAATCCGCCAGTGGCAGTTTGCACTCGTTGAACTTTAAGAAGATCTAAAACTTTTGTCTGTTAACTTTAGCTATCAAAGCTGATTCTTTGCTAGGTGAAAACAAGGTTTTTATATTGGAGTCAGACGAAACAATAAAACAGTATACACTCTATTTACATAGTAACGTAATAATAACCCCTCCACCCGCTTACCACCCACCCCTAAAAACAGCAACATAAAAACAAACCACCACCACCACCACCACCAAGAAATGAAAATGAATTAATAACAAAAAAAAAAAAAAATAACTACAACAAAAACAACAAAAATAATAACACAAGAATACTCCAAAGACAACAAAACCCCTTATATAGATTCTAAGAAAAAACAACCTTGAAGTAATAAATACCATGCGAATATATTGCCGCTTGGCGGAGCTACAAAAGTAAAATTTTATAACTTGAGGTCTATTACGGTTCTACATCGCTCCCCCAATAATGATGGCTGTCAATTATATATACATATATATAAGTAAGTAACGTTGTCAACAAATCTTACATCTAATAGCAAACAATTTACCATTAAATGATAATAAATACATAGATAGACTGAAAAGATGTAGTATTTGATTACTATCAAGCATAATAATAATTACACTCACAATAAACAATCATTTTGAAACAAGTCCAATTCGAACGATGTCACACAAATAAAAAGAAGAGAATATTTCTCGTTTTCGCGGAGGTATGAAGCGAAAAACTTAATCATACTTATTTATGGATCCACTTCACATATTCATACAGTGAGATTAGTTGTTCGTTTCATATCTTCATGAAAACAAAAACAAAAACAAAAAAAAACTTTATCTCTAAAATGGAAAACATGTACGCACGTAAAGTATTGTAAATCGTGTGTATTTTGTTAAAAGGGTTCTATTAAAAACCCCAAAATATTTATGTTTATTTTTTTTTTATATTTTTGTGTTTATCTCCACTAAAAGATAAAATACTAAGAATAAATTTAAAAATTTATTAATTATAAATTTAAAATTTAAAACCTTGAAGTAATAAATACCATGCGAATATATTGCCGCTTGGCGGAGCTACAAAACTAAAAGATAAAATACTAAGAATAAATTTATAAAAATATATAAGATAAATTAATAATGAATGAATGATTAGTAAATTACAATATGAATGAAAAATAAACAACTAGATATATAAATCAATAAACAGATCAATAAATAAATATATATTGATAAACAATTTATATTTCACAATTTCATTAATAGCTATAGTTGAAATAAACGAATTCAATTCTTAAATGGCAAACATCAACATAATATGTCTATAACCATTTATAAAAATAAAGGATATGGCAAAGAGAAAATATGTACAAATGTTAAACAAACATTTTTAGTTAGGACAAAAGCATTTAAGAGATGAAGAGAATATTTTTTGTTTTCATGGAGGTATGAACCGAAAAACCTAATCACACTGTATGAATACGCGAGCGAAAAATTAATAACTTAAAAATTTTTGATACCTTTTTGTAGTGAACTATTTTGTGCGGAAGCATTCAAAATGGCTGCGTACTCAAAATTTTGTTCATGGAGGTATGAATTAAATTTTTCGACCAATCAGATCGCTAGTTTTTTGGTAGACGAAACTAACAATTAAATTATAGAAAGACAACATCAACTGCTTTAAGGAACAACATTACTTTTCACGGCTTCTTCGCGAATAATATAGCATTCAGAAAGATATTTGCAGATGGCAACCAATATAATCTCTTTGGTTAAACATTGATTTAACAAATGTATTAACATTTGGCACAGAAATATTCCAATAATATTTTCTTCGCGCTTGTTCATATCTTTTACAACAGCAAAAGTGATACTCTGAATCAGTAACATTTGAAGAGGAAACTCTACAATATCTATTTTTTCTTTGTATAAAGTTAAATCGGCCAATTTCGATTTCCAGTCTATGAGAACTCAATCTAAAACTTGCATATGATTGTGGCCGTTTATTATTTCTTATTTTATCCACATAATTTTCATATGTATATTCCTTTTATAATTTGCAAAAGTAAGAAAGTTCGCTTAAGTTATTAATTGGTGAAATCAAACTTTGTATATATTGATCATATAATCTTACTTTCAAGATGACCGATTAACGAAATAAACATTTTTGGCCAGCTAACTTTAGAATTAAGAAAAAAGCATTGGTTATATTTTGATGATTTCCTAACATAGATTTACACAAAAAAATGTGTAGATCTCGTTGTTTAAATCCAACATGAAAAGGCAGCCTTCCGAATTCACCAAATATAGCAGAATTCTGTGTTTGATATTTTACTCCTAATTAATTCCTTAAAAATCTTAAATGTAAATTATTGACAATTTTGAAAATAAATACACCCCACACTTCACCGAATAACAAGATTGTTTGTATTTTGTAATCATGTAGTGAAATATCAGTTTTAATATCATACGAATTTCTATTAACGCTTCTCATTGGGTTGTATTATGTTCTTAAAGGTTGGTCATTCAAAGTTTAATACTAGATTGAAATAGCTGTATACTTGAAAACAAGGCCTAAATATGAGAAATGGTCAACAAAGTCAACGTCTTTATCATTGATAAATATATTTTGTGCTTTTTCAGATTTTCTTTTTTTCAAACACACATACTTTGATTTTCTCAACTTTTATTTCCAGACCCCATTTTCAAGAAAACTTGTATAAACTATCTATTAGAATTGTAGGCTGACTTGACTGGAATATCGTCTGCTAAAAGAATAAGATATTTCTATAACAACTTAAAGTCTGAATCACTCAAAAATTGAATTCCAAATTTTCAGTAATATCGTTTATTAAAAGGAGAAATAGGGTAGGTGAGAGAGATTCACTTTGCTTTAAACCTATACTTACATTTAAAAAATCTGATGGAGTCTAATTATTTGATGACTTTACACATGCCTGAACTATTTTTACATTGATTCAATAATGATTGTAAATCATCATCTCAAAACCAATTTTATGAATTTATAAAACAAAGCATTTCTGTCAACAGTAGCGAATGCTTTTTTGCAATTACTAAAAATATACCAAAGTTTCTCTGTTTTACAAAAATCTAAAGATTGTATGAAGAATAAAAATTGCGTCCGATGTTGAATTTAATTTAGAAATCCAAACTGATTTTCATATATAATCAAAGTACTGATAGTACTGAAGACTAATAATTTGCACAACTAGGCAGAATTAAACGACTTGCAATATGTACCTTCATCGTTTACAGTTCAATAAATGGTTTTAGAAATATTCTAATTTCTGTATGTTCAATCAGGGCCTTATATATTAACCCATTCCAACTCAATCCCTCCTTTTTACGCCCTTCAAGAAAAAAGCTTCGTAAAACATTGTGGAAAATGAAGAAATTGCTAGTATCAAGCAATTTCTTCGTTATCCACAATGTTTTCTATCCAAAAAGGTGAAAAAATTTAAAATGCCATCAACCTGACATTGTCATCTGTATATTCTTTCAATTTGGACCAATTTGGACCAGTGTAAAATTTTGTCAAGTGGGAATGGGTTAAGATTACTTCTTTGTACTCAAGTGACCATTTAGTCATATTTTGACTTCAAATACATTTCTGCAGAAATGATATCGTGAATGACTGAAAACAAAACGAAACAAAACAAAACAAAACAAATCTAATAATTAAAAAGTTACGTGGGGACTTTCGGAATGGCAATTAACAATCCACCAAGAACTGATAAATCAATCAAAATTTGAACCTTCTTCCATCTTTTTTTTCACAATCGAAAAGTCTACTTGTTCAGTTTCTTTTCGCGAGTAATGATGCGTCACGTTTCTCCAATAGATAAGGGATATTATGTTATAATACAAAAGCTTGTATAAGATTCGAGTCACAGGAAATCCTTCATAAATCACGAGAACGAAGGACGGGATAAAAGAGGAGTGTACTGTTATAGTTTTGTTACAAAATCTAGTTTTTGATTAGAGACGAGTAGGAAATTGTGGATAATTCACGAGACCGTAGGTCGAAAAAAAATCCACAAGAAATAGGGTTATAGTTATGACAGAAGACTTGTATTGGATTCGAGCCGCGTTGAAAAATGTAGTTTTGTGTCACTACTACATCATAGTATTCAATTTATTCTATACAAACGAATGTTGACAATACGCTTTTTGAAGGCTGTGTGTAAATCCACCAACTATTCGCTTTTTATATTTTATGTCCACGACTAAATATTTTGCAAACCAATACCCTTTGATACTCAGAAAAACTATCTTGTCAGGGTCGAGTTTGCGTGGATACAGTCAGTAAAATGTTTGATATTAGGTACCGCAATTTGTCATCTTTTTTGTGCAATTTCATAAGTTTTTATCATAAATTTCTTACCGAACCCCTCTTTCTGATTATCTTCTGGCGAGGGCTACAACGCCCTCCTACTTTGCCCTTTGTTGCAATGCCCGGTCTGATTCACTCCGGGCACTTTGAGGTCAATTATTAGAAGTTGTGTAAATATAACTATCACATTTAATATACCAGAATGGACCTTAACCATTTATCTATCCACCTACATAAATATTTATCTACAAAAAAGTCGGATATTTCATGCATTTAAGTCTCAACTTTTCTAAACCATCGGAAAATCCAATTTTACGGCCATTTTGAATTAAATCTGTTTGACAGCGAGTTGTCACGAGATCTCGCTTTTCCGCCAAAAAAAAAAAAAAAAAAACCACACGAAAAATTAGGTCAAGTGCTAAGTGAATTGGATAGAAAAAAAATGACGACCCTATATCTTTGATTTTGAAATTTAATTGATGATATGTAAAAAAGGTTTATTCCCGATTCTCCCACATTTGAAAATATCGATGAAAAATCGATACAGGTAAGGTGTGAGATAATCCCTGCCTCGGGCTAAATAACCGTTAGGTTCTATAACCCTACTCCACGAGTGTTTTAAATAGAAATAGTGGATATCGAATCATGAATCCACGTTACATGTACAAGGTACCCTTCTTGATTGGAGAAGAGAAGTGTTATCATTGCGATAAAAGTCTTTTTATCTTTTTCTGACAACATTTCATGTGCTATCTGACAGTTTACCTTTTATCACGCAACCATTTTATATTCTTCTCGGGAATGAATCAGCAATGGCATTGCTGATTCGCGAGCAAAACCTCTTGACAACAACTTTATTCCAATTGTAGTTACCAGATTTTGGTTGTAATCCGACAATATGTTGTATGGATGCAGAGAAAAATATGTATGGAAAAAAGATAACATTTCATGCATAGGCTAATCGGAACTGATTAAGAAGCAAACATAAAATGGGGTAGAATGACCATTTCATGTTTAACAAATTTTTCGTCCCTTGTATTTCTGTGATAATAGTGACAGTGGAAAAGGGATTAGTATGAAATTGTGTAAAGCAGAGAAACTAATGCCAATTATTTTGTTTTTTCTGGACGATACTTCCTGACTTTGTCGCAAAGAGACTTCCTTATTACTGACAAACAACGTTTTGAATGGACAGACGGACGCAACAATCATTATCTGTGGTATGAAAGTTACACACACACACACACACACACACACACACACACACACACACACACACACACACACACACACACACACACACACACACACACATACTTGTACAGCATACAATATAAGGACCTTGACTTTCCGCGTTATCCTGAGGACCCATGTAAAACGTTTGCGTGTAAAACGCAATGTGATGTCAGTTTCTTTTTCATTGCGTGGAAAGTACAAAATTGATATTGTTTTCCCTTAACACTCAAAGTAAATCAAAGAAAACGTAGTGAGGACTTGTCACCTTTAGCCTGATTTATGAGGACCTTCGGTATGAGGACCCTAATTTGCATATTTTACACAATACCTTTTATGACCATAATTACGAGGACCTAACTTGAAAGTTGTGATGAGGACTTGCACAATTGATTGAGAAATAAAAGTAACTCCTGACCATTGGAATATGGAATATGAAAACAAAAATCCAGTTGGTCACCTAAGGTGTATTTACGTAAACGTTATCCATATTTTCCACGTTGACGTCGTGCGAAATAACGTGGTAACTGACTGCAATAAATTTTATTGAATATCGTGTCTTATTTGTTGAAATATATATCAGAAGTAGAAATTTGATCATGTTGACTTTAACTACGAAAACATTTTGAAAATAAGTGATGCGTTTTTAAAGTCAGTCAGTATAGTTGTTTTTTATAGTACGTACAATATGGTATGTTATTTGAGCTTTATCACTGGAGGTGTAAATTGTACAAGGACATTGAGTAACGAACAGTTCCGCGACTGTTCATTACTACATTTTGGCCGACTTCGATTGACGATAGTTCAGGCTATAGTGTGGCTTAGACCGGTAACGCTGTCGACTTTAACAAAGGCTTTTTGTTAAAGTCGACAGTGGTACCAGTCTATAGTGTGGCTGTTCCGTCTATTTTATTGAACATCATGGGCGGATCTAGAGGGGGGGGGGGGGTCAGGGGGTCCGAACCCCCCCTGGCATTTGCAGAAAATTAAATTTTTACTAAATAAATTTAGTGTAATGTTACATATTTATTACATTTTAAGCCATAATTTGAGCTTAGACCCCCCCTGGAAAAAATATCTTAGGATTGGACCCCCCCTGGAAAAAAATCCTGGATCCGCCCTTGAACATAGTTCTTTGTTTATCTCAACACTGATTGTTTTCTATGTTTTCATTCGGGCTAAATGCGTCGATTTCTTGACCACAAGAGTTCGTCATGTTGCCGGTTGAAAACATGGGATATCCCAAACGTGTAAATGTAGGGGGGGTCTCAAAATGAAACATCGATGGAAAACAACTCTAAATTAATATTCTTCCTGCGTAAAATGTTTTGGGCTAATTTGGTTTCCCACCTGATCGATAGGATACATTTTGGCCAATCAATTCGGCGCCGTACAACCATTTCGTCTTGTATGTTACTTGGCATACTCATGCATTTGACAACAGTAAGTATCAAATTACAGTTGATGCCTATAGTACATGTAGGTACTACGAAACTAGCTTGTTAATTTGGAATTTCGGTCAAATGGTTTAATTTTTGACAGAGAAAACATTTTGAGGACCCGTGTGCAAGTCTTCTAATTGTACCGCAGTCAACTAATCGTTTGTGTGCGTTCAAGCCTGGGTCCTCTGTTTGATCCATATACAAACACGTTTAATATCTGGGGCAAGACACGGATTTTTTAAAACCTTACTTTTCTTAAAAGTGAAACAAGACTATGACACACCAATGAAACTGCTACAGCTGTGGTTTCCTTTTTCACAGTGTTTACATAGGCTAATTACGGTCTCCTGCTCTAATTACGGTCTCCTGCTCTTTTAGATGACATTGTGATGTTTAGGCAGTTTTTAGTTATGATTTTTCCGCTTTCGGTTCGGTTTATTAGCGATTTCGCATCGCATCTGAGTTTCAGTACTTATGCAGTCTCAATAGCTCAGTGGGTATCAATTTACATGCAAGTGGTCTCGGTTTGGAACTGGTTCGAATCCCGGCTCGGCCAACTTTCTTTTTGACGCTTGCTGAAAGTCACTGTGATCCGGTTCATTTGTCTTAAATGGACTTTGTTTAAGTGATAACAACAGTGAGTATCTTGGAAAGAACGTTGTGCCGGTGAAGAAATACCATGATCGCATGGATGGGTACACTTGGAAAGAATGTTGTGTATGGTTTCCGCGGATTATCTGTTGTTAACGATAAAGAAGCTATAACTCGCGAGCAATGGCTTTTTCCCACGATGCTTGCAACAGCTCCTTTATTTTGAATTTCGGTCAAATGAGTTAATTTTCGACTTAGCATATCAAAATCAGTCGAATACAAAGAAATATTTCAGGACCCGTGTGCAAGTCCTCCAATTGTACCACAGTCCTCTACTCGTTGATGTGCATTCAAGTCTGGGTCCTTAGTTTGATCTGTATACTTGGATGATTTCCCCTTAAAGTGACATTTCATATTTTTTTTACATAAATTTTACATTAATATTTATCTGAAAGAACAAATTCTCTTATGAAAATTCCGAAAATTTCAAGCCAAAATACTGAACCGTTTACGAGAAATACATATTTTTGTGCTAAAATCAAACAAGTTGTTGTTGACAACAGTTCAGATTTACATGGATTTTTTTTCATTTCTGTCTCATTTTTAAAGGCGTATTTTTCTCTCACAAATAACAACCTCAAAAAAAAAAATAATGATAGCATTTCTACGCATTAGAATAACACATCCTTACATCAAGACATACTTTTAAAATATGAAATTGAAATGTTATGTCCCTTTAATATTTTATACCCTATTCACACGCAGTTCTTTCGTTTTGGACAAGTGGAATAACTTTTTTCCATTTCACACAGTTAGGCCTACGAAATGTCCTTTTCTCCATGCAATACATAGCCATCCTTTTAGAATGGTAGGTCATAAACTTTACTTAGATAGTCTTTTAATTTTACGTCTGAACCGCAACATCCAATAATCCCTTTCACAGACGACAAAAGTTTTGACCGGTCAAAATTCGAAGGTGTTGCAAACGACACGGTGAATCATAGTTTATAGAGGCAAGTAGCTTTCTGTGGAGTGGGGTTGATATGAGACTGCTAGTCGCCACCATCATCGCTTTTCAACAAAAACCTCGTAATTGCACCTGGTTTTAAGCTGCAGTTACGAGTTTTTTTGTTGAAAAGCAGCGATATGCTTGTTCTTTCTCTCAATGCTCTGTAAGGGAAACTTTATCCAAAACTGTTATGGAAAGCAATAAAGGGGACCAACATTTTCAAATGACGCGTAGTAAATTTACTTAAGCCTCTCTTACAACCGGTCGTACGTGCTCCTGCGTGCGGTCTGCGTCTAAAACGTACGTTTAGTCGTGCGATGCACGCACGTGCAACGTACGATTCTGGTGGACACAACCACGACACAGACTGCACGCAGCAAAGAATTGACCGGACAATTCTTTGAGGCGCTCTTACAACCCGTAGTGCGTCTTTATAAATCGTGCGATTTTGCAGAGTTTTAAAACGTACGATTTAAAAAGATGCACGACGGGTTGTAAGAGAGGCTTTATATAGCCCTTTAATTTTTACGTTTGAACGGTAAAGTCCAATTAACCCCGCTTACTGAACCGGCTAAAATATAGTTGCTTTTCTTCGAAAACCTGGTAACTACAGCTTAAATCAAGATGTGGATAAAACCTGGTAACTACAGCTTAAATCAAGCTGTGGATACGCGTTTTTTTTTTAAAGAAAAGCAACGTCATTCATCACATTCAAAAGTTATCATAAAATTGTACGCTACGAAAATTGATGAATTGGCATTATTTAAATAAACTGACGTCCAAAGGAAACGCCCCAATGAAATTTGTCGTTATTTTCCTTATGCCTGCTACAATGTTAGTAAAATGTATACTGTATATCATCATTTTGACTGACAATTACGGTAAATGAAAAAAATGTGCGTTTTTATTCGCCAATATGTCCATTTCCGGTGACTGGTCACGTTTTCTACGTGCGCATCGTGTATGTTTATCACGTGATGAAATGGGTCATATTTTACACAGTGGCAAATGTTAGTGGATAGGCAACCACGAGTTTAAAGATTTTCTAATGAAACATCCAAATTGAAGGATACAAAGACTAAATTCTGAAAAGGGAGCGCGTAATATGGCATTTTTTTTAATGCGACGAATGCACAAACAAGTCGCAAGATGGTTTAACATATTGTGTTTCTCGATTCGGTGTCTTGATCGACGCGTTAGAGTTCCGAAAACATCTATCGATCGGTCACGCTCAAGTAGACCCCATTTAACGCCTATAAAGCATGATAATTCTCCACGTTTACGTCATGCACGTTTCAGGTTTGTGACGTTGGGATCGATTTTCTGTCGAGTAGTCTGTTACTGTGGTGGTCAAATAAGTATTTTTTTTGGTAACTGTTGTTGTTGTCATTTACGTTTGAAATAGACACACTGCTTGGAAAATAGAGCTCGTAGATAAGCCATTTTCGAATACGGGGAAGTGAAAAACAAGCCGCCTGACGTTTTAACGTCTTTCATTGCACAATCTGGCATCGTGTTCGACGAGTTAGAGTTAGAGAAACATTTGCCAATCGTCCAAAGTCAGGTAGACCTCGCGTAACGCTTGTTATACAAGAAGCCGTCTTACGTTGACGTCATTTGCGTTTCAGGTTTGAAACGTTGAAATCAACATCGCGTTTAGTATTCAATAATTGTGGTCACCAAATAAGCCGTTTTACGGTATCTTTTGTCGTCGCAAGTAAAGTTTGAACCACGTGCTACAGATTTTCAAATAAAAATTCTGATACCGCTCTGTTTAAATGTGCCGTTTTTCTAAACTAACAATTTGATTATTTCTTTATCATCATTTTTCAACAACAGATAGTCAAATTTACAGATGGAAATTATTTTGTAATTTCAAATCAGGTTTACTGAATAATCGGACATTTATTAGGACTGGGGCGTTTCTTTTGGACGTCAGTATAGGTTCACATAAAATTATTGTGCAAAATTCGAAAATTGACACTTTTTGATTTGGGCGTTTACGTATTTATTTACCGAAACGTTTCCCCCTTTGAGCTTTTTACATTCGCTTCTTTCAATTTGAAATGGCATTTCTCGTTCTGATAAACTTTTATGTTCTCTACAATGCATGCTCATAATTTATTTGTCTCTTTATACAAGTTGTACAGTGTAGTTGTGAGCTAGCTTTTTGCAGGAAAGCGAGGGTATAAGATATATTGCTCAAAATTTGTTTGGGAACAAAATCGTGATCAAAGTCTTTAAAATTATTCTTGAAGCACCCTTACCCATTTCCACACAATGACGTCTTAGAAACCCTACAAAATAAAGACTTTTGAAATATTCCATATTACGGTGCGTCATGGCAAAATGGGACTTGATGCAAACGGGTTATCTGACATAACTCCTTCTAAATTCATTGACGGATTTTGATAAAGTTTGCGTAGAATGTTCCTAGTCACCTGACTAAGTGAATATAAAGTCGCGTTTCTTTCATTATTATGCTGCGTCATAGAAAAATGGGTCTTAATGCAAAAAAGTGGCATATTGGTCAATTTCTACCAGCCACCGAGAATTGGGTTAGAATGTTAGAGAACATTTAACGTTGTGATTTGTTATGATAAGGATTAAAGACACCAAATAGGGAATAATGGCAATATCTAATGCTTCGCTAAATCGGCATGTAGCAGGAGTATGGGTAGTCAAAGCAATTTCAGGTGAAATTCATCATAACTAATATTGGTTTTGGGGTAGAAATAAAAAATGCGAAATTTTGAGTCAATATGATGGAAATTAAGAGAGATATATAGAGACAAAAGATGTATACTTTCTTTTGCCTCTCAGTATATTTTACGACTAAATAGCCTACCGCCATTTGCTATAGCACGGTGGGGATTGTGCATGCTGGGATGGGTAAATCTACGGACAAATTTGCCTCGCTTCAGCTAAGACATTTTGCAATAACTTCCTTATTTCTGCGCCAATTAAAAAACGGTTTGTTGCTTGCACCCCGCCTTACTGAGCTCTTTCCCCCGATGTATGCTTTACACGAAACCCTTTTGTACTTTTTGCGAAAAGTGATCCCAACCGACCAGAAAAACGACAAAAAATCTGGTCGTTTTTCAGGTCAGTTGGGATCCATTTTTGGAAAAAATATGGGGAGTTTTCAAATAAGTAATACACCTGAGGAAAGCGCTCAGTAAGGCGGGGTACATGCAACAAACCGCTTGAAAATTGACACAGTAATAAGAAAATTATTGCACAATTTCCTACCTGAAGCGTGGCATATTTTGCCGTAGTCGTTATCATTCCGTTTTCTGGTCATTTGGGATCAATTTTTTGAAAAATTAAAAGGATACCACAAATAATCCATGTATCCGAGGAAAGGGATTTTCAAGGCGGGGTACATGCAACAGACCTTTTGAAAGTCGACAAAGAAATTAAGGAGTTATTGCAAAATATTTGACAAGATTCGAGATTATTTTTCTCCGTATTCGTTATCCATCTCAGCATGCACAATCCCCACCGTGTATAGGTTATAAATTTATATTTGTGTCCAATGAAAAAAAGTTACGCCTTATAAATTCTCACGGATTAGGGGACTTTTATCTTATTTTATTGTTTTTACCCTAAATAATTGATATAATATCCGCGATTTCGTTTGTATTATTAATAATTCTCATGCTAAAATAACACCCCCCAAACAAGACCGGTTTTGACGTCCCTGAAGAATGTTTGCTTAAAACCCCAAAATGGAAACGGCATTGCATTGATGTTATAGCAAGATACCTCGTAACTCCAGCTATATAATTAAGCTGGAGTTACGAGGTTTTTCAATAAAACCGACTGTTTTCCTCTTTTCTCTCAAGGATTGAAAAGAAAACCCACCAAAAATTATTAGGAATCCACTATGACGTACTAAATGGGTCAAAAGTCTATATAGGCCTAGAGCGTGCACGCATAAAATATACGCGTCGACGCATATATTTTCAACTGCTAGCGTAAATTTTTATGCGTCCACGCGTAAATATGCGCGTCGACGTATAAAATTTACGCGAGCAGTTGAAAAAATATGCGTCGACGCGTAAATTATACGCGAGCAGGAGTAAAAAATCTGAAACCGATGCTGGCAAATGGGAGAGGTGGTTAGAAACCTTTCCCTTTATACCATAAAATTGATTGATGAAACGAAGGAGCTGATGGGTTCACAGATAAAATACGCGTCGACGCGTGTATTTACGCGAGCAGTTGAAAATTTCGCGTCGACACATGAATTTTCAACTGCTCGCGTAAATTTTATGCGTCGACGTGTAAATATATGCGTCGACGCATAAAATTTACGCGTGGACGCGTATATTTTATGCGTTCACGGTCTAAATAGACTTTTGACCCATTTGGTACGCCATAATCCACTTTATCAAGTATACAGTGGCGTCACGTTAGGACAATCTCAACGTGTACAAGTCCTCTAATTGTACCGAAGTCCTCTAATGGTTGGTGTGCGTTCAAGCCTGGGTCCTTAGTTTGATCTGTATGCAAGAGACGGCTTTTTTGAAACCTTACTTTTTTTAAAAGTGAAACAAGAATAAGACACACCAATGAATGGTTATGATCTGCTACGGTATAGTTTAGAAAGCTAGTCAATTACTATCAATGCTATATTGTCACCGATATGTTTGGCCAGGGATCCAACCCGCAACCTCCTGCCGTTTTTTAAAGCGTAAATTTTATGCGTCGACGTGTAAATATATGCGTCGACGCATAAAATTTATGCTTGGACGCGTATATTTTATGCGTTCACGGTCTAAATAGACTTTTGACGCGTTTGGTACGCCATAATCCACTTTATCAAGTATACAGTGGCGTCACGTTAGGACAATCTCAACGTGTGCAAGTCCTCTAATTGTACCGAAGTCCTCTAATGGTTGGTGTGCGTTCAAGCCTGGGTCCTTAGTTTGATCTGTATGCAAGAGACGGCTTTTTTGAAACCTAACTTTTTTTAAAAGTGAAACAAGAATAAGACACACCAATGAATGGTTATGATCTGCTACGGTATAGTTTAGAAAACTAGTCAATTACTATCAATGCTATATTGTCACCGATATGTTTGGCCAGGGATCCAACCCGCAACCTCCTGCCCTCTTTTAAAGCGTAAATCTTATGCGTCGACGTGTAAATATATGCGTCGACGCATAAAATTTACGCGTGGACGCGTATATTTTATGCGTTCACGGTCTAAATAGACTTTTGACGCGTTTGGTACGCCATAATCCATTTTATCAAGTATACAGTGGCGTCACGTTAGGACAATCTCAACGTGTGCAAGTCCTCTTTTTGTACCGCAGTCCTCTAATGGTTGGTGTGCGTTCAAGCCTGGGTCCTTAGTTTGATCTGTATGCAAGAGACGGCTTTTTTGAAACCTTACTTTTTTTAAAAGTGAAACAAGAATAAGACACACCAATGAATGGTTATGATCTGCTACGCTATAGTTTAGAAAACTAGTCAATTACTATCAATGCAATATTGTCACCGATATGTTTGGCCAGGGATCCAACCCGCAACCTCCTGCCGTCTTTTAAAGCGTAAATTTTATGCGTCGACGTGTAAATATATGCGTCGACGCATAAAATTTACGCGTGGACGCGTATATTTTATGCGTTCACGGTCTAAATAGACTTTTGACCCATTTGGTACGCCATAATCCACTTTATCAAGTATACAGTGGCGTCACTTTAGGACAATCTCAACGTGTGCAAGTCCTCTAATTGTACCGCAGTCCTCTAATGGTTGGTGTGCGTTCAAGCCTGGGTCCTTAGTTTGATCTGCATGCAAGAGACGGCTTTTTTGAAACCTAACTTTTTTTAAAAGTGAAACAAGAATAAGACACACCAATGAATGGTTATGCTCTGCTACGGTAAAGTTTAGAAAACTAGTCAATTACTATCAATGCTATATTGTCACCGATATGTTTGGCCAGGGATCCAACCCGCAACTTCCTACCGTCTTTTAAAGCGTAAATTTTATGCGTCGACGTGTAAATATATGCGTCGACGCATAAAATTTACGCGTGGACGCGTATATTTTATGCGTTCACGGTCTAAATAGACTTTTGACGCGTTTGGTACGCCATAATCCATTTTATCAAGTATACAGTGGCGTCACGTTAGGACAATCTCAACGTGTGCAAGTCCTCTTTTTGTACCGCAGTCCTCTAATGGTTGGTGTGCGTTCAAGCCTGGGTCCTTAGTTTGATCTGTATGCAAGAGACGGCTTTTTTGAAACCTTACTTTTTTTAAAAGTGAAACAAGAATAAGACACACCAATGAATGGTTATGATCTGCTACGCTATAGTTTAGAAAACTAGTCAATTACTATCAATGCAATATTGTCACCGATATGTTTGGCCAGGGATCCAACCCGCAACCTCCTGCCGTCTTTTAAAGCGTAAATTTTATGCGTCGACGTGTAAATATATGCGTCGACGCATAAAATTTACGCGTGGACGCGTATATTTTATGCGTTCACGGTCTAAATAGACTTTTGACCCATTTGGTACGCCATAATCCACTTTATCAAGTATACAGTGGCGTCACTTTAGGACAATCTCAACGTGTGCAAGTCCTCTAATTGTACCGCAGTCCTCTAATGGTTGGTGTGCGTTCAAGCCTGGGTCCTTAGTTTGATCTGCATGCAAGAGACGGCTTTTTTGAAACCTAACTTTTTTTAAAAGTGAAACAAGAATAAGACACACCAATGAATGGTTATGCTCTGCTACGGTAAAGTTTAGAAAACTAGTCAATTACTATCAATGCTATATTGTCACCGATATGTTTGGCCAGGGATCCAACCCGCAACTTCCTACCGTCTTTTAAAGCGTAAATTTTATGCGTCGACGTGTAAATATATGCGTCGACGCATAAAATTTACGCGTGGACGCGTATATTTTATGCGTTCACGGTCTAAATAGACTTTTGACCCATTTGGTACGCCATAATCCACTTTATCAAGTATACAGTGGCGTCACGTTAGGACAATCTCAACGTGTGCAAGTCCTCTAATTGTACCGCAGTCCTCTAATGGTTGGTGTGCGTTCAAGCCTGGGTCCTTAGTTTGATCTGTATGCAAGAGACGGCTTTTTTGAAACCTAACTTTTTTTAAAAGTGAAACAAGAATAAGACACACCAATGAATGGTTATGATCTGCTACGGTATAGTTTAGAAAACTAGTCAATTACTATCAATGCTATATTGTCACCGATATGTTTGGCCAGGGATCCAACCCGCAACCTCCTGCCGTTTTTTAAAGCGGAAATTTTATGCGTCGACGTGTAAATATATGGGTCGACGCATAGAATTTACGCGTGGACGCGTATATTTTATGCGTTCACGGTCTAAATAGACTTTTGACCCATTTGGTACGCCAAAATCCTCTTTATCAAGTATACAGTGGCGTCTAGTTAGGACAATCTCAACGTGCGCAAGTCCTCTAATTGTACCGCAGTCCTCTAATGGTTGGTGTGCGTTCAAGCCTGGGTCCTTAGTTTGATCTGTATGCAAGAGACGGCTTTTTTGAAACCTAACTTTTTTTAAAAGTGAAACAAGAATAAGACACACCAATGAATGGTTATGATCTGCTACGGTATAGTTTAGAAAACTAGTCAATTACTATCAATGCTATATTGTCACCGATATTTTTGGCAAGGGATCCAACCCGCAACCTCCTGCCGTCTATTAAAGCGTAAATTTTATGCGTCGGCGTGTAAATATATGCGTCGACGCATAAAATTTACGCGTGGACGCGTATATTTCATGCGTTCACGGTCTAAATAGACTTTTGACCCATTTGGTGCGCCATAATCCATTTTATAAAGTATACAGTGGCGTCACGTTAGGACAACCTCAACGTGTGCAAGTCCTCTAATTGTACCGCAGTCCTCTAATGGTTGGTGTGCGTTCAAGCCTGGGTCCTTAGTTTGATCTGTATGCAAGAGACGGCTTTTTTGAAACCTAACTTTTTTAAAAAGTGAAACAAGAATAAGACACGCCAATGAATGGTTATGATCTGCTACGGTATAGTTTAGAAAATTAGTCAATTAATATCAATGCTATATTGTCACCGATATGTTTGGCCAGGGATCCAACCCGCAACCTCCTGCCGTCTTTTATAGCGTAAATTTTATGCGTCGACGTGTAAATATATGCGTCCATGCATATAATTTACGCGTGGACGCGTATATTTTATGCGTTCACGGTCTAAATAGACTTTCGACCCATTTGGTGCGCCATAATCCACTTTATCAAGTATACAGTGGCGTCACGTTAGGACAATCTCAACGTGTGCAAGTCCTCTAATTGTACCGCAGTCCTCTAATGGTTGGTGTGCGTTCAAGCCTGGGTCCTTAGTTTGATCTGTATGCAAGAGACGGCTTTTTTGAAACCTAACTTTTTTTAAAAGTGAAACAAGAATAAGACACACCAATGAATGGTTATGATCTGCTACGGTATAGTTTAGAAAGCTAGTCAATTACTATCAATGCTATATTGTCACCGATATTTTTGGCAAGGGATCCAACCCGCAACCTCCTGTCGTCTATTAAAGCGTAAATTTTATGCGTCGACGTGTAAATATATGCGTCCACGCATAAAATTTACGCGTGGACGCGTATATTTCATGCGTTCACGGTCTAAATAGACTTTTGACCCATTTGGTGCGCCATAATCCATTTTATAAAGTATACAGTGGCGTCACGTTAGGACAACCTCAACGTGTGCAAGTCCTCTAATTGTACCGCAGTCCTCTAATGGTTGGTGTGCGTTCAAGCCTGGGTCCTTAGTTTGATCTGTATGCAAGAGACGGCTTTTTTGAAACCTAACTTTTTTTAAAAGTGAAACAAGAATAAGACACGCCAATGAATGGTTATGATCTGCTACGGTATAGTTTAGAAAATTAGTCAATTAATATCAATGCTATATTGTCACCGATATGTTTGGCCAGGGATCCAACCCGCAACCTCCTGCCGTCTTTTATAGCGTAAATTTTATGCGTCGACGTGTAAATATATGCGTCCATGCATATAATTTACGCGTGGACGCGTATATTTTATGCGTTCACGGTCTAAATAGACTTTCGACCCATTTGGTGCGCCATAATCCACTTTATCAAGTATACAGTGGCGTCACGTTAGGACAATCTCAACGTGTGCAAGTCCTCTAATTGTACCGCAGTCCTCTAATGGTTGGTGTGCGTTCAAGCCTGGGTCCTTAGTTTGATCTGTATGCAAGAGATGGCTTTTTTGAAACCTAACTTTTTTTAAAAGTGAAACAAGAATAAGACACACCAATGAATGGTTATGATCTGCTACGGTATAGTTTAGAAAACTAGTCAATTACTATCAATGCTATATTGTCACCGATATGTTTGGCCAGGAATCCAACCCGCAACCTCCTGCCGTCTTTTAAAGCGTATATTTTATGCGTCGACGTATAAATATATGCGTCGACGCATAAATTTTACGCGTGGACGCGTATATTTTATGCGTTCACGGTCTTAATAGACTTTTGACCCATTTGGTGCGCCATAATCCACTTTATCAAGTATACAGTGGCGTCACGTTAGGACAATCTCAACGTGTGCAAGTCCTCTAATTGTACCGCAGTCCTCTAATGGTTGGTGTGCGTTCAAGCCTGGGTCCTTAGTTTGATCTGTATGCAAGAGACGGCTTTTTTGAAACCTAACTTTTTTTAAAAGTGAAACAAGAATAAGACACACCAATGAATGGTTATGATCTGCTACGGTTTAGTTTAGAAAACTAGTCAATTACTATCAATGCTATATTGTCACCGATATGTTTGGCCAGGGATCCAACCCGCAACCTCCTGCCGTCTTTTAAAGTGTTTCAATTTGTTCAAGGCGTCATTTCACGCATTATGCAGTTTCAATAGCTCAGTGGGTAGCGACTTATAAGCAGCAATTTACAAGCAAGTGGTCCAAGTTTGCCACTGGTTCGAATTCCAACTCGGCTATCTTTCTTTTCGACGTTCGATGAATGTCTGTGACCCGAATCATTCGTCTTTCACCAATGGACTTTGTTTGAAAAAGTAATTCTAATTTTGGAAGAAAATAAACGTTACTTGCGGTACCGGTGAAGAAATACCATGGCAGCACGGATAGGTGCACTTGGAAAGAACGTTGTTTCAGTCAAATCATGGCAGTCAGTGCACCTATCCACCAGTACCACACATAGCTTTCTTTCCAAGCCACTGACTGCTTTATCACATAAACTTTGTCCATTGGTGAAAAAGAATGAATCAGGTCACATTGACTTTTCGGAAAGTAAGTTGGCTGAGCCAGGTTTCGAGCCAGTGCCATATTGAGATCCCTTAAATTGCCAGCCTGACTACTGACTGAGCTATTGAGGCTTGACGAAATATTTGTGAGGACATGTACTGTAACAGAAAAGAGTTTGTATGAACCTATGCATACAGTCAAGAGAAAAACAAAATATATGTATGTCCATTCATGTTACACTCCCAAGTTTGTGAGGACCTGTGCATACAGCCATGGGAAAAACAAAATATATGTATGTGAGGACCTGTGCCAGTCGTCAAGCACACTCTCAAGTCACGTGACAAAAGCAAAGTGTGCATGTTCTGTGCACCAGACTACTTTTTAACGTTTAAATGAGGACTCGATTATTTTTCAATTTTCTATAATAGTATATCAAAATCAGTTGAATACAATGAAAACATTTTGAGGACCCGTGTGCAAGTCCTCCAATTGTACCGCAGTCCTCTAATCGTTGGAGTGCGTTCAAGCCTGGGTCCTCTAATTGATTGCCACACACACACACACACACACACACACACACACACACACACACACACACACACACACACACACACACACACACACACACACACATCAAGACACATTTGTTTAACCGTATTTCCTTTATTTGCCTTAAAATAGAGTACGTCTTATTATTTCAATATCCACAAAACTATCTAGAATGGACAGGCGGACGAAATAACCATTATCTACCGATGTGTTGGTATGGAAAGTACACACACACATACAAATCAAGATACATTTTTTTAACCGTATTTCCTATTAATACGCCTTCTTATTTAAATACCCCCAAAACTATCTAGATAGAGTTTATTCCCAATTCCTTTATTTTCTGAAAAGTTCATTGGCGAGATTTTTTAAGGTCGAACACAGTAGTTTTAGAAGAAACCGTATCAACATCCACATTTTTCAACACATGTATATACAAAGTATATACAAAGTTTGTAAGGAGGCAATTATCTCTGTCTCTATAAAAGCAAGAGACACGAAGCTTCATCGGCATATCGGACCAGCGTCATAGTCTCTTCCAATTCTTGAACAGCACAAATCATAATGTAGATGTTGGAATGTTGGATTATACTTACTCTTCCATATTATACTTGTTGCACCAAACGATCTGAAATTGGAATACAATTTGAACCTAACTGTAATCACACATTTTCCCTTACCGCCTTCTTCCCACCAGGTAAATGGTATCATTGGATTTTCAAATGTGGGAGAATCGGGAAGACACCGTAAAAAAGTTACTCTGCTTTATTACAAGTACCTGTTTTGACAACATGATAGTGGTAAACAACTTTACGTAATACTAGGTCACATGACCAACAAATTGTCATGGCTGCGAAACTTAGGAATTTATATATAATCTGAAAAGAAATCGATATTAAATATTTATACAATTGATATTCTTATCATTTGGATAGAACTTGTCCATAAAATTAATGTTTGAAATTGATCCGTAAATAGTCGCTTATCACAAAACATACAATTTTAGGACTCGCAACAAAGCGCAAAGAAGGGGAAGTCGGAGCCCTCGCCAGCAGATTATCAGAAAGAGGGCTACAATTTCGCTGCTACGTGTAGCGGTAACCATACACAGGCGTTACCAAAAAAGATCCACTCGAATAACTACAACATGACAGATAGCAGTGAAATAAAGGGAACCGCGGTATTCAAAATTTGTCTAATGTTTCATTGCATCCTGAACTATTGCCGCCACCAGATTTCAACCAAATTTCGCTTCTCGGCTAATCATCTCATTAGTTTATGGCACAAAGCTATTTTCAAATAAACACCCTTTCAGAATAAAGTCAAAAGTCATGAAGTTTCAATCCGAGATAAGGAAAAAACCTGCCCTAAAATTAATGCATATCAAATTAAGTAGTCGTAGTTTTTATTATATACCTTGCTGTGAACACCTGTGAATTCTCAGTGTAATAAATTTTGATGACGTCACTGGAGTGACGTTAACACTTTTCAGTTTCACTCTCTGCCGTAATTTATGAACTACTTTTTTCCACCCAAGTGACATAATAAAGAGTCTAACAAAAAAGATTGGTTTCGATAGTTTAATAAAAATAAAATAATAAGGTATATAATAAATAGAAAAATCAATTTGTTATTACAAATATAAAAAAATATGCCATAGATATTTGACATATTCGGATGCGTTGTTAGACGTTAAAAAAACTCTTGCTACGCACTCTTTTTTTCAACGCCTAACAACGCATCCTCGTGAAATATTTGTTCATATCTTGAATAACCAGTTGATTATCCTCTATCCGACTTACACTTAACCCTTGTCATACTGAAATGAAATCCTATACAGAATTACTTTAAAGGCAAAGGACTGACAGCACTGGAGAGTCTTAATGAGTGTCAACATTTCTTTATAAAATCAATTATTTTAACAACTCTTTTTGAAAGGGGACAAGCAGAAGGTGTAGACCAAAATCAGACTGTACTTATTTACAGACTGATCTTTGTCTATACCTCCTGCCAAAAGAGGAATATTCCGGTTTAAGCATGACAATTGTTAATACGTCCCCGCATTTAGTAATTGCCCTACATTTCCACATATTATACAAGGAAATTTCTAAACGACCGCCTTAAATTCCTAATAGTTAAAAGGGATGTAATGCTGCTGTTTTCACGATGTAGAGTTTAATTATCTTTATTTCCTCTCATATATATTGTTTAAATATAATATTCTGAAAAGTAGTTTTCAAAGATCAGAAATCGTCTATCAAAATGAACTAGGGTATTTAATCTATGTTGGGATTTCGCCTGGAAATTTGTAATGGATATTGGGTTAGTCACGATGTGCATTTATCCGTTTAATTCATGCTTTAGTATCGAACTCGCTCAAACCAAAGTCATCGCGACGTCACCAGGAATATTATTCGATTCTGTAAAAATGATTTAAAAATGTCGTAAGAGATTACATAAATATGGACACTTGCAATAGCTTTGCGCTTACTACTTGATTTGGCATAATTCAGATCGTCGGTTATTTCAATTGTCGCTGTTTTCCTCTGTTGAGTTTGGGTCATATGCAAAAGAGGTCTTGTGGTGTCTACACTGAATCCAGTGAATTCTAAAAAAAAAAAAAAAAATTTCTGAACTTTTGCCAGATAACAACAACAACAACAACAACACCCCACTTTTAATTCACCAGATTGCTATGACGCTGATGGCTGGCTCATTGCGGGCCATTTTGTAAATCTAACTTAATTAAAATTCACAAACATCGACACCGCCCTTTAATGCATTATTTTGTTCGTTTGAATGGGGTTTTGCGCCGCTTTCAGCAATCTTTCAGTTATATCGCGGCGGCTGGATCACCTAACAATGGATTCCTGGTATTTCTTACACTAGCACCGCCATCACATCCTTTCCTAGCCTCCAGCTGCTATCCCACATAGGTCTACGATTATCGACCTATTTGTGGGAGACAAATAGTCGGAAAGGATGAGTGCCGCCGTCAGGGATCGAACCCGGGACTCTAGATTAATGAATTGTTGCCATGAAAGAAAATAACAATTACTCTCCCTCGAAAGCCCGCCCAATTTAAGTTGTTTAAGACGAAATATGTTTTTTAAGCAGAACAACTTGATAACAACTTGATTTCTATAACAAAAGGTCAAAGACACGAACCCCTTTTTTTCAAAAACTCCCACAAATTGAAATTTGATGCTTTATTCATGTTATATATAAAAATTTTGAAGGAAAAGAAATTGACATTTTCATGTTCGTCATAAAGTTATGAAAAGTATAAAAATACCCCTATCATCGATATCAGTTTTAAACGTAGGGTTTTGTGGAACTCTTACCAATTATAGCATTCAACTTTTCAGCTTTCAGAAAATTTCGTTTCGGGAAACTCCGGATATAACTTTCCTGTCAATAACCGGCAAACACCAATTTATAATACCAAATTAAATACTCTTTACAGTGAAACCGAAGTAGCCGTTTAGCAACTCTTCTCTTTTTTTGCCGTTGACCCATTCCTTCATACGCCATTTCTTTTACAACTCCAAAATAAAAAATTAACCCATTACCTGACGGCAAAATCTTAGACCACTCAATATTAAAAGGAGTTGCAGACGACTTTTCAAAAGTTTGAAATTTTGATTTTTTTTACTAAAAGGGTTGAAAACATTTGTGGATAATGAAAAAATTGCTTGTACCAAGCAATTTCTTCATTTTCCACAATGTTTTCTAAATCTTTCTTTCCTTGGGGGCGTCAGAAAGCGTCACTGAGTGGGAATGGGTTAAGGAAACAAATTAGAAAATTAAGAAATTGCTTGTTACAAGCAATTTCTTTATTTCCACATTATTTTCTACCAAGAAAGATAGACATATTTGAAAATATATGAGCGTGTGCGTGACATTTCCAACAATTACACATGTGTGCCAAGTAAAGACTCAGATCAGCCTGTGCATCCGCACAGTCTGATCAGAGTCTTCACTCTGCGCTCTGTAGATAGATACTGACCCAAAGCTTCTTAAAACAATTATCGAATATTCTAATTGCCCTGAAAGGCTGTCCAGGGTGCTGAATGTGTGCGGGTCACGCACATGCGAAATTGTTGGAAACGTCACGCACAGGCTCATATTAACTTTAGATTGACTTCCATGTGTAACCTCTATGGCGCTCATATCGCGACTATAGCCATTTACAAAACAGTGCGTGAAATTCCAAAAGATCTGGTTTGGTCCTTATTAGAAATGTGAAGTTCTTTAAAGAAACTAAATGAAAAATACTTCGAATACAACCTTTTCAAAACGAGTATGTTTGATTTTGTTGGTGATATATTCCCTGAATTGATCCGCCTAACGTCAACCTGGGTTGCCTTAGTGACTAAAGATAACGCAAGGCCCAAATAAGCTTCATCAAAGCATAAAGGAAAGGCATGCCAATTTATAAGTGAATTAGCTTCGTTAAAATGAATAGAATAATTCCTTCATGCGTTTATTGGCATTATAATTTGGTCATTTAGAATATTAAAAGGAAAATATGGCAAAGAATAAAAGAGATATAAACGTGAAATAAACAAAGCACAACAAAAATCATTATAAGTTTTAAGTTTATCAACAAAGAAATATGAAAATAAATACAGAAAACTAGATATGGCAACAAATACTTTTCATGTTAACACTTCTGTCATAATATTTGCAGAACCTTGGATTTTTTCTCCATTTGTGCTTGACATTTAACTTACAAATTTATCAATCGTCGAAAAGGATACATGGTTTTTTATCTAAAGATATTTCTCTTACAGCAGAGCATTTTTAACAAATCAGCAGACAGTGATATTCAGATTTGATTAAACTGTAATTACAAAAAGTGTAAAATCTTTTCGTCAAGTTTCTAAAATGCCAAAGTATTTGAACTTTACCTGAATCTTGTAAAGTATTATCTGACAATGCTATGTACCTTTATTTCAATCTATCTTTCTTTCAACCCATTACCATACGACAAAATTTAGACTGGTCCAAATTGAAAAGAGTTGCAGATGACAATTAAAAGTTTATGAAAATTTAAATTTTTTCATTTTTTTTCTGGGTAGAAACAATGTGGAAAATGAAGAATTTGCTTGTGATAAGCTATTCCTTCTTTTCCACAATGTTTTTTCCAATTGTTTTTTGAGGCGCGTCCAAAGCGTCAGTGTTTGGAATTGGTTCATATATATCTTTGTTTTCTATAGAAGGGTCCTTTATATAGTTCTTTTAGGCTCACCAAACTTACAAGTAGCTGCATTCATCATCAAACCATTCTGCTTTTATTCTAGGATATTTATTTCGTTTACCTGTGTATACAGATTTCCATCAAAGGTTTATGCAACATCATACAACTTTTGTGAATAATCACACATACATTGACTTGTATCTATCTCATTTGGTATAGGGCGCTGAATTAGAGATTCAAACAAATGAGCATTGTCTGACAATGTTTGTAACACTATTCCCTTTTTGAACAATCCCTAATTATCTTATCAACAAATTCATTTTTTATTTTGTTAATACATGAAAACAAAACAAACAAAAGTAATCACACAGGTCTGGACATTTACCAAATAACCCTTGAATTTTTGTCTCAAGTTTTTCTAATTATTTATCTTATTTGATGTACTCATTTGCTTAATTCTTTAATCATACATTTATTAGTTAAAGTGGTTGCTGATTTCTTTACCCCCACTTTATTCAGTGAAACAAAATAAATAAATATATTTCTCCCATAACCTGAAAATTTTGGTTTTGTTTGATCTGAATTCCAACAAATTATAGCAAACTAATTTTAGCTACAATGTTTTTCATAACTTTTTGTCAGTACATCAAATGATTTTGTTTGATATTTTGAATATACAAATCGGTAAGGGAAGTAATAGGAAATAATTCTATAGCTTCATAAGATGCATTTGTGTTCCTTTGATGAATGTTGTAGAAAATGTACCTAATCAGATGTTCCTACACATGTAAACTTACACAAAATTTACATATCTTTGCATTTATATGTTTAAAAGTGATAAATAATTTTTTCTACTAAATAGAGCTCATTCTGACTGAAAACAGCATTTTGAGATCGATTAACAACTATTTTGTGATGATTTACTTGGTCTGACGCGAATTCTACCAAAATATTTAATTACCCCTAACACCCATACCCTTTACTAACAATACCAACATTTAGGTGATTGCAACAACTAAACTATTCTAAACACATTTTCAGGAACAATTTAAGTAAATGGTCATCCATGGAACATTCATACCAAGAATCACTGAATCATAAAAATTAGTCCAATCGATAGGGAGGAGAAGATTTTACAAGTTTTCAAAGTGAAAATTGGCCATGCCTTGCCATGCCCATATTCATGGGCCCATCAAAAGTTCATGAACAATTCGGGAAAAGGGTCATCTAAGGAATATGGATACGAAGTTTCATTGAAATTCGGTAAAATGAATTGGAAGTAGAATTTTTTAGATTTTAGAGTAAAAAAAGACCCGCCCTGCATCGCCCAAACTTAGGGTGCAATCAAAATTTCATGAACAATTCAAGTAAAGGGTCACCGAAGGAACATTCATGCCAAGTATTGTTTAGCTTGGTCAAATGGTATGGGAGGCGAAGATTTTTAAAGATTTTAAAGTGAAATAAGCCCCACCCTGCCACGCCCATATTTGTGGGTCAAACAAAATTTCTTGAACAATATCAGTAGAGGGTCACTCAAGGAACATTCATGCCAAGTTTCATTTAAATCGGCCGAATGGATTGAGAGGAGAAGATTTTTAAAGATTTTAAAGAGAAAATTAGCTCCACCCTGCCACGCCCATATTTGGCGGTCAATCAAAATTTCTTGAACAATTTAAGTAGAGGGTCAGTCAAGGAACATCCATGCCAAGTTTCATTTAAATCGGCCAAAAAGGTTACAGAGGAGAAGATTTTCAATGATCTTAAAGTGAAAATAAGCCCCACCCTGCCTCGCCCATATTTGGGGGTTAATCAAAATTTCTTGACCAATTTAGGTAGAGGGTCACTCAAGGAACATCCATGCCAAGTTTCATTTAAATCGGCCAAAAAGGTTTCAGAGGAGAAGGTTTTTAATGATTTAAAATGAAAATATGCCACGCCCATATTTGGGGGTAAATAAAAAAATCTTTTACAATCTAAGATGAGTCTGGACCAAGGAACATTTCTGTGAAGCTTCATCAAAATTCGCCTATTGGTTTAGGAGGAGAAGATAATTAAAGAAATTTTTACGCACGGACGGACGGACGGACGCACACACGCCGGACGCACGCCGGACATCGCCATGACAATAGCCCCCTGGCCTTTGGCCAGTGGAGTTTATAAATAATAAACGTTGTATCGAAATGATTATTTATTTTTGGTGGCGCGTCTCTTTCGGTTTTAAATTGAATTCTAGCAACCTTGCTTATTAAGTAATCGGCATAGATTACGTGATTTTTTCATAATTTACAATTTAAAAAAAATGGTTTGATACATTAGGATAAATCCTGTCGCCCGGATGTTAAATTATAAACTTTTCAGAGCAGGGTGTTTCTGGGACTTTAAACCATTCCAACACAATAAGATTTAGACCAGTCCAAATTAAAAGAAGTTGCCGATGACAACTTTAAATTGATTGGATTATTAAAAAAATTGTCTTTAGGGTAGAAAACATTGTGGGTAATGAAGAAATGGCTTGTAAAAGGGCAATTTCTTAATTCTACGCATTGTTTTGAAAAGCATTTTTTTTTTCATTTTCATTGTGCAGGAATTTGTTAAGCAGTGAGTTTACCGGATTGAGTGATTTCCATGTGAGAATCGGCAAGAACTTTGACTTTTTTTAGGCATCAGCTGGAGCCGTAATGTTTCGGCCACTTGTCACTTTCCTACATAACATTTTGACCGTGATGAGGGAGTAGGTCGGTCGTTCAATGAAAATATCATTTTGATGCATAGCATTGATCGGAGTGATAGACGAACGGATAATCCTAAAATATACATCTGTCTTTATACGTGTTTCGAGGGACACTAAAATACAAAGAAAGTATAACTATTACAAATTCCTTGTTAACAAGGTTCAATACAATTGTGTGAAAAGGAGTAACTGCTTGTAACAAGCAACTTTTCTTTTTCGCACAAGCTTATCTAATCTATTTGGAACATCTGTTGAATTAAAATTCACTCTAAGTAGTCGTCTGCAACTTCTTTTAATTTGGGCTATTCTCAAAATTTGTTGCCTGGAACGGTCAAACGGGCATTGGTTTAGCGTCTCGTCCGAAAGACAGTTAGTTCGTAAGTTGATATGGCCAACCCAAGGCCAGAACTCGTGATCTTGGGATATTTTCACATCACGAAACTTGATATATCATGAATAATAAAAAGTCCGGTTTTATGTGATGTAAGGGAGGTAATCATTACTCCGCCTTTTTTTTTTATCAACTAAAGAGTTATACGGAGTGTTGATTTCTCCTTTCTATCGCATAAAAAAAGACGTGTATTGATTACCTCCCTTTTAACGGCTTGATTTTTTTCCCTTTCATATCGTAAATATTGATTATACCCCTTTCATCTCATAAAACTCGACTTTCTAGAATTCATAATATATTTTTGTAAATTTCTTGTTAAAATCTGTTGTCTCTTTCCACACTTTGTCTCTGTAAATGGTTGAATTTTCTTGAGAATGTTGTCATACAGTTCTTGTAGACTATGTTCAGCTAGATTATGCTGTAAAAAGGAGAAAAAAAATCAGTCTAAAACACAGAGTCGAGGGAAACGGGTTCATACTCAAGTGTGATTAGGTTTTTTGTTTCATACCTCGATGAAAACAAAATATATTCTCTTCTTTTCTTATAATTCAATAGTATCGAGCGAAAAAACGAAGACTTTACAAATTTATATGCTTTTTGTATGGAAATATTTTGTGCGGAAGCATACAAACGGCTGTGTGCTCAAGGTTGTGTTCATGAAAGTATGAATAATTTCATTCGACCTATCAGAACGCCCGTTTTTGAAAGACGAAACTAAAAATTTGATTATCAAAACAATGAATAACTTATACAAATAAGTGCGCATCTTTATGCGTTGGCATAGGAATCGACTTTCATTTTGTAGGAAATGAAAAAGAGACAATATACGAAACTCTTGGACATCGATATTTATGTTATGAAGAACAACAATCACCTTTGTTGACAATTTTTTGAAAAACACTATAGAAAATAACATTACGTTGAAGAAGTAAACAATTCAATTTTAGTTTTATCTATCAAGATTCAAGTGTTTAAGTTAAAGTTGTTTTACATACCTTCACGAAAAAAATTTGAGCAGGCAACAAATGTGTATACTTGCGCACAAAGTAGATCCACAACGTTTTACTCAAACTAGTAAAATATTTGTTTTGTTTTACTTGAAGACATAAGTTCTACGAGGTGAATAGATTTTCTTCCTTTTCATGGAATTATGATTCTTAAAAACTTAATCAAACTAACGTTTGATTGCGCTTCGCGTTTCCATACAGTGGGATTTAGTTTTTAAATTCATGACTCAATGAAAAATCAAAGGACTGAAAGTCCCGAGAGCGATTTTGCTGGCTTATCAGTAACCGCGCTCAATAATGCCAGTATGTATCATTAATATGATTAAGTAAATCGTACACCTAAGTAGGAGGAGCAGCTTGAGGCTCGATAAAAATGAAGTGGTAGTACTGGTGTGTGAACTACCAGGAATCAATGATTAGTAGCTCCAGCCACACCGTTATAACTGAAATACTAACAAAACTTGCGTTAAGCCCTATTCAGTCAATCATGACCCCTTACTGTTTACCGAAATTGCTATTTTTTAATCACAACGTATTTCTGAATATTATTTCACCAGTAAGTGAAAATTTGTGGTTGTGTGGTAAAAGGTTAAATGATAAAAGGTAAAGAAATCAAAGCTAGCATTCAATGAGCATATCAATTGAAGTACTACAGGATTTAGTCCAATTTGAGGTAAAAGGTGTTATATTCGATGGAGTTAAATAAGCGCTTAAATCGCGACTATAACAGGTTTGTACCTAGTTACATATACTGTGTATACGGATCGGCCCTGCCAGGTCAAATTACTAACAGACAGTTAACATGTATTCGCTAACTCCACTAACCACTGACCAAGATTCTATCTTGAAACGGGAGGAAATTATTTCTCTCATTTTGACAATTCATTAGACAATTTACTATACATATATCAAGTCAAAGTCTTGAACAAATTCCTGGATATTAATGATTAAAAGGAGGCTATTGGCATTCTGCAAGTAAGTTATTTTCTTCATCAGCGATGAAACAAGATGGAGGCGATCACATAGATTTTCACCTCACGTTTATGAGCATGCGTTGAAATGAGCGGAAATACGAGAAAACTTGTTTCCGGTTGATCGATTTGAAGTACCGGTTTTTTCCTAAAAAAAAAAAAAACGCTAAAAATGAAATAATTATTTTTCGTGTCTTAACAATTTAAAAGGCTTTTCTGTTGTGAAAGAATAAAGGAAGTAATTTTCACCTGCGCCGGATGACAAATTTAAACAAAAATATGTGAAGAGCGTCGTAAATCGCTCAAAATAAATCAAACCCTTCCTATTAAAGACCATTTTTATAATTCCTTAAGAAAAACACATGGAAAACATTGTGAACACAAGCAGTTTCTTCACCATTCACAATGCTTTCAACTCAAAAGACAAATATTTCTAAAATTCAAGCAACTAGAAATGTCGACTGTAGCTTATTTCAATTTGAACCAGTCTCAAAAAGATTTATTAGCAGTGAACCAAATGATCTTACCTCCTTAAAGGCTTGATAAATTTGTCCTAAAACTGGAAATTTATCGTCGTGGAACACTTTGTTATTTGCGTGCAGTATGTTTATGCCAGTAAATAGAGCCTGTTTACAAAACTGATCTGATGAGCAAAATCCTCCGCGATAGTTCCAGACACACTGCATCACGTAAAATAGTCCTGGGGATAACATAAACAAATCCTTTTTTTTTAACTGAAATAATGAAACTCATTAAACTGAAATGTGACGACTACTTCGGTAAGAAACTTATGAAAAGTACTTATGAAATTGCAGACAAAAGAAGACGATAACTTGCAGTACCTAATATCAAACATTCAACTGATTGCATTCACGCAAACTCATCTCTGACAAGATAGATTGTCTGAGTATCAAGAGTATTGGTTTGCAAAATATTTGGTCGTGGACATAACATAAAAAGCGATTAGTTGGTGGTTGGGCAAATACGTTGTACATACAGCCTTTAAAAATCGTATTTTCAACATTCGTTTGTGTAGAATAAATGGAATACTATGATGAAGTAGTGACACAATTTCGCGAAGTATCAACTTTTTCTACGCGGCTCGAATCCGATACAAGTCTTCTATCATATTTATAACCCTATTTCTTGTTTGTTTGTTTGTTTGTTTTTTGGACCTTCGGTCTCGTGAAATATCCACAATTTCCTACTCGTCTCTAATCAAATATTAGATTTTGCATCAAAACTATAATATTACACTCCTCTTTTATCCCTCCATTCGGTATAAATTGTCAAAAACGAAGAGAAGTTTTTCTTTTTTTATCAATGAGGTATGAAGCTAAAACCCTGATTAAATTTATGTCTGAACTCGCATCGTGACATCAGATAGAGTAAGATTAGGTTTTCAGTTTCATACATAAAGAGAGCAAAATATATATTCTTATAAAATCATTAAGGAGCCCACCAAACCCTATGTTGTGGGTACTCATTGGAATCGTCTCATCAAGACGATTTCAATGAGTACCAATAACATAGGTTTTGGAAGAGAAATGAACGGATTTTTATCATTTCTTATATTCGTCCTCCACATTCCATACCGCCCTACATACCTGGGTTGAAATGACAATAAATATTGATAAGATCTTGGTCCCCCAGTTGGAGCAGTTCCCTATAGTTGTCGAAATATTCCTGTATCTTGAACATCCATTTGACTTCACGGACCCGCGTTAAGTTCATTAACATAATTCCGGAGTTCACACCTGTAAATGTAAAGAAATTTAATTACACATTCGATTTCTTTTAGTACATAACAATAAATAGAAATATTATAATATTAATCATTAATAAATCAATAAAATAAACTAATTATAAAGATAAAAAATAATTATCAACGAACACCAACATCATGTGCTCTTCAGATAAATGTTTTCTTTCTTATAATCTTGTGTTATTTTGTAAACGTGATAGTTGCTGTAACCATTTGTTTCTATGCAATAAAGAATGAGGGAATGAAACATCTTTTATTTAACCCTTTCCTGTTCAATGCCTGTTTTTTACGTCCATGTAATTTCATACTTTAGAAAAAATTGTGGGAAAAGAAGAAACTGCTTGTAACAAGCAATTTCTTCTTTTCCCACAATATTTTCTACCCTTTAGGCTGGTTACTTTACAAATTACACTTTCTTCTAGTTGTGGTCTGCAACTTCTTTCAAAATGGACAAGACTATAATTTTGAAAAACAGGAAAGGGTTAAAGAAAGCTCGAATTGTAAACATGACTAGATTAAAGACAAAATACAAAATAAATCAACGACAATAGGAAAATACTTAAACAGTGCATTATTACCTAGTAAGGGAAAAAACAGTACATCGTAAACTTGATCAATTATTACCCAAATACGCTGGCCTGACGATAAGATTTTGATTATGTTTTAAGGTGTTAAATGAATGATAATGACAACATATGGATGATATTGCTAATCTGAAGCCTACAACTTATCTACAAAAGATTCAACATTAAATTAAAAATTCTAACAAAATTTTAACATGTTTTCGGAGGATTCCCCGTCATAAATAGTGGAAGATCTACATTCATTAAAAATGTTCAGAAGACATTTATAATTCATCCTCTAAGAATATATTTTTGACAACGTGCTCTTGCGAAATTTTACGGAAGTATACAAGTACGACCTCATATTCAATATTCGCAATAGAAATATATCTTTTGCTGAAATCAAGTCAAATTCAACTGGAATGGCGGTACCTGTTTTGGTACAGTGTGGCACAGCACGTTTGGCATACCAGCTGGCGATCTCGGGTACGATTCCAAAAATATGATGAGATTCAAAGTTTGAAAACTGCCCCCACACGTCCTCGACTGATGATAGAAATAGAGTGTCCGTGTCCAGATAGAGAAGAGAATCTACGTCAACCAGGAGATCCTGAAACAAGGGAGACAACAGATAGGTGACTGGCCACGCCCACTGACCTCCAACAAGACACTTTAAATAGTTACTTTGAATAGAATTGTAGTTACCGAGTTAAAGGTTCCAAACACAAAATCGTTCTACGTAAATGTGTTAGTATCAAAGAAAAGTGTACAAGACTAAGTAATGACTTAAGACTTTCTAGTAAAATATAAACTACATGTATTATATCCTTTTGACCGTTGAAAACGATGTCAGATATTACGCAAAAATCTTGTTTGTCAAGGGGCATGTGCCTTGCTTTCAATGGTCAACTGTTAAATAAATCCTAAAAAAAATATATAACAATAATAATAATAAAATTCGTGTAACTCCCCAAAATCCCAGAGCATTAATATCTCCCGTAACCAATGTCTGGATGTTTCTTGCAGTAACATGTTTAAAGCAAGAAGGACAAGTTAAAGGTTACGAACATGTCGGGGTTTTAATCGTTATTTACTTGTTAGTACAATATATATGAACCTAGTATCAAGACATTCGAAATAAGTTCAAATGCTCTTTGATTGCCCTTGCTCTCTTGTATACACGAAAACTAGGCCTGGTGGGCAAGAATACCAACTTTTGGCAATAAGGTCTTTTCAAAGGCAGCCGAAGTTATTCAATAGATTCAAAATAAAACCTAATCGAATAGTTTCACTCCTTGGCTGCCGAATGTGGATATGTTTTATTGATCATGAACACCCTTATCAACAAATGTAGATAACCATTGCAGCTAAATGTAAAGCATGACTTATTTCCCATACACCAATTATGGACCGCTCAATGACGCTATAGAGAACAAGAGTATGGGAGTGGGCTATGGTCAATATTGTAAAATAAAGTATGATGCTGTTCGGTGATCTTGCGCACTGTCATAAAGTATTTTACTGAAAACAGTTCTACGAGTCCCATAACTGTTTTATAGTTTACAGAGTTCCTTCATGAATATAATGGCACAAAATGTCTAAAGAAAGTTCAATTTCCTTTTGCAAAAATCCAGCGTGCAAACCGTTACACCCGGTGATTTTCGGAGTGTACAACTGTCCGGTGATCATGCGCATTGAGATGAATGGGTTCTTAAAAGCAACTCACGCTCATTATAAACCAGTCATGCGCGACCTGGGTCATCCCTTTCAACAAGTTAAGAGAATGGCGAGAATTGGTAGGATACTATACGTGGTTCATGAACCGTTAACAGTACAAAAAGTCAATAAACATTTCAAAAAGTTTATGAATCGCTAGTTTATCGGTGTATTCAAATCTTTCAAATTAAAAGTTTAATGATTTTATTTGCATCTATCAACGATCCCACAAATACACAAGGTATATATGATTGATACAAATCACTTAAAGGTATTTTCATAGATCAGCTTAAAGATGGTAATTTTTGTATCTTGTGAAGGCTCCAAAATTCGGTGACTACAGCTTATACAATCTTCAATGAAGACTTCTATTCATCATAGTTGATTTGATTGGTCAATCGATTATTTGATAGACAGTCACGATCCGTTATCAACCTATTCTCACGAAACAAACTTTTGGACTGGTCCAATTTGAAGGGTTTGCAGAATTTCAAAATGAAATTTGAGATTTTTTCCATTTTTTTTGTGTTGAAAACATTATGTTAAGTGAAGAAATTGCTTGTAACACTCAATGTTTTCCCAATTGTTTTTTTTCTGGGGGCGTCCAAAAGCGTTACTGTGTGGGAACTGGAATGTTTGATTAACCCATTGCCACACAATTACGTTTTTAGACGCACCCTCCTTAAGAAAACATTGTGGATTATGAAGAATTTGCTTGCCACAATCAAATTCTTCATTTCCCACAAAGCTTTCTATTAAACAATGAAAGAAAAAATATATCAACTACACTTCGTGGCCTGAAAAATCTTTGAATTTGAACCAGCCTAATATTTTGTAAAATTCAGTAATGGGTTTATTTTAGAGATGATGAGAATAATTTTATTATAAGAAATGAAGATAATATTTTTTGTTTCATGGAGGTATGAACCGAAAAACCTTATCACACTGTATGAATACGCGAAGCGGATTCATACATTGTTTGATTAGGTTTTTCGGTTCATACCTCCATGAAAGCAAAAAATATTATCTTCATTTCTTATAATCTAATAGTATTGAGCGAAAAAAGCAAAAACCCTACATCTTTTGATACCTTTTGTATGGGACTATTTTGTGCGGAAGCATGCAAAATCAACGCGTGCTCAAAATTTTGTTCATGGAGGTATGAATTAAATTTTTCGACCAATCAGAACGCTCGTTTTTGATAGACGAAACTAACAATTAAATTATATCTTACTGGAATGAACAGTCTCTGAGCAGCACACGGTCGGAAGAGTTTGACCCATGCATCTTTTGTGCACGTCTTGCAGCCCGGTATGGTTGGGAATTCTAATCTGTGAATGATTAACTTCAGTCGTATCCTGTGGGAATATGACCACGTTTCAATCTGCAAACCATAAACACGTTATGCAATAAGCCATGAAATACATAAACAAATTTGAACCGTCTGTTGAAAATGGACTGCACTAGATATCTATGAAACAGATATTGGCTTTTTTGTTTGTTTGAATGGGGTTAAAAGACACTTTTAACAGTATTCAGTCATATCGATGCGGCTGGAGAACCTAATCAAGGATTCCTGATTTTTCTCACACCATTGACTCAAAATACATCTTATCATAACCTCAAGCTCTAGGTTTACGGTTATACACACATTCGATGGAAACAAAAGTCAGAGAGGGTATTTTGCCTAGACCGGGGATCGAACCTTGGACCTCTTGATTGAGAGACCGACGAACAACCGCGCTATGACCGCGGCAAAACATACTTGTTAAATACATTTGCTATAGAAAAGGAAAGAGACATGATATCCCCGAACCCCGATTTACCTCCCGCTCACCACCCCAACCACCCCCCTCACATCTCACCAAAGATAAAATAACTATTCTTTTAGGGACTCCCTTTAGACTTATTGACGAGATTTTGATAAGTTCGAATATATTACCTTGAAATATTTGCCCTATTTTCATTGATACAAGGGGAATAATTGATACTGCGCGGACGAGAATATTGGTTGCATAAAACAATGTTGCCTCACTTTAATTAATGAGGGTGAAAATAATTCCTAAAATGAATTGCCTCTAGTGTAAAAATACAAAACAAATTGGTTGATTGAATGGGGTTTAACGCCGCTTTTAACAGTATTTCAGTCCACTCGCGGCGGTTGGAGCACCTAACAATGGACTCCTGGTATTTCTCACACTAGTACCGTGTGGTCAGGAAGATAACACTAACAGCAAACTGTTGTTTGGTGACAGAAACATCGTAATTACAGCTTGAATAAACTGATTTTACGGTGTTTGTGGCGCCAAACTACCAACTTGTTGGACTACATGTTAGAGGTCACCATTCACCTCCGTTCTAAATACATGATTTAATTGGTCAATTATTGTTTGACCCATTCCTTAACAGCAAAATTTTAGACTGGTCTAGATTGAAAGGAGTTACAGAAGACAATTCAAAACTCATGAAATTTTAGAGTTTTTCAATTTTCTGGGTCGAAAATATTGTGGAAAATGAAGAAATTGCTTGTAACAAGCATTTCTTCATTTGCCACAGTCTTTTCCAAACTCTTTTCTTTGGGGCGTACAACAAGCAATTTCTTCATTTTCCACAGTCTTTTCCAAAACTTTTTTTTTCGATTTGGGGCGTCTAAAAGCATCACTGAGTGGGAAAAGGTTAAATGGATAGCAATGATTATTCGATAATCAACGCACATCTATGGTCAATGTATTGTATACTGAATGTAAAATTACCTCTTCTTTTATAGTTTGTCGATGATTTTCCTGAGTAAAGACATGAAGTACGAGGTAGGATTTAGAAAATATGACGGCAGATTTTAACATGACCAGCGCTTCTTCGAGTCTGTCACCGCAGATTACAACTGCGATGTGGATAGAGGAGCTGAAAGGTAAAAATCCAACGTTCCAGAAAGATGACAGAATGCACCTCTTCATGTACGGCGTGTCGGCGATTACCTTCAGTAGATAGAGATTTACAAGTTATAGTGAGTGATCAAAGGTCAATTTCGTCTATACAAGTATTTTTCTTCATATTTCCAGAATGTTTTCTACCCCCCCCCCTTCAAAATCTGGTAATGGGTTATCCTTGGCTTATTTGACATGTTTTTCTTTTAAAACAAAAATCAAAAGTTTGAACTATTCTTACTTGAGGAAAATACACCAAGAAAGGATTTTTGAACAATCCTAGATAAACCCTTTGTTGTTGGAACTCAATAGCCTTACCGAGAACATCAAAAGTAAATGATTTAATTTTCAGTTTCGTCTATCATAATCGGGCGTTCTGATTGGTCGAAAAAAAATATTCATCACCCCATGAACAAAATTTTGAGCACGCAGCGATTTTGTAAGCTTCCGCACAAAATAGTCCTATACAAATATGTATCAAAATTTGTAAAGCTTTTGCTGATTCATACATTGTGTGATTAGGTTTTAAGGTTCATACCTCCATGAAAACAAAAGATATTCTCTTCATTTCCTATAATTTAATAGCAACGAGTGAAAATAGCAAAAACTTTACAAAATTTGATACCCTTTTATATGGGACTATTTTGTAAGGAATCATACAACATAGCTGGGTGCTCAGAATTTTGTTCATGGAAATATGAATATTTTTTTTTTCGACCAATCAGAACGCCCGTTTTTGATAGACGAAACTATAAATTAAATTATTGTATGATAATTTCATATACTACAACTTGTCGCATTACACTCAAGCACCAAAAGACGCGGTTTATGTCATTTCGTTCGCAAAATAACATATTCTGTCTTCCTATCGATCTATAGATCATATCGTGAAAAAAAGCTATATTTTCACTAGCGAGTCTGCTACTCGTGAAAATACAGATTTTGTTATTCACTCAATGTATAAATTTAATAAATATATTTATTTGAAAACTTTTAACCACAACTTACTTCTTGCCTTTCCAATCCTTTGCAGAATTCCAACCAACTCGATACTGACGTAAACGTGACGTCACGTCTGTAGATACACGTCCATAGCTTAAAAGTCCGATGTAGCAAATCGCCAGCACAGCCGCAATAGTTACCAGAAATATTGCTTTGAGGCCCACCAAGTCAATCGTCTTTGATGTCGTCATGGCGTTACTTCATAGGCTGAACCTCTGCAAATAATCATGAGCCTTTTTCTTCACTAGAAAACATCATTTTTGGCCTCAAAGACCTACACTTAAATATCGTCGGGTGACATAAATCACCTATCGACGCTTTATCGTCTTTTATCTTATCCCATTAACAGACGGCAAAATTTTAGACTGGTCCAAATTGATAGATGCTCCAGATGACAATTTTCTTTGAAAAGTTTTCTTTCCTTTTGTCTTTTGAGGTAGGAAACATTGTGGAAAATGAAGAAATTGCTTTCAACAAGCAAAGCTTTCATTTTCAACATTGTTTTCAAAGCCTTTTTTCCTCGGAGACGTCAGAATGCGTCATTGTGTGGGAATAGGTTAAACAAATCAACATTTGAAATTGCCGTTGCTGGTGCCCCGTAAGTTTCTTCGATAAGCATGAAAAATGAACTGATGATCGAAGTTCATTTTTTTTCGGTAACTTAACCCTTGTCATGCTGAACTCGGAACTCCGGTTTTTGCATGAGGTGTAGACCTAGATCAGCCTGCACAAGAGTGCAGTCTGATCTTAGTCTACATCCCCTGCTTGTGCTTGTCCTGCCAGAGTTGTTTATGAAATTGATTGCTAAAAGAAATATTGATTTTTGAACAACAAGTTCTATCAGTGCTTTCAGCCCTTTGATTTTACAGCGATTCAGTAAGGTAATTTATACAGTATGACAAGGTTAAGAACCCTTGTTCTGCTGAAGGTGATCTCTGTGCGACAACACCTAGAATACTTCTAAATACCTACTAAATAGTTCTGTCATTTCCTCAATATTCAAACATATTTAAGAGATCCTTAGTAATTTGTGAGTAGTACATTATCGCAGTCTGATTAAACCAAATTCCTGTAACTCAAAAAACCACCAAGCTTAGTCTAATGAAATACCTCTAACTTACTTAATTTTCAGCTATTTTTTGAATAGCGGAAACCTTTAGAAAAGAAAAAGATAACTTTATAGAGGACACGCCGCAGCCAAAGCGGAGTTAGTGCCAAGTCGAACTCTTAATCACGAGGTCCAGGGTTCGATCCCCTGTGGCAGCAAACGTCATTTCCGACATTTGTCTCCCATTACGGATGGATAATCGTAAACCTACGTGGAATGAGCTACAGGAAGCTCGGAAAGGATGTAGTGGTAGAACGAGTGTGATAAATACCAGGAATCCATGGTTAGGTGTTCCAGCCGCCGCGACAATTTTGAAATAATGATAAAAGTGGCGTTAAACCCTATTCAAACACGATTATAAAGGACAAGAAACACATGACTACGGTCGAATAAGTTTGGGTCGTATTTGAACAAGTAAGTCTACAGCACATACTAGACTACCAAAGTCAAATCTGTAAATCGACAATGGATAAAATGAATAAGTTTGAATAACTTTATTTTAAAATATTGATGAAAATAATAACAATAATACATACTTGCATACAATTATATAAACATGCGCAAATTAGAAAAGTTACTAGCAAAGTTAGGTGGCATGCGTTGACCTCCGAAATTTATTTCAAATATTTTTTGTAGGTTGGCGACCTAAACTCTGTGATTTCTTTATATTAAAGCTGTAGTTACGACGTTTAGATCACCCACTAACGTTTTTCCTTTTCAGGCATTTTTTACATGTAATTCGTTTGGTATCTCAGGCATTTTCATTCACATTGAACATTTCAATCAGCCACTTAAACATATATTTCAAAAACATTGATAACTGTAAATACCATTCTTTGCTAGAAATGGAAGTAAAAATTATAATTTTACTATTCACGAGTAATAATTTAACTAACTCACCGGGAGATAGCGAAATACACATGTATAAAAAAAAAAAAAAAAAAAAAGACTCCATTTTTAATCTATTAAAGGTTGTTTGGACATGTTGAGTAAGGGGTCGTCTCAAACTTTAATAAATGACAAAAAAAAAAAAAAAGGCCAAGGGATTTTTATTTTCTGTTTAATTACTCAGAGTTTACTTTAATCCTATGATGAAACCCACTTCGCGGGAGTGATTGGTTTATTCTAAAGCTGACTGAAATACTGTTAAAAGTGGCGTTAACCCCAATTCACACAAACAGATTTTGCCTGTACGAAGGAAGCGTACTAGATCCATGTATAAATACGCAATGAAGTGAGTTGATAACAAGAGTGATCAAAGTTTATATTAAATGAGTGGTTATAACTATGCAAATGAACTGAAGGCTTCGGAAAAGCCTTTCCGCTACTGTGAAAATGATGTCACAATTTATGCACTATGTGCAGTCTAATCTTAGTCTACACCTCCTGCTTACCTTTTTAAGTCAGAGTTCTTTTTATGATTAATTTTCAAAATGATTCTTAACCAACAGTGCTTGCATCCAGTGCTGTCAGTCCTCTGATTTTAATGTAAGTATTCAGCATGACAAGACTTAATTTATGGCCATAATGTTCATATATTATCACAATATCAACCTTACATTTTTTAAGGCATTTTGACGCTCTAATGAAAGATTGGTTTTAAGAATATTCTAAGGAAAAGAAAACTTGCATGTAGCATTTTCTCATCTTCTCATAAAGTCTTCCGTTTTCTAAAAACTCATGTGGCACTAATTTTTCAATTTAATCGTCGTCTGCAAACGTTTTTTTTTCTGATTTGAGCAGCCCAAAGTTTTTTCACCTGGTATGGGTTTAAGATTTTGACGTGTGAGAATGTTTTCAATTGAAAATCGATCTTAATGCAATCAAATCAAAGGGAAAATGATTGTTTCTTAGTAAGATCGAGTCAAATTTCATTGAGGGAACAAAAAAAAAAGCTGAAGCCTTTAGAGCGGAGCCTCGGGTAAAAATATAGCTTTGTTGTTAAAAAAATAAAAGATTTATCGATCTTACACGATAAACAAACAGCCATTCTACAAAATATGAATAATTTTGAGGACCAATCCACTCAAAGCGAGACATTTTTGAATGACATTTCTTCATTGCAACCTAATGACGTCATCTCGACTTTGGTCGTACTCAGATGATCGACGGTCAGTAGTGCAAAATGCACGAGCAGGGGTAGCTGCGATATAGTAGCCCTCTTGATGATAATCTGCTGGCGAGGGCTTCGACTCCCACCTTCTTTGCGCTTTGTTGCAACTCCTAATATTGTATTTTTGGTTATAAGCGACTCTCTACGGATCAATTCCTTACATACGTTAATATTATGGACAAATTATATCAAAATGATAAGAATATCAATTGTATCAATCATTTAATACAGGTTTCTTTTCAGTTCATAAAATATTCCCCAAGTTTGGCGGCCATGACATTTGGTTGGTCATGTGATCTATTATTAAGTCACGTTGTTTACTATTGTCATGCTGTCAAAACAGGTGCTCATAAAAAATCATAGAATCCTTTTTTACCGACCATTGATTAAATTTTATCTCCAACGATACTCATTCGTCAGTACCTTAATTTTTTCTATCAAATTCTAGTTGCCCTTGAATTACTTTCATACAACATTTTTCTTATTTTCTATCAGAAATGTCATGTTTTTGAAAAATACTATGTCTCCCAAATATGGTGACCTAAATTTTCATTTGCTACCGTTTAGGTGGGAAACCCGATATCTCGTGAGATCTCGGTGTCAAACAGCAAAAAATGGCTGACATTTGATTCAAAATGGCCGAAAAACCTGGAGCTTCCGATGGTGTAGCAGACAGAGATTTAAATGCATAAAATATTCGTCTTTTTACAGATTCAAATTTATTTAGATTGATAGATAAATGGTCAAGGTCCGTTTTGGTATTAAACTTGGGTTTGTTCTATTTACACAACTTCAAGTAATAGACCTCAAAATGCCCGGAGTGAATCACTCCGGGCACTGCAACAAAGAGCAAAGAAGGGGGTCTCGTGGCCCTAGTCAAAAGATTGTAAGAAAGAGGGCTACGATATCGCAGCTAGAGCATGGCTAAATCCACAAAATACAGTGTTTTTTTTTTTATTTTGATAATTTCGCTGTTTAATCCACCGAATATTTTCAATAATCCACCGTAAAGCATTGTAGAAAATGATTTCTTTTCAAAGTGATTATTTTTAATCATTCAATATAACGACGAATAAATATTTCCATCGTTTTGACAACCCCCCCCCCCGACTTCATCGATATTATTGCTCCGGTGAGTATAAATGAGACTGATTTACGCCAAATTTTTGCAGGGATATTGAGAGTATCGTTTAACACATTACTAGAAGTCAAATTTTTAGACCGGTCCAGATTCAAAGGAGTTGTAGAAGACAGTTAAAAATTTATGAAACTTAAGATTTCTCGTTTTTTTTCCTCACATTTTAGACTGGTCCAAGAATAAACTCTTTCGCGCTGAACCATCGAGTTGCAAAAATCAATTTTTAGACCTCCTTTGAAGGGATGTATCGATATTTTTCATGTCGTCGATTCTGATTACTTTTCATTCACTCTGATATATTGTTTGAATACGATGCTTTGCGAAATCAAGTTCTAAAACCGTTTGGATCGGAAGTCGCTTCAAACTGTTTATTTTACTTTTATTCGCCCTATTATTGAATATGCAGATGTTGTATGGGATAATTGTACAAATCACCTGAAGGATCAACTAAATAAAATCCAAAATGAATGTGCCAGAATAGTAACTGGTTGTACTAAATTGGTATCTATTACAGATCTTCATATGGAATCAGGCTGGGAATCTCTTGAAAGTAGAAGGCGTAAACATAAGCTAATACTATATTTTAAAATGGTGAAAGGAATAAGTCCGAATTATTTAAATTCTTTAGTATCCGAAAGTATAGGAAGCACATCCTCTTACAGCCTGCGCGGGTCACGAAATCATAGAATTCCTAGATGCCGAACAGAGCTATTCAAAAGATCCTTTCTTCCATCAGTCATAGAAGACTGGAATGAATTGCCCATTGAAATAAGGGAACAAAATTCACTATCAATCTTCAAGAATCATCTTGATACTAACAAGCCTATTCCTAACAAGTTGTTCTTTATTGGAGAAAGGAAGCTTCAGGTCACCCATGCGCGAATCAGAAATAAATGTAGCTCTCTAAACCACCATTTGTTCATGAAAAATGTTGTTGACTCCCCCCTTTGTATTTGTGGTGGAATTGAAACGACAGAACATTATTTTTTTTAATGTGCTAATTATATTATGATTAGAAATAGGCTTCTGAACGCTCTCTTGAGGTTTGGCAATATTGATACTGACATATTACTAAATGGAAAAAACGAGCTAACGTATCAAGAAAATGCAGTTATTTTTCACGAGGTTCAATGTTACATTGAGGACAGCAAACGCTTTCATATCTAATTACCTCTTATCCTGACTTTGCTAGCTTTACTTAGTACTCCTTGGTCTGATCTTTATACTCATAGATATATAGATTTAGAGGTACTAACTTTTTTTTAACACAAATATATAGTAAGAGCACCTTTCATTCAAAAATTTAATAACCATCATTGACTATCATTTTATATCATAACATAAAGCGAACGATTTATAGAAGTAAGCACTCTCAACCTTTTTAATGATATTCCTATTTACATCCTATTAATTAGTTAGTAATATTGAATACATTTGTACACGTCTTGAATAAACTACAAGGAGAAGAACTTTATAAGCTATGCTTCCGTTCTAATCCTTTTTGCATGATTTCTATTGAAAATGAACATGTACATGTCTGATATATGCAAATAAAATATGTTTAAACTAAACTAAATCAAGTTCTTGTAACAATGTAAACTAGGGTATTACCGTAATAGCCTACGTAGTCACGAGACGCATTTAACAGCTGAAATCACGTTCCTAGTTGGAACTCGCTAAAACAAACGTTACCATGACGTCGCCAGGAAATATATTTGCTAGCTGATTTCGATTCTGTTAAGATATTTCCAAAACTGTCGTAAGAAATTACACGGATATGAACACTTACAATAGTTTTTAGCTTAGTACTAAATTTGGCATAATTCAGGACGATTCAGGTCATTATATGCGAAAAGGTCATGTGGTGTCGACAACTGAATGCAGTGAGTTCCAACTCCTAACTTTTTTTTATCTGATGACCATGAAGCTGATGGTTGGCTAATTTTCAGCGGTTTTTCTTGTACGAAATCGCTATTTCAAATCGAAACAAAAACAGCACCACCACCCCAAACCGGATGTAAATTTCACGTGCATTTCTACGCATTTTCAAAAACTTGAGGTGGAAATCTACGTAATCTCCTCCATATTGTTTCATCGCTAATTAATAATTAATTCTTGAATGCCCACAGCCTAATTTTTGTCGTTAACAATAAGGAAATCGGTTTAAATTTTGATAATATTGTATCTTAAGATTTCCCTGATAAATTGTAGAACGAATTGTCTAAATGCTAGAAATAATTTATTGTATTTCAAGATAGACTCTCGGTCATTCTGCATTGGATCCTGCAAACAACCGAAGCGAACGCGCGGTGATAAATCTACGCCTGCTACAGTAGGAAGACAGAGCATGGTTAAAGCCCCGTTATAATCTTGGCTCAAACGCATAAAAAGTGATAACCAATTGACCAATAGCGGCTGTCAATCAAATGAGCCAGTGCGTGACATTTCCAACAATTTCGCATATGCGTGACTCGCACACATTGAGCACCCTGGACAGTCATTCGGGGCAATTAGAATATTTGCTGATTGTTTAAAGATGCTTTGGGTCAGTATCTATCTAAAGAGCGCATAGTGAAGACTCTGATCAGACTGTGCGGATGCACAGGCTGATCTGAGTCTTTACTTAGCGCACATGTGTAATGGTTGGAAATGTCACGCACGCGCTCAAATAATAGGTAGACCAATCGTTCATTTAGACTGGAAATTCTTTTTGAACTCTAACATTTGCCGACATTTTGGTGAATCATTTTTGTCGGTTTTGCGACTCAAACGTAGTAAATACAGCTTAATCAAGCTGTAGTTGTGAAGTTTAGGTCGCCAAACAATCATTCTACCTATTTGTGATATGCTACTGGCCATAAATTTTGCAAAATAACGCCTTAAAAGTTCGAAGCGTAACTTCTTGTTGGAGTCAATGGACGAAGTCATAGTAGTTAGTGGGCGGGGCCAGCGATAGGTCAATTTCACCGAATCAAACACCTTTTCACCTCTCGAATTCGGACGATATATTTGGAGAGTGGATATAGTATTTCATGTGTAATAATAATGAAATGCTAATTGCAAAAGAAGTCTGATGTAAGTTTCGATTTTCTTGTCCTTTTAACATTACCACATATCGTTACCACATAACCCCAAAATTTCACACTCTTATGAAATACAATTAATAATTGTGATAAAAGCAAAATAGCGGATTCAGGTTAATCAGTAAACCTTTCTTACAATATTAAAATCAAGATTCAGCAAAATGGCGACCAATTGTGGAGTTCAAACTGATTTTCCAGTCTTAATGAATAATTTCATTGATCGACTGGTTATTTGATTGACAGCCACGATTGGTCCATTGCTATCGTTGTTGGCGCCAGAGGTACAAAAATCTTCTACAAAATCTTCTACATCTTGTAATCTCAAAGTGTTTATTGTTTACTTGGTTTTTTTTAATAAAAAATCCGTATGAAAAAGAAGCCTAGTATAAACTGTGCTCGAATTGTGATTCTGTTTGTGATTCTGTTTATGATTCTGTTTATGATTCTGTTTATGTTTCAATACTCTGTCGCAACATTTTCATCTTCAATGATTTGAGCCAAACTGCCCTTGAATCTTATTTGCACATTCGTGATTCGTTATGTAGGAAATAAATGTTCAGTTAACCCTTTCCTGTTTTCCAAAACTTAAGACCAGTCCAAATTCAAAGGTGTTGCAGACACAATATGAAGTTGATTTTATTTGAAAAATTATACATTCAGTAGGGTAGAAAATATTGTGGAAAAAGAAGAAATTGCTTGTTACAAGCAATTTCTTCTTTTTCCACAATGTTTTCCATAGGGACGTAAATTCTACGGATTCACAGCTGCACTTTGTGTTTTTGACTTAACTGACTCCTATCGTTGTGATACACGGGGGCATGTAGTCATCATTCTTCAGCGTAGATACCGATAAGCCAGCAAAACTGCTCTCAGGACTTTCAGACCTTTGATTAAGTATTAAATTCTCGTTTGAGCGTATTGCAGGCCATTTGAATTTTTAACTCAATTAAGAATCAGTAACACAGATACCTCCCTTTAAAATGTATAAATTATTCAACTAAACTAATCCTTTTTTCAATTGCCATGCCGTGAGATTATAGAATTTATTCAATGAGGCATTCATCATTTCTTCACGTAAAAAACGCTTCGCAAGATTTGAATACAGAAAATAATAAGTGTATTTCAGTACGATTGCGGCGAAAGCTTTCAACTTATAAAATCGATATCGATTCAAATACATTAGAATGGATCAGTGATTTAAATCAAAGGCTTCTCCCCATACTGCTTAACCCATTCCTACACGATGGCGCTTTTTGACGCCTCCAAGAAAAACAGTGAGTGGAATGGTTGGTTGGCGACCTAAACGTCGTAACTACAGCTTGAATAAGCTGTCAATACGACGTTTAAGTCGCAAAACCAATAAAAATGTTTCAAATGGTGGCTAATGTCGGAGTTTAAATCTCAATTCCGGGCTGAATTAAGGTTTTGATTTGTCGATATATTCCTTGATTCCGCCATAGGTCAATTGCTTGTTATAAGCAAAGTTTCATCAACTAATATTTATTCTCTGCAACATCATAGGATTTGGACGAGTCTCAATATTTGTCATCTAGTAATAAGTTAATCTATTTCCTATATCTAAATAAAAAAAAACAACCCGAAAATATTCCGACGGAATACCAAAGCTAACGAATCTCAGGCTGACCGGACACAAGGCTTGTAGCCGATTTAATGACTGATGCTTCTGTCTGTATTTAAAAACCTTCTCGGACAGATTATTGATCAAAACAAAATCTCCCAATTTTCAAATTTCTAACTATAATGCTTTCAGACATTTGAAATAAGGGGATTAGGCTTATTTTATCATGAAAATAATTCATAATAACTTTAAAAAAGAATTTTTAATTGATTGAACGGGGTTTAACGCCACTTATAACAGTAAATCAGTCACATCGCGGCGGCTGGAGCACCCAACAATGGATTCCTTGTATTTCTCACACCAGTACTACCACTACATCCTTTCCTATCCTCCAGCTGCTATCCCACTTCGGTTAACGATTATCCATCCATTGATGAGAGACAAATGTCGGAAAGAATATGTGCCGCCGCCGGGTATCGAACCCACGACATCCAATGGCTGAAGATTGGGAGTCTGGTGCGCTACCGACTGCGCTATGACGGCGGTAACAGAGATGAATGGGAATGAACCGAGTGTAAGAGAGTGGTATAACAAGAGTATAGTTTTTATACATGGTCGAATACGGAAAGTTCCGAGGATAACCGACACAACTGGTTTACTTATATTGACTGGTCGCGGCATCCATTCATTCAATCAATCATACACTTCATCACATGACTTTATACAAAACGACTGACTTCAATTTAAAAAAGGTCGAATGAATATGGCAGGTTTTACCGTTAGCTTTTGAAACGATTTTAAAACAAAAGTAGTTCGTTGGTAAATTATCAAATTTTAATGCAGTTTAAAGGTCAGGTTCGGTTCGGTTTGATTGGTCGGTTCATTCCTTAATTGACAGCCGCGGTTGGTCAATCGAGTTACAGACTTTGCCGTATAAAACGATTATTTAGCAAGACATGAGATGACTGCAAACATAAAGCGATATTACATATCTATAAGACAAATATGTCATGTGATATTTTTAATTAGCCTTGTTCGTAAAATTCAAATAAACATTTAAATTTCGCATTGTTCATGAAAAGATTCTTTTGATCAATGCAAAATCCTTTCATTTAATTCGATATGGTTTAAAGATTTTGATTATTTAATAGATAAAGAAATTTTTTCAACTTTTTTTCGTTTTCATTGAGAGATGAAAATAAAGACCTTGCAACAGAAAAATGATCAAGAGTTTTCTAAGACAAATATATTTCCTTCTACAAATTTTTCTTATGCAAATTCTATCGTCTTTTCTTCTCTAGATCTGATAAAATTCCAACACAAATCTTGTATTTTGTTTCGATCAAGGATGGAAAAATGGGAAAATGCCAAGTATATTTGAAAACCTTATACAGTTTAGAATATGTTTTATCCTACATGTACGTGCGGATTATCTTTTTTCATGTCGTTTTCAATATATCATTATTCTAATGTTTTGATGGTGATTGTGTCTTATGTAATTTATCATATCCTACTATTTTGACTCTTCTTATGCTGAACACAACCTATTCCTGTGTTTGCAGAAGGCGTAGGCGGGTATCAATCACGCATATGTGCAGGCTGATCTGAGTCTGATCCTCCTGTATGATCTATGCTTCAAGATCTTATTCAGCTTGTCGGGGGTAAACATTGCACCCAGAGCTATTAGTTCTATTCCTATGTACATTACACCTTGGCTTATGTGATAATCCATGAAAACTGTAGGGATATGCGAACCAAAACCATAACGGGCTTGATCATAATAATTTATTAATTTATAATAATTAACGTTATATATAGCATGTCTTCTATCTACATGCGGATTTCTGTACTAATGCAGTCTATTTCTATCTCTATCTCTGACCCTTTCCCGCCCACCAAACAGACAAACAAATAGGCCTAATTATCAAAAAAGGTACATTAACTCAATGTCATGTTTGAGTAATTAGATAGAAAATCCGATATGAATTAATGAACGAAACACTTATTCCACTCTCCATTTTGTAATACTTTGAAGTCCACTCAATTGTGAAATATTAATAAACGTTTTTACCAAAGAGAAATTGAATTATAAACCTATTGTCACGCTCCACACACGATTATGTCTACATGCACATGTTAATTATCATGATTTACGTGAATTTGTTTGACATTTTACACAATTTAACATAGCACCTATTTATCTATTTTCTAAGAATTCATTTCAAGAAACGAACTTAAGAAGTGGCGCATTTGTACACATAAGCTTACCAACTAAAGGGTAATATAATAAAAATAATAAAAAGAGAAATAATGGCTTACCCCGAGCCCCCTCTCTTCCCCTCACTCCCACTCCTCTATTTCTACACGCTCTTTCTTTTCATGCCCTACCTTGTAGATTGATTTTTTTTATCGAATTAGTTCATAATTATGCTAATTGTTCTAAAATACCACGTAATCAAGGTATGCTAATAAAATATTATTGTCTTCTTTTAATAAGGCTTTTATTTGTATTCTTATTTTTAATAAATGATAGTCCTAATCTATTCTTGTTATTAGTTATCATCGAGGCATAAACGATAAATTAATGGTAAAAGCGTAGATTTTTGGCTAGTTTTGAACACTTTTAATTTATGAAACTTCTTTGTTCGAATTAGGTGACGTACTTAAACGATTTCAGAATATCAGAATCCGCCATTTTAAAAGACAAAACTAAAGTTAATTAAAACACTTCAACTAGTAGTCACTAACTTTAATTCACACTAAACAATCAGTCTGAAACAAATCTAATTCTAATGATATCACATCTTCAAGAATTTCATACATGACGGTAACTTTGTTTTTCACAAACTGCCATTTATATTTGAAGCTGCTCCTGGTATTACAAAAGTCGCTGTTACAGTGGCAAATAGAGTACATGGCTTCTCGAACACAATTTTCTGGCTTCCAGGTCCTAGTGCAAGCATATGATACAATTTCTGAAATAAATTCAATCGTCTCACATTTAAACACACAGAATGAAAATATGATTTTAACAAAATTGGTAAGTTTTAATTGGAAATATTCTTAAACCAGAAGACTAAGTGTGTCAAATTGGAATTTATACTGGATATAGTTGTCATCTGTCAGGTGAAAGGGATCTGTCAGGTAAGTGCTATAATTTTCGACCCTTGCGTTGCCTAGCCTAGAAGATTTTCTGAATCTTGAATGATTATTCTTTCGTGTCAAGTATTTATTCTTAACCTCGAAATACTATTTCTTTTTTATCTCTACCGACTCCTATCTATTTGTCAAATATTTGTTTAAATGACTTTCTGGGAGTTCACTTTTCGGGAGGTTGGTCGCACTTTTAATCAACGCACTGAAAGCCTGAGATATATAGACTAGACGTATAACCAGAACAGAAAAGGTTGATGTTTGGATTATCGGAGGTGTCACTTTGTACCAAAATCTACCATCGATAATGCGCAGATCTGCCAATTTGTGCGCTAACTGACACAATCAGCCAGAAAGAAAGTTTGATTTTCTTCCCGTTTTGCAGGTATTGTAACGATACATATATATTTATATTTATCGTTGAAAAATTTTCATCCGAGCAAAGTTCTTTGAAGGAATCTCATAAAGCGCCACCCGAGAATCAAAGTTGTGGGAAATTTGGTTGAATTCTGTTTCGTTCTTTCTAAGAAGGTTTTTACAGTAAAAGTTTATGGACGGCGGACACCACAGCATTATAAAAGCACGTTTGCTTCTAGCCAATGGACCTAGAGAAAGAGAGAGCGTGTGAGAGAGAGTTAAGAGAGAGAGAGAGAGAGAGAGAGGAGAGAGAGAGAGAGAGAGAGAGAGAGAGAGAGAGAGAGAGAGAGAGAGAGAGAGAGAGAGAAGAGAGAGAGAGAGGAGAGGAGAGAGAGAGAGAGAGAGAGAGGAGAGAGAGAGAGAGAGAGAGAGAGAGAGGAGAGAGAGAGAGAGGAGAGAGAGAGAGAGAGAGAGAGAGAGAGAGAGAGAGAGAGAGAGAGGAGAGAGAGAGAGAGAGAGAGAGAGAGAGAGAGAGAAAGAGAGAAAGGAAATGAAGCGTGTAGACAGGTTCAAACCAGGAGGCTCTCGCCTACGTTGCGAGTAATCTACCACATATACCTATATCGTTATGTTTATTGAGGCTTTATAGACTCCAGTCAAAGAGAGAGGGAAGGAGTGCGCGTGAGAAAGGGCTGGCGGTCATTTACCATGTTAACATAATAATTTCCACCGCTGAAAGCGATATGCAGACGTCGCTGTTATATCCTATGGGTAGTATTCGGGGGTGAATGTATATAGACACAAAATTCGAGCACGACTTAATTGTTTGCTGACAGTTCGAATATAATACCATAAATTTGATAAACAAAACATTCCAATAAAATGAAAGACGCGCTTATCAGCTACATTCAGCAGCCGGACCTTTTTTTTAATACTGTAACTCTAGAATAAGTCATATTATTTCGGAATAAAACAAACACCTTATTTTTTCCTCTACAATATGATGTGATTATATATGATCAATATTTGTCCAGTGTATCATATATCTTCTTTCATTCTACCCATTCACTAATTGATCTTTGAAACTTTTGCCAAATTCAGAATTTACTGTATATTATTAATGAAATGGGTCAAATCTCGCCTTGGTCTTTCTTGCCTCTGAACCGAGTTCAATCGGGCGTATCAATAAATACTCGAAGTCGTGCAATCCGGTCTGATCTACTTTTCATGCGACAGAAGCTTGTATTAATTGCGTCAGATGTTTTTTAACTATAAACTCTGGTTGGAATTCTACAATGGTAACTTGAGCCTCAGATTGATACGCAATCTCAGGCTAAAAACCAAAATCATTTAGGAAAAATAATGAATTTACAAAGAGAAGTGAGTATTATTTACGACTAATATCTATCAAACGTTTGCATTGACGTGAAATTGGAATTACTTTTAGATATCTCAAGAGATACTTAACGACAATAATCTGTATTCTGAAGTTTACTAAATCGAAAAAACAAAACAAAAAAAAAAAAAAAAAAACCAAAAAAAAAAAAAAACGATGTCCATTCTTTGTTGTAAAACAGAACCAAGGGAAACAAAATATTATCTTGTTGGAATGAGATAAATATAGAAATGCACATTTCAATATTTTATACTATGGTGCATTCATCTCGACGTTTTGAATAATTTCTGAATAATTATTACAGTATCGTAAAAAGTAATTTTTTTTTAAAGATTACACATACAAAAAAATAATACATGAAATTTAGTTGAGAGGGAGTTTCTGTAAAACATATTCTATCTCAATATCACTTGCTGATAAATCAACATCTTTTAATGAGTTAATAATTGGTTTCACAGAAATATTAACATATCAATCTTGACACAGTTCTCCGCCCCTTGTCCCCCACGAACAGAATTATTTTGAGAAAGACATCAAATAAATTCGTTCATATATTTCATATGGGAATAATTAAGAACGTACCACTTCCATCCGTTATATAGAGGCACGATCCCCAACAATTGACTGCTATTGAGCTGTTCATGTAGCATCGTTTACTTGTTTGGCCTATAAGAAGAAAACAACAACAACATCATTGATAACAAAAACAAAATACTACGGTGTTTTAGCTTTATGATAGTAATATATTTTTCTTTTCAATTCGAGTTGAAATGTGACTAAAACGGATCAATGAAACAAAAACTTATTAAATAATGGAGAGTTAAATCGCAAGATCTCTGAGATACATAAGGAGAACTTGCATGGGTAAAGTTTCAACTTTCTTTAACGCTTTCAAGTGATTAATCTTTCTTTTGAAATTTCGGGATATTGCTGTGATTATGTCTCTTTTTCAGTAAAGAAATATCATAATAAAACACCAATCGTACATGAACCTGTTCTGAAATTGTAAAAAAAAAGGAAAAGAAAAGAAAAAAGAAAAAACGTTTGCAAATCGGTTGAATGTTGGATTGAAATATTGATTGCCTCGACTCAGAACAGTAAAGGTACTAGACCAGTGATCTGAAAGCTTAGGGCTCGAATCCCTTTGTCACCTGGTTTTGTTCAATAACCAGCACAAGTCTACATGGCAGATCAATATAAAGAGGCTGTTGAACAGATTTTCATAAAAATTTGAAAAAAGAAAATTATCTGCTTTTTGAAAAATAGTTTATGTCTCTTTCACCATAAATGTTCTTTATTCGTTTTCAATCTACTTATGGAGTACACTTCTTATGCCATACCTTGAAACATCGGGATTAATCGTGCGAGGTCGTTTGTCTTCAGGTGAAGTAGATATCATATGAAATTCCTAGCGGAACCGAATGATGTCATTGATTCGTTATTGAATTACAGATATGGCAATGTTCGGTTAATTCTAAAGAAAGTGTATTTAGAAATATCATCGGCGCGGCCGCAAAATGTAATCACAACTTTAATAACAAAATAGATATTTATATAATGAATATTTTTTTTCAGAGGAAATAAAAAAGTGACTAATCACCCAGATTTTACTTGAGGCCTTGCCTGACTTTCCAGTCGTTTAACAATAGCTTGAAGTCAAAACACTGACCAGCTCGGACAGCTACCTGGGGCATTTAGTTGCTGATCACATAATGAAGCTTTTAGTAGCTTTCTTTCTGCAGGGCGCATAGTGAAGACTCTTATCAGACTGTGCGGATGCATAGGCTGATCAGAGCTTTTATTTTGCGCACAAGTAAAGTAGTCAGAAATATTACGCATTTGCTCAATTAGACTTGGTCTTACCATGATCAGATGAATTTGTTTTTATGTCAGTTTCATTTAAGAGAATCAAAATCACAGCACACAGTAGATTCAGTGTAAGGCACGCCAATACAGGGCTTTTACTGTAAAAGAAGAAACGAATCATATCATTCTTAGTGTCACCCGTCCTTATTTAATTCATTTAAAACTACTCATCCATTGTTCATATTCTATATCATTCAAATCACTTATACAGACCTTTCAAAACGTTCAATTCACATCGCTCAAAATATTACGCCATTTCAGTGACAGACCTGAATCTTAAAATCATGTGATATAGGTCAGCCAATGAAAGTGGCTGAATGTTAAGAGCGATTGAGTAAGTGATTCGAATGATATGAATAGAAAGTTGATAGAACGATATTGAATGAAATTGAGTTGAAATTGCCGTAAATTGACGGATCGCAGACAAACGCCCACTGGCTCGGTTGGCAACACCCACACACTCTTAACCCTTGTCATGCTGAACCCGGAATATTCCGGTTTCAGCAGGAGGTGTAGATTAAGATCAGACTGCACTTATGTGCAGTCTGATCTTAGTCTGCACCTCCTGCTTGTATTTTTCCTGTCAGAGTTGTTTATGAAGTTGATTTCTAAAAGAAATGTTGATTTTTGAGCAACAAGTTCTATCAGTGCTTTCAGCCCTTTGATTTGACAGCATTTCAGTTTTTTTATGCAGCATGACAAGGGTTAAAAGATATTAAAAGGAGTTATTTTGCAAAATTTAAAGTCAGTTGCATGTAACAAGCAAGTAAAATTGTTTGTTGGCAAATTTAAGGTCTTAACTAAGGCTTATGCAAGCTGCAGTTACGACGTTTGGGTTACCCCCCTCAAAAAAAATCTTCACACAAATATCGTGCAAGGTCGTAGTTCCGGTCTAAATGAATGATTTGATTGGTCGATTGATTCTTTGATTGACAACGCAATCCGTCTATTCATGATGATCTTAACTGTTAGAGCAATATACCGAACGAAGACAATATCATTCATTTAAGAAACACTAAGAAGCATCAGTTTTCTCAAGTCCTGACCCATTCGAAACACATCCGAATCACTTTTATCAGTATTTCAGTCATATCACGGCGACTGGAGCATCTACCGATAGATTCCTTGTATTAATCCGACCAGTACTACCACAACATCCTTTCCGAGCCTCCAGCTGTTCATCCCACTTAGGTTAACGATTATCCACCAATTGATGGGAGGCAAATGTCGGGAAGGATATACACCGCGGCCGAAACCGGGGCCCCATGTGTACGAGTCCTACGCGCTACCATCTGCGCTATGCGTCTTGTAAATCGACAAATGTGCTAGACGTATGTCGAAGGTCAACATTCACTTCCGGTCTAAATGATTTTCTTTAATGATTAATCAAGTTTCTGTTTGTAAACTGTTTGGTCAGTTGATCAATCGTGGCTGTCAATCAGAGAATCAACCGACCAATCAAACCATTCAATCAGCCCTGACCTGACCTTTCAACTCCAACTATTGGCCGTCATTTTTTGTTAAGCTGTTTTGTTGGTTTGGCGACTAAAACGTCGTAACTACAGCTTAATCAAGCTGTAGCTACGACGTTTATGTCGCCAACTAACTACTTTACTTTTTTTGTGACGTGCTACTGGCCATAAATTTTGCAAAATGACGCCATTAGAAATCGAAGAAGTTCCCGTCGGGGTTAATGGGCGGGGCCTTTGGAGTCAGTGGGCGGGGCCAGCGATTGGTCAATTGTGGTTGCGTATTCATTTGTTATCATGGAGGTTTTAAACAATTTTTCAGCAAATCTGAATCCAACATTTGGATAGACACAACCAAATCAAATCATCATATTTCAGTTTGATTTATATCTATCCAAATTTCTTCTCTCTGATTAGCTTAAACAACCCTTTAATACCTCCATGAAAAAAATAAATAATAATTGAATGAAAGAGCACGCAACAAAATGTTTTTACCTTTAAAAAATGGCTCGAACTGGCAAATGGTTGCTGACCAAACATTATAATGAAATAACGCTTATGCCCATTCCTACACAAAAACAACCCCCCCCCCCAAAAAAAAAAAGAATATAGAAGAATGGGAAAAAAATTCTACAATGTTCCCTACCGTGACCCTAAAGGTAAAGAAATCTACAATTCCATCAGCTTTAAATTAATGTCATCAACTCCTTTGAATTTGAACTAGTCTAAAATTGTGTCGTGTTGGAATGGGTCAATATCTTTATTGAAATTCCTGTCGATGGTTGATGGGTAGGACCTTCGATTTGTTGATTCTATGCTTTTATATTCGATTACATTATGGTAATGTGTAGTTATGACGAATAGAGAGAATATCTTATCGTTTTCATCTTTTTTTTTCTGTATGAAACAAGGTACCTCATTAATTTGCCAATCGCGACTGTCAATCAAATAATCAACTGACCAATCAAATCCTTCCTTTAGTCCTTAAATGACCTTTGAACTCTGACATTGGCCAACATTTGTAATAAGCATTCCTGTTGGTTTGGTGATTTAAACGTTGTACCTCAAGGTAAAAAAAGCTGTAGTTACGACGTTCAATTAATAATTTTTTGGTTACTTGTTGCTAGCAATAAAATTTGAAAATAACGCCGTTTAATACCAAAGTTGAACTCTTTGTTGAAGTCAGTAGGTCGGGCTAGCGGAGTTAGTGGATGGAGCCAACAATCAGTCTATTTTGTGTGAATCCTCTTTGCGGTTTCATACAGATAAGGAATAAGTTTCATTCTTGAATGAAAATAAAAAACAGTGTCTCCATATCTGAGATGAAATTATTCTTCTAAAAATAGTTATCCCGATTGACTGTAAACCCTACAATTGACCAATCGCTGACCCAGACCACTTACTCTTTAGGACCCGCCCATTAACTCCAACAGGAATGTACGCTTCGACTTTAACGGCATTATTTTGGAAAAAATATGACCAAAGCATGAAACAAAGAGTAAAATGGTTGGAAGACGACCTTAACGTCGTGACTTCCGATTGAATAAGCTGCATATACGATTTTTAAGCAACCAACCGAACAAACAAACAAACAAAAAGTGATTAAACAATGGCAGCCAATGTCGGAGTTGAAAGCTCAATTTCGGGCTGAATAAATGAGTTCAGTTTACTTTTTGTTATATGCTACTGGCCATACATTTTCCAAAATAACCCTTTAAAAAATGGAAGCGGAACTTCCTGTTGGAGTCAATGGGCGGGGTAAAAGAAGTAAGTGGGTGGGGGCCAGCGATTGGTCAATTGCCATAGCTCTGATGTCGACTGCGCCTGCGTCAGCATCCTAGTCGTCCATAAACCTTTTTTCCTTTATCTCTTCTAACCCTGTACTAGGGGATCTAATATTTCGAATAACTTTTGACAAGACCTTTCTGCTGTAATAAAGTCAATGTCACTGTTTCAAGGTCAAGGTAATATTCCAAGGTCATTTCGCCAAAACCATTTGTACTTTGGCATTTTTCTATTCTCGCCGAAAATTACTGAACGACTTCAGGCGAGTGTTGATTTCCGCATGCGGGGCTCTTACTTTTTCATCAAACGAGCAAATTTTTAAAAAAGGAATAAATAGAAAACATCATTATCAACAATATTTAATAAATGAAACATTTTTTTTAACTTTTAGTTTCGTTTATCAAAATTGAGCGTTCGGATTGGCCGAAAAAAGTATTCATGCTTTGAGCACGCAGCGATTTTGTACGCTTCGCACAAAATATTTCCATATAATAAAGTATCAAAATATGGAAAGTTTTTGCTTTTTACGCTCGATGCTTTTAAATTAATAAGAAATGAAGAGATTGTTTTTTTGTTTTCATAGAGTTATGAACCGAAAAACCTATCACATTTATGTATGAATCCGCTTCGCGTATTCATACAGTATGATTAAGTTTTCGGTTAATTCTTTTATGAAAACAAAAAAACATTCTCTTCATCTCTTAAGTAGATTAACAAATAAAGAAACCCATTTGAATAATTGAACAAATGAATACACCCAAAGATGAATGAATAGAAATGGCGGCCAATATTGGAGTTCAAAACTAATTTCTAGTCTACACGAATGATTAGGTTGGTGGACTGGTTATTCGATTAACAGCTACAAGTGGTCAATTAGCAGATCGATTCTTCCAGTCATAGAACCAATCGAACAATCATTACATTCAGTTATACCGGAAGTGAACGTTCAACACAAACATTGGTCGACGTTTATGGTAAGCATTTTATTGGTTTGGCGACTTACACTTCGTGATTACAGCTTTTTCAAGCTGTAGTCACGACCGTTATGTTGAATACTAACATTTTTTCTTATATGTTATATGCTACATGTACTATTTATTTATTATTAAGAAAAACATCATTTTATATTTAAGTGAAACTTCCTGGCAGAACCAACCATCCGAAAATAAAGACAAAACAAAACAGGAAAGATTATGAAACTCAGAAGTTGTTATAAGCGAGTACCAAGAATACTGCCATGTTTCTATCAACATCATATAATGAAAATCGAAAGTTTTAGGTCTTCAGTTATGAATTACCTGTTGTTAAATGTTAACTCCATATCTTTTCTTTTTGCACATTCGGCATTGGAAACAAGTTTGTACTACTTCTTGTGCGAAGAGTGGATGTGTATGAATATCAGCTAAACTTAGGCCAAGCCAATTTATTTTCACGTTTAATCACAGGGCCGTAAGAACAGGGCTCAAAAAGGAAAGGATTAAGGCGGATAAACACCAATATATCCAACATCAACGGTATTGTATCTGTATTATTTTGATTTCCAAGATTGCACATAGATATATGGTGTAATTCGTGTCTTTAACGCTTATCTACAGACTATCTTTCTCGAGAGACCACTGTTGTTTAAGGTCGATTTTCTTAAAGCTACCACATTCATTAAACGATTGTGAATAAAATTTCCATTTCTTAAAGCAAAGACCTTAATAGCAAAGTAGGCTAACAATTATTGTTACAGAATTCCTACTGTTGGAACTAATTAAAATTGAATCAATGAGATGAATATTACGAGTTTCAAGACCACAGGATTAAGTGTGAACATGATCTAATTCATAATGCAATTAAATTAATTTTTCGTGTTTTTTTTTAAAAAGGCGTTGCAAACGACCATTCTCTTAATCGACCACTGTTGTTGCTGAAGATAAATTTAATTGTTCTTAATTTTCATGGTCCAGATCCAGGATTTTACTTTTTATTATAAACAGTGATATCATGTATTTTTTTCACGAGTGAATGCAGCCTTTTCCCACAGTCTGTCCCTCTGTACGGCCTTGTTCTATTGAGAATACTGCTATACAGATCTTGTATACTTTTCCTGGCAAGACTGTGCTGAAAAAAGAGTTAAAATTTAGGTGAAAAGGACATCTTCGTTAGTCTTAAAATTTGTGCATCGCGGCTGTCAATCAAAGAACAAATCGACCAATTAAGTAATTCATTTTGATCGGAGGACGTTAACATTGAAATCCGACCTTAAATAAGCTTTAGTTACGGGTTTAATTATACTTTTTGTTCCATTTTCCTGGCCTTACATTTTGCATAATAACCAAGTTTAATATCGAAGTTGAATTTCCTGTCAGAGTAAGTGAGCGTAGCCATTATAGTGTCTTTATTTATACCATTCGTTATTGTGTATGTCATGCGTTTTACCTAAAATCAAACTGTTATCTTCAACATCTTTTGTAATATGTATGTGTATATATATGTATGTGCGTTTGTATGCGTACATTTTAGATCATCTTGTACTCAGTAATCTTAGATTTGTAACTAATAGATCGATAAATTTCAACACTGTTAAGATAAGACTACGGGACAAATTTATTCAATCATAAACTGTTTCTATTTGCCCTTCCCAAAAACGTTCATCATATCGCGATTAAAAGTATGAGTATGAGTCACAAGTAGATAAATCAAAAATCCGAGATTTCGTATTATATTCGTAAGATTCAGTTGATTGGTTGATTGAATGGGTTTAACGCCACTTTTAACAGTATTTCAGACATGTCGCAGCGGCTGGAGCACATAACAATGGATTCCTGGTATTTCCCACACCAACGCTTCCACTATCCTTTCCTAGCCTCCAGCTGCTGCCCCACTTAGATTTACCATTATCCACCCCTTTGTGAGAGACAAATGTCAGAAAGGATATGTGCCGCCGCCGGCACATATCATGATATAGGAATGGTTAGGAAAAGGGTCGAAACTACCATGTGCAAACAATTATGTTACATGGATAAATTTTCTTTTATTTATTTTTCATTTTTTTCTTTTGAATTTTCCTCACAACGCTTTACATCGTTTTTTTTTTAAATTAGTCCATTAGGATCATTTACATATTTAAGTGTTTGTGGTACGAAATTTATTAAAATTGGCTGGTTGTGTGATGCATGTGCTGGTTCTTGGACCGACATATCTGACCAGGGAGGCAGCGGGGTCCGCTGGCAGCGCATTTAGCTATCGTTGTCTGTTTTTCGGCATAGGGGTGCCCGTTCTAAATAATCTACTAAAAAAACTGTTATTTTTTATGAGGTAAACTATTATTTAGCTATTAGGTGTAAATCTTAACTAATTACATCAGTGAACTACAACTCTATGGCACCCTGCGGGATATTTGTATATAATGTCTTACACATTTTTGTTTTGGTAGTCCTGAGATGGGTCGTTTGTCTTCCATATTCCGCCTATGATCTCTTCTTTTTACTTTTAGCCTTATCCTTTGAAACTGCGGGTTGAAAGAATTTGGCAAAACAAACTAAACATAAATTCAAGCCAAAGAAAAAACAACAAAAAACAAACAAACAAAAAAAAGAAAAAAAAACCATAGCTGCTCGCCATATGACGAAAGTCGAAGGCGAGGGTGTAAAACACCTCCCATAAGCCAAGTATCCCGGTGAAGGCCTGGATTAATACCAGGGGGGTAGCTGGGGAGACAGTCGGGCGGGAGGGGATCAACAATTACAAATGTAAACAAAGAAATTATCGGTCCGTCGTTCTTTCGCGTTCCATCGGTCAAAATGTAATGAGGCTGTTGATTGATTGAGTCATAATGAAACTAAAGAAAAGGATAGAATGGAAAAATTGACATGACTGATTATTAAATCGTTATTTACTGAGTAAAGAATTTTGATAAAAATAATGACAACGGTTTTCAATAAACAATTTTTAAACAAAGTGATTAAGATTATTTTCAATTATTAAGAAACTCGCGATACTTTACAGCTGAATAAGGTGTAGTTTAGAATTCATAGTAGTCTGTGGCTGTCTCTCTCTCTCTTTCTCTCCCCCCTCTCTCTGAACAAAACAAAACAAACAAACAAACAAACAACAACAACAACAACAAAAAATAATAAAACAGAGATAAGTAAAATGCATGGGAAAATTTGAGAAGAATCTTAACAAGAGAAACTGTGTCTAGCGATTCAAATTGATACATCATACGATATCTAGAATAATAATCCACCTATGACGATCAAAACCTTGGAAAAACAGATTTAAAGAAAAACCTTTGTTACGACGTTTTTGGTCGCCAAACATGCAATATTGCATATTTGGCGACCAAAAACGTCGTAACTGTTCTTTATAGATATACAATTGACACGCACTGGCACATCCTTTTGAAAATGGTGGTAATGAGACGTTAGGAGATGGAGAAAGGTATTTGTTTCCTAATTAAACTGTATGATTTTCAAATATTCTTAAAAATCAAATATCGGAGGGTAAAGTAAATGGGACCGGTTTACAAGTTTAGACCGAAGGTCACTTGGGCTATCGTCGTGATGTTTTGTCTGTCGTATGTACGTCCGTCCGTACGTGTGTACATCCTGTCTAATTGTTTACTTAAAAACCTTCTCGTCAGAAACTTTGGATAAATTTTTACCAAATTTCACTTGAATGGTCCTTGGTCGACCCAGTCTTTGATTTCATCAATAATTTTTGATTGGATGAAATATTACTCTTTATGGCAGAGGACATTTCTATATATGGTAGAAATTGCCTTCTCTCAGAAAACTATTGATCATCAGTATATAGACTGTAATGAAAACTGCTTAAATCATATCTATTTCCCGGGGGCGGAGCATGTGGTTCGGGTTTGTATTCAGGCCTATATGGAAATGAAGAAGAATTATTTCAAACGACTCTCTACTACTGATTCAATTTATACCAAGATTGAATCTCAGGTTGACCACTTTCAAAAAAAAAAAAAAAAAAAAAAAAAAAAATGAAAATCGAAGAAATTATGTTGACAGGTCAACCTAATTGAAAATCCCGAAGAAAATCTCCAAAAACTTCTTCTCCTGAACCAAAATTCCTACATTCTTATCTATTTTGCAGGGAACATCAGCTCATGGACTTACACATAAATAACCTCAATCACGATCCTTAGGTGACCAGGGATGGAGCCTTGATTTTTGGGAAAGGATGTCAGACCTATAAACAATTAAGAAACTTTATTTAAATGACTTGTATTTTCTGCAAAAGCTTGTCGCCATTTTATACCAAATTTGGTAGCAATATTCCGTAATGGGCGCACCATTAACGTAAACAATTGAATGAAAATCTACTTTTTTATGAAACTGCTTAGATAAGCCCTTGAAAAGATTGATTGAATGGGAGTACCACAGTACTACCACTACAACCTTACCCAGCTGCTATCCTACTTAGGTCTACGATTATCCACCCAATGGTGAGAGACATATGTCGAAAAGAATATTTGTCGCCACCGGGAATCGAGCCCATGACATTCCAATGATTGTCCTAAATTTTGTGTTTAAAATTGACACATACACACACAGAAAAAATCAATTTCTTAAAAAAAGAAAAGTTATAAATATTTTGTACATTAATACGACAACATAATCGACTAGTGCTTTAGGCAGGTTTTCATCGGATCATTTATTTATTCTTTTGATGTCACCAATACATTAACTTTTCAAACAGTCATAAAGTCACTTCATTTAGGCAAGCTGTGTATGTGTGTGTGTGTGTATTTCCGTCCATCTATCGTCGCTACTGTAGCAAATGCCCATATGAGCGACGCCTCCAGAAGACGGTTAGTTGTTACGGGAGATAGTGCTAGGATACAAGACGAAGCTTCTGAGAGCTCCGCCTTGTTCTTTAGCTTGCTCGATGGATATCACCGTCATACGGGGCCTCGGTTTAACATCTCATCCGAAAGACAGTTATTTTGTTAGTGGATATGGTCAGCCAAGGTCTCGAACCTGTGATCTTGATGTTTGAGGTCAAGTGCTCTCAAACTGAGCTGATAGTACTGACAATCTAGGCAAGATGTACAAGGTTAACGGATTATAATAATGTTATTCGACACTAAATAGCTTGTAAGAGTTGGCCAATCGCTGGTCCCGCCCTCTTACTTCGTTAGCCCCGCCCATTGACACCAACAGTAAGCCCCGCTCCGATTTTAACGACGTTATTTTGAAAAGTTCATAGCCATTAACATACATCAAAAATGCAAAATGGTTTGTTGGCGACATAAACGTCGTAATTACAGCTTGAATAAGCTGTAGTTACGACGTTTTAGTCGCAAAACATTGTTATCTTTTGGAGATGAAAATCAGGTCTGGGCTGAAAAAACGATTTGATTGGTCGATGGATTCCTTGATTGACAGTCGCGGTTGGTCAATTAACCAATGGGGACGAGTTGCCACACAGAGTATGCCAAATTAAACCCCTGACTTATATTACACTCTGATTGTTGGGAGAATATTCCGTCAATTATCTAATATCATTTAAAACGACAACTAAGAAAACCAAACTATAAACAAGACTGGCTTTACCACCAAACAGGTGGTGTACACTAGAAATAGACTGTACTTATCTGCTAGCTTATCTTAGTCTATACCTCCTGACAATGCTGGAATATTTCGGGTTCAGCAGGGCATGGATTAATCATCTCTTACCTCTTTGAAGGCCGAATATATCTGCCTCAAGACTGGAAAATAGAAGTCATGGAAACCTCTATTGTTAGCATGTAATATATTAATACCACTATTAAGGTCTTCTCTGCATATATCGTCTACTGGACATAGCTCTCCTCGATAGTTCCAAGAGCATTGCATCAGATAGAACTCATCTTAGGTAATTAAGTTAAAAAAGAAAGAAAAATATTCCTTTGATAAACAAATGTAATGTATATTAAAGTTTCTTTCAAATAGTTCTTCCAATTAACATTGACTTGAAACTGTTGTCTTAGTGCTTTTCAATCATGTTATGTCTAATTCGTCGCCTTCAAATCACTGATTCAGCCAGGAATTGGTCTTTGAACTCCAACATTTGTCGCCATTTGTGCTAAACACTTCCGTCGGTTTGGCGACTTAAACTTCGTAACTACAGCTTATTCAAGCTGTAGTTAAACATTAAGGTCACCAACCAACCATTTTACTGTTTTGTTACATCCTGTTGGCTGTAAATTTTGCAAAATAACGCCGTTTAAAATCGAAGCGAAACTCCCCCTTGTCAGAAAAAAAATCGTTTCTGCTACATATACGGTACTCCAATATGAAGCCATTTTTAGTTTCGTCTCACAAAAATGAGCATTCTGATTGGTCGAAAAAAATATTCATAACTCCATGAACAAAATTTTGATCACGCATCGATTTTGTTTGTTTCCGAACAAAATAGTCCCATACAAAAAAGTATCAAATTTGTAAAGTTTTTTTTTTCGCTCGATGCTATAGTCGAAGGTAACCATTTGATTATATCTATATGGAAGAAAGACGAATATAAAACTCCAGGCTTCTTTAATTAAGATCTACTTAATACTTTAAATTCGGGAAGACCTAGAGACTGTTATACTGTAGTAGAATTTGGGCATGGAATAATTCTTATGATTTTCATCTCGGTTTCTCTGCGTGCGTTAGATTTTAATGTCATGCTGAATTGAAAATTTTTTTCGCGTATTCCTACAGTGTGATTAGTTTTTTTGGTTCATACCTCCATGCAAACGAAAATTATTCTCTTCATCTCTTAAATAGCTGCACCGATAGCTCAGACTACACCGCCTATACAGGTTTAATGTCATCAAGTAAAACAATACACTTGTTTTACTAGTTTTTAGTAAATTTTTATCGATCAACCTTGCAACCAAACAAAATAGTTGTGTGCTATTTTTTCATGGACGTTTGAAAAAAAAAGCAAGTCAAAATGCTCGAATCTTTACAGACGTAACTAACATTAGATTATAATGTTGTCCTGAATAAGCTGTAACTTTTTACAGTTAGACAGGCAATGTGTAAATTCTTTTGCAGAAACACAGTCAACTCTCCCAATTTAATCGAGTATGGTTAGCTGCCGGCTAAGCCAACATTCTTTCAGACAATTGACAAAAGTCATAGCAACATAGGCATTTTGTCCCTCGCCAATGGTGGATTTATTAAGTAGTGCGCCCAATTGGAAATGATTAACAAACTCCCACACAATGACGCTTTTTGACGGCAATCAAGAAAAAACAATGAGGAAAACATTGTGTTAAAGGAAGAAATTTCTTGCAACAAGTAATTTCATCATTTTCACAGAATGTCTCTAGCCATGAAGTTGAAAAAAATCTAAAATTTCATAATCTTTAAATTGTCGACGTGCTGGTGTACTGGTGTGTAACATGTCAGGAAACCATTGATAGGTACACTAGTCAAAGTGATGTAACTGAAATACTGTTGAAAGTCGTCTTAAACCGAATTCACCTAATTTATCCTTCAATCAACAAAGTTTAGGCTGCGACCTTGGTTACTCGGCGTGAGGAGAGAACTGTAAAATTTCATCGGATTAAAATTCCCATGGCAACTTCTTTCAATTTGAAAAAAAATATAGTTTTTAGTTTCGTCTATCAAAAACAAGCGGTCTGATTGGCCGAAATAAATAATCATACCTCAATAAACAAAATTTGAGCACGCAGCTATTTTTGTATACTTGTGCACAAAATAGCCCCATAAAAATGTATCAAAATTTGTCAGATAGTTCATTTTTTTGCTCGATGTCATTAAGTTATTAAATTAATAAAGAGAATATTAAATTTGTATTCATGGAGGTATGAAAGGAAACACCTAATCACTCTAATCATGAATCCGCATTGCGTATTTATACAGTGTGATTAGGTTTTTCGTTTCATACCTCCAAATCCCCCCTCCCCCATGTTCTCTATATCTCTTAACTAGGCTTAGTCTACCTTTTTGTTGCCAGGTAATGGGGCTGAGAAGAAATGTTAACCGATTCTTTCCTCATTGGCAATACCTGGGTAAAAGTGACAAAAGATATTTATGAGATCCTGGTCCCCGAGTTCTAGTTCCTCCCTGTATTTGTCGTAGTATTCTTGTATCTTGAAAATCCATTTCGCTTCACGAGCTCTAGTAAGATTCATAAGCATGACGCCAGAGTTTAAGCCTGCAATTTAACGATTGCGATTGTCAATCAAATAATCAATAATTCATTTTGACCAGAAGTTCGCCTAATTTAAAACGCAAGCTGTATTTACGACAACCAACGATTTTACTTTTTTGTTGCATACCAGTGGCCATCAATTTTACAAAATAACGCCGTTTAATATCGAAGGTGAACTTCCTGTTGGGTTCAATGAGCGTAGCCAGTGATCCGTCAATTTTGATATCATTTCTGTAAATGGTAATGTCGAACCTTCGGCTCACCAGGTAAATTGACCAATCGCGACTGTCAATCAAGGCATCAATCGACAAATCAAACAATCAATTCACCTCGAAATTCATCGTTGATCTCAAACATTGGCCGCCATTTGTGTGAAACAATTTTGTTGGAATGACGACTTAAACGTCGCAACTATAGCTTGTTCAAAATTACTTGTTCATAAATTTAATAAAAGAAACAAAAGAAGCAACAACATTTCAACTTACGAGATGCATAATAGATCAACGAATTATTACCCGAAAGGAACAAGAAATCATTGGTTAATAAGTTATCTTTCAATTGCACCGAAAAATTGCTTTATTTGTGGTTTTCATGACGTATCAATAACGCCATTTGCGCCCGCTAGCAATTCAGTCGCTAGCGACATTACCTGTAGGCTAAAGATCTCATCCGAAATATTCCATTGTTTCAAAGTAGGACAAATAAAGGGAATACATTATTAACTTAATTTTATTGTGAATTCAGTAGATTTAACACAAAGAAAGAATATTTATCGGAAAATGATATTAATGACTATTAGAAAGAAAGATAACTTTTCCATATAAAATTTTCGTTAAAATCTGTTCAAGAGCCGCTTCAAAATCCTCTTTGTTCATATTAAACCCATGTTTATGCCAACAGATAATGGTTAAAATTCCTGTTATGCTGAAGTTGTGTGTACGCCTTCATGGAACTACGACAACATCATGCATTACGTCATACCTACGTCACCCATTTAAAATTAGATTGAATCTATTCCAATCTAGAAGGAGATTGAACAATCATTGGTCTAAAGCCATGATTCAAAAGGGGGCCCTGGCCACTGTAAAAGAAGATCCGGTCAGCCACGTGATCAAGTGATAAAGTTAATCACATGATCATGTCACTTCATATCATCAATTATTTAAACTACCCTATATTTGACAGTATTCACAGCAGGTGACTCGGTAAAATTATTTATGATATGACATGACTTATGATACCTATGAACCATGTTGAATAATTAAACTGTTGGTGTACAAAAAGGAACATCATTCATTCGGAACACACTAATTCAATTCTACGTACCAAAGCAGCGTCGAAAGAAAAAGAAGAAACAAGAGGATACAAGAGGATAATCATGACCACTTATTGCTGAACTGTGTTTCTTTTCAATTTTCTGGTTGATTAATCTAACAATAACGTCTCTAGAGCATCTAAAAGGTCTTTCTAGGAAACGACCTATCGACCTTGTGCCCCATTTTTCTGGCTGATTTAGCTGAAAATAAGGCATCTAGATTGTCTAAAACTTTTTTTCCAAGTATTAACATAGTGATCTTGCATTTTTTGACCGCTAGAAACCGAACTTGATCAACATTTCACCAATTCAACAAGACAAGTATTCTGACCAATTTTCAGGTTGTTTCAGCTTAAGATAAAGCCTCTATAGCATCTACCAGGTTTTTCAAAGAGTTAACTTTGTGACCTAGTTTTTGACTCAACGTGATCCAATCTCAAATTTGCTCCAGATTTCACCATGACAAAATTTTCTGGTTGATTGGGCTTCAAAATAGAGCCCATAGATTATCTAAAAGGTTTATCTAAGAATTTTGTCAAAGTGGATTCGTTTTGGACCTAAGTGACAAAATTTCGATCTTATCCGAGATTTTATTTTGAGCTAGAGTGTCTATAAGGTAAATGATAACGACGTACAACTCATGGCGCATGACGGCAGACGGGCATAACACAAAATATCACCTCAAGCACGTTGTGCTCAAGTGGACTAAAAAACAAAAAACAGTTGACATGCACTTGGTATCCTAGAAAGCTAGTTGACAAAAGATTTTACCTGTTTTGTCACAGAAGGGTATGTTGCGTGAAATATACCAGCTAGTGAGTTCGCATACAACGCCAAATATATGTTGGGGTTCAAATTTGGAGAATTGTCTCCACATAGCCTCGATGGAAGACAGAATTACAGCGTCTGCATCCATGTATATCAGGGAATCGACGTCAGACAGAAGGTTCTGTATACAAAAGAAATCAATTAGATGTGAAGAGTTTATCATTAAATAATTTTATTTTTAGCTTCGTCTATCATAAAATGAGCGTTCTGATTGGTCGAAAAAAGATATTCATAGCTCCATGAATACCTACGTCTTTGCTCGAAGTCAGTAACAAGTGAAGAGAATATTTGCTATATCAATGGAGGTATGAAACGAAAAACTTAATCACACTTATTCGCGGTTTCATATAATTGTTATTACGTTTTCGTTTCATACCTTCATGAAAAAAAAATCTCTTCATCTCATAGATAAATGTTAAGATAGAGATACAACATCTTCGGTGGGATAGAATATCAAAATTTTCCTCCGCAGCGATAAGAAAATATAAGATATTGTCGATGAAATAATAATTTTAAAAGCATTTCTATATATATTTCCGGTCTGCTTTATCACTCTGACTATTTTAAGGTAGCAAAGCATCAGCTTTGATAGCTTAAGTTAACAGACACAATTGTGAGGTCTTCTAAGAGTTCAGCGAGTGTAAATTGCCATTGGATGCTTAACCGTTAAAGCCATTGAATGCCTACGCAATAAAAAGTAGTACTGGTATATTTAAAAATATTACAAACTCTCAAGAAAAAAGCTTTGTAACAAGCAATTTCTTCAATGACTATAATGTTTTTACCAAATTCCACCAACTTTGAAATTTCATTTGCAACTTCTCTCAATTTTCCCCGTCTAAGAAATCGTCATGTTGTTATGGGTTATCTGCTGGGCTACTTTAACATTTTTTTTTATCATGCTAACCTTTGAAAGAGGATTACTTAACAAAACCATGCTTTGCTAGCTTACAGTACTTTTAGTACTTTGATTATTAATCACAATAACGTCATCTTTAGAATGAATACCACGCTAACCTTATATGGATCCATTTTTGACACTATCAGATACAGAGATACAGATTTTTACATAAGACGTGTACGATTTTTTTGCGTGGAATGAAAATATTTTATCGGTATGTAATAATGTTTCTTTTTAGCATGCGTGATGATCAAAGATGACTTTTAAACAGACGGATATTTACCCGACAAAAGAGTGATAACTAAGTCATTTAATTTTTAGTTTCATCTATCAAAAACGGGCATTCTGATTGGTCGAAAAAAAATATTCATAACTCCATGATCAAAATTTTGAGCACGCAGTGATTTTGTATGCTTCCGCACAAAATAGTTCCATGAAAAATGTTTCAAAATGTGTAAAAACATTTCCTTTCTCGCTCGATGCAAATGACAGGATGTGAGTGATGTTCCCTAGAAAGTTTCTTGTAGATTTCAATTTATGTTTGTTTAATTTTGAAATCGAGACGAATTCATCCGATCTTTCACCGGAAATCTTCGCCATCTTCGGCGTTGACTTTTATATGCACAGGTGCTGATGACTTAACTTTACGGACAATTTTGTTTTTCTTCGTGACCTTGTTAGTTGTTTGAATGACTAGCGAAAGTTAAAACGTCATCATTGACGTCGTAATTTGATGTAAACAAACCTTAAGTTGTTGTGGGTCACATTTTTTCAAATATAGTAACTTCTTTTATGAATTGTAGGCGTACTTCGTAGAATCATGTTGATATAATGATTTCAACCGTCATATTTATTTATGCTTTTGAGTCGTGAGTATAGTTTTCTTGATAATTTTATGGTGTGTTTTGGGGAAGATATGGCTAACCAACAAATTTTTCGATCTTCTCAGAGTTCAACGAGTGCAAACCGCCACTGGAGGCTTAGCGACTAAATCTATTGAATGCCTACACCATAAAAAGTAGTTCTTATTTTAGGAGTATTGAAAACTTGCACGCTTTTGAGACATCTCAAGAAATAGCTTTGAAATCATTGTGGAAATGCAGAAATTGATTGTAACAAGCAATTTCTTCATTGTGTACACTGTTTTCTATTCTATAAGGTAAAGGTTTTCAAAATTCACTAATAATGATTGCTTTTGTCAAAGATGATTACTCATGAAAATCAATCCTTTGCTTGTTTACAGTACTTACAATACTTAGATTAATAAAAGAAAAGAAAGGAACGAGTTGACATCTCGTGGGAACGAGATACCCACCCGATCAAAGTCAGTCTTTATTCATTTGATACATTAACACTGTAAATGAATGCCGTTTTAGAGAAGTAACTGACCAATCGCTGGCCCCGCCCACTTACTCCTTAGGAAGTTTCGCTTCGATTATTGATAGCGTTATTTCGCAAAATTCATAGCTAGCGGCATATATCAAATAATTAGAAATGTTGGTTGGCGACCTAAACGTCATAACAACAGTTTGAATAAGCCGTCGTTACGACGTTTAAGTCGCCAATCAAACAAAAAATTAACGAAAATTGCAGCCAATGTTGGAGTTGAAAGCTCAGGTCCGAACTGAATAAATGATTTGGTTGGTTGGTTGATTCTTTTATTGTCGTAATTGGTTAATTGCTTGGACAATTATCTCCTAGGAACGACATACTATCTCATGCGCATTACATACAGACCGACTTTATTTGCTATGTATCTCGTTCCCATAACCATAACGTTGGCGATCATAACCTCGTAGATATAGCCTGAATAAACTGAATTTACGATGTTTAAGTCGCCCACGAACGAACAATCGTAGAACTAAATGATAGAGGTCAGATTTAACTTCCGGTCCAAATTATCGATTTGATTTGTCAATCATTGTTTTTTTTAATTAACGCGGAATCGTCAATTGATAAAAAGATCCCATTTACCGGAATAAATAGCCTTTGTGCCGCGCAAGGAAGGAAAAGTTTAGCCCATGCGTCCGATGTACAGCTTTTGCAGCCTGGCAACGTTGGAAATTCTATTTTGTGGATGATTAACTTCAGTCGAACTAACTCCTTGTATGGCCAGCTAACAATCTGTCAATAAAAGAAGAAAGCTGATTTATTTCTTCACAAGTCAAAATTGACCCATCGCAGCCGTCAATACTGATGACAAAAAGCAAAACAAAACAAAACAACCAACCAACCAACACTACCACAACCACTACCCCCACCAACAAAAACAAAAACAGCATGCAGCTAATCAATGATATATTTTGACCGGAAGTCATGCAAGTATTTTTTCCAGCGACTTAGACATCGTAACTACAGTTTATTCAAGTTTTAGCTACAAAACTTAGGTCGCGAACCCGCGAATAACTTTTCTTTTTCGATCACATTATAAACTAAGGAAGTAAGATCTCTTAGCCAGCATAGGTCAGCCGGCGTCCGTCAATTTGTTAACTCATTCCCAAACGACAAAATTTCAGACTTGGCTAAGTTAAGGGATGTTAGAGACGACAATTCGAAGTTTATGATTGTTTTTTTATTTTATCAGTTTTCTGGGTTGAAAACATTACGTACAATGAAGAATTTGTTTGCTTCAAGCAATTTCTTCATTTTACACAATGTTTTCCTAATTGCTTTTCATGAGGGGCCTTAATACATATCGTATGGCTGGCCTTATTTGTCGATGATTCAAATCAAAATAACAACAATAAATAAATGAACGGATGAACATTTGATTTCTAGCGATTGAGATTCCCCATGTAACCATTCCACAACATGTCTCTATTCGGTGCGATTCTTTAAGATTACGGAGTAAAAAAAAATCGTGGTAACAATACCAATTGCATTAGACGCGCTGTGCCGAATCTTCAATTCTTCAAACTTATGCTTTCTTTAATAAGACACCTGTATTTTTTTCGAGTAAATAGGTGCATAACGTTAACATAACAGAGCAGTGTTGGTTTTTGTTATAAGAATTTGCAGTTCTACCCCCCCCCCACACACAAAAAAAAATTCTAATGAGATTGGTTATTTTTACATTGAGCGAGCAGTAAAAACTTTGTTTCAAAAAGCTTTACTTGTTCATGATCTTACTGAATCAAATATGTATTCCCTATGTCTCAAAGAAAATCGAGGAAAAGAGTTCTTTCCTGGCATAAACTTTTAACGATACTTTGGACCGGAAATATCCTAATATCGCTCGTTTATTTGCGTTTCTGAAAAGCTTCCTACTTGCTTGCCGTGTCAGGTATTAAAAATATCACCTCTTCATGAACGGCATGTCGATGATTTTCTTCAGTAAATACATGAAGAACGAGGTAGGACTTGTAAAATATCACTACAGATTTGAGCATGACTAGACCTTCTTCGAGTCTGTTACCACATATCACAGTTGCTATATGCATAGAAAAGCTGAAAAAGGATATAAGAAAGTAATAGCTAAGTAATAGCTAAGATAGTCTACCCGCAATGTGGATAATCGGACATATTCGGGTAAAATTCGTAATTTTTGATTTGTAAGCGGAAACTAGTATATATGGCATTATAGTAAATTTAATTATACCGAAATATCACGGCGTCCGACCCGACGAGGTGTTCCGACGTCGTGCCGATTCCAAAATAGCGCATGACGAATACACTATCTTCAGAGCTTATTGTTACCTCGTGTGTTTTCGGGGAAAACCCGAGCTAGTGCCATAGCCATTTCGTCGTTGTTGTCGTAGTAAAAATATCATTGCCATGTTGTAATATATCTTGTGTTACTGAATGCACTCATTTGAAACGTATGTTGAAATCTTTAACATCTTTACTTGCCAAGCTCTAAATACATCTTTGTAAGAAATATGCCACCTTTGCGAATTCAATGATTTATCCACAACCTAACACTCAACAGCAAAGCGTCCGTTACCCATTGACAGATTTCTTGTTAACGATTATGTCTACTGATCGATTTGTGCATAGAAAATGTTTAAAATAGTAAAGTAATGTTTTGACAACATGTTTAATGTATACATTACCAAATCTGTTACGCAATATCTTCGTGAAAGTCTTACAAACAGAGGGACCTCATTTTCTTTACTCTCTTTTCTCATTTTCTACATATACGAGTTTTTTTTCTACAGGTAAAATTTCTAATATTCGATTCTAAAATCGAGCGTTTCCTTATTTGGGATGGCAATTGTAAATGCAAGAAAACATTTATTGGCAGAAGACACACGGCGAGCTGTTGGTATGGTGGAGCAAAGGGCCTCTCGGGTTGAGGTCGACTTGGCACTAGGTGTACACCATACTGTGTTAACTAGAGCTTGCTCACGGTACTAACAGTATTGGACACCTGTCAGGAGACATGGTGGGGGAAGAAGTCTTGCTGAAGACCGATTTTTGCATTAGTATCCCGTCGATTAGCGTGGACCTTGGACCACGTTGGCTGGAGCAAAGGACGATGACGCTCTCACTGATGAGTCCAGGTATTGTCTTGATTACACGGGCAAACGGATTAGGGTGTGGGGAAGGACAAGGGAAGGGTTTCAGTCAGCAAACATTACCGAACACGATCGATATGGAGGTGGGTCCATCGTGGTATGGGGTGGAATAAGCTTTGATCGACGGACCGAGCTTGTTATATTAGACAGCCCATAGGTATCTTGATGAAATCCTCACTACCCTTTTAAGATTCTACGCTGGTGTTATTGGGGATGAGTTCATTTAGATGGACGATAATGACCGTCAACACACGGCGCGTATCGTCCAGGAAAACCTTGACGAGGAAGGTATTTAATCGGACCTGTAGCTCATTCCACATGCGTTCTATAGGATTTAAGTCCAGAGAGCGAGCCGGCTAGTCCAAACGTGTAATAATTTTAATTACACGTTTGGACTAGCCGGCTCGCTCTTTGGACTTAAATCCTATAGAACGCATGTGGAATGAGCTACAGGTCCGATTTTCGGCTCGTCAGGTCCAACCAAGGACCCCCTGGGAGCTTGAGCAGATCTTTATTGGTCAATGGGCAATATGACAAATTTGATTTTTCATATTTTCGTGAAACCGTCCAGTTTAAAGTGTCAACCTGTTTGGTCTACATTACCGGTCTTATAATAATCATAAAGGCATTTTTTTTTTCTAAAAATTTGTCAGAATGATAACAATTAACCAATTGTCAACATGAGCATGATCAAAATTTGAAAATTTGGAAATTATAGGTCAAAGAAGCTTTTTTGTTGAGCAAACTTTGAGAAGTATATAACTTTATCCGCATTAAGCAAGCAACTACCCTTTTTTGTATGTCCCATAGGTGCCAGCTTATTACAGCGTAGACCGTATACTTTTTCTATGAGCAGCTTTGTTGAAATAAGTAGGCTTAAAATACACCTTTTGAGCAAGTATTTGTAGATTAATGTTCTTATGTGTCTCAAATCTACGGCCAATTTGAAATTGAAAAATCTAAAAAAGAATCTGGTTTTCGGTATTGAATATTTGTATAATTAAAGGTTTAACATGTTCCTCTCAAATTATTGCAAATCTGTATTTTTTCTAATTTTCTACATGACTTGCTTAACTAAGGTTGTGAATTCATATGGTCATTTACGTGTTTGACTGCACAAATATTCTACAATGATAAAAAATAATGCAGTAGTTTTTTTCATAATTCTATCAACCAATATACTTTTAAATTATTTAATGTTTACAATTTAATCTAAGATTTCCAAGATTTGAATTAAACAACATGATTCTACGTTAAATTCTGTTTAACTATTTTAACAGAACTATTTTTATGATACTGTAAATTTGTTTTGATTCATTTCGGTGTTTGAAACTTTTTTTCAAAAAGGGGAACATGTGAGAAAAAAAAAGGGACTAAAGACAATGTATTGTTATTATCACATCATCTCTTATCATAACGGATACCTATGCTTCGTGATACTTTACTCGTTAATTTCAAATCAGATTGGATAAAAAATCAATCATCATGTAAAAGACTAGGAAACGGGTCAATTATAAACATAAATGCGCAAAAGGCTCATCGTTTACAATGGTTGAAGTCTAAACTAACGTCAATTCAAACAAAAAGACGGGATTCTAATTTTCATGTTACTATAATTCGTCTTAAAAATGTCACGTTAAATACAGACAAAAGTGAAAATCAAAATGCTCCAACAAAACTGATGTAAAAGAACAACCGAATATCCAATCATTTGACTCCTATTCTAAACAAAACGGACAAAATATTGACATTTGAACCTTATTTAACAAGAAATTATATTGACCAATGAAATGCAGATATGAATGATTATAAACTTTTTATCTCTTTTACCTATAATGTATTTCCAGTTGAAGAAAATCACGACATATATATTTCTCAAATGCGTCCAATTGAGAAAGACTTTATCAAAGACATCCGCTATCCCTCTTCCATGAACTTTATCTCGTATCATGTACATCAATCACATTTCTGACATATGTTTCCCCGTTATATTTTGCAGCATCAAACTCTTCAATATTTAGCCGGTATATTGGATTTATTTCTTCTTCGCTTGGTTAAACAATCGCACTGTTTTCATCAATTGGTTCTTCGTCATCAAAAGTCGGATCAACTCTGTTAAACTGAGTAGTCTTACAAATGTTATCCTCTGACCAAATAAGGCCTTATCTGTGAAGCTATTACTGTAGACACAGGTTGCTTGCCTTACCATTTTTTACCATATCGATGGCAATTGTTGCATGTAGTTAAAGGGTACCTTTCATCGCATCTAGACGCTTCAAGATGGTTTTATTTCTCTCTCTTGCTTTATCATATTCTGCCCAATTAACGACAACATATTCTTCTCTACCTGTATTTAAACCCGTTTCTTAAAAATCCTTGGCAAAAGAAAAATATTTGCTTTCCCCGACTTTAAGGCGGTAATTGCCGATCTCTTCTAGACCCCTGATTCCGCAGCATGCACCTTTACCGTGACCGGGCTTGAAAAATAATCAACTGAAACTAATATCATGTAACACAGAATGGTTGACGACAACATGTAACATACATTTTTCCGGTACTTTCAGGTAGGGGACTCCGTCCAGTAATAAATAAGTTTCATATCTGTACACAAGCATGTTACCATCGCGGTGTAATTTTTGAGCACCATGTATTAATGCCTTGCTCGATAAAACGTATATAAACTAATCTTTTGATCGGGGAACTCATCTTTATATTCCAGAAAATGTTTCTTAAATAATTATTAAGTATAAAGTTTTGAACTCTTTCTTTTTTATTATTCTTCATGGAATGGGCTTTCCCAGGTAGTTGTCGAGAGTTGTCCTCTCGTTCAAGGAATGTTTGTACCTCGGTGTTCATCTTCTTTTGTTTATAGCTAGCAAAGCGTCAGCTTTGAAAGCTTAAGATAACAGACAAACTTTGGTTATCTCAAAGTCCAACGAGTGCAAACTGCCACTGGCGGCTTAAACACTATATACGTTGACTACTTACGCCATAAAAACTAGTTCTTATGTATTTCAATCTCCGTCTGCAAGGTCATCTACTTGCTAATTTTCCACTGTCATAGCGCAGTCGGTAGCTCGTCAATCTCCTACTTTTCAATCATGAGAGCCATGGGTTCGATCCCCGGCGGCGGCACATATTCTTTCCGACATTTGTCTCTAACCAATGGGTGTATAATCATAAACCTGAGCGGGTTAGCAGCTGGAGGCTAGGTAAGGATGTAGTGGTAGTACTGGCGTGAGAAATACCAGGAATTCATTGTTAGGTGCTCCAGCCGCCGCGATATGACTGAAATACTGTTCAAAGCGGCGTTAAACCCCATTCAATCAATTAACTAGGTATTTTTAGCTCACTTGAGCACATCGTGTTCACAATGACTTTGATCAGAGTATTCAAAAAGTTGCAGACGACAATTTAAAATTGCTATAAATTCTAAAATATTTATCTCTCTTTTGTGAAAACAATGTTGAAAATTAAGAAATTGATTTTAACAAGCAAGTTCTTCATTTTCCACATTGTTATCAACAACTATTATTTACCATGAGTACATTTGACAAAGAAGATTACCGATCACAACAATGCTTTGCTATCTTACAGTACTTTCAGTACTTTTAATTAACATTGCTGATGGTTATTATACTTTTAGACCCTTTGCTGATTCCAACAAGGTTTGCAGCATTCTGTTTCAGGCTGTATATCTTCTTGATACTTCCGATTCGAGGTTTGGGTGTTATGTTGTTTCTATTCTCTTTGATCACACATTGAGCAAGCACCAACCTTTTCTTTACTTTCTAGTCCAGATTCTCTCATTTGTCGTTCTGCAGCTGATCTTGGAGTTTTGGGTTCCCTTCTTCTGATGGAATTGTTTGTCCTCTCCTTCCTCTGGTAAGTGAAGTGGGATCATCATGGTCCTCTTGTTTCTTTAATGTTACTTGCTACAAATTTTGTAAAATAACATCATTTAAAATATTGGAACATCCTGTTGGAGTCAGTAGGTGGGGCAAGCAGAGTTAGGAGACAAAACCAGCGATTTGTCCATTTTCTTTAAAAAAGTTTTTTCTTACAGTACCCTATCAGTTAGGCTGAAAATATGTGAGGTTGTTCTTTTCGCAATAGATACGTTGAATATATTGGCTTAGATGAATCATAATACAGTATACACAAACCTGTCCGCAAATAAGATATTCTATGCAGTCTATACTTGATAATACTGTAAGTAAAAGAAAGGTACTTTTAACACAAGATATAAACGTCACGTAAGGAGAAAAATTTCAAATCATTTAATCGATCAAATACTACATTTGAAAAATGGTTTCATCTGTGATTGGCTAGATACTCCATGAATAAGAGCTACATGCTAGTTGTTTGCTAAATCTTCTCGGCAAGTGTCACGTAAAAGATCGCGTTAAGGGGATAGTATTGAAATTAAAAAATGAAAATACTTAAATTGCCTTTGCTAACAAACGTTTATCTTTTGCCAACCTTAGAAATGAAAGTATGTCGCATGCACAGAAGGACCCTTTATTCTGATTACATGGAAAATTGATCGCGACGCGGAATACGCTCAATTTTGATATATATATTTTTTCAAATCATCGAATACGGAACAATATTTTTATTAGTTTATAAACACATATTACTAGAAAAGAGTAAATTAGCAAAATCAATCGTGACTAAATTCAAAAAGAGATTAAAAAAACACTCGACCAGTATTCGGCCCATAAATTGAGAATGAGTGAATTACGCCATTAGTTATATGTTTGAAATAATGATTATTTAGGTAAGGAAGAAATGGTTTACTTCTGGCCATTCCAATCGGTAGCAGCATTCCAGCCAATCTTGATCTGCTGTAATTGTGACGCCATGCCGATGGATATTTTTCGATAGCTACATGCTGTGATGAGATAGAAAGCTGGAATAATGAAGACGATCACGAGATACACCGTCTTTACACGAACGAGGCTGATTCTCTTCGGAGACGTCATTGTTACTTCATTTTGTTGATAGCTAAAAAATGAATTGAATAAAAGAATAAAACAAGAGGACCATGATGGTCTTAGATCGCTCACTTGAACTGTCTGCTGTTAAAAAAATGCAACTCGAGACAAATAACTATAATCAGTTTCATGAAGATTGGGGCAAAACTGTGACTTCTATAACGTAAACAAAGAAATTGTCATTACGGCCCCTTTTCCTGTGTTATCCTATAGAACTTTCACATAATCTATAAGGCTCATCTTTATGACTTAGCAAGTATCCTGACCAAGTTACATGACGATTGAGCCATATTGATGACCTCTAGAGCATTAACAAAGAAATTGTCATTAAGGCCCCTTTTTCATGAAAATTCAGCCAAAATTGTGGTTTCAAGACTGTGTACGATGAAATTGTCATTAAGGCACATTTTCCTGTGTTTTCCAAAAGAACCTCCCATAATTAATAGGCTTCATCCTCACGCCCTAATGATTATTCTGGCCTAGTTTCATGAAGATTTAGCCTAAATTGTGGCGTCTAGACTGTAAACAAATAAAATGTCATGAAGACTCCTTTTCCTGTGTTTTCCGATAGAACCTATACATAATCAAAAGGGCTCATCCTTATGACCTAACAATTATTCTGACCAAGTTTCATGAAGATTGAGCCAAAATTGTGGCCTCTAGAGTATAAACAAAGAAATGGTCATTAAGGCCCCTTTTCCTGTGTTTCCATTAGAATCCTCCAATAATCGATAGGGTTCATCCTCGTGATCAAATTATTATTCTGACCAAGTTTAATGAAGATTAAGCCAAAATTGTGGCCTCTTGAGTGTAAACAAAGAAATTGTCATTAAAGCCCCCTTTTCCTGTGTTTTCGGAAAGATCCTTCTAATAATCAATAGGGTTCATCTGTATGACCTAATAACTATTCTGGCAACGTTTCACGAAGATAGAGCCATGTTTGTGGCTTCTAGAGTGTAAACAAAGAAATTAAGATTAAGGCCCCTTTTCCTGTGTTTTCAAAAAGAACCCTCCCATAATCAATAGGGTTCATCCTCATGACCCAACAATTATTCTGACCAAGTTTCATGAAGATTGGGTCAAAACTGTGGCCTCTAGAGTTTAAACACTTCAATTTTTGAAGCCGCACGCCGCACGCAGCACGACGGACGACAGAAATTCAACAATGACAAAAGCTCACCATGAGCACATTGGGCTCATGTGAGCTAAAAATGTATGATACACTATCATTGAAAACTAGGATAGAGCCTAGCCATATCTTCCCCAAAAACAAACTATGAAATTAATAAGAAAAAAATACCTCAGGCCCAAAAGCATAAATAAATATGGCGATTGAGGTTTTAAGATCAACACAGTGCTACGCAGCAAGACTACAATTCACGAAAGAAGTTTCTGTAATTTAAATTGTGACCCACCACAAGATAAGGTTTGTTTACATAAAACTACCAGTGATGACGTTTTAACTCTCGCTAGTCATTCAAAGGAGTAGATAGGACATGAAGATTAATGATATCGTCCGAAAAGTTTAGTCATCAGCACCTATTCACATAACAGTCAATGCCGAAGATAAGCAAAGATTTTCGGTGAAGAATCGGTGCATTCGTCTCGGTTTTAAAATGTAAACAAACACAAATTGAAATGGACAAGAAAAACACAACATACTCTTTCTAGAGAATAACACTCATACCCTGCTTTTGCATATCGATATTAAGAAGGCCCGTGTGTTGCTTTAGAGACCAAATAACCGATATATCATTCAACTATTTTTTCTTCCTCGGAGGGCAGATATGGCTGTTATGACAAAACTTTATGACGTTGGAAAATTCCGATGATTATATGACGTCACAATTGTCTGATTAATGATGCTCCCTCCATGAAGAATAAATTAAAGTAATGGAACATATTACAGAAATTAAGAAATTGTTTGTTATAAGCAATTTCTTCATTATATACAATGTTTTCTACCCCAAAATATAGATTTTATTTTTTGTAAAAAATTTATATCGACTGAAAATTGTCGTCTGCAACTTCTGGTAATGAGTTGATAAACAAAACCCGTTGTTACTTGGTAAGTTGATAAGATATTGACATTTTTAAATCTTAATGAATTAGACTTATAGTTTGTTCTGTAAAATATAACAAAAATTGTGTTTTGTCAATTAGGCAGATCCTAAGACCCCCCCCCCCTCCAGAACCAACAAAAATATGAAATGTAGACAACAACTTCAAAGTTTTCTTCGTAATATTTAGTTTACTTAAATATGGTATAATTGACACTATACTTTGGCAGTTGTGGAATGTGTATCCATTTTGATAAGCGCTATTTGACCCTAATCCTTTTAATTTCAATGGAAAATTTCAATGAAATGTGTTCCCTTACTTATACCTGTGACTTGATAAATCTTTTTTATTATTTCACAACCAGACGGTCAAAGACCCGTGAGGTAACAATATACACAAAACACAATATGGCAAACATAAATACGAAAAAAATGAAACCACAAGTACACAGAATTGGTTGAAAACAACACTGGTGAAAATTATCATTTTTCTACCATTCCACAGAAAACTGCATAGATTGAAACAGAAAAGAAAAGACAAAAATAGAAGAGAAATGAAATCAGTTGAAATCTCTAGTTGCCGTGACAACAAGAGTAAAATTGAAAAAAATGAAAAAACTTTGAAAATCATCTCCTCCCGACCCAGAATTTGAATAATCTTCATATCTTGCATGTATCATAAGTGCATTGACCTCTTTCAAAATTGCTAAATTTCAGAGCAACATGATGATTTTGCCTAAATAGAAATAAGAAAAACTCTTCCAAAACAATTTTGCCAATTTAACCAAATTTGGCAGAAATTTGCCTGAAATTGCCCCTTTTAATAATTACTAAAGATTTGCGATCTGTTGAAAGCATTGGTTGGCATGGTAATATAAGTTGATTTTAGTTAAACTTTTAAAGGAGGGTTCCTCCCGACCAAGTTAGTATTAGGCCTCGAAGAAAAAGAGCCTTATCTCAGGTTAGCGTCAGGGCCACTGGCCCTTTTTTATGTAATTGAAAATCGGCTAGCAAATATAACTCCCGACTGCGTCACGATGACGTTGGTTTGAGCGATTTCAAACTGAATGAATGATTTCAACGGTCATGTGCACCACATGAATGTCCCAAAATTCACTGAAATTGTGTCTGCGTCATGTAGAAATAGCTTAAAGCAGACGTAGGCTGTGGAGAAATACCCTAGTTTACTTTGATAGAAGACCTTTGATTTTCGCGAAACTACTGTATTGAAGTAATGGGTTCGATCCACGGCGGCGGCACATATCCTTTCAGACATTTGTCTTTCACCAATGGGTGGATACTGGTAAACCTAAGTGGGATAGCAGCTGGAGGCCAGAAAGGATGTAGTGGTAGTACTGGTGTGAGAAATACCAGGAATCCATTGTTAGGTGCTACAGCCACCGCGATATGCCTGTAATACTGTTAAAAGTGGAGTTTAACCCCAAAGTGGAGTTAAATCCCAATCAATCAATCAATCGATCGATCGATCAATCAATCAATCAATCAATCAATCAATCAATCAATCAATCAATCAATCAATCAATCAATCAATCGATCGATCGATCGATCAATCAATCAATCAATCAATCAATCAATCAATCAATCAATCAATCAATCAATCAATCAATCAATCAATCAATCAATCAACAAAACCAGCAAATAAAGAGCAAATTTTCGGAATCCTTTGCTTTCGGTTCAAACAATGGATGTAAATGTGCAAAATTAACTTCACCGGACACAATGTATCCAGTTATTGATAAATAATTTGATATTTAGTATCGTCTATCAAATCAAAGGACTGAAAGTACAGAGAAGTTGGAATGCGCTGAAAGGGTCATAACTGTGGAATTCGGTTCAAATTCATTTATTACTTTCGGAGTAAACCTCCCTCCCTTAAACTTAAACCAGCATTCCCATTCGTGTACATATGTGCGTGAATAAAGCACAAAAAACATAAATCCACTTACAGAAATAAAACAACTAGCATTGTCTTAACCCATTCAAAGACAATGACGCTTTTAAATGACCCTCATTATGAAAGCTTTGGAAAACATTGTGGAAGATGAAGAAATTGCTTGTTACAAGCAATTTCTTCATTATCCACAATGTTTTCTGTCCAAAAAGACCAGAATTTTAAAGATTTCATTAACTTACAATTGTCGTCTGCTGCTTCTTTTAATATGGACTGGTCTAAAATTTTATCGTGTTGGAATGGGTTATAAGCTCGTGTCACGCACAGAATTTTCAAACATAACATTCTCCTTTTGATCAACTGTAATACCAGAATTCCTTGTAGAATCTTGAAAACAGAGAATAACAGCTTCTGCATTAAAAAATCAATGACAAACACAACAAACTTTTAGACCGGTCCAAATTGCAGAAGTTGCAGACGACAACATTTGATTGACGGAATTAAATTTGTTTTCGTCTATTTGGATAGAAAACATTGTGGACAATTAAGAAATTGCTTGATACAAATAAACCTATAAACAGGTTCAATTGGCATTCATCAAAGACATTTAATTTTCTTTTGTATCACTGAAAACCTCTTCAATTAGGAATAAATATGCAAAAACTGAAATGCTAATAATGTCTAATTGGCATTTTATACAGACTTTAATCCATTACCACACAATGGCGCCTTTGGAAGCCCTGAAGAATCCAAATCATGGAAATCTTTGATGGAAAAGAAGAAATTGCTTGTGACAATCAATTTCCCTTTTTCTCACTATCTACCCAATTTTGCACTTATTTTAAAATTTCAGCGCAATTTGAAATTTCGTCTGCAAGTTATCCAAATTTGGATCAGTCTAATTTTTTTTTTATCTGGTAATAGGTTAAATCAAGGGTACTGGAAAATATATACTCAAAGATTAACCAAATCAGTTACTTTGAACATGAAATCACCTCGCCATACATTGGCCTTTTTAAGGAAAAAGAAGTTCAATAAATGTTATCAAGAGCCGTCGGAGACGGATTATTCTCCACGAATAAGGCTTTTGTCACAAAACTGTATACCATTATTGGACAAAAAACTTTTTATTAAATGTAACTATAGTTTGAGAGTTCAGTTCACAAGAAATTTGGGAGTTTGACAAACATTGAAGGAATCTGTTTGGCTTCTCAGGCCTGATTCTAGTATGATTCAAGATCATTATATGGTAAAGGGTTAAATATTTTACCTTGACTATCAATGAAAATTGTCTCTCTACAAACAATGAAGACTCTAACTTGAGTAGTCTTGCAGAAACAATAGACGGATTTATTTTAGAGTAGGAAATATACAAAATGTAAAGCTACGTGGCATTAATCCCCCTTTTAGCATTGTAAGGTTCATTGCTCAAAAATTGAAATAAACATTACATAGGAATAATTGATAAACAACATTTATGTAAACTAACAAAAAATTTTGGCAATTGTAAAGGAGGTATATTTGAAAATTAATGACCTTGACAATTTGACCTTGACCAATGACCTTGATCTTAGTACCAACAGAAAGGTCATGTCATAAGCAATGCATGTGTGAAATATGAAGGCTATATCACTTACCATTGTATACTTATAGACAATGTTAAAATTACAATTTTCGAAATTTTGACCTTGAGAAATGACCTTGATCTTGACAGATGCCATTGAACTTAATACCAACAGAAAGGTCATGTCATCAGCAATGCACATGTGAACTATGAAGGCTATATCACTTACCATTGTATACTTATAGAAAATGTAAAAGTTAAGATTTTTGAAATTTTGACCTTGAGAAACGACCTTGACCTCAACAGTTGACCTTGAACTTAATACCGACAGAAAGTTTTTGTCATAAGCAATGTACATGTGAAATATATAGGCTATATCACTTACCATTGTAAACTTATAGACAAAAGTTAAAGTTAATATTTCGAAATTCTGACCTTGACACATGACCTTGACCTTGACTGATGACCTTGAACAAAAAGGGTTGTCACAAGCAATGCACATGTGAAATATGAAGACTGTATCTGTAACCAATCAAAAGTTATGTCAAGTTTAAGTTTTTGCAGGGCAAAAAGAGAGCTTACGTAAAGCGAATAACATTAAGGCGCCATTTCCCATGACACGTTTTTTTAAACGAAAATTTTCGTTAGTTTAACGGCAAGAAGATCTGATTTACTACTCAAATATGAAATTTCATAAAATAACTATCTGACTAGGAGAAATTGGCAAAAAACTAATTTTTACATTAAGGCCCCTTTTTCCATGATGCAGCCTTGAATTGAAAAAATAAACTTGATCTGGTCTGTTTTCTAATAGTAGCCAGCACAGTGTTGCATGCTTCCAGGGAGATAAACAAGAGTGAGACAGCTCAGATTTGAGCTTATGCTAGTCACACTTCTAGTTTGTGTGGAATTCACAATTTAGTTAGTAGGCAAGTAGGACCTCTGTGAAAGTAATACAAGCATGTCTACTGGGCCAACGAGAGATTAAGAGATACCATTAGACACCAGACCACCTTCGATGAACAAGGTAACTTGTTTGACTCCGAAAGGAGACATACTTCCTTTCAATCCATCCCTGTCAGAAACTAACAAACACGCTAGACCAACATCGGAGCACAGTCACTCTGAATAAATATCTAGTCATTAGGGCCACAAATATGGTCTCTACAGTGTGAACCAACATTCGCTATGAAGATAAACATTCTGACAAAGTTTGAAGACATTTATGCCAAAAAATGACCTCTAAAGTTAAAACAAGATGTGGACACTTGAAACACAACATTATAACATAAGCTGACCTTGAGCACGTTGTGAGCTTACACGAGTTGTCGGCAGACAATATAGCTCGGATTTTGGGGTACTATTGACTACAGGGCTAAAGGCACATGGTCATGTAGTCAAGGTCATCCTTTTACGAATGCATGTGTGAAAAATGAGCCACTAGGATAAATTATATTTCTACTTTTTATAAAGGTCAAAGGCTTACTGTCACATGTTCAAGGTCATTGACTCAAACGCAAGCGCATCTCCTGAAGAATGCATGTGTGAATAATGAGTACTCTAGGATGATGAATGACCACGAAGGAAAGAGTTAATGCTTTAGGTTAAAGTTTTGATAATAGATTACAGGGAAGTGTCATCCCCTTTTGAATCCATGTGTGAACTATTAGCGCCACATAATGAAAAACGACCACGATAGAAAAGTTAACGTTTTGGTTACGTTTTTCACAACAGGTTAACAGTCAAGTTACCGATTCCCAGGGTCAAAATCAATGTGAGAAATACGAGTACCCTAGTGTAGAAAAGTGTCCCAAGATTGAAAAGTTGAAGTATTTCGTTAATAAAAAAGATCAATGTCATTGTCTTAAAACTCTCTAGGCTAAATATTACAGAAATAAACATTTTAGCAGAGTACAGACGACGATACTGACGCCAACATCCAAAGGATTTTCTTTTATTGGCCAAGCTCATGGTCACAAATACGCATTATGAAAGAATGAACTTTTCTTGAACTTGTTCCAATTGTATAGGCTTTCATACCTGGAATAATCGTCTAGAAGGTAAAAGGTTGATTCTCCATATTGACAACTTAGCCCTTGTACAAGTTTTGAATGAAAAATTTGCTTGGTCTGTTACGCAGTTGACAATGCCCCTAATCATGCTACAATAATCTTTCCGAAAGTTGCTATTCAGCTTAGAACCAAAGATTTTATAAAAGGAGGCTTAGGCCAAGGGCATAAAGACATTTGATGATATTCAGACATAAATATGATCTGGAGAAGACATGGCCGGCATATGTTCACCACCTGATTAAAATTAACTCGCACTTGTCTTCAATGGGCTGTTCGCCTAGCAACTATCAAATCCCATCTTTCTGGCATAAGTTTTAAATTGTGAAATATCTTTTATGAAACATGTAACACAAGTTTTTTTCAAGAAAATAGATGTTAACAGGATGGTAAGATCAGAAAAAGAAAGATTTTAGGTTACCAATAACTAGTCCTCTTTAAGGTGGCATTATGAAGAGGCGCCCATCAGTATATTTGGAGCACTGTTTTCCATTGGCTTTTTCGGATTATTTCGTGCTGGCGAACTTGTCGCGGACAATAAGAGTTATTCAATACATGCGCGTGATATAAGTGATATTACATTCAAGTTTTACGAAACCGTCCATGAGGTTGAAAACTGCAATTCCAAGACTTACCAGCTAGGATAAAGGTACATCTTTGGCCTTGAAGGCAACAGGCTCTTGTTTATGCTAAGTTCGTTCAGTGAAAGCTTATTTAAAGATCAGGCCAAAAATGTCTTGTCAGTTCTTCATTAATTCTGATGCTTCTTTAGGTACTCGCTGCCAATTCTATGCTGTTTGAAAGGGCCCCTCAAGCTAACGCAGCTAATGCGTCTAATCATACATTTCTTTCATTTAATCGCAGATACAAGCACCGCTTGTCTGGGCATGTGTGAAGGGACAATAAAGGAACTTTTTAGGTAGGAGTCTAATGCTTATGAATCATACATACGTATTCAAACTCGGGAGATGATGTCTTGAATAAACCGAAAGTAGGCATTTTTGTAAATTCATGATTTCTTTTAAATCAAAAGATGGTAGGTTCTTAATACGTGTTTAAGTCTTTGACAGGCAATTCGAGATTATAGATTTTGGTTCGCCAATAGTTAAACATTCCTTCCCCAATGCCAAGCGCTTTGGGGCTGGAGTCATTCTTGATCTTTGACGGCAGGGTGTGAGTATCTAGTGGCAGAGCAAAAGTGGGCTAAAGTGGTATCAAGTCCTTTAACATAGTGATAAACTACTTTACTATGAGGAACCTCTCAGACTTTCAGTGTTGCATGTATCTGGCAATGATCTGGGTTGGACTAGGGCTGCTAAATTTCGTATTGAAATTCTTGAGGGTTTCAGTAAACCCAAACAGTTGATGCCAGATGTTGATAGTACGGTCACAAGTTTTGCCGCGCCTGAAATGGAGGGGCAAATGACCTCATACGGCCTTTCAAAAATGTAGAGTTCGATTGAACAGTAAAATTGCAACTGTATCACCAAGGCAGGGCGGTGCTTATATCAGGTACCCAGAATTGGTAGAATCTGAAACACGCTAATTTTGTGAAGATGGTGTTCATTTGTCTATCATGGGCAACAAAATAATTTTGTTTCGGCTAGCATGTTCGAGTTTCCAAATGTTAAACAAAGACAGGACCATGATAGCCTTTTGAGTTGTTGTAAATATTTCATAACTGTAAATATTTGATAACGTGTTAGGTTGATATTATTCATTTTTAATAGCCTAATGGATTAAATTTTGTAAGGCATTTGATGATTTTTACTTAGGAGCTTTGAAAAAAATATAAACAAATTGAAAGTAAGCCTTTAATTCGTGCAGTTGCGTTAACAGTATTGTTGTGATTTATTTGTTTTTGGTGGATCGGATGAAAGTCCGTCGACCCCATTAGAGGACCTGATTTTTTGGTTTTTCAAATGATATACTTCTCCAGGACATTCCAACATGTCATGGCGGTGTTGCGATTGGCTTCGCAGTGGCGGGTAATCCTAGATGGCGGAGTCCATTTAATTGAAACCTATAAGGCTATGGGCGACCGGCTTCCGGGCCTCATACTCTCAGAAGTAGATTGATGTTCGATTTGTGAATTTTAAATGTTCAAAGCATTGAGCAGTTTGCGCCACAATAAATAGTAATAGTGATGGCATATATTTGACTTGAGTTATTATATAGAAAGCGTAATTAATCTTAGGTGTAGAATAACATGTTTTAATATTGCTTTGCCTTGAAGATCGTAAGAAGTATATTCATTACCTTGCTAACTTTTCACTAGCCATCAAAATTGATTGGATTTGTCGTTTATCGACAGAAAACCGCTTATTTTGGGGACCTCTTCGCACGAACTTTATTTGATATGAATTGTAACAGATTTTTGTATCGATAAAAGTTTCGGAAATAAAACGGTGCATCGTTCTTTATGCCTCTAATTGAACACAAGTAAGGTGGCTGAGTTTTGTTATGTCAAAGCCATGACAAATTTGCGCCACAATAAATTATAATAGTAATCGCAGATATTATACTCGAGATATTATATAGATCGCGAAATTACACCCAAGGTGAAGACTAGCATATTTTAAAGGTTGCTATGCATTGATTTGTTTGTTTGTTTGAATGGGGTTTTACGCCGCTTTCAACAATCTTTCATTATATCGCGGCGGCTGGAGTACCTAACAATGGAATCCTGATATTTCTCACACCAGTACTACCATTACACCCTTTCCTAGCCCCCAACTGCTACTCATAGGTCTACGATTATCGCCCAATTGGTGAGAGACAAATAGTCGGAAAAGATGAGTGCCGCCGTCGGGGGCTTTGCATTGAAGATCCTTAGAAGTAAATTCATTACCTTGCTTGCTTTTCACTATCCATCTAAAATAATGGAAAAATCAGCTCTGCCCATAATAGCCTTGATTTTATTTCTATCATTTCCCACAATGTTGTCTAATAAAAATCAACCTGAAATCATTTTTACACCAATTTTCCGTTTGGATCAGTCTAAAATTTCGTTATCTGGTATTTGGTTGAATAAATTTGAAAAAGAACAGTGAAATGATCATGAACAATATTATGATAAAACAAGATGTGTTTTTGAAACACTATGCCCTCGCCGTATTCCGTTATTTCTTGAAATTACACGTTTTTAACGTGGCTAATATAGATGTTCATAGGATAAAAGATAAATATATCTAAATCAAAAAGGTATGGATTCATTTATAGATCAAAATTCACAGTGGTAGCTGTAGTCTAATTAGGTTTAGTGGGTGGATAATCGTAAACTTAAGTGGGATAGCAGCTGGGGGCTAGTAAAGGAAGTAGTGGTAGTACTGATGTGAGAAATACCAGGAATCCATTGTTAGGTGCTCCAGCGACATGTCGGAAATACTGTAAAAAGAGGTGTTAAACCCTAATCAATCACTCCTCCGTATCGTATGACCTTGATCTTGACACGAGGAGGTGCGTATTATGGAGATGTATCATTATGCCTAAAATGATCACTGTATCTTGAATAGGATAGTAGTAATTGGCAATGTTAAGCGTTTAGCTCACCTGAGCACGAAGTGCTCTGGGTGAGATATTGTGATCGGCCATCGTTCGTAGTCCGTCCGTATGTCCGTCCGTCTGTCCATCCATCTGTCCATCACAATTACAAAAAAATCTTTCCCTCCTTAACAAACCATAGAATTTCAACCAAACTTCACAGAAATGTTCCTGAGGTCATGCTCTTTCAAAATACTTCAAATAATTTAAATCCATGAAGAACTCTGATTGCCATGGCAACGGAGTGAAAAAACAATACAAATCTTCTCCACCAAAGCCGTATGGCCTAGAGCTTTGATATTTTGTATAAATCATCATTTATTGACCCTCTACCAAAATACCAATAAGCCCTTTTCTGTGCGATCCCTGATTTAACATAGAAATAAAGAAGGAAAACTTAAACAAAATCTTCTCCTAACCATAAAGCCTAGAGCTTTGATATTTGGTACAAATCACCATCTATTGACCCACTACTTTAATACTTCAAAGAATTACCGTATTCTGAAAAAATAGCCCTTTTCTGTACGAACCCTGATTTTACATAGAAATAAGGAAGGAAAACTTTAAAAATCTTCTCCCAATCTATCAGGCGGAGAGCTTTAATATTTTGTTTAAATCATCATCCCATGACCCTCTACCAAAATATTTCAAAGAATTACCGTAATCTGAAATTTAGCCCTTTTCTGTGCGATCCCTGATTTTAGATAGAAAAAAGAAGGAAAACTTTGAAAATCTTCTTCTCCTAAACAATAAGGCCAAGAGCTTTGATTTCATATGAAAACTCGAGAACGGGGTCTTCATGACGACTGTTGAGGCCACTTTTCGTGCTCAATAGCCCGGTAGGTGAGTCATTCATTTCCATTAGGGTTCTTTTCTATATAGTAGAAAACACGAAAAAGTATTTGTAATATAGTTAATCTTATTTTCACTGTTTCAATTTAGAATGCGAATATCCAAAAATTTCCGGTATGTATTAAGTAACTGATAAGAATATTCACTATACAGAATGCTTTGTATGGCCACAAGAATGAACTTTATTCAAATTATAGAGATCTTCTTCAAAGGCATGCCATTTCTCCTGGGTTACTTTAACCTCGTTTATTTCTCATGAAGACCTTTTACAAAAAGATTACTTAATAACAAAACCATACTTTGATAGCTTACAGTACTTTCAGTACTTTGAATTGAAATGTTGTTATTATATGTATATGTTATAAGGGACGTACCATTATGTTACAAGTAAGTTCCAAAAATTACAATCACTCGATAAAACGGGTCCGTTTTTGAAAAAACTCAATGATACATCAACTTCACGGATTTGGCCTATAAAAATGCCTTTGTGAAATGTCATTTTATGCTACAAAGATGTTGCAAAAGGTTATTAGGACTCTGAAAATGGGTTCCCTTTAAATACTCCATCTTAGTATGTTACGGTAACTTTCCTTATTTTGTATATTCGAAGAAAAGGGGGCTATTCGCTCTCCTGGGTTTCGGCGTTGACGAAACTTTGCACTTGCTTTTGTGACCATCTTCATCTCCGTGCAAAGATTCATTCAATTCCATTCATTTTATTGGAAATCTAACCTTTATCATGCTTCGAAATTCTTAGTTAAGCCTTACGTGTAACTGCCATGTATCATTAATATCTCTCTTTCTAATAGACTTTTTGAAATTAATCTTTGCGCATATCTTTCTTACGACCATATCATCCAAATCATAACCCTGACATACATCTTTTTGGTGGAATTGTAACCCTTTTCAGACTGTGTATCGCTCCACAGGCATGAATGTACTGATTAAGCAAATTATTGATCAAACCTTTCGTGCAACTGTCATCGATCTTTAATATCTACCATTGCTTTTGAACTTTTCATAATTCTTTTTGACCATTATATCATCCTCTTTGGACTGGCAAAAATTGAAAGATGATACAGATGATAATTTGAAGTTGATTCGATTTAGAAAAAAAATCTTTTCAAGTAGAAAACATTATTTAAAATGAATAAATTGCTTGTCACAAACAATTTATTCATTTTTCACTGTTTTCTCACACACTTCTCTTTAGGGGGCGTCAAAGAGCGTCATTGTGTTGAAATGAGTTATAGCAGAGATGCTTAATTCTTTCATTTATTTCAATTGAATTTACCCTTTTGCCTTTCGATTATTTTTACTATCCAGCACCAAGAATAGTCGAGCCTTGCTGACCGCTGATAGCGCTTGTTTGAAATGTGTTTTTTTTTCATACTACAAGTACGTTATTCATATTTTACAAGTTAGTTACAAAGGTAACAAACAATCGAAAAGTGGGCCCATTCTCTAAAACTATTTTATCAACCATAGTTTTAGGCAGGAAAATATAATAAAAGATATACTAAAGTATTTTTAAGATTGAACCTTAAAGTCTGAATTACAAATTTGGAATTAAAACCCAGCAAGTAAACATTAATAAGGAAAAAGTGCGTTTCTGAAGAGAAAGATAAACCAGGATTTGTCATCATTTACATAAGTGGTTCAATCTGCATATCGTCGGCTTACTAATAAACTTCTTATTACAGATTTTATCAACCCGTACTTACGCTGCTTTAGAAGTAAATCGACTACATATTATCATAAGGAGTAAATTATTGACTTTGGCGGGCTATAGAGAGACGGTAAACGTACATAAGCCGAATATTTAATTTGTGGTGTTCGTGGTCCATCAAGCATGTTTTTATATACACCATATACGGGCGAAGATATACAAGGGTGAAATACTATGAGTATTTGAATTCCATGACACACTCTCCGAAAGTTACCAGACTCTTAAAACTTTATTTCTTCACTTCTTTTAAAAATGTCAAAATTTACTCTAAATGTTATGAAATAGCTTTTGGATTCAAAACACACTTATTTGCACACATAGGAATAATAACGATCGTCGAATACTAACTTTACTGTGTTTTGTTCAATGGCGTGTGGAAATTCATGGTCCGTCAAGCATGTATGTATAACCACCATTAGTTTTATCGCGATAACTTTCAAAATATCCCGATTCTGCAATCTCGTAAATCCTGACAGAAATATGCCACCATACTTGTGATGGCATATTTCTGTAATGATATACGAGATAGAAGATAACATCAAAACACTGTTTTGACAAAATAATTGTACCTAATCATTAAATGATTTTAGTTATAGCGGATATTGTTAACTTAGTCTTTTTTTAGAGCGATGATCGAAGTTTCAAAGTGGTTTATTTATATCTAATCATCAGAAACAAACTGCTTGAGCAATTGCTCAAGATCCCGCTAAAACATGACAAGATTTCATTCATGTTGGACCGAGCTCGGTTTGGCCAAAACTCGGATGCTCTGGGACCCATCTAACAGAAATCTTATTCATTTATTTGCAAATCATTATAATTTAATTTTTAGTTTTGTTTTTTTTTAAAAAAAGCGTTCTGATTGGACAGTAAAAATTATACATACCTCTTTGAAGAAAACTTTGAGCACGAAACCATTTTGTATGACTCCGCCCAAAATTGTTCTATACAAAGAGTTTTAAAATTTGTAAAGGTTTTGCTTTTTTCGCTCGATGCTATTAAATTATAAGAAATGGGAATATTTTTGTTTTCATTGAGATATGATCCGAAAAACCTTATCACACTTCGCATATCCATACAGTGTGATTAGTTTTTTCGGTTCATACCTCCGTGAAAACAAAAAATAATATTCTCTTCATCTCTTAAACGGAAAACAATTGAGGGGGTCGTTTCTGTCAGATACTTATTTGTTTCAAATGTACCGCTGCGCAATTCGCAAATCTTTCAGTCATGGATTTTATTAGTAGTGTCCTTTTACCTGGCAGATGGTGGCCATGCTAGGACGGGTGGTCTTCTTCAAGACTATGTCTAACATATTTAAATACAGCGACCCATTTCTTCATTGTATAATAACATAAGACATTCTCCCCTAATGTTGCAACCATGTCGTCGTAAATTTCCTATTTGATAAGCATATTTAGGTAATGAAAACCACACGATGACCAACATCAGTATTCATTTGTTTAAAACTACTAGTGGGTGGTCTTAAGAAACGAATTTTTTCAAAAATTCTACTGTCAGTCCAAAGTGGTTATAATACTTTATCTACATAGACTTCTTGTGGCATGTTTATAAAAGTTCTGTTGTTGCCCTAGGTCACGGACTTTTCAATCGCTCTGTCAAATCCTTTGCGAACATAAGTTTTACAAACTTACTGACCCAGACACTTTTCGCTTTTCGTGCCATTGTGTACTTTACCAGGGAAGAAATATATCATCGGTTTGAGGTCAATATCTCTAAATAATAGCTTAACTAAAGTATGGTTTCGCCCATTTTCGACATGTAGTAGGAACTAGTCACACATAATGGACAAAATGGGGAACGAGAAAAGTATCAAACCTAATAAGCGTCCTCGGACAGCGCAGGTTAACAGGGAGCGATAACCTTCGTCTTGACAGACCTTATTTATATCTAATAATCATCTTACCTCACAATTTGCCCTTTTTCGAAATCTCTTTTCTTGCTTAACATCTCTTTGCACTAATTCTTGATTCACGAAGTTACCAAATGGATCTTTTTGACGTTTCACGCGTAATTGAATGACATCCTTTGATTTTTCAGATTGTAATTAGATTTAACCATCTGTGACATAACCACGGAGGATACACAAAGAATAGCTTTCAACTGGCTCAGGTTTGATTAAATCTTTGCAAGTCGGATATATCAATCTCAAAACATGTTGGAGATAAATATTGGGCTTCTAGAGTATGACTTTGATACGACGATTGGCGATGTTTGCTGCCAAAATTGAAAAAAGAATTTGTTTGGTATCCGCTTTAATAGCAGTGATCGGAAAGACATTTGTTAGTAAAATTTGCAACTACCTTTGCGCATGTGCGCCTCGTCTCTCAAAATGTACAATAAACAGAGATTGCTCATCAGAGAACAGTAACATTGATATTGAAGCTCAAGGCAAAATTCCATTTAAAACCGAGATGAAAAGAGAACCAAAGTATTAAATAAGCTCATGCGTGACATTTCCAACCATTACACATGTGCGCCTAGTAAAAACTCAGATCAGCCCGTGCATCCGCACAGTCTGATCAGAGTCTTCACTCTATGCTCTGTCGATAGATACTGACCCAAAGCTTCTTTTAACAATCAGCGAAGGTTCTAATTGCCCCAAGTGGCTGTCCAGAGTGCTCAATGTGTGCGAGTCACTCACATGCGAAATTGTTGGAAATGTCACGCATAGGCTCGTATGAATTTATGACCAGCAGACTATAATTAGATACCGGTAACTATGTAATGTTTGTGCTATTTGTTTTAATTTGTATACTAGGTTTTTCGTAGCGTCATAGACGATTGCTGCTAATAAAACTTTATAGGTCACCAAACGGTATCTGACTAATCTCACTTTTACATACTAATTGGTTACACTCCTGTCCGTTTTTGCCTCATTAAATAAAGAGCAAAAAGGGCCCACTTTCACAATCTGTAGCTCCTCCCAAAAGTTTCGTTGGGCCTTAAATCTTAGTCCGTCTTAAAGAGGAGTCTTTGATCTTGAATTACAGGCCAGGAAAATGGTATCATTAGGGATAAAGTTTTTCGCAAATCTTCATTCTGCACATCAACCCATGAAATTGTTTAGGCTCGGAAGTGAAAGTCTTGTAGGGTACCACCTTCAAATGTCAGTTTCTACAAGGAAATAGTTCCCTGATTAAAGCTTTGAATCACATGCATGACATGCAGCAGTGATCTCTCACTCTGCAGAACCTAACATCAAGCAACTTGCTGTTGATTAAAAGTTGAAACAGCATGACAAAAGGAGGAGATCAAATTTTCTTAATGGACTACTTTAGGGTACAACCACCCGGAAGTAATTCCGGAGTGGAGTTGACCCTATATAAGACATTTTTTTCTTTTGATTTTGACAAAACTGCAATTAGTCTATGCATATGCTAATTGCAACAATCCCTATTTCTATTTTTTTCAAATATATGGCTTAGGAGTGAAATGACAGAAGAATTAGTACAAGGCCCCTTTTGCTAAAATTATCCCAAAAATGGGACAGTTTTGGTCTTCTTCTTATGGTCAACAGAAATGGTCATAACTTTTGTAATAACGGATGAATTTTCATGAAATAAAAAGTGACCTATAGAAAAATGACACCCTCTTCAAATCTAACCCTTTACAAGATGACTTTGTCAAAAATTGCTTTTGAAATGTACAAAATTGACCCAAAAAATGCAATTTAAATTTTAAACCAAGTTAAATCATCTTTAAAAAAAATATCAAAAATACACACAAAATCTTTTAAATTGGTGTTTGTAACAAATTTGGTATGTTTACAATAAGTCTAAGTAAAAAAACACACAGAAAAAGGTAAATAGGCTTAACAGGACAGTGTTCAAAAAGGGTACCCCATACACTAAAATATCAGAAATGGCCTTGGCACCTTCAAATTAATATAGCTGCAGTGTATTTTTGTTAACCCATTACCAGATGGCAAAATTTTAAACTGGTCCAAATTGAAAGGACTTACAGACGACAATTTAAAGCGTATGAATTTTTTTAAAAAAGTAAGTCTCTGGGTAGAAAACATTGTGGAAAGTGAAGAAATTGCTTGTAACAAGAAATTTCTTCATTTTCAACAATGTTTTTAAATTCAAAAATCTAAAGCTCATGAAATATTATATTTTTTCAACCTTCTAGGTCAAGAAAACATTGTCGAAAATAAAGAAATTGCTTGTTACAAGCAATTTCTTCATTTTCAACTACACATATGTTTTCCTAATTGTTTTCCTTCGGGGCATCAGAAAGCGTCATTGTGCAGGAATGGGTTAAAGACATTAGATTTTCTGAAATGTTCACTCTTTTCCTTGTTGTTGTTGTTGTGATGATTTAAATTAAGAAGTTGCTGAAACCAACACTGGACCATTGATGATGAAACAATGAAAAGGGGCTCTTTACAGGGTATACCCAAATAGGGTTAGGGTTTAGAAGCTTATCAACTTAATTTCAAGAGTGTCATAGGCTGGCAGCCAATCCAATCAATGCCTTTCTGATCATGTGACTGAGAGGGTGACATTGGCAGGGTAGGTATAAAAGAGGATGAAAATGCCTCTCTTGACCAAAATTAGTTACTCATTCATTATCTGCACATTACAAGAAAATATTGAATTCACCCTGGTCAAACGGGAAAGACTTAGAAGAGTTTCAGCAATCTGCTTTTACAAAAAAGGGAATACGTTTCAGCTACTGAAAAGAAGGAAGCATCCAGGACATTCACAAGAAACGGATGAAAGGGCCAATATCATTTTTACTGCAGACCACAATGTTTCGAAAGAAAATAGCTATAACCTATGACCACACGTATGGCCACACAAAGTCGCAGCTTTGAATGCGGGACTTTTACAACTCCCTCTCAAAGAATGGAACGTGACAAGACACACCGACCCAAACCATTTATCCGTTTGCCAAGAACGAAAAGTATGTATCGTACACTTCAGTGAAAGAATGTTTCCATTCAATACAAAGCATTAGACGGACTGCACATGGGAAGATGTGATATGATACAAGAATGCAATGTAACACTGTCATTGCAGAAGTGGCAAGAAGGGGGCAGGGTGACATATCCAAAATGTTGAAGGACTTGCGCTTAATAAGAGCCTAAACCGTGGAATCTTACACTGTAAATTGTAGTAACTGTGCCACTTATTCTCTTCTATGTGATTGAAGTTTCTGCTTTGATGCCTATTCAAAATTGCTCAGCCCTGCCAACATAACATATATTCTCTGAATGACTGAGAATGATATAGGCATTGTTAGAGGTGATCTTGCAGATGAGACTCAGTGAAGGTGCAATTTACAGTGTGAGTTCCAGGGCATCCGCACAAAAGTGTGAAGCATTTAACAGCGCAGCACCAGCTACTCTAAGCAAAAGAGTAAACTTCAGCCGGACCTTCACAAGAAGGCTTTCGGCCCAAAATTTGCATTCAAACGATGCTTTCGACAAAGCGGTCAAAAAGAAAATATGGAAAATAACAGGAACAGGGCTTGGAGTTTGGGTAAAAAGCATCTAAAACAGATTTCAGTACGCCAAATGAAGACCAAGAAATACAGAAAAACTGACTGGTACAGAAAGAAGCGTCTTAGAAGAAGAGCTGTCATGGAATTTCAATACCATGAGGCTAGGAAAAAACAGAAATGAAACAGGGTATATGGGCAATGATGACATACATAATTATGCACAGATTGTGAACTAGAGGCGAAAGGACAACAGATAGAGATTAAGTAAACAGAAAACAAGATGGGATGAGAGATGACAGCAATTTCTGTCTGGTGGAAAGCAACACCACTGATGAGGCTTGATGCTAGCTGAAACAGAGTAAATACTGATGAAGCGCAATGTTAGCCCAAGGCTGGCCGTCTAGTGGTCAATTGTTGTCATTTGAAGTACTATCCAGGGGTAACAAGAGGTGCAGACGAGCTTTTATGACAACATTGGCCAAAATTGATGCATTCTGGGGATCAGAGTATTGCAAATAGGGTGAAAACTGAAATTTAAATGTTTTTTCAAAAATTTAAATTAAAATTTCACTTACCATAAAAGAATTTTATTAAAATCCAATTCTACACTATCTATTCTATTCATGTTCAAAATTTGAAAAGAAAATTCACAAAAATACGGCCAATATCACCGTTTTTGTATAACCCCGACTGCTTCATATAGGTTACACTCCTGTCCGTTTTTGCCTCATTAAATAAAGAGCAAAAAGGGCCCACTTTCACAATCTGTAGCTCCTCCCAAAAGTTTCGTTGGGCCTTAAATCTTAGTCCGTCTTAAAGAGGAGTCTTTGATCTTGAATTACAGGCCAGGAAAATGGTATCATTAGGGATAAAGTTTTTCGCAAATCTTCATTCTGCACATCAACCCATGAAATTGTTTAGGCTCGGAAGTGAAAGTCTTGTAGGGTACCACCTTCAAATGTCAGTTTCTACAAGGAAATAGTTCCCTGATTAAAGCTTTGAATCACATGCATGACATGCAGCAGTGATCTCTCACTCTGCAGAACCTAACATCAAGCAACTTGCTGTTGATTAAAAGTTGAAACAGCATGACAAAAGGAGGAGATCAAATTTTCTTAATGGACTACTTTAGGGTACAACCACCCGGAAGTAATTCCGGAGTGGAGTTGACCCAATTGGTCCTCGAAAAGCTAAGGCGGTAGTGCGGTGTTCTCTAAGTCTTTTGGTCGTTCAATCGAATCTTGGCCCGGCCAACATTATTCCGAAATTCTACATAAAACAGCGCGATATGCGTCATTTTTCCTGTCCCCACCGCCGCATGCATGGGAGTTTTAGTCTCATATGGGCCGCATATTGGAAACTTAGGTCATGTTGGATATTGTAAAATATCAAATAAGATAATCTTATGGCCATTAGAATTTTCAAAAGTGTTAATAACTATCAATTAACTATCAATGGTCCCTACCAATATATATTGACCATTTACTTCCCTTGAAACTTGATAATTTCCGGTTAATATTTGCACACTAACTATATATAGGAAGATACGAGAAAGCCTTTAGAATTCTGTGCATTTCGCCCTATCAAAAATTGAAACTGGTTCAAGTTATTCGTGATCTCTTTTGAGTTTCTTGGTCAATTTATTTGAAAGCTTAAACAAAATTTAAGTAAATCACACTAACAGGTGTTACTATACGAACGCGAAAAAATTTATTTGTAACTAAAGGCCTCCGGCCCATGATACTACATAGAAAACAACAACACAATACCTTGGCTATTTGCAAAGTAACATCTTATAAGATCTTAATATTGTCTTTTAAAGTCTTCATTCAAAAAACTAAATAAAAAAAATGTATATTTAGCTATTTTTCTAATAATGAATTCATTTTTACCTTTCATTAAATTGTCAAAAAATGTGATGTCGTTTCTACCGTAGTACCAAGAAAAGAATAAATTTTGCCTCTCTAGATTAAACATCAAATAGGTGAAAAAGCATGATACTCGTATTGAAAGATAAAGATATCCTGATTTATCAAACAATGATGACATATTTTGTCTTCTCGGTCAACATTAAAATTGTGACTTGGGCATCTGAATCTAGCAAACGACCTACTTAAATTCGGAAAAATACCCATAATAAGATATTTCTCAGGATTTAAAAATGACCAATATATATGTAAGTATAAATTACAACGATTATGATTGGATCGTTTCATTTAAATTTTGACTTGAAATATCTGATATTCTTGTTTTAAATTCTTCAAGAAAGAAATCTACACCACCTACTTCTTGAGGTAACCAAGCGAAAGCAAAACAATTCGAAAAAAGCAGATTTTTTATCCGAGTATCCCAGTTTAATCTTTCAATGTCAGAATGCGTTCAAGCATTTAGTAGAATTTATTTCGGATTGTTTTCATTATGTAAATGTAAAAGTTTACACCAATACTTAACAACTCTGGTTTTAAATATAACGATTAATGCGATTTTCCACACTCAGATTAAACAATGACGCTATAAACCGACTGTTTAACTCCTTATAAAGCTCGGCAATACTTAAAACGAACCCTTTCGATCATCCCAGAATTTTCAAATCCCAAACTTTCAGAACCGAATACAACGAATGGTAATAACATCAAAATTATTCAAAATAAAAAAAGGGGCCAAATAAGGTTTATTGACATACATACCTTTATGGCTAGATGGGAGAGTTCATACATTGAAACTGACTATGATAGTTTTGGTGTCATCAGAAGACCCATATAAATATACTAAGGGAAAAAAGTTCAGCAATTTTTTTCGACCTACATTATTTTTCAACGTAAATGTATAAACCTTATAAAATCAGTCTCGTTTGCAATTTTTAAATACGAACTAATTATGCATTAAGAGCACGTTTTCCTCACTTCTAAAGGCTGTCTGACGCAATTTTGCTGAAACACGTTCTGCACGTGCTTCCATATGTACGTGAAGTCTATATCCACAATATCTATCCCAGGTTATTGGTTAGCATCAATAACAAGATAACTCATTAAATTATTTAAAAAAAATTCAAATGGGACGTCGCCCAGGGCTTTAAATAGACCAACGGAACGTAGCCATCTGTATGCCGGCTGATGGTATGATGGTAAAAGAGGTGGCTCAACATTTTGGCGTGAGCCAAAGTTCCATTTCATTACTTAGAACAAAGGGTCGTCAATTAGGCACCGTCAAAGACAGGCCACGTTCAGACAGGCCACGTAAGACTACCCAACGTGAGGACAATTACATCGTGACGTGTTCACGGCGTAATCGCTTCCTCAGTAGCACTCGTATAGCCGGTTTGGTCCGAAATACAACGGGAACACGGGTCTGTGCTCGTACTGTAAGAAATAGACTTCGTTCGGCACGTTTACGCGCACGTCGACCTTACGTTGGCATTCCTTTGACACATGCACACAGACATGCAAGATTGAATTGGACAAAGGTACACCGTCGTCGGCCAAGACGAATGTGGAATCAGGTCCTATCCACAGACGAATCCCGTTTTAATTTTATGTTTGCGGATGGCAGGGTATGGTCTGGGATGTATATCATACCGTGGCAAGACTGACTTGGTAGCTATTCAGGGAAACTTCAATGCCGTTCGATACTGCACCGAAATTGTCCAGGCAGTGGTATTGCAGTTCTTGCGTCAAGGGCTTGCTACCATTTTTCAGCAAGATAATGCTCGCCCACATGTCGCTAGGCACACGTTGGACCTTTTACAGACTAATAATGTTGATGTGTTGGATTGGCCAGCCAAATCACCGTATCTAACTCCGATCGAACACCTTTGGGACAATCTGGGTAGGAGAGTAAGAGACAGGAATGACGTTAATAACGTTAGAGACCTGGAACGTGTTCTGTGTCAGGAATGGGGTCGTATACCTATGGCCATTAATCGTAGGCTCATTTCCAGCATGAGAAGACACTGTGATGCCGTTATTGGCGCAAATGGTGGACACACAAGATATTAAATCTTTGTGTTACTTTTACTTCCCTACCCCTGCCATATTTGACGCTGTACAACAAACACGTATGACCATGAAATCATCTGATTTTTTTAAATACTGTGGCTATCACATAAAAGATACATGTGTGAAAATATGGTTTGAATCCAACGCTAGACACCGGAGAAGTTGGCTGTAACTTACGAAATTGCTAAACTTTTTTCCCTCAGTATACATGCACCTATAAAAGGACGTAGTCTGTATCCTTTCGCTATCAAATTGCCATTTTTCCTTTAATCGAAGTAGACCGCCGTTCCTTAAAACAATTATTTCCATCTTAATATATTTGCCGCCGTCATAGCGCAGTCGTTAGCGCATCAGACTCTAAATCTTCAGTAATAGGATGTCATGGGTTCGATCCCCGGCGACGGCACATATCCTTTCCGACATTTGTCTCTCAGCAATGGATGGATAATCGTAAACCTAGGAGGGATAGCAGCTTGAGGCTAGGAAAGGATGTAGTGGTAGTACTGGTGTGAGAAATACTAGGAATACATTTTGAGGAGCTCCAGCCGCCGCGATATGACTGAAATACCCGGGACCTCCAGATTGGCAGTCATCTTACTCAAAGACCTCTTTTCAAAAATTTACTATTCATTTTGACATGCATAAAAGAGTCAAACGCTTTTTTAAAATCAACATATAGAAGATTGAATCGGCCTCATGGTTAGCGAGTGTATTTTTGAAGGGTAGAGAAATTATCGATAACTGAATACCCGGTTCGAAACCCATCCTGACGTTCATCAATCAAATTGAAGCTTTTCTGTCCACATATACAGTCTATTATTTAAATCATTGAAAAAAGTTGTTATACATAACATTCATTAAACGAATAGCTCTGTAATCTTTTGACATGTTGACTTTTTACAGCCAGAATTATTCTTTCACTCCATGATGACGGATATATCAATATTCAAAATATTATTGAAAAGTATAACAATACGGAAGTAAAAAGGTAGAAAGTTTTCTACCGAAGGTCCATCTTTGCCCGCCGATTTTTCTTTTTTTAAGTTCACGAATAGCCTTTATAATTTCATTCTTCTAATTCGTAATCGGTCATGATCTTCTAGAGTTTGACTAGCATACAGATATAGCTCCATCATATTTGGTTGAATGTTCGAACAATAATAAGTTTTTAAAGTAAGATAACCAGGTTTCAATATTGTGAATATTTATTGTACATTTGGAATGTATTATTTTACTCCAAAACCGTGCAGGGTTTTTACTACTTTGTATCAAGTTCTGTCTGTTATTATTTATATTCTTTGACTTTTTAATAGAGCATATGTGATTTAAACGTTTGCGCGCATCGATTTTTCTTCGAAAATCGACGGAATAATTTGTGTGTCTAAATCTAAGTAATATAGAGTATTTTAAAGTATTTGCTTCGTAACTAATTTTGTCTCACCAAAGGGGGTCATTTTAAAAACGAGTCGGATCGAATAGTGTATCGTTTTTCACAACTTTTGCGGAAATCTTATGAACATATGTTAATCTTTCTATTGCAGCATCGATATCATAGATAACAAGATTCTTAATTTCTTCAAATTTTAAAAAGTCATTTGAAAGCAAATTTTAAAACTTTCATAAAATTCGTATTTCCAAACGTATTTTTCTACGGGAATTAATCCGACATGATTGTTGTCATTATCAATCTGAGTTGTCTCCCTTACAGCATCAAACGTTAATCTACTGCATAAAGGGAAATGATTTTACTTATCTTTCTTCTAAATAGATATTAATGGATGGAAAAAGCCCAAAAAGAGGCTTTATGATAGTCAACTACACTTTTCCCAATATTTGCTACACATGTATAGTTTCCGGCGGAATCGTCCCATAGACGACCATTTAACCCTTTCCTGATTTAAAAAATTTAGACCTGTCCAAATTCATAGGTTTTGCAGACAAAAATTTAAGTGAATTCAATTTGAAAAATAACAATTCAGTAGGGTAGAAAATATTGCAGAAAAAGAAGAAATTGCCTTTTATAAAGAATTTCTTCTTTTTCTAAAATATTTTCAAAAGTATAAAATCACAGGGACGTAAAAGCCAGGGATTGAACAGGACAGGGTTAATAGATTTATGCCGTGTACATAGCAGAGATCAATTAGTTCTCGTCCAAATGAATGGTAGAATTTGTTGTTTGATATTTCGATGAAATTCAAAATAATAAGTATTGTAATCTAGATTTAAATTAGCCGCCGTCATAGCGCAGTCGATAGCGCGTCAGACTTCTATTCTCCAATCATGGGATGTCATGGGTTCGATCCCCGGCGGCGGCACATATTCTTTCCGACATTTGTCTCTCACAAATGGGAGAATAATCGTAAACCTATTTGGGATAGCTGCTGGAGGCTAGGAAAGGATGTAGTGGTAGTACTGGTGTGAGAAATACCAGGAATCCGCTGTTAGGTGCTCCAGCCGCCGCGATATGACTGAAATACTGTTAAAAGCGGCGTAAAACCCAATTCAGTCAATCAATCTAGATTTGAATTAAAAACATTTTTCAAAGTACCATCAGGCACGTAAATCAAAATTCTTTGTGCGTGCATTAAAGTCACCAATTACATACAAATAACAGTCTGGAAACTCATTTCTCACATTCTCGACAATCGTATTTAAAGGAAAGGTGTCATTACTACCTTCTCTTTCTCTTTCATAAATCATTATAAATCATCCTCTGTGGATACATAGGATTTTAAAAGAACTTTATCTTACATATTGTTGTAAAGGTTTCTCTTAAAATACAGAACAAAACAATCCCCCAGCTGTTTACAAACTCGACTTGCCGCCGTCATAGCGCAGTTGGTAGCGCGTCGGACTGTCAATCTAGAGGTCTCGGGTTCGATCCACGACGGCGACACCCATCCTTTTCGACTATTTGTCTCCCACCAATGGGTCGATAATCGTAGACCAATGTGGGATAGCAACTGGAAGCTAGGAAAGGATGTGATCGCAGTACTGGTGTGTGAATTACAAGGAATCCATTGTTAGGTGCTCCATCCGCCGCGATATAACTGAAAGATTGTTGAAAGCGGCGTAAAACCCCATTTAAACAAACAAAAAATTCGACTTACAAAACTTATTTTTCAATAATTTGTCTTTGACAAAGACACAGGCTCCTCCGCTTCATCTAATTAAAAATCGCGACTTAGTACGAGAATTATCAAAAACAGGGTATCCTTTTCCACATGGTAAACTTCTTCTAGTTTCGACTACTGTAGCCCCATAACACCAAAAGAGGAAAAATAATTAATGATATAACAGTTATTATATAAGAAATGCCTCAATCCACGAATTATCCATGGAAGGAAAATAATATGTTTAGAATAAGGAGGGCCTTGGACTAAATCCTAATTTAAGCTGTTTGTTGAATTAGTCCTCTGCTCGATTATTACTCGTCTGCTGAAGTCCGTGAGAGTTCGTTATTTCCCGTTTTCCCGCCTTTCCACTGCGCACGATTTTGTTGCTCACATTTTTTCACGGTAGTAAACTTTTAAAAAACACACACCTATGTTGGAATTATTATTGATTGGTCGGAACGGGTTTAACGCCACTTTTAACAGTATTTCAGTCATATCGCGGCGACTGGAGCACCTAGCAATGGATTCCTGGTATTTCTCACACCAGTACTACCACTACATCCTTTCCTAGCCTCCAGCTTCCATCCCACTTAGGCTACGATTATCCACCTATTGTAGAGAGACAAATGTCGGAAAGGATATGTGCCGCCGCCAGGGGTTATAATCATTGCGCGGACACTTATGTCTTGTAACTATTTTTATCTTTGTCTTCTATGGATGACCTTAAATAAAAACTACAGATCTGAGGGGCCCAACTTAGCCATTGTCTCTTGGTGGGTAATACTTGGACCTAGTTATTTTGAAATCAAGCCAATAATATCAGAGTAATAGACATGAACATTTTACAAAACGTTGACCTTTGATCTTGTGCGACCTTGACCTTGTAAATACGATTTTGGCATACAGACCTAGCAGCTACAGACCTTAAAATACATTCGTAGTCTTCGTGGTGTACAGTTCTGCCGTTTGGAATTTGGTATTTGGAAAAAAAATACTTTTGGGGGCATTAATCAATTATAAGAGGCAAAATAGATATACAGATAAAACAGTAAAAGCATAAGAAAACGATTTTAACAAAAAAAAAAAAAAAAAAAAAAAAAATAAAACTTTGGAATAGTGAAACGGCTTAAATATTGGGCTCCTTCGACCAGGCAGCTTTACAGTAAAATATCTTACCCCACCCACTTTATTTCTATGATTTTGGCTTATGAAAGGCGTTTTCTAAAATTGCTTTTACTAATCTTAATAAAATATGACCAGTGCTTCTTTGGCTTTAACAAAGCAGGCTAAAAAGTGTGTAGAAAGCATTTGGAAGAGGCAACTTCAGCTTTGTATGGCATTTAAGTTTTAGGGTACCCTATTTTCATAAGTGTCTTAGGAATTTCCCTACTTAGATTCTTCTAGACTTTTGATATATTATTATGCACATTTTGTACAGTCCAGATCATTCAGAAAATTTCTGTTGCACTTTTTTGAGGTTTGGTCTATTTTTTGGCTAGATTGGCTGGACTATTGTAAAGCTCTCCTTAATTGGCAAGTTGGCTTCAAATCAAAATATCGGTCGACCAATCAAACCACGCATTTTGACCGAAAGTAATTATTGAAGCCCGATATTAAAGCCAAGCAGTGTGTGGATTTAGCGACTTAAACGTTGTAACTATGCAAACTGTAGTTACCAGATACACGTCGCAAACAATTGATAAATGTTTCATTTTATGTCCTCGACCCTTTCCTATACAGGTAATATTATTTGATATCTCAGTCAAATTACCTTGTCGGAGCTCAAATTGGCATGACCAGCGGTCCGTCTATTAACAAATGGAGTCAGATTGGTTCACTATTGGAAATCCTAGTTATAAACACTGCGTTGTAAGACACCTTGATCACAAAAAAGATGAAAAATAAAACCCTGTCCACCACAGAGGCAACAACAGCCCAAGACATGATAACGTCATCACTTTTTGCTCTGATACTGGAACTACTTTTCAATGGTGATGAATTCAGTTTATCCATCGTTTGATGTTTCGTCAGACTTGTTTGAATGGGAGGTAGACTGATGCCTTTACTCGGTGTTAATTCTGTGAATCCTTCCGGTTTTATGCTGTTTCGTTTTAGACTTAAAGACCGGTCATGTCCTGTATAATGTTCCGTTGAATCCCTTGCCACTTTCTTAAGGTCGTCGGTAGGCATGCTCACAGCGACTTCGGGCTCCTCTGGTTCCTCCGGTTCCTCTGGAAGAATCGGGTCTGAATAAAGGGTCAATCGTTTTATAATATTGATAAACCCATGTGTAATTCGTGGCACCGGTTTTAACGTTGGCCGATGATGAATTCGAGTTACGATCACAGAAGCTGTAGTCCACAGTAGGTCAAGGCAGAAACCAAATACGATGTAAAAACCTGGAAATAGACAACATCTCACATCTTATTCAAGTAGCTACGACGTTTAAGGCGTCAACCAACTAGTTTACTTTTTCACGTTATTGACCACGAATGTTGAAAATAAAGTTGTTCTATACCTATGTCGAACCTCCTGTCTTGGTCGTTGGCTAGGGTCAACATTCCGTCAATTAGAGCATGTTTAAGATTTTATGTCGTCAGATTTTAAAATACGATAATGTTTATTTTTGTATTGTCAACATGACGATTAGAAACTCAATGTACTTAATGCTTTTCAAATTTTATCGTCGCTGAGCACTAACATGCAATTTGACGGTCTTAAGTAAATGGTAGTCTAGGATGTTGTTGTCTGCCTCGTATGGCTGAGTGGTATAGGTACTTGACTCGTGATCTGGTTAGAGCCCACCGTCACCGAGGAGTGTTCATGACACTTAAAAGTCAGCCCAAGTCTACCCAGCTGCAAAACCACTGCCCCTCATTCAGCTGTGTGCTCGAGAGCGACTCTATAAGAGTAAAGTCTTTGTCTCAAACGAATCAAATCAAACTAGTATAAACTATCGATTTGAGGTATTGAATTTCATTAAAAAGTTAAGGCAGTGTAGACAATATTAAACTGTTTTCAAATTACAGTAGGTTTGAAGCTCTATTCAAAAGCCAGGGGGCCTTGTCTGAAGCATATATCTGCAACAACATACGAAATCGATCGATGTTGCGTGCAGGCTTAAATCTTACGGTTGCATTATTTACGATTACTTAACTTAAAGTATATTTTAACCCAAACGGTACACCATACCGATGTATGAGGTAGTTGTCTCAATGAAGGGAATATTGCCAGTAAACATCAGTAGTAAGACTGCGTCCATCACGAGTGTCAAGAAAGCTGTAGTCAACCGTTCCCCGCTCTCAACGGGAACCAGCGTCACTATCACCATAATGAGTGACGACAATACGATGGGAACCAGTTCGTTGAAGACGTAATATCCGGGATTCCTTTTCAAAATGAAGGTGAATTGTAGTTGTGAATAGGACTCTGTCTTGTTTAGGAGTGTTTCGGTCACGAGTGAATTGGTAACTTCTGTTTTCTCCACTGACCAAACACTGCTGCCTCTGGAATACGAAGAAAGTGATTGGTAAATTGAACTCTTATATGGGCTTGCGCGCATGGCAAAATGCAGAGTCGCGACAGTCTATATTAATTAAGGAATCCATCGACCATTCAAATCAGCCATATAGACCGGAAGTGAATTTTGAACTCAAACATTGGCCGACATTTATGTGAAGCATTTTGTTTGGTTTGGCGACTTTTTATCACGCTACTTACCATATTTTGCTTAATAACGTCGAAATGGAACTTCCTGTTGGAGCTCGTTGGGCGTGTTCAGCGATCCGTAAATACCAACGAATACCTAATACATAGCTTAACTTTCCTGCCTTCTAGTTGGCTTAACCCTTTCCTGTACAAACTCGGGATTTTACGTCACTGTGATTTAATACTTGAGAAAACATTGTGGAAAAAGGAGAAATTGCTTGTTACAAGCAATTTCTCCTTTTCCTACAATATTTTCCATAATATTGGATTGTTTAATTTCGAATTGTGTGCACATATCATTTTCGTCTGCAACCTCTTTCAAATTGGACCAGTCTAAAATTTCAAAAAAGCAGGAACGGGTTAAGAATTCGTTTTACCCTCACGTGAAATACAGTGGGGAACTTTTTTGTATTCTTGCACACAGTGTCTTCAGCGATTTCTTTGAAACATTTGATATTTAATTAAAAGAAACAAAGGGTTTCTTTTTTCATTTTGGGACGAAATTATACCCTAACCACATTTCTTTATTAAAAAGCTTCACACGATCAGCCTTGTCTTTGATATACAGGAATTCATATCAATTGACCAATCGCTGGCCGTGCACTCTTACAGCGTTGTCCCCGCCCATTGACTCCACAGAAAGTCCAGCTTCTGTTTTTAAACGGCGTTTTTTTTGCAAATTTAATGGCTTATAGTATGTAACGAAGAAGTAGAATAGTTGGTTGGCGACTTAAACGTCGTCACTACAGCTTATTCAAGCTGTAGTTTCGACGACTAAGATGCCAAACCATCAAAAATATTTCACACAAATGGCGGAGTTCAAATCTCCATTTCGGGCTGAATGAATTCTTTGATTGGTCGATTTATTCCTTAATTGACAGCCGTGATTGGTCAATTTGGATGGCGATAATAATTTTAAAAACAGCTCATTCTTAATGTGTCCAATATCAGATTTTAGCTAGCAAAAGCTTTTACAGACAAGATGTTACGATTGACACCACGTTGACGTTAGTTTTGGGGCATAAGCGAGACATCAAACTTATTCAAAGTGAAAGGGGTCAAGTATGACGCACAATTTGACAGTACCACAATTCCTTTGCAGCATTCCACGGGATATGTTAAAATGGAATTACAGGGTTCCTAGGCTATTTAGGAATTGTGTATTACCGATCACTGATTTTTGTAAATCTACTTGTCGAAATATTATATTAAAAGAGGTTTTGTGACCCCCCCCCCCAAAAAAAGGGAATACCCAATAAATCCCTTTAACGACTTAATTGTTTCGCAGCAGAAAGAACGTTGTCCTTTCGGCAATATTATAAATTCCACCTGATTCGGAGACTTCTCATTTCTGTTTATACTACATAGTGCAAATGTTAGAAACATGCCATTAGTAATATTTACAAAAATCAATGTTGGTTAATTTCAGATTTTTTGCCTGATGGTCGAAGAGAAATAAAAATAGGTGCAAGATCCTACAATCTGTTATTGGCTATTTTCCTTACAATCAGAAAGACGAATAGTACTTCCAGAAAAAATCCACACATCAAAAACTTTAGACTGGTCCGATTTCAAAGAAGTTGCAGATGATAATACTATATATGCGGAATTCTAAAGGTCTTTGCATTTTAAGATAGAAAACATTGTGGGAAATAAAAAAATACTTGTTACAAGAAATTTCTCCTTTTTTTCCTGGGGGAGGGGGGGGGGGGCGAAAAAAAGTGAGATTGTGAGAGAATGTGTTAATGTTTTTCAGTGGATATTTTAGATTTTCTAAGCGGATCATTTGTTAAACTTATCGATAACCCGGTGAAATTATCAATACGACAAAATAAAAGATTGCCGACCAACCCCCCCCCCCCCCTCCGACCGCCTACAAGTCAGTTTTACAGACAAATCAAACGATGTCAGTAAAGAGTACGACCAGGAATACAAAACAAAAGCAAATCATTGGTTTGAGACATAACTGCAACTTAAATAAACTGTAGTTATGACGTTTGAGTCGCCAATCAATTGATTGAATTAGTTTTAATGCCACTTTTAACAGTATTTCAGTGATATCACGGCGGCTGAAGCAGCTAACCATGGATTCCTGGTATTTCTCACACCAGTAGAGCCGCTACATCCTTTCCGAGCCTCCAGCTGCTATTCCACTTAGGTTTACGATTATCCACTCAGTAGTGAGAGACAAATGTCGGAAAGGATATTTGTCGCGACCCTTGATCGAACCCCGGGACCCCGTGATTATGAGCCCTACTACGCTATGGTCGCCAAACAAACAAAATTGCTTGATATCAATTTCTGGGGTCATTATACCCTTTCCATATACAAAAAATTTGATTAGTCAATCCATATTTTTATTGACAACGTCGAACAGACAATTAAACTCCATACTCACAGAAATGATTCCATGTTTACTTTATCCCAGAGTTTATGTAACGTCAGTTCGTTGTTAGGGAGTCCCCAGCTTAGTAACGTCATGTTACATTCTTGGGTGTCAAAGGGATAGTAAGTTACGTCCACTTCACAATGAGTCTGTAAGACATAGAGGATATTTTGCGGATCGCTAGCCCCTCCCATTGACCTCCAACATGGCGGGTATCAAACAACGTTAATTTGCATAATTAATGCCATGAACATGAAAAATGGTAAATCGTTGGTTTGCATATAATAGTCGTAGAAATAGCTTTGATGAGATGTAATTACGATGTTTAAAACGCAGACAAACAAATACTCAGTCTAAATCTTGGAGTTCAAAGTTCGCTTCCGGTCTAATTGATCGATTCTTTGATCGGCAACTGCGATCGGCCAATTGACCAATTGCGGCCGTCAATCAAGGAATCGACCGACCAATCAAATAACTTATTCAGCCTGGACCTGAGATAATCAACTGCGATTTTTGGGCGCCATTTTGTTTTCCTTTATTGTTGGTTTGGCGACTTAAATGTCGTAACTACAGCTTATTCAGGCTGTAGTTATGACGTTTAGGTCCTAAACCAATCTTTTTACTTTTTTGTTACATGCTACTGGCCATAAATTTTGCAAAATAACGCCGTCAATATCGAAGCGGAACTTCCTGTCAGAGTTAATGGGTGGAACTTAGGGAATCAGTATGCGGGGCCAGCAATTGGTCAATTGCGAGATAGCTTCAGACAATTTTGATTTAATGGTTCGACTCACTCAAAACTACGTCGAAGAACAGCTTAAACTATGATATAAATGAAGAAAGTGTGGGTCTCATTACGATATATAACCCGATTTCCGGTATATTTCCGCCCCTTAACTACAGAATCAAAAGAACGATTGTTTTGTAATCGCCGTTTCAATTTCGAGATACGCGCTATTTCATTCCCATCGCCGCATTTCAATGTTGCGATGGGAATGATATCACGTGTATCAATCAGCAGTTAGTAGACGGAGATGAAATACCGCGTGTCGGGATATATACAGTGACAATATGACATAATGTCCCATTTCCACTCAATTCTTTTGACACCCCTTAACAAAACAGTCTCTGAAAATATTGTGGAAAATAAAGAAATTGCTGATATTAACCTATTTCAACAAATGACGCTTTCTGAAGCCCCAAGAAAAAAGTTTTGGAAAACATCGAGGAAAATGAAGAAATTGCTTGTAACAAGCAATTTCTTCATTATCCACAATCCTATCCTTTGAAAAAAGATTTTAAGATTTCATCAACTGAAAATTGTCGTCTGCACGTTCATTATAAAACTTTGTGGTTTGATAATAGGCTGAGAAATCTCTTCATTTCCCATTTTTTTCTACAAACAAAGACAAAGAATTTTTAAATTGTCATTTAAACTTGAAATTGTCGTCTGTACCTTCGGTTTTGAAATAGGACCATGCAGTCTAAAATTTGTCGTCTTGGACCGGCATAAAAAGACTAATTTATATAACTTACTACAGAAGATAAAACAGGCTCCCACTCTACATTGCCTAAATAGTCGATCCGGTATATCAAATGGTCGTCGCTGATCAAACCAATATCACTTTGTCTGGAAATAAATACGTATGGAGTTTTAAGTTAGGGTTGCGATACAACATCTTGTTTTTGCTTTGATCTGAGTAGAAAAATCTTGATATTTCATGAGACCGTCGTGGACGTGTGGAATGTGATATTTTCCTCCGCAGCGAAGAGCAAATACATGTACAAGATGTTGAATTGCAATCGAAATATGATATTCAATTTATTATATACCTTTTTATTAAATAAATTCGATGACCATAATAATTCCTTTCTCTTTTACTATTCTGATTACGCTTTATTGCATTATGACGCCATATACAGAATGAAAATGACGTAATCTTATACTTCCTAACATGGAACCGTATAAACGGACCTGTCCGATTTTGTCTGTGTGAAAATTTTACTCGAAATGTTTATAGGTATATGCTAATTAACACTATTTTATACCTTTTATGTTCCTACCACATGTATGCCAACATTCATTGCACTCGGACTGAATCGCACTCGACAGAAAAATAAAAAGAGAAAAACGTCTCTAGGCTTATGAAAAAAGGGCTGATTTTAGAGAGTTTCATAAGCTTCTTTTAGCCTTTCATAATCGAAATCCGTGCTTATATAAGCAAATAAAAAAACTATGATGTAGTAGTCATACAGATCTGTTTTATTGAATTCGAGCCACCTTGGAAAATTTGAATATTTAACGAGACCGAAACTTGATTGAAATTTCAAGTTTTCCTACGCTGTGAGAATGAAAATTATAATTTCATCAACGTAAATTGTCGTTTGCACAATCTTTGAATTTTGAACATTCTAAAATTTTGTCGTCTGGTAATCTGGTAAACAGAATCATAAGCGTTAATTAGCGTTATTTACTCACGCATTAGCAATAAGCATCTCAGGCTTCCAGATTTCTTCTTCTAGTGCATGTATATAGGACGTGTTATCGTTGTTTTCCGGAGGCCACGTTAAACGTACGTCATTCCAGAGCTGAAACAATGAAGAATTCAAATTTACTACAAAATTTTATTAATCCTTGCCATGTTGAGCCCGGATTGTTCCGGTTTTAGCGAGAGGTTTGGACAAAGATAAGACTGCACATAAGTGCAGTCTGATCTTAGTCTACACCTCATGTCTGTCCTCTTGAAACCAGAGTTGTTTATGAAATTAATTTTCAAAAGAATTATTGACAACTGAACAACAAGTACAACAAGTGCTTTCAGCACTTTGATTTCGGTACAACTTTGAAAAGGACTTTATTGAACTTGACAGGGGTTAACTACATATTGTACGGATCGAAATAACGAGTATGCGATAGAAAAAACAAACTGGTGGAGACGTTGCCTGGCTCGTTAATCGAGTTATTATTACGTTCGTCTTCTGAGCTGATGACTGCAAGTTCGAGTCCCGTTGGAAGCGCGTTGTAAAAGCTTGACTCGCTAATCTATTTGTACAAAATTAGTGGCAGTGGCTACATTCTACTGTTTGTTTGTCTGTCTGTCTCTCCCTGTCTTTCTTTCTCTGCCATTCTTGCTATCTCCCCTGTCCTTCTCTCTCCCCCTCTCTCATTTTCTGTCTTATTATTTCTTTCTTTCTCTTTCTCTCTTTATAAATCTCTGTTTCATTTTCCTCTCTCGCGCGCCCTTTCTATTTGGCTGTAAGTCCCTCTCCCTTCCTCTTTCTCTCCCCTCTCTCTCCCCTCTCTCTCCACCTCCTTTCTCTATCTCTCTCTCTTTTTCTCCCCTCTCTCTCCTCTCTTTCTCTATCTCTCTCTCTTTTTCTCCCCTCTCTCTCCTCTCTTTCTCTCTCTCTCTCTCTCTCTCCTCTCTCCCTCTCTGTTTCTCTATGGTCGACATATATCATATTATGAGTTATGACCAGGATTAAAATAATTGTCATTTGGGCTATACTTCCTGATCTAGTATTATAAAATATCAAATAACATCGTTGTGAAAGGATTAAAGAACACAAAGTAATTCGAACTATCCGAATAAGTATTAAACACGATCTACCGCTATATTGTTTGTTTTTGTAATCACTTCCTTTAACCCATTCCCACACAGTGACACTTTTGGACGCCCCTCAAGAAAAACAACTGAGAAAACATAGTGTAAAATGAAGAAATTGCTTGTCACAAGCAATTTCTTCATTTTAAACGACGTTTTCTATCCAGAAAGTTAAATAAATCTGAAATTTCATAAACTTTAAAATGTCATCTGTAACCCCTTTCGATTTAGACCAGTATAGATTTTTCTTGAGTTGGAATGAGTTAAAACAACTTGAAATTTCGAAAACACCAAACAACTCACCACAGTAAACCAGCCACTTATTTCTAGTTGTTGATTAACCATGTCCTGGAAATAAAGACATTCCGAAATTCTTGAGCAATTGACCAATCGCGATGGCAATCAAATAAGCAGTCGACCAATGAAATTTCTTTTTCGTGACATGTCATTTGCCATAAAAACAAGGCAGTTAGATATTTCAGTGGAAACTGCTGTCGGAGCTCCGTGAGTGCGGCCGGCGAGCCGTTAATTTGGTGGTGGTTTGTATAGAAGGTTGAAGTTACACTGGTGTGATATACGACAACCGTCAAAACACTGTTGAAAGTGGCGTAATCGCCCATATAACAAGTCAATAAATCAACATAAAATAACCATATTGATATTTTCAAAGTAAAAAAGGAACAATAGCAATAAAAACATCACTAACAACAAGAAAAGGAACCCACCAGATTATTTATCAACAATAGAGTAAATCCGACAGTAGCATTTGTGTGGTCAGCCGGTCTCGCCATCCGATCGTAGGTTACGGAGTTAAGTACAGACAGACGTATTGATCGTTCACCAGTATAACTGTATAGTAGCACGGTACTCGGGAAAACTAAAATAAAGATAATTTACTAAATATCAATGTAGCTTAGAACGCGATTTCCCAATCAAATCATGTATATTTTACCAGTCTTGTAGCACATATTGAGCCAAACATCTAGCTATTTTGTCCGGACCTACAATGCTTACCTCGGATATTTCTGTACAAAAAATCGTTGGAGTGCATGCGATCGGAATGTCGTAAACACAATTTATTTAATGTGTTCTCACGACCTTTAGGTTCCCAAACAACGATTTCTTATTCATTTACCTCGACCACAAATTGAAAATCTATGTCGGCTATTATCTCAGACAAACCGACTTGTCTGGGTGCTTTTTAAGTTTTCTTACTTTGAAGAGGTTGACGTAACAGAATCTTCACTTGACGCTAACTGAGCTCCTGCAGAAATTCCGCTTCGATATTATATGGCGCTATTAGCCAAATTTCATGGCCAGTAAGGTAAAAATGGTTGGTTGGCCTTCAGTCTCGTGAAATGTCAAAAATTTCCTTCGCAGCTCAAAGCAAATACAAGATGTTATATTACTATCGTACTACGTATTTGCAGCCAATTTAAATTTTTCATGTAAATTGTCATCATCCAAAAAGCAAACATCTTACCTGTCATAAGACAAAGAAATAGATTCCTTTTTATGTAAGTAGCCGTTCCCATAACGTCTTCCCGTCGCAATTTTCGTCTACCATAGGAATCAGCTGTTAAAAAATGGATATACTTGAAAGAAACTTTAAGAATCTTAATTAAAGCGGATAGAGGCTATTCTTACTCTTGTCATGCGCAATTTATTTCCTGTACAGAATTGCTTTAAGATCAAAGGACTGAAAACTGATTACTAAAACTTTTCAGGCTTAAAGGGGACAACCAGGAGGTGTAGGTAAATTTCAGACTGCACAAACAAACAAACAAAAAAACAAACAAACAAACAAAGAAGCATCAATCAATTAATCAATCAATCAAATAATCAATCAATCAATTAATAACTAGCTCTCACACTCAATCAAACAATCAATTAACAAATCTACAATTAATCTAAAATCAATCAATTCATCCATCCATCCATCCATCCATCCATTAATCCATCCATCCATCCATCCATCAATCCATAAATCAATCAATCAATTAACCAATCCATCAATCAACCAATCAATCAAACAATCAAACAATCAAACAAACAATCAAACAATCGTTTAATCAATCGTTTAATCAATCAATCGTTTAATCAATCAACCATAAATCAATCGATCAATCGATCAATCAATCAATCAATCAATCAATCAATCAATCGATCAATCATTCGATCAATCAAAATACGGGCTTTTCTGGCTAGACATCATGTTCGTTCTCTGCTTTTCCAGAAAAATTTTAACAAGTATTCAGAAAATTTTACTCATAATTCAACTTGTTTGGTCCATTTTATGCCAAAATGATTTTCAAAAATTGCAATTTTCTTTGAAAAAATGCATTATCTTGTTTGAATACTCTTATGAATTACATAAAGATTACAACAGGTTGCTCATTGTATCTTAAAACTATCAAAATTTAAGGACTTACTTACGCTGAACCGTCGACAGGCGACTTAAACCTCGTAGATGCGGCTTGAATACCCTGTAGTTACGATGTTTCCTTTGACCACCGATGAAATATTCCTTAAATCAAATAGATTATTTTTATTGGAAGATAATCCTTTTAGTACTGAATTTCGAACTCAAAAGTCCAAAATTACAAATTGAATTTACAAAAAATGTCCTCAGTTTTATTTACAATACTTTGAAATATGCTTTATAAAAAATCCGAAAAGAAACAAAACCACTCTCTTCATATATTGTACAATGATAATGAACAATCCATTGTTCTTTAGCTCTTACTTCATTGCCTCCAAATAAAGCCTTTCGAAATTTGATAGTACATTTAGTGTCGTCTTTATTGTGTTTGTACAAATACAGGTTTCATATCCAGCATAAAACGCGCCCTCCCCTCTTCCCCCTTCTTTCTCCCCGCAGGTAGTCTATTATTCCCCGTTTTTAGCGCAGTCGGCAGCGCATCGGACTCCTAATCTTCAAATATGGGATGCACATATCCTTTCCGACATTTTGTCTCTCATCAATGGGCGGATGATCGTAATCCTAAATGGGATAGCAGCTGGAGGATAGGAAAGGATGTAGAGGTAGTACTGGTGTGAGAAATACCTAGAATCCGGTGTAAGGTGCTTCAGCCGCCACGATATGACTGAAATACTGTTAAAAGTGGCGTGAAACCGGGTTCGTTGATAGCGTTAAAAAAACGCGTGCTGCGCACTCGTTATTTCAACGCCTAACAACGCATCCTCTTGAAATATTTTACAAATCTGAAATAACCAGTTGATTATCCTCTATTTACTTACCCGGTACTATTTTACAGTGTTCCCCTCTTTGACTAGTAGATTTCAATTCGCAGATAATTGATAATTGCCACATTCAAGTAATTCATTTAGACCGGACGTGAACGTAAAATAAATTCCTTATCCTTACTATACCTTATTCTGGTTGTAGGTAAGACCATTAGGTTGATTATCGACGTTCTGACTTTTTTTTTATTGCATCCCTACATTTACCATATTTTGTTTTTTGCTAGTTTAAGTTCTTTGATATCTCAGACCGGCTGCCTTATCGGAATAGGAGCATTGGGAAAATGAGCACGAATATGCTTTAGTTACGACGTCTAAAATTATTATAACAGATTATGTATGAAAAATTTTGCTGTCGTTATTTCATTTCTAACTGTAATACTTTAAGATAATTGAGAGAGTGTTATCATGCTGATGCTGTAATGAAATTAACTCATCATTACTTTAAACAAGCCTGAAAAAAGAGGCAACTGTTTCGAGCTATGAGACGCCAAATGAGTTAACGAAGTACAACTCGAATTGAACAGGAATTCATTGGGTAAATACTTAATATGTCGATTACACAGAAAATTGACATATTTGTGGTTTCCGTGACGTATCCATTAAGTCATAGGCTTTCGCTAGCGATTCATTCGCAATCAACATACTCCGAAGACTAATGACCCAATCCGAAAAAATCCGATGTTTCGATGAAGAGGAATGTCACGTTATTTTAAATTCACAATGAAATTAGTAAGTGTAACCCGAAGAAATAACACTTATCGTGCATATGGCATTAACAGCCATTTGAAAAGCAGAAAATCTTCCTGTTTAAAAATTTAACTAAAATCTGTTCTGCCGCTTTAACATAAATGCCGGAGTTCAAAGTGCACTCCTCGTATAAAATAATTATTTTTTTTTATCTACAGGGGTATAAGTCAATTCGTTTTCAAAAGCAAAGGGTTTTTGATACAGACTTCAACGGGAACTCACGGTAATTACAGAGACAGAACTGCAGCACGTGGAAATCAAGAATGATATGTATTCACCAATTTCAGGGTTTGAAAGGTAGACGTGTTTTGGTTAATGGTAAATGGTGTGACTATATTGCAGGTAAGATTGTTGTTGGCACGTAGGTAACCCATATCATTCACTTTCAGATAGAAAGTTTAGATTACCTGAGCAAGAAGTGCTCAAGCCTGGGTTTTGTTATCGCTCTCTGACCACTAAGATTCCTATTCAGCTGATCTGAGCAAAAAGAACTCGAGGTTAGATTTTTTATCGCTCTCTGTCCAACGTCTGTTATGCTTCAAGTTTCAGCTTTCTGAGCATAGTCCAATTGATGGAGCAAAGGCCATGCCCACCGTATCCGACCGGTAGTTCCGCTTAGATATTAAACTGCGTTATTTGGCACGATATAAGGTTAGTGACCAGGTAATACATTACAAAACATAAAATAAGCCTGTGCGTGACATTTCCAACCATTTCGCATGTGCGTACCTCGCACACATTGAGCACCCTGGACAGCCATTTCGGGGCAATTAGAATATTCGCTGAGAGTTTAAAGAAGCTTTGGGTCAGTATTTATCTACAGAGCGCAGAGTGAAGACTCTGATCAGACTGTGCGGATGCACAGGCTGGTCCGAGTCTTCACTATGCGCACATGACTAATGGTTGGAAATGTCACGCACGCGCTCAAATGGTTGTTTGGCGATCTGGATGCCATAACCAAAGCTTGAATAAATCTCCAAATCATTTCTTCATCCCTTAAAAGATTTAGTTCTTCTCGACATAAGCGGGTATATGTATCTCTAGTCTGTTCATCCCGCTCGAAAAATTCACGTATCTAAAAATATCTCCGGCAGTAAAGTGTGTCTGAGATAACAGAAGAAATTAAATTGTTAGTGGTTTTGGAGAAGATTTTGAAAATAAGTCACTAGGTTACCTAAACATCGTGATCCCCGACGGCGGCACTCATCCTTTCCGACTATTTGTCTCTCACCGATGGGTCGATAATCGTAGACCTATGTGGGATAGCAGCTAGAGGCAAAGAAAGGATGTAATGGTAGTACTGGTGTGAGAAATACCAGGATTCCATTGTTAGGTGCTCCAGCCTCCGATATAACTGAAAGTTTGTTGAAAGCGGCGTAAAACCCAATTAAAACAAACAAACAAAACCTCCCCCAAAAAACCACAACACAACAAAACAAAAAAACAAAAAACAAAAAAACAAAACAAAAGAAAAACCCAACAAAAAAAACCTAAACGTCGTAGTAAAAAGATCGCGAGTAAATCGAGGAATCAATCGACCTAACAAATTATTTATTTATACCGGTAGAGAACTTTGAAATCCGACATTGGCTGACATTTTTGTGACTCAATTTTAGTTGTTTTGGCTACCTCAACGTCGTAGCTACAGCTTCAATAAGCTATTGTTACGACCTTTAACTATTTGTTGCATGTTCGTTTTATATTGAAGTGGAACTTCCTGACGGGGTCAGGTGGTATGGCCAGCAGAAACAGTAGACGGATACATTAATCTGCAAACTCAGCTTCGTATCTAAGCTATAGTTACGACATTTTGGGTGGTGAACAACGGAATGACTCTATGCAATTCTAGAAGCTAAACACGATGGCTTCTATAGTTACGACCTTTTGGGTGCTGAACAACGGAATGACTCTATGCAATTCTAGACGGTAAACACGATGGCTTCTGACCGAATAAATGATTTGTGTGGCCGCTCGAACTAGGCAACTGCCATTCGTCCTTTTTGGATCCCACCCGGGTTTCTAGTGCAGCTCACCCAAAATAGACCATGCAATGTTCTTTGCTTGGCTAGCAGAGATAAATAGATAGATAGAGAGATAGATAGATAGATAGATATAGATAGATATAGATAGAGAGATAGATAGAGATAGAGAGATAGAGAGATAGAGATAAATAGATAGATAGATAGATAGATAAAGAGATAGAGATAGATAGATAGATAGATAGATAGATAGATAGAGAGAGAGAGAGAGAGAGAGAGAGAGAGAGCTTTTTCACTGGACATCTTGTACATTTCAGATAACATTAACTACTACCAGGGATGTTCTCCAATCAGCTGATAGTGTTTGCAATAGCACGTGTACTGTTGTGTGTGTTTACAGCCAATGCTCTGTACTTTAGATATGGTAAGTTATTTTTCTCTTTTTTCGCCCAAGATTAATAACAACACACCCCACCACCACAACCATCACCACCACCAACCACAGCAACAGCAACGTCAACAACAGAAAAAAAAACAACAAAAAACACAAACACTCACACGTAGAAACAACGTATTAAATGATTATCAATTGTTACTGTGTCCTATCCTGTTATAAAATATTTTGTCAACTTCTGTTTTCTTTCGGTCATATAAAAGTTCGCTTAACCCATGACCAGATTGCAAATTGTTAGACTGATCCATATCTACAAAAGTTGACGACAACAATTTTTAAATGAGGAATTTTTATAGATTTTTTTCTTTTGTTAGGGAAAACATTGTGGACAACGAATAAATTTGTTGTGACAAGCAATTTCTTCATTTTCCACAATGTTTTCCGAAGCCCTCTTCTTGAGGGTAGTAGAAAAGCGCGGGTGTGTGGGAAAGGTTAACATGCGTTGATAAAAAGGACACTGCGTCTATTGAACACACGCCTTTTTTGTCAGGAGACCCTTATTATCGGTGTGCGACAAAATATCATAACTGCAGCTTTATCAAAAGCTTCCGTTTCCTCCTTTTGCTCGCCCAACAATGTTTTCATGTTTCGGTGTACACGATTCCACCAAATACCATATCAAATTAATGAATTCAAAGTGACACTGCTCCGTTTTAGTATCAATGAGGAAACTCGGGGTATTGCTATCGTCAGGTCGTCTTATTGGTCTGTGTCCTTGTCGTTTTACTTTACTTTTTTAATTGGTCGTAGACCAATTTATATAACCATAAACTCGAGATTGTGTCGCTGCAATTTACCAAAACTGCCTTTAGCCCAACTTGACGTATATTCTGACGGTAAAACAGAAAAAAATCATTTCATTTTACAAGTTAAGAGTTATCAAAAGAGTAAAGGAAAACTGGACGGTCACACGCTTTAAAGATGCATGCTTCAAGGATTTTCCGCTAGTGATGAACGCGTCTAACCAACCCTTTCTTTCAATAATATCGAGGTGTAAACAAAGATGATACTGCCACCCAATTATTTTCCAGCCATAAGTTCATCGAAAGTACTTCTGGAGAGCAAATCTGATTATTATGCTTTCAAGCTGTCTAAAGAATTCGCCCTAATAATAGTATCAATTGTATATAATCAGCGCTGTTAATTTGAAATTTCATGAACCTGCTGTCAGCATTTGCTCTTAAACATAAGTTATCATATTTCCATATTTTTTTCTGTTTCGGCTTTAAAAAAAAGCTTGCAGGGATGATCTAACCATGACTATATAACAATCGAGAATTTTTAAAAATTTAGTTTTCACAAAAAGTTGCTTATTTGTCGGTACCCATGTTGCATCAAGGTGTTACGTTCGTGTAAAATAATATTAGTTCTAATTAACATTCAATCATGGGTGTCATGGGTTCGATCCCCGGCGGCGGCAAATATTCTTTCCGACATTTGTCTCTCACCAATGGGTGGATAATCGTAAACCTAAGTTAGATAGCAGCTGGAGGCTAGGAAAGGATGTAGTGGTAGTACTGGTGTGGGAAATACCAGGAATCCATTGTTAGGTGCTCCAGCCGCCGCGATATGACTGAAATACTGTTAAAAGCGGCGTTAAACCCCATTCAATCAATCAATCAATCTAATTAACATTCACGGAAATATCATACATTAGGAAAGAACATATGTGTTGTGAAAGTAATAGAAATTAAAGTTGTTTGACCCTCATTCTAAAGTCGGAATGCAACGATATGTCCAATTTCTCAGTGACGACCAATTACAGTGCGTACGGCACTTTGATTGTAATATCTCTGGTATTACAACACATTCTCTTAAAACTCGGAAATAAATGTTCAATATCGAAAGAGCAGCCTACACGAACAAAGGGGGAAATCTTCTTAATGCATTATGAATGAATTATGACCCCTTTTCAACTTTGAAAACCCTTCATACGTTGTAATATCTCTGGTATTACTAAAAACATTCACTTGTACATTTGTAACTTGGAATATATGTTCACTACCAAAATAGCAATCTATATCAACAAGGGGGATAACTCTAAATATATTTTTAAATAAATTATAACCCCCATTTGATTTAGAAATTTTACCTACTACTGAACACTTGAACAACCGAGCGTTGGTATCCGCATGTGATGCTCTTGTTTCGTGTGTATCTTTCAGCCTGCAAGCCAAATGGGGACATATCCGCCATAAACCCAGACAGCACGAAATACAAACATGCCTACGCCTTTAACAAAGTGGGTAACTGCAAGGCCGAGATGGTTAATAATGATACAGTGATTAAAGTCACAGAATGTCCGAAGGTATGGTCTACTTCACATGAGTAAGGTTTTTTCCGCGATGTTTTATTTTTCGCAATGCAATAAAAGTACACCATAAGACTTTTTAAACCCAATTGTACACAATGACGCTTTTGACGCAATAAGAAAAAAAGTTTTGGAAAACATTATGGAAAATGAAGAAATTGCCTGTTACAAGCATTTTCTTCATTTTCAACAATATTTTCTACCAAGAAAACAACAACAAGAAGACCCCCCCCCCAAAAAAAAAAAAAAAAAAAAAAAAAAAAAGAAATTGCATGAGCTGTAAATTGTCGTCTCCAACTCATTTCAAATTGGACCCGTCTAAAATTATGCCGTTTTATTATTACTAATGTTATTAAGGCGACCAAAATGATGAAAAGTTTGAATATCGTCGGTTTCGAAACTTCTAAAATCTCATCACCACAGTTTTATTACTTAAGAGATGAAGTGATATTTTCTTGTGTATTCATGGAGGTATGAAACGAAAAAAACTAATCACGCTGTATGAATACGCGGAAAGGATAGAACGAAATCATGCCTACAAATATTTTATTGCGATTCTTGATTTTATTGCAAATGTCGTTGTGCACTGAATTTCAATATGAATTTTGTCATGGTAACGAGTTTTGCAATATTTTATTGCAAAACTCGTTTAATGTAAAAATCGTTTATTGCAAAACTTTTTACTACACAGCTTGCTCAGTCCGTGAAGTCTGACCATAGTCGATACATTTCGCACTTGCTAGAAACTTTCAACGTGTTTTACCATTGGAAGGCTCGAAAAGGATATCCTGGTAGAATTGGTGTGTGAAATACCAGGAATCCATGGCTAGGTGCTCGAGCTGCTTCGATTTAACTGAAAAACTGTTAAAAGTGGTGTTAAACCCCATTGAAACAAGCAAACAAAGTTGACTATTGCAAAATACGGTTGACTTATTGCAGGGTGAAGATGCCGGGATAATCAACATTATCCTCAACAAGAAATCACGACCGTTCTTTCTGATAGGAGGTAAAGACCATAAGACGGTATCAGCGAGTTGTTCCCTGGAGAAAAATAGCTACCTAGACCGAGTACAGATTAGTATGTCGGCGCAAGGGTATGTTAAAGAAATATGAGCAAAGGCGCGACATTTACCACACATTTAAGCCGCCGTCATAGCGCAGTCGGTGGCGCGTAAGGCTCCTAATCTTTAATCATGGGATATCGTGGGTTCGATCCCCGGTGGAGGCACATATCATTTCCGACATTTGTTATTCATCTATTGGTGGATAATCGTAAACCTAAGTGGGGTAGCAGATGGAGGCTAGGGAAGGATTTGGTGGTAGTACTGGTGTGAGAAATACAAGGAATCAATTGTTAGGTGGTCCAGCCGCCGCGATAGGATTGAAATACATGTACTGTTAAAAGTGGCGTTAAACCACATTCAATCAATCAGCCAACAACTTGAAATGTGCGCTAGGTAAAGACCCTGATCCGCCTGTGCATCCGCACAGTCTGGTCACAGTCTTCACTATTCGTTCTTAAGAAAGCTGCTCACTCGAAGACTTTTTGCAGACAACCAGTAAATGTTTTATATGTATTGCATGGTTTTTGTCAAGGATGATCAATTTTAGAAATGACATTGGCTTATATGATACAGGTCACCGATTAAGGGACCATTTTAGAAATGCAGAGAGTGTTCACCTTTGACTGTCACCCCTGATTAAGTTGCATTTTCTTTGGATTTTCCCGAGGCGTATATAGGAATCTCATCCGGATCACCCAAGCCTCTGAAAAAGTTTAAAGAAAAGCAGAAAGTTTTATTAACCATACTGTGAGATACTTTATAAAACTTCAAAAACAAAAAAATCGGTATCTAATGTCAAAACAAGTCGGGGAATAGTTGTTACGAAAAGTAACATTAATAATTCGTAAGCTAATCACTTTAGAAAGTGCATTTTCTCAATCATAAGGTCCAGGGTTCGAACCTCGATCGTGTCCACCAATTGGTGGATAGTTGTAAACCTAACTGGTATGGGGAGCTGGAGGCTCGGAAAAGATGTAGTGGTAGAACTGGTGTGAGAAATACCTGGAATCCATATCCTATCCACTGAAACACTGTTGAAAGTAGCGTTATGTCCCATTCAATTAATTTTCGCCATTTTGAATTTGCCTCTCTACTAGCTCCGGTCCAAACTTTGTATTGTATAAGTGCGAAAAACGACAGAGAGCGAAGTACGGTGTACTTGTCTTCGATAAAATGTTAACCCATTACCATACGACAAAATTTTAAACTGGCCAAAATGCAAATGAGATTAAGACGACCATTTACAGTTGCTGAATTCTCTTTTAATTCTTTGTGTTTTTGGGAAAACATTGTCGATAATGAATAAGTTGCTTGAAACATGCAAGTTCTACATTTTCCACAATGTTTTCTGAAGCAGTTTTCTTGATTGGCGTAAAAGGTAAATATAAAGGACGGTCTATCCAATCATTGATTCTAACTAAAAGTGAATGTTACAGGCAGAAATCGTTCCCACTCTCTCTATATTGTTACAGATTATTCCGTAACATTTTTGGGTTTCCACCGGATTTCTACCAACGCCCTCCTAACGTGAGTATCGAGATGTTTGACGTCACTGGAGAACCGGGGTACAACGTTTTTACCATATCCTATCCAATTGGCGTTGTTATTACGGGTCCACGTAAGTATTACAGTCACCGATGTCGAAATCGACGTTCATTTTTTGTTCTGATAATGGTGTCTTAACGCGAATAAACGTAACCAGAATAGTAAAGAAGGGCAATATTAAAAGAAAGATTTTTGTTCATCATTTTATCGCATTTATTTAATAAAAAATGTAGATTTATAATAGATACAATACTTAGTTACGATAATGATACAACACTTTTATTTACTTCTTGCTGTGGAGGAAATTTTTCGCCTTTCAATCGACCTTCTGTCGCGTGAATGATCAAAAACTTTCTTCCGCAGCTCAAAGCAAATATTTCATGTTGTATTGCTATCGTGGCATAATATACCTTATACCTTGTAGCTGAAAGTGACATTTTCCCCGAGGTGTGTACGGCGTATTCATCCAAAGAAGTTGGTAAGGGATTGAGTGCTGTAATATTAAAGAATGGGTACGTTTTTCAAAATCGTGCACTTATACGTAACGTCACAAAATATATGCAGTCATGAATAGTAAAAAGATGGAACGGAAAGGTTAACCGGCTGTCATTTTAGATTTAATCTACATTTTTTTACTCGGCTGTTTTCAGAGAAATCGCGAAGTGTTGCTTTGGCTTTGTTGCCGTCACCGTCGTTGTCGTGCCAAAAAATCGACGTTTTGCGGTATCGCTGAAACATATAGCCCGCCCTTCACAATAATCCACGCACTTGTATTTCTTGGTGGGAAGGAGCGTAGTTGGTGTGATGGTAAAGCACTAGACTCTAGTGCCGAGAATCCTTGGTTCAAGCCTCCGCCCTCTCCTGTCATTCGGTAAACTTTAAATAAAAGCCCCGTCACTATATAAACTTCATTTTTTGAACTGGGAGGTATACCCTATGAATCAGTTTCGATAAGAGCAACTTGTCACGCATGAATCAAGTTCCTACTCTAAAGTCAAGGTCATAACTGAAAGTAGAAGTTCAAATAATGACTATATGCCTTCATTCGGACTCTCAATCATTGAGGTCCAGGGTTCGATCCACGGTCGAGGTAAGCAACCATCTTTGTCTCAGACCAATAGATTGAAAAAACATAAACGGGAAGAACACGTCGAAGAAAGGAGGGAAAATGATGTAACTATATCTTTGATAAAGCTACAGTTGCAATAATTCGCTCGCTCACCGACGAGCAAAGGATGTTGTAGCAGTACTGGTGTAAAAATGGTTAGGTGTTCAAGCTGTCTCAGTATGACTGAACTACTGTTAAAAAGGCGTTAAAACACACAATAATTTCTATTAAACTTTAACACATGAACATTTGGATGAGAGCGATTGTATTGCGCTTGATTCAGTCACTTAGTCTAGAGGTCAATACCACAATAGTTGGTCATAGATCGAAATTTGACCAACTCTTGACCTTGTGGTCCAATTCTAATTGTACTTTACACACTTATACAAAAGTTCAAAGGTTAACTTTGAAGTGGTATGCTAGTGATGCATTCAGGTTTCACTATGTGGCACCTGCATCCGAGCGTTGGAACTTGCATCCGGACCTCTTGTCCAGCAAACATCAGCTGATGCTACATGTTTTTATTTTCAGCCAAACAATTAATGAGCCAATTGCATTTTTTGTGACCTAACGATGAGCGAGACATTGTTGTCACAAATATATGCGCTAGTATCTTGGTCCGCCTTTCTGAGTAGGCGTGCCAAAAATTGACCCATTCCCACACAGTGACGCCTTTGGACGCCCCGCAATAAAAATATTTGGAAAAACTTTGTGTAACTTTGAATTGTCATCTGCAACTCCTTTCAATTTGGACAAGTCTAAAATTTTGTCGTCTGGCAATGGGTTTATATAGCTCATAGTCACAGCTCTAGCTCTAATATTCAGCGGGTTCGCACTAGACAACTTACTCGTTATTCAAGCTGTTCAACAACTGATCATTGTCTCTTACCAGTTGCTCCATGGAACATCGACTAATGTTTAGCTTTTCCACTCAAGAGGCGAACTGGTTCGATCGAGATATCGACATAGACGAAGATATGACCCGGTTTGTACTGGATGGCGGCGTGCATGACGTCATGACAAACGGTGAAGAGGAAGAGTTGCCTCCTCCGCCAAAAGTATTCACAAACGCTTACGCATTCAGGTAATCTCCTTAAGCTAAAATAGCCACCTTTTCCGTAAATATTCGGAGAAATTTATTGGTAAATTTGAAAACACTAAGACATGGACGCTCATCAAACTCAATTGACCAATCGCAGCTGTCAATTGAATGACCAGTCGACCAATGAAACCGTTGATTGAGACCAGAGATGAGTTTTGAAGTCCAAAGCTGGCAGCCGTATTTGTTAAGCTTTTCTGTTGGTTTGGCGACTTAAACGTCGTAACTACAGCTTATTCTATTCAAGCTGCAGTTACGATATTAAGCTCGCCAACCAACTATTCTTCTCTTCGTTATATGCTACTGGCCATAAATTTTGCAAAATAATACCGTTCAAAATCGAAGCGGGACTTCTGGTCCGAGTCAATGGAGTAAGTGGGCGGGGCCAGCGATTGGTCAATTTTAATCCAAATCTATTTTTCACCATGACTCGCACAAATTATTAAAAAATTCCAGGTGATCCAGCCGCCGCGATATGACTGAAATAATGCGTTAAACCCCATTCATTCAATTAACCGAACTTTCTAGGAGAGGTCAATTGATGGGGGTCACTGAACCGGCAATAGTACATACGTGTTAAGCAAAGACACGTGTTAATCTTGCCTTATACATGACACATTTAGAATAAAAATCTGCCTTGGAAAACATGGAGTCACAATCTATCAATAGAGCAATGAGCAAGCTTTGCTAAAACTGATTTTAGTAGGCGCACCCGCGAAATTATTAGAAATGTATTTCAGTTGCTCTCTTTATCGATATACATGTACATTGTATATATAAATGTATATTATTTTAGCGATGTCCGTCTATTCGTCTTACTGTCCGCTGTAAAACATTTTCTGTGAACTTGACATTTTCCTATAACTTCCATACTATTTAAGATACAAATTTTATATTTGACATGATCATAGTTATCGTTAATAGACATCTGCTGATACCAATGTAAAGGTCATCATACGGGGCCAAGGTCATTTATCAAGTTAAAACATCAGAAATAAATATATACTTATATGAGCGTTTCACAAACGCATCTCGATGAGTCGACGCGAAACACTTGTAACGGCCTATATGCTTATATGCAGTTAGAACTGTTTCGCGCTGACTCTTCGATCTTTCCATTTCAGATTTTACTTGAGTAACTATATCTCGGTACACTGTGAAGTTAGAATATGCCCTCCTGATTCGAACGACTGTAAACTGGTAAGTAACTTTTGAATTATTTTATTGTATATATGCCGACGAATGTTTATCAATTGACCAATCGCTGGCCCCAGCCACAGGCTCCTTTGGCCCCGCCCATTGACTCCAACAGGAAGTTCGATTTTAACGTCGTTATTTTGCGAAATTTGTGGCCAGTAGCATGTTACAAATAGGTAGTAGAATGGTTGGTTGGCGACCTAAACGTTTAAGTCGTCAAACCAACAAAGGAGAATCACCTAAATGGCGGCCAGTGTCGGAATTCAAACTGATCTTCTAGTATAAAAGAATGATTCCGTTGGTCGACTGATTATTTAATTGACAGCCGCGATTGGTCAATTTCATACAGGGCTTTTCTTAACTCTTTAAAAACAACTGAAAGGGAGGATAATCGAAAACTTAAGCGAGATAGCATCTGGAGCCTAGGAAAGGATGTAATGGTAGTACTGGTGTGAGAAATACCAGGAATCCATTTTTAGGTGTTCCAGCCACCGCAATATGACTGAAATATTGTTAAAAGTGGCATTAACCTCATTCTATCAATCAATTCAAAACAACTGAACCCGACATCATTTAATAATCGCTGTGATCAATCAAATAATTTATATAGAAATTTTAACCCCGACATTAATGTTACAGGTGTTGTTGATTTGGCGACTTCAACGGCGTAACAACGGGTTATTCAAGTTGAGGTCGCTAACAAATGAGTTCAAGTATCTCACTCGAAATGTCACGTTGGGAGTCATGGGGCGTTACGAGCGATCCGTCACACAAAGTAGTTCCGTAAAAATAATTGACTGTTGAGCCTATCCTAATCTGACGATACAATATCGGATTGCAGAGTAGATGGGACAGGCTCACCAGTCTATGAAAATAATATTTGGAACCGGTTAAATCAATACGATTTGTTATCTGTTTATGGAACTGGTCCATGATTTTGGATTATGAGAAGTAAATTAGATTTTTAGCTCACCTGGGCAGGAAGAGCTCTGATTGAGCAATTGTGATCGGTCAGCGACCGGGGTCCGTCCGTCCTTCCATCAGTCCGCCTGTCTGTCCGTTCATAATAACAAAAAAAAATCCTCAACTAAAAATGGAGTTTCACACAAACTTCACAGAAATGATACTTATGTGATGGTCTTTCAAAATACTTCATAGGATTAAAATCCATGGAGAATTTTGTTTTCCATGGTAACCAAATGAAAAAAAATCTTCTCCTCCAAAACCATAAACCCAGAGCTTTGATATTTGGTACAAATCATCTTCTAGTGACTCTTTACCAAAATACATCATACAAATATCGTGCTCTGAAAATTTGCCCTTTAGCAGCGATCCTTTGTTTATGTAGCAATAAAAATGGCAAGCTTTGAAAATCTTCTCCACTGAAACTATAAGACCTAGAGTTTTGATATTTGATATCAATGCCTATTGACCCTCTACCAAACACTTCAATTTCCGTACTCTGAAAATTATCCCCGTTCTACCACCATATTATTACAAGGAATGATCGTAATCTGAAAAAGACCAATTCTGTGCAATCCCTGATTTAACATAGGAATAAAGAAAGAAATCTTTGAAAATATTCTCCCAAACCATAAGGACTAGCGCATTTATATCTGGTATATACCATTATCAATTGACCGTCTATCAAAATACTTTGAATTATTAATGTACTCTGAAAATTGTACAATCCCTGATTTTAGATAGGAATAAAGAAGGAAATCTTTGAAAATCTTTCGGCCTAGAGCTCTATTATTTGGTAATATATCAATGCCAATTGACCCTCTACCAAAATACTTCAAAGAATTATCGTACTAAGAAAATTAGTCCTATGTTGTTGGATCTTGGATATACCTAGGATTTAAAAAGAAAATATTTAAAAGTCCAAAAAGAGTTTTGATACTTTGTATATATATATTATAAAGCCTTGAGCAAACATACTCAGGTTAGCATTATAGGCTCATCATGGTCCTCTTGTTTTTGTTTTAATTGTAGGATGAAAAGTAAAACTTTATCACACTTTGTCATCCTTATCTTGATTAGGTTTAGTATTTTCATACCATCACGAAAAAACATTGATCATTAAATCGAAATTTCTCTTTAAGGTTTCTTTTCTATTACCGATCTTGTATTATCTTGATATTTTTTTAAAATAATAATTAGCCCGTATGAGTTCCGGAATGACTTACCACTTTCATACAGAGTTTCATGTAAATCTGTTTGAAAAAACAAACAAAAACAAAACAAGACTAAGCCACAAGCTTATCTATGATCTACAATTTTTCAAATCGTCCTCTGGGGCCGCCGTCATAATGCAGTCGATAGTGCGTCAGACTCCTAATCTTCAATAATCGGATGTCATGGGTTCGATCCTCGGCGGCGGCACATATTCTTTCCGACATTTGACTTTCACCAATAGGTGGATAATTGTAAACCTTAGTGGGATAGCAGCTGGAGGCTAGGAAAGGATGTAGTGGTAGTACTGGTTTGAGAAATACCAGGAATCCATTGTTAGGTGCTCCAGCCGCCGCGATATAACTGAAATAATGTTAAAAGTGGCGTTAAACCCATTCAATCGATCTATCAATCAAATCGTCATCGCTTCTTTATGAACAGTCGCTGACATCTTTAGTTGTAGTGTTGCAATTTATTTCAAAACCCGTTCTTTTTTAGACAGGCAGAACTATGGTTATGGCAATGGCATTCCTCTTTGTCGTCGTTATTCTAAAACCTCGTAATTATAGCTTGAATCAAACTGTAGTTACGTGGTTTTAGAATAACACCGACGACTTGTAAGTTTCTTGGAATTTACTTTTAAGGGAAATTAAGAGTATCACTAAAAGTATAACAGGGCCCTGCGTGGATCAGTGGCTTTGGCGGTGCTGGTGATACCAAAGGAAACCCATGAATGAGGGAACTTCGTCGATACGTTATATAACTTAAAGATTGTTCCAAGCGATGTTCAACCCAATTCTAAACAAACGAACAAACAAACAAAAAATATTGTACAGCCATCCGGCAATATGATCAGTTTGAAAACATACCTCGCTCGGAGCACAATATTTGTGTGTTTTTATCCGCAGTTCCAACCCTACTTTATCTTTCAATAGAACAAATATACTACTGGTCTAATTTTGTTTTAAGCCCTGTGACACGCTTGCAACCACAACCACAGCAACATCATCAGTACAGTCGACACCGAGTTCAGAGTTAGCTTCTAGTTCAGTTTCAACTTCGAGTTCACAAGCGACTTCGAGTTTACAGTCAGAAGTCGAAGCATTGCCAGAGCCAGAAGTAAATGGTGAAAAAGGCGAAGCTAAGAAATCTGATAAAATTGAGGGTGACAAAGATTTTGCAACGCCCAAAACCTCTGTATTAGTAATCGATCATTCGACAGTACAAGGAGTAGATCAAAAAGTGTCTACGACACCACATGTATATGTTGATGTTGCAGCTTCAACTGGAAAAGTTTTAATGGAAGACCTGACGACAGAAAAACCAAATGGTCCATTTGGTAGAAGGAGAAGAGATGTTCTAAGAAACGTGAAATCAATTAATGATCATGATATTTCTGTCAAGAATAGAAGAAGTATCTATGGTAACAATTTCATTTTGGGAAAAGAGTCGATGAAAAGACCACACATTTTGATGGACATCATTGTAGTTGGTCCTGATGCACTCATTAAACAACTCGATGAAATGGACAATGATCTAAAAGTTAGTAATGAAATGATAGGTAGAGAACTGCCCATAGATGCAGAAAGTGAAACCAGAGTAACCGGTGATACTAGAGACGAAACACCATTGGAAGACAGAATAGATTCAGGCAATGAAGTAGGTAACCAGAATGGTGGTAACCAACAGGCAACGGAAACAGCCACAACAAAGTTATCTTCAAATGACAATGAGGATAGTGCATTAGACGATCAACTCAATCTTTCTGTTGTCACAAGCTCCAATAAAGGCGGCAGTGATTCTGGCCACGTCGTGTTGAGCACTGCTATCCAATCCCGAATTGGTGCCGCTACACAGAAAAGTTCCGATGAATTAGACGGTGAAAAACAAGCTGATGAAGAAAGTCTAGAAGAGAATAAACCCACCGAGAATAAACATGTCAACCAAATAATTATGGTTCAGGCTGCAATTAAAGTAAGGGATAAAAAGGACGAAGATATCCCAATATCAATAAGCAGTAGGAATTGATAACAAATATTTCGAGTTGTGTGGAGTAACAATATGTGAAATACAATTGCAATTTTGTCAATGCTGCTCACAAATGAACCATCTTAAGCAACGAACGGCTTGTCCAATATTCATTCTGTTGTTAAGAGATATAAACTTCAATAATTATCATGACTTTCGCTCAGCTCTTTATTAATTTAACTTTGTTATTGCTAATAGGCTAAAGGTGTCATTACTCCCTTATTTTTTTTGTTATTTACATTTTATTACATGTTCTATCATAGTTGTATTAAATAAAGAGAAAGTCGATAGGTTCACTTCCAGCGCTCTTTAAGTTTATTCGTTCGACTTTGTTGGAAGAACACCCAAGGTCTTTTCGTTGTCTGCGAGTTGTCTATTTCGCTGCCATCGTGTTCAAACTTATGCATATTGTAGTATTATATTATTACTATCAAAAGCATATATTATCAAGGGAGATGACTCAAAATTTGCTTCAGTAAGACCTAACTATGTCCCATTTTTCGATATAGATATTATTATCTACATTCAACCAGCTGTAAGCAAAGGTAGTGCCCTTGTTATTTCTTCGAGATGAAGATAATATTTTGTTTTCATGAAGGTATGAACCAAAAAAAAAAAAACTATTTACACTGTATGAATTCACGAAGAGGATTCATATATATAAGTGTGATTAGGTTTTTCGGCTCATACCTCGATGAAAACAAAACAATATTCTCTTCATTTCTTTTAATTCAATAGCATCGAGCGAAATAAAAGCAACAAAAACTTAACAAGTTTGATACTTTTTGCATAGAACTATTTTTTGCGGAAGCATAATTGTACAAAAAAACTGCGTGCTCAAAATTTTGTTCAAGGCGGTATGACTATTTTTTTTCCGACCAATTAGAACGCCCATTTTTGAAAGACGAAACTAAAATTTAAAGTATTAAGGGTATCTTATTTTTTCCGAAAACATATTTCCCTTTTCCTTCCAATCACTCGTTTTCCATCACACGAAGGCCTGTTTGACTTGTATAGGTTATGCCGCCGCAGGATAGATAATCGTTAACCTAAACGGGATGAGCAAGTGGGTGCTAGGAAAGGATGAAGTGCTAGTACTGGCGTAAGAAATACCAGGAATCCATGGTTAGGTGCTCAAGTCTTCGGGATATGATATAAATACTGTTAAAAGTGACTTTAAATTCCATTTAAAAAAAAATAATGTAAGAAAATGAATCGCTTATATCAAGCAATTTCTTCTTTCACAAATATTTCCACCTAAATTTTACTTATGCAACTTCTAGCTCCTGTATTTGTCTTTCAATTGACCAATAGCGACTGTCAATCAAGGAATCAATCGACCAATGAAATCATTTATTCAGCCCGGACCTGAGCTTTCAACTCGGACATTGGCTGCCATTTTTGTTAAAACTTTTTTGTTGGTTTGGCAACTTAAACGTCGTAACTGTAGTTTTTTCAAGCTGTAGTTACGAATATAAAGTCACCAACCAACCATTTTACTATTTTGTTACGTTACATGCTACTGGCCACAAATTTTGAAAGCTGTCGAAGCGGGACTTCCTGTTGGAGTAGATTGGCGTGGTTAGTGGAGTAAGAGGGCGGGGCAGGCAATTTGTCAACTTTGAAAAGCTTTAAATTTTGCCTCGGAGATCCCTATTACGGCTTTTCGTTTCTTTAAATAACAGTCGAAATATAAGGCTCGATAATTTTATGCCCCTCCATATAATGGCTGTGTGTGTGCGCGTGTGTTTACAATTTTTGTCCGGGCCGCCTCCAAAGCGTGATTTGTAGCGCGTCGGAATCTCGATTATGAGGTCCAGAGCTCGACCCGCAGTCGCAGCAAATATCCTTTCCAACAGTTGTCTCCCACCAATGGACGGATATTCGTGCGATGAACAGCTAGAGGCTCGGAAAGGATGCGTGGGAGTACTGCAGTGAGAAATACCTGGAATCCATGGTTAGGTGTTCAAGCCACCGCGATATAAATGAAAAACTGTAAAAAAAAAAGACGTTAATCCCACTGAATCGGTCAATTAACAAGGACCAAATATTTCATAAAACTATACCATTTATTACCATAGTTGGACTGACATGACGAAGGTCAATGGCATGGCTCACGATCTCTTAATTTACGTACAAAATTATTTATCAGGATAGATTTGAATTTTATTATCCACGATTTTCGTTCATAACAGAAAAGAACAGAACTTTTATTTCGCCCAAGTATTTACAAAATACAATAACGGTAACATGACTAATAAATAACTAGAACTTGTCACAGGGGGTAACTTAATACCCCCGCCAGAGCCTAGTTTTTGAGAGAGTCCAATTTCAAGGGGAGATAATTCTTCAACCAGGGGGAATTATGACTTCAAAATTGCGTCTTGCAAAACTTCAACATGTGGTTAATCTTTGTATAAAGTTTCAATGGTATTGAAGCAAAACTGAAGGAGTAGTTCGCGACACAAAATTGGTAGTATTTTGTACACAGACAGACGGAAACACGAACACACGGACAGGCAGGCTGATTCTAGTATATCCCCGAAAACATTCGTTTTGCGGTGGTATAATTTGAAAAAAAAATCAAGACTAGTTATCATTTGATGGTATTGTATATTGATAAATAATTACAAATGATTTCATTCACATTTGTTTTCTAACTCCAATTATGCATATATCTACTAAGCGTTCTATCAAATTCGATGATTTAACAGCAAGATTAATACTAAGTAATACTAAGAGTTGACTAATCCCTAGCACCGCCCACTTACTCCGTTTGCCCCGCCCATTGACTCCGACAGGAAGATCCACTACGATTTAAAAAAAAAAAAAACGGCGTTATTTTGTAAAATGTTATGGCCAGTAGCATGTAACAAAACAGTAGAATAGTTGGTTGGCGACCTAAACGTCGTAACTAGAATAAAGTGTAGTTATGACGTTTAAGTCGCCAAACCGAAAAAAATGCTACACACAAACGTTGGCCAGTGTTTGGAGTTTAGCGAAATCACCTTGTTTAAATTAATGATTTCATTGGTCGACTGATTGACAGCCGCGATTGGTCAATTTGGCCATAATTTAAATCACACAAAATAAAAAAAGTGTAATAGAAAATGTATGAGATGGGCAAAACTTTATCATATACAGTACAAGCACGACCACCTACAAGAAAAAGTCGCCATAGAGATGTTACTTCAGAAAGGAGGCACCGAAGGGTGCCGGGCACTTTTTTCTAAGAAAGTAACTCGGCCTTTCTCTGTAGCCTGTCGTAGGCGACAAACTACTGCTTTCTCATAATTCCTGGATTTCATCAAGTGTGTGGTTTTAATTCCGATGCATAAAAAGTTAAGAAATGGAGAGCACTGGCCTGTCAGTCGGAGCATAAGAACAAACTGCAGGCCTTTTCGTAACAAACGTGACATTTGGCTGTTGTCGGAGACTCATAATTTATCATTTAATTAGCTGTATATACAACGTTTATGTCGCAAACAAAACAAACATGCCTAAGTTCAATGTCAAATTTTAAAGTTCCTCTCCGATCTAAATGATGATTTGATTGGTAAATCAACTTTTAAATTGAGAGCGGCGACCCGTGGAGATAGAAGTATATGACTTTTAGAATGATATCACAATGAATTCCGTTCTCCCCGACACCTTTTGGTAAATAGAGGTATCGGTCAAATTATCTCTGTAACCTGTTTCCACAGAATCTCATTTTTCACGCCCCCTAAAGAAAGATAATTTGAAAAATATTGTGGACAACAAGCAATTTCTGTAGTGTCCACGATGTTTTCTGGGTTAAAGGACGGTGTTTTTTTAAATTCCACCAACTTGAACTCGTTCTTAGTAACTCCCTTCAATTTGGACCATTCTAAAATTCTTTTGTGTGGTAATAGGTTAAGAAATATAAAGGTAAAACCAAAGTATCGTCTTTAAATCGATCATATGACTTTGTACCCATTTGTCGTTATAAAGTAGGGCATGAAACAAAACCTTGTATTGGATTCGAGCTGCGTAGGAAAATTAAATTGAGATATTTCTCGACACTGAATGTTGAGTGAAATATCTTTTTTATCTACGCGGCGAAAACCTAATGCAATTTTCACTTTTCTATTAAATTTTTGCCAACAAATTCATACTTTAGAAAATAAAAAGAGCTAACGAAATAGCATGGTCTAAAAGCAACTTTTTTTAAAATAATTTGTTTTGGGCGTGACATAATTTTACCGAGTGTATTAGCACCAATTCAGCACTTTTCACTTCGATATTTTGCGAATTTTATGGTCATTACATAAACTACATTTTTTGCTGGCGACCCAAACGTCGAAGCAACAGCTTAGATAAGCTGTCTTTACAGTTTTTATGTTTCACATAAAATGTCGGAGTTATAAGTTCACTACCGATTAAAATAAATTTCTTTGGTCCATTGACTATTTGATTGACAATGCGTCAATTCTAGAGTCGTTAAATATTTTCCCCCTTTTAAAGCGACTTTGATTTTTAACACATTCTTTGAAAGACAGCGCTCACAGGACGTCATTATGACTTCATTAACGTGTGAATCTACACATATGTAGGACATAGATATTTGTAATACATTTTGCTATAAAACTCAACTGTGAATATGTGAGATAAGCGAATTCGACACGACAAGAATCAAGAATGTAAAGGGTATGAATATTTTTCTCACATCAAAACAGCGGTACACAAGAACGGGCTGTTTGGAATGTCACAGTCGGCCCACTTGACGTGAATTCTATATAGTCCAGGTTGTGTTACTCCGTATGACACTTCGTACAGATTATCTCCCGTGTAAAGTACAGATGTCTCTGTTACAGTATGTGGGCGGGGCCCAAATATGTTGACAGACAGGGATCCAGTCGTCAGGTGTTCTGTCCAAACCTAAAATAGTGAATGAGTAATGAGTCATTTATGTAATTAAATTTATCAACTATCACATGCCACATATATTATCTCGGTAAATTGTCTACGAAAGGCAGGTTTCTTCGAATAGTTTTTGTCTCCATCTACAAGATTGAATTTTAGCTTAATGCATTGGCACAAACACACTTCAAGAACTGTGTCAACTAATTACATACAAAACTACTGGTTTTGTTTTAAGAGGCAGTTTGAGTTATTTAGGCAATCAATAGAAAAAATGTTTTTACATATATGCTGTAAAGTTAATCTAAAGAGGGGTCCTGAGTAATCCAATCGCTAATATAGTCGGTTGGCTAGATTCCCGTTCCTTATCGTATCATTGGTCACGTGGTAAGTCTCTTCATAAAGGACCTATAGGCAAACGCTATTTTGTGTAAACGCAATTAAAAAGAATTCAAAATCATTGAAATTTGCCTATGGGTTTAAAACACACTGCACTCACCTGAAATGAATTGTTTGCCCCTACAAGGCTTTGATGTAACCCCGCACCAGCTACATGTATCATCGCGTTACCTTCACCTTGATCTAAATGGGCATCCTCTAAAGTAGGGTCTAGAACTAGACAGTTTCTGATGTAACCATTCTGTGATTGAACCAAGCGTTGAACTGATAAGTCCCTTTGGTCGTCAACATATGACAGATCTCCGAAATCACTACTATCGTCTCCTATAAAGTTTGTATCCATATTTGATGACCTCACATCGCTGATACTTGCAATTGTTCCATTCTCGTAATTGAGATTGGATAGATCAGACACCGTAGTGAGAGAATCCGAGTTCAAATGTAAACGAATTTGTGCGTCCGTACCATTCTTCTGTGAAGATAAATCTAGATTTGATTCATTATTTAAATTGTTTGATTTAAGCATCTTTGCAGCTTTGTTATCACTTGTATCCGTTAATACTTTGTTAGTAGCTATATGTTCATTTATATTTACTTCGTTAGTTATATCAGCAGATACTCTACTGTTTGATCGATCAAGCGTTTTTGAGTCATCTACGGTACCGTTCTTATCATTAACGGAACTATTCAATGAAGCCCGACTGATGCCGGATAGATTATCGTCTAGTACCTCCTCAGTCTTACACAGGTTTTGGAACTGTCCTATGTGCGACAGAAAATCACTCCTGTTTGTCTTTGATACGCCAAATCCACAATAGTTACTATCCATACTTGAGGCAGTTGTTGAAGATTTTTTTACGACTTCTTTCTTTAAAGGAGGTTTTGATTTGTTGTGGTTGTCGATTTCGCTATCACGTGCCAAGTTTTTGTTGTCATCTTTTAAAACCTCAATGGAATCGACTCTATTTGGCTTGTCTGCAATGTTAATTTACAAATAACTCCTTATAAAATAATAACTCGTCATGCACTATTCTGAAACCGACACGACGTCGAGATTTCTCCGGTAACGTCGTAACAAGACAGTTCACTAAAATTACTATAATGATGCCTTTGCCACGTTTTTTTACTATCTTCCGTTAGGTACAAAGGGTACAAATATACCCGAAGATTTAGATTTTCGATGTTCCAATATGGCACATTATCGGTAGAATATCCTAAATCACTGTCAATACACGAAGATGCTTTCAAGCGGCTCTTGCATGGAATTTGAAAAAAAAAATCTGAATCTCGGTTTTCAAATTTCTTAATGCTTTAAGACAGTTGAAATGAGGTAATTAACTGAATTTGTATTGAAAATGACTGTTCATGAATTAAACAAACAAACAAACAAACAAACAAACAAAAAAGAAAGAAATAAAAGATGTAAAGATACTTCGCGTTACGAGACGCCAAATAATCAACGAAGTGCAAACCCAATTCGTGGGTAATTGCTTTATCTGTCGATACCGAAAATTACCTTATTTGTGGTTTCCACGACGTTTCAGCTACGCCATTGGCTTCCTTAAGCATTTCAGTCGTTATCGACATTACCCGAACACTCATCCGATAAATTCCGATATTTCCAATATGTTCTAGAGCCGCTTTAATATGTAGCCTAAACCATGTCCCACAACCTTCTAGATTAACAAACTTAATAAGCTATCTTAACTCATTACCAGACGAGAAATTTCTAGACTAGATCAAATTGAAAGAAATTATAGACGATATATCGAATTGCGTTGAAAAAATTAAATAAAAAATTAAGTACTAAATAGGGCAAAAACCTTGTGAGAAAATGAATAAGCAATTTCCCCTTTCCCACAAAGTTTTCCTATTTCGATTCAAGCTTTTTTGTGTGGTATCCCTGTGACAGAAAGTCCAATTCCTAGCCGTTTCCACAAACAAGTGATCTTATTTTGTAAAATATGGAGTCGGGATATTAAATATAAAAAACATCATAGGTTTGTGACTTAAACGTTGTAACTTCAGCTTGTATAAGCTTCACTTTCGATCAAAGCATGTCCGGGAAATAAAGCTACATAACATTGTAATTATGAATAAATAATAATTTAGATAGTGAGGTCATTTATGTATCTATGATATGTTATTTGTATGTGGACAGTACCTTTATTAAGGACCCCTTGAAAAACACTAAATAGGGTACTAGAGTAGTAGAAGGTATACACCTGCTCAAAGATTGATTGATTGATTGAATGGGTTTAACGCCACTCTTAACAGTATTTCAGTCATATCGCGGCGGCTGGACCACCTAACAATGGATTCCTTGTATTTCTCACACCAGTACTACCATTACATCCTTTCCTAGCCTCCATCTGCTATCCTACATAGGTTTACGATTATCCACCCATTGGTGAGAGACAAATGTCGGAAAGGATATGTGCCGCCGCCAGGGATCGAACCCATTCCTCCCGATATTAAAAGATTAGGAGTCTGACGCGCTACCGACTGCGCTATGACGACGGCTAAATGCTCAAAAGACAACATATATTACTGAATATATCACAATTTACACCCTAAAATTTAAAATAACTTCATTTCATCGAAATTTTGTATTTCTATACGAATTAATTTGATAGGTATGAATTGAAATGATATCGCATGTATATATTGAATAATTGATTGATTGATTGAATGGGGTTTAACGCCGCTTTTAACAGTATTTCAGTCATATCGCGGCGGCTGGAGCACCTTACAATGAATTCCTGGTATTTCTCACACCAGTACTATCACTACATCCTTTCCTAGCCTCCAGCTGCTATCCCACTTAGGTTTACGATTATCCACCCATTGGTGAGAGACAATTGTCGGAAAGAATATTTGCCGCCGCCGGGGATCGAACCCATGACACCTATGATTGAAGATTAGGAGTCTGGCGCGCTACCGACTGCGCTATGACGGCGGCATATATTGAATAAAATGACTGGAAAAATACGTTATATAAGACAACGTTAAAACTATACGTCATATTATATAACTTCAGACTAAGATCTTGGATTTTTTAACGTAAACTAGCCCTTAAGTTTCTTACCATTTTTCATATTCTTCTCTATTTCAACAACTCCGTCATCGGGACGTAATGTCGACGTCATTTCTTTTCCTCTGCGTGAAATCCCGATACTTCGACGTCGACGCTGTTTATTTGGATCAATCTCCGAGTCAGAAAAACTTACGGACTCCTCCCGGATCTCTAACTTGTGACGACGACGCTGTGTTTTATTCTGGCGATGCTCAAAAGACGTGTTGAACAAGAGTTCGTCGTCAGCCTCATTACCAAGGTCCTTCTTTTCCAGAGATATACTGTTAAAACTGTTCACAAGATCTGGTTCCAATGGAATCTTTCCCTTATACGGACGTCTGTGGAGTTTAACGTGCCCGTTTGCTGAAAAATAAAGTATCAGTTATATATTAACCTGCCTATCTTTTTTATTATTTGTTTTTCAACGATTGGAATAAATTAGCTTTCTGGTTCACAGGAATGAAAAAAAAAAGTTATTATCATAAATACTGACAATCTTATAACTGTTTTTGTATATTTACCCATTACCAGACAACAAAATTTAAGACTTGTCCATTATTAATGATGCTGTTGACGACAATATTGAGTTGATGAATTCTTTAAAATCTTTATTATTTGGTAGAAATCTTTGAGTATAATGAAGAAATTGCTTGTAACAGGCGATACTTTTAAATTTCGTAACAAGTATTTTTTCCCATTTTGTAACAAGGAATTTCTTCATTTTGAGTTTCCACAATGTTTGTCAAAGCCTCATTTCTTGAGGGGTATAGCAATAATCATATAATTGTGACGTATTCTAAATATTTCAATTTTCCAACGTCACAAAGCAACGTCACATAGGTAGGTTTTCCTGGTTACATGTAATAGATATATGAGCGCATGCGTGACCTTTCCAACAATTACGCATGTACGTGACTCGCACACATAGAGCACGCTGGACAGTCATTCGGGGCAATTAAAACATTCGCTGATTGTTTAAAGAAGCTTTAGGTCAGTATCTATCTACAGAGCGCAGAGTGAAGACTCTGATCAGACTGTGCGGATGCACAGGCTGATCGGAGTCTTTACTTGGCGCACATGTGTAATTGTTGGAAATGTCACGCATGGGCTCATATTTCATTTATTTCTGAGACATCCTCAAATTATTAGAATTTTCCAAAGTCATAAAGAAAGAAATTAGACAGGTATTCCTGAGGTGCGTCCTTTTCATCGAAAATCTTATCTTGATGAGGAATCTAAGCATACTCCTCTTTAGATTAAACGAGTTACCTTGATGACGTCGAATATTTTCACTCAAAAGAACAAAAATCCTTCTTTAAAACGACTTAAAAATTTTATTTAGCGGGATTTTTCATCTCAACGAAAAGAACGCACCTCTGATTAACAGATCAAAAACATGCAACATGTAATGCTATTGACCATTCGCTGGCCCCCGCCCACTGACTACTATGGCCCCTCCCATTTACTCTGACAGGAAGTTCCGCTTCGATTTGTCACGGTGTTATTTTGCGAATTTTATAGCCAGGAACATGTTATGGTTAAGTAGAATAGTTGGTTTGCGACATAAACGTCATAACTGCAGCTTGAACAAGCTGTAGTTAAGACATTTAAGGTGCCAAACCAAACAAAAAACCTAAACAAACCTAATATCAAAAAATCATTTTACAAAATTGGCGGCCTATGTAAGACTCCAAAGCCTGATTCCGGACTGAATGAATGATTTGACTGGTAGATTCATTTATTGATTGACAACCGCGATTTGTCAATTGACGTTGTGTACGCTTTGCTTTTCCTCTGTTATTACTACAAATACCGATTTACATTTGGTAAGGTGTCATGGGTTCCCCGTCGGAGGCACATATCCTTTCCGACAATTGTCTCTCATCAATGGTTGGATAATCGTAAACCTAAGTGGGATAGCAGCTGGAGGCTAGGAAAGGATGTAGTGGTATAGTACAGATGTTAGAAATACCAGGAATCCATTGTTAGGTGCTCCAACGGCGCCATATGACTGAAATTCTGTTAAAAGCGGCGTTAAACCCCATTCAATCAATCAATCAATTACATTTGGTAGGCCAGTGCTGCACTATATTCATGTGTGCTAATGATATTCTGCCGGACTATTTGTTTTTTTGTGATTATATTTGAAAGGCCCCCCCACACCACGATAACACGTCCCGAATTGGGGAAAGTTCGAGTATTATTGTGCTCAATGTAAATTTGGTATCATATTCTTAGGATGACTTCAAAACCAAATGAACACTCTTCAAAGTGAAACCAGTTTTAAACCCGAACGAAAGTCGTAAAAATAACTTTACCGTGCCAATATTAGCCCTTTTTACTCTGATGAAAATGACAAACGAACAGGGGTGAAACCTCTTACCTGTTCTCAAAGTGGGTAAACTGAATCGAGCATGTCTATTAAATGTGGCTGGGTTGTCGTCAAATCCACTGTCCACCGTCTCGATCGTCCCCTGTCTATGTTGTATTTGAAGATAATGGTCGTTTCTCCGGAACCATTCATTCACTGCTTCATGTTTATCCCTACCACACGATGAAAATGAGCCCGAACCTGGAAAATTGTGCCTAGTGGCCCCAACAAGTGATAATCAATATTTGTATTTGTTTGTATTGGGTTTAATGCCGCTTTCAGCTCTGTTACTGCGAATTTCATCTAAAGTATTTTTTTTTTGATTTGGCGACTTAAATGGCGTAACTACAGCTTATTCGAGCTGTAGTTACGACATTTAGGTCGCCAACCAAACATTTCACTATTACGTTACGTGTTACTGGTCGTTTTATTTTCTGAAAACAACAACAACAACAACAACAAAGCCTAAGAAAAAGGAAACAACAACAACAACGACATTTAATATATAGGTAGAACTTCCTGTCGGAGCTCAGTGGGCGTGGTCAGCAATATGCCAATTTAACACTTAATACATGACACTTATACAGGTTGAGAAGCACATCATCATGGCCTACATCCTACGATTGCCTCTGTACCGATGAAACCGAACATTAACCCATTCCCAGACAACAAAATTTTAGACTCGTCCAAATTGAAAGAAGCTGAAGTTGATGGGATTCTATATATTTTTTTTTGTCTTTTTGGATAAAAAACATTGTGGATAATGAAGAAATTGCTTGGTACAAGCAATTTCTTCATTTTTCCACAATGTTTTCCAACGCCTTTTTTAAGGGGCGTAAATAGGAGGATTTTGTGAGGGGATTGGGTTAAAGGCTCCACGACTTTCGTAGGAACAAAAATTCTAACTAAAAGGAATCATGAAATGTTTTCTAGAAATGTTTACAGACACCTCTAATTCAAAATAGGTCAGAAACCTGATATAGAAAGCTTTGCCGGACAGGACAAGAAAATAAATATCAAATTATTTTCAAATAATATTGAAATCTATTTTTTGTTTTCTGATCGGCATACCTTTCCATAGCGGGCTTGTGACTTATTCTTGATAATTCTAAGAGAGACCAGTAAACAATTTTGACAAAGATTTCGGAATTACTTTTTGTCGGAAATGTTCTCCCTACCAGAGCCTTACAGCCTTTAAGAAATATCAGGTCATCATGAATTTGAATATCATTTTGAATAATTCAGTTTTAGTTTCGTCTATCAAGCTTCAAGTGTTTTGATTGGCTGTTTTTTTCCCATATTTCCAAGAACAAAGGTTTCAGCATGTAAATATTTTGTATACGCACAAGGAAGATCCGCCAAAATTTACTCAAAATTATTAAACTATTATCTCTGATTTGCTTGATGGCATTAAAGTTTATGTATAAGAAACAAAGAAAACGTTTTTTGATTTTCACTGAGGTATGAAAATAAAAACTTAATCATACTAATGTGTGAATCAGCTTCATCAATGAAAACATATAAAAATATTCTCTTCGTGTCTAAAATACCGTGTCTTGGTGAGATAAAGTTTTTTTTTTTTTTTTTTTTTTTCTAGATAAAGATAAGACTAGCTTGTCTAAGAAAATCTAGTAATATACACTTATCTGGGATGAAAACACGATTTTTGTCATTTAAACAATTTTCCATACAAGCCCGCTTTTTTACGCCCCCACCCCAAGAAAATTCTTTGAAAACATTGCGGAAAAAGAAGAAATTGCTTGTAACAAGCGATTTCTTCTTTATCCACAAGGTTTTCTTTTCTAAAGACAAAGAATTCTAGAATTCCATTAACTTTAATTCAAATCTTAAAAAATAACGCCGGAAGTGGAAGTTCCTGTCTAAGCTCAGCTGGCGTGGCCAGTGGAGTCAGTGGGCGGGGCCAGACATGCGTTAACTCCACGATGTAATCAGCTGTACTACCTTTACCCATTACAAACAAACGTACCTTTTAAAACCCCCATCGTCAAATGTATCATGAGGTTCGTTTGAACATCCAGGATTATCCACAGGATAAATATCACGTGCCTGTCTACCATCACTAAAATCTGGATCGATTCTTTCTGTGCACGAGAATTTTTGACTAAATTCATTGTCAAAATTTCTTTTTATATCATCAGTGTGTACGATCGACAAATCGCTCACTTTAAAAGAACCTTCCGCTGTTGAAGCCCTAAAACTTGACGTATCTGAACCAGTTCGCTCTGTGTCACTCGTTGAAGGCACTTGGAGTTGGTTTGATTCACTCGGTGCGCCTGAGGAACCGTCAATGGTTCCAGGCTGTTTGCTGTAATGGGAACCTGATTTTGAGCCCCCTGTACTCAAGCCGTGTTTTCTAATTTTACCATAGGCATTATTAAAATCTGAAAGTATAAAAGAATGATTTTGAACAAGATAAAAAAAGGGGGGTGAGCATTACTTCAGATATTATTCTTTGTCGATTAAAAAATATCAAAACAAATAACAACAAGTCATGGAAAAGGGACCAAAGCATTTAATGAGTTGTCAATATATATAGTGTCTTAGTCGCCAACCGAAGATATGAAACAACAGTATGTACATGACATTGCAGTGGTAGCGCCTATTCCTTTTCATTGGGTCCCGGATTCGATCCCCGTCCGCAGCGAATATCCTTTCTGACATTTGTCTCCCTCCAATGGTAGGATAATCGTAAATTCGAGTGGGATGAGCAGCAGATGCTCGGAAAGTATGCACTAGTATAGTACTAGTGTGAGAAATACCAGGAATCCATGGTTGGGTGCTCTAGTCGCCGCGATATGACTGAAATACTGTCAAAAGTGGCGTTACACCCTAAATTAATTAATAGAAGATGTTATTTTACTAAAAAGCCTGTGAATTTAACTCTGTATTGATCTGATTATGTAGAAGGTATTCGTTGTTACATTTTCCCGTTTTCCAGCCAAGCTTTTATAGAACAAACAGCATCTATAGCTTTACGAGAATCAACGATCTTACACGTAAAACAAATGTTTGGTAAATCGCCCTTGTTAACCCTTTACCACACGACAAAAATAGACTGTCAAAATTGAAAGAATTTCAAATTGTGCTGAAATTTTTAAAAACAAGTGCCAAATAGGATAGAAAACATTGTGAGAAAGGGGCAATTTCTCCTTTTCCCACAAAGTTTTCTATGATCATATTTATTAAGAGCCTCAGAAAGTGGTAATGTGTGGTAATGGTTTAATCAAACATCACTTGACCATTGGTTCATTTGTATCAGACGTGAATCTATAACACCACTCCCCCACCAACAAATTTCCTTCAGATATAATTTCTGAGCAGTGACGGAATGTAACCAGAGGGTTGTCGGCAGTGAAGAGGCTGGATCCAATCACCCGGACATAACAGTATGCAAATGATGTCATAATGCATGAGATTTCGTCATATCATATGTTTTTCGAAATAAAAAATCGAGAAATGTCAAGAATTACTTCGAATTATAGCATATCATGCCAATTTTGTGTTCATAAAATGCCAAACTTATTAAAGTGATCAACAAATAAAGGCTCGACAGCCCTTGGTTTAATCTGCTTATAGCCGATTCGTTTAATAAATTCGGTATCTCGTGTCAACACACCGTATCTCCTATACATGCAGGTGTACTTGTATTTATGTTGTACACGCCTTGTTATTTATTAAAACCTACCTGAAGATGACTGGCTCCCAGTTGATGGCGGACAGGTTGTGATACAGGGAACCTTAACACTTATTCTACGTAGCAGTAGATAAACACCTTCAATTATATCCCATCCTGTCTCTTTTGTTATCTCCTTGTCGCAGACCTGGGTTTGTTTGTCGACTTTAGGCTTTGGTACAATAATTACAACCTCTTGTGTTACAGAAGTTCCGGTTCCAGCATCAGATTGCACAAAAATACTTTTAAAATTGGCATTTGACGAAGACGAGGGTGTATCAGTATTTTGATTGGCCGGACTCTTCTGTTGTTCCTCATTTTTAGACACGTCATTTCCGGTTTCGCTGGACGATTGGCTGCTTCGCTGACAGACAACTGTCCACTGCCGTGTAAGAGTACCACGCAATGATTTCTCCTTCTCGCTCGGTGGCTTTATATCCGTATGCAACGTGGTTTTGTGGTAGTGGTTCGAAGAAGTTGGTTCAGATAAATCCGAATCGTCTTCCAATACATTCACGTAAACATTTTGATTAATGAATTGCTCATGTCGACTTATAACCCTGCTTTCTGCTTTGACATAGTCCAGAGTTTTTATTTGATCTGGCGAAGCAGTCAGAACTTCAGTTGATTTTTTCTCCTTAACATCTACTGATTTATCGATTGTATCCGTACAATGAGTGTCCATGGGATTATATAATATATGGTTATCAGGAGAAATTGGAATCCGTGCAGTTGGCTTTACTACGCCTGAGTTGCTCCCCTTTTCATAATCTGGTTCCTCTTTTGATTTCGCGGCGATAAAATTCAGTAAATGTTCAGATGATTTTAAATCTGAAGTGCAAGGAAAGGTAACATTTATTTTCTAGGATGGGAGCGATACAAACATTAGAAAACAGATATTAAACCCATTTAGCTACCCAATTCTGACTTTTGACGCCCCCGTGAAATTTGTTTGTTTTTGTTTTTTGTTGTAAAAAGCAATTTCTTGCATGTCCACAATTTTTCTACCCTAAAAGACAAAGCATTTCTAAATCCCATCAACTTGAAATTGTCGCCTGCAACCTCTTTGAATTATAAAATCTTGCCGTGCGGTAATGGGTTAAAGTATTTAAATTAAAGGAACTTTATTTAAAAAAAGGACCAGTTTTGATCGTTTGTATAACAATGTCATAGCGGTCGCCAATGTACAAGACTTTATCTTGTTGGTTAATTGATCGGAAACATCGCATTAAGCTAATACGCCAGTATGAATAGTGAAATACTTGATGAAGATCAGAGATTCTGCGTGCTTTAGTGGCGGTCTCAAATTTTGAGAGAAATCGAGAGTTATTGGTTCGAGTTCCGGCCGCGCTCCTGGTGTAGTGGGTTTGCCATCGGGCATGGTAGTCAGAGCAGTAGGGACCGAAGAAGCACATGATAAATAAACATCTTCGTGATATAACTGAAAGATTATTCAGGGCGGCGTAAAAGGGCATTGGAACAGATGAATGGAGTCAAAATCACAGTGCATCTGTATTCATTAAAAAAATCTTTTAATTATTTGATTTTTTAGTTTTGTCTATCAAAAACGAGCGTTCCGATCCCCCCCCCAAAAAAAATAAATAAAATAAAAAATCCATACCTCAATGAATAAAATTTTGAGCACACAGCATTTTTTATGCTTCTGCACAAGATAGTTCCATACAAAAAAGAATCGAAATTTGTAAAATATTTGCTTTTTTCGCTCGATGTTATTAAATTTAAGAAGAAAATAGAATAGTTTTTGTTTTCCTGAAGGTATGAAAGGAAACAAAAATCACAATTTATGGATATTTGAAATGTCAATGTCGATCTTGAAGTTTGCTATTCAACTTACGAATTAATTTTAGTTTCGTCTATCAAAATTGCTGTATTCTGATTTGTTGAAAAATTCGTTTCATACCTTAATGATTTAATTTTTAGTTTCGTCATTCAAAATTCAAGCGTTTTGAATGTCTAAAATTTTCTTACCATCGTTCTTTGAACAAAACTTTGAGCATGCAACTATTTTGTAGGCTTGCGCTCAAATAAGTCCCATAAAACTTTACCCAAAACAGTAAAAATATTTGCTTCGTTTTGCGTTATCGCATCTAATTATATAAAAAAAAAGATTTTTTTTTGGTTTGTCTTATACATAGGGTCATACCTCAATAAAAACAAAAATATTCCCTTAATAAATTTTGAATATTAAACTATTTTCAACGTTTTCATAGCACGTACTTCAATTAAATACCTGCTTTTTGGAGAGAAATGTTATCACTAGGAGAACCACATTTCCTTTTACCCATTCCCACACGAGGAAATTTTAGACCGGTCGAAATTCAAAGTAGTTGTACCTGACAACTTCAAGTTGAGAAAATTTTGAGTAACTCAGTCTTTTTCGGAAGAAAATAAGGTTGAAAATGAAGAAATTGCTTGTAACAAGCAATTTCTTCATTCTCAACCTTATTTTCCTAAAGCCTTTTCTTAAAGGCCTAGTTTAATCCTTCTTTATTTGAACCCCCCCCCCCAATGAGATATACAATTAACCACCCGCTGAGAATTTAACGACCTTATCTGATAAGGAAGCTATATACAGTATACAAGGGATTAAATCTGCTGTATTACCATGGATAAGTGTGGCATATATTTGCACTTTCTTTGTAGCTAATTCATCTTTTGAAGTAAATTGTGAATTTTATTTGTTTATAATTGTTAATGAATAATAAGTTCTCATTTTTAAGACTTTTTAAAAGTGCGGGAAGAGTAAAAATACAAAATATTAAGCTATTGTTATCATAACAGATCATGAATAGCAACTGGAATAACTTGTATAGACAACATTGAGAAAAGAGCAGAAAACATTGATTTTTCTAATTTCCCCTTTCGTCTCGATATTTCAACACTTTTTCTCTTTTATCAAATCGACTTTTCTTAGTTTGTAAAACTGCAATAATATTCAGGAAATACTTCAATACTCTAGGCCAGGAGATAAATCAAAATGGAAAAAAAGTAATTTTACCAGAATTCTAACTTTACCACAATGTTTGAAGAAACTGTTTAACCGCTTAAACTACAGAAAAAGAAATGCATGTAAATTTCTTCCAATTACATTCAATCCAGCAATCTGCAACTTATTCACTTTTCAATCAGTAATTTGAAATTGATTTGAAATTTTAAAAGTTTAAAAAAATGATCAGAGGGATTAAGAAAAATTATTTAACTTTGTTTTCTATCAAATTCTCATCAGCATAAAGCTAAGGTGCAGCTATTGCATAATATTGACAAATTTTGACCATGGTCATCAATGGAATATACAAGGTGATTAACCCCCTGGTGTGATTTACAGACCTAGTTTAAGGAATGTTGTGTGTGTTAGACCCCTACTGAAGGCTAATTGCCTTATCTGTAAATCACACCAGGGGTTTAATCACCTTGTATATTCCATTGATGACCATGGTCAAAATTTGTCAATATTATGCAATAGCAGCACCTTAGCTTTTACGCTGATGGAAAGCAGTAAAGTTATTTTTCTAAATTTTATCTCATCAATTTTTATGCCTTTAAAATTTTAAATCAATGTCAAATTACTAAATGAAAAGTGACTAAGTTGTAGATTGCTGGATTGAATGTAATTGAAAGAAATTTAGATGCATTACTTTTTCTCGTATTTAAGCGATTAAACAGTTTCTTCAAACATTGTGGTAAAGTAAGAACTCTGGTAAAAATACAGAATATTGAAGCATTTCATGAATATTATAGCAGTTTTACAAACTAAAAAAGTTCGATTTAATAAAAGAGAAAAAGTCTTGAAATATTTAAACGAAAGGTGAAATCAGAAAAAATCAGTATTTTCTCCTCTTTTCTCAATTTTGTCTATCCAAACTATTCCTGTTGCTATTCGTAATCTGTTATGATATCAATAGCTTAATATTTTGTATTTTTACTGTTTCCTGCACTTTGAAAAAGTCTAAAAAATGTGGATTTATTATTAATTAACAATTACAAACAAATAAAATTCAAAAATAATTTCAAGAGGCAGATTAGCTACAAAGAAAGTGCAAGTATATGCCACACTTATCCATGGTAATACAGCAGATTTAATCCATTGTAAACTGTATTTAGCTTCCTTATCAGATAAGGTCGTTAAATTCTCCGCGGGTGATTAATTGTATATCTCATTTGGGGGGGGGGTCAAATAAAGAAGGATTAAACTAGGCCTTTACGGGACGTTAAAAAAAGAGGGATTGTGCGAGATTGGATTAGTAGAATCAGTATTATAATATACCTTTTGAATGCAGTTTGTTATCTGTTTGGTCCACTGCAGCATTTTCTAGCACGGGTAACGACTGAGTGGCCTTGACCCTAGACTTCTCAAGAAACGTCTCGTGTACTTTGCCGCCATGTATGACATCATCTTTCGCATAACTACTCCTGCCTATGTACATACAGGCCTTTTTAAGACTGTTAGAATGTAATAGTTTTAATGAGGGCACCACCACGCCTACAATTAAAAGAGAAAATATCGTATGGGTGATTATGCAATATCGATTTCATTGCAAGAGTTATCTAGCAACAGACAAAACAAGAATTTGCTGGTTTGGTAGACTATCGACTACAGCGTCTTGTGGTTTTAAGGCGTACCTTACTGAAAATTTGAAATTTATAAAGTAACAATTTTGGTTCATCGAATTCGTGAAATTATCTTACTCCCTAGCTTTTAAACAATGGGCGAAATCTTAAGGGGAAATAACAGCTAGAAAAGCTCTAAGTAGCTCATTTAAATTCTAATGACTAAGGGAATGATTAGCGACATCAAAGTGAAATATAAAACCATTCCTTTCAACCAAGCAATCGAAACTGAGAGATTCTAATGAGTTCCATCATTATATGAGTTCATACTCCACTCCACATTTAATACTAGACCCACATTAAATCCCAGATCCGCTCTACCCTTAAGTAGTTCCATTAAAATTTCATGTTTCTCCTCTTGGCAATAGCTGTATCTAAAATCCTATTCAGCACAATAGCAGACCACTGCTGTGCTGTATTCATGTGGGCTGATTGCTTTCTGTTGGAACTTTTAGTGATGAGGTTTGAAATGTCTTCCCCCTGCGTTTGGCTATCCCAAATTAAGAAATTTCGATGGTTGTTGTGTTCAAGTCAATTTCTCGAAAAGCTCATCGCTAATGGTAGCATGAATTTCATGGCAAATGAACGCTCTTTAAGATAAACTCTAGTTTGAATCCCAACGAATCTTCTGAAAAGAGCTATCCACTGCCAAACTGACCCTTTTTACCCTATTTTCAATTAGTGATAATCAGACAGGAGCGTTGCCAGGATTAAGTGAGAATCCTGCAATAATTTATGTTTGCAGTGGAACCGATCCTTCATGTTTATGTCAGAGAAATGCTTTGAGCGACCATTCTCTTAAACGACCACATTTTGACCGTCCATTGAGTTGTTGCTTAATACATCCCCCATGTTTGTCACAGAAAAGTGTTTTACGTGCATGACCATTTTCTTAAACGACCACATTTTGACCGTCCATTGAGTTGTTGCTTAATACATCCCCCATGTTTGTCACAGAAAAGTGTTTTACGTGCATGACCATTCTCTTAAACGACCATATTTTGACCGTCCATTGAGTTGTTGCTTAATACATGCCCCATGTTTGTCACAGAAAAGTGTTTTACGTGCATGACCATTCTCTTAAACGACCATATTTTGAGCGTCCCTTTAGGTGATAACTAAATACAAGTTTAGCTGTATGTGAAGACCATGAGAGCTAAAATTCCACCGACAATTTTTCTTACCATAATCGTCGTCGTTACCACTTTGTCTGTCGTCGGAGGACACCTCAGAACTATCTGATACATCGCTGGCAGCTATAGAGAGTATTCTGCGTCGTAAACTATAGATCGTACCATCAGACGTCGTACGATGAGCGGTCGTTTTGCTGAGGCCTTTTATAGACGTTGATCTGTAAAAAGTGAAAGACAAATATGTGTAACGAGCAATTTCTTCATTTGTGACAATGTATTCCAAAGCTTTCGTTTTAAAACCTCTCAATTTTCCAACGTCATAAAGTAACGTCATTTGTTCAAGTAGATTTTCTCGGTGACGGATCATTTATTTATTCCTTTGACGTCATTAAAATGTCAAGATTTTTCAACGTCATAAAATTACGTCATTTAGGTAGGTTATGCTGTACTAGATATAATCGCACTCTTGTTGTTCTTTTTTCTAAATTTGTCTTTTGATTTTATCCATCCTCACGAGTGAAGGGATATCGAGATAATCTTTTTCTCTAATATAAGATAAGTAGAATGTTCACCGCCCTTGATACAACAAGACGGATTTTATCAAACACTTTAAAAATTCAAAAACTACACAGAATAATCACCGTTTCAGACTTGATCGTTTCACTACATTCCTCTCCATCCAACGACCGTCATCCTCTGGCAACGTAAACCATGATGAAACCATCTCTTTGTCATCTTGGACGGCCTCTTTTTCCCCATTAAATGTTTCTAGCACATTATGTTCATTTAATTCCGTACATGTGTACCTGATGGATGGATCACCACGTGACTTGATAATTTCAGTTTCCGGTTCAATTGCACCATTTCCTGTTTTATCTCTCCCGGTCTCGTTTTCGTCTTTTACAAGTCTACGGGTAGATTTTAAATGATATTCTTCAAGTTTTTGTTTGAATTCCGGAGAGCTTACTATATCAGACAGGTTGATGTCTTTAAACATGTTTTCCCGTGAATTTCGTTTTTCTTCAAGAACTGTTCCTAGACTAGTTGTTGGCTTGGGAGGAGCAACAGGTGTCAAGTTCTGTGTTGAATGTGATTTCGGAGAAGGTCTTTTGTCATCTCGATCGCGCCGCGAATATCTGTTAAAATATGATTGAAAATAGTGAGGCGACTTTCTCAACGGGCGCAATGAATTCTGAAAGTTTTGATCCTTTGTAGTAATGCAAGCAAAGAACTATATATATAGTGGAATTTATATATATGAACTATCATGGGTTGATAATCGTAAACCTAAGTGGGATAGCAGCTGGAGGCTAGGAAAGGATGTAATGGTAGTACTGGTGCGAGATATACCAGGAATCCATTGTTAGGTGCTAAAGCCGCAGTGATGTGACTGAAAAATTGTCAAAGCATCGTTAAACCGCATTCAAACAACTCGAATAAGTCGCTAAAGTACAAAATTGATCTAAGTAAGTGCACGATATAAACCGGACTGATTAAATTACCTGATTCGACAATGGATTAATTTTGATAGTTAGTTGCGTTTTGTCGGTACTACATGTAAATCGACGGATCACTGGCCTCGCCCACTGACATCACTGTCCTCGCCCACTGATATAACTGGCCCCGCCCACTGACATCACTGGCCCCACCCACTGAGCCCCGACAGGAAGCTCCACTTGCACTTTTTACGGTGTTATTTTGCAAATTTATGGCCATCAAGATTCAATAAAACAGTTTAAAGGTTGGATGGCGACCTAAACGTCGTAATTGCAACTTGATCCATTGATTCAATCGATCGTAACAGATTCAGTATTCTTAAATGACATGACCTATCGCTGGCCCGCCTTCATTCTTCGTTATACCGCCCATTGACTCCAACAGGAAGTGCCGCTTCGATTTTAAACGGCATTTTTTTGAAAAACTTTATTGCTAGTAGTAAAACAGTTGTATAGTTGGTTGGCAACATAAACGTCGTAACTAAAGCTTATTCAAGCTGTATTTACGACGTTTAAGTCGCCTAACCACCAAAAAAGGTTAACAAAATGGCAGTAAATTGCGGAGTTTAAATCTCAATTTCGGGCTGAATGAATTATTTGATTGGTCGACATATTCCTTGATTGACAGGAGCGATCTTACCTGTCGTCATCAGAGTTATCCGTGATACTAGACTGCCTAGATAATGTCGGGGAAACAGCTTCTTCGATCACGATGTCTTCTCCGTTACGGGTGATAATTCTTCTTAAAACACGTCGACTCGTTACCGTCAGTTGTCTCCCCTGCATTACAACGAGAAATACCATTATTCTTTTCGATAAAGTCAGTCACACAATTTTCTTCAAAAAACACTTTAATTAATATTATTAATCGGGCTAGAACAGGATTTTAGATACGTAAAATACCTAGTAAAATTTAAAGCTCTCCAGCCGCCGCGATGTGACTTAAATAGTGTTGAAAATAGCATTAATCCCCATTAAAACAATACGATTTATCATCTCACCATAGTTATTTATAACGTTGATATGAACGACTTGAAATATTAGTTAAAATGGGTTTTAGCCTTTTCCTGCTTTTTACGTCAACATGATTTTATACTTGAGAAAACATTGTGGGAAAAGAAGAAAAGAACAAGCAATTTCTGTTTTTTCACACAATGTTAACTGCACTGCAGGGTAGTAAAATTTCAACAAAGTTCACTGTAAAGTGTAATCTCACACCTCTCTCAGGGTTAAAATTGTGTATTTTTTCTTATCTTGTAGTTTTAAAAATCATATATGTTTCTTAACAAAATTAGATTAAAGTACACTGTACAATATTTTTTTTGTATTTACAGACGGCTTAAACGGTTGATTAACACTTTTATTCAAGAATCTTATGGGGGATCAATTTACAAATCGCTGGCCCCGCCCTTTACTTCGATAGCCCCACCCATTGACTTCGATAGGAAGTCCCTCTTCGACTTTACACGGCGTTTTTTTTAAGTTTGGCAAATAACATGTTATAAAAAGGAAATAGTTGGTTGGCGACCTAAACGTCTCACTTACAGCTTGACTTAACTACAGCTTGAATAAGCTGTAGTTAGGATATTTTAGTCGCCAAAATAAAGAATGGTATGCTTGAAAATTCTAATTTTGCTGTTGCCTGACACGAGCTTATAACCAAATCTAACACGATAAAATTTTAGACCAGTCAAAATTCAAAGAAGACGACGACAATTGTCAGTGGATGGAATCTTTAAAATCCGGGTCTTTTTGGACAGAAAACAATATGGATAATGAAGAAATTGCTTGTAACAAGCAATTTCTTCATTTTCTACAATGTTTTCCAAAGCTTTCATAACGAGGATCATTTAAAAGCGTTAAAATTGGTTAAGACAATGCTAGTTTTTGATTTCTGAATATGAATTTATGTTTTTGTGCGTTATTCACGCACATATTTACACCAATGGGAATGCTGGTTTAAGTTTAAAAGAAATGAATTCCACAGTTATGACCCTTTCAACGCATTCCAACTTCTCAGAACTTTCAGACTTTGATTGAATTGAGGAGAGAGTTTTTAACATATACGCTTAACGAAAGTCTTAATAGAGGTGAGTTATAAGTATGTGTTTATAGTTTATAAAAACAAGTCAGTTCTTGTTGTTTTCTTAGCACAGTCCATACCTGACGTAGGTTTGACAATGTTTCAAAATTTGAAAGGTTGTGAAAGGGACCTAACTCCGAACTCACAGTTTTCAAGGTTGGCTTACCCTACTGTATGCCTTCGACTTTGATATGGTGCTTCCTGGGGATTCCCCAAACTCTAAACCCGGCTGCTGGTTTCTTGATTGAGTGAACTCAACTTCTTCCTCGAGGGCTCCAGGAATGGTCGCCAAAGATAAGGAGTCAAAAATAACCCGTTTTTCCTGGGCTCCTTTCAGCGATTTTGTTGACACGTTGGTGGCTTTGTAAACCTAAAATTTATTACGGGTATAACGTATTACTCATTTTTTCCGTAATGCATTCTTTGTAGAATATTTTCCCTAGATCGGTCCAATTTAAAGTTGCTGCTGACAATCAATAATTTACCTGGGTAAAACCATTGTTGATAATGAAAAAAATACTCTTAACAAGTAATATCTTCAATACCAACGTGTTCCAAGGCTTTTCTACTTTTTAAGCGGGATTAAGGGTAAAAGAAGACCCCGAAATTTAAGCCGATTCTACAGCCTTGATATAAACTGAAATATCCTGCTATCAAGAGAGAGAGAGATCTTTAATGACAAATCTTAATTAAAGTGATTACTTAAATATTGAGGTCACTTGAATAATACTGTCGCTTGACAGATGTCATTGAGGTCACTTGAATAATACTGTCGCTTGACAGATGTCATTGAGGTCACTTGAATAATACTGTCGCTTGACAGATATCGCGACCCAATTAAACTCATTACCAGACGACAATATTTTAGACTCATTCGATTTCAAAGAAGTTACGAGTGGGCAATCTAATGAATGAAATTTTAAAAGTCTTTGTCTTTAGGTGACATAAACATCGTGGGAAATAACCTTTTTTATTTAGCGAACATTTCTATTCAGCTACCACGTTCTTTAAGCGACCACTTTAATTTATCCATCATTTACATTCAGGAATCACATAAGCTAAAAATAGCTTATTACTTATTTCTTAATTTTCCACATCGCTTCTTTTGAGATTTGTTAAGCAGAGGGATTGTAAGTAAATTGGCAAATACATGTGGTTTTCGAACGTAAATGATGGATAAATTAGAGTTGTCGCTTAAAGAACGTTGTAGCTGAATAAAAATGTTCGCTAAACAAAAATAGTTATTAAATGAAAGATATCGCTAAATAAAAGCTTTCTCCCTATCAAAGTAATTCCTAAGTGATCACTTAATGAATTGAGACAAAGTCTTACCTTGATTCTAAAAGGACTATTTTCTACATGATGGTTTTGCCATTTCACCGACACCGCGTGTATTCCCGCGCGCCGCGGGACAAACGTGACGTAGAACGTGCCTTCTTCCCCGCTTTGGAAGTCGAGAACCATCAGATCCGTCTGGTTATCAGCCGCAAATCGGGATGGAACCTTCTTCCTAACGAATGTGTTACCTAAAAATAACACGTATAAGATAACGATTGCCGGTTCGCTGACCCTGCTCACTGATCTCCGACATGGTTGTTCAACAAAAGTAATAAAAGAATCATTTTATGATTTAATATCTAGTTTCGTCTATCAAAAACGAGCGTTCTGATTGGTCGAAAAAAATATAACTCCATGAACAAAATTCTGAGCACGCAGCGATTTTGTATGCTTCCGCACAAAATAGTCCCATGCAAAAAGGTAACAAAATTTGTAAAGCCTTTGGCTTTTTCTCTCGATACTATTAAATTATAAGAAATGAAGAGAAAATTTTATTTTTTCATGGAGTTATGAACCGTAAAATTTAATCACACAATGTATGAATACGCGAAGCGAATTCATACATTGTGATTAGGCTTTTCTGTTCATACCTCCATTAAAACCAAAAATATTCTCTTCATTTCTTAAATAAAACATGTCGAAATGTTCAAAAAATGAAGAGCTACTCGTTGGTTTTTAAGCAAAATGCCGTAGCGTCACCTTAAATAAACAATAGTTACGACGTTCGGGTCGTCATACCAACACATATGCTTAACAAAAATATTGGAGTTCAAAATTCACTTCTGCTTTAAATAAATGATTCGATTGGACAATCGATTATTTAAATTCAAACAGTGACCCGTCAGCTGTTATTGAGTCTGCAAAGAAATGTCATAATCGAAACGCACGTACATTAATCTTTTCCTGTCCAATCCCTGTTTTTTCGCCCCTCTAATATTATAATTCAGAAATCATTGTTGATAAAGAAGAAATTGCAACCCCCAAAATGGGCACAACATTGACAAGCGAAAGTACTATTTTTGTCGTGAGTGAACATTATTTGAGGAAAGTTAAACTTTTATCATAGTACATACCAACGCAATCTTCTAAATATTTCACTGAGTCACTCCATGCCCTTGTACCCTCAGACGATTTCTCTAGGACCCCTTTTGCTTGGTGCAGGGACACAATTCTTTCACCAGAATAGTCGTTATTCGGTCCCCGAATTTCTACGAGAAGGTTAAAAACTCCAATCGTATCCGAAACTACAATCGTGAACTTCGATCTTCTACCCACAATTCCATTCCGCAAACCGGAACCTTTTGCAAAACATCTTCCGGTTTTTGCTGCAATGAGGCTTTCGTGAAGTATAGTCCATTTTTCTCGAATGTTTTGTGACGCCCATTTTATCATGGATATATATTGAATAATCTTGAATTCTGTGTCTTTTGTCGCGATCGCCATTTCTTCTGGAGTCAACAAGTCCTGTAACACAATGGTGTTCACAATAAATCAAAACAAGAGAGCAATGGTTGTCCTTGACTGCTCACCTTAGATATTGACTTTTTCTTACACCTTAAGTTTTAAATAAACTATAATTTACACAGTAGTTGTAAAAGTGAATGTTTTCAAAGAAAGCACTAGTATTGGAACATACGGACAGCTATATACCCCCATTAAAGTATTACAGTACGGGGAGTGCTTCACAGGACTATTACATTTGCACGATTTCAGGAGTAAATAAATATATGGCTCGTGGACCAATGCGGAAGAAATCCACATCTAATAGAGTCTAATACGGCCCTATATATGTTAAATACATTGTTTTACTTCTAAAAAAAAAAAAAAAAGAAATAACATCCTGAATCGATGTTATTAAAACGAATATCAAATAAGTAACGACATTAAGGTTAACCACAAACTAAGAATGATTATATCAATGTTTGAGTTCAACATACACGATTGATTCGATTGGTGAATCGAGTTTTTGATTGACAGCTGCGATATGTCAATTCAACAAAATAAGATTCCATTAAATACTATTCTATCATTTTCTTATTTATTCCCTCGAATTTTTCAAATGGGGCGTGAAAGTAAGGTAGTAAAAGATTCAAGTTTCCTACCTACCATTGGAACGTAAAGATATTTGTTTGCCAGCTTTATTCCAAGTCGACAGTTCTTCACCATATTTAAGGGAGACAACAGATGAAAGCTCGGACAGACGCCTGGACAGATAGACTCTAACAGAGCGCAGAGCACGGTACCATCATGCCAGCACGTGCTAAAGTCATGTACCTCCGTCGTTCGAAGTTTGGTTTGGACCCATTGAAGTAGACGTTTTCTCCTTCTGAAATCTAAATTAACGAATAGCTAGACACGACCAATTCAAATGGAGATCACTACAAAGGATTTGTTTGTTTGTTTGAATGGGGGTTAACACCGCTTTTAACCATTTTGAAGTCTCATCGCGGCAGCTTGAGAACCCAACGAAAGATTTCTAGTATATCTCGCACCAGTACCACCATTACATCCTTTCCTAGCCTCTAGCTGCTATCCAACTTAGGTTTACGATTATCCGTCCATTGGTGAGAGACAAATGTCAGAAAGGATATGCGCCGCCGCCTGGATCGAACCCATGACATCCCATAATTGAAGATTGGGCGTCTGATGCGCTACCAACTGCGCTATGACGGCGGCTTACTAGAAAGGAACGCGAGGGATAGTTTTTCATTACATAGGAACCCGACGGGTTAGTTTGTCTGATATACAATTGGGTTGTGGTGAATGATTTAAATGGTGAAACGGTCTTTCGTTGACAGTGGCTTATCGTCTAGACAAGATATTTCCGACATTTGATGAGTTGAAAGCCACGCCCACAATCACTACAATCTATCCGAGATATTAAACGTAGTTTGCAAAATAATTGATGGAGCGGGTTGTCAAAGCAAAAATTGAAATCACGCAATTAGACCGGCATAAATACTATGAACTACATTGGCCGACTTTTGTGTGAAAACTTTTAGTTAGTTTGGCGACTTAAACGCCGTAACTACAGCTTATTCGAGTTTATTATCTTGAACAAAATTGAGTGTTTTTCTATTTACTGTCAAGTTCGATTTTAGCAAAATACATTGGAATCCTGTTTATCTTCAACACTTTAGTTGCAATTAACCTGAAGTTGCTACTAAGACGAGCTCTTTGTCCTTTGAATGAAAGATTTGTGCAAAAAGTCAATTGCAGTTAATCACTGAATGTTACTATCAGGGATGGGTTGCATTATAGTTGATTGGACAATAAGCAATTAATCAAAGTTCTATAAAATTATGTATTTCGAGTAAATGTTAGATATACCTAGAAAATTATTTGCTTTTAGGATGGCTTATTCGGTACATGACTGCTTTGTTCATATCATATTTTATTATTCCTCGGATTACGTCAGCAAATTGCTATATATGGAATCAAATTATAGGTTTATGATTATCTCGTCAAGTGCGCGAGGATTATGAACCCATTCCCACAGAATGACGCTTTTCGATGCCCCTCAAAAATAACAAGTGGGAAAACATTTACACAATGTTTGCCACCCAGATAATTGGAAAAAAATTCATGAAATTTAATTTGTTGTCTGCAACTCCTTTCAATTTGGACCAGTCTAAAATGTTTCCGTCTGATAATGAGTTAATGCTTATGTATGTAAATTATCATATGGTAAAAAGCTTATATCGTCGGCGCGGGAGCAAAATGTCGTAACTACGGCTTTTATAAAACTGTAGTTACGACATTTGCTAATGCACCGACAATAAAGAGTTTTGAAATAAGGAAATGTGCAGTTTTCAGGGCGTTTTCCCCTTAAACAACAGGAAAACCTACACCTAAAGTAATATTGCTTAAATATGAAAATGAGATAAAATTGCTCAAGCTTCCACCCAAACCAAGCGACCATTCTTATTAATAGACCATCATCAAATTTCGCAATACAAAAGCAAAAGTTCTTGAGAGGTGTTTGTGTCAAAAAAAGATACCGTAAGTTAATCCTATTTATTGAACTAATTAGAATCTTCAAAATGAGGCAATTCTAATGAGTTTAAGCAAGTCAGGACTAAGTCAGAATTTCGCTCTTATTTATGTATGCAAGCAAATGGATTCATCGTACTTTTTTTAATAAAAATATCTTTTACGACAACCCTTGACGTTTTCCAGTTTACGACAACCCTTAACGTTTTCCAGTTAAACCCGGGACTTCACGGCGCTGCGATTTTATGCTTGAAAAAACATCGTGGAAAAAGAAAAAAATTCTTGTAACAAGCAATTTCTCTTTTTCCCACAATATTTCTACCACATAGGATGGTTTCAATTCAAGTTACACCCTATTTTCGTTGTCGTCTTCAACACCTTTCAACTTGGATCAGTCAAAAATTTGAATCAAAGAACTGAAGGTCCTGAAAATCGCCATATTTGAAAGCATTATGGTTTTCAATGTAAAAAATGACAGAAAATATTACTTTCATGATCTGTAAAGAAGCCACTTAAACCCATGCCAACACAATGGCGCTTTTGGACGCCCACCTCTCCCAATGGAAAACATTGCGTAAATAGAAGAAATTGCTTGTAACAAACAATTTCTTCATTTCCACAATTTTTTCTACCCAGAAAGTCGACAAAATCTAAAATTTCATAAACCTTAAGTTACCGTTGCAGCATCTTTTAATTTGGACCAGTCTAAAGTTTTGGAGTGTGGGAATAGGCTAAAAACCTACCAGTTAAAAATAGATCCAGCATGCGCTCTCTCAATTTCGGTTTAATAACCAATCCATCGTAGTTTTCTACAAAATATAATCGTCTCTGTCTCTCTGTTAATACTTTAATTGGATTATGTTTCCATAGATAACGAACACTTTCGACGATACAGAACAGGATAGATTTGATGGTATTCCATATTTTTGACAAACGGTGATCTCCTGAAATTAGATTGAAATCTAGTTAAAGGATGGCAATAATGATAATAATGATAGAACTTATACTAACAATTACAATAACTTACTGAAAGTGAAACATGCAGGATGTCTTTTTTCAATTTATAATGACTAAAAAGTATCTTTTCTACAACGATGCCCCCCCCCTCTCTCTCACCTTACTTTACCTTTCTTTTAATCCACCAGTAAAACAAGCAATTATTGATAACTTTAACATGTTTACGTTTGGTTAATCCTTTCCTATTTTAGATCTTGATTAAATTCTAAGGTTTTGTAGACGAAAGTTTAAAGTGAGTTTAATTTGAAAAATAATAATTCAGTACGATGATGAAATCACAGGGACGTAAAAACCAGGGATTGAACAGGAAAAACCAGGGATTGAACAGGAAAAACCAGGGAGTGAACAGGAAAGGGTTAATGCCCTTATTGGTCGTGATAGTAATTACTTGTAAAAACCCAGATGATGTGACTCAAGCTTGTCCGGGAGTCTAGACCAACTGAATATTGAAAAAGTCTCAATCGAAAGGGGGTATAATATTAACAAGATGATTTTGAAGTTATCTACCTTAATGAATTATAGCACAAAAAGAATACGTCTTTTAGCTCATAACATTCATTGTTAACTTAAAAAATGTTGAAACATTTTTTTTGTTTGTTTTCATTCAGGTATGAACCAAAAACTTAATTACATTGTATGAATATGCGAAGCGGATTCATGAATTGTGTTATTAAGTTTTTAGGTTGGTTCATACTTCAATGACAACAAAACATGTTCTCTCCTTTTCTTATAATTTCATGGCACCAGGCAACACAAAGCAAAAAAACTTCACTGGTTTTGAATACATTATCACGGATATATACCTTGGGTGCCAGCATACAAAAATAATTGCGTGCAAAAAAAAAGTCAATGGAAGAATGATTTTTTTTTCTTTTTACAAACAATCAAAACTCTTGAATCTTGACAGACGGACGTAAAGAAAATGATATATATAACAATTGACCAGTCTCGGCCGTCAATCAGATAATTTGTCGACCAATAAAGTCATTCATTGAGACCGGAAGTTAAGTTTGAACTCCAACATTTGCCGCCATTTTGGTGAATCATTTTTGTTGGTTTGGTGACTAAAACGTCGTAACTACAGCTTATTCAAGCTGTATTTGCGACGTTTAGGTCGCCAACCAACCATTCTACTTATTTGTATCATGCTACTTGTCATAAATTTTTAAAATAACGCCGTTGAAATGGAAGCGGGGCTTCCTGTCGGAGTCAAAGGGTTAGATCAAGGAGTCAGTGGGCGGGGCCAGTGATTGGTCATTTTGCCAGTTCTGGCATCTAGACGATGACGTGTTCGACGACAATTGACCAATCGCTGGCCCCGCCCATTTACTACGTTGTCCCCGTCAATTGACTCCAATAGGAAGTCCCACTTCGATTTTAAACGGCTTTATATTGTTTCTTCAGTAAACTGTAACACTGTATAAACTACGCACCCCGGGTTTGTAGGATCATGCTGTTTTGTCGTTGAAAACGACCCATGATGAGTCATCACTGAAAAAAAAGTGTATTTGCGGACTTATTTACTTCTGGAAAAAAATAACATTACATTAAAATTAAAATCTTAAAGTGAACTTGCTCATAATGGAAAAGGGAAGGGGGTGATTTTTCACAAAATCAATAAATTAAATGAATCATTATTAAGCCTCTACTGTTTCTCAAAAGTTCAGATTTATTTAAATTCAAAGGGACTAGCAGACGATATTGTACAGTAAAAACAAGCAACAGAGTAACCATCCCATGATAGCAAATATTGTGGGAAAAGAATAATAAGCTTGTTACAAGCAAATTCCCCATTTTCCTAAATGTTTCTCAAGTATAACATCAAAAGGGCGTAAAAATAGGGATTGTACAGATAACGGTTATTTTATAGCCCATAGTGAAAAAAGATATCTGTAAAGTACGAAAAGAGTCGACCCTGATCAGACTGCAAGCACTGTGAAGGCTGATCGGGAACGTAACTTTTCTCTTTCAATGGATATTTTTTTTATATCTAGAATGATTTTTCTTACCTTACCGATCATATACTTTCGAAATATGATCTCGAGTTGACCTCTGGTCGGTCTAATCACTTTTTCCAAGTCTTAGTTTTTTATAGTGTTCGCATGAGATGCTCTTTCGCTTCACCCTTTCCCATTCAAATACGGGATTTTACGTTGCTGTGATTTTATACTCGATAAAACATTGTGGAAAAAGAAGAAATTGCTTGTCACAAGCAATTTCTCTTTTTTCCACGATATTTTCTACCACAAAGGATGGTGTCTTTTCATTGTCGTCTGCAACCTATTCAAATTGGACTAGTCTAAAATTATATATAACCCCCCCCCCCCCCCAAAAAAAAAAAAACAGGAAAGGGTTAACAGCTCATACTTTTCAGCTCATATATTTCCAAGCTCGAATAGATTGTTTCAGACAGAGATAAGTGGGTATTAGATTGACCTTTTCCTGTTATTCACAATTTTAGTCTTGTCCTATTTGAAAGCAGTTGCAGACGACGGCTTAAAAGGAGTGCCACTTGAAAAGTAACCAACAGACAGGTTAGAAATTATTATTGGAAAAGAAGAAATTGTTTTTTACAATCGTTTTCTTCTTTTCTTATGCAGAACATTGTCGGGGGCGTAAAAACCAGCGGTTGTCGGCCCGATTAGCTCAGTTGGTAGAGCACTTGACTTCAATCCTCATGATCACGGGTTCGAGCCCTGGGCTGACCATATCAACTAACTAATTGTCTTTCGGATGAGACGTTAAACCGAGGCCCCGTGTGACGATGCTATCCATCAAAAACGTTAAAGAACCAGGCGGGCTCTCAGTAGTTTCGTCCTGTATCCTTGCACTATCCCCCGTAACAACTAACCGTCTTCTGGGGGCGTCGCTCATTTGGGCATGTGCTACGGTAGCGACGATAAATAAACGGAAATACAAACCAGCGGTTGAACAGGAAAGTGTAAAAGATCCGAGAATCGGCGGATCGAACCAGAGACCCCTTGAGTAATAATGTAACTGTTACCATGATTTGAACTAAAAACCCTTGACGGGCGACCAAAACCTCGTAACTACAGGTTGTACAAGCAGTATTAACGAGCTTTTACTAGTTCAATGGCGATTTCTTAAGTGATGACATTAATTCATCTTTTTTATTCAATATTTTATTAAGTTTTTCAATCTTCGATATTCCATTTTATATGAATGGGAATTTTCAATGCGCTAAAATATTCCTTTCATCACTTAATTAGCCTCAGTGTGTGTGTTGGGGGGGGGTGATTTTGTGTGAGAAATACCAATAACTCAACACAGGACAAGAAACACTAGCTGTCGCGATATGACTTTTTTGTTGAAACCGTCCATTTGGACCCGAATTGAGTTTTGAACTCCGTCATTTGCCGACATTTGTGTGAAACATTTTTGTTAGTTTGGCGACTTTAACATCGAAACTACAGTTTATTCAAGCTGTAGTTACGGCGTTAAGGTCGCCAACCAGCTATTCTATTTTTGTTACATGCTACTAGCTATAAATTTTGCAAATTAACGCGGTTTAAATTCGAAGCGGGACTTCCTGTCGGAGTTAATGGGCGTGGCTAGCGCAGCTAGTGGGTGGGGTTAGCGATTGTTTAATTACCCTTACAACGCAAACAAGAGATAAAAGGTCAGCCCGATTAGCTCAGTTGGTAGAGCATTTGACTTCAAACCTCAAGGTCACGGGTTCGAGCCCTGGGCTGACCATATCAACTAACAAACTTATTGTCTTTCGGATGAGACGTTAAACCGAGGCCCCGTGTGACGGTCCTATCCATCGAGCACGTTAAAGAACCAGGCGGAGCTCGCAGCAGTTTCGTCCTGTATCCTTGCACTATCCCCCGTAACAGCTAACCGTCTTCTGGGGGCGTCGCTCATATGGACAAGTGCTACGGTAGCGACAATAAATAAACGTAAATACAGATAAAAGAAATAATAAATATACTACACAGCCCTTACCTCGTTGTGTTGCTATTGTAACGAAAATCTGATTTCAGTTGTATATGGTGACTTAAGATACCACGAAACAACTTTAAATGGCAATATCCGCGCATGGCACGAGCATTCCTTTGTTAATCACCTTCGCAAACGTTGTATAACCAATGAAAATTATCACTTTTTCCACATTTGTTTCATTTTCGTCGAGGTGCACATTATTTCCAAATTAGCACCTGTACATATGATCACATGTTTTGCCTTCAAATATTGGGAAAACCACGCCTTTCTGTATGCGCGGAAAAATAAAAATCAATGCGGTCTCGTGGAAACGGAATCGTTGCTTTAGCAATACCGTTTATCGCCAAGTTCTTTACCCTATAACCCTATAACCCTTTCCTGAACAAACGCGGGATTTTACGTCGCTGTGATTATCCACTTGAGAAAACATTGTGGAAAAAGAAGAAATTTTCTAGCCTGCAGGTTGGTTATTTTTCGAATTGCACTCAATTTCTATTGTCGTATGCAACTTCTTTGAATAAGCCTAAAATTTTGGCAAAGAGGGACAGAGTTAAGGTATATAACGCAATCCCACATTTTAACACTCTGAAGAAAGTGCATATGAAAGGCATTCTGAGCATATGAGGAATTACACTTGTAATAAGCAATTTCTCTTCTTCTCACAATATTTTCTGCCCTTTAAGATTTTTTTTGTTTAATCTGGTGACGTGTTAAAAGTATTAGAATTTATAACTTTATCAGAAGGCTACGCGTATTCATACAGTGTGATTAGGTTTTTCGGTTCATACCTCCATGAAAACAAAAAATATTCTCTTTATCTCTTAATTGAATACATGTATATGGAAAAGAACTTTTTATAAGCGCAAGCTTTGGTTCCAATCCATAAGATGTGTTTAAACTAAAACAGAAATACACGTTGTTTCACGTAGGACCATCTTTCTAACCACTCTGTGCATCTTTTGTTTAAGCTATTGACAAATCGCTGGTCCTGCCCCCTCACATTGCCCCGCCCATTGACTCCGACAGGAAGTTCCGTTTCGATTTCAAACAGTGTCATACTGCATAATTTATAGCCGGAACCATGTAACAACAACAACAACAACAACAAAACAACAACAAAAAAAACCAACAACAGTTGGATGGCGACATAATGGTCAAAACTTTAATAGACTACAGTTACGACATTTATTTCTCCAAACAGACAAAAATATTTCACAAAATTGGCGGCCAATGTCGGGATTTCAAAGCTCACTAATCGGGCTTAATGATTGATTTGATTGGTCGATTGATTTCTTGATTGACAGCCGTGATTGGTTGATTGTCAGATCGCTGGCCCCGCCCACTCACTACGACAGGTCCAATTTCACAATAAACGCGTTATTCTGCATATTTTATCGCAAGTGACAATGTAACACGTTCGCCAGACCGTCAAAAATGCTTCACAAAAATGGCGGCTACCGTTGGAGTTCGAAGTTCACTTAATGAATTATTCGATTTGTTTATCGATTCCTGCTTTTCAGTCGCATTTGTTCTACTGAATCAATCGACCAATCAAATGAGCGAATGCGTAACATTTCGAACCATTAGAAATGTGCGCCAAGTAAAGATTCAGATCAGCCTGTGCATCCACACAGTCTGATCAGAGTCTTCGCTCTGTAGATAGATACTGACCCAAAGCTTCTTTTAACAATTAGCGAGTATTCTAATTGCCCCGAACGGCTGTCCAGAGTGCTCAATGTGTGCGAATCACGCACTTGCGAAATGGTTGAAAATGTCACGCATAGGCTCAAATCATTCATTTTGTCATGAAGCGAACTTAGAACTTGTTGGTTTGGAGACGTGAAGGTCGAAACTACAGCTTATTCAAGCTGTAGTTACGACTTTTAGGTCGCCAACCTGCCGTTTTACTCTTGTCTTACTTGTTACTTGCCATAAATTTTGCAGAATAACTAAGTTTAATATCGAAGTTGATATTCCTGTCTGACGGAGGGGTCTCCGGATTCAGTGGGTGGTACCATTAGATTTAGTGTACGGGGCCAGCGACGCGTCAACTCCGAATCGGAACCTACCAAGATAAATAATCTGACCATTTTAAGCTCAACTTAGCTGATCCATTGTCCATCAGTTTTCTAAGAATACCGAGTGACCTTGTTTTTGTTTACAGCTGACAAAATTTTGGTTTAGAATGTCTACAAGTTTTTCTAAGAATTGGCCCCGTCACCTAATTTTTTACCCCAAATGACCAAATTTTGATCTTGTCAAAGATATTACCCAGACAAACATTCTGACATATTTTCAGATTGTGTTAGGACTAAATGAGGCTTTGAAGATTGTCTACAAGGTTTTTTTTCTAAGAATTGGCCCTCGTGTTAATGTTTTTGATACAAATTGATCCATTTTCAAATTTCCCCGAAGATTTTATACAGATAACAATTGGTATAAAATATTAATATTACATCGATTGTGAAACAAGATCTTTTAACTTGTATTAATCCGTCTTGTATTATGCTTCCTCGAAAACACACGAGCACCCGCGCCGGTTATGTGGGGTTAATTACAGAACCAAGATCGATAGCTCCTCCCGGGAATCGAATTCGGGACCTCATGACCGGGAAGCCAACGACCTACTTCTCGATTACGGACACCAATCTGACCATATGTCAGGTTTATTGACCTTGGGAATCTGTTGACGACGGACTACATACAACGGACATCACGCAACCACACAAAGCTCATCTTATACTCAGGCGAGCTAAAATGTATTTTGACCAATTTTCGTGTTTGAGAAAACTCCGTTGCTTAGACACATTTTGACTATTTTCAAGTAGAGGGGCCTCTAGTGTATACATCTCAAGGTTATTTTAAGATTTGACCCCGTGACCTACTGTTTGACCCGAAGTGACCCAATTCAAAAAGGTCCTGAATGGCATAAAGATATCAAAGATATGCCGACGTCAAGTTATTGCAACACCTTTCAGCAGGGCTCGTGTTTGAAGCGTAAATTAGGGTTTCGACCCTAAAAATCTGTGAATATCCTATTATGACCATTAGAAATTTCTCCAAGGGGCCCTAAAAATCTGTGAATGTCCTAATTTGACCCTTAGAAATTTCTCAAAAGGTAGTCAAATTGACGCCCTTTTGAAAAATTACTAAGGGTCAGAAGTATCAGATTTTGTTTGTTTGAATGGGGTTTTACGCAACTTTCAACAATCTTTCAGTTTTCCACCTGACTAAAATAAACACTGAAATTGAACAAATTTGTTGCTAAATCTTATTTAATTGAATGTGTTTTAACGTCACTTGTAACAGTATTTCAGTCATATCGCGGCGGCTGGAGCATCTAACAATGGATTCCTGGTATTTCACACACCAGTACTACCACTACATCCTTTCTTAGCCTCGAGCTGCTACCCCAATTAGGTTAACAATTCTCCACCCATTGATGAGAGACAAATGTCGGAAATGATATGTGCCGCCGCCGGGGATCGAACCCATGACATTCCATGGTTGCAGATAGGGAGTCTGATGCGCTACTGACTATGCTATGACGGCGGCTTTAAATCTTGATGTTTGCTCATGATCCGCTCTTTTTTGTTGTTTGGTCTCATTTAAAATCAGTTTTGATCCCTAAAATTTCACGGACAAGAAGTCAATTGCCACTAAATTTCCAATGCTAGCAAGAGCCCCTTTTCAGTATTTTTTAATCCAACAAATTTTTGATCCCTAAAATTTCACGGACAAGAAGTCAATTGCCACTAAATTTCCAATGCTAGCAAGAGCCCCTTTTCAGTATTTTTTAATCCAACAAATTTTTGATCCCTAAAATTTCACGGACAAGAAGTCAATTGCCACTAAATTTCCAATGCTAGCAAGAGCCCCTTTTCAGTATTTTTTAATCCAACAAATTTTTGATCCCTAAAATTTCACGGACAAGAAGTCAATTGCCACTAAATTTCCAATGCTAGCAAGAGCCCCTTTTCAGTATTTTTTAATCCAACAAATTTTTGATCCCTAAAATTTCACGGACAAGAAGTCAATTGCCACTAAATTTCCAATGCTAGCAAGAGCCCCTTTTCAGTATTTTTTAATCCAACAAATTTTTGATCCCTAAAATTTCACGGACAAGAAGTCAATTGCCACTAAATTTCCAATGCTAGCAAGAGCCCCTTTTCAGTATTTTTTAATCCAACAAATTTTTGATCCCTAAAATTTCACGGACAAGAAGTCAATTGCCACTAAATTTCCAATGCTAGCAAGAGCCCCTTTTCAGTATGTTTTAATCCAATAAAGTTCATAACAAAATAAGTCTAATCCAAGGTATGGCACTTTTAATCAAATTTGATATTATAACCTATGATATGCATGTTGACAAGCTCATCTCGGCTCAAGTTTCATTTCCATTACCAGAAGACAAAATTTTAGACCAGTCCGATTTTAAAGATATTGCAGACAACAATTTTATGAAGTAGATGATTTCAAGTTGTTGAAATTTTATCTTTTTGTATGTGTATTGAAGTGAAAAACATTGTGGATAATAAAGCAATTCCTTGTTACAATGTTTTTGTAAGTTTTTTCTTGGGGGTGTCAAAAGGTGTCATTGTGTGGGAATGGTTTAACCCATTCCAACTCAATCCCTCCTTTTTACGCCCCTCCAGAATAAAGCTTTGGAAAACATTGTGGAAAATGAAGAAATTGCTTGTATCAAGCAATTTCTTCATTATCCACAATGTTTTCTATCCAAAAAGACGGAAAAGTTCAAAATTTCATCAACTTGAAATTGTCGTCTGCAGCTTCTTTCAATTTGGACCAGTCTAATATTTTGCTGTGTTGGAATGGTTTAAAATTACAATAAATATCATTTAAAACGACATCTTTATTGACAGATCCTCTGCATTAAATCAAAACATTGATTGACCTATCAAATCATTCATTTAGACCGGAAGTAATTGACAAACTTCGACAATTATCTCAAGCATTTTTGTTGGTATGGTGACTTAAATGCCGTAAATACACTTATTCAAGCTGTATTTACAACATTTAACCCATTCCAACTCAATCCCTCCTTTTTACGCCCCTCAACGAAAGCTTTGGAAAACATTGTGGAAATGAAGAAATTGCTTGTATCAAGCAATTTCTTCATTATCCACAATGTTTTCTATCCAAAAAGACAAAAAAATTCAAAAGTCCATCAACTTGAAATTGTCGTCTGCAGCTTCTTTCAATTTGGACCGGTCTAAAATTTTGCTGTGTTGGAATGGGTTAAGTCACTATCTTTGATTTAACTTTTTGCCTCAATAGAGGCAGAGATAAGAGGGGGTTACAGCATTCTGAAGTCTTTATTTCTCAACATGTTGTGGGTACTCATTTGAATCGTCTTGTTGAGACGATTCAAACGAGTACCTTCAATATTGTGTTTATTGCAGTATTGGTGAAATATTTCAATCTAAATGAGTACCTACAATATTGGCTTTATTGCAGTATTGGTGAAATATTTCAATCTAAATGAGTACCTACAATATTGGCTTTATTGCAGTATTGGTGAAATATTTCAATCTAAATGAGTACCTACAATATTGGCTTTATTGCATTATTGATGAAATATTTCAATCTAAATGAGTACCTACAATATTGGCTTGGAGTATTGGAGGTCAGTGGGTAGAGCTAGCAATCAATTAACCCTTTCCTGTTATATGAAATTTTAGACTGGTCCAATATGAAAGTGGTTGCAGATGACAATGAAAAATGCATGCAATTTGAAATCTGACCATCCTATGTGGTAGAAAATATTGTGGGGAAAGGAAAAATTGATTGTTACTAGCAATTTCTCCTTTTTCCACAATTTTTTCTCAGGTACAAAAACACGGTGACGTAAAATCCCGGGTTTGTCCAGGAATGGATCACTAGCTACACACACTTCAGTGACAAGGTTGTTGACACAGATGTATATTAGTTTCGTTTATCAAGATTCAAGCCTTTTGATTGGCCTAACTTATTGTTCATACTTCCATGAACTGGATTTTAAGCAGGAACTATTTTGCACTTTTGCACACAAGGTAGATTTCATGCAATTTTACGCAAAATTAGTAAAATATTTGGTTTGCTTTGCCTGATGGTATAAACTTATAAGAAAGAAGAGAATATTTTTTATTTTAATTGAGGTATGAACCTAAAAACTTAATTTCAATAATGAATTCATACAAATAATCATATAAATCTATGAAAACAAAAATATTCTCTTCTTTTACTAAACCTTGTCATGCTGCATAACTAACCTTTCTGAATTGCTGTAAAATCAAAGGGCAGAAAGCATGGATAGAACTTGTTGTTCAATAATCAATATTTCTCTTAGAAATCCATTACATAAATAACTCTGGCAGGATAAGTACAAGCAGAAGGTGTAGACCAAGATCAGACTGCACTAATGTGCAGGCTGATCTTGGTCTACACCCCCTTCAAAACTAGGAATATTCCAGGTTCAGCATGACAAGGGTTTAATAACAACATTAGTTTGCAAAAATTAATTGCATACATTTTGCAAAGGAAAAATGTTGAAGCTATTCTTTGTTGGGTCACTGAACCCCTTGTCTTGCAAAACCTGGCATATCCTGTTTTGGCAGGAGGTATAGAGCAAGGTCAGCCTCTACATGTGTGCAGCCTAGTCTTAGTCTATATCAGGTTTTAATCAATTTAAACCTGAATTTGTTACAAGATCAATGTTCACTATACATATTGACCAATAATTTAGTACTTCCATTGCTTTCAGTCCTTTAATTTTAAAGCAATTCCATTGTTGATTTATAATTCAGCATGACAAGGGTTGAACGATTTTTGTATTAAACACAACTAGACATACTAGATTCATTGTAGCAAGTTTCAGTAGGAGGTCTATGAAAAGGATTATCATATATACATATAACATGACAAGGTTAACCCATTCCCACACAGTGATGCCTTTAAACGCCTCTCAATATAAAAGCTTTGGAAAACATTGTGGAAAATGAAGAAATTGCTTGTCACAAGCAATTTCTTCATTTTCCACAATATTTTCTACCCTAATAGACAAAGATTTTAAAGATTTCGTGAAATATAAATTTTCATCTGCAAATTCTTTGAATTTAGACTGGTCAGAAATTTTATTGTGTGGGAATGGGTTAACAGTTCCTTCAATGTCGCATAAGGTAGAGTAAAATAGTAATTGTTACAGGCCATTTCTCATCTCCATTTTTTAAGCTGTACTTTCCAAAACATAAATCCGTGGGGACATAAAAGTTCCAGGTCAACTACTAACCATACAATCATGTATTTTTATGCGATATAGAAAAATAATTGAAGAAACATTTCTTGAAAAGAAAAAGCCAGTAATGACCAGTAACTGTTTATTCTTCTATTCCTACAATATTTTTTACCATTTCTGATGTGGAAATTCAATAATTAGCCCACAATTTAAAATGACATCTGAAACTTCATTCAAAATAGATCAGTTTCAAATTGCGTTGTCTGGTAATGGATTAATGAATCTAAGCTGTTAATCAAAGAATCAATCAACCAATCAAATCATTTATTTAGATTAGAAGTGTGCTTTAAATTTAGACATTGGCCAACATCTATTTTAAAACATTTTTGTTAGCTTTGCAACTAAAATGTTGTAACTACAGGTTTTTTATCCCATTCCTACACGATCCTTCTTTTATGCCTGCCAAGAAAAAGGCTTTAGAAAACTTTATGAAAAATGAAGAAATTGCTTATATCAAGCAATTTCTTCATAATTCACCTTGTTTTCTATCCCAAATGACGAAAAAATTTAAAATTCCATCAACTTGAAATAACAAAATTCTGCTTGCCTTTCAGTGCAGTCTTATCTTAGTCTACACCACCTCTTTGTCCCTTAAAAGTCACAATTGTTAACCCATTACCATGACAAAATTTTAGACTGGTCCAATTTGAAAAGATTTACAGACGACATTTCAAAGTTCATGAAAATTTGGATTTTTTCAACAATCTGGATTGAAAAAATTGTGAAACATGAAGAAATTGCTTGATTCAATGTATTACAGTGTTTTCCTATTTCTTTTTCTTAAAAGATTTCTAGAAGTTTCATTGTGTGGGAATGGGTTAATAGAATTATTTTTTCAGAAAAACATAAGCTCTTTATAAAGGCTTCCATTACTTTCAGTCCTTTGATTTATATTCACTTTTGAAAAATCATATTAACCCTTTCCTGTTTTATGAAATTTAAGACTGGTTCAGTTTGAAAGAGGTTGCAGACGACAATGAAAAATGCATGCATTTTGAAATCTGACCATCCTATGTGGTAGAAAATATTGTGGGAAAAGGAGAAATTGCTTGTTACAAGCAATTTCTCCCTTTTCCACAATGTTTTCTCAAGTATAAATCAGTGACGTATAATCCCAGATTTGTCGAGGAAAGGGTTAAACATGACAGGGGAGTATAGTTGCCCTATTTTGCTCATTTCAATTTTTCAATTTAAAAGCATTATTCACTTGCTTGGCTGGTTTTTGCAAAAAGCAATTATTTGCAGAAAAATGTTTTGCATTCTCAATATTTTCCTCATTTCCTCTCATATCATTGTGAATTGTAGCATAGTTGGTGAAAGACTTCACAACATTCCCATTTCTTGCTTTCGAATTTGAAACATTTTCTTTCCTTTCTCCAAGAACTTTTCTTGTGTCTATTTTTGTGTTCAAATTTTCATTGTTATGTTTTTTGATCAACAGTTCTTTAACATGGTGACCAATCTGTTCATATGTTGGATTGTTTGCAATAATTCCAAGGTGCTCATTTGCATGGTGCCAATACTTAATCTTTGGTACTGTTTCCCCACAGATTTCACAATCTACAAGATTTTCATCAGTATGTGTTTTCTCGTGCATTTGTAAGTAAAATTTCTCTTTGAATGTTCTGTCACAAAATCTGCACTTGAAGGATTTCTGATTGTGTGACATTTTGTGACGTGCAAGATTGTGCTTATGAGCAAAATCTCGCAGACAAATCTCACACTTATATCCCTTTGAGCTTTGATCCATTTCTGATGTCTTCCATACACTTTTATTTAGTCTGATATTTTCTTCACTAGAATCATTCTGATTCACAATGTCTAAACCAGTCTGTTTAGTTGTAGAATGGTCCACTTTTGATTCATCCATTTTGTCTAACTTGTTAATTCCATAACTACAACCAGTCTGTGTAGGCTGGTTTTCTATATAACTTCTCACTGTATTTGACAACATCCCTGCTTTTAACTTATTTCCGTATCTAGAGCCAGTCTGTAATGCTAAGGCATCATTCTCTTTGTCTCTATGAGACTGTTTTCTTATTTCACTTCGATTCTTGCTATTTTCACTTAATTTGTTTCCATCAAGTGGGTAAAGGTAACCATTTAACTTGGAGATTGTATTCAAGGACTCCTGTCTATGTTTCATAATATGACACTGCAGGTCAAATGATTTAGTAAATGTCCGTCCACAAATATGACATCTGTTGCTGTGTTCCAGCTTTTGTGCATGCTCAATCTGGTGCATTTGTAAATCAGTTGAGTTGTCAAATTTCTTCCAGCATATGCCACACATGTTAAATACATCAGAACTTGGAACTTTATCTGGTATTTGAGCCTCTTGCATTTTAGGCAATTTACCTAGTACACACAAATCTGACATTCTATCACCGTCATTGAAACCATGTTCAACATTAGTCAACTCTGATTCTTTACAAGTTTCATTTTTTATTCCATTATCCCCATTTTGTATTTTCTCATTTTGTTCTCTTAAACTCAAATCTAATGCACCAGAACTATCATGAATGGCTGGTGTGTCATTATGGGATACACGATTGTCATTTACATTAAGATCATTTGTTGAAGTGCCATCTTGTGTTTGTTTTTGTATTAGAATTTCTTCAGGTTCAGCAGGATCTACTTCTCCATTTTCATAATACTTGATATCATTCATACCTGTATTTATCTTACTTGTTTTATCTAAATTATGTACATTTATATTTGTAGTAGGTGAACTCTCCTCTCCAATGCCATTACATTCAGTATCTTTTACCCTGTCAGCACCAGTGCCCTTATATGTGTAATCATCTCTTTCCTTGAAATCTTCTTTCCCTGTAACAATATCCTTTTTATTTTCTCCATTTCTCTTACCAAACCAAGCATGGTCTGTGTGTCTAATTTCAGTTTCCTCAACTTTAGTACTTCTGTCTACTCCTAAATCATTCCAACCTATTCTTCTTGAACAGTTATAAGGAGATAGTGCTTCAGCTAATTCAATTACTTTCTCTGAATTTTTACAAGTAGTAGTGTCAAATCCTTTATGCATATCTTCATCAACATTATGCATACTTTCAGTTTTACTAGCTTCATGATTCCTTCCTATACTTTCATCATTATCAAGAGATTGAGCTGATTCAGGGGAATCTGTAATATTTCTACTGTATGATTCATAGGTGTCTTTGGTTGTCCCTTCAGGTACATCAAGTTTCATGACTGGTTTATTGATCTTTCCTTTCTTTTGTTCTTCCATCCCATATTTGGTAGCTGGACTTACAAGTACTGTACTACTTGGATAGGAAAGGCTGTGAGAAGATGTATTTGTCTTTGGACTTTCAGACATGTGTCTCTGTCTGAGTACATGATTTGAAGGAACATCATCAGACTGTTTCTCCTTTAGCATGTTCACATCCTGGGAGGAGTAATGTCGCTTCTTTGGTGAGTTTGGTGATGTCAAGTTCAATGGAAGATGTTGACTACCGTGTTGCCCCTGTCCCCTCCACAAACTGTTTATTGGCTGATAGTGGCTGTTCTGATACTGGGCAAGTCCAATGTTGTAATAAGGATATTGTCTGTTTAGAGAGTAATATCTAGGGAATATTGAATCATGTTTATTTTGTGGGTAGTTGTATTGCATCTCAGCTGACAAGAATGAGCATGATGGATTGAATGAATGATTTTGTCCATAATACATAGAAGCCAAAGATGTTGGAGCTGCATAAATGGAACTTGTGACAGTATTTGCTGAGGAAGGTTGGAAAGGTCTATGCCAATTAAGAGTTTCATTGTTGGTACTCAGCAACTGCTCACTTGGTTTGACAGCCTGTTTATGACTACCATTGCTGTCTAAATTCTCAATGTTTCTTAGACTGCCTTGCAAACTCTTCACTATATCTTTTGATTCATTTAAATTCCTAACACTGCCAGACATTTTAATCAATTCAACTGCTGCTTCTGATGTACTTATTTCAGTTTCAAACTTTTCTTGTTTATATGCTAAAGAACTATTACCATTTGCATCAGACTTTTGTGTTGGTAAAGGTTTGTTAGGTTGTTTTACTATGTTTTCTTTTGCGATGCTTTCTTGTATATCATTGTGATCTCTTGCACTTGTTGGTTGTTTAACAATGTATTCTTTTGATCTATTTAATGGTTTCATAAGGTTTTCTTTTGTGCTGTTATCTACTTGGTTGTATTTCACCTTTTCAATCATTTGTTTCACACAAACATAATCATAGTAGGCTTGCATTTGGGAATTCATTGCTGAATGGACATTTTGTTGTTGAAATGAATAATAAGGACCTTGCCGAATTGGTATAGGTTGATTGTAGGCCATAGACATCTGTTTACCATGGTTGCTATAAGGATTAATTGGTAAATTGGTCTTGCAATTACTTGGATAGAAGGCTTCTGATAGTGAAGGGAGCTTTCGAGTTGTTGGAACACTAGCTGGAAAACTTCCTTTTTGATTCGTTTGTTCATTTTTTCTTGGCAAGTTGTCACATACAGGCTTGTTCAACACCCTATTGTTTCGTTGTCTTGAATTTTCTGCCTTTGTCATTTCATCGCAAGTTTCACTGAATGAATCATCAATCTTGAGTTTCTCATTTTCTACCAAGACTTCTCCAGTATGATTTTGACCTTCCTCATGTAATTTTAAGTGTTTGTATAGATGACTGCTCTGATAGAACTCTTTCTTACAGACTTCACAAGTATACTGTTTCTCTTCTGAGTGTGACTTTAAATGCATCGTTAGGTGGTGTCTGTGAATAAACGTCTTTGGACACTTGTCACATTTATGAGGACGTTCACCAGAGTGTCCTTTTTTATGTTGTCGTAAGACACAGGCTTTACTGAAAGATTTACCACAGACATCACATGTATGGAGTTTTGATGGAGAGTGAGTCTTAACATGAAGTTTTAGATCTTGGTTTGAAGAGAAAGATGCACTGCAAACACCACAGCTGTAAACTCTTTTTCCTGTGTGCGTTCCCATATGCATTTTTAAGTAGAATTCTTCATTAAATTCCCGTTCACATAATTTACACTTGTATATCTTTGCCCTATGAACACGGAGATGACGTTGTAAATTATTGTATTGTCCAAAAGCTCGAGGGCAATGCTGGCATTTGTATGGTAGAGGACCAGAATGCTCCTCTTGCATGTGTGCTTTAAGATGGTCATGAACACTAAATTTCTTGTCACATATCCTACATTTGAACATATCAGTGTCGGTAAGAGAAATGTTGGTGATACTTTGGGCTCTGTTTTCAACTTCAAAGTTTAATTCCTTTTCTCCATCATTAGAATCAAAGATTGAAGGAACTATGTTGGAAATATTTGGATTCAAATGTTTCTTCACTGCTTCTTGATTAAATCGTGATATCAATGATACCATGGGACCAACATACTCGCTGTCTTTTGTAAGACTTGATTGTTCTGTGATATGCAATGTTGCAGTCTGGGATTGATTATCAGTACTTTCTCCAGTCATACTCATGTCCTTTTGAGCTTCATATTCCTCTAATTCATTAAAATTTTTGTTCAGTGTATTCTTTGAGCTAATTTGGTTTGGATTGTTATTTGATGGGTTCGTTTCATTTTCTGTTTCAGAATTTATCCTATCATTTCTCTCTTCTAAAGACATCTTCTCTGAACGTCTCTCATTATTTACATCAGACTCAATTTTCCATAAATCAGGAAACAGAGGTTTCGATATTTCTGGTTTGTAGAAGTCAACAGGATTTCTCTCTGGTGTACGACTGTCAAACATATTTGGAGACGGTTCCCTAGATCCTGTAGAGTTTGACTGCTCGGAATGATCACTTATCAAAGAATGCATGGATTGTAGTGAATCACTCCTTGGTCTCATACAGATTAAATCTGTTTGAGACGATTCTAATTTCATCTTCATGAATAGAAAATCGTTTGTACTGTCGGCAACATTTAATTTTTCATTTCCCTTTTTTGATAGCTCTTCTTGTCTTTTGTGTTCAAACAATGCCCTTTTCTTAGGTGGGTAAATAGGGTCTTCTGGTGACATCCTTTTTGTAGACATGATTTATCTTAGAATCTCTAGTCTTAACACAATTTTTTTATTGAAGACGACTGGTTCTGATCCCAATAGATTGTCTTGTACCATGAGATTCTGAAAAAAAAACAACAACAGGTGCTTTGTCTTATTATTCCTAGCAGTAACTGTTGCCAAAATTTACAGAAGCTTTGCAATTTCAGACTGGGAATTCTGCCAGGATCCTTCAATATTTCTTGAGTACAATAGATCTTTGAATCAATTAATGATCTTGATTGATCATGAAGTTGTTTCAGTAAATTTCAACTGGTTCTTTCTTTGACATTAACCAATCACCAGACAAAATTTTTGATTGGTCTAAATTCAAAGAAGTTTCAGACAATTTTTTTTTAAGTTAAAGGTATCTTAAATATATTTGTCTTCTTGTAGAAGACATTGTGGATAATGAAGAAATTGCTTGTTACAATTAAAGGGTCATTGTGCAGGAAAGTGTTTGCCCAAAATGACAGAGGTTGCAGAGGAAAATGTTGAATAGGTTTAGATTGAAAATTGACAGCAAAATGGCAATTCTCAAAAAAGAGAATTTGCTTATTACAACTAAGTCCGTCTTTTCTCAAAATATGTTCTAAATCCATTTTCTTAATCCATTCCCATAAAATGGCGCTTTTGATCCCCCAGGAAAACAATAGGGAAAATGTGGAAAATGAAAAAAATTGCAATTAACAAGCAATTTCTTTATTTTTAACAATGTATACCACTCAGAAAGTTTAACAAAAATCCATTAATTTCGAATTGTTGTCTGCAATTTCTTTCAATTTGGACAAGTCTAAAATTTTGAGGTCTGGTATTGGGTTAAGTGGTTGAAATATAGAAAGTAAGGTAATGTAATAAATTTTAGAAAACATTGTGGATATCATGGTAGTGCTTTTTACAAACAATTTCTTCATTATCCACAATCTTTTCTACCACAGAAGTCAAATAAATCTAAAATTTCATCCTATTTTAACCCTTGTCATGCTGTTTACATCAATTTGGGAATGGCAATGATTTTTTTGTTTGAATTGGGTTTAAAGCTGCTTTTATCAATTTTCAGTCATATCGCGACGGCTGGAAGACCTAACTTTGGATTTCTAGTATATCTTGAACCAGTACCACCATTAAATCCTTTCCTACTATCCCACCTAGGTTGACGACTATCCACCCATTGGTGAGAGATGAATGTCAGATTATAGGATATGTACCGCCGCCAAAGATCAAACTCATGACATACCAAAGTTGAAAATTGGGAGTCTGATGCGCTATTGACTGTGCTATGATGGCAGCATTTTGGAATGGTATTCATGTCAATTGGATGACAATATTCGTAGCACTTGTTCTTCAATCATGAAATTCAGCTTCATATACAATGCTGGCATGAAAAAGACAAACAGGTGGTTTAGCCTAATATCAGACTGCACTTATGTGCAGGCTGATCTTAGTCTATATCTCCTGCCAAAACCAGAATATACAGGGTTTAGCATGACAAGGGTTAGCCATTTACCATAAGACAACCTTTAGACTATTTGTTGATGATTTTTGTTTAGTCTTATAGGGCAGAAAACATTGAGGGAAATAGAAAAATTGCTTGTTACAAGTAATTTCTTCCTTTGCCACATGTTTTTCTAAATTCTCTTTGCTTGGGGGATGTCAAAAAGCCAGCTTCTACACATCAAAATTTTAGACTGGGCCAAATTGAAAGAACTTGCAGACGACAATTTAAAGGGTAGGAAATTTTATTGTTCACCCTTCTGGGAGTAATTTCTTCATTTTACAAACTTGTTTTTCTTGAAGGTTGAAAAAAGCGTCATTGTATGGGAATGGTTAATCAAAGGACTGAAATCACTGTGAAGCCTTGTGGGTTGGAAGCTCATGATTACTTTACCTTATGTTTGGCCTGTTTCCATTTTGATTTTCAATCAGAACTATGAAAGCACACCCAAAACAACCAAAATCAAAGGTTTTCCAATACCTGAAAAACACATCATTGTAAAGATATCAAACAATTAATTAAATATTTGCATTACATGTGACTACCATCAAGTTTTTCAACATAAATTTCAAATGAGTGAACATTAACACAATATGAGCCAATGCGTGACATTTCCTACCATTTCACATGTGCGTGACTCGCACACATTGAGCACCCTGGACAGCCATTCAGGGCAATTAGAACATTCGCTGATTGTTTAAAGAAGCTTTGGGTCAGTATCTATCTACAGAGCGCAAAGTGAAGACTCTGATCAGACTGTGCGGATGCACAGGCTGATCTGAGTCTTTACTAGGCGCACATGTGTAATGGTTGGAAATGTCACGCATGCGCGCACATATATATATCTTATCAATGATCAATAAATGTTTTATTGATCTATCGTTTTTTTATCGACAGCCACAAAAAGTAACTTTAGTCAGAAAAAAGCAATTATGACTTTCGTAATACATGTATATGCAATAAGTTTTTCATTGGTGGGGGTTTAAAGGTCGTGACTGACTTATTCAAAATGTAGCTATGTTGTTAAGAAATTTCACTGACGATTTTTTGTCAAACTCAATATTTTTACAAAATACAGTGGTTATATTTTTCAAACAAACTGTCTTGGCGGATAGCAGCTTGCTTGGCAAGCGATTTATCAATTGGCCGATCGCGATTGTTAATCAAAGAATCAATCGACTAATCAAATGAGCGAATGCGTGGCATTTCCAACCATTGCACATGTGCGCCTAGTGAAGATTCAGATCAGCCTGTGCATCCGCACAGTCTGATCAAAGTTTTCACTTTGCGCTCTGTAGATAGATACTGACCCAAAGCTTCTTTTTTCAATTAGCGAAATGTTCTAATCGCCCGGACTGTCCAGGGTGCTCAATGTGTGCGAATCACGCACATGCGAAATGGTTGGAAATGTCACGCATAGGCTCAAATCATTCATTTTGTCATGAAACGAACTTAGAACTTGTTGGTTTGGAGACGTGAACGTCGAAACTACAGCTTATTCAAGCTGTAGTTACGACTTTTAGGTCGCCAACCTGCCGTTTTACTCTTGTCTTACTTGTTACTTGCCATACATTTTGCAGAATATTTAAGTTTGATATCGAAGTGGATATTTCTGTCAGACGGAGGGGTCTCCGGATTCAGTGGGTGCTACCATTAGATTTAGTGGGCTGAAGAAATAAGGCTTGGCAAAGCTTCTGTTACAAGCAATTTCTTCATTTTCCACATTGTTCTATACTCATAAACATCTTTGTCTTTTTTGGTAGAAAACATTGTAGATAATGAGGAAATTGCTTGTAACAAGGTATTTCATCATTTTCCAAACTATTTTCTAAAGCTTTGTCTTGGGGGCAAGGGGGTGTCAATTATCATCACTGTGTGGGAATAGGTTAAAATAAGACTAGTGTAGAAATAAGTTGTCTGGTTTTAAAATTGAAAAGGTCCAAGAATAGAAGGACACAAGCTTAACCCATCCAAATGATAAAATTTCAAGACTGATCTAAATTGAAAGATATTGCAGAGGGCAAATTTTAACTGATATATATTTTTCCTCCATTATTGTAGATTAACAAGACATACTGAACAAATGAAAATACTACAGGCAATTTACAGGAATCAATTGATATCAACATCTTTAAAATGGAAAAGATTGATTAAGAAAAAGAAGAGAGAGAGACACACAGTGAGAGACAAAAAGTAAAAGTTTTTTGTTTAAGTTTTTTTAATAACAGATTTAATCCATTACCAGACAGCAAAATTTTAGACAGGTTCAAAGTGAAAGTAATTTTAGATTATTTCAACTTTCTGGGTAGAAAACATTGTGTAATATGAAAAAATTCCTTGTGACAAGCAATTTCTTCATTTTACACAATGTTTTTCCCAGTTCTTCTTTCTTTTAATTTTCAACACATAGTGTAGATTAAGATCAAACTACATGTATAATACTATGTGGCAGAAGACACAGATTTTCTGTCTATCCACCTTGCTTATATAGGAAAATGCTCGGATTACCATGACAAGAGGGAAATTTTGTCGCAATTAAAAGACAACCTTCAGTTTCTCAAAATGTTAAATATGTGTACATGCTTCTTTGTGGATGAAAAAATATTCTGCTAATCAAATATTTGTCACTGCTTTTAATAACTATTTCAAGTAAAGAGTTTATTCTAGGTAGGGGAGTTGGGGATACCCCCATTATTTACAAAGATCCCCCATATTTTCAATATTTGTTGGGGATTTTTTCTATTAACAAAATTCCCCACACTTTTAACCCATCTCCACACAACCCCTCTTTATGCCTCTAAGAAAAAAGTCCTAGAAAACAATAAGGAAAATGCATAAATTGCTTATTACAAGCAATTTCTACATTTTCCACATTGATTTCTACCCAGAGAGGCAACAAATCTAAATAATTCAACAATTTGAAATTGTTGTCTGCAACTTCTTTCAATTTTGACCATTCTAAAATGTCACTGTGTTAGAAAGGGTTTAATCCTAGAATAAACATTGCAATTCTTTTCTAAACTCAGGATGTTCCTGTTTCTGCAGGAGGTAGAGACAAAGATCAGTTTGTTCATGCCTACTGTGCAGCCTAAATACATGATGGAATCAAGAGGATAAAAAATCCCCCGCCCTAACCATAAAACAAAACCTACTTCACTTACAACTCTTGTCATGCTGAACCAAGGATATTCCTGTATTGGCAGGAGGTATGGACTAAGATCAGCCTGCACGAATGTGCAGTCTGATCTTAGTCTAAACCACCTGTTTGTCAAGCTTGAGCAATAATTCATTATCAAATCAATTTTCAAAATATATACATGTACTGACCGACAACTAGTACTTCCAATGCCATCGGTCCTTTGATTTTAATGCAATTTTGAAAAACGATATTTTACATTAAGACAAGGGTTAAGTTCCAATATACTTCTTTGTTATCAAACTACAGTGGTCGACACTAACTTCATTTCTATGGGATCCCACAGGAATCCCTTCCTATTTCTTCAGGGTTTCCTCCAGATAAACAGGGATCTCTCCTCAATATACATTAACTCATTCTCGCACAATCCTGTCCTTCTAAGCCCAACTTGAATAAAAAGCTTTTGAAAACATTGTGGAAAATGAAGAAATAGCTTGTTACCTTATCCACAATGTTTTCTAAAAAAAAAGGCAAACAAAAATATCAGGAGCATTAGTTGATATATTATGGTCTATTGTACTGGAGAAGTATTGAAGGATCCTGACAGAATCCCTAGCCTGAGATTGCTGGGGTCCCTTCGACACTGTTAGTGTCAACTCCTGAACTAGCCTTTCAATAATGGGCACACACAGTAAAAACCTGACAACCATTTTACAAGTTATGTAATACTTTCTATACACAATAATGGGATAATAAATGTAACTTGTCTATCAAAAAGGGAACATTTAAGGGAAATCATGAAAGGTTGGATTCAGCCTTGCAACAATAGCTTGTTTTCAAAGTCCTGCTAAAATAAACATGATTTAACCCTTTCCTGATCAATCCTTGATTTTTTTTAAGTCCCTGTGAATTTGTAATTGAGAAAACCTTGTGAAAAAAAGAGAAATTGCTTGTCACAAGCAAATCTCTTATTTTTTCATAATATTTTCTACCCTACTGAATGGTTATTTTTCAAATTTAATCAATTTTGAATTTTCGTCTGCAAAACCTTTGAATTTGGACAGGTCTAAAATTTTGTAAAATAGGAAAGGGTTAATCTCAGTTGATTACTTGCTGTGCTTTCAATCCTTATGATAAATGCCAAGAAATACACAGAATCACATTTTTACCCCCTAAACAAGGAAAAGCATCAGAAAACATTGTGGAAATAGAGGAATCACTTGTTCTTCATTATTAACAATGTTTTTTTACTCAAAAACATGATTTTTTCAAAAAAAATATATATATATATATATATCTGCAACATCTTTCAATTTAGACCAGTAGGAAATATTGCTCATTAATTTAACCCATTCCCCAATAGTCAGGCTTTCGGAAGCCCCTCAAGAAAACTAATTTGGAAAACATTGTAAAATGAAGCAATTGCTCGTAATAAGCAATTTCTTCATTTAACAAAATGTTTTCTTCCCAGAAAGTTCAAAAAATCAAAAGTTTCATCAACTTTAAATTATTGTCTGCAGCTTCTTTCAATTTGGACCAGTCTAAAATTTTGTTGTCTGGTGATGGGTTTAAGGATTAATATCATGTAGGTCTAAGCAGAGAAATCAAAAGGTGTGATCAACAGAACAGTTCCTTTATCTTTTGACACCTTTTGGATCACAGTTACATGGTACTTAGGAAACATTAAGATAATATTTTCAAAGGGGGTATTGAAGTAAGATTAATACACAATTCCTTCACTTTTCTCTTCACCTTAATGCTTCCAGTGATTGCTCTTGGCTATTGAAGTAAGATTTATATAATACACAATTCCTTCACTTTCCTCTTCACCTCAATGCTTCCAGTATTTGCTGAAGGCTGATACAAGAGAACAGATAAATTGGAAAATTGAAACCAAATTTATAAAATTAATCTTTTGCAAGAAAAAAGCCTATTCACACATCTTTGTTTACAGTTTTCTATGTGTTAGGAGAATACCAACATTTATGGGATAAAAGTTGAATAAACAATGAAAAATATGAAATTTCATATACTTTAAGTTGTTCTGTGAAACTCCTTTCAAATTTGACCAGTCTAAAATTTTGAAGACTTTTAAAGAGTTAAAAAAGAGAGATAATTTTGAAGGACAATTTTGAATGAAACAAGAAAGAAAGCATAAGGTAGATGTCATTATGAATTAATTATACTCTTCATTTATCATTTCAATATCTATTAATCACCTTCTGCAAAAATGACAATTTTATGTCTTTATTTTGATATTCCTGTCTAGCCAGGTATATTGACTCCCTAAAGGGTCACTAACCTGTTATATAGACCAGATGGGAACAGCTGATAAGAAACTTTGTGTCAACAGTGTCACTCTTGGATATACTAAATTTGATATACAATTTCACCCTTTTACCCATTTCCACACAAGATAACTTAACCCATTCCCACATTTTGTGTGGGAAAAGACTGGTCCATTTTCAGAGAACTTGCAGACGACAATTTCAAGGATAAGAATTTTGAGTAAAAAAACATTGTGAAAATGAAGAAATTGCATATTGCGAGCAATTTCTATAATTTCCACAATGCTTCTAAATTCTTCTTCTTTGAGGGACGTAAAAGAGCATCATTGTGTAAGAATGAGTTAAACCTTTTTCAGTGCTCAAAATTAGAACTAGTAATCAAGCAAAACTGATTTTGCCAGTAGATTTTAGGTCTACTGGCATTTTTATCTTAGTTGAATTTAAAGTATTGGTATCTTTAATCCTTTACCCAATAGCCAAGCTACATTACAACCCTCAAATATTATACTCAAGAAAATGTCCTTTTTGAAATTTTCGTATACTCTGTATTACAGTCATCTTCCAATCACACTCTTAGATGTGTTGACTGCAACTTCTTTCAATTTGGATCTAAAAATGTGAATTAACCATCATATGACAGATCATGGGAGTTCAAAGTCCTAAGTTATTATATTAGAAGACATTCTGTAACAAGTAATTTCTTCTTTTTCTACATGGTATCCTCTTGACACTATTCCTATCTTGTTTATACTCACTGCTTTTGAACCTGGACATATATTTAAAAAAGTAACTCTGTACCACACAGTAAGCGGCAAATGTTTTGAAAGCTCGGACATAATGGCCCCAATAAGGTTGAGACATTTTACTAAATTGATAGATTACTTCAATAATTTAGCTACCAGGGCTTTGGAATCATTAGGGCAATTGTCCCCTGGGAAGTGATCTGCCAAGGCTGCGTTTTTGGAGCACTGTTCCCCCCCCCCATACATAAGATCATTGGGGAATCAACCCCTTGTTTTTAGACATCACCAGTAGGCAAACCACGGGTCATACTAAAACAAGCCCTACAGAGATTTATAGCCCTACAGACGCCCTATGGAATTTATTCACGCCCTACGAGTATGTGAGCGAAAATGGTGTATAATTTTTAGTTGATAGGATTGAAATTAATATTTATCTTTATTATATCCAAATATTTTCTGTGAATTTATCTTATCTATGATGATTTTGATGTTTACATTTGCCGAAATCTAACCGGAAGTAACTTAAGGAAACTTCCGACCGTTTAATGAGATACCCTCCAAATCTCCAGTCCAATTTCTATTGAAATATTTACCCTCGTAGTAAGAAAAAAATTGGTTAATTGTATTAAAATTGTTCAGATTTATCTTCAGGTTTTAAACGATTTTTCGAGTCGAAATTGTAAAGACAAGGGAGGCAATTAAATTTAGCATAGGCTAGAAGCCTATAGGATCTAGTTACCAAACGACAAAATTGGAAAGATAATGCCTTGCCGAAGATAATTCAAAGCTTGTTCAAATTTCAAGTGCCTGATAATGTAGACATTGTGAGAAAAGTACAAATGATTTGTTACAATAAATTTCCCCTTTTCTCGCATTTTTTTCAAATGTAAACCCCTTTAAATTGTTTTAAAACTAAACTATTATTCCCCTTATAAAGCAGTGGCTGTCGCACTATAAGAAAAGTATTAACTATGTTGAGTACCGATCACACAAATATTTTAGCAACAAAGTCTGAGAAATCATATTGAATTATTTAGGCAGACTACAATTAATTTCTGTCTTTTAAGAATAAACAATTAAACGATAAGGCGTTTTGTCAATTACTTCCGGTCATCAAATTATGTGATATTATAAACAGCAATATCATCATAAATACGTAAAATTCCCAGAATTCTTTTTGAAGTAAGAAGAAAAATGTTATTTTCAATCCTATAATATAACATTGATTCAGTATTATAGCCCCTATACTCGTAGGGCGTGTACAATTTCCATAGGGCGTCTGTAGGGCTATAAATCTCTGTAGGGCTTGTTTTAGTGTGACCACAAACCACAGCTCTTTAACTGCAATCCCTTCCAACATGACCATAGAACATAAATTGGAACAACAACTTTAAACTACGATATTTGGATTTATTAACAAACATGTTAAAAATCAATGAGAGAATATTCAGAGTTTTCAATATCATTGAATTACAACAATATTCAATTTAGAATAATGATCTTCGGCTGTTTGTACATCTTACCTTACAGGTACACAATCAAACAGCCGAAGATGATGGCGCGGTTGACAAGATAAAAAAGAAAGTTTATTTCAAATCACAGATTTTGAACTCAAAGGTAACATTAAAGTAAAATAGAACTCACTGCACTAGCTAGTATCGCGCCAACTTTGTGGTTAACGATCCATGGTTGTCTTACAGACTTAACGCGATATTAATGTTTGAATTTCGTGCCGTCCTTTGTCAGCTTGACTGTGAGAGTAACGTCCCTTGTCGCGCCATTTCCGGCGTTGTCAAAACTAACGAAAAGTAAACTATATAACGACAAGCAATATTTCTAATTTTATCTACATGCATGTTTTATTATTATCATTATTATTATTATTATTATTATTATCATCAAATAAAACAAGATATATGATAAGCAGATGAATGATTGAAAAAGATAGGAAATGAAAATGATTTGTTAAAAATGCATAGTACATACTCCTAGATAAATGAACTGCTAATTGAATAAATAATAATAATAAAGAAGTGTCTTTGTGGTGGGATATACATATGGTTACTAGTATTCAGAACTCTGGTTATATCCCTTTTGGTTGTACGTACAGGATGAATTAAACTCAATGATTTGATGAGACACAAGGGAAGTGGCATAATAACACTTTAACACAGTTAGACCGGCAACTTGATTGACAAATCGCTGCTGTCAATAAAAAGATGGATCGACCAATCAATTAAATGACCAATATAAGCCGGATGTGAACTTTGAACTCCAACATTTGATGAATTTCCGATGATTATTTCTTTTGTGCGTGGTGAATACAGCTTTTCAAAAATTGTAGTTACGACCTTTACGTCAAAAACCAACCGTTTTGCTTTTTTGTTACATGGTAATGGTATATATATTTTACCAAATAACGCTGTTATATTTAAGAGATGAAGAGAATGTTTTTTGTTTTCATGGAGGTATGAACCGAAAAACCTAATCACACTGTATGAATACGCGAAGCGGATTCATACATTGTGTGATTAGGTTTTTCGGTTCATACCTCCATGAAAAAAAAAAAAAAAATATATATATATATACATATATATTCTTTTCATTTCTTATAATTTAATAACATTGAGCGAAAAATGCGATAACTTAACAAATTTTGATTCCTTTTTGTATTGAACTATTTTGCGCGGAAGCATTCAAAATGTCTGCGTACTCAAAATTTTGTTCATGGAGGTATGAATTAAATTTTTCGACCAATCAGATCGCTCGTTTTTGATAGACGAAACTAACAATTAAATTATATCGAAGTGGAACAGTCCTGTCGGAGGTCAGTTTGCGTGACCACCGATTTGTCAATCACGGTAACTCATGAAAAACAATAATCTCGAAATTAGTATTTATTTGAATGGCATAAAATTTAATATTATAAACTTTTTTAACCCATTCTCCAACAATGACGCGTTTTGACGCTACCAAGACAAGAAATGACCATTGCTTTGGAAAACATTGTGACAAATGAAGAAAATTGCTTGTCACAAGCAATTTCTTCATTACCCTCAATGTTTTCCTCCACAAAATGAAAAAAAAAAAAAAAAAAAATATATATATAAATAAAAATTATGTATGTGTGTGTGTGTGTGCCCTCAAGAGCGACGCCCCAAGGACAGTTAGTGCAAGGATACAGGGCGAAACTGCTGAGATCCCCGCCTGGTTCTTTTACCGTGTTCGGTCGATAGCACCGTCACACGGAGCCTCGGTTTAACGTCTCATCCGAAAGACAATTTGATTACTAGTTTGGTCTGCCCAGGGATCGAACCCATGATGTCGAGGTTTGAAGTCGGTTGCTCTACCAGATGAGCTAATGGGGCTGATAAAATATTAATGAGCTGTCACTTCATTAACTTTTCATTAACTTTTGTCAATACCAAACCATTTTGCTGGGACAACTATTGACGTTTAAATGTTTAAATTTGATTTTACACGTTTAGTTATCCGAAGCCATTTACAGACAGAAAATGATGAAAAATTCATGCTTTTGTAGTTAAAGGTCAAAGCTTGAAAAAGTCATGATATCATTTTGTGAAACTCTGATATAAAGCATCTTAAACGATTACCAGAAAAAATATCGACTAAAATCAAAAGAAAACTTGCAAATGAACAATTTTAGTTGATGTATTTTTGAAAAAATATTTGTCGTTTGGGGGAGGGCGGGGGAAGGGGTTAAAAACATTTTGGAAATCGAAGAATTATTTCATTGCAAATAATTTCTTCAACAATCAACGTGATTTTTGTGAGTAATTTCTTCAACAATCAACGATGATTTCCAAAGATTTTTTTCCTTGTGGGCGGAGGGAGGGTTGGAAAAGGTTATATAGTGTAACTACCCAGTGTCAAATACAATAAACTAGAGACATCGCAAATAGCAGACAGGTGCTTTTGTACTATCTTATCAAAAATACAACGTTTGTTTACAGGCGACTTAATTTTATGTTAGATCTTAAAGTACTGAAACATATTGTAGACTGCATTTTGTATCGTGATTGAAAGACTGGAGATAGTGTATAATGTAAAATGTAGACCTCATTTGAAAAGGAGAAATTAGATTAGAAATTTAAAATTACATTTTCTGGGATGTTCTTAGTTTCATATCCCATGACTTTTCAGGGAAGGGTGAAGTTCATGTGATCTGCGTCGTACCAAAACATCGTAAGTTAAACTCTTATAAGCTGCAGTTACGAGGTTTTTGCGGGCCGCTTATGATATCGTTGTTGGGTAATCTTGTTGGTGATGACCAGTGTTTCAAATGTGCTAGGATGGAATTATGATAATTGATAAATTGGACTTTAAAGTGTACCGTAGCAATGATCATACTTTAACAGCGGTTCAGTATAAACAATTCCGTCTTCGCTAGCCAAAGGTTCTAACGCCACCTTGTTCCTTACGTAAGGAGTTAGAACCCTTGGCTAGCGAAGATGAAACAATTCCCGCACAACCACGTATTTTATACGTCTCCCGAAGCAAATGTGCTTTGGAAATCATTTCCCACGATATTTCCTTCTTCGAAAGACCAAGAAATTGTGAATTTCATCAATTTCAAATTATCGTCTGCAACATCTTTCACCTTAAATTAGTGTAGTATTTTGTTGGTTGGAAATGGGCTAAGACATGGATACTTTTTCTGAGATAACACCTCTTTTTTTTACAAAAGGTTACGCGCAGGACCGGATTGTATGTCGATGGGTCAGCGCGAGACAGTTGTAACTGCCTATAAACCTATAGGCAGTTACAGCAGTTCCGCGCTGACCCATAGATATGGTGAATTACATATCATTATTGACGGATCGCTGACCGCGACCTCTGACTCCGACAGGCAGTTCCACTTCAATACCAAACGGCATTTTTTTGCAAAATTTATGGCTAGTCACGCGACAAAATGGTAAAAATTGTTTGTTTGCGACCTAAATGTCGTAACAATAGTTTGAATAAGCCTAGTTATCACGTTTAAGTGCAAATGAGGAGGTCCCGGGTTCGATTCCCGACGGCGGCACTCATCCTTTCCGACTACTTGTCTCTCACCAATGGGTCGAAAATCGTAGACCTATGTGGGATAGCAGCTGGAGGCTAGGAAAGGATGTAATGGTAGTACTGGTGTGAGAAATACCAGGAATCCATTGTTAGGTGCTCCAGCCGCCGCAATATGACTGAAAGATTGTTAAAAGCGGCGTAAAACCCCATTCAAACAAACAAAAGCAAATGAGGATTCAAGTTTCCGCCTCTCTTATGGCGCCGTAAGAAGATATTTGTAAGTTTACTCTGAAACAACAAACAAACAAAAAAAAAAAAAAAAAAACAACAAATCTCCTTCATTTTTATTAGTCTTATCATACTCGACAGGGCTGAAATTGACGGATCGCTGCGGTCCACTGACTCTGCTGGCCACACCCACTTACTCTGCTGGTCACGCCCACTTACTCTGCTGGTCACGCCCATTGAAGTTCCACTTCGAAATTAAACGCCGTTAATTTGAAAAATTTAATAGCCAGTAACAAGTAACCAAAAAAAGTAACTTGAAAAAAAAAAAAAAATGAATAAGCTAATGCTACGACGCTTGAGTCGCAAAGCCAACAAAAATTCTTAATTTAAATATCACACAAATAGTCGGAGTTCAAAGTTCACTTCCGGTCTAAATGAATGATTTGTTTGGTCGTTTAAATCTTTGATGCATACCAGCGATAGGTCAATCTTTAGGGCATCGATACTTTATAGCTTTATTTTGGTATTTGAAATACTGTTGAAATTGGCGGTAACACCCCCGATTAAAAAAATGTATTTTGGTATTAAATAAGATCTTTTGTCAAAAATTCAAAGATATTTCTCGGCATCGACATGACTCATGAAAGGGCAATTGACCAATCGTGTCTGTCAATAAAATAACCATTCGACCAATTAAATCAGTCATTTAGTCCTGAAAGAGTTTTGAACTCCAACATTGGCCGCCATGTTTGTTAACCTTTATTTTGTTGGTCGCAACTACTGCTTATCAAAGCTGTAGCTACGACGTTTAGGTCGCCAACCAACTATTCTACTTTTTTGTTACATGCTACTGGCCACAAATTTTGCTACATAACGCCGTTTAAAATCGAAGCGGGACTTCCTGTTGGAGTTGAAGGGCTCAGAAAACGGAGTAAGTTGGTGGGGCCAGATATTGGTCAAATATGCAATGTTTAAAAAGGCGATGATTTCAACAAGTCACTTCTTGTTTCTTCCCCAGGTTATCTGATGGAAGCACCTTTATGAATAAATCTATGATGAAGCTGGATTGTATCTGTTTCGTATGCAGCGTTTGCCTTTGCCTTTGCGGCCTCTACTGCGCCAAAGATGTTTCTCATGGAAGTCAAGGTGAAAATAATTTGATCCCAAAAGCGCCCCACTAGATAGGCTAAGAGTGTTAGATAAAATATGAGACAGTATCCTCTATGGCGCACTAAATGGGTCTAGAGTCGACTTTAAATCGTGAACGTTAAAAGAACGAGTGCGTGAGTACATAATTTAGTCGCATCCATAAAATTCAGGCGTGCTCACCCAAAAACTTAGCATGCACGCGCAAAAATATGCGTCAGCGCATAGAATTAAAAGTGCACTCTCTAAATGAAGGTGTTTAGTTTTAAGCGTGTGCACTCAAAAATCTAGCTTGCACGCGTTAAATTTGAGAGACCATGTATTCTCAGTTTTTTACGGATGCACCAGCGTTATTTGCGCTTTAAGTTTTTAAGTTTACGCGAATTAAATTGGACTTTTGACCCAAACAATACAAAGTAATCCTCTGTCTGGAGAGTGCAAAGAGTTAGCGGCACTTTTATTCACGAAAATAACAACAAAAACAACAACGACAATAATAATAACAATGCTATCTCTTGAAACACGGAATAGTATTAAGGCCATCGCGAACTATCAAAATAGGCTTCAGGATAATGACGGCAATCCGTCACTGACAATGGGGGAAATGTGACGATTTCTCATCACAGGTATGGAAATCATGATATTTGCAGACACTTTGTAAAACAACGACACATGCTTTAGATAAAAAGTGATAGCTTAGTGCATTACCGATTTTAGTTGTATGAACATTGTGTCGATAAATGGTATATTGCTTTTGTCATCTTGACAAAATGTATATCGAGATTTAAAACATTTTTCTAACCGTCTAAGAAAGGTGTTTGGGTCATCGGTTCAGCCGTTTAATCATGTCTAGCTATGGATTCAGATTCCAGGTAGAGAGGTTTATCACGGGCTTTTTGGTGAAGTCAACATAAACGTGATTGGTGGGACGAAAGGGATCAAAATTAATCTATTTTGGAATAAATATATTGTGATGATATTAGGTCACAATAAGATAGGGGCGGCTAACCATCAGATCCTAAATTAGTCAATCAAAGCACTGGAAGTACTGTAAGCTTGCAAAGCATGGTTTTGTTGAGTAATCTTCTTTGTCAAAAGTTATTATGATGAATAAACGACATTAAAGTAACCCAGGAGCTGAGAAGCATGCTTTTGAAGAAGTTTTCTACAATTTGAATAAAGTTAATTATTGTGGCCATACAAAGCAATGCACACAGTGAAGACTGATCAGTCTGATTTGAAGACAATATTCTCAAATGAGCTAAAACTATCTAGAATATGAACTTAAAGGCAGAGTTTGTAATATTCCTGAAATACATAAGAACTACATTTGAAGGCGCAGGTATTCAATGGATTTAGTGGTTAAGCCTCCAGTGGCAGTTTGCACTCCATGAACTCTGAGACGACCTCGAAATTTTGTCTGTTAACTTAAGCTATCAAAGCTGACGCTTTGCTAGCTAAAAATGCTGATACAAAAATGTTAATGATTTTACAAATATAGGCATGTTAGTAAATGTCATCATGACTATTACTAACATACCCTTTATTTGTAAAATTATCAAAATTTGTGTATAAGTATTTTTGTCGTAATCATTCTTATTGGTCTAATTTGAGATAATTTTTCAATTACGTATTTTTTCAGACCTTGACTATTTCGCCTACGCTTCGAATAAGATGATTCCCACCAAAGGGATCGTTGTTTTGGCATCATTCTATAGACCACTGCCGCAGTGTGCGAGAGCTTGTCGAGAATATCGACCGCCATTGAACCTGACCGGAACCGGAAATAGTAATGGAAAATCTATGTGTACAGCGTTTGAATACGTTGAACGCGCTAGTTACTGTATATTAATCAATACACAAGAAGCTTTCGACACTGGTTTTGGTTTACTGCGTCCAGCTACTGGTACAACCTACTTCGATTTGACTAAACGTAAGTAGTTAATCTAATTGGCCGATCGCGACTGTCAGCCAAAGAATCAGTCGACCAATCAAATAATTGATTTATACCGGAAGAGAACTTTGAACTGTAAAATTGTTCGACCTTCATGTGAAACATTTTTGTTGTTTTGGTAACTTGAACGTAGTAACTACAGCAGAATCAAAATGTGGTTACGACGTTCAGGCTGCCAACCAATCTTTTAACTTTTTTTGTGACATGTTACTTGCCATTAATTTTAAAAAATAACTCCGTTGAATATCGAAGATGAAATTCCTGTTGGAGTCAGTGGGACTAGCCAGCAGAGTCCGTGGGTAGGGCCAGCGATCCGTCAATTTGCAGATCTGTGGTCACGACCATTGGATTCCGACAAGGTGGTTTGTATAAAAAATCAAGCTGTTTGAGTGAAAAATATATGGCAAGAGACATAACAATCAGAGGCCCATGAAGGCCCGATATGCTATGCTGCTAAAGGAATAAATAAATGATCAACATCAACCATCTTGTCGTATCAAGGGTGGTTGGTTGGTTGGCGATCTGAACATCATAACTACAGCTTGAATAAACTGTAGTTACAACGTTTAACTCGTCAAAACAACAGAAATACACCACGTTAATATAGACCAATGCTGGAGATCAAAGTCCATTTCCGGTCTAAATGAATAATTTGATTGGTCGATTGGTTCTTTGATTGAAACCCCGTTTGATCAATTAATTACTTAGATGAATTTAACCTCCAATAACTTGTATATATTGCTTTATTTCAATGCAGTTTTAAGCTAGCAAAGCGTCAGCTTTGCTAGCTTAAGTAAACAGACAAAATTTTGAGGTCGTCTCAAAGTTCAACGAGTGCAAACTGTCACTGGAGGCTTAACCAGTAAATCCGATAAATGCCTACGCCATAAAAAGTAGTTCTTATGTATATCAGGAATATTGCAAACTCTGCGTGCAACTTCATCTCCTAGGATTTAGGCTCACTTGAGCACATCGATCTTCAAAGAAGTTGCAGACGACAATTTTAAATTCTTAAAAATTCTAAATTATTTATCTCTTTAGGTACAAAACAATGTGGGAAATGAACTAGCAATTTCTTCATTTTCCGCATTGTTTTCCTCAACTACTTCCTTGAGGGGCGTAAAAGGAGGGATTGTGTTGGAATGGGTTAACTCCTTGGTTACTTTAACCTCATTTCTTTATCATGATAACGTTTGACAAAGAAGATTATTGAACAAAACAATGCTTTGCTAGCTTACAGTACTTTTCAGTACTTTGATTTTTAATTTCCAGCAAAGCCTATCCTATCTCTATTTGTTCGGACAGCAAAGCACGTGCTATCTGAGGATACAGCCTACTTTGATCTTGTAAACTCGACGGCCGTCATGGATTGTGCACGAATTTGTATAAACAGCCCGCGCATTAAGTGTAAATCATTTGCTTACAGTACGACTAAAAAGTTATGTGCTTTAAGCAAATATACTAATGGTACGACCCATGCTCTTATGACAGCAGAAAAGTACGATTTTTACAGTTTTAAAAACGGTAAGCGAATTTGAATTATTCGAAACAATATCAGACTTTTCATTGATATCTTAATTTTGTTTATTTGTTTACATTTTAACCTATATACATCTGGAGATTTTTTGTTTTCATTGAGACATGAAACTAAACAAACTTATCACATCGCATGACGTCTTCGGTTTCGTGAAATATCGAACCTTTCCTACGCAACTAGAATCCAAAAGGAGGTTTTGCATCACAACTATAACATACTTATTCCCAATAAATTGGATCTAGTAGTATCGTAACGCGATCAACCAGTTTTACGATATACTCCTTTCTTACTTACATTTACGTGTATTTGGATTTTCTTGATAAAAAAAAAAAAAAAAAAAAAAACCAAAAAGAATAAATTATTGGTACGTAATATTAACGGCAATCTGAACATTTTTTAGTATTGCTTTCACGATTCCGCAGTACAGAAAACCTAACATTTAAGCAACCTTTAATTTCTGATTTGTCTAATGCCAAAGTAATCGTTCACAGTAAATAAATAAATTCGAATTTTGTTTCAGATTCGCCGTGCAATGTGACAATAGGCTGGAAATATGATCCAAAAATAATTACTTCAGAAGGATATCCGTTTGAAACCGAAAAGCCATATCACTGTTTCTTTAACATAATTTCCCCCCAAAAGAAACATGCTGTGATAAAGATTGTGGAATTGTTAGTACCCCATAGTCTGTGTTCAGATCCAGATGCAGGGATTTTTGTGTATGGTGGACTAAACGGGACCATACGCAAATGTAAAGCAGTTACAAAAAGACCAATAGAATTTAGTGTTGAAGGCGCCAAAAATGTGACGGTTTTGATATCACAGAGAAAGACACCCTTTGTGACGAGAGTTTATTACCGATTTGGTAAGACAAATATCATTTGATAGCAGACATAAACTTGTGTAAAATTACCATCCGAAAGTTGACCAAATTTTATGGCTTAACCAATTCCCACACAATAACACTTTTTGACGTTAAAAAAACTAATAAAAACATTCTGAAAAATTGTGAAAATGAAGTTTCTTGTCCCAAGCAATCTTCCCATTATCAACAACGTTTTCTATCTTACAGGACAAAAAGTTAGCATTTCATCAACCAAATAACGTCGCCCGCTACATCATTGAATTTGAACCAGTTTAAAATTTTGTCGTCTTGTTCAAAGCATCTTACATCAGAAAGTGTTCCTCAATTTTCAAGTTTACAAGCTGTTTAATGATAAGTAGCTGCAATTTGAAGATTTTAATCGATAAAATATATTTCGCGAAATATATAACGTCGTTTTCTGCATTATGTGACGTCATTTTCACGGTGACGAAAATGATTTATAATATGCTTTAGCTCATTAATATAGTTAATTCACTTAAGAGTCCTACATTGCGTCTCTAAGCTACAATTATCAAGTCTGATTTATTCAAGCTCTAGTTAGGATGTTTTCTAAGACAAACAACGCCGTAACTTATATTACTCAACTCATCCTATTCATTGTTGTTTAAGTTAACATCTCACTTTTTTTGATCCCCCCGAATTTTCATTGGTTGTTTTTTTTTTATAGAGGACAGTGATCCCTGCCAGGAGTTAAATTGCCTTCATGGTGGAACTTGTACTATACTAGATGGTGGCTCCACTTGCTCTTGTCCGAAGAATTTTGTAGGCAGACGATGTGAAATAGACAATAGCGTTTGTTCTAGAAGTCCTTGTCTGTTTGATGGAAACTGCATAAGCAATGGAACAGGCTACCAGTGTCATTGTCTTCCTGGAACAACGGGAACAAACTGTGAAATTTTCATTGGAAAGTGTTACACCTTACCCTGTAGAAACGGAAAGTGTACACCCATAGCAACGTCACTAGGTTTTCAGTGCGCATGCTCACCAGGATTTACCGGAAGCACTTGCGAGTACGAGATAAATGAATGCTTTAGCTCTCCGTGCTTTAACGGCGAGTGCAAAGACCAGATAAATGGGTACAACTGTTTGTGTAATGAAGGGTTCGAAGGCAAGGACTGTGAGGTGAAATCTGGTGAATATAAATGTAAGCAAAGTAATTGCAAGTTTGGGACATGCGCATTGAATATTTCTGGTTCTTATTGTCAGTGTTTCCCTGGCTTTTCTGGGAAATTTTGTGACGTGAATATTGACGAATGCGAAAGTTCCCCCTGTGTTCATGGCACGTGCATTGATCACGTGAACGCGTATATTTGTAATTGTACAATAGGTTATGTTGGAAAACATTGCAACATTTTGTTAAACAATCCTTGTAGATATAATCATTGTAGAAAAGGTTACTGTTCTGTAGATAGTGGCGGATACTTATGTATTTGCTATAGAGGATTTACCGGAAAGCTTTGTGATGAAGCCGTGGTTGTAAAACCGTCTCCTGAACCATCAGTACTTGTTACGAACACTTTACATTATACAACTGCTCCCATTGCAAAATTCGCCTACACGGTTGAAAGTTTAAATACACTTGTGCCTGAGGTGACACCGACTGCAAATGTTAATCCACCCTCAAATATCAAACACTTTACAACAAGTACCACATATTCCATATTAGAAGCCGTAAAGCTAAATACGCCGTTAGCATTTAAGGTCAACGCTGCATTGATGAATATAAATATATCGTCTTGCACAGAATTCAATTTATGTGGCGAAGGTAGATGCGTAAAATTGGACAACCAGACTAGATGCATGTGTCCAGAAGATCACACCGGGCCAAGGTGTGAATCAAGATTAGCAACGTGCAATGGAAGTTTGTGTGTCTTTGGAACATGTGCTTCCAGTAGAAGGTTTACTGGAAAAACTTACAATGTCGCAGATACTGATTCAGTCTGCATGTGCTACAAGGGATACAAAGGGAAAATATGTGACCAAGTCTTGACAAAACCATTTGAAGCTCAGATGTCCAAAACTTCTACCACCGCTACTGCAGCTATTATTAGTACACCAATACCACCATCTATTACGGCTTGTGACCTTACAACCCCGTGTCAAAATAACGGTGTATGTTTAAGAATTGATAAAATATTTCAGTGTGTATGCAAAAAGCAGTTCACAGGATCGTTATGCGAGTTTTATACGTCGACACAAGGACTGGCGGTTCAAACTTCTGCTGCAACGCAAACTTCCGCAATGCATACAAAGATTCACTTAACAACTGATTCAAGTGTGACCCAACAAAAATTAGCAACAGCGAATCGAAGATCGACTATTGCGAAGGCAAAGGAAAAAACTACAGAGAAAGTTGATACGAACAATAGTAATGTTATCTTAACTTTACCTGCAAGTAATTTAGCTGTAACGGGTTATAATAAGTATGCAAGTAGTACACACACAAGTAAGCTGGGTGGAATCGGGAAAGGCGCAACTAAAAATGTTTCACAATCAAGAAGGTATCATACAACGCAAGCGCGATTGGAGACAACCACGAATGAATTTGAACAAGCAACCGGAGGAACAATAGGGAAAACAAATGATTCACTTTATCGGGTTACTGGGATTAATAAATCTATAGGAACCAAAAGACTTAACACAACTGGTAGATCTTTGAAGAATAATTCATTTCTAACGACGAAATTGGGTGAACTTAGCAGGCAGACTTTCGCACCTAAAAGGACAACAACGGGTAAATAATGAATGCAACATTTAAACTAGAAATTTCAAGATATGATTACTAAGCTCCGCCAAGGCAGTTAGACAATATATCAAACGAAGTTTTTTGCAAAATATATGACAAAATATATGCCAAGGGACACAACCCAAAGTAAATTGTTGGCTGGTAATCTTAACGCCGTTACTACATCCTGAATAAGCTGTAGTTACTGCGAATAAGTCACCAAATCAACAAAAAATGCTTCGCATAAAGGCCGGAGTTCATTATTTACTTTAAATCTAAATAAATCGTTCAAATTTTTCATTCGATTGCTTTAAATAACAAAACGAATGATATGAATTCACGGAGGCGGATCCACACAGAACTGTTATTAAGTCGCATAGCTCATACTCCGATGAAGCAAGGAATATCCTCTTCATTTCTAATAATTTTATATCAAAATCCTAGCAACACTTTGGCAATTTAACACAACAATCTAACAACAACAACAAAAAAAAAACAAACCCCTAAAGCCTCAAAATGATAATTTACTTAAGTGACATTGAGGTTTAAATCTTTATATCAACCTTTTGATTAATTGTTAATTTGTTATTTGGACATACATCACACGATTTTCAAACGCATTGAAGATATCTATTTGTTAATTTTTGATTGATTGAATGAAGTTTAACGCCACTTTTAACAAACAGTATTTCAGTCATATCGTGGCGGCTAGAGCACCTAACCATGGATTCCTTGAATTTCTCCACCAGTAGTACCACTGCATCCTTTCCGAGCGCCATGCTGCTATCCAAGAAAGGTTTACTATTAGCCAACATATAGTTGGAGACAAATGTCGGAAACGATATCCGCCACGACCTTAATTAAAACTATTTAAGAAATTATGGGATTTTTTGTTTCCATGGAGGTATGAAACTCGAATGTCATTGAGCGAAAAAAGGCGATTATTTTACAACTTTTGATACATTTCGTATGGATCTATTTTGTGAGCAGGCAAACGTGCGTGGTCAAACTTTTTTTCATTGAGGTATGAATATTTTTCGGCTAATCAGAACGCTCGCCTTTGATAGATGAAAATTATTCTGGTTTGTATACATAATTTTCATGGTTACCATTTTCATAGACTTTAAAGGTTCGTTATTGCAAACATGTCCAAGTCACAGACTAGTTTCCCTAATACCTGGAATCAATATGAATAATTGTCTTTCACTGTGATATGTTATGCAAATGTATAATTGGACTTTTGTTCAAGAAAGATTTAACACATTCCCACACAATGACCCGTTTGACCCTCAATATGAAAGCTTTAGAAAACATTGTTGAAACGAAGAAATTTCTTGTTATTTCATTATTTACAATGTTTTCTATCCTAAAGAAAAAGATTTTAAAGATTTCATCAATCTAAAATTGTCATCTGCAACTTCTTTGGAATTCGATTGTCTAAAATTTATTAAGTGAGGATGGGTTAGCACACTTCAAAGTGTGCTGGACTTTGTCTTGAATAAAGAACTTCCTTAAATGTACCGATACCTACGAAAGACCGGTAGTAACTTCATAACTTAAAACTTCATATTTCAAACTTTAAACTTTAATAACATTGAAGTATGAAGTTTGAACTGAGAAGTGTGAAGCTTGAAGTGCTGAGTTCCAAATGTGAAGATGGTAGTGTACAGTAGAAAAACGGACGTGTGAAGTATGCCGTCGGAAGTGTGAAGTATTGAAGCCAGAAATGTGGTTTTTATTTGAAGAGTGAAGTCGAAAGAGTAAAGTGTGAAGTCGTCTAACTTTTCACTTGCGACTTTACACTTCACGCATCCATCCATTTGACACTTAACACTTCCATCTCCACTCTTCTGACTTCAGACTTTCTACTTTACACTTCCGACTTGAAACTTTGCACTTCAGACTTCGTTCTTCAAAATTCAGTTTTCAAACTTCAAGGCTAACATGTATGAAGTGTGAACTTTGAACTTTAAGTGGGTCTTCGTAGTTGCCTTCCACTTTCAGATATTACGGCTGACATGTTGCAACAGCTCGTTTGAAACATACATGAGTAAATATGAAGTAGTCATACTTTGTAAAAGTAAGATTCGGGAACGAGATGACCTATAATACTGTAAAAAGTATAACATGTAGTTTTCTTTCAAATTTAGTAGGTCAGAAGCCACTTGATGATTCGAGCAATCACGTGATAACATTTGAATCCGCTTTGATTGGTGGGTTGATTGTTGCCCTGTTGTTTGTCATATTTGTGGCGATTTTACTCTGCTACAAGCGAAACCGCAGGTAACCATAACTAACTGGATTTTCAAATAATCGAATTACTTTAAATGTTTTTAATGTTTAGAAGCGTGGCATACAATGGTTGTTGTAATGATTTTTTAAATATAAGAATACCAGGAAAATTCAAAAAGCATTGTCTATCACATGATTTCCCCATATAAATTCAACTTTTGATTCTGGTTGTTAAAAAGTAGACAGAAGAAAGATCTTTAGAAGTAAAATGCCCGAAATGATACTATATTTGGTCAAATAGGTCAAATTTCAATACCTCAGATGCACTTTAACCTAACCCTTCCCCGTTTTTCGAAACTTTCGACTGTACAAATTTCAAAGACGTTGCAGACGACAGTGCATTGTGAGTGTAATTTGTAACGAAACCTCCCTGTGTTGTAGAAAATAGCGTGATAAAAGAAGAAATTGCTTGTTAATAGCAAATTCTTCTTTTTTCCACAATATTTTCTGAGGTATAAAATCACAAGGACGTAAAAATCAGGGACCGTAAAGGAAAGGGTTAACCAGTTTGATATAGGGCCCTGAAACTTTACACTGGTACTGCTATTGATCCAAAGGTCAAGGCCAGACTATGTTTGAAAACCATTCAATCTTAAGGAATATAACCTGATTCTTATATGAAATGCTAAGCTTTCGATCCCCTCGCTCAATATACGATTACATGTCAGACCCATAGGAAGCATTTAAAGATTTGGGTAATTATTCGTAAAATAGGGGGAGGGGGAAATTTTATGAATTAGGTGATTTTCTTATTACGCGAAGCAATTCAATACATAAACGTGTCGTTTTCTGTTCTTGAAAGCAAAGGGGGAGGGGGGGGGTGGTTTAAACCCCTAGCCATCAACTAACCCCTGATCCTATGGAACTAATTGGGAAGTGAAAGTTTGCGTTTAAATGAGTTGGTTTCTAAAACATAGGGACGCACTCAGGACAATCTTATCTTTAACGCTCTCTAGGTGGTCATTAACAACACATATATTTTGTAGAAAACATTGTTTCTTCTATTCCAAATATATTTTCTTTATTTCTATTCTTTTATTTATTCGTTCTCTTTCTCGTTTTCATTTAATGGTCCTTTTATCACATAAAGTATTATTGTTATTTATGCATTAAGAATTAAATGAGTGATTATTTTCCTCTTCAAATTTAAGTATATCCTTCCTTATTAAGTTTTCCTTGTTTGTTTATTTGTTTCTTTTTTTCCATTCTTGATTTATTTCACGAAAAAGCCAGGTTTTAAATGTTTTCCTTGTTTTTTTTTTTTTTTTTTTTTATCTTTTTCATTCTTGATTTATTTCACGAAGAGGCCCGGTTTTTAAGTCTTCCCCTGACCACGCCGCTGAGAAAAATTGATTGAACTTTCTTATTTCAGTGGGACCGTTTACATCTCATCTTCTTTAGATAGCAGAAAGGTCAAGGACGCGATGGAAGATACAACCGTGAAAAAGAGGTTCTCTGCGCGCGACATTTACATGGAACAAATGGCAGGGTGGGTAAAGATTTGAAATGTATTTGTGAAAAAGAGGTTCACTTCGCGCGACATTTACATACAATAAATAACAGCGTCGATCAAGATTTAAAATTCATTTGAAAAAGTGTTTCACTTCGCGTGACATTTACATACAATAAATTACAGGGTGGATCAAGATTTAAAATTCATTTGAAAAAGTGTTTCACTTCGCGTGACATTTACATACAATAAATTACAGGGTGGATCAAGATTTAAAATTCATTTGAAAAAGAGGTTCACTTCGCGCGACCTTTACATACAATAAATTACAAGGTGGATCAAGATTTAAAATTCATTTGAAAAAGAGGTTCACTTCGCGTGACATTTACATACAATAAATTACAGGGTGGGTCAAGATTTAAAATTCATTTGAAAAAGAGGTTCACTTAGCGCGAGATTTAAATGAAATATATGATAAGGTAGGCAAAGATTGTTATGTAGGAAACAGACGGAACCTTGCTATCAATACAATAAGCGATAAAAGTCCCGATGTGCAAATTGCCATATCAAAAAAGAAACTTTACCCTTGTCATGCTGTATAATTACCTTACTGAATTGCTATTAAATCAAATGGCTGAAAGCACTGATAGAACTTGCTGTTCAAAAATCAATATTTTTTTAAGAAATCAACTTCATAAACAACTCTGACAGGAAAAGTACAAGCAGGAGGTATAGACTAAGATCAGCCTGCACATAAGTGCAGTCTGATCTTAGTCTACACCTCTTGCCAAAATCGGAATATTACGGGTTCAGCATGACATGGGTTAACATGTATGTTGAAGGTCACTGTTAAAGTGATTGATTTGAATGATCAATGACAGCGCCGATCCGCCAATGATGACCGCCAGACATAAAGACCTAAGAAGTTATGACGATAATGCACGGGTTGAACAGAGGTTATTTTGAATCTAGATTGTTCCTCTTCCTTACGTTAGGTTTATGAGATATAGTCTCTAATTGACTCCGACTAGGTAAGGTCTCTTTTAAAATGTTACAACAATTTGAGCCCTTTATCAAGGAAAACCCACCTAAATGAGAAAGTAAATAAACATATCAAAATGCCGAAACATAAAATTAGATAGATAAATTGATATATAGATAAGATAAAAATAGATTAGAAAATGAAATAAAAAAAATGAATTTTCATTTTTCTTATAGAAAATAATATCTTTCTGATTCACGAAAAAGAAGCATCAACAGACACAGGCACACCCACACACAGACACACACACACAGACACACACACAAATGAAATAAAAAAAAGGGAAACTAAACAAAACAAAACACGTCAATTTTTCAAAAACGATATCACCCCCCCCAAAAAAACCTTGACAAAGTTACAATCGATTTTAAAATATTAATTTTGGGGTAGAGTTGTGAGTTATGAAGACATTTTATGTAATAAGCAATTTCTCCATTTTCCTCAATGATTTCTAAATCGTTAATTGTTATGTTAATAATCACAAAAAAAAAACATTTATTTTTTCAACGTCACAAAGTGACTTCATTTCAGCAGGTTTTGCTTGATAACGGAGGCGCGTTCTTTTCGACGAGATGAAAAATCCAGCTAAATAAGATTTTTGAGACGTTTTACAGAACGATTTTAGTTATTTTGAATGAAAATATTCGACGCCTTCAAGGCTACTAGTTTAAGCCAATGCTGAGTACGCTTAATTTCTCATTAAGAATTCTTAAGATTGTAATTTAGCCGCTTAAAAATATTCATCTAAAACACGCTTTTTCTTAACAATCTAAATAAGAATCTTAAGAACCTTGATGAAAAGAACGCACTTCGGAGGTGCGTTCTTTTCGGCGAGATGAAAAATCCCGCTAAATAAGATTTTTGAGACGTTTTCAAGATCGAATTATGTTATTTTGATTAAAAAGGCTACTCGTTTAATCCAATGCTAAGTTCGCTTAAATTCGCTTTGAATAAGCTGTAATTAAGACATTTAAGTATCCAAACAACAAAAATACTTCACATAAATGGCGGCAAATGTGTATTTCAAATCTCAATTCCGGGCTGAATGAATAATTAGATTGGTCGATATATTCCTTGAAAGACAGCCGCGAAAGTTAATTGCGCAGACTTTTGTCTTTTACTTCTTGTAAATGTAAACGACTACCTTTTGAGGGCTTTTAAAATGGCGAATATCTTCGCTAAAATGTTCGGTTGATGCCCGAATGTGTGCCCATTAAGGAAAATACGTATTACTCATTAATCAATTAAGAAATCGCTGGTTCCGCCCACTGACTCCTTAGGCCACGCCCAATGACTCCACCAGGAAGTTCCGCTTCGATTTTAACGGCGTTAATTTGCAAAATTCATGGCCGATAGCATATTACAAATAATTCGAATGGTTGGGTGGCGACCTATACGTCGTGACTATAGCTTGAAAAATAATTATTTAAAACCATCTTATTTCAATTTTTTGTTTATTCGACAGGAGGTGTCTAAACCCATACAGCACACAGCTGTGCCTTACTGCACAGGAAACGGCATCACGGAGGTACTTGTATTAATCGGCCAAATCTCTTCTACCCTATGAGGGAAACTGACGTCTCGCTGCTGTCAATCAAACAATCAATCGATCAAATCATTCATTTAGACCGGAAGTGATCGTTGAACTATTTTTTTTTCTATTTCTCTATTTACATTTCCCCCATCTATTATGTTATATAATCGTTAAGAATGAATTGAAAATAACAATTTCAATGATTTTGGAATAGAATGAATTAAGCTGGATGAGCTAGTTTTTAACGTAATGTGCGGTTTGAATGAAGTTGACACCATGTGTGTATTTCCGCTTATTTATCTCACTTACGTAGCACATGCCCATATGAGCGACGCCCCTAGAATACGGTTAGTTATTGCGGGGTACAGGATGAAACTGCCGAGGGCTCCGCCTGGTTTTCTAACGTGCTCGATGGATGGAACCGTCACACGGGGTCTCAGTTTAACGTCTCACCATAAAGACAATTAGTGTGTTAGTTGATATTGTCAGCCCAGGGCCCTGACCTTTGATCTTAGAGGTTTGAAGTCTAGTGCTCTACCAATCGAGCTAATCGGGTTGATAATTGACGCCATGCAAAACATATAAAGTTACAATTGATGCGATGTAATCAAGTCCCTTGATATAAATTTGCATATTGTTCTATGAATAGATTTGTTTGCTAACCCGGACGTATCAAACACTTCCAAATCTAGGTCAGCGAATGAAATCACGGAATGTTTTGATCGATCTGAATGAAGTTATTGGAATAGTTTGAACGTTTCGGATGATTTATTTGAATGATGTGAAAAGCGTTAATCTATCTCCCTTTATATAAATTTGCACATTGTTCTATACATGTATATATGTGTTTGTTAATCCGGCCCTATCAGGTATTCCAAAATAAAGGTCAACCATCGAAACAAAATCATATTTTAACTCTTTAGGCAATAATGAAATAGAATAAATATTGTTTTAAGGGTAAGATCATTCAATGACAGATAAATCGATCTTAGTCTGTAACAAGCAATAATCCTCTACCTACATGTATTTTAATTTGTTATAGAAAAACGGACTCAGTTCCATCCCAAGATTCATCCGGATCTGACAGAAGCTACAGTCAATCTTCGAATTCGTAAGTCTATAACATAGATGTGATTCTTTTTTATTTTTTTACCATAAATCTATCTATCTAAATTCGTGCATTTTGATTGGCTGAAAAAAAAATTCTGTCGCGAAGATGCCTTGATGACACATCTGTCTTGTATATTTATGTTTACAGTAGTCCAATCAGATAATTCCTCTTACTGTTACTTGTTCCTTGTTTTTGGACATCTTTTGATAACATACGGTATGACAATATCAAATTATCAGAAATGAAGAAAATGTTATTTTTGTCATTGAATAATGAAACTGAAAAACCTAATCACATTCGATTATGAATCAGCTTCTCGTTTTCACACAGTGTGATTAGGTTTTAAGTCTGATTCCTTAATTAAAACTTATCAGAACAAAAACATCCTCTTCGTTTCTTAACCTTTTCCTGTCCAATCCCTGGTTTTTACGCACCTGTGTATTTATAATTGAGAAAGCATTGTAGAAAAAATGGAATGGCTTGTGACAAGCCATTTCTTCTTTTTCAACAATAATTTCTGTACTACTGAATGGTTATTTTTCAAATTAAACCCGAAAGAATTTTCCGTCTGCAAAACCTTTGAATTCGGACAGCTCTAAAATATGCAAATCAGGAAATATTTAAGTAAATACCCATTTTATCAAATATAAAGTCTCTATAAAGTCGGATGCCAGAGTGATCCGAGTCATTACTTTTCGCACAGTCCCACAGTATTTAGAATATTGACTGATCATGTTGACTCTTTCCTCTACAAATCCGGGATTTTATGTCGTTATGATTTCATACTTGGAAAAGCATTGTGGAAAAAGGGCAACTTGCTTGGGACAACCAATTTCTACTTTTCCCTACAAAATTTTCGACCACAAAGGATAGTTTCATTTCATTGGCGTCTGCAACCTCTCGCAATTTTGATAGTTTAAAGTTTCAAAAATCAGTAAATGGTTACGAAGCAAAAGCTCTCTACAGAGCGTATTGTGACGACTCTGATCCAACTCGACAGACGTACAGGCTGATCAGAGTCTATATTTTTGTCGCACATATAAAATTTTAAGAAATATCATGCATGGGGTCAAATTTCATTTGATAAATGAAGATATTTCTTTTGTTTTCATGGAGGTATGAACCGAAAAAACTAATCACACTGTATGAATACGCGAAGCGGATTCATACATAAGTGTGATTAGGTTTTTCGGTTCATACCTCCATGAAAACAAAAGGTATTCTCTCATAATTTAATAATATCACGTGAAAAAAGTAAACACGTTACAAATTTTGATATTTTTTTGTATGGGAATAATATGTGCGGAAGCATACACAATTGCCGCATGCTTAAAATTTTGTTCATGGAGGTATGAATATGTTTTTTAACCGATCAAAACACCCATTTTTGATAGACGAAACTAAATTAAATTACTTTCAGATACGAACCAGTCCAAACGAAAAGTCTCGCCACGCCCAGAAACAGTCAATTAGAAGAAGATAGTTCCAGCTCAAACAGCAGAACATTTGACAGGCTGAATAAACGGTATGTACGTCTTAAACCATTACCGGACGACACAATCTAGACTTAGTTTTTTTAATACTAATTATTTTAGCTACGAACGCTTATAAATCCGCTCTCGATACCCACAATCAAGATATTTTCACGTTCCTGAAAGAGATACATTGGCTATAGCCACTGCTACCCAATTCAACAGCTTAGCCTGGGGCTTGGTATTTATTGTTTTGCCCATGAATACACACTGATAATCGTGGGATTCGAACCCGTGACCTTCAGATCACGAGTCAAAAACCTATACAACTCGGTCAATGAGGCATTTAGACTTATGGTTGCAGACGACAATATAAAGGTGATAGTATTTTTAAGATTGTTCTCTTTAGGGTACAAAACATAATGAAGAAATCGCTAAAAATAAGTATTTTCTTCATTTTCCGGAATATTTTTCCCAAGAGGCGTAAAAACGAGTTTGTGTGGGAATGGATAAAAGAAATGGATCAGAATTGATCTTTGAATAATATAATGTGAGCCTGTGCGTGACATTCCCAACAATTTTGCAGGTGCGTGACTCGCACACATTGAGCACCCTGGACAGCAATTCGGGGCAAATAGAATACTCGCTGATTGTTTAAAGAAGCTTTGGGACAGTATCTATCTACAGAGGGCAGAGTGAAGACTCTGATCAGAATGTGCGGATGCACAGGCTGATCTGAGTCTTTACTTTGCGCATTGTGTAATGGTTGGAAATGTCACTCACGCGCTCATATTAGTTTGGTCTACCTTGTATTCGTTGAAATGTTATAAAAGAGACGTCAACAAAAACACATCTCCTTATTTCACCAACCATTTATGATTTCCTTGTGCATTTGAGTTCCATTATTTCCATTCGCAACGCGTGCGGAAAAAAAAATTGTTCACCAATGTTGCTGGCTTCTTGCACACAGAATTGATTATGGGGATTTCACTGTGTACACACATAAAGGAATAATTTAATTGCTAGTTTAGTCTATCAAAAACGAGCGTTCTGATTGGTAAAAAAAAAAAAAAAAAAAAATCATACCTCCATGAACAAAATTTTGAGCACACAATCATTTTGTATGCTTCCGCACAAAATAGTTCCGTACAAAAAAGTATCAAAATTTGTAAAGTTTTGCTTTTTTCGCTCGATGCTATTAAATTTTAAGAAATGAAGAGAGTATTTTTTGTTTTCATGGAGGTATGAACTGAAAAACCTAATCACACTTATGTATGAATCCGCTTCGCGTATTCATACAGTGTGATTAGGTTTTTCGGTTAATACCTCCATGAAAAAAAAAATATTCTCATCATCTCATAAATACACCGAATAAAATTTTATAGTTTTTTCATGCACGTCAAATGTAACGCTTGAACGTTATCGGCGCCAATTGACCAATCGCTGGCCCCGCCTACTGACTCCATAAGCCCATCCCATTGAATCCGACTGGAATTCCCGCTTCGATTTTAAACGGCGTCATTTTGCAATATTATGGCCAGTAGTATGTAACAAAGAAAGAATGAGTGTTAGTTTGCTACGCTTACCTATTCATCGCTATTTATCCTGTAACACTAAAAATTCAATTTTTTCGTCTTATTCATTATGTCAAATGGTTTTCTACCGAAGGGACTCACTGCATGTATAAATGATACAAAGGCTTTAAATTGTTTTGATTATTTTTATGGGCGTTTCTTTCGACGTTAAATATATGTTAATCAAATTATATTTACATGTTATCGTTATCTTTGATTCCGAAATTTGATATTGATGTATTTCAACATATTGGCAACAGCTTTAATGAAATATTGCCTAACCAACACGATTGAAAATTACACATATGAATTTGGCTGAAATTGCTTTATATATGTCATCCTATTATACATTTACCGAAAGTTACGTTTTACCGAAAGTCACTAGAGTATTTGAATTACTTACAGAAAACGTTATGGAAACCACCGCTCATCAACAAATGGCAGCGAAAATACACAATCACCTGCACCACTTAGTCCAGAACAACATCCAAGCCCGCCAGACAAATCATTTCCATTTTATCAAAATGAAGATGGATCTTACAGTCTGAATTTGAATCAAGAGAAAAGGTAATTAATCTAAAATTTTAGTTTCGTCTATGAAAAATTCTGCACTCTGATTGGTCGAAAAATTTGTTCTATGCCTTCTTGATGAAGATGCTTGAGTACGGACTGGCCGGAAATTTCGTTTCATACCTTCATGAAAAGGAAAATTCAGTACGGAGCTATTTTTCTCAAGCACGATTTGTTCTTCATAAAACCAGGGTAACGGTTATTTCATATACGATTATCGTTTGTGTCAGTAAAACATGTTGCCCCATGGCAAACTTTTAGTCTAATCTAAATTGAAAGATGTTGCAGACGACAATTTTAAGTAGGTCGCTAAATAGGTCGCTTAACTAACAAATATTCTGTAACCATAAAGGTTTGAGTTTTGAAACTTTCTTACAGTCTTGATAAATGGTTTGATTGGTAAGTCGCCCTTTGATCAATTTCTCGGTCTGAGTAGGTTTTGGCCCAACATGCCGTGGCGCGGGCATATAGAGTTATATGTACCTCTGTCTGTGTTTCGAGTGTGTCAAATTCCTGCCCGAGCATATCCTCTATAATAATTGGTGGATTTCGAAAATAATTTGGTACAGTTGTTCCCCTTGATTATTTATAGTTGTGTTGGATACTCCCAAGTTCAAGGTCGCAACTGAAGGTCATGTGGAAAACTCTTGGCGGGGGGGGGGAGGGGGGCTTCCGTGTCTGTGAAACGTTTCTAGTTCGATTTATCGTTGGATACATTACAGTAAACCCATTCCAAAATGGCAATTTTTAGACTGGTCCAAATTGAAAGGAGTAGCATGGGACAACTTATAGCTTATAAAATTAAATATTTTTTAATCATTGGGTAGAAAAATACTGTGGAATATGCAGAAATTGCTTGTTATGAGGAATTTCTTCATTTTACAAACTGTTTTCCCTATTGCTTTTCTTGAGGGGCGTCAAAAGCGTCTTTGAGTGGGAATAGGTTAAAACCTGCAAGAGAAAGCAACCCAAGAAACTTATCTTAAATGGCCTTCTAACACCTCTTAAGGGACGGCCAAAATGAGGTAATTTAAGAGAATGGTCGCTTAATAAACTTTTTAATGCCACATATTTGAAAGATTGGTTAGACTGTATACATAAATTATTGTAAGATTCTCACTTGATCCTATGTTGATGGAACTCATTAGAATCGTCTCATTGAGACGATTCTAATGAGTTCCATCAACATAGGATTTAGTTATGATAATTGTATTAACAAAAGCATCAAATTATAAAGATCACTTAATCTTAGAAAGAGAATTTTGATGCTTGTCTCTAAATGGTTTGAATTGGGTTTTCAGGCATATTGCGGAGACTGAAGCGCCTAACAATGGATTCCTGGTATATCTAGCACTAGTACCACCATTACATCCTTTCCTAGATTCAAGCTGCAATCCCACTTAGGTTTACGATTATCTATCCTTAAGTGATAGACATGGCCTCTTAATGAAAGTTGTCGCTTAACCCTTTCCCGTTCAATAACTGGTATTTACCTCCCTGTGATTTTATAATTGTGAAAACATCGTAGAAAAAGAAGAAATTGCTTGTCACAAGCTATTTCTCCCTTTCCACAATATTTTCTACCGTTCTGAATGTTTTTGAGAGGTCTAAGATGAGTTAAAGGGAGGTATCGATGCTACTGAAACCTACACAAGAACAAATTGCGAAGTGTCGAAAGATACGCTCAAACGAATATCTACTACTTAGATTTGAGTCAGATATTGTCTTGGTGGTAATGTTATAGGTTTTAAGTGGCTTTTTTGTGGTCATATGGGAAAGGTTCAGCGGAACTCCAGGTTATTTATAGATGTATATCGCGGAAATTTGTTTTCAACATCGTATGACCTCATTTGCATATGACCAGAAGTCAACAGAAGATGACAAAATGACTAGTGAAACGACAAACGTCCTAAATTTTGTCACATCAAATGGTTAACGCTTAACTACGGTAAGTGTTAATAATCGTAATAACGCTTACTACAGTTTTGGACTGATCTTTACGGAATTAAAGACCGGCTAGCGAACATAACTCCTGATGACGTAATGATGACGTTGGTTTTATGTAATTCAAACTAAATGCGAGATTCCAACGATGATAAGCCACCTCTGATTTTCGCAAAACTACTTTTTAGAATATTGTTTTCAATTAGCATATGAGAGGGAATAAGAATAATTAAAATCTGTGACATAAAAAACAACAACAAAAAACATCGATACCTACCTTTAATAGTAATAATCGTGGTTGCTCAAGTAAATAGTTCGTATGTTATATGGACTTTGTGAATTGCAGCCAATAAGGACCTTGGCATGATTTTTAAATGATTTGCGGATCTTTGGCCCCTCCCACTGACTCCGCAGGCCACTGAGTCCAACTATAATGGCGTAGCTACAGCTTATCCAATCTGCAGTAACCTCGTTTAGGTCGTAAACCACGGATTTGCGTCTTTTTATTTTATTCCTGACCACATATTCTATGAAACATTCTCAGCCGAACTGCCAATGTTGGAGATCAGAGGGAATGAATCGCTCCATCTTTTTTATTTTCAGTGTTGACCAATCGGAATTCCAAAGGGTGTTGGATAATCTCGTTTCATCTGGTAAACACAGACTGGTTCGTCCTGGAACGAGGTGACTAAATTCTAGGTTACGAAAAGTCTCGCTAATTTACTGATCGCCGGAATTGATCACTGAGCTCCGACAGGAAGTTCGATTTAGATATTAAACGGAATTATTTTACTTCAGTCACGGATAACGAAAAAAATAATGGTTGGTTTGCGAGTTGAACGTTGTAACTACAGCTCGATCGAGCTGTAGTTACGACGTTTAAATCGCCAAACCAACAAATATGCTTCACATCAAAGTCGGAGTTTTTAAATCATTTCCTGTCCAAATGTAAGACTTGATAAGTCGATCGATTTTTTATTAACAAATGCGATCCTTCGACTATCAAACGATATATTTCAATGATAGTAGACAGTTTGAAATTAAATAGCTTTTAATCTTCGACTTTGACATTACAAAATAGGTAAACACTTAAGTAAAAAAGACTTTGTCCTTTGTCCTTTTCCACAATGGTTCTTTTGTAAATATTCCGGAGACGAAGAGTGTTAGATTCAGCGAGACCCTCCAAGGAAAGATTATATATAAGAGTTGGAAAACAGGTTCGAATTGCGTAGGAAAATTTTGATCTTTCACGAGACCGGAGGTCGGGTGAAAGATTAATATTTCCTTAGTGGCGAGAATTTGTATCACTAATCCAGCATAGTGTACTATTTATTATATACCCACGAATTTTGATAAAGGAATAGAAAATCAAAAGAAGATTTTTTATATATCAGTTATCGTGGATTCAAGACCTTTGACTCTCTCTGTTCTTCTAATATCGGACTTTTTCAGATTTGGTATAATTATGCAATCAAACAATATCTTAGACACTTATTTACAAACTTTGTCCCAATTTTGGGTTTATTAATTATCAAACAACCTTCCTCAATGACCTATGGTTGACCTTACGAAAATTTTGGATTACTTCTGCAATTATCGTGCTTCAGGGTGAGTAATACACTGATAAACAAAACATATGCAAAATCGATTTGTGTCAATATCAAATGACTTGTATATATTTCACCATATGCACATGAGTCTAAATCTAGTTCTGGACTACTTTCAGCCTACAATTGTTCACAAAAAAGAAATCACCGATTCATTTGCCCAAACAACTCACTCAGTCGACTTTTAAATAGCAAGAATTTGAAGAAAAAACTTACCCTGAAGGCTAGTGCCATGCTCCAGATATAATTTTAGGTGCTATCACTTAAAAAACTGGTGGATTAAGATATGTTAGTAAATAAATGGGGGGGGGGGTTACACATATAGCTGAATGTTAAATTATCAATATTGTTCAAATGAATAACACACAAAAATTACTTGATGTTTGTTAAGCTATTTATAAATTATATCAATAGGAAAATGGTATTGCAAGTTAAATGCAGTGGGGGCACAAGAAATCTGCATTTCTTCTGACAATTGTAATTGGGGAACAAAATTTTAAATGAACCCAATGTCCACAATTATTGTAATTTGCCCACTCTACAAAGAAGACATTCTCCATAATTTTCAGATCATTTGGTTCAAAAAGTCAACAAATGCAATATTTCTCTGAATCATCTGTTTCTTCTAAATCATCATCACTTTCCACACTTTCTCGCCTGTATTTCGATTCTTTCAACTTTAATACATTTTCACTGATCCCACTTGTTGATGGCTGAGGGCTACTTGCACTTTTTGTCCTTTTATAGATGAAGTCTTCTTACTTTCACACACCAATTCACCATCCTTTTGATTTTCATACTTGTCTTACTCTCTGCAATTGCTTTACCTCCGGATGATGGTTTTTACAGCTTCCGGCTTTCCTTCTTTACATGTCTTTGTTTACAATTTCCATGTACATGTACATTCCTTTCTTGCATCTCTTCCACACGTTTCAGTAAAAACTTTTTGACTTCCTCCCTACCTCCTCTAAGTGCATTTACTTTTTCTATGGCATTTCTGTCTCTAAATAGCTCAGCTGGGTAAGTTTTCTCTTGGGGAATGGCTGTCTTTGAAGGTGGATATAGCCAACTGTCTTGAAAGCTGTGGTGATATTCTTATAAGTCATAGCTTTTGGATATGCTCAGCAGGCTACCTCACATAGTTCATACCTGGTCATTGTTTTTCCCAAATGGCATTTCATCCATGCATCGCATTCATGGTAATACTTTTTGAAGGGCCCAAAGCAACCGACACCTAAAGGCTGTGTCAAATGTGAAGTGTGTGGAGGTAGAACGAATGTGATTTTTTTATTCTTATTTGCCCGATCAACTACTCTCTTTGTGGCATGAGATGAATGACCGTCATAAAGTAACATAGTATAATCACATGCATTAGGTCATGCTTGTGTATATTTCTGAAAATGTTTCTTTAAAAATTTCATGAATGCATCGCTGTTTCCCCACCCACTTTCAGAGATACAGTATCCACTTCAAGGTAGTGCTCCATTCATCAGATCAGGGTATGCCCCAACACCTTTGAATACAAAATATGGTGGAAGTGATTTAATGATGACACTAACACACCCATATAATGTAACTGTTGAACCTTTTGGAGAGGTTATAGTATTTGGTTTACTGTGATTTGGAGCTATTTCATTTGAGGGCTTTTGGTCTGGTTTCAACCTTGTTTCATCGACATTAAAAATCCTATTAGGCTTGTCTTCTAGGTGGTACACTTTTTTATTATTCTTTCTAGTTCATCATAACAATTGTCAATTGTTTCCTGTGTTGAGAATTTGGCTCTGCAGCTCTCAAGACTACTTAGTTTCTTTGAAGATAACCTGTTATCCCATCTTCTTAGAAATCTTGACACCAAGCAGTTTGGCATTTTAGTAGTTTTATCCCTCTTTCCTAATGCTGCTGCTAATTCAGATGCTAATGTTCTAAGTTGTGTATGTGTTACACCATAACCAACTTGAGCCATAGTCTCAATATGTTCCACCAATTTTAGCTCTTCATTATGGTAAATAGTGATTCAGGGCCTGATCTGGTAGTATCTATATGAATTTTTCCTTTGACTCTATCTCTTTGTGTTTGTACAGGGATGTTGAATTGTTTAGCTGCTCTGTACACAGGACATTTTTGCTCTTTTAACAGTTGAAATGCTCTTCTGATGTTTTCTTTGTCATATAGCCCCCTCATTTTTTATTTATAAATATGCATACTTTTTATCAGCAAAAAACAAGCACTTTTTCAAACATTTCAATTTTAATTTGGTTTTACGTATAATTTGAAATATCTACATGACGTCACCTGACTTAGCAGACGCTGGATCCAAACATCCGGTTTCTTAAAACCACTTTTAATGATGTAAGTCTGTTGATTTCTTGACTTTCATATGTAGAATAAGTGTAATTTAGTTTTAAATACCTGTTTTGAGCGCATCTCCTCGACCTCGATTTTACACACTCCGTAGAATTCCTTTACGAAAAACTTCGCGCGAAATTAAGATTAAGGAAAACCCCTTTATCAAATGATACAGTGTTGCACCAAAGAAGCACAATAACATAGGTATTAACGTTAATCGAGTCTTTTCAATATATATCATAAGGTTATTCTTGGTATGACGTCATTTTACCGTGAAATGACAGTAGGGCTTATCAGAACATGTTAGTCTTCAAGTTTTTATTTATTGTAGAGTACGATTTTGTCTGCGTGCAAACAAATTATTTAACAAGGGACATTAGAACGTATTTATTATATCTCTAGCTGTGAAATCGTGGGATTTCCAAATGTAATAAATTTACATATCATCACTAGTGATGATATCAACTTTCACTCCGTAAATTAGGAACTACTTTTATTTCCCAAGAGCAAGGTCGCTCCTGGTTAATATTCATAGCTAAGATTGCAACTTTTATATCTAAAATAAAGAAAGCTTTTGACTAAATCCTCCACATAAAAAATCAACTTTAATAAGATTTTGAAACGTAAGCTACACATTTTAAGCTTTTCTATTGAAATAATGGCGAACTAGGTATGGGGAGAGTGAGGAATGCACGATGACCTAACATTCAATTTCTTAGGCTAAAAATCAATAAAAAAAAAACCAACAGTAAAATAAGAAGAAATCAACGTTCCTAACTACAGCACCAAAATAACCGTTTTGTTAACAACTGTTTTTAAGCAATAACGAACCCGAATGTTTGTGTTATCATTGATTGACTCCAACAAATGCACAATTTTCCATATTGTCTAAAATTATTCCAGACCTCGAAAAATTATGATATTGCAGTTAATGTGAGAGACACTCGAACGCAACCCGCATGAGCTTATTTTGTACGCTCAAGTCAGGAGACTGAGTTATCACAGACTGCCTTTCCCATGATTCTTTCCAAGTCTTGAATGAACGATCAATGTTCGAATTATCCCGGGGACTTTAAATCGACGATAAGATTGTCGCTCTTAGATAAAGTATATGTTTCGCCGAAATTATTTTCGTGCCCAACACTGCAAATCTCTAAGTGACTAAAATGCGGACTTTCTCTCAAAAATCCCGTTTTAATTCTCGCCCATCCAAGATGACGAACAGAAATTATTGAAAACAAAATTCGTTGATATTAATTCGCGCGGTTCCTAGAGCCGGATATGATGAATATGATTTATATAAATAGGTAATCATTGAAAAATAAAACTGTTTCAAATATAGTAAGAGATTAATCAACTGGTTATTGTTTATATGAAAAATCTTTCACTCGAATACGTTGTTATGCGTTAGAAAAACACGTCATTCGGACTCGATTTTCAACGGATAACAACGCATTCTCGTGAAAGATTTTTTTTCAAATAAAAAATAACCAGTTGATTATCCTCTTTATAAAACAATGATATTCATATTTAAGAAAAATTGAAACGTGCTAAAATTCTTCAAGATTCCCTTAACTCATTCCTACACAATAACGCTTTTTGATGCTCCCCCCAAGACAGTAGTGAAACCAATGTGGAAAATGAAGCAAATGCTTGTAACATTAAAATGTATTAATTCGATTTTTCGAGAGATGATTGTTTAATATGTATAGATCTTGTATTTAAAACTGCTTTCTATTATGAAATATTAAATTAACCAATCGCGGCTGTCAATCAAGGAATCAATCGACAAATCAAATCATCCATTCGACCACGAATTGAGCTTTGACTCCATTATTGGTCGCCATTTTGTGAAACATTTTTGTTGGTTTAGCGACTTATTAAAGCTGTAGTTACGACGTTTTCGTCGCAAACCAACCATTTCACTTTTTTGTCGCATAATACTGGCCGTTAACATTGTAAGTTACCAATATTTAAAATCTAAGCGGGACTTCCTGTTGGAGTCAATGGGCGGGGGCCAACGTCGTGAGTGGGAGGGCCAGCGATTGGTCATTTAGCTAAATAAATAATAATAATAATAATAAAAAGATGACTGCCTTCATCCGCACTTCATGTACATACACGTATTTTAAAAATGCTTGATAAAGTTAATCGCGATAGCTTGATTAACTTTTTAGATTTTATCATACATGTATATTACAATAATTTGAAATTATTTATGATCGATTATTATACCATTGAAAAGTGTACAGAGTATACTGAGATTTTACGATTCCGATATTGAAAATTGGCAATGAAATTACTTTTTAGTCATTTATTTTTTAATCATAAAAATAGTCACTCATTGTGTATGGTGGCATATTTCTGCCACGTGATATTGGTCAACCATATCATCATTTGAAAACCACAGCGATGAATTAGCAGATCGCTGGACACACGCTCCAACAGGATGCTTTACATGAATGTCGACTAATTTAGAACTAAATGAACAAATTGATTGGTCGATTGATTCTTTAGTTGGCAGCCGCTGTACGCCAATTGAAGATTCATGAATATCTAATTAGAGAGTGTTCAGTTTCTTGATAAGAATGCCCATAAATGTCATCAAGATACACGTGCCTTGTAGGATTGCCAGCTAAATGTCGTGACTGCATGTAGTTAGTACGAAATGGAAGCCCTACAATGACTATTTTCTTATAATTCATAACTGAAAAAATGTTTTTCGGATGAACTCGGACATTCAACAAATTTCCGACCGTTAAAGAAGAGAATGATAATCTAAAGAAAATATCGAAAATGCGGGCTAAGAAATTAGAAAACAACAATTAACAAAGAAAACAACAACAACAACAACAAAAATAACACCAACAAACACGAGATAACAGGCAGAAAAGTCGCGGCATCTTATCACGGTTTTTGAATTTTGTCGTCCAGATAAAATTTCGAGGAAAATTAAATTTGGGGTGATAGTATTTAGATCTCGTATCTTGTTGTAGAATCATGCCACCGTAATCGTGCAAAAATAACTGTATATTTTATACCTTATAGACGAAATGTACATCAAATAGACGGCGCAGAATCTGGAAAAAGTGAGGTTTGACGTGACAACGAGGAATCCCCCCCCCCCTTCTAGATCGATTTTTACAGACAGCTCGAAACCAAGAGAAGGAGAGACTTTCGGCTTGAAGGCAACAAACGACCCTGATTAACCGATGTTATAAGATATTTATAGTTTTTCTCCATCTTTTCAAGCAAAGGGTTCTAATTCCACATTGTTCCTTACGTTCGTAAGAAACAATGTTGAGTTAAGAGTCCTTGGCTTGTGAGGATGAGATTTCTCACAATGACATTAACCAATTACACACAATGGCACTTTTTGACGCCCCGAAAGAAATAACATCACGGAAATTTCGAGCTTAAAGAAGAAAATGCTTGTAAAAAAAAATCTTCTTTGCTCACAAAAGTTTCTATTCTATTTGGTATTTATTCGCCATTTTAGCACAATGTCAACTTCAGATTCTTTCAATTTGGACCAGTCTAAAACTTTGTAGTCTAGTAAAGGTTAAAATATTCGTGCATATAATCTAGCTTTGCTTTACTTTTGCTTTTGAAGTACCGCGTCGCTAAATCAAATGATCGATCGACCTTTTAAATCATTTAATTAAACCGGAAGTGATGAATTACACCCCAAACATTTATTTCAAACATTTTTGTTGGGTCTGCGACTTGAAATTCTCAACAACTGCTTATTCAAGCTGTAGCTACGACGTTTATGACTCCAACCAACGACTTGTTTTGTTTTTTGTCTTTTTTTCTATTTCTGGCAATACATTTTATCAACTAACGTCGTTTGATATCTGTTAACCCTTTCCTGTTTTAGGAAAGTTTATACTAGCCAAAATTCAAAGAGGTTGCAGACGAAATTGAAAATTGCTATGTGGTAGAAAATATTGTGGGAAAAGAAGAAATTGTTTGTCACAAGCAATTTCTTCTTTTTCCACAATGTTTTCTCAAGTATAAAATCACAAAGACGTAAAATCCCGTGTTTGAACAGGAAAGGGTTAAGCTACCTTGTCGGAGACCCGTGGACGTTGCTAGGGATCCGTCAATTTACCAATCGCGGCTGTCAATCATTGAATAAATCGACTAATCAAATCATTAGACCTTGAATTTGAACTTAGACAATGGCCAATATTTTTGTTGAGCTTGAAAAAGTTGTAGTTACGACGTTAAAGTTACCAGTCAACCACGTAATTTTGTTGCATGTTTCTGGTCACGAAAAATGACACCTTTAATATCGAAGACGATCTTCCTGTTGGAGTCAATGGATGTGGCTGTCGGAGTTAGTTGTCATTTGACCAATCGCTGGTCCCGCCCACTTACTTCTTTTGCCAAACGACGGACTCCGACGGGAAGTCCCGCTTCGATTTGAAACGGCATTATTTATAAAAGGTTTTGTTGGTTTTGCGACTTGTTAGCAGCATGTAACAAAAAGTAGAATACAAGTAATTGGTTGGCGACCCAAACCTAGTAACTACATCTTAAATAAGCTGTAGTTACGACGTTTATGTCGCCAAATCATCAAAAAAGGTTAACGAAAACGGCGGCAAATTTCGGAGTTGAAAGCTCAGATCCCAGCTGAACAAACGGTTTGATTGGTCGGTTAATTCTTTGATTTATAGCCGCGATTGGTCAATTGACGAAATCCTCTGAATAGAGAGTTTGAACGTCGCTACCCTATAAAGCGCCATCATCTCCTCAAACTGACGGATCGCCGTTTACAATATAAATTGAATTGACCTATCAAATCATTTATTAATACTGGAAATGGGCTTTTATCTCCAACAATTGTTAAATATGCTGTTAGTTTCGCGACTTAATCGTCGTAATTACAGTTTTTTTAGACATATTGGTCGCGAACCATCGATTTTTCTTTTCATTTTGTATACCTGACCACATATTTTGCAAAATAAAAAATAAAAAAAATGTTGTTTATTACATAAGTCGAAGTGATATGTCGGGGGTCAGTGGAAGGGAACAGCGATCCGTCAGAACGTCAGAGGCTATCGCAATCCTGTCATGAACGCAGGTCAGCTTTTGCAACGCGGCAAGAATCCGATAGATATTAATGTTACGATTCAGATACTACAACATCTTGTATTTGCATTGAGCTGCGGAGGCTGCAGAGGAAAATTTGATATTTCAAGGTCGAGTGGAATATCAAGTTTTCCTCCGTATCTCAAGATTCCATTTACCTATTTTTTCATTTAATGAATTCGTGAAATAAGAAGAAAAATTATATTTCTTTTGCCATTCTTATTCCGTTTATGTGCATTATGACGTCATATACAGAATGAACATGGTGTTATCTAAGACTTCCTTATATGGAACCGTATTTGACACTGTGAGATATGTTTTTTTTTCTCTCGAGTCCGATTTTGTTCGTATGGAATGTGTATACTTTACTGGAAATAATAAAAGATGTTATATCACTACAGCGTCATAGCTCGCAATTTATCGTATACCTACCAAATTTAACTATTCTTAGGTACATGTGACAGATACTCTCAAATTGCCTAAAATCAACCTTTTCTATATAAAGAATAATAGGTTAGTATCTAAAAAATGTCACTATTATCTGGTAGAGGGTGTGAGAATGTTTCATAACAAGGCTTTGCCCTTACCGGACACTGTTCGATACGCATTTCTCTCTCATACAATGCATTCATTTTATACGGAAAGTTGTGATGTGCAGTTCGGGCCAATCAGATGCCGTTAATCCTTATCAGCCAATAATGTAATTGTTAGTTTCGTCTATCAAAAACGAGCCTTCTGATTGGTCGAAAAGTTTAATTTATACCTCCATGAACAAAATTTTTAGCACGAAGCCATTTTGAATGCTTCCGCACGAAATAGTTCCATACAAAAAAGTATCAAAAGTTGTAAAGTTTTGCTTTGTTCGCTCCATGCTATTAAATTATAAGAAATGAAGGGAATATTTTTTGTTTTCATGGAGGTATGAACCGAAAAAACTAATCACCAAATGTATGAATCCGCTTCGCGTATTCATACAGTGTAATTAGGTTTTTCGGTTCATACCTCCATGAAAACAAAAAATATTCTCTTCATCTCTTAAATGAAACCACAGAATGCTTTGTGCGTGTGCACGTCGTTTTAGAAAGTTTTGAACATCTTGAGTGAGTTATTTTCTTGATAGGAGTTGAATGGTGAACGTCTAATTTTGAATGGAAATGACGGATCGCTTGCCACGCCCACTGTATCCGCTGGCCACGCCCACTGGATCAATTTCGATATTAATCGGTCACTTTTAAAACGATTAGCCAGAACTATGTACTAGAAAATCCAAATATAGTTTGTTGGTGACCTAAAGGTCGTATCTACAGCTTGAATAAGCTGCTGTTACGTCGTTCAAGTCGCCAAACCAACAAAAGTGTTTTACATAAACGTTGATTTATGGTGGAGTTCAAAGTTCATTTCTTGTCTAAATAAATTATTTGATTGGTCGATTGATTCTTTGATTGACAGTCGCAATCCATCAATCGGGTTTGATGAACTTTTATATTGTTATAAACTATATATGATTGAAAGAAAAACAAACAAACGGTTATTGAATATTACGAAAATACTTTATTTCTAATATTGAAAAATCAGTGGCCGGCAAAAAAATAGTATACCGTCATTTATGACAACATAAGAATTAAAGAAAATTGTTGTATCAAATGGATATAAAGCCGCTTTAGCAGATCCACATATTTGTCAGATCATCCCGGTAGATTAACATCGACAATCCGGGTTTTATCGCGCTTCTTTTTATCAACCCCTTGTCATGCTGAACCCGAAATAGTTCTGCTTTGGCAAGAGATATAGACTAAGATCAGCCTTCACATATGTGCAGTCTGATCTTAGTCTATACCACCTGCTTTTCTTTTATGCCAGTATCTGTTAACGAGATAAGTTTTCAATATACATGTTGACCCATAATGTGGTGCTTCCAGCTTCCCTTTGATTCTATTGGAATTCTGTTGTGGATTTATAATTCAGCATGCCAAGGGTTAAAATTCCTTTATTTGTGACACGAAATCTTTACACAAAGAGGCTAGGTCCGAATTCCGAATTATTATATTCATTGGAATTTTAGTATATGCAACGGATTGGAGGGAAAAAACCTTTCTATGTGGAATTTGTACTATCTCTGAACCTTTTTCGTCCTTATTATTTCGTCAGACATAGGCGGAAAATGACTTATCCAAATGGCAATTTAAAACAATTTGCGTGAAAGGTAATATGAAAAAAACCCTGTTTCACTAAACCCATTGCCACACAAATCCTCGTCTTGGCGAGATTCTATAACGCAGTTTAGGGAAACAATCTAAGAAATGAAGAAATTACATGTTGTAAGTAATTTCTTCATTGCCAACATTGTTTTCTAAGAAAAAGACAGAGAAATTATTTTAAGAGATAAAGAGAATATTTTTTGTTTTCATGGAGGTATGAACCGAAAAACCTAATCACACTGTATGAAAACGCGAAGCGGATTCATACATTGTGTGATTAGGTTTTTCGGTTCATACCTCCATGAAAACAAAAAACATTCTCTTCATTTCTTATAATTTAATAGCATCGAGCCAAAAAAACAAAAGCTTTACAAATTTTGATACCTTTTTTTATGGACTATTTTGTGCGAAAGCATACAAAATCGCTGTGTGCTCAAAATTTTGTTCATGAAGTTATGAACATTTTTTTTTCGACCAATCAGAACGCTCATTTTTGATAGACGAAACCAAAAATCAAATCATAATCCTATTAAGTTCGTATTGTCGTCTGCATTTACTTTGAATTTGAACCACTTAATTTTTTGTCGTCTGTACATGGGTTAAACATTCAGAATTTCATAGTCTTCGATATATCTGTTTCTCAATCTAGTCTTGAAATAGTGACTCAATTTTATAAAACTAAATGCAAATGGATGAATGTGGTTATGCGTTTACATTGCGTTATATGTGTTGAATCGACGGATCGCCGAACAAAAGTCAAAAAGTCGATTGACCAATCAGATCATTCGTCAAGACCGTAAGTGAACTTTAAATTCCGACATTTGCCGACATTTATGTGAAGCTTTTTAGTTTGTTTGGCGATTTAAACGGCGTAACTATATAGCCTATTCAAGCTGCATTTACGACGTTTAAGTCCCAAGCGAAACATTTAACTTTTTTGTTACACATTACTGGCCGTATTTATTTGCAAAAAATGACGCCGATTAATACCGAAGTGTAACTTCCTGTTGGACCTCAGTGGGCGTTCCCAGCGATCCGTCAATTAACAAAGAAGTACAAAAGGAGTGTCAAAAGCCCCGGAACCGATATGTTCCAAATGAATAAACACATGTCATGTTATTTCCATCTTCTTTAGCATTGCTTCTGTTTCTGGAACTGCAAATATAAAAACAAAACGCCGTCGTGTAAATTCATAATTACGAGAGAATACGAGAAGACAAGTAGACATAAATATTGTTCGAAAGGATTTTTTGTTCATTTGAACCGATTGAAACATATTGCAAATGACAAAGGTATATAAAATCTTGATGATTTACCATTCATTTTTTTGGAAATCTCAGTTATTTAAGAGTTGTTTGCATTCTAATGTGTTTATTTTTTTCAATTTCGTTATTTCGGAATTTACATATTGTTATACACTGGGCCACTGGAACCTGCTAAATCCGGTCTTATTTTGTTATAACTATGTCATTTTTAGGCTTTCTATACTTCATGAAATATATCTCGTATTTTATAATGGGTCAAGCAAAGCACTTTATTGCACGAGTATTGGTATAGTATCTTGTCAGATATGACATGAGTATGGGATTCCCTTTCCAGACCTTTTCGACACAAGCTTTTCTGTTTGCGGACGTGACCATGCACTTGTCCGGGGACGAGCAGATACCTGGTAAAATCTTAGACAGGTGCAAAATAGATCTCAATGATAATTCCTTAGATATTGAACAAAAATATCGAAATGTTTACATTGAAGGGTAGAAATATTGTGGTTAATGAAGAAAATGCTAGGTTCCAGCATTTTCTTCATAAACAGCTATGTTTTCTCGATATTAATCTTTTCACTTTTTTGCGGGTTAGTTCAAATTAATTCTGGGAACGTAGAAAATCATGTATTACTTGTCCTGGGAAAAGTTTAGAAAGCATGTACTTCCACACTACCGGATAAAGCATCAACAAATACGAGTTACTTCAGTTGATGGATCGTGGCTGTTAATCAAAGGATCAATTGACCATTCAAATCATTCATTTAGACCGGAAGTGAACTTTGAACTCCGACATTAGCCGATATCTATGTGAGGTATTTTTGGTGGTTGGCGTCTTAAACGCCGTAACTACAGCTTGAATAAGCAGCTTGAAGGTCGCCCACAAACAATTGCATTTTTTGTTACATGTATCTAGCCATAAATTATGCAAATTTACACTATTTAATATCGAAGCTGTTGGTTTGGCCAGCGATTCGTAGGTGAATGCATTCAATGAAATGTTTTGTTCATTAAAAACGACTTACAATAACAAAGAGCACGATGGTCATCAGTATTGAGATGATCAGTAGAGCTACTAGGGCCCCGATGACACTCTTGGCCATCACAGGGTCTGCACAATCCTTGGTCACTTCGCCTGAATGAAAAATAAAATGATGATTATGTGAGCACATATTTTTTACGTTGCATAATATTAGGCATTTCGGAGTTGTCACATTGAACCTTACATCCTGATATAACCGCTTGCACACGATCCACTGAAACCTTTTTTTTTGTTTAACTTTCTTAGATTCCCCAACAAACGTTGTCATCTTATTTACAAAAGATTTTTGACTTTGGTTTGCATTTAACAAGGCTTATTACGGACAGATCGCCAAGCCTTAGACGTTTGACTATACCTCTTACACAGATATATATATGATCGCAATCTAAGTTTGTTAGTGAGAAAATAATTTAACATTAGTTCAACCTATTCCTGCATTTTTTGGCTGAAAACAACAACAACAACATCAGCAAAAAGACAGAGAAAAAAAAAAAAAAAAAAAAAAAAAAAAAAAAACGTTTCATACGTCCACGAACGAAATAGTTTAAGTTCGGAACTAGTTTGTATTTTGCTCATACAGTCCATTATAGTTATAACCACCAAAGTTTTAATTCTTTCGATTTATCTGTGTAAACCCATTCCAACACAACAATATTTTAGACTGGTCCAACTTGAAAGGAGCTGCAGACGACAATTTTAAGTTGATGGAATTAAAAGTTTTATCCTCTTTATGGATTGAAAACATTGTTAGTAATGAAGAAATTGCTTGATACAAGCAATATCTTCATTATCCACAGTGTTTTCCAAAGCCTTTTTCTTGAGGGGCGTAAAAAGAAGGGATTGTATTGGAATGAGTTAAGACATTGAAGATAAAGCCTTTGACTTTCGATAAATAAAGAGATTTTTTTTTGTTTTCATTGTTGCATGAGCCTAATTACTTTTTCACGCTGTAAACACTCGAAACGGATTCATACATTTGCGTTACAATTCATACCTCAATAAAAACATTAAGAAAATTAATCTCTTCATTACTTAAAATGTAATGCCATTAAGAAAAAAAAAACAACTTTTTTAGGAGAACTTTAGAGGTCTGCTTAGTGTGCAAGCATACAAAATAGCTGCATGTTCAAAATTTAGTCCATGGAAGTGTGTAAAAATCAGCCAACCAAAGCGCTTGAATTAGGATTTAAGAGTAAAGTTAAATTAAGCAGATTGTATTGAAAACCCTTATCAGCAGCGATTGACACTAACTTTGCTTCAATTGGATCCCACAGGAATCCCTACTTATTACTTCAGATAACCAGGGAAACCTCCTTGATATACATTAACTCATTCAAACGCAATCCTGCCTATCAAAGCCCAACTTGAAAAAAAGCCTCGGAAACATTGTGGAAAATGAAGAAATTGCTTGTCACAAGCAAATTCTTCATTATCCACAATGTTTTCTACAAAAAACAAGTTGATACATTGAGATCTGTAGTACTGGAGAAATATTGAAGGATCCTCACGGAATCCCTAGCCTGAGGTTGCTGGGGTCCCTTCCAATTTTCAGGGATCCTCGGGATCCCGGGACACTGTTAGTGTCGACCCCTACTCTTCGGTATTAATCCGCACGTCTTACACCAACGAAAACGAACATTCTCTTTATATTTTAAAATCTAGATGCGCGTTTTCAAGTCATAATGCCCTTTCCACCCTATACCAAAATGTCTTGGCCCCTTCCTAATTATTTTTCTACTTACTCGGTCTTTCAGCGTCCACTACTACAATGGAGGCTACGAGTTCTATCTCATCATCGATAACGTCACGCCTCCTTCGGCCTGCGTCGTCGTCATCCGTAGTATTTACGTTGACTGCGGTGTTCGTGCACGACTACAAACACAACGCAAATGAATGGATGTAATAAATTGGTGAATGCAATAACAACATCAAAAGAATGTAACATAACAACACAAATTGATATGATATGTTATAACTCAGATGGATATATGTAATTATAACACATAAATGGGTAAATGCAATAACAACACAAATTGCGGAACGAAATAACAACACGAATTGGGTGATATAATAACAACGAAGGGATGTAATAATATCCATATGGATTAATGTAATAATAACCCATACGGTTGAATGTAATAAAACATGCTTTAATGAACAAAATATGTTGAATTGCTCATAACAAACATCGTCGGTGCGCGAGAAAAATGTCGTAACTGCAGCTTTATTAAGGCTGTAGTTACGCAATTTTGCTCGTGCACAGACGAAATATTGAATGTGTTGTCCAGCCGAGCAGCATTGAAAATCGTTTTATTTGTTTCATTTGCATGGAGTTAAAGTCTAAAACTAACTTGAATAAAGAATAAAAAAGTAACTGGTTGTGTGTACCCTCTAAGTCCAGAGAAGAATATTTTCTCCTCTGCTCTGCTTCTTAGAGATTGCAGTAGTACTCAAGCCGATTATGTTGGCCAATTACAGAAACAAGATTTTTTTCTTTGGGTTATGAAGTGCAGAATCGAGAGGGGTTAATCTAGATTGGGGTAAAATAGATAGTTTTGTTTTCAAATAGAACGAATTTTGTGTCTCCCATTTCGAAAAAGTGGTAAAATCTCAAAGTAATCAATTTTACAAATTATAATAATAATAAATAGAAATGCCTTACATCAAAACACTTTGAGTTCAGAAACAGCTGCCTGTTGACGCATAACTTTATCCTACACCTCATCCACAAGGTAGAAGGGGGGTTATTTACATTCCAGCGGAACGCCTGGAAGCTTGACGACTGGCATAAGGGTTTGGTGACGGCTGTGATCGAGTCTGGGTTTACCCTGAACGGCGCAATCAAACGTCCTGCTTTCTTATTTGTAGGGAAACTCGGCAGGCACCTAGAAATTCAACCATGTACAAGAAGGCACAATTTCAGACTGGTCCAATTTTAAAGGAGTTGCTGACGGGAGTTAAAAGTCTATGAAGATTTAGATTTTTTCAACACTCTTAGTAGAAAAAGTTGAGGAAAATGAAGAAATTGCTTGTTTCAAGCAATTTCTTCATATTACACAATGTTTTCCGAAATGTTATCAGGGACGGTCAAACCACCGGCTTTTTTAGCAGCAGGATTACTCGGTAAGCACCTAGAAAATTAATAGAAAATAATTTAACTTTCACTTTCGTCTATCATAAACGAGCGTTCTAATTGGTCGAAAAAAAAAGTATATTTCCACGCACAAAATTTTGAGCACGCAGGAATTTTGTATTCTTGCGCCCATAATAGTTTCATAAAAAGGTATCAAAAATTGTAATTTTTTCGATCGATTTCATTGAATTATGAGAAATGAATATATATATATATATATTGTTTTCATGGAGGTATGCTTTGCGTATTCATACAGTGTGATTAGTTTTTTTCCGTTTCATACATCCATGAAAACAAAAACAAAACAAAAAAATATTCTCTTCATCTCTTAAACTTTTGAGGGCTTTTCGATGAAATTATCAAGATTTTTCGGTGGATTATCATTCTAAAATTTCACCGATAGAACAGTAAAAATATCAAAGTGATAAACTCTCTGTTTCGAAAGATTGAACATACCTTTCATTCATAACACTGTGATGTCATAGGGACCAAAGATATTGCTGGATTTGACCAATCGCGGCTGTTAATCAAGGAATCAACCGACCAATCAAATCATTTATTCAGCCCGGACTTAACCTTTCAACTCCGGTATTGGCCGCCATATTCGTTAACCTTTTTGTAGGTTTGGCGACTTAAAAGTCGTAACTACAGCTTATTCAAGCTGTAGTTACGACTTTCCGGTCGCCAACCAATCATTTTACTTTTTCGTTTCATGCTACTGGCTATAAGTTTCGCAAAATATTTCCGTTAAAATCCGAAGTGGGCCTTCCTGTCGAAGGCGGTTTGGCGTGGTCAAGGGAGTCATTGGGCGGGCTTGTGATTTCTTCTTTTTCCACAATATTTTCTATCCTACTAAATGGTTAATTTTCAAATTAAATCCACTATAAATTTTTGTCTGCAAAACCTTTTAATTTGGACAGGTTTAAAAAAATTAAAACAGGAAAGGGTTAATGCGATTCGAACTTTGTTCATTTTAATTTTTCTTTAGGTAATCTTAAGGTTTGAATTCATGTTTATTTATTCTATATACTTCTATATCCTTTCGACATTTGTCTCTCACCAATAAACGTAATCTAAGTGAGGTAGCAGGTGGAGGCCAGGAAAGGATAAATTGGTGACAGTGGTGCGAGGTATACCAGGGATTCATTGTTAGGTGCTCCTGAAATGTTAAATGACGCGTTAAACCCCATTCAAACAAACAATTGTTTATACATTAACGCGATCTTGAAAACGACTGTAGCTTGAACATAATCAAAGGAAGCGAGCTGATTCCCTTTCTAATTCAGTTTTAAATCTACCTTACTTATCATATGGTAAAATCCTACCATTTGGGAAGCGAGACGCGCATGCGCAAATATTGTTTCTAATTTTAGAAACATATCTCTTAACCCTCTCTCGTTTTTTTTTCTTCTAATTTTAGACCTGTCCAATTTCGAAGATTTTATTTGAAAGTAATAATTAAATACGGTAAAAAATGTTGAAAAGACGAAATTACTTATTACAAGCAATTTCTTCTTTTTGTACCATGTTTAAAAAATACAAAACACACAGGCATGAAAAAATCAGGAATTGAACGGGAAAGGGTTATACAATCGATAGTATGAATAATGATGATGATAAAACTAAAAATGAATAGAAATATTGTAAATGTAATGTTAAATAAATCAATTAAATAAACCAATCATTGAAATAAAATAATAATGATGGCAATACCAATAACATACACACACACCAACATCATGTTCTCTTCAGATATATGTGCGCATGCGTGACATTTCCAACCATTACACATGGGCGCCAAGTAAAGACTCAGATTAGCCTGTACATCCGCACAGTCTGATCAGAGTCTTCACTTTGCGATATGTAGATAGATACTGACCCAAAGCTTCTTTAAAAAATCAGCGAATATTCTAATTGCCCCGAATGGCTGTCCAGGGTGCTGAATATGTGAAAGTCACGCATATGCAAAATGGTTGGAAATGTCACGCATAGGCTCAATTATGTTTGCTTTGTGATAATCCATGTTATATTGTAAACTTACTTATTGCTGTAACCATTTGTGTTTATGAAATAAAGAATAAAGCAAAAACAAAACAAAAAGTTATAAGAGCTAAAAAGCTGTATGACATTCCGCGAACTTTTGGGACAGTCCTGACACTTACCCATCGTCATTCACTGCGTGCATTGATCTGTTTGTAGAGGTGCCGTTATCAAACTCTCTATTATTGGAGAACTCACAGCCAAACACGTAGGCGCCGTACGCATCAACATTCGCTGAAAATAGAAATGAAATAATCCATTACTAGAGGACAGCATTTAAGACTTGTCCAAATTGAAAGATTGTGCAGACGACATTTCAAATTGCGCTGAAATTGGAAAATAAGTGCCGAAGAAGAAATTGCTTGTTACGAGCAATTAGTCCTTTTCTGACAAAGTTTTTCATTGCCGAGTTTCTTCAAGGCGTCAGAAAATTCATTGTGTGGTAATAGGTTGAAAAACTAAACCTACTGACGGAAATAGAACACAGATTCTTCTTTCAAAAACAACAAATTAAATTATGAGGGATTCACCAACAAATGTTCGATCATTCATGATAGCCGCTTAACCCATTACCAGAGAGTGAACTCTTCGATTTGGAAACAAATGGAAAACAGTTGTAGACGACAATTTCAAATCTGAATTTTCAGATTTTTCAACGTTCTGGGTTGAAAACATGGTGGAAAATTAAGAAATTGCTTGGTTTAAGCAAGTTAGTGGTTAAAGTCGGGGTTAACATGCTGAAATTTGATCAACAGTTTATCAACATTTCATGCAAACATGCGTATATATAATCGACGCATTCTTTTTCAATCAAGGAATAAATCGAACAATCAAACCATTCATTTAGAATAGAAGCGGCATTTCCCGACATTTATGAGAAGCATTTTTGTTGGTTTGGTGACTTAAACGTCGGAACTACAGCTTATTTAAGCTGTAGTTACGACTTTTAGGTCACCAACCAACCGTTTTACTTTTTTGGATACATGTTTCTGACGAGAAATTTTGCAAAATACCAACGTGTAATAACTACCTTGATGATTTGTTGGATCATGGATAGTCAAAGACGTTAAAGTTAAAAAGATTGTGAAACCGACAAAATAACTGATTATTTAATGATTTTGAAATAGAATAAAATGAGTTTTGAATGAATTAAACGACATTTATCTTTCACCGGCCTTCATATTGATTTTCTATAGCAGCGAGTGTTACTAATGTAGGAAACAGCATTTTGAAGTGTGCGCCTCGATTTCCATAAAGAAGGACAAACAAAGACTGTCCTAAGATAAGATTTTTATTGCAGATATAGTTTAATTTCTAGTTTTGTCTATCAAAAAACTAGCATTCTGATTGGTCGAAAAAATTATTCATAACTCCACGAACAAAATTTGAGCACGCAGCGATTTTCTATGCTTCCACACAAAATAGTCCCATACAAAAAGGTATCAAAATTTGTAAAGCTTTTGGGGTTTTCTTTCGCTCGATGCTATTAAATTATAAGAAATGAAGATAATATTTTTGTTTTCATGGAGGTATGAACCGAAAAACCTAATCACACAATGTATGAATCCGCTTCGCGTTTTCATACAGTGTGATTAGTTTTTTCCGCTTCGCGTTTTCATACAGTGTGATTAGTTTTTTCGGTTCATACCTCCATGAAAACAAAAAAACATTCTCTTAATCTCTTAAGTCAAAAATCTATTTAAAACCTGTTTGAAAAGGAAACCTTTTCGCTTCTTTTGATTATGTTCAAGCAAAAGTTACTTCCAAGAATTGTTTGTCCTGCCATTTGAGATTTGTGTACTGTGTTTTACTCAATGCATATATTCCCTACGTCATAGAAGGTCGTTATTATTGTTCTATAATCAATTTTTAGTTTCGTTTATCAACAACGGGTGGTTTTCTGATTGGTCCGGAAGAAAATTCATTTAAGAGATGAAGAGAATATTTTTTGTTTTCATGGAGGTATGAACCGAAAAACCTAATCACACTGTATGAATACGCGAAGCGTATTCATACATCGTGTGATTAAGTTTTTCGGTTCATACCTCCATGAAAACAAAAAATATTCTCTTCATTTCTTATAATTTAATAGCATCGAGCGAAAAATGCAACAACTTAACAAATTTTGATACCTTTTTGTATGGAACTATTTTGTGCGGAAGCATATAAAATGGCGTGCTCAAAATTTTGTTCATGGAGGTATGAATTAAATTTTTCGACCAATTAGAACGCTCGTTTTTGATAGACGAAACTAACAATTAAATTATAATCATATGAACAAAATTTTGAGCGCGCACCTATTTTGTTTTTCTTCGACTGGAATAAACCCATGTCAAAAAAGTATCAAATTTGTTAAGTTTTAGCCTTTTTCACTCGATGCTATTAAATTATAAGGAAAGAATATTTTTTGTTTTCATGGAGTTATGAACGGAAAAACCTAATCACACTTATGTATGAATCCGATTCGCATGTTCATACAATGTGATTATTTTTTTCGGTTCGTACCTCAATGAAAACAAAAAAAATATTCCCTTCATCTTTTAAATGATTTTGTGCCTATATCTAAACACGCAATTATTTAAGAGATGAAATGAACGTTTTTGTTTTGTTTTCATTGAGGTATGAAAACGAAAAATCTGATCAGACAGAAAAGTCATTGCACAGTTTCATTAGTTTTTTCTTCCATATCTCAGTGAAAACAAAGGAATATAAGCTTCGTTCCTTATAGTTTGATATGAGATACATTACAAAATTGAGAAAATGGAGATATTTATGTTGCACTACTTTACATGCTAGCAAACAAAATATTTCATGAAGGTAGTAAATAAATTTTCAGCTTTTCAGAATACAGACATTTTGAAAAATGAAATTAAATTTGAATTATTATCATTTAGACGCTCAATTTCCTGCTGACCCTATAGTGCTTTTGAGAAGCTATTTTGCTTCTTTTCTATAACCCATTACCAGGTGGCAAATATATTAGACTGACGAAAGTGTTAAGTTTCAAAAATTGAAAAAAAAATCTTTTTCCTTTTTTTTGGGAAAAAAATGTGGATACTGCAGGAGCTGTTGTCGCAAATAATTTCTTAAATCCCAACACTTTTTCAGATAGCTGTTTTTCTTGAGGGGCGAATTGATGATGAAAATACAGTAATCATAATAATGAATAATGTGGACAGTATTTATCATGAATAATGTGGACAGTATTAACCATGAATAATGTGGACAGTATTTATCATGAATGATGAATAAATTGGACAATCCTAATCTTGAATATGATGGACAGTTCTAATCATTGATAAAGTTGATGGTACTAATTACGAATAAAATTGACAGTGCTTATCATGTCTGAAATGGACTGCACGAATCATAAATAAAATAGACATTACTAATCATAAATGAAATGGATACACCAATCATAAAAATTGACAGTACTTATCATAGATAAAGTTGACTTACTAATAATATGTATAATGGACATTATCAACCATGAATATAAAGACAGTACTGATCACGTCTAAACTGGACAGTAGTTATCATAAATAAAATGGATTCTTACGGACAGCTTGGTCGGCTGAGTAGAAGCAAATGGTCGGAAAAATGAACCGTCCAAGTTGGACTACATCCGAACTCGTCAAGGTTTGGCTAATTGTGAGGTTTTCAGAATCCAGGAATTCAAAGGTAACCCTTTGGTTAGTTCGTGTAGCAACCGTGGTCGAGGAAACATCACTGTAAAACAGTTAAACACAGATTGGTCTTTTGTATAAGTCAATTTTATAAAATAAAATCATAACGAGGGTTCTGGTTTCCCGAGACATATGTCTCGGCAAACCAGAACCCCCATTATGCAATTCAGAGACTATATAAGCTTAGACTGCAAGAGCACTTTTTTATAACCACCATATTCAATGATATTACTCCATCGAACATAAATCATTAAATGTCATGAAATTAATGATTAATTAATCGTCGGATTGCGGCTGCAAATAATATAAAAATCTATAGACTAATCAAACCGGAAGTTATTTGCGAAGTCTGGCATTTATGTAGAAGCATTTTATTGGTTGGCGACTTAAACCTGTTAGTACAGTTTAAATAATCTGTACCAACGATGTTTATGTCGCCAATCAATGAAACTTTGTTTTATTTTCCAGGCCATAATTTTTGTAATCTAACGTAATCATAACATCGAAAATATTCAAATATATCTCGCCGGTATACATCGCACAATCGTTTTTATTTGAAGATGTTGCCGACATCGGGTATCAGTCCACCAGACTTAAAACGGCTCTTGCACAGATTATGAAAGAAAAGTTTATGCTCTCGGTTTTAAAATTTCTTACTGTAATGCTTTCAGACGTTTGTAAAAAAGTGATTGAGCCGATTTTGTAATGAATATGATTGTTCATATCTGTATAAAAAGAAATAAAAGAGAAAAATTAGGCGTTACGAGACCACAAAAAAGTCAGCGAGGTATAACTCGAATGGAATCGGAATTCATCGGCTAAATGCGTTTTCTGTCGATAGCACCGAAAACTCCTTTATTTGTACTTTCCATTACATATCAATTACGTCACTAGCTTCCGCTGGCAATACAGTCGTTATCTCTATCATCCGAAGACAATCGTCTTGACCCGATAAATTCCGATTTTTCAAACTAGAGCACTGACAGTGGATCACATTAGATTGAATTTTAAATGAATTTAGTGGATTTAACGCGAAGAAAGTATTTTCATCGTGGAAATTACATTAATAACTTTGGAAAAATATATTGTTTACCTATATCAAAATCTGTCCAAGAGCCACTGTTTATAACATAGATCTTTTTTATCTTTTTTTCTTTAACCAATTCCCACACTAAAGCTTTTTGACGCATTTAAGAATAAAAATTTCGAAAACATTAATAAAAATGAAGAAACTGCTTGTTTCAAAATACGACGTTTAACCCATTCCTAAACAACAAAATTCTACACTGGTCTAAATTGAAAGAAGATGCAGACGACAATTTCAAGTTGAATGAATTTCATTTCTTTCCTATTTTGGATAGAAAAGATTATGGAAAATGAAGAAATTGCTCCATTATCCACAATGCTTTCCAACGCTTTTTTTCTTGAGAGGCGTAAAACGTAGGGATTGTGTTGGAATGGGTGAAAGAAAAAACGATCAACACAAAATGTCGATGTTCAACAAAGTTCACATCTGACCAAGATTATAAATGACCAATCGCTGGTCCTGCCCACTGTCTCCCTAGGCCCCGCTTCCATCAGGAAGTCCCGCTTAGATTTTTAACAGCGTTATTTTGAAAAATGTATGGCCTGTAACATGTAACAAAAAGTAAACGACGTTCAAGTCGCCAAACCAATAATAAAGGTAAAACAATGGCGGCCAATCTTGGAGTTGAAAAGCTCAGGTCCGGGCTGAATAAATTATTTGATTTGTCGGTTTATTCTTTGTTTGACACACGCGATTGGTCAATTGTTCCAGAGTAGGTTACTTACCCTGCTTTGAATGTATTGTTAACAATTTGTGGTAAATCGTCCAGGTCACAGCTACCCACAATGATCCGAGACCCATCAGTGTAGATGTTCTCCCCATCCACACTATTGTATAACAATAAAACGAAATTGTACACGTTCTGAAAATAAACGAAGTCAGCCCCATTAGCTCAAATAGTAGAGGTATTGGCTTTAAATCTCGAGAGCGCGAATTGGATCCCCGCGCTGACCAAACAAAACCTTATCATTTCTCGGACGAGACCCCGTTTGACGATGCTATCTGTGAAGCAAGCAGAGCACTCAGCAGTTGCGTCCTGTAACCTTGCACTCCCCCAGTAACACCAAACCGTTTTCTTGGGGCTTCGCTCAAATAAATGGTAGATAAAAGGAAATACAAAAGAGATGTAAACACAAGCTTTTGTCACTGTCAGTCTTGGTTGTCTGAACTGTACAAGTGGTTTTGGAATAGCGAACTTATTAAGAAATCATTTTAAAAATAAGAAAACGAAGCTTTGTCGAATAGAGAATATTACATGAGTGTTTCATGGAATATAGAATTTATTAAACGCCTCATCTATAAACAAATGAAAACGAGACTTTACCGAGAAGAGAACTTTGGATAAGTTGTCGAGGAATACGGAGTTTATAAACAGAGTAAACTGAATGTTTTTTGTTTTTTTTTTTTTTTTTGCTCTCAAGACCAGAATACTGGAGAAGTTGTCATTTTATATCGAATTTATTTAACAAGTCATCTATAAACAAATGGATAATAGGCTTTGTAGAGGATATTTGATAAGTTGTCATGAAATACGGAATTTATCAACAGATAAAACCGATAATTTGGATAACTTGTCATTTGATACGAATTTATCTAACGAGTCATGTACAAACAGATGAAAACGAGGCTTTGCCAAATTTATTTGTTTCAGAGAACGAGTTTAAAAAATCGCTATTTCGTAAACAATTAATTATTTAATATTCCATTTGTAATATGATCTCTTTTTTTTTTGCAATTAATCGATAAAATTGGTCAGTTGTACTAGTAATATGACCTGGAACTTGAAATCAACCGAAATGAAATCTCTACAATTATGACCTTAACCCATTACGTTTTTTTTTTCTTTTAAATTTTAGGCTGGTCAACTTGAAAGACGACAACATCTTGTGTGATAGAAAATATTGTGGGAAAGGAGAAATTGCTTGTTGCAAGCAAATTATTCTTTTTCTACAATGCTTTCTCAAGTATACAATCACAAAACATAAGAATCCGGGTTCGTACAGGAATGGGTTAACCCATTCCCACTCAACAAAATATTGGACTGGTCCAAATTCAAAGAAGCTGCAGACAACAAGTTGATGGTATTTTATACTTTTTCGCCTGTTTGGATAGAAAACAATGTGGATAATGAAGAAATTGCTTGATACATCCAATTTCTTCATCAACCCCAATGTGTTCCAAAGCTTTTTTTCCTGAGGGGCATAAAAAGGAGGGATTGTGTGGGAATCGTTTAATGAAGAACCGTACGTGAAAGTCTGATCTCCTTCTATTCAAAGGTAATAACGATTGACAGAATTGATGTTTTGGATATACATGTATGTTTTTACCCCCTTACTATAAAACATCAACCTCTGGTCCCTAGGGGTAGAGCTCCGGGGATAGGTCGGGGTTAAAAAGAAAGTAAAGAAGGATTTTTAAAATGACAGCTCCTTGCAAACTATTGAACGGTTTCAACCAAATATGGTGGGCATTTTGTTAAGGTGGTCTACTTTGAAAATTGCCCAAACAATGTAAGTCTGTTTTCAACTTTAATTGCCATGGTAACAAATCTGAAATTTAATAAAAAATCTATAAAAAGCATTCCCTTCTGATCTTTAAACACTAAAATTCCAACCCACGCATAGTTTAATTAATGCTTTCTTCTCTCCCATGAAATGTAGATCGGATCCGATAACACGACTTCGACAATCGGATCTTCCAATTCATTTCTACGAAACAAATCTCGGATGTATATCGTAGGACCATTTTTGAAACTTCACGTGACATTTTTTCGTTAAAGCTCTGAAAGTATTGAAAGCTAGCAAAGCATGATTTTATTGAGTAATCATCGTCAAATGTTATCATCATTAGTGGAAGTTAGAAAACCTTTGTCTTGTAGGGTAAAGAACAGTGTGGATGTCGTAGGGCTAAAATGGCGTTATACGCTATACAAAGGAACTTAAGTAAAAACATCTCATAACCTTTCTCTAAATTTTCAAAGGGATGTTGATTACAAAGCAATCCCTTGTTTTTACTTCCCTGTGATTTTACACTTGAAACAACATTGTAGGAAAAGAAGAAATTGCTTGTTAGAAGCAATTTCTTCTTTTCCCACAATATTTTCTACCATGTAAGTTGGTTTCTTTTCATCTTGCACCCACTTTTAGTTGTCGTCTACAACTACAGCAGGTCTTGAATTTTGAGAAACAGGAAAGGTTAAGGAAATGACGTTACAGTTTTCTTCAGTAAATGATCCCTGTGTAACGTTTCCAAACGAGAAAGAGAAATGGAGTTGTGTTAACCCTTGTCATGCTGAATGGAATTGGTTTCTAAGAATGTTTTAAGATAAACGACTGAATGCACTCTAAGCGCTAATAGACGGTATTCGATTCGTTTGAAAATTTCATAAACAAATCCGCTTAGAATGTACAAGCAAGTGGTGTAGACTAAGATCAGACTGCACATATGTGCAGGCTGATCTTTGTCATTATCTCCTGTCGTAAAATGAATATCCAAGGTTCGGCATGTCAAGCGTTCGGATTATTCTAAACTGCGTTACCTGTCCTTTTCTTTATTATATGCCCATAAGAAATAATGAGTTAAACCTGGCTGTCAAATACAACTCGACAGAAAAAAAAATCAAGATTCGGCGTGTAGCAAAAACCGTATTCGTCGAGTACCGTTAAACATGTGTATTGACGTTCCGGTTTTTTCGGAAAGTTGGTTATTTCTTAGCCATTTAAGAGAATTTTCTTAATGTCATTTCCTAAAAGGTATATAATAAAAGGAATATTACCACAGTGTGTTTTTCTATTTGTTGTTATCGTGGTCTCATCCAATAAAAAAAATACCTCCACACGATTCTCGAACACGATAACAACGCAAAGAAAAAAACACTGTGGTAATATTCCCTATATATCCTCAGAGTAGGATAGGTTTACCAGACTATGTTGATTTAAACCCATTGCCAGACGAAAAATGTTTTAGGCTGGTCCAAATTGAAAGGAGTTGCAGATGATAATTTAAAGATGATACAATTTAAGATTTTTTCAACTTTTAGAGGAGAAAACATTGTGTAAATGAAAAATTGATTATTCCAAACAACTTCTTTATTTTACACAATATTTTCCCAAATAGCTTTCCTTCTTTGGCGTCATTGTGTGGGAATGGGTTAACCCTTTCCTGTACAAACACAGGATTTTACGGTGTTGTGATTTTATACTTGAGAAAACATTGTGAAAAAAGAAGAAATTGCTTGTAACAAGCAATTTCATCTTTTTCCACAATTTTTCTACCACATAGGATGATTTAATTTCAAATTGCACCCGATTTTCATTGTCGTCTGTATTCTCTTTCAATTTGGACCAGTCTAAAATTTAAAAAAAACAGTGACTGTGACAGTAAATGGTGACTTACTATAGATAATTTTTCAGAAAGTTTTTGTTCCCTTTATCTTAATTTTCAATATTCTTTTTCATTTATGTAACCCGTCTTAATGAGAAGAAAACAGCTTTTGAAGGGCTGAACATTGACTGATCGCTATAGCCCCGCCCTCTGACTCTGTTGTCCCCGCCCCTTAACATGTAACAAAAAATAGTCCTGTTAATTGGCGACCTAAACGTCGTAAGCTTGAATAAGATTTAGTTACGACGTTTAAGCCGCAAAACCAACAAATATGAATCGCATAAATGTCGGCCAACTCTGGAGTTCAAAGTTCACTTCCTGTCTTAGCGAATTATTCGATTGGTCGTTTTACTTTTCGATTGATAACCGCGATCCGCCATATAAATGATTTTGAAAACTTGTATAATCATTTTGGTATAAACAATGCTTTAGCCACAATTTAAAGCCATGAAAATTATTGCTTGTTTGTGAAAGGGAAAACATGCTCCGTTAAACCCATTCACACACAGTGACACTTTTAGACGCCCTGAAGAAAAAAATACTTTTGGAAAACATTGTGAAGAATGAAGAAATTGCTTGTGCCAAGCAATTTCTTCGTTATTCACACTGTTTTCTACCCTTGGAATGAAAAATGTCTGAAATTTGACGTCTGCAACTTCTTTGAATTGCCGTCTGGTAATGGGTTCATTAAGGGGAAAGAGCAAACATTCATTTCGCTAAAAGAATTGATGAATATGGATGTCATGTGCCTTTAAAGATACATTTCACTTACATTGGTTGAGTCGAATACAAAGCAGGTATCTATTATCCCGTTTTTGGATCTTGTGATATTCGAATACGAGTCATTGCTATTCAAAGCAATCGGATCCCGGCAATAGGTGGTCACACCCACCGGTTGGACATTGCTTCCGTAGGGCGCGTCAAATCCAGTGGAACCATCTGCCTCCGTGAATGCAGTGTAGTTTAAAAATACGGCCATGTCCTTTCCACCGTAATTCTTGAAGAATACGGTGATTTCTTGGGAATTACTGGGCGTTGTAGTCAGAGTGCAGTAGTACGAATCTGTATAAAAAAATCAAAGCACTGAAAGCACTGATGATGGACGTCCGTGATGGCATTGTGGAGTGTTATGCCCATTTTGGTGTAGAAAAAGACATTTTTTTTCTATAGTTAATCTTATTAAACATAACGCCTGGCCTAGCTTGGTTTGTTTAATAGGTTATACAGGATGTTCTCTATTCTAGAGTCCTGAGCGCGATCATACCCCCCCAAAAAGGAAATAACAAAAATAACAAAAAACACGCCATTGTTACACACGTCATTTGTCTTTCACCGATGGTGTATATGATAAGTTATTTGTCTGTTAAGTTGGCTGAGCAGCTGCACATGTAAAGACCAAAATTGATTGTTACAGTTGTACATGTGACCTGTGTGATAATTGACATGGGTAGGTGCGCCTACCAATCGCGGTTTTACTCAAATGCTACTTAAAGTAACGTTAGACCAACTTCACATGTTCGCAGTCTAACTAGCTTTCAAGATCAATATTGTTTATTTACCGAGATATTCATTTCAAGTTAACAGTCTACAAATAATTAAGATAATATTCACTATCTTATTTGCAATATTCATTGAGAATTATTACCAATAAGAAATAAATGAAAGATTCTGTTTATATTTTTAATATTCTGCGAACCAGGAGAAGCTTAACCCATTCCCACACAATCACGTCTTTTTACCCCCCTGGAGAATTGCATTGAAGAAATTATTATGAGAAAAGGAGAAATTGCTAGTAGATCCATAAAATTTTACTCAAAACTAGTAAGATACTTGATTTTTATTATATACCTATAAAAGATATGGAGTAAATCCTGGCTGTCAAATACAACTCGACAGAAAAAAATCAATATTCGGCGTGTAGCAAAAAACCGTATTCGTCGAGTAACGTTTAACACGGACTACTTTTTTTTGTGTATGACGTACCGGGTTTTTCGGAAAGTTGGTTATTTCTTAGCCATTTAAGAGAATTTTCTTAATGTCATTTCCTAAAAGGTATATAATAAAAGGAATATTACAACAGTGTGTTTTTCTATTTGTTGTTATCGTGTTCTCGAAACGTGTGTAGGTATTTTTATTGGATTCGACCTTCGGTCTCATCCAATAAAAAATACCTACACACGATTCTCGAACACGATAACAACGCATAGAAAAAGACACTGTTGTAATATTCCCTATGTATTGCTTGGAGGCGCTATATTATAAGACACGAAGAGGGTTTATTTTTTTTTGTTTCCTTCAGGTATGAACCTAAAATCTTTATCATATTAACCCATTCCAACACAGTGGAATTTTAGACCGGTCCAAATTGAAAGGAGCTGCAGACGACAATTTCAAGTTGATTGAATTTTTAATTTTTTCGTCTTTTTTGGATAGAAAACATTGTGGATAATGAAGAAATTGCTTGATCCAAGCAATTTCTTCATTTTCCACAATGTTTTCCAAATCCTTTTCATTGAGGGGCGTAAAATGGAGGGCTTGAGTGGGAATGGTTTAATGTATAAATCCGCTTATTTCAGACGTTTGTATCAATTCATAAAAATAATTTCATACATTTTAATACAATGATCTCATTATATCGTTGAAAGTCTTGTTTTCACGTATCCATACAGTGCGATTAAGTTTTTAGGTTCATACCTCGATGACAAATTTTCTCTTCATTTCTTAGATAGAATAATTGAAACAGAAATAAACAACGCCAACAAAAACATTTTACTTAAACTCGGTTATACACAGGTTCACTGTTGTAATAAAACGATCAATCAAATCATTTATTGTGAACGGAACTGAAGCATCTTTGTTGGTTTGGCGACATGAACATTGTGACTACAGCTTATTAAAGCTGTAGTCACGATGTTTATGTCGCAAATACCCATTTTATCTTTTTGCTACATGTTATCATGCATGCATTTTGCAAAATAACGCCGTTTAAGATCTTCATCATATAGTTTACAAAAATGCGGGACTAGAAACAGATTTTGGCTCATGCTAATTGAAGAGTATTTTTTAAAAGCATCTGAGTAGTGCTCTTTCGGAAAAATGCTGCATCCAACATCTGAAAAATCTAGGCCAAATGGAAGTGGAAGATTTTTAAAGATTTCCTTCAATATCTTTATTCGATTCGGATGCACACAGCATTTGCCAAGTTGTTCAAAAGGACCTTCAATAATCGACCAATCGCTGGCCCCTCACACTGACTCCCTAAGCTCCGCCCATTGACTCCGACAGGAAGTTCCGTTCCGATTTTTAACGCCGTTATTTTGCAAAACTTATGGCCGGTAGGGCGTAACAAAACAGTAAAACAGTTGGTTTGCGACCTAAACGTCGTAAGTACAGCTTGAATAAGCTGTACTTACGACGTTCAAGTCGCGAAACCAACATAAAGATTAACAAAAATGGCGGCCATTATCGGAGTTGAAAACTCATTTCTGGTCTAAATGAATTATTTTATTGGTCGACTAGTCATTTGATTGACAACCGCGATTGGTCAACTGGACATGACAAAGCTACCAATGACAAATTAGAAAATACGTTCATGACATCAAACAGCTGAGGGTTCCATTGATTGATTGAATGGGGTTTAACGCCACTTTTAACAGTATTTCAGTCATATCGCAGCGGTTGTAGCACATAACAATGAATTCCTGGTATTTCTCACACCAGCACTATCACTACATCATTTCATAGCCTCCAGTTGATCATCCCACTTAGGATTACGATTATCAGCCCATTGGTGAGAGGCAAATATCGGGGGGGGGGGGTTCCATTGATAAAATGTTTAACAAATTAAAAAGCTTACTGTCACAAGTAGCTTGTGGAGTGTCTGGAGCCCGACAGTTTTTGTTACTGGTGTCTGGATCGTTTGTGTTCGAGGACTTTCGTGCAGCCGATATCGCTGAAATGTACAAGGACCATCAGTGTATAAACGATTCGCTGGCCCCGCCCACTGCCCTCCGACAGGGACTTTCACTTAGATAATATATGCGGTTATTTTACAACAGTTATGATCAGGAATTAGTAACAAAACGTGAATAGTTTGGCTGGTGACCTAAATATAGTGACCACTGCTTGAATAAACTGTAGTTTCGACGTTTGAGACGCAAAACTAACAAAAATATCCCACATCCACTTCGCCTAATGACGGACTTCAAAACCATTTTCCATCTAAATTAATGTTTTGATCGGTCGAATGATTCTTTGATTGCGTCAATTAAAAAGCGGTCTAGTATAAATTTTGATAATTATTATCATTATATACTAAACTGGCCCCACCCATTAACTCCACTTGCAACGCCCATAGACTCCGCCATGAAGTCCCGCTTCGATCTTAAACTTTATTATTTTGAAAAACCAATGGCCAGTAGCATGCAACAAAAATGTAGTATAGTTGGTTGGCGACCTAAACGTCGTAACTACAAGTTGAATAAGCTGCAGTTACGACATTAAAGTCGCCAAACCAATAAAAATGTTATCAAAAATGGCGGCAAGTGTCGGAGGTCAAAACTCTTTTCTGGTCTAAATGATTTGATTAGCAGCTGCGATTGGTCAATTTATATAGCGCTTTTACGTCCGTGTGAATTTGTACTTTAGAAAACAGGAAAGGGGTTAAGAAAGAAAATGGTCGCTTAAAACACATTTCTGTGAAATATATCAAGGATTGGGTTGGTTGTATACACCAATTATAACAGAATTCTCGCTAAAACCTTTGTTGTTGGGATTCATCAGAATCGTCTCACTGATATTTTGATTGTTATCGCCTAATGCAAGTGGTCGCTTAATGCAAGTGGTCGCTGGGGCAAGATTGACTTTACAGCATATCGTTGACATTTAAACGAGAAAACAGAGTCCGAACTTATTGTTTTATTCAGAAAGATATCTCGATTTTAGAATATGAATACACGCTTTCTTTATTTGTTAAAAATACAAAAATATTCGTTAGATTTATTTCTCCAGCTGGTTTTGCATGTATCCCTATACTTTTTGTTTCCATTGACGCATGAAAAAACATAATCACTCTAATGTATGAATACGCGAAACGGATTAGTACATTAGTGTGATAAGGTTTATAGATTTATATGCCAATACATGGTTTTGCATGTATCTCTAAACTCTTTTGTTTCCATTGACGTATGAACTTAAAAAGTTAATCACTCTAATGTATGAATACGCGAAGCGGATTCATTCATTAGTCTGATAAGGTTTATAGATTTATATGCCAATACATGGTTTTGCATGTGACCCTAAACTCCTTTGTGTCCATTGACGTATGAACTTAAAAACTTAATCACTCTAATGTATGAATACGCGAAGCGGATTCATACCTTAGGGGTGATTAGGTTTATCGGTTAATATGCAAATACATGGTTTTGCATGTATCTCTATACTTTTTGTTTCCATTGACGTATAAACCTAAAATCTTAATCACTCTAATATATGAATACTCGAAGCGGATTCATACGTTAGTGTGATTAGGTTTATAGGTTAATATCTCAATAAAAACAAAACAAACAAAATAAGGTATAAAACTAAAAACTTTATCACACTGTAAGATTGGGTGATCAAATTAGGTTTAAAGCCACTATTGGCAATATTTCAGTCATTACGTGATCATGTACAGTACTACAATTACATCCTTTCTGAGTCTCCAGCTGCATGCTCATCCAACTAATATTTACGATTATCCATCCATTGGTGGGAGATTAATGTCGGCAAGGATATTCGCCCCGGCCGGGGATCGAACCCGGAACTCTTGACTAGGAGTTCTACGTGGTACCACTGCGCTATGGTCGCTACCAACACTGTATAATCAAAGCGCTAAAAGCGCTGAAAACATGGGATATATAGAAGAAATTTTTAAAGTAAAAGTTGACGGACGGGGTGACGACGGACACCACATCGTGACAAAAGCCCGCAGTGGAGCTAGAGAGAGAGAGAGCTACTTTCCATGTGGCAGAATATTATATTTATTGCGTTAGATGTTTTTAAATTAAACTCGGCGTCGGTTGAAATTTTACCATGGGCAACTACGCAATCTTAGGCTAAAACGCGAAAATGACGTGTAATCGGTGCGGAATGAACGAAAAAAGGACTAATCTACCATAACAGTGTGTTGATCATTTTGATAATTTCATTTTTTTTTTCTTTTTTTATGATGAAATTATATAATGGTAATCTAGCGAGTTATCTCGATAATCTACTAGAATGAAGAAGAAGAAGGAGTAGTAGTAGAAGAAAGAGAAGAAGAAACAGGTGAGGGTGAAGGAGAAGAAGGTGAAGAAGAAAGAGAAGAAGAAGATGATACATACCACAAGTGTCCCTTGCAGTTCCACAGTATCCATTTGGGCTTACCGTTGATTCTGTAATATAAACAAATAGATATAACACGTAAGGCCAAGTGGGAATAACCGATGATCCGGAAAAAAATACTTAAAAAATAGATCGAATCCAGCAGAGGTAAACAACAACGCGTTCAGGGAAAATATTTCATAGTGAGTCAGAACAATCATACTAGATTCAGTTATCGTCAAAAAGCTAAAAGTTTCAACCCTGATACACGCAGGCTGACCGGGATCAATACTTTACGTACTTCACACAAGGTCCCTTTCCCCTGTCAGATCATGACAGATATTTACCTTTTCCCGTATAATCCATGTTTTTTATACGTCCTTATGATATTAAACTTGAAAAAACATTGTAGAAAGAGAAGAAATCGCTAGTAATAAGCAATTTCTTGCTTTCAAACACTATTTTCTACTACATAGTTTCTTTTCAAATTGTACCCATTTTTCATAGTCCTCTGCAACACCATTTAAAGTAGAGTAGTTTAAAATTTCGGAAAAACGGGTTGGGTTAATCAGAAAAACGGGAAACGGAAAAACGGGAAAGGGTTAATCAGAGTCTTTATAAACAAATACGTCTGACGGCAGCCCTTTCAAGCAATTGAAATCACAATGTTGATTTTCGCATGGCATATAAGTGATTTTTTTTTTAGATATGTAATATATCATAACTATGTGAATGTTTATTTGCAAAGTCTGTGGATTTGTTTATATTGTATATCCATACACATAAATTGACAGGTGATCGCAAGTGCACAATAACCCTTACATGTAACAAATACACCTTTATTTTACAACTGTGCTCTTAAAAGAACATTTTCGTAGGGTTATTTGCCTGGCATCAATGAATTTTGGTCACAGGGACTCAACAGATAAAGGTCATAAGGGTTCTTTCAAATGGTTTGAGAGCGCCTGTTTGAAACAAGGACAGATTCTTTAAACGCTATTCGGCTCTTGTCGGGAAAAAAATTTCCATCAAGTGATTGATTGAATGGGTTTAACGCCGCTTTTAACAGTATTCCAGTCATATCGCGGCGGCTGGAGTATACAACCTATCAATGGATTCCTGGAATTTCTCACACCAGTACTACCACTACACCCTTTCCTAGCCTCCAGCTGCTATCCCACTTGTCATCAAAAGGAATAATGAAATCTTTGTTAAAAATAGATTCCCTTATAATCAATTTTTAGAACAGAACACAAGACCGCTTTGAAAAGCTTTGTCGAACAGGAAACGAAAATAAATTTCAAAATTATTTTATGTTGCAAACATAAAATAATTTTGAAATTTATTTCCGTTTTCTGTTTGGCAAAACCTTTAATATCGGGCTTGTGACCGATTCTGAAAATAAAGGTAGAAACGTGTGAAAACAATTTAAACGAAGATCTCAGGATTCCTTTCGGAGAGAAGTCTTGTCCCCAAGAGAACCATAGAGCCTTTAACCTTCAACTTATTTTTCATCTAATAACTGGGCTTGTCGCATCTAACTTTTGAAAACATAATGGGATTCAATGATGAGCAGCTTTGACTATTCGGGGATGATTATCAGAAAAGAATGGACGGCTGCTAAACATTCTTGAAATCTTTTCTGAAGTTAAACCGTAAATTATCCATGGCACCCGTTAAACCTTCGCCCGTTCAAACAATTTGGTACAATGGGATAAGGAAAATCACTTAAAGAGCTGTTAAACCATTTCAACACAATCATGCTTCTTCGACATCTCCAAAGAAGATGAAGGAGAAAACAACACACATACACGTACAAAATAATCAAACAAAACACACACACAAAAAAACCAAACAAAAGCAAAACAGGCCATAACAAAACAACAAACACAAAGATCAAACAAACAACAAACACAAAAATCAAACATACAACAACTACAAAAACAAAACAACAACAACAACAAAAAAGAAGAAAAACCCAGCGGGAAATTAGGAAATAGCTCGTAACAAGCAATTTCTGCATTGTTAACAATTTTTTTCACCAAATCAAAACTGTCGTCTGCAACTTCTTTCAATTATCGTCTGGTAATGATTTAATAGGAGGGAGTGAAATCAATCTAACCATGTCCTATGTAATCCAAACCCTAGGTTCTGGGTACTCATTGGAATCGTCTTGGCGAACATGGTATTTGACTAACAAATAATTTAATTTCTTTTTGAAAAATCAAAATAACCCCCATTCACTTCTCAAGCTCAGTTAATCATTTCCCTTTGCAAAAATTGCTTGAAACAAGCAGTTTCTCCTTTTCCCGCAATATCAGATTTTTTCCTCTACTCGCTTGAAAATTTCATCTGCTACCCACAATATTTTCTATCGTGTAGAATGGTTACTTTTCTTTTTTAATTGTATTTGCTTTAAAATGTCATCTGCAACCTCTTTCAATTGGACAAGTCCAAAATATAAAACAACAAGAACAAATCAGTAAAGGCTTAACCCTTTCCTGTTCGATCCCTGGTTTCACGCCCCTGTGATTTTATAATTAAGAAAACATTGTAAAAAAAAAGAAGAAATTGCTTGTAACAAGCAATTTCTTCTTTTTCTACAATATTTTATATCCTTTTTCAATACTAATCTTTTTTAAATTTTGGTCTGCAAAACCCTTGGATTTGGACAGGCCTAAAATTTTGCAAAACAGGAAAGGGTTAAACTGTAAACCTACCGGTTGTCTCGAAGACGTAGTGACCTGGTTCTGCACATTTGCAATTGCTCTTCATGTGTAAACGTGAGTCAGTTGTTGAACTGCAGATTTCAGAAGACCTCACTGATCCACCCAACCCACTATTTTTACCGTGTATAATACCCTGGATTATAGAGAAGATAAATGGTCAGCCCGGTTAGCTAAGTTGGTAGAGCACTTGGCGTCAAACCTCAAGATCACGAGCCCTAGGCTGACCATATCAACTAACAAACTAAATGTCATTCGGACGAGACGTTAAACTGAGGCCCCGTGTGATGATGCTATCCATCGAGTGCGCTAAATAATCAGGCGGAGCTAACAGCAGTTTCGTCCTGTATCCTTGCACTATCCCCGTTACAACTAACCGTCTTCTGGGTGCGTCGCTCATGTGGGCATGTGCAAAGGTAGCTACGATAAATAAACAAATACACACAGAGGATAGTTGTTTAGTTCTGTGTGAGATCATTTTGTCTTTCATCGAGTGAACAACTAAAGCTATATTTTCACGAGTGGCGGAGCCATGGGTTTAAACATGCTTTGTTTTTTTACGAAAGCAAAAATACTTCGATATTAATCGAGAAACAATCGCTAATTTTACTTTCCTTATTAAAAAAAAAAAAAAAAAAAAAAAGGCGCGTCGTATCGCACGTGAAAATCATGGCATCGGCAGCAGAATATACATGAGTCAAAAACGTTCTTGGTGGCGTTTCGATTACTACAACAACAACAACAACTATAACTACTACTACTACTACGACGACGACGACGACGACGACGACGACGACGACGAAAAATCATATGAACTTGCCCTACCCATCAAAACATATTTGGAAATGCGGGATTTCCTTGGACTTTTGTGAATTTACTTGTTTTTCTCACAGAATATTTCTGTGATTTTCTATTTTTCCGACCGACCATTGAATAATCTATAAAACTTCAACGAAAATATTTACCTATAAAAAAAATTAGTAAGGGTTGTAAGCCATTTCTAAATGATTTTTTAAAAGTTGGCTTATGTAGAAATTCAAAATTATGTCGTACATTGATTATCTTCATGGAAGGTAACAGCCGTTCAGAACAGGAAATTTGCCTAACCTATTACCTCACAATAAACTTTTCGACTGGTCCATATTAAAAGAAGTTGCAGGCGACATTTACAAATGGTGAAATTGAAAAACCTTTGCTTTTAGGGCAGAAAAAATATTGTGTACATTGAAGAAATTGCTTGTTGAAAACAATTTCTTCAATGCCTACAATGTTTTCCAAAGTTTTTTTTCTTGGGATTGTGTGATGATGAGCTAAATGCTAATGAAATCGATTTTTTTTCAAGCGACCACCTCTTTTAGGGGACCAATTCATGAAGCGACCAACATCAAAACTCCCTTTTTTAAAAAAAAGGATTTTCATGATTGGACGTTTTTGCTAATAAAATCACCGAAACTTAATTCTATGATGGCGGAACTCATTAGGATCGTCTTAAGGAGACGATTCCAATGAGTTATATCATCACAGGACTAAGTGAGAAATATGCAATAATGCATGTATGTAGTAGAACCAATGTATGTCACATATACGTGTATTAAGCGACCATTCTCTTAAACAACCACTTTCTAGCTGTCCCTTGAGTGGTCACTTAGTAAAGTTTAACTGTATCTACCTTTGCGATGCCATTAACGTTTGTCCACCTGACGGTATTTTCATAAAGGAAACCCACAAACGTCCTGTTGTTATTAGCGACCGCAATGAACGCCTGGAAGTCATAGTTCTGCAATGGAAATAAAGAGAGAGGCAAATATATAATCACACACAATAACTTTTATTTCTTATTTAAGAGATGAAGGGAATACGTTTTTATACAGTGTGACTAGGCTTTTTGTTCCATATCTCAATGAAAAATACTCTCCCCATTTCTTACAAGTGAATGACATTGAACGAAAAAAGACGACTTTTTTTTTTTCAATTTTTTATGGCACTGTTTTGTGCGCAGGCATGCAAAATGGCGATCTAAGAGTTAAACATCTCAAATCTTATTATAACACATGGCCTAATATTCGCAAGTTTTCAAAGCTATTAAGTACTTCAAATACAAAAGAATTAATAAACTTGGGTAAATTTATCTTTCATGCAAATAATTTAAGGAAAACGTCATGATGTATTGAAAGAGTTATGCTTCTTGCCATTTCGTAAATATATGTATGAATTGTTATAAACCTTTCATTTTCAAACTATGTTATTGTAACAAGTACGTTGTACTTAATACTGTAATAAAATGAAATGAAATGAAAAATGTATAATGTTAACCTTAGAGTTGGAAATTTTCGTTTCATCTTAAAAATACATTTCTGTGTTATTTCTCGACGAAAACCACATACCACCAAGAGATTTTTATCTTTAATAAAACGGGTAAAAGCATATGAAAATTCGCAGCTTCCAAATACTGAACAAGGCTTAAAAGAAATGAAGTGAAAGGTGAACAATGTGGCACTCCTCTGATTTCATGCTGACAGGACAAAGGAAGATAACAAAGGAATGGTCCTCATTGTACTTACATTATAGTGTCTTCTGGTACTCCTTTGAATTTGAACAAGTCTATTGTTTTCATTGAATAATTGAGAGAAAAAAAAAAGTAAAAAGGTTTAAATCGTCGAAGTATAACTGAGACTTCAAGGCTTACCATGCCACTGGTTGAGTTGGTACTCCTCCAATGAACGACCAGTGCCTCGTAAACAGTAATGTTATTACGGTGTGACATCTCGCAGTCAGAGATTATTCCAGCCAGGATTTGGAGATCGCAATAACTGGGACCTGTTACGTTGTTCGTGGCATCCCTGAAACGATAAGACAGTATGTAAATCTATTCAAATTGACCAATCGCGGCAGTCAATCAAGGAATAAACAGGCCAATCAAATCATTCATTCAGCCCGGACCTGAGCTTTTGAACTCCAACATTGGCCATTTTTTTGCTAACCTTTATTAGTGGCTTGGCGACTTAAGCGTCGTAACTACAGCTTATTCAAGTCAACAAGAAATTGTATATGACGTCATACACAAACGAAGAAACATAATCTAACGTTAGTATTAACAACGGACATGTTCTTTCCATAAAATTACTACTTTTTTTTATCAAATGTCAATTTTTCTTTATGACGCCGTTTCCTCCATGATTTTTTCAGTGGCTTTCGTTTTTTTGTTTTGTTTTTGTTTTTGTTTTTTTAGGCTTGCTCTCTTCCATTTGTTTTTTTTTTTTTTTTAAATAGAGCTTAATATCACGTGACTGTGATGATATAATATTGAAATCAATTTCAGTGTTCGCCGAGACTGAAGAAAGTAAATCGTGTTGTCTCGGAACTATCGACTTTCCGATCACGGAATATTAAATGTTTCTCCCAAAATAAAAATCATGTAAATAATGCTATCGATAATGACAAAACAACGATAACATAAACATGAAAAAATTATTGGTAAGGGATAAAGAGAGCATCTTTTAGGTTTATTTGAGGTATGAAACTAGAGGCTTTGGAAAACATTTATGGAACATGAAGAAATTGCTTGTATCAAACAATTTCTTCATTATCTACAATGTATTCTACCCGAAAAGACGAAAGAATTTAAAAATCCATCACCTTGAAATTGTCCTCTGCAGCTTCTCTGAATTTGGACCAGTCTAAAAATTTGTTGCCTGTGTTAATTGGATTAGGTTTTTAATTTCATACCTTAATGATTTTATAGTTCATTATAAAGATATCAAACAAGCAAGGTATTTGTCAGCATGGAAAGGTTTGTAAGCCTAGAAAATTATTAAAAAGACGATGAAAATATTTTGTGTTTTCATTGAGGTATGGACCAAAAAACTTAATCACACTGTATGAATACGAGAAGCGGATTGGTACAAGTACATTGGTGTGATTGAGTTTTTTGGTTCATACCTCAATAAAAAATATTCTCTTCATTTCTTATTATATAACCCATCACCACACGATAAAATTTTAGACCAGTCCAAATTCAAAATAGTTGCAGACGACAATTTCAAGTTCATGAAATCTTTAAATTTTTGTCATTTGGGGTGGAATACATTGTGGATAATGAAGAAATTGCTTGTAACATGCAATTTCTTCAATTTCCACAATGTTTTCCTAAGTTTTCATGGGGGGGTCTAGGGGCGTTTAAATGCGTCACTGTGATGGAATGGGTTAATGCTATCGAGTAAATCAAAGTAATTAGTTTTGGGTACAGTTGTATGGACCTACTTTGTACACATGCAAACAAAATAATTTTGTTCGTTTAAGAGATGAAGAGAATATCGTTTGTTTTCATTGAGGTATGAACCGAAAAACCTAATCACACTGTATGAATACGCGAAGTGGATTCATACATTGTGTGATTAGGTTTTTCGGTTCATACCTCCATGAAAACAAAAACTATTCTCTTCATTTCTTATAATTTAATAGCATCAAGCGAAAAAAAAAAGCTTTTCAAATTTTGTACCTTTTTGTATGGGACTATTTTGTGCGGAAGCATACAAAATCGCTGCGTGCTCAAAATTTTGTTAATGGAGTTATGAATATTTTTTTTCGACCAATCAGAACGCTCTTTTGATAGACGAAACTAAAAACTAAATTATTAAACAGAACAGAACAGAACAGAAATTTTATTCAAGATAACGACTTGAACACGTATGGTTTATCGTCGATATACAAAACACTATACAAAGCATACATGGGTATTAAATTATGAAAGATTAATCTCCCAAAAAGAACGCTTGAATCTAGAAAGACGAAAGCATGTTTAACTGGGCTGCGAACTACCTATCCGCACGAAGGTTCTTAACCAATCAGAAAGTAGTAAGAGAATGTGAAAGAATCTAGATAATAACGTTGAATCATTTTACGAAATTGCCTACAATAAGAAATTGAAAACGATTAAACAGATCTCAGTTTATGTATGCCAACCGACATTTCCCCTTTTCCCCTTTGATACTAACCCTATAAATATTTCGAGTAAAATGTATACATTCCACTTGGACAAAACGGAGGCATTAGAATTAAAAACCCTCAATACGGTTCAGTATATTAGTAGATAAACTTTTTTTTATCGTTTAATCCTATTCATCATATAAAACAGCAGGTAGGTGATAAATGGACTTCTAAGTTATAATAACGATACAACATCGTGTATTTGATTCTCATGAAACATCTTTTTTTTCGAAGTTCAAAGCAAATACAAAATGTTGTACCGCTATCGTAAATGTAACCTGATACAGTGAAATCATGTTAATTGCTACACCAATTTGTCAAAGCTATTGGCAATTACAAAGAAGCTGCTATTAAAAGAAGCTATTTGTTCAATAAATCTAATTCTGCAAAATATGAGTTGCAGTTAAGCAATAGTCGTTGTCGGTTTGCGATCTAAATGTCGTAAGTACAGCTTGAATAAACCAACAAAGAAGCTGAACGAAAATGGCGCCCAATGTGGATCAAAATTCATTTCTGACTTCAATCAATGATTAGACAGGCGTGATTGGTCAATTAACATACCGCATGGTTAAATAATTAACAATATAAGATCGAACATAATGATTGGATCGAGAGAGAGACAGAGAGACAGACAGAGAGAGAGAGAGAGAGAGAGAGAGAGAGAGAGAGAGAGACAGACAGACAGACAGAGACAGAGAGAGAGACAGACAGAGACAGAGAGAGAGACAGAGACAGAGAGAGAGACAGAGAGAGAGACAGACAGAGAGAGAGAGAGAGAGAGAGAGAGAGAGAGAGAGAGAGAGAGAGAGAGAGAGAGAGAGAGAGAGAGAGAGAGAGAGAAAGGAGAAAGACCGACAGACAGAGAGAGACCGACAGACAGAGAGAGACTGGGAGCGAGAATGATAAATAAACAAAAGACATTCAAAGAAATTTGAATTTCAAAAGAAATCGTGCATTCGGAAAATGTATTCAGAAATGTACAATTTGGCACTCCTCTGATTTCATGCAGAAATGAGAGTCTCGTGACTGCGTTCCCATGGTGCACGCTTTTGGTCGTTTGGTAATGGAATAAATCATCGTTGGGCGTGCAAAATGATCCAAGCTGTAGTTACGGCATTTCGCCCACCCAACGAGAAAACATACGTAATACTCACAGCTGATCCTTTCTCAGGATATGATAGGCCTCAACTTGATAGTTGGTATTGGTAGCTGCACTGTCGATATAATCAGCAATGATGACCGCTTCGGCTAAAGAGGCTCCGATACCTGAAGAAAACAGATATAGGAAAATAAACGGGTCTATGGTCACGCACACTTATCTCCAACAGGAAGTGTCTCCTCGCCATGTATATGTGCTGTAATGTAATATGTAGCTTTTTGCACGAACAGTAAAAAAGGTTGATAATAATGACCGTCAATGAACCTGGAAAGGGTTTTATAGTTACCACGTTCAGTATAACTTAAAGGTTACATCTTTTATCATTTAAAGCCCACCGAGGCTATATGTGACGGACAAGTGTGTTAAATTGTCTTAAACAATCATATTCATTTATAAAAAAACCTTTTAGGTAAACATTTTTTCGCGTGATTTTCAGTCTTGGGTGTTTTTTGTATTATTATGGTAAAGTGCTGTGGTAATACGTTTTTTAGGCTCCCACAATGGTGGGCATGGTGAACCAGGCATGGTTGACATTGCATGATGGACCTGGCATGGTAGACCGAGTATGGTGGACCAGGCATGGTGGGCTAGGGATGGAGGGCCAATAATGTGGACGGGGCATTGTGGACTGGGTATGGTTGACCGGTTGTGGTGGATCTGGCATGGTTGACCGGGTATGGTTGACAGGGTATGGTGTACCAGGCGTAATGGATCAAGTATGGTGGACCTTGCATGGTGGACCGTGCATGATAGACTAGGCATGGTAGACTGGGTATGGTGGACAGATTTGGTTGACTGGGCATAATGGACTGGGTATGGTGGACCGGGTATGATGGACCCGTAATGGTTCACCGGATTTGGTGGACCAGGTATGGTGGATCGTGTATGGTGGACTGTGCATGGTGGACCGGGTATTGAGAATGGGCTATGATGGACCTGGCATGGTGGACTGGGTATGGTGGACCAGGTATGGTGGATCGGGTATGGTGGCCTGGGCATGGTGGACCGGGTATTGAGAATTTGCTATGGTGGACCTGGCATGGTGGACTGGGTATGGTGGACTGAGTATGGTGGACCAGGCATAGTGGACCGGGAATGGTGGACTGGGCATGGTAGACCACGCATGGTGGACGTGGCATGATGGACATGGCACGGTGGAGCGGGTATGGTGGACCTGGCATGGTGAACCGAGGATGGTAGACCTGGAATGGGGGACCGGGCATGGTGGACCAGGCATGGTGGACCACGCATGTTGAACTTGGCATGGTGGACCGGGCATGGTTGATGTCGCATGGTGGATCAGGCATGGTGGACCGGGCTTGGGTTCTTTAGGATAGTTATCATTTCTTAATCATTTAAGAGAATTTTGTTGGTGTCATGTCCTAAAAGGTATATAATAAAAGGAATATTACAGCATTGTGTTTTTCCATTTTTTGTTATCGTGTTCGCTCACCTGAACTGTCTGCTGTTAAAAAAATGCAACTAGAGACAAATAACTATAATCAGTTTAATGAAGATTGAGGCAAAACTTTGACTTCTATATTGTAAACAAAGAAATTGTCATTACGGCCCCTTTTCCTGTGTTATCCTACCGAACCTTCCGATGATCTATAGGGTTCATCCTTGAGACTAAACAATTATTCTGGCCAATTTTCTTGAAAATTGAGCCAAAATTGTGGTCTCTAGAGTGTAAACGAAGAAATTGTCATTAAGGCCCCTTTTCCTGTGTTTTCCAAACGAACATTCCCTTAATCAATAGGCTTCATCTTCATGCCCTAATAATTATTCTGGCCTAGTTTCATGAAGATTGAGCCTAAATTGTGACCTCTAGACTGTAAACAAAGAAATTGTCATTAAGCCCCCACTCCTGTGTTTTCTGATAGAACCTTTCCATAATCAATAGGATATATCCTTATGACCTAACAATTATTCTGACCAAGTTTCACGAAGATTGGGTCAAAACTGTGGCCTCTAGAGTGTAAACACTTCAATTGATAACGCCGCACGACGCACGACGGACGACAGACACTCAACGATCACAAAAGCTCACCATGAGCACTTTGTGCTCAGGTGTGCTAAAAATACCTACACACAATTCTCGAGCACGATAACAACAAATAGAAAAAGTTACTGTTGTAATATTCCCTATGAAACTTCATGCATACTTTTTCACGCTGTGAAAGTTGAACAAGTTTTTTTTTTTTGAATCAATATTATCTTTTTAAGAACGTGTTTTCCTGACTTTTCATCATGTTAATGTGTCGATGGAATATTCTGTTCTAAATTTTGATTAAAATTGTTGTATATGAGTTTAGTTAATTTCACTCATGATTTGACATTTTTATGGTAAATTTTTGCCAATTTTGCATGAAGAAATTCGATTGTTCAATAACCCCCCCCGCCAAAAAAAAAGATTTTCTCTCTCCAAAAAAAATGCATGCTTGAATAAGCTATAGCTACGACGTTTAAGTCGCCAAACCATAGAAATGATCAACAAGAACGCCGGCAATTTTTTGAGTTGAAATTTCAGGTCCTGGATGAATAAATGATTTGATTGGTCGGTTGGAATGTGTCAATTATATATTTGGCATAAAGGTCAGGAGCAGGTTTATAAGTTCAGCCCCTGTAAACTTACCTTCAATATCTGGCCTAGACTTGCATGCCTGCAGATTAGCTTCAGTTGTGGCAAGTTCCAAGTATCCAGTCTCACATATCTTGAAAGATGGAACATGGTGAAAAATAAAGAAATTTCTGTTTAGATTTATGTAATTTAAGTGTAAGTTTCGTGTAAAAAATGGGCGTTCTCTGAAAAAATCATACCTCCATGAACATAATTTTGAGCCCGCAGCTATTTTTTATGTTTTCGCCCGAAATTTGTTAATTTCTTTTTTCGTTTCAAGCAATTTCTTCATTATCCACAGTGTTTTCTACCTAAAAAAAGACAGAAACTTTGGAAATTTCGTCAACAAAAAATGGCCGACTGCAATTTCTTTCAATTTGGACCAGTTTAAATTTTTGTCGTCTGGTAATGTGTTAAAAGAGACATCTAGAAACAGATAAAGACGAGACTATGCAGAGTCTTTATCTGTTTTAGATGGCGAGTTTAATAATTCGGTATTTTCTGAGTACAAATATAAAATTCTATTTATAACGACATAGAATTTGCGATAAACCGATAAAATCCTGAACGTTCTCGATAAAAGATATTCCGTAAAGCACATACGCCGTTTCGTAAAGCATATATCGCCGTTTTTGCAAAATGATTTCATAACATACATTATTTGAAGTCATTGTTATCAAAGGTAATTGAAAGGCCTTATCATATGCCTTTGTTCATTTACATATCTATTTCACTAGTTTAATATTACCCGTTTAATATAAAAAATATCCTACGGTTTCCTTTAACCCATTCCCACATGATAAAATTTTAGACCAGTCCAAATTCAAAGAAGTTGCAGAAGACAATTAAAATCATTGTTTATTGTGGTAAAAACATTGTGGAGAATGAAGAAATTGCTTGTGACAAGCAATTTCTTCATTCTCCACAATGTTTTCCAAAACTTTTTTATTGAGAGGTGTTTAAAAGCGTCACTGTATGGGAATAGGTTAAACCTAAGTTGTAGGTCATGTTATAAAAAACAAATATCTATGAAGCATCTCAAAACCAGCACAGGTCAATCTGACTTCAATCACAAAATATAATCCTTGACGCAATCGACGGATTGCTAGTAACGCCCACTGACTCCGACAAGAAAGTTTTTCTGGGATAATAAACGGTATCAGTTTGAAAGATTTATGGTCTTTTGAAAGTCGCTGGCGGGCGTTTTAAACTTTGTAACCACAGCTTGAAAAGCTAGAGTTGCGATGCTCGAATCGCCGACCAATAGAAAAAAAATTGCATGAATGTCGAAGGTCAAATTGCGCTTCAATCAAAGATCAATGATTCGATTCGTCAATCCCTTTTTTTTTTAAATTGTCCCAAGCGATCAGTCAATTTTCACCCACCCACTTAAGATTGTCGTGTGCAAAGTCATTGTATATAGAACAAGCCAAAATTTGTCGTGTTTTAATAGGTTAAAGAGAATATTTCGAACAAACGCTTACTCTTTCGCTTAATTCGGCCACTTTCCGAATTCGCTGACTAAGCCCATTGAGCCCCGCTAGGAAATCTCACTTTGATATTTAACGGTAACATTTTGTCAGTAGCATATAACAAAAAAAAGTAAAAATGGTCGATTTACGAACTAAACATAGTAGCCTCAACTTAGATAAGTTGGGTTCTCTCTTATTGACAAATCGCTGCTAATAAAAAAACCAACTGGCCAATCATATCATACATTTAGACCGATTTGAACGTTGAACTCCAACATTGACCGTTATCCACGTGAAGCATTTCTGTTGGTTTAATTTGCGGCTTATGCAAGCTTTAGTTACGGCATTTATGTAACCAAACAACTCTTTTACTCTTTTATTTTGCTTGCCATAAAATTTCCAAAATAACACCGTTAAATATTGAAACTGGACTTCGAGTCGGAGCCAATGCGTGTGGCCATTGGAGTTAGTGGGCGGGGCCAGCGATCCGTCAATTAGGAAGAGTGAACATCTTGGTTGTACTGTTGTGAGAAATGGCAGGATCGCATGTTTAGATGCACCATCTGCCGCGATATATAGGAATTTTCTGCAGAACTTGTTTGCATAAAACGACAACTCGTGGAACGACCGTAAACTGATCGCTGAAGAGCAGTGACCAATCGCTGGCCCTGCCCATTGACTCCGACAGGAGATTCAATTTCGATTTTTAACGGAGTTATTTTTCAAAATTTAGAGCCAGTAGCATGTTACAAGAAACAAGGTTGATTGGTTGTAACTATAGCTTGAATAAGCTGTAGCTACGACATTAGAGTCACCAAACCAACAAAAAAGATTCATCGAAATGGCGGCCAGTGTCGAAGTTCGAACTGAACTTCAAGTGTAAATAAAGAATTACATTGGTCGACAGATTATTTGATTGACAATCGCGGTTTGTAAATATGTCGCGTGAAACAAAAATTTTGTGAAGTATATTAAGAATTGATTCGATTGCATATATGAATCATTATAGATTTCTATCTAAATCCTATATTGTCGGGACTCATTAGAATCGCCTCACACCTCACTTAGAAGATTCTAATGAGTTTGAACACCGCTGGATTTAGGTACGATATGTTTTTAGCAAATACCACTTTTTCTTTATGAGATTGATTGATTGAATGGGGTTTAACGCCACCTTTAACAGTATTTCAGCCATATCGCGGCGGCTGGAGCACCTAAAAATGGATTCCTGGTATTTCTCACAACGGTACTACCACTACAGCCTTTCCTAGCCTCCAGCTGCTATCCCACTTAGGTTTACAATTATCCACCCGTTTGTGAGAAACAAATGTCGGAAAGAATATGTGGCGCCGCTGGGGATCGAACCCATGACATCTTTTGTTTGAAACGTGGATTTCGATTGGTCGCTTATTGGAAGTGGTCGCTTAATAGAGGTGATCGCTCGAGCAAGATCAATATCCTTATATTTTTAAGTCTCAACGAAACCCTATGTTGTTGTCACTCATTGGAATCGCCTTGACGAGTCCTTTTCAATGAGAGCCATAACAGAATTGAGGACAGTTCAGTCCATCATTCTCAACCTCTTAAAAAAGCTCTTAAAAAGTAAAACCACAACTTAATCCTATGTTGTTGGTACTCATTTGAATCGTCTCATTGAAACGTTTCTAATGAGTTCCAACAGTACAGGAATTAGCGAGAATTCTGTAATAATTTATATATGCCATCGAATAAATCCTTCATACCTTTGGCAAAAAGGTAAACTAAACGACTATCCTCTTTAGCGATTACTTTTTGGACGTCCCTTGCGTGGTTTTAAACTATTTCCCGTTTTTTTGGAAATTTTAGACTCGTCCAAATTTAAAGAGTTTGTAGACAACAATAAAAAACTGGATGCCATTTGAAATGAAACCATCCAATGTGGTAGAAAATGTTGTGGAAAAAGGAGAAATTGCTTGTTACAAGCAATTTCTTCTTTTTCCACAATGTTTTCTCGAGTATAACGTAAAATCCCGTATTTGAACGGAAAAGGGTTAACTTAAAAGAAGATTTCCTGTACTGTTGAACTATCATAATCACATTTGAAACCCAAATTACCAAAATTGCCATAGCGCAGTGGTGACGCGTAGGACTCCTTATCAAGGGGTCCCGGGTTGGATCCCCTGCCGCTGCAATTATTTGCCTCCCACTTATAGGTGGAATATCGTAAACCTATATGGGATGAGCAGCTGGAGGCTCGAAAATTATGTTATGGTGGTACTGGTGTGAGAGATACCAGGAATCCATTGTTAAGTAATCCATTCGCCGCGATATGACTGAAAAACTACATGTATAATTATTTTAAAAGTGGCGTAAACCATCACTCAATCAGTCAATCAACAATCAATCAATCAATCAAAATCTTTCTGTGGTTCCGAATAAAAACAACCGGGTAACTTACCCTGACAAAATAGTTTTTTTGATCGGATCGAAATATTTCTATAGGGAAAGTAAAGTTGATTTGAGCTACGGGGTTAGTCGCCTGCAAACCCGGATCCGTGTTACGATATCTGTTGGTGGTCACAACAATGGAGGTGCTTGGATCTTGGAATTTGTTCAGCAATAGTCCAGGGTTCTTGAAATATTTACAGCCATTTACAGCCACCAGGCACACGGCTAATGCTAACACTTTCAAACCCATTTCTAAAATTAAGAAATAAAATAAACAAATTAGGCTTGTCTGGTGAAAGGTGACGTATAGCGGCTTTGACGTAAAACAAATATCTAAAAAAGATATTCAATCTTATAGAGGAAAACCAAATATCGCATTCCGAAAAAATGATTATATAGATGTACACGTTACTTGTAAAAAGGGATGGAAAATCGACTGAAAGCGGACAGTTGTGTCCGTTTGCCGAATAAGTGGGCAAATCTGACCATGATGGACTGTAGAAATAGGAAGAAAGTGACACACGGGATAACATCAACATCAAACATTTCTGCCCAGGCACCTCCGTGGGTTTATATATATCGTCGATGTGTGAGAAAAATGTCGTAACTACAGCTTAATTAAAGCTGTAGTTATGACATTTTCTCGCGCACCGACGATATCTTTGCATTGGATTTCCAACAATTCCATTACAACATGTACATAAAACTTTTAAACTCACGTATATTGTCGTTGGACGTGCAAAACAGCGTAACTACAGCTTGAATAAAGCTGTATTTTACGACATCTTGCTCGCCCTACAACTATATAGGTCTTTATATTTTATACAGGAATGCCTCCTGATCGTCGCCCCGCCCCAAGAAGTATGTGACAAAGATGTATATTTCTGATATTTCATTTGCCATGATGTTTTCCCATTTCTTTTTCTTAAGGGATGTCAACCAGCGTCATTGGGTGGGAATGCATTAAGCGAATTCTTCTTTCGGGGACGTGAAAATACCTGGATTGAGTATTCGGTAGCGATCCTATAGATTTAAAGCTATCGTCGCAATCGGGCTAAAACATATAAGTGAAATGTACATGTTTTGTCTCTAATTAAAAACATAGATATATGTAAATTACGAACTTTTGTAGACGTATAATTACTTATTTAGTCATCCGTGAATTGCCATTTTTACATGCTAACACAATATTCAAAAAAACCCAAACCAATCAACGAAAGAACGAGATAACCAACGACCCTACCAACGAACCAGCAAACGAACAAACAAACACACAAACAAAACAAAACAAATCAAACAAACATAAAAACACACATCAACAAGAACAACGTCTTACACAATGTACAAAAAACGCCAAACCAATCAACCAACGGACGAGCTAACCAACCAACATGCGAACCAATCAATAAACAAACAAAACAAAAACACACCCACACCTAACACATACAAACACCCATTAAAAACACCCACATAAACACACCCACACGCACACAGTGCACACATACAAAACAATAGCAAGTCAAATCAGTTTCAAAATCAATTCGAGTTCCAGGACTGACTCGACTATCAAAGTATTTGTCGGATCGCTGGCCCCGCCAACTGCCTCCGCTAGCTTCGCACATTGACTCCGACATGGATGGAAGTTCCTCTTCCATAACGTTTTTATTTTGTGAACTATATAGCCAGTAACAACAGCGCGGTTATATATCCAAACTGTAGTTACATCGTTTAAGTCGCCAAACCAACAAAAATGTTGAATGATCATGTCGGCCAATGTCGAGGTTCAAAGTTCACTTCCGGCCTCAATTGATGGTCTATTTATTTTTTTACTGACAGACGCAATCCGTCGATTTTACTTCCGGATGAGATGTTGAGCCGAACACGTTAAAGGATCGTTTGTATGTATAGGGGGTTTAGCGCCACTTTCATCAGTACTTGAGTTATGTCGCGATTGTTATTGCATCCAGCCATCTGACTCAAATCGTTTGTCACACAAGCACAACAACTTTTATTTTTTTACTTGGACAAAGGTCGACTGGGTTAGTTCTTGAAACAAATAATTTCTCCGTTTCCACATTTTCTTAAAAATAGTTTCCTTTAGTTTGTAAAAATAGGAGATGGCAGTGAACCACCATGGTTACAATTTTTCTAATCTGATGAAGAAGGAATATCATGGTGTAAGTGTCATACAAACTTTTGTATTTGATTCGAGCCGCGTAGGAAATATTTCTGATTTTTCTGACCAGAAGATCGAAAGTCGAGTATAGTATTCAATGTATTAAATACCAACGATTTTCTTTACCATAAAAGACAAAAGAAGTCCATTGCGATGTTTGTTGCACCTAGCCATGCACTCATTTGTAAAACAAGCACTAATTTGACAAAGAAGGAATGCTGTAGCTGTGATTAAAAAAAATGATTATATTTTAGAAGATCGAAGGTCGCGTATAGTATTCAAATATTGAACATCAAACTGGTATTAAATACCAGAGATTTTTACCATAAAGATAAAAGGAAGCTCACGAAACCTTTTAGTATTCTCGACATGAGGTCATTCTATCGGTAAAAAATGATGTTATCCAACGATAGCCGTATTAGTTCAGTACACATCCGGTACGAGGTTTTTCCGTCTAAAGCGATTTTGTTGCTTAAACTGTTTGAACTTAAATTAGTTTAAACAGTTATAATTCAACCCAGCTCCACAGCCTTTCAACAGAAAGGGAGGTGTGACTCTTACAGAAAAAAATACAGAACAGAGCATATCTTTTATTTCGTCCTGGCACAACACAGTACTATAAGGACAATATACATAATAATGAATGAAAATGGATTATATACTTCTGGGTAAAACAAATGCCTAGTTAACCATGGCAATATTTTAGACTCTTCGAGGGCTAGGTGCGCTCTTAATTAAGACGAGCAATAAAGGATTGAAGTGTTTCAAGGTAAATCTGATAAAAAAAGGAAAGATTTGATGCTGATTGCAAATTTAGCTAATACTGCATGACGTCGGTAATATGTCGGTGGGTGACCAAAACATTACAAATTTGTAAAAACTCTTTCTTAATTCTAATTCTCATTATTACACCAATTCAGACTAAATCGATCTCGTCATCTGTGATGTCACCCTTTCTCTTTCCGGACTGATCCAAATCCTTTTAAACAAAACATGTGAAGGAAGTGATAGGATATAATAACTTAGTAATAGAATTTTAACTTCCGGTTGTTCACGTGATGCCCTTGGTGTAATAGTTGTGTTTTACCTTGGCGCTCGCCATATGGCGCACAAAATGGGCCAAAAGTCGACTCTAAGTAGTACACGCTTAAATAAACGCTTACACGCGTGATTAATACAGGGGTGCTCATAACATTTAGACGCCGAGTATAATTACTGAGCGTTCAAGGGTACAAAATGTATGCGTATGCCTTAATTACAAGTGTACGCACAATATGTAGGTCTTTAATTTTTACGCGTACACACTCATATATTGAAAGTGCACGCGTTGAATAACACGTGCACTTTCAAAATATTGGCGCTCACGCTTGAATGAAACAGGTTTACCTGTATTATTTACGCGTGCACGCGTTTTAAATGATTACTCTAAGTAAATGGAACTTTTGACCCAAACGGTACACCATAATCTTATGCAGAAGCATTTAAAAAAAACTTCTTATCCTAAACCAGGCATATCTTAACTTGTAGCATACAATGTTGACTTTCGCCGAGTTAATCCACGTGTAGTTTCAGAGCATAGGCACTTGGATTCAGGAACTTATAATGACTTACAAAATATGTCTCTCTATAACAAATATTAACAAGGTAGAACACTTGCTTTTGTACGGTAACGGATGTTTTGATAAGAACCACTGGTTCCGTCATGGGAAATGTTTTACTCGTTGGAATAAGGAACAAGTGATAATATTTATTATAGAACGAGACATCGTTATAAATTCCTGAATCCAAGTGCCTATGTTTCATAGGTCATATCTTGGCTTTATCCAGAGGAGATTGAAGAATTCTTTGTTTTACCACCAAGCTTCTCCACTAGTATCGCCTCTTAAAATTTTATCAATGTGATTTAATGATACTTTGACTCTGCTTGACTCACCTTTGACCCGATCCCTCTCAATGAAGCTTTTAGACGACCCCCACCCCCCAAAAAAAAAATAAGAAACATTTTGGAAAATGTAGAGATTGCTTGTTACAAGCAATTTCTTCATTATCTACAATGCTTTCAACCCAAAAGTTTAAAAAAGATCCGAAATTTTCAAACATATTAACTGTAGCCTACAACTCCTTTCAATTTGGACCAGTCCAAAATTTTGCCGTCTATTAATTGGTTAAGAATCTTATCTCCTTAGAAGCTTATTATTAATTTTGACCCGATGATTTCATTCACTCTTGACAAATTGAAAAAAATGCTTGACGCGACAGTAGTAATTTAAATAGTTTGATTAGTAATTTAATTTCCTACTTAATAAAAGATTAGGCGACCATCTTAAAAAGAAAAATTTTATTTTATTCTGTTTGAATAAAGGAGGGAGAGAGTCACTCGAAATCCTCAAGAAAGGAAGAGTCGTATAGCGTTGTTTGACGTGCAAAATGTCGTAACTACAGCTGTAGTTACAACACTTTACCCTCCAAATGTCTATCTGAGAATTTGGTAAAAAATCTTTGATAATTAAAACAGTTTTTGTTTGAAAACATAACAGATCTAAAACATCGCCTTAAGAAAGACGGGGAAATTAGAAGAGTCGAATAAAAGTTAATTAAAAGATAGGGAAAAAGTACACAAAGAAACCCATAAAAGAATATCGATACTATATTAATATGTTATTCAGTAAATGGGAAATACAAAATATTCGTGAAAACAAATTGCAATGATATTCAAACTTAAGGCTTTCATTTTTCACTTTTTAACAGATATCAGTTTTGCACACGGTGACACACGAGCGCACACACACGCACGTGTGCGCTCATGCACAAACACAGACCTAAACAACATTTGCAAGAAGAAAAAATAAATTATTTCTTTGGTGCAAAAAAGAATTGTTATTGGAAGTTAAAGATTTTTTTTCAAGAAACCGCGTTATTGCGCAAGTACTCAAATTACTCGCCCAACATAGTAAGTGACATCATATAGTATGTGTCTTATTTAACCCTCGTCATGCTGAACCCGGTATATTCCTACTTTGGCAGGAGATATAGACTAAGATGAACCTGCGCATATGTGCAGTCTGATTTTAGTCCATACCACCTGCTAATCGGTTTAAACCAGAATTTGTTACAAGATAATTTTTCAATTTACATATTGGCCAATAATTTGGTACTTTCATAGCATTTATCCCTTTGATTCTAATGTAATTCAGTAATAGTTCAGATGGAGAGAAGGCAGTTACAAATTTTCCAGAATACCTTTCATGACAGGTTCAAATCCGCATCTTGATTGTTAAATTTTTACGATATATTATTTTTTTGTTTTGTTTTGTTTATTCTGTTCATTTCTGTAATCGTTTTTGTTATGTATTTTGCTCGATTTTTGTATGTTTTATTTGTTTACAGACATGATTTTGTCTGTTCGTTTGCATTGTGTTTTACGCCACTTTTAACAGTATTTCAGTCATATCCCGGCGGCTGGAGCACCTAACAGTGGGTTCCTGGTATTTCTCTCGCCAGTACTACCACTGCATCCTTTCCTAGCCTCTAGCTGCTATCCCACTTAGGTTTATGATTACCAACCCAATCGTGAGAGACAACTGACGGAAAGGATATGTGCCGCCGCCGGGGATCGAACCCATTACGAAAGAATATATAAAATCCAGCTTTTCGTATAAAATCGTAAATGATTAAAAGCCTAGACGCGATTCGAATGTTTCATACCCATGTTTGAATATACGAATATGCCATTGAAAAGAATGACTGATTGGTTGCTGTTTTATGGCGCGGCGCATGGATAGCTGTGGTATTTAGCGCTCAAGAATTTTTTTAGAATAGTGTAACATAAGATGTCCAGAAAAATACAAAGACAACCACAAGACATAAAATGATAGATGAGGAATGAAATAAAATGTTGAAGACTCGTTCGTCGCCTATTACGATATGTTAGTTATCACGTTTGTTCTGCTAGATGAAATGGCAGATGTGACAGGGGCGGGTCTGAAGTGGTTTAATCTTATATCCGTTTAAGCACAGGGGGTCTCTCATACAGGCCGGTGATTTTCATTCCTCATTTTATTTTAATTGAGATAAAAAATCAAAGTACTGAAAGTACTCTAAGCTAGCAAAGCATGGTTGAATTTAGAAAACGTTTCCTTGTTGGGTAGAAAACATTGTGGACATTGAAGAAATTGCTTATACAAGCAATTTCTTCATTATCCACAATGTTTTCCATAGCCTTTTCCCAAAGCGGAATTGATAGGGAATGCGTTACATAGCGTGCTTTTGAGAGATTTCAATACAATTTGAATAGAGTTTGCAATATTCCTGAAATACATAAGAACTACTTTTAATGGCGTAGGCATTTGATGGATTTAGTGGTTAAGCCTCCAATGACAGTTTGCACTCGTTGAACTTTGAGACGACCTCAAAATTTCGTCTGTTATCTTAAGCTATCAAAGCTGTCGCTTTGCTAGCTAAAAACATCTAAGCTTTTGAATAAAAGCCACCAACCTGCTGCAATCCAGGAGTTAGCAGGAAAGTAGTAATAAGTCTCTGATTTTAGTCGCCTCCCACGACAGGCTGAAAATAATGGCAATGCAGATCATGTACTAACAATTTAATTTTTAGTTTCGTCTATCAAAAACGGGCTTTCTGATTGGTTGAAAAAAAAATTCATAACTCCATGAACAAAACTTTGAGTACGCAGCGATTTTGTATGCTGCCGCAAAAAATAGTCCGTTACTTGAAGGTATCATTTTTTTGCATTTTTTCGCTCGATGCTATCAAACTATAAGAAATGAAGAAAATATTTTTTGTTTTCATGGAGGTATGAACCGAAAAACCTAATGTGTGAATCCGCTTCGGGTATTCATACAGGGTGGTTAGTTTTTTCGGTTCATACCTCCATGAAAACAAACAAATATTCTCTTCATGTCTTAAGAATCAATATGTAGTGGCTTCTTTGTCTTCATTTCTTAGCCTATTCCCACGCAGTGACGCTTTTAAACGCCCCAAAATATAAAAGCTTTTGAAAACATTGTGGATAATGAAGAAATTGTTTGTCACTATCCACAATGTTTGTCACTGCAAAAGACAAAGATTTGGTCTGGAGAGAGCCGTTGTACCTTCGTGCTCACATTGGATTATTTCAGTCCCTTACAAAATATTATCCTGTACAAACTGTGCTTTCACTGAAAGTGGAAAACATATTTCGTTTGTTTAAATGAAAATAAATCGCCGTGGGGCATGCAAAATGTCGTAACTACAGCTTGAAAAAACGGTGACATAATAACATCTGGAAGACCCTAACCTACACGAACGCGAATCGTATGATCACGTGCCCTACCGTCCGCACCATTTCCACTGACAAAATAGAAAACATTATGGGAAATGAAGAAATTGCTTGTGCCAAGCAATATCTTCATTTTCCACAATGTTTTCCGATTTATTTTCTTTAGGGCGTCTACGGCCTTACTGCGCGGTAATGGGTTACAGTTTAAGAAATTATTGACTTTTTTCACTTTCTTGGTAAAAAAACTTTGTGGAAAATGATAGAATTGCTTGTGTCAAGCATGTCATTGTGTGGAAATGAGTTAAACTTATTAGAAAAATAATGAATGAAAGATACAGCCAATCTTGTTCAAGGAACCACCTCTTCTGAGCCACCACTTTAATTAAGCGCATCCAAATCCCCTATAAAAAAACCAAATGATCTTCATGATTTGACATTTTTGCTAATAAAAATATCAAAAACCAAATCCTATATTGATGGATCTCATTAGAATCGTCTCAATGAGACGATTCTAATGAGTTCCACCAATATAAGATTAATAGAGAGTTATATGCAGTCGAGCACATCTTTCATGAATACCATAAAATTGTTTGAAGCGACCATTCTCTCATGCGACCACTTTTTGGCCGTCTCATGTGTGGTCACTTAACACAAGTTTTACTGTATGGTAAAGAATGATATCGACTAACCTCGGTAAGCTCCCAGTAATATACAACTTTCCAAGCCACGAGCCGAAGATAGAAGTGACTGGCTAATACCTACTCGTCCGGACTCAAAATGTCGAAACATCTCCTCGCTTCACTGAACTGAAACGGGGCTCGCCTTTTCGTTTTAGAGACTACCTAAACGCCGTAACTACAGCTTTAACTAGCTGTAGTTACGGTATTCTTGCAATCAAAGTACATTTAACGCTTCACTGCAAATTGTATTAAGTTTATTCCTAACCTTTTTGAAAAGAAATAAAAAAATGTCATTTATTTGATATTGAAGGTATTTGATGTTCTTTCACAGAGATACATTTTCAAGCGTTTGTGCCGACTGAGATTTCTAGTTAATCCACAATCGGCGGAACATAGCTTTAATGTACCAGTTATCTTTTGAAACGGCACATCCCCAAAGAATTTTCTGTCAAAAATAGTTGTTTCTGCCATTCCGAAAACTAATAAACAAACAATTCTCGCCCATCAAGTTAAAATGGACTTTCGGGTTGGCGCGAAATGAATTGCCTTGGCCAGACTGTGACCATATACAGTTAATGAAAAAAAAAAAAAAAAAAAAAAAATCAATTTGGGACAGGGTGATGATCGTCTTCAACTAACCTATTCCCACATAATGACGATTTCGACTCACTCCCGCCAAGAAAAACGTTTTGGAAAATATCATGTAAAATGAAGAAATTGCTTGCATTAAGCAATTCCTTCATTTTCGACAATGTTTTCATCTCAGAAAATTGACAAGAAAAAGATAAATTAAAACCACACACACCATTTGATATACTTTAAACTGTCGTCTGCAACTCCTAAAAAATTAACCATAAAAAGTCTAAAATGTTGTCGTCTGGTTTTGAGTTAATTCATGTGTGTTAGTTTACCGAATCAGGGACACAATAAAAACTCAGGTCGTTGGTTGGCTCCAACCAACGACCTGAGTTTTTATTGTGTCCCTGACCTTGTGTTTCGTGAACTAACATCGGTAGATATAATAGTCAAACATCCAATCGAAGGTCAGTGATTATGACCACCGATCCGCCAAGTCCACAATCTGACCGGGTTTCGAGGCTTCCATTTTTTGATCAATTGTTCTGTTAAATAGGTTGAACACCACTTTCAACAGTATTTTGGTAATATTGTGGCGGCCGGTGCAACAAACCATGGCCTCTCAACAGTTCAATGAAATGAAACATTTTGCAAAACGTTGGACAGAATGTTATCCGAGTCGAGGACAAAACCCACGACCATAGGATAGAAAACAAAAATCGTTAACAGCTGAGTTAATCGTTTCTCAATGAAATTAACCATGTTTTAATTGATTGAAGTAAAATGTCAAGATTCAAACATTTTGATCAGCTGATTTTTCTTCAAAATAATGCCGTTAAATATCGAAGCGTGACTTCCTGTCGGGGTCGATTGGCTTTGCAAATTGAGTAAGTGGGTCTGGCCAGCGGTTGATCAAATGAATTGTACTAAAATTTTGATAAAAAAAAAACGAATAAATTATTTACTTTGCTGTTTGGCATTAAACTATGAGAAATAAAAAGACTATTTTTTTTGTTTTCAATGAGTTTTAATTTAAGTTTAGTTTCGTCTATCAAAACACAAATGTTGTTCTTAGTCTTCCTACCTCGAAGAACAAAATTATTTTGAGAACGCATCTATTCTGTATGCTTGTGCACAAAGAAGATCCTTAGAATAGTGTGATTAGGTTTTTCGGTTCATACCTCCATGAAAAAAAGTTTTTCTCTTCATTCTCATCGAGCGAAAAAAACAAATAAACAAAAGCTTTACAAATTTTGAAACCTTTTTGTATGGGACTATTTTGTGCGGAAGCATACAAAATCGCTGCGTGCTCAAAACTTATGAATATTTTTTTTGACCAATCAGAACGCCCGTTTCTGATAGTCGAAACTAAAAATTAAATGATAACTAGGTAAATATTTGCTTTGTTTTTATGTCGATTTGCTTTGTTTTGACGTTTTAATTGATGACATAAGACTAAAAGAAATAAACTGATTTTTCTTTGTTTTCGTTTGGGTATGGACCTAAAAACGCAACCACACTAATATATGAATCCACTTTGCGTATACATGCCGTGTGATTAAGTGTCTTAGGCTCAAAATTTAATGAAAACAAACAAAGAATCTTTCTATTTATTTTGAAATGAACCTAAAAGCTTAATCACATTAACGCATGAATCCACTTCGCGAGTTAATTCGGTGTGATTAAGTTTTTAGGTTCATACTTCCATGAAATTAAAAATATTGACTTTATTTCTACAATAATAATGACTGAAAATATTTTAAAAAAATATACATGAAGTTTGCAAACTAGTAATTTCAAATTGCTGACAGAAGGGTATGAATCCATCCACCCTATGAACACATTTTTTTATTTTGTGAGTACATGTTTTTTTTTTTTTCTTCTATTTTTCTCTCTGGTTGATGGTTTTGTTGATAATTCAAACCTCTTAAAAGCTTAACTGATAAACTTGTTGAAAACTGTAAGTGATCTTGCGATTCACAGTTCACCTAATCAAAATGAATAATAAATGAAATAAATAGACAAGTAAATGCCATTAATAAATAGATATATCGATATAAATGGATAAATAAGCGAAATTATCCGTAAATGTAAAATAGGAAAAATGCATTTGTCAGATTAATTGAGAATGTGTCTTTAAACCCTTGTCATGCTGAACCCGGATTATTCCGGTTTTTTGGCAGGCGGTATAGACCAAGATCAGCCTGCACAGAAGTGCAGTCTGATCTTGGTCTAGACCTCCTGCTTGTATTTTATGAAGATGATTTCTAAAAGAAATATTAATTTTTGAACAACAAGTTCTATCAGTGCTTTCAGTCCTTTGATTTTATAGCAATTCAATAAGATAATTTATACAGCATGACAAGGGTTAATCTTTAGTCTAAGGAATGTCTAGGCTGTTAAGTAGTTACCCCATTCCTTGAAATTATTGTGAAAAAGAGGAAATTGCTTGTTACTTATAATTTCTTTTTTCTATAATATTTCCTCAATTATGGAATCACAGGGCCGTAAAAAACAGGGATTGAACAGGAAAAGGTTATTAATTCGATAGTTACTGATTCCGCTGGCCACTCCCCTCCAACAGGAAGTTCCTCGTCGAATTTAAACGGTGCAGAATTCATGACCAGTGGCATGTAAAAATTTTAATAGGTTGGTTCGCAAATCTAGGTGTCGTAACTACAGCTTGAATAGATCTCAAAACTAACAAAATGCTTAGCATAAATGTCGACCAATTTTAAAGTTCAAAATTCACTTTTGGTCTAAATGAATGATTTGATTTGTTGATTTATTCAATTAAACCCATTCAGATATAATCCCACGTTTTTAAGACCCTCAAGAAAAGGGTTGAGAAAAACAATGTGGAAAAAGAGGACAGAGCTTCTACTCTCATTGGAATTTGATTTCTTATCATCTGAAAATGTTATCTGCATCTGTCGTCTGTATAAAATTCTGTCATTTGGCAATGGGTTAATAAAAGATAGTTTTGCCATAGTTTAAGATTTAGGTAGAAAAAATGTCAATGAAACGAATTTTCAAATTCAAACGCCGAAGGCAGGCATTTAACCCCAGAATGCGAACGATTAAACCTTTCCCACACAGTGACGCTTTTTGACGCCCCCCAAGAAAAGCAATTGGGAAAACATTGTGGTAAATTATGAAATTGCTTGTGACAAGCAATTTCTTCTTTCTACACAATTTGCACAATGTTTTCTATCCAGAAAGTTTAAAATATCTAAAATTTCATAAACATCTGCAACTCCTCAATTTGAACTAGTCTAATTTTTGTTTGGTAATGGGCAAAATGTAAACACGGATAAGGAAAATAGGAGTTTCTGATGAGAATTGAATAAAAAAAAAGAATGTTCTTCATTCAAATCAAGGGTTTAATCTGCATATCGTCGGTTTACATCTAAACATCGTAACTACAGCTTCAACCAACCTCTAGTTACAAGGTTTAAGAAGTAATCAGACGATATTTGGTGCTGGGGACTAAATCGTAATAATTTATAGAAAGGGTATAAAGTAGCTATTTTGACTTTGGCGGGGCTTAGAGAGACGGTAAAAATTTACCCATGCGTAAACATACGTCAAATATTAACTTCGGGTGTTTTGTTCAGTCTATGTTGAAATTCATGGTCCGTCGAGCATGAATTTTTACCCACCCTATAATTGCGAAGATGTATTATGATGAAAATACTATTGGTATTTCAGAGTCACTTACACACTCCAAAACAGAATAATTCTAAAGATGCCAATACATGACATTTCCTCTAACTATATCAAACGATCTTTTGGATTCAAAACGCACGTACAACACACACACCGAGAAAAACATACAAAAAAAAAATAAATAAATAAATAAATAAAAAAAAACACACGCTGTCAAAAACACACACACAACACACACACATGATATATGACCGGATGACGAATAGTCAAAGGGCTCAGACCGTCGCCTTTACCAGATGAAAATAAATTAGACAGCTTCTACTTGAAATAAGTTAAGGCAACAAATTTAAAACGTAAAATATCTACCAAATAAGGTAGAAATCATCGCGAGAAGGAAAAAATGCTTGTTACAATCAATTTCTTTTTTCCACAAGTTTCCCATGATCATATTTCCACAGTGCGAAAAAAAAGGCGTCATTGTGTGGTGATGTGTTAAATAAAAGATTTTAAAACTGAAAACGGCCACCCATGGTTTATTTTTCGCATTAACCCTTTCTTAGTCAATCTCTGTTTTCACGTCCCTTTGAATTTTTAATTGAGAAATATTGTAGAAAAAAAAGAAGACATTTCTTGTAACAATCAATTTCTTCCTTTTCAACTATATTTTCTACTCATTTTAATGGTTATTTTTTAAATTGAATCCAAATTAAGTTTTCAACACCAAAACCTTTGAGTTTGTTATTTATTTATTGAACTGGTTTTAGAGCCTCTTTTAAGAGTATTTCAATCATATCTTTGAATTTGAACTGGCCTAAAAGCTTGCAAAGCTTGCTTCTACATGAGTTATTGGGATTTTGAGTAAATCCCGCCATAGGTTAATATAATATTTAGGACTCGAAACATATCGATGCCGGTTAGTTTGTTTGTTTGAATGGGGTTTAACGCCGCTTTCAACAATCTTTCAGTTATATCGCGGCGGCTGGAGCACCTAACAATGGATTCCTGGTATTTCTCGCACCAGTACTACCACTACACCCTTTCCTAGCCTCCAGCTGCTATCCCACATAGGCTTACGATAATCTGCCCATTGGTGGTAGACAAATGTCGGAAAGAGATTTGCCGCCGTCGGGGATCGAACCCGGGACCCTTTGAATGATAGTCCGACGCGCTACCAACTGCGCTATCGATGCCGGTTAGACTACGGGAATTACGCAGGTTGAGAAGGATCGATACTTTCCACTTTTATATCGAATATCGCCGAATGTAGGGTTTTTATGCTCCCACCACTTAATGGGGGGGCATATAGATTTGCCTTTGTCCGTCCGTCCGTACTTCAGTCCTTCCGTCCCGAAATTGTCCGGGGCATATCTCTAAAGTATAACTTCATAGGTGGATAGACCGCATTGAGGAAAAGTGCAGTGCACAAGAACCCTAACTCTTTCTTGCATAATTTTGGAGTTATTGCCCTTTGTTATTTTAAAGACTTACATTTTGTCCGGGGCATATCTCTGAAAGTATAATAGCTATCAACTTGAAATTTCATAGGTGGATAGACCTCATTGAGGAGAAGTACAGTGCACAAGAACCCCAACTCTTGTCTGTTTAATTTCTGTTATTATCAAAGCTATCGGTGGGGGCATCTGTGTCCTGTGGACAAAGCTCTTGTTTAAACAGCCTCACTTAATTGTCGTTGGGCGAATAAAATGTCGTAACTACAGCCCGAATATAGCTGTAATTATGACATTTTACTCGACCAACGAATATATGTTTATTTAAGATACTGACATTCTCGTTGATCTGTGCTGAAAGCGATCTTATTATGAAATATTATCCCTTTCCTGTTCAATCCCTGGGTTTTACGTGCCTATAAGTCAATAATTAAAAAAATGTTGAAAATGAAAAAATGCTTTTAACAAGCAATTTCTTCTTTTTCCAAAATATTTTCTACCCTACTGAATGTTAATTTATCACATTTAATCCGCTTTCAATTTTCGTATGCAAAACCTTTGAACTATGACAGGTCTAACATTTTGCAAAACAGGACAGGGATACGGACGATCATTTTCATATGGCCATAACATACAAATATTCGTCATAACTTGTTAGAAGTTAGTTCGCTGTGTGACCGACAAAAGAAAAAGGGCGTAAATCACCACCATTAGGGAAAAAATGGTCATATTTTTCAAGTGCATCCTACATTCATGCCAGTCCGTATGAAATTGCACCTTGAAAAATTTGGTTAATAAATAAGTAAGTAAGTAAATAGTTTATGATGGAGACATATGTATATAAATACAAACATACAAACAGAGAATTCAAACACCCGGCCCCATGGGCCTATATTTCACTTCCTTCAATATTACCTCTTAATACAAATAAATGAACCGGCGGTTGTTCTTTCAGCAATAAGAGTGAGAAATCTGAGACAGCAAATTAGCTTAAGTAAACAGACAAAACTTTGTGATCTTCTTAGAGTTCAACGAGTGCAAACTGCCACTGGAGGCTTAACCACTAAATCCATAGAATGCCTACGCCATAAAAAGTAGTTCTTATCTCGAGAATATTGCAAACTCTGCGACTGCTTTTGGCAACATGAATTATCTTTATTAAAATTGTAGACAACTCCTATAAAAGCATGCATTTTTTTTAACCCAATTCCACTCAATCGCGCTTTTGAAACATCCCAAGAAAACAGCTTTGGAAAACATTATTGACAATGAAGAAATTGCTTATGATAAGCTAAGTCTGTAATTCTTAATTAGGGTAAGTCTTTTCCAAATCTTATAATCCACCGCCTTTGTCTATACGAACACGGTAGCCAGTCTATATCTCCAACACGAGCCAATGCAGAAGCGTTTCTATGGACATCCATAAATTATCTCATCGATCTATTTTGTAAGTTATCTAAGCATTTATAAGACTTGAAACCACAGATACCCGAACCAAATTCAAGGATTTGGACAACACAGCTAAGATAAAGTTTTTTGTAAGACTTGAAACCAAAATCCTTCAAGTTATAGCAAAGATGTTTTAAATACTGATGATACGTCATAAGCTTTCAATTCACCTGTTACTTAAGCAGAGGTTAAAGAAGCGATTGATTCGGCAAAGTCCGGAAAAGCCTGTGGTTTAGATGGAATACCCTCTGAATCACTTAAAAATGACACAATCGTTCTTATTTACATGCTCTTTTTAATGTTTGTTTAATAATAGTAAGATTCCTTCTCAATGGAGGAAATGTATAGTTAACCCTATACCGAAATCTTCTATGTTAGATCCTAGGAATCTTCTATCATACAGGGGTATTTTTCTTGCTTCGTCTATGTATAAGATGTACTATTTTATTTTGAATAAACGAATCAGTTTTTGGGCTGAGGATAATGAGATAATCGTTGACGAACAAAACGGTTTTCGTAAACATAGAAGTACAGTTGACCATTTATCAACCCTGACAAGAATTATTGACACACGAAAAAAGATAAAATTATCATCATTTTGCGCTTCCATCGATTTAAAAAAAAACTTTGATAACTTTAATCGAAGTTTATTGTGGAAAAATATATTTGACTATGGTGTTAAAGGTAAAATGTTTACTGCGGCACAATCTTTATATGCCTCGGTGTCGTCTTGCATCAGAGGTAATCCCTTTTTTACCGACTGGTTTGAAATCAAGAGTGGGTTACGTCAAGGCTGTGGTTTATCCCCCCTGCTTTTCAATCTTTTTATCAATTACTTAGCGTTACTTTTAAAGTCTCTAAATTTCTATCCTTCTGTATGCAGATGACATTGTTCTGCTGTCAGAAAACGTGGAGGACCTACAAAGTCTTTTTAACGTATTACATTGTTGGCGCGGTTCGCACTTCATGACAATTGTTCAATCTAAATCAATGGGCAGTATGCCTTGTGATGTTTTACTCGATTATACGATTCTGCAGTTTGGCCAAAAATATCGTATGGGGCAGCCATTTGGGGCTACAAGTCATTTTCATGTATAAATGCTGTCCAAAATCGGTAGCCAGTCTATATCTCCAACACGAGCCAATGCAGAAGCGTTTCTATGGACATCCATAAATTATCTCATCGATCTATTTTGTAAGTTATCTAAGCATTTATAAGACTTGAAACCACAGATACCCGAACCAAATTCAAGGATTTGGACAACACAGCTAAGATAAAGTTTTTTGTAAGACTTGAAACCAAAATCCTTCAAGTTATAGCAAAGATGTTTTAAATACTGATGATACGTCATAAGCTTTCAATTCACCTGTTACTTAAGCAGAGGTTAAAGAAGCGATTGATTCGGCAAAGTCCGGAAAAGCCTGTGGTTTAGATGGAATACCCTCTGAATCACTTAAAAATGACACAATCGTTCTTATTTACATGCTCTTTTTAATGTTTGTTTAATAATAGTAAGATTCCTTCTCAATGGAGGAAATGTATAGTTAACCCTATACCGAAATCTTCTATGTTAGATCCTAGGAATCTTCTATCATACAGGGGTATTTTTCTTGCTTCGTCTATGTATAAGATGTACTATTTTATTTTGAATAAACGAATCAGTTTTTGGGCTGAGGATAATGAGATAATCGTTGACGAACAAAACGGTTTTCGTAAACATAGAAGTACAGTTGACCATTTATCAACCCTGACAAGAATTATTGACACACGAAAAAAGATAAAATTATCATCATTTTGCGCTTCCATCGATTTAAAAAAAAACTTTGATAACTTTAATCGAAGTTTATTGTGGAAAAATATATTTGACTATGGTGTTAAAGGTAAAATGTTTACTGCGGCACAATCTTTATATGCCTCGGTGTCGTCTTGCATCAGAGGTAATCCCTTTTTTACCGACTGGTTTGAAATCAAGAGTGGGTTACGTCAAGGCTGTGGTTTATCCCCCCTGCTTTTCAATCTTTTTATCAATTACTTAGCGTTACTTTTAAAGTCTCTAAATTTCTATCCTTCTGTATGCAGATGACATTGTTCTGCTGTCAGAAAACGTGGAGGACCTACAAAGTCTTTTTAACGTATTACATTGTTGGCGCGGTTCGCACTTCATGACAATTGTTCAATCTAAATCAATGGGCAGTATGCCTTGTGATGTTTTACTCGATTATACGATTCTGCAGTTTGGCCAAAAATATCGTATGGGGCAGCCATTTGGGGCTACAAGTCATTTTCATGTATAAATGCTGTCCAAAATCGTGCTATGCGTTTCTTTCTAGGAGTGGGAAATACACGCCAAATGCAGCAGTCATTGGAGATATGGGTTGGACTCCTCCATCTGTTAGGCAGTGGAAATCTTTAAGTTTATATTGGTCAAGGCCATCTTGTATGTCTAATGCCCGTCTTAATAAACGTCTCGCACAATGGTGTTATTCTGTTGCCGGCGTTTCCTTCAAAAATTGTTTTTTCCATGTTTTAAGACAATAAGCTCCTGTAATTTGAATGATTTCTTAGACATAAGCGAACCATTGTCAAAACGTCAGCGATAAACTAGTGTAAAAGGTAATGGTTCTAACAAATTACGCTTTTATAGAATGTTTAAAAATTATTTGGTGCTGAAAATTATTGTAAAGTTATTTCACCAACAAGACACAGAGCGGCGTTTTCAAAATTTAGATGTGGCACCTTTGAAAATAGAGACCGGTCGTTACTAAAGGTTACCTGTTGCTGAACGTTTGTGTCTATTCTGTTTGAATATTGAGGACGAAATTCATGTTATCCTATTTTGTCACCTATACATAGACCTAAGAAAATACTCAATTAAAAGTGCAATTCTCATTAATTCTTTTTGAGCACAAATCAAACGAGGATAAATTCAAAATGTTATTTTGTCACCCACGTTTGATAAGAACTTGTGCCAAAACCTGTCTTTCTTAGTAAATGAACCAAATTGTTTTAAAATTGTTTATATTGTAAAGCTGCTTCTTAAATGATATATTTCCAATTTGTAATAATCTAAGCATATAGTTGCCTCTAATCAAGCCTTCTTTATTTTTATTAAGGAGGATATAGATTTCTTACACATCTATTCATAACGTGCACGTATGTGCTTTATTTTTCAAAATTAGTTTTTAGTATACCAAAACAATGTCGAGCTTTTTGTAAGAGACGATTTGCGGCATGTATATGCTTCTTACCTTTGAATATAAAAATGTTTTTTAGTTGAACATTTATCATCTTTTTCATATAACTATACGAGAAAATGCGTGAGTGAAAGAGGGAGTGTGAGACAGAATGAGAGAGGGAGAGAGATAGAAGAGAGTTGATAGTATATAGAGAAAGAATTTGTCTTTTTTCATGGTTGTGCAATGAAATAGTGTCTTATAATTCTCTACGAGAATGATCACATATATATTTTATAGTTTTATTTGTTTGTAAATTTGTAAAAATGCATATATGTGAATGAGACTTTAATAAAATATAAAATCTTAAATATAAATCTCATTTGCTACTTTATTTATCATGTTATCACCTTTGACAAGGAAGATTACCTAACAAATCTACGCTTTGCCAGCTTACAGTTCTTTCAGTAATTTGATTTTATATAATGCCCCCCTAGGGCTCTGTCGGCTCCTTTTGAAAAGTTTTACAGTGCAGGGAGAAGTCCATATATTCGTGAAAATAACGCCAAGGTATTTGTATGTAGTTACAAGATCGAGAATACTTTCAACAATTGTCAATAATAGTTCTCTAATTAGTATGAAAATGGATAAAGGAATTAATCTTTGTAGCATTCTGATTTTTATCATTCCTAAAAAAAAACCAAAAAACTTTTAGGTAATAAAATTCAAGCAAAATACTTAACACGTATAGGTCACCAGGATCTTTTTTCCCTCTTTTTCTACAAAACGTGTTTTTTTTTTTTTTTTTTTTTTTTTGTTTTTTAAATTATTTCATTTTTTTTTTTTGAGGGGGAAGTTGGTCATTTAAAGAGGTTAAGAAACTACATCAATTTTAAAACTCGTTTTAAGACATTAACCTATTCCCGCACAATCCCTCATTTTTTAAGCTTTGGAAAACATTGTTGAAATGAAGAAATTGCTTGTATCAAGCAATTTCTTCATTATCCACATTGTTTTCTATCCAAAAAGACAAAAAAAAAAAAAAATAAAACAAAAAAAAATAAAAAAAATGAAATTCTATCAACTTGAAATGATAGTCTGCAGCTTCTTGCAATTTGGACCACTCTAAAATGTTGCCGTGCTGGAATGAGTTTAAAATTCAAATATCCTTCATTCCTTCAAATGACCACGTAAAGGTGATAAATAACCAGGGAACAAACTTGAAAAAGTGTACATCTTACAATGTTTAGTCTTCCACAAAATGATTTTAAAGTTTGAGTGTTCCGTACTTAACAAGGTTTAACACACATACCGTACAAAAGGTTAACATTTTGAACCTTTTAAGAATCAGTGACTACCTATTTTTTTGTTGATTTTTGACAATATCCGAATAATCTACGTTTTAACTCTCACTGGACTTGCTAATAAAACGTTGGTCAAATCATCTGAATAAACTGTCGCGCTCGTCCTTAAGTATTCACTTGAATCAACTAAACATACACTTGAACAATCAAAACACTCACTAGCATGCACACGTAACAACGACATTTTATGAATGAAATTATGCGTAAAATCGTTCAAAATAGATGATGCATGGGGAATGATATGCTATGATAGCGATTCACCATCTTGCATTTTCTATAAACTGCGGGGAATTTGTTTGGTTTTTTACGAATGCCTAGTGGAAAATGTCAAAATTTTCCTTCTCTGTTCGATCATGTATTTGTCGAGTTGATCAGACAGGCAAAGTGGAGGATTTCGATGGTTGAGCGCGAAACAGTTGTAGCTGCCTATAATCATATCATATAGGCAGTTACAACTGTTTCGCGCTGAACCATCGATTTGTTTAACCGATGTTTCATAGCTAAAGCGGGTCCTGCATAGATTGTGAATGAAAAATGATGGCTCTCAATTTTCAAATTTCTAACTATTATTTTTACAGATATTTGAAAGACAGCAATTAATCAGTTTATGTGATGAAAATGACTGTTCATAACTTTAAAAAGAAAGAAAAGAAGCAAAAAATATTGCGCGTTACGAGACGCCAATAAGTCCCGATTGGAATCGGAATTCTTCGAGTAAAATTGTTATCTATCGATTGCCCCGAAAAGTGCCTTATTTGGGGTTTCCATGATCCTTTATCAAATTTCCATGAAACTATGAAAAAAGAAGAAAATTAAGGGATTGTACCAAAAAAAAAAAATAATAATAATAATAAATAAATAAGCAAATATTCATTAATTGGACATTCATTTGGGGGAATTTTACTATTCATAGCCATTTAATCCCCGTTTCTATTCAGTTGCTGACAGCTCCCTTTTATTAACAAAAACAAATCAAATCAATAAAGATAACGCACCATCACTGATACGTGATAAAATCACATGATGTATAACTAAGCTTATATTTTTTAACCCAAAATACCTGGGATCACTGGCGCGTGATGAAGTTTATTAATGTATTTAAAACATTAACCTTTTTTAGTTTAGTTTAAACATATTTTATTTGCAAAAATTAACATTTGTACACTACAGATAATAATGACATACTAATTTCATGCAAAAAGGATGAGAACGTAAGCAGAGCTTAAATCGTTCTTCTCCTTCATGATGTTCAAGATATGTGCGACTGTTTAAATCATTCATTTATTATTGGGTAATATAACTATTTTGGTAAGAAGAAGAAAATGCTTTGAGGGTTCAATAAAGAATCGGGAGCTAATTTAACGAAACTTGTTTAAAGGTATAACATGTATAAATGTACTTTTATATCTAAAATATTTATAATGTGGCCCATGGCGCGGAGGTGAATTTAACTCGTTGGATATTTTGATATTAGACGGGTGATATGATTATTATGTATTTACTAAGCAAATGAACTGAAGCCATAGGTAACCATGAAGATAATGTCATAAAGAATCCGTTGGTGTTATTTGAAAACAGCTTCATTTTTTTCGAGGAATCAAAAATTGGTATATCTAAAGGGGGTATCGATGTTTTTAAACCAAGATGAGAAAACATTGCCAATTGCCTGAACATACGCCAAAACGAACATTTAATACGTTAATATGGGTCAGATATTATATTCAAGGTAATCTGATAGGCTGAAAATGGCTTTTTGTGGTTATATAGGAAACGTTCCACTGAATTCCAGGTTATATTTAGATATCAAGGAATTCGGTTGTCAACATCGCATGACCTCATTTGCATATGACCAAAAGTCAGCAGAATGTGACAAAGTGACAAGGAAAACAACCAACGTACTATATCATTTCATATGAAATAGCCAGCGCAAAACTACGATAAATGTCTTTATTCGTATTAACTCTTACGATAGTTTTTGACTGATCTTGACGATCGGCTAGCGAACATACTCCTGATGACATATCGATGACGTCTGTTGAACGAATTCACACTGAATACGGTTATACGCACCACATGAATGACTCAATATTTTTTACAACTGTATCGGCGCAATCTCAAAAAAAGTTAACAGCCTACGTAGACTATTAGGGATGAAAGGGTAATTTTGATAAATCAAAAAAAAAAAAAAAAAAAAAAACAAAAAAACCTCTGAGTTTCGCAAAACTACTTTGCAGGTTATTGAATTCAATTAATACATTTATCAAAATCTATGACATGTAAAAAACATTGATACCTACATTTAATGATTTTTTTTCGACTTATCTAAAACGGGTCGTATGATAAATAGAATATCAAAGCCGTGTTTCATAAAATATTGATTTTATAAACTTTTTAAAATTTCAAAAACTTTACCAAGCCTATCCTATCTTGGGCCACGGCCGTAGCGAAGTTGATGTCTTCATTATACGGTCCCGGATTCGATCCTCGGCCTCGGCGAATATCATTTCCGATATATGTCTCTCACAAATGATTGGATACTCGTAAATCTAAGTAGGATGGGCAATTAGAGACCGAGAAAGGAAGTTGATGTAATACTGATGTAAGAAATACCAAAAACCAATTGTAAGATGCTCTAGCCGCCGCGATAGGACTGAACAACTGTTAAATCAAAGGCCTGAATGGCCTCAAATGCAGTCAGAACTTTATATAAACAATTTGTATGATAGTTGAAGTCATTCTCTGATTTGTCTGTTAAGTTTTTCTTATGAAATCACAATCGAAGATTTCTTTCTTCCTTCCCCACCCCCCGACAGAATCCCAACCATGTTTTCTCGCCAAAAACTAACTTGATCAACAGCGTAATTGACGAATTCGGACAAAATATACGCAGGATAGTTTAAGGAGCATCACCCTCCGAGAATGGAAAGATAACAACTGTAGTTAAAAGATTTTAGCAGAAAACCGACGAAATTCAGAATTATTAAATTCTATCTTTACCTTCCCTGTCTATCGGAATTGAACAATCCGTAAATTTCTACAGGTCTACAAAATGTTGTTCTCTTTCGGTCCGCGCCAATATTTAAAAGCTAGAATTTTCTACCGAGACATGTTTTTAAGTTGCAATGCGGAGCAATCGCAACTTAGATTTAACAAAACCGCCAAATGAACACAAGACAATTTCATTTCGGGTTTTTGATAACACATATCACGTGATCTCTTAGATATGAATACACCTCGGGTTACTTCTCATCTCAACTTGCCAAGACAATCAGTTAGTAGTAGCCGAAGACAATAATATGGCACATGTAAAGGATGCTATAAAAACCGTTTAGAGACTTCTAAACATGCTTTAGTTTGCTTTAACTTATAGAAAAATAAGATAATAATCAGCGCAGTAATTTGTCTTTTTTTGTGATTCGCCGTCCCGTGTTTGGTAATCACGTGATCTCAAGTGACATGTGGTAGTCATGTGACCATAGATAGGCAATGCTTACAAATATGGCTCAGGTCGCAAATGCATTTTTTTTACAAAAACACGCCGCCCAGTGCTTTAAAACATTCTAGAGCGATTAAGGGGGATCGTAGGCATCAAGCAAACGCGATTTTTGTGGGATTTACAGCTTTTACTCAATGAAAATAAAAAAGATGCATAACGAAAGTAGAAGATTTTGAAAATTAGAATGAAAACATATCAACTTCTGTACTACATAATTACGCTTTATTATGTCGTTATTTACAAGTTTAAATCAATAATAACACATCAAACTTTTAACAATTGTCGTCTAGCTTTTAGCTTGGACCTTTTTACATTAGATTTTTTACAGTTCCAAAACCGAATAAGGAAATCGCGCGACTACAGGGCGCCGAAGATAATTTGATACTATATTCATCATATTATAGGAATTTATAGGAAACCGGCAAAACTTCCATGTGCAAATAATAACGTTACAATAACGTTAATGTTTTTTTTTTTCTTTTTTTTTTAAATTTTACTCACAACGCTTTAAATATTCTTTTTCCTAAGTACTTACTGTAGAAGATGTTATTCTCTGTTTTCATGATTCTAAAAGGAGTTCACGTATTACATTTGATCAAAAGGAGCATGTTATGCTTGACTTTCTAATTTTGTTGTGCGCGACACGAGCTTATAACCTATTCAAACACGATAAATTTTTTAGACCAGTCCAAATTCAAAGAAGTAGCAGACGACAATTGTAAAGTGATGAGATCTTTAAAATCCTGGTCTTTTTGGGCAGAAAACGTTGTGGATAATGAAGAAATTGCTTGTAATAATGTTTTCCAAAGCTTTCATTTTAATTTAAAAGTGTCACCGTCTGGGAATGGGTTAAGACAATGCTAGTTTTTGATTTCTGTATGTGGATGTATGTTTTTGTGCGTTATCCACGCACATTTGTACACGAATGGGAATGCTGGTTTAAGTTTAATGGAGGGAGGCTTACTCGGAAAGTAATAAATTAATTTGAACCGATTTCCTAAGTTATGACCCTTTCAGCGCATTCCAACTTCTCAGTACTTTCAGTCCTTTGATTATTGATAGCTGTCGGAATTAATCTATTTGAAATAAGCTTTAAACCGACTTAACCATTTCCATCCTTAGACAAAAAGGATAAAATCTAAGTATCCCGCCTTGGAGACCGACGAGTTGTTGTACACCTTGGGTAACTGAGGCGTTGAGAAAGTGTCACGTGGATCGACCTTCGAACCTCTTTCAAGGTAATGGACTTGGTCTTATTTCTTTACCATTGTTAAAAATACGGTAACAATAAAACAACAAAGAACTCTATTTTACGAATCGGGAATTTTCACCGAACGGATGTAAGTGTACAATCAAAGTGCCGTACGCACTGTAATTGGTCGTCACTGGGAAATTGGACATGTCGTTGCATACCGACTTTAGAATTAGGGTAAAACAACTTTAATTTCTATTACTTTCACAACACGTAGGTTCTATCCTAGTGTATGATATTTCCGTGAATGTTAATTAGAATTAATATTATTTTACACGAACGCAAGACCTTCATGTAACATGGGTACCGACAAAAAAACAACTTTTTGTGAAAACTAAATTTTTAAAAATTCTCGATTGTTAAAGAGTCAGGGTTAGATCATCCCTGTAAGCTTTTTTTAAAAGCCAAAACAGAAAAATTATGGAAATATGATAACTTTAGTTTAGGAGCAAATGCTGACAGCAGGTTCATGAAATTTCAAAACGCTCTCTTTTTCTGGGCAGAAATTAACACGTTCCTAAACAGCGCTGATTCCAAACAAAGGAAAAAACACTTAGGGCGAATTCTTTAGACAGCTCGAAAGCATAATAATCAAATTTGCTCTCCAGAAGAACTTTCAGTACTTTGATTAACTTGTGGCTGGAAAATAATTGAGTGGCAGTATCATCTTTCTTTACACCTCGATATGATTGAAAGAAAGAGTTGGTTAGACGCGTTCATCACTAGCGGAAAATCCTTGAAGCATTCATCTTTAAAGCGTGTGACCGTCCAGTTTTCCTTTACTCCTTTTGATAATTCTTAACTTGTAAAATGAAATGATTTTTTTTCTGTTTTCCCGTCACAATATACGTCATGTTGGGCTAAAGGCAGTTTTGGTAAATTGCAGCCACACGATCTCGAGTTTATGGTTATATAAAGTGGTCTACGACCAATTAAAATGGATTATACTTTGAAGCTAGTTACTTTAAAAATCGTAAGAATGAAGATTATAATAATCGAAAAAATCCGAGACGGGGGAATGTCTAGTTTCACTTTCGATTATTCTAGTTCAGGCAGTCCATTAAATGATGTCAGAGACATAAATATACATTATTCTATGTCTCTGATGAAATTAACTTTTGACATAACAACAAACCCGGCGGATTCCCTCCATCGAGTGGCCTGTTAAGATGGTATAGAAGAGGTCTGTACCTTAATCACTGCGCACATTTAGTGATTCGGCTTTACGCGGTCATTCTTCATGAATGGGCTTACATTTTCAGATAGTATACTACAAGAAATTATGAATCAATTCACGAGCAAGGAAAAAAATTTCAGGTCGTTGTCAGGTTACTAGAAGCAAAAAGCGAATTCTGGCGACTCCTAGATTATAGTCAGTATCCGGACTGCAATAAAAACGGCGTTAACCCTTTCCTGTTAATAAAAGAATTAGACTGGTCCAAATTCAAAGGTTTTGCAGATTAAAATCCAAAGGGGATTAAATTTGAAAATAGCAATTCAGTAGGGTAGAAAATAATGTGAAAAGAAGAAATTGCTTGTTACAAGCAATTTCTTCTTTTCCCACAATATTTTCTCAAGTATAAAATCACTGGGACGTAAAACAAGGGATTGTACAGGAAAGGGTTATTCCCCTTTCAATCTTTTCCATCTGGTATTAATAAAACACTTTTCCAATATCCTATTCTCGGAATATTTCCTTTTTCCAGTTTATGGATGTCTCATTTAATGAATAAGGGCCGTCGTCATAGCGCAGTCGGTAGCGCGTCGGACTCCTAATTATGGGATGTCATGAGTTCGATCTCCGGCGGCGGCACATATTCTTTCCGACATTTGCCTCTCACCAATGGGTGGATAATTGTAAGCCTAAGTAGAATAGCAGCTGGGGGCTAGGAAAGGATGTAGTGGTAGTACTGGAGTGAGAAATACCAGGAATCCATTGTTAGGTGCTCCAGAACGCGATACGACTTGAATACTGTTAAAAGCGGCATTAAACCCTACTCAATCAATCAATTTCATAAATTAGGTATTCCATGATCAATCCTCGAATATCATCTCTATACCTACCAACAGATGAGGAGCAAACATGTCCATGCAAGACTACTTTCAAGTTGACAAAAATTGGAGGGGGTCTCGCTCAGGAAATCCGCTTTGAACAAACGTGTAAAGTTGGATACCATTTTCCAAATGCAAACGAGCCTTTTTTCTTGGCAGGACCATTTCCAATACGCGAGAAATGGTGCTCTGTTTGGTAATTTTGATTTAAGGGCCAAAAAGAAGAAAAAAAGGATGACTAGCGTATCTCGGGGAAAGAGAAAGACAAAAAATTATTCACACACACACACACACACACACACAAACGGAAAGGGAAAATTTCCGTACCCTGTCAGCCTGCATGCACTTTCCGCAGGAAAATGAAAATAATACGTACAGAAAAACTTTGAAAAAGCGAAAATTGTCGACCCAAGCCAGCTTGCTTTATCCACAGATAAATGAAACATGTTTTTTGGAGAGAACCTTTGACAAGAAAAAAGTTTCGATCATAGCCACCAAGCACTGCCTGCAGGTTGATTAAAATTATACGACCAAAACACCATTGGAAACAGAAAAGTGTCAAGCATTGCCATCCAGCGCTATCTGCAGATAAATTAAGATTATACGTTCAGTAAACCATTGAAAAAAGAGAGAAGTGTCGAACTTGGCTTGCCTGCGCTATTTGTTGTTAAATGAAAATTATACTCATAGAAAGCCATTGGGAAAAAAAAAATGTCGTACCTGGTTAGCCTTCGCTTTGTGCAGACGTCTACCTAAAAGCGGAAACTGTCGATACAGGTCATCCAGCGCTATCCGTAGGTAAATGAAAATTATACGCACAACAAAACTAATAGAAAAGGGAAAATTGTCTTACCTGGTAAGCCCGCGCAATCCGCAAGTAAATTAAAATTATTTTCAAAGAAAACCATTGTTAAAGAGAAAAGTGTTGACCATGGTTAGCTTGCGCGTATATCGCAAGCTGACCCGGGTCGACACTTATCGCATTTCTAAGTTGGTCCCTTTTAGAAAGACGAGATATTTGTAAAGTGCAAAAAAAAATCAAAATTATCCTAGATCACTGGAGCGAAAAAGGCGGCTGACGTTAACTGCACGAAGATGTATCTGTGCGTACATTTTTCTCATTATATTTGCTCTTTTGCATCGAATAGTTTGGTAATTATCGGGGCGCAGCTTAGAAAATAACAATTTTTTATTTTTCGATCATGACTTGTTATACATTTTAGTTAAAAATGATTTATTACCTTTTAAATTTGATATATTAGCTTACACCAATGCACATATGATCACCTTAAAAAAATGAAAATTACAAAATGTGTTTGGCAGGTAGGATATTGTAGGGTTTACGCTGCTTGGAACAATTTTCATGTAAATGGTGGTGAAATTATCATGTTATTTCTATATACATTTAAGAAATGAACATATTTTTTTTTTCTTTCACCGAGATTCATATATTAGTGGGATTAAGACTTTGGGTTCATCGTTCAATAGAAGTAATAATAAAATCAAAGGACTGAAAGTCCTGAGAGCGGTTTTGCTGATTTATCAGTAACCGCGCTCAATATTGCGAGCATGTTTCATCAATATAAGTGAGTAAATCGTACTCCTAAGTAGTAGGAGCAGCTGGAGGCTCGATAAGGATGTAGTGGTAGTACGGGTGTGTGAACTACCAGGAATCCATGGTTAGGAGTTCCAGCCGCCCCGATATAACTGAAATATTATTAAAAGTTGCGTTAAACCCTATTCAATCAATCGTGACCCCTTACTGTTTACCGAAAACGCTATTTTGAATTAATCGCAGCGTTTTCTTCTAAAGTTCGTGAAAATTGATGGTTGTGTGGTAAAGGTTAAATGAGAAAAGGTAAAGAAATCAAAGCTAACATTCAATTCTTTTTAGTTGTTGTTGTTGTTGTTGTTGTTGAGCATATTATTATCATAATTGAAGTACTACATGTCCGTTTCAAAGATTTAGTCGAATTCGAGAAGTAAAAGGTGTTTTATTCGATGGAGTTAATAGGCGCTTGAATCGCGTCTATAACCGGGTTGTAAAGTGTTACATATACTGTGTATACGGGGTGTAAATATGCCCAGCCCTGCCAGGTCAAACCACCAGCAGAGAGTTTACATGTATTCGCTAACTCCACTAACCACTGGCCTAGATTCTATGTTGAAACGCGAGGAAATTATTTCTCTCATTTTGACGATTCATAGGCAATTGACCATGGATATATTAAGTCAAAGTTTTAAAACATTTTCCTTGATATTCATGACTAAAAGGAGGCTGTTGACATTCAGCAAATAAGTTATTTTCTTCATCAGCGATGAAACAAGATGGAGGCGATCACATAGATTTTCAATTCAAGTTTAGAGCATGTGTGGAAATGAGCGGGAATGTGTGAGAACTTGTTTCCGGTTGATCGATATGAATTACCGGTTTTTCCTAAAAAAAAACCCGCTAAAAAGAATATATGTATTCTCTTCATATCTTATAATTCAATGCAATCAAGTAAAACAATATACATAATCATTCTGTATGAATCCGTTTAACAGCTACATACAATACAAACATTGCTTATTATTTAAAATCCAAAATTGAATAAATAAGATAAACGAAAAAGAGTAAATTCAGATTTGAACAGTTTCCTATTCAAAGACATTGTGCACAAAAGTACGAAATAGTTCTGTATTCGTTTTTTCATTAATGTAAAAAACGAATTTTTAGCAACAATGCAGGAATGTTGATAGACTGAACTAAAATTCAATCTAAAAATGGGCGAAAAACAGGTTACACCTAACTCCAACTAACCGTGAACTTAAAGCGTATTGTTCATGCGTGAGATGTGTACAAAAAAAAGCAACATTTAAATATCCTTTTTTAAAAGATATATCCGTGTTTTCAATCAAATTTCTGATCAGTGACCTTTGTAAATGTGAATAGCTGACGGGTTGCTGGCCCCGCCCACTTAACCCCGCCACAAAATCAACTTTGACCCGCATTATCAGAAACACTTTTGTTGGTTAAGCGACTTAAACGTCGTAACTACAGCTTAATTAATCTGTAGTTACGACGTTTAATTCGCAAACCAACATTTTACTATTTGTCTCGTGTAACTGCCCACAAATTTTGCAAATTAAATCTGTGGTATATATGAGCCTATGCGTGACATTTCCAACCATTTCGCATGTGCGTGACTTGCACACATTGAGCATCCTGGAGAGCCATTCGTTGCAATTAGATTATCCGCTGATTGTGTAAAGAAGCTTTGGGTCAGTATCTATATACAGAGCGCAAAGTGAAGACACTGATCAAACTGTGCGGATGTACAGGCTGATCTGAGTCTTTACTTGGCGTACATGTGTCATGGTTGGAAATGTCACGCATGCGCTCATATATGTGGATCTTCTTGTTCGGGTTCAGTGGGTGTGGCCTTCCATCCGTTAAAACCATTGACGACCTGAATACTGGGATAAATAACAACAACAACACATACACACACACACACAAAACACAAAACAATTAGGTCACTTGATTAAGTAATAGAAAAAAACTATTAACAGTTTGTAGGATCAAAATTTCCAAAAGAGACCTTTAGAAATTTCCCTCTTTTCCCATTTTTTTATTAACAAGTCAAACACTAGGCCCTGGCGGTATTCTGCATTCGCGAAATTGATAGATAGATAGATAGAAAGATAGATAGATAGATAGATAGATAGATAGATAGATAGATAGATAGATAGATAGATAGATAAATAGATAGATAGATAGATAGATGGATAGATAGATAGATAGATAGATAGATAGATTGATGGATTGGCGGAAGGATGGATGGATGGATGGATGGATGGATGGATGGATGGATGGATGGATAGATAGATAGATAGATAGATAGATAGATAGAAAGATAGATAGATAGATAGATAGATAGATAGATAGATAGATAGATAGATAGATAGATAGATAGATAGATAGATAGATAGATAGATAGATAGATAGATAGATAGATAGATAGATAGATAGATAGATAGATAGATAGATAGATAGATAGATAGATAGATAGATAGATAGATAGATAGATAGATAGATAGATAGATAGATAGATAGATAGATAGATAGATAGATAGATAGATAGATAGATAGATAGATAGATAGATAGATAGATAGATAGATAGATAGATAGATAGATAGATAGATAGATAGATAGATAGATAGATAGATAGATAGATAGATAGATAGATAGATAGATAGATAGATAGATAGATAGATAGATAGATAGATAGATAGATAGATAGATAGATAGATAGATAGATAGATAGATAGATAGATAGATAGATAGATAGATAGATAGATAGATAGATAGATAGATAGATAGATAGATAGATAGATAGATAGATAGATAGATAGATAGATAGATAGATAGATAGATAGATAGATAGATAGATAGATAGATAGATAGATAGATAGATAGATAGATAGATAGATAGATAGATAGATAGATAGATAGATAGATAGATAGATAGATAGATAGATAGATAGATAGATAGATAGATAGATAGATAGATAGATAGATAGATAGATAGATAGATAGATAGATAGATAGTCTTTATTGCCTCGTACAAAGGATAGAAAATATACATTACATGTTATACAAACAGGAAACATTTACAAATACTAACACAAGAACATATACAAATATTTATTAAAACTAACATATTTTCACCAGCATCACAAATGTTACATTCTGATTTCGTGTTCTCTCAATTTTGGGGCGTGAAATATAAATTCAGGCAGTAGAAAGATTTTCGTATTTAACTTGACGAAACAAGAACCGAGGCAAATAAATCATGTTACCGCAATGTTTACCTGTTATCTTTTAAATAACATTTCCTTTCTTGAAAAAAGGACAGCCAGAGGACATGTTATAATTTGCATTTGGTATTTAACCGCCGTCAAAGCGCAGTTGGTAGCGCGTCGGACTGCAATCTAGAGGTCCCGGGTTCGATCCCCGACGACGGCACTCATCCTTTCCGACTATTTGTCTCTCACTAATGGGTCGATAATCGTAGACCTATGTGGGATAGCAGCTGGAGGCTAGGAAAGGATGTGATGGCGGTACTGGTGTGAGAAATACCAGGAATCCATTGTTAGGTGCTCCAGCCGCCGCGATATAACTGAAAGATTATTGAAAGCGGCGTAAAGCCCCATTCAAACAAACAAACAAAGCATTTGGTATTTAGTATTTGGTACTAAATTCTCATTGAACTGTTAAAAAAGAATGAATTATGAATACTGTCTTGATTAAGGTTATTGCATTTAACTCTTTCGCGATGGTTTAAAGTTTTACGCAGTTGCAAATAGACGAAAATCGAAAGAGGTAGAAGATGAAATTTGGATGCAATTTGAAATGAAACCATCCTATGTAGTGGGAAATATTGTGGGGAAATGAAAAACTGCTTATTTCAAGCAATCACTTCTTTTTCAACAATGTTACTCATGTATAAAATCACAGTGATGTAAAATCCTTGATTCGTAAAGGGGAGGGTTAAACGATTATATAGAAGTATGATCTTCAACCAGGTGATGCAATTTCAAAGGCAATTTTCAGACATGACACTCTCTCAACGTCTGAGATGTTTAACCTTTTCCTGGTTAATCCCTGGTTTTTACGTCCCTGTGATTTTATGATTGAGAAAAAATCGTGGAAAAAGAAGAAATTGCTTGTAACAAGCAATTTCTTCTTTTTCCACAATATTTTCTACCCTATTGAATGATTATATTTCAAATAAGTTGGACTTAAAATTGTCGTCTGAAAAACCTTTCAATTTGGACCAGTCTAAAATTTCAAAAAAACAGGAATGGGTTAAGGCTGTGAGAAGCTGTTTTTCAACCCTTTCCTATTTTGCAAATTTTTGGACCCGTCTGAATTCAAAGGTTTTGCAGACGAAAATTTAAAAATGATTTAATTTGAAAAATAACCATTCAATGTGGTAGAAAATATTGTAGAAAAAGAAGAATTTGCTTGATACAAGCAATTTCTTCTTTTTTCCACAATGTTTTCTCAATTATAAAATCACAGGGACGTAAAAACCAGGAAGGTATTGAACAGGAAAGGATTTAAGCAAGAAAATTACCCTCTCCGATAAAACAGTTCGACCAACATTTAACCCACATAATTTTGCTTGAAGGGCAGAATAGGACGGCATGTGTTGCGAGCTTTAACGCCACTTTTAACAGTATTTCAGTCATATCGCGGCGGCTGGAGCACCTAATAATTGATTCCTGGTACTTCTCACGCCCATTACAGTATTTTCCCAATGTTTTCTCATGAAAAAGAACGACAACTCAAGCAGTTAGAAAAATATGCTAAAAGTATGTTGTCTGCCACTTTCAACCCTTTCCTGGTTTTTTCCTACCTGTGATTTCAAAACTTAGAAAACATTGTGGAAGAAGAAGAAATTGCTTATAACAAGCAATTTCTTCTTTTTCTACAATGTTTTTTATCCTACTGAATGCTTATCTTAAAAGTTATATCCATTTTAAATGTTCGTCTATAAAACCTTTGTATCGATAGGTCTTAACTTTTGCCAGACAGGAAATATTTCAAACTTTTTCACAATGAGCTTTTAAATCCGTGAAAACTCTGTTACTTAAGTATACCTTACCGCATGCAATTGAAATTTTGTTTTACATCCGTGCAATTCATTGCAATATTATTCCCCCAAAATATAACATCATATGTTTCAAGAGTAGAAAAAGCCAACTTCATACCGCAGTTGGTAGTCCTAATCTTCAATCATGGAATGTCATGGGTTCGATCCCCGACGGCGGCATATATCTCTTCCGACATTTGTCTCTCACCAATGAGTGGATAATCGTAAACCAAACTGGGATAGCAGCTGGAGGCTAGGAAAGAATGTAATGGTAGTACTGGTGTGAGAAATACCATGAATCCATTGTTAGGTGCTCCAGCCGCCGTGATATGACTGAAATACTGTTAAAAACGGCGTTAAACTCCATTCAATCATCCAATCGATTTGATTTTCCGGCGGAATGTAGTAAAATTAACATAGTATATAATCATTGTTACAATTTCACCCGAGAAATTGACCAAAATCCGCTATCAATCAAGTAATCAGTCTGAAATCATTCATTTGAAATGGAGGTTTAGTTTGAACTCCAAAATTGGTAGCTATTCTTGCAAAATATTTTGTTTGTATGGCGATTTAAATCGTCGACCAACTATTCTACTTATTTGTGACATGCTACCATCCATAAACTTTGAAAAAAACAAAACAAAAAAACACGCCGTTAAAAATGGAAGCGGGACTTTCTGTCGGAGTAGGTGGGCGTGGCTAAAGGAGACAGTCGGCGGGGCCAGTGATTCATCAATTCCGACGTCGTACAGATTTCAAAAAATGCTGATGACGGGTATCCTACCTTAAAAGTCCTATTAGCAAACGAAACTCTTAATTTTTACCCCACTGAAAACTGAAATTTTCTTTGCTAAATTGCATTTAGTGAAAATTATCTCATAAACGGGAATAAAATGTTTAAAGGTGATTGATAGAGAAGTACTAATGAATCTTAATTAGTATTCGATTGTTGTCAATTGTTCACAGTCCCATCTATTCAAAAATGACTAAATATAAAAATGTACATTTTCTTTGAAATACAAACGAGGGCAGTCTGGTGGTCGAGTTGCAAAAGACATTAGTGTCAATAACCAGCCCCGTAGTTCGGACCCAAACCGCGGCAGAAATTGTCAATTGTGCTGAATCGATCTAAATTAGTATTCATTTGTAGTCAATTGTTCGCAGTTAACTTCTTTAAAATGACTACATAAAAAAATGTACGGTTTCTTTTTAATACAGCCGGGGAGAGCCTTTGTCACATGACGTCCGGGTGTTAGGTTGGATACAGAATTATAGAAAGTCAGGATGCCTGTCTCAAAATTTAATACAAAATCAATAAACAAACAACATTAATCAACGAGTATCACAATTAGGAAATCAGAAATCGTTTAAAGAATAACTAATTTTCTCCTAAAGTCCCAAACCACGTAATCCTTAAATTAATAATAATAGTTCACACAAAGTTAAAGTTTTTAGAATTTTTCACCACGATCGAGTTGCAAACGACTGCCAATCACGAGGTCCGTAGTTCGAACGTAAAACGCAGCAGAATTTGTCAATTGGACTTCCGGTTTCCCACATAATTTCGTGTTGGATTGCTTTATAGTAACCACAGCCTTTTTCTCCTTGTTATGCATAGAAATATGTCGAGGGGGTATCTGGTTTTAGTCGAGGGGACCAGAAAATGTGACAGGCAAAATTTAAGAGTCGTGGTTTAACCCAGATTTTTTAGGTCACCTGACCGAATGGTCATGGTGACCTATTGCAATCATCGTTTGTCCGTCGTCGTGCGTCGTCCGTCGTGCGTCGTCCGTCGTCCGTCGTCCGTCGTCCGTTAACTTTTAAACATTTTCATCTTCTTCTCAAGAACTACTGGGCGGATTTCAACCAAACTTGGTAGAAAGCATCATTTGGGGATGCCAATTCAAGTTTGTGAAAATAGGGGTCATGGGGGTCATAGGGGCCCAAATAGGGGCCAAAAAGGGGTAATTTTTGGTACTTCTTTAAAAATCTTCTTCTAATAAACCGTTAATGCCAGAGCTTAAATATTTTGTGTGCATGACAACTAGGACAGGTATATTATAAATTGTGAAATTCATGCCCCTGGGGTCATGTATGGGGCCACACCCAGAGGTCAAAGTTCATCATGTTAAAAAATTCACATTTTCATCTTCTTCTGATGAAGTACAAAGCCAATTTCAAACAAACTTGGTGAAAAGCATCATTGGGTACTGATTATACAGATTTGTGAAAATAAAAAGGCTGGGGGGTCAGGGGCCCCTAAAATGGGGACCAAAAGGGGGTAATTTTTGGTAACTTTTAAACATTTTCATCTTCTTCTCAAGAACTACTGGGCGGATTTCAACCAAACTTGGTAGAAAGCATCATTGGGGGATGCCAATTCAAGTTTGTGAGAATAGGGGTCATGGGGGTCATAGGGGCCCAAATAGGGGCCAAAAAGGGGTAATTTTTGGTACTTCTTTAAAAATCTTCTTCTAATAAACCGTTAATGCCAGAGCTTAAATATTTTGTGTGCATGACAACTAGGACAGGTATATTATAAATTGTGAAATTCATGCCCCTGGGGTAATGTATGGGGCCACACCCAGAGGTCAAAGTTCATCATGTTAAAAAATTCACATTTTCATCTTCTTCTGATGAAGTACAAAGCCAATTTCAAACAAACTTGGCGAAAAGCATCATTTGGTAATGGTTATTTGGATTTGTGAAAATAAAAAGGCTGGGGGGTCAGGGGGCCCTAAAATGGGGACCAAAAGGGGGTAACTTTTGGTAACTTTTAAACATTTTCATCTTCTTCTCAAGAACTACTGGGCGGATTTCAACCAAACTTGGTAGAAAGCATCATTGGGGGATGCCAATTCAAGTTTGTGAGAATAGGGGTCATGGGGGTCATAGGGGCCCAAATAGGGGCCAAAAAGGGGTAATTTTTGGTACTTCTTTAAAAATCTTCTTCTAATAAACCGTTAATGCCAGAGCTTAAATATTTTGTGTGCATGACAACTAGGACAGGTATATTATAAATTGTGAAATTCATGCCCCTGGGGTCATGTATGGGGCCACACCCAGAGGTCAAAGTTCATCATGTTAAAAAATTCACATTTTCATCTTCTTCTGATGAAGTACAAAGCCAATTTCAAACAAACTTGGCGAAAAGCATCATTTGGTAATGGTTATTTGGATTTGTGAAAATAAAAAGGCTGGGGTGTCAGGGGGCCCTAAAATGGGGACCAAAAGGGGGTAACTTTTGGTAACTTTTAAATATTTCATCTTCTTCTCAAGAACTACTGGGCAGATTTCAACCAAACTTGGTGGAAAGCATCATTGGGGGATGCCAATTCAAGTTTGTGAAAATAGGGGTTCTGGGGGTCAAAGGGGCCCAAATAGGGGCCAAAAAGGGGTAATTTTTGGTACTTCTTTAAAAATCTTCTTCAAATAAACTGTTAATGCAAGAGCTTAAATATTCTGTGTGCATGACAACTAGGACAGGTATATTATAAATTGTGAAATTCATGTCCCTGGGGTCATGTATGGGGCCACACCCAGAGGTCAAAGTTCATCATGTTAAAAAATCACATTTTCACCTTCTTCTGATGAAGTACAAAGCCAATTTCAAACTAACTTGGTGAAAAGCATCATTGGGTACTGATTATACAGATTTGTGAAAATTAAAAGGCTGGAGGTCAGGGGTGCCTAAAATGGGGACCAAAAGGGGGTAATTTTTGGTAACTTTTAAACATTTTCATCTTCTTCTCAAGAACTACTGAGGGGATTTCAACCAAACCTTTTTCTAATTCTTTCAAACAAAATCACTTGTCTTGGTGCTCTTTTGCTCAGGTGACCGTTAAGGCCCACTGGGCCTCTTGTTTTCTAATAAAAAATCCCTAACAAATCGTAGAATGTTCAAAGATCCATTTTCTTTTTAACTTAATTGTGTTGATCATCACAGGATTTTCCCGAAATTTCCGGGAATGCAATGATTTCAAGTATCTCTCTCGGGTAGGCATTTAATTGTCGACCTAGATCAAGGAATTCCTTGATCTTGGTCGACAATTAAATGCCTACCCGAGAGAGATAGTCGGAATCATTTTCAGGCTGGAGCTTCGACCAACCATTTTACTTTCACGTTTGACGGATCGCTGATCCCGACCTCTGAGCTCCGACAGGAAGTGCGACTGTGTTATTAAACAGCGATATCTCGCAAAATTTATAGCCACTAACATGTAGAGCGAAAGTAAAATGGTTGGTCTTCGACGTAAACGTCGTAACTACAGCCTGAAAACGCTTCACGTTAATATCGGCCAATGTCGGAGTTTAAAGTTGACTTCCGGTCTCAATGAATGATCTGATCGATTGATCGATTCTTTGATTGATAAGAGTTGTCATCGGTAAAGGGTTGTGTAACCCGGGGTTTTGTACTTGACCACTGACATCAATAGCATAACATGAGCCTATTTCATGTCATGTACAACATTTAACCTAAAGGGTTAAAAGAAGAATGAGGTTCACGCGACCCAACAGTCGAGTACTATTGGGGTACTAGCTAAAAGTTTAGGTCTCACTGATTAACCCACCTTTTTCTACATTTTAGACTAGTCCAAAATTATAGGTTTTGCAGATTTGTCCAAAAATACAAGCTTATGCAGACGACAATTCAATTTCGAATTTATTTGAAGAGTAATCATTCATTAGGTTAGAAAAAATTGTGGAAAAAAAGAAGTTTAAAAAGATAATCATTCAGTAGGGTGAACAATATTTTGGAAAAAAAGACTTTCTTCTTTTCCCACAAATATTTCTCAAGTGTAATCAAAGGACTGAAAGTCCTGAGAGCGGTTTTACTGGCTTATCAGTAACCGCGCTCAATAATGCCAACATGTATCATCAAGATGAGTAAAAATAAATAACACCTAAGAGGGATGAGCAGCTGGATGCTCGATAAGGATGTAGTGGTAATACTGGTGTGAGAACTACCTGGAATCAATGGTTAGGAGCTCCAGCCGCCCCGATATAACTGAAATACTGTTAAAAGTTGCCTTAAAATCCCATTAAATTACTCATGACCATTTTACTGTTTACCGAAATCGCTATTTTGATTTAATCACAACGTTTTCTTTAATATTATTTCATCAGTGCGCGAAAGTTTGTGGTTGTGTGGTAAAAGGTTAAATGATAAAAGGTAAAGCAATCAAAGCTAACATTAAATTATCTTTGCTTTGGGCATACCACTGACCTAGATTCTATCTTGAAACGCGAGGAGATTATTTCTCTCATTTAGACAGTTTATTGGACAATTTACTATAGATATATTAAGTCGAAATTTTAAACCATTTTCCTTGATATTCACGACTAAAAGGAGTCTGTTGGCATTCAGCAAGTAAGTTATTTTCATCATCAGCGATGAAACAAGATGGTGGCAATCAAATAGATCTTCACTTCAAGTTTATGAGCATGCGTGAAAATGAGTAGAAATTTCGTAAAAACTTGTTTCCGGTTGATCGATGTGAAATACCGGTTTTGTCCTACAAAACCGCTAAAAACCACAAGGAATTAAAAGCCAGGGATCAAATATGGAAGGGTTAATCATTAGGTTGCCACCGTGTTTTTTTATACAAATCTTGGACTCATTATCAGATGACAGAATTTTGACTGGTCCAAGTTGAAAGAAGTTGCGATATTTCAAACTGTGCTGAAAGATATTGGAAATAGATGCCAGATACAAGATAGCAGACACTAGGAGAAAGTTGTTCTTTTCCCACGATGTTTTCCAAGACCATAATCATTCAGGGAGCCAGAAAGCTGTGTTGTGTGGGTGGTAACGGGTCGGATTATCATTAATTCAAAGTTGAAGGTAAACATGGACCCTCTACTTCCCAATTTTAAAGCAGAATTGTTTGTCTCCCACCATTGGGTGGATAATCGTAGTCCTTAGTCGGATGAGCAGCTGGTGGCTCTAAAAGGATGTATTTGTAGTATTGGTGTGAGAAATTCAAGGAAACCGTGGTTAGGTGCTCCAGCCGCCGCAATATGACTGATATACTATTAAAAGTGGCGTTCAACCCCATTCAATAAATCAGTCAGAACAGAATTGAAAGCAGTAAAGAGCAGCCCTCAATTGTTTGTTTGTTTGTTTTTACGTTGAGCCAAAGATGGTAGGAAAGTCAAATTTGTGGTTGAAATGGTAAGCCATTGGAAGGTCAACACCCTCACTGATATAACTAAAATACTGTTTAAAGTTCCGTTAAAACCACAGAAGGATCAGTCTTAATATTTCTTTATTTTCGTAATTCTTTCTCTCCACGACCTCTGCTTGACACGATGTCATTTCCATATAATTGATGCGATAATTTCCCAGATTATCTCTTCTGTCGCATTGACGAAGCCTGCATCTAAAACTTGACGGCTCGCTTGCCACGCCCATTGGCTCCAACAAGAATTTTCAATTCAATATCAATATTGATATTAATGGCATAATTTGCGAAATTTATGATCAGTAACGTACTAAATAAAGAGGTAAATTGGTTGATTGGCGAGCTTAACGACGTAACTACAGCTTGATTAAGGTGTAGTTACAACGTTCATGCCACCGAATCTACAAAAATGCTTCACACAATTATCGGTCTATGTCGGAGTCCAAAGCTCACTTTCGGCCTAAATGAATGATTTGATTGGTCGATTGATTTTTTGATTGACGTTGCAAATCATCAATAACAAGAAGATTTGTTTGTTTGTTTTAATAGGGTTTTACGCCGTTTCAACAATCTTTCAGTTCTATCGCGGCGGCTGGAGGACCTTAGATTGGAATCCTGGTATTTCTCACACCAGTACTACCATTACATCCTTTCCTAGCCTCCAGCTGCTATCCCACATAGGTCTACGATTATCGACCCATTGGTGAGAGACAAATAGTCGGAAAGGTTGAGTGCCGCCGTCGGGGATCGAACCCGGGTAATTACAAGAAGAAGAAAAAGAATTTGGAGAATTTGAAAGCATTTACAACGACAATTATAACGACACGGAAAATGGGACAAGAAATGAAAAGTGAATTTCGAACAATATAAAACGTGAACAAAGTCACAATATCACCCAGATTATAACGTTGACTTCACGTTAACGCTTGACTGACGTCGTATAGATCAATACTACCTACTTTCCTAATGTCAAAGCATTCAATCATGATCGATCAACGAAAAACGTTAAAAACGTAACGTTGTCGATTTATAACAGGCAGTGACCGCAATAAGGATGGCGACGTCAACGTTGTTTGTTGTTTTGGGATTGGCGTTATGCTACGTTCATGGTACGTTGGGACTAGAACTATTTGAGTTCTATTCTAAATAATTCTTTTCTTTTCATGGTTAATCATTTTTATCTGAATTCAAACAACTTTTATTTGGTATAACCTTTTCAAAAAATCATTTTCAATTTTACAGGCGACACAAAGAATGTTTACTGAGGGCATAGGAATTTTTCACGAGGATTTATTTACAAGATGATACAATCGTATCCGATTTTAGAAGAGAAAAGCAGAGAGAGTCATGCAAGCTTGGGGGTTAATCGTCGGTGTTATTCTAAACCCTCGTAACTATGTACAACTTAAAAAACGTTGTAGTTTCGAGGTTTTTGAATAACACCGACGTAATGCTCTTTATCTTCTAGATGAGCGTTAGATCGTATTGTTTCAAAGAATATTAAAGAAAAAATTCCTTCCAACTGATATATATCTAATGTGGTTCTTAAACCAAATAAACAGAAAAAAAATAAGTGTTAAAAAAACTTTTCTCTGATTCGTTATGTACAAAATCGATTAAAACCTGACTCTTTTTTAATCACTAAAGCAATAGATTGATAGATTAAATTGATAACATATGAAGACTGATATATTGTCTTAAATACAAGATGTCATTCTAACTTTATACCAGACGACAAGATTTTAGACCGATCCAAATCCAAACAAGTTGCAGACGTCAGTTTCAAGTTGATGGAATGTAAAAAAATCTTTACCTTACTGCAGAGAAAGGGGGGTGCTTTTTCAAAGATATTGCTTCATTTTCTTAAATGAATTGCCCCAATGTACTTTATTGAGGGGCATAAACAAGGGGCATTGAGTAGGAATGGGTTTTTCATAACTTAGAGAAATTTAACGCTAAATACATTTAAGACAAAGGTTAAACCATTCTCACATGATGACGCTCTTGAGGCCCCAAAGAAAAACAGTCGGATAATCATTGTACATAATGAAGAAATTACTTGAAACAGGCAAATCTTTATTTTTTGATTCCTAGCAAGAAAGTAAAAATAAAAAACACCCAAATTTCCATAGGCTTTTAATCGTCATCTGCAAATACTTTCAGTTTGGACCAGACTAAAATTTTGCCGACTGGTAATGTGTTAATTCTAATCATTTTTAGGCCAACGATTTCGCGAGAGGAGCGGTAGACAGAGTTCTGACGTAATCGTTGACGTCGACGTCAGGACCGACCAAAGCTCCTCCTCCCGAGACTCTACTAGAAGGTTGGTTCCAGATTCCGTTCTATTTTCCGACCCTATCGTGGGGATCGATGGAGTCAGAGGTTTTGACAGCGGTTTTGGCGGTAGAGGTTTTATCGATCAGGTTGGTGTTGGAAGGTCAGATCTGTTAGGAATTGGCACTGTTGGAAGTTTAGGAGTTGGGGGCGTGTTTCCGGTAGGCGGAGTTATCGGCGGATTTGGAGGTGGGCGGAGCTTCTTCGGAGGACGCAGGCGCAGAGGACGCCGTAAGTTGTTTCGTAACTTTAAAACTCCCCGTTTGACTGGGGTAAGTGTCAGTATGGCCACACTTATATAATCAAACCTTTTAAACCCCTTCCTGTTCAAACCCGGGATTTTATGTCGCTGTTATTTGAGAAAACATTAGGATTTTAGCAATTTCACCTTTTCCCTCAAAGTTTTCTGTCAAAGAGGACGGTTTTATTTCGAATTGCATCCAATTTTCACTGTCGTCTGCGGTCTCTTCCAGGTTGGTCAAGTCTAAACTTTCCAAAAAAAGGGAAAGGGTTAAATCTGTTGTGCTATTCTTCACATTTGTAAATACTGGATACCTTGTTCTCATACCCTATTTAGCTACCAAAGCTACAGCTTTGAAAGCTTAAGTTAACAGTCAAAAAGGTTTTCTTAGAGTTCAATGAGTACAAACTGCCACTGAAGGCTTAACCACTAGATACATTGAATGTCTACACAAAAAAGTAGGTCTTGTGTATTTCAGGCATATTGCAAACTCTGCCTGCAAGTTCATCTCCTAGAAAATTAAAACTCACTCGAGCGTGTTGTGTTCAAAATGACTGGCCACATGAATTAACTTTATTTATTAACTTTATTGTAGAGAACTTCTTCAAAAGCTTGCTATACAACCCATTCCCATTCAATCCCGCTTTTTAAGAACACCCCCCCATAAAAAGGATTTGGAAAACATTGTGGACGATGAAGAAATTGTTTGTAAAAAGTAATTTCTTCAGTGTCCACGATATTTCCTACCTTACAAAGTCAAAAAAGAGTACTTAACAAAGCAATGCTTTGCTAGCTAACAATACTTTCAGTACTTTGATCATCTTGCTGTTTACTTTCGAAAACGAGACTCAAGTTGTTCATGTAACGGACGAATCGCGATTTCCCTTATTTTATATTTCCCTTTTGCTATTTAATGTTCTGTCCTATTTTGCTCTGATGTTAATTTTTCTTTGAAGACAAAACAGAATTCTTACAGAACTTTATGAGACACATTTTTCTGCTGTTGCTTTGCATAGTGCCATTTTGAAAAAAAATGTCACGTGGAATTTTTGAAATAGTCCAACGATGTACATTCAAAGTATGATTTGTAGAATTGAACAAGTAGTTTTGATTGGTTAATGACCAGTATCACGTAAAAAAAAAAGAAAAACGGTTTGTTGGCGACATAAACGTCGTTTATCAAAGTTGTAGTAACGACGTTACAACTCCAACCGAACTTTATTTACACATTACTGGCTATAAATCTTACGAAATAACTGAAATAAGATTTGAACTCCAACATTGGCCGACATTTATCTTACGACTTAAAACGTCTTGACTAGAGCATATTCAACTGTTGTTACAACTTTAAGGTTACCAAACTGCAATTTTTCTCTTTTGTTTCATGGTTCTAGCAATAATTTCCGAAAAATAACACCGTTTTATATCGAACTAAAACTTCCTGTTGGATTAAAGGGGTGTGGCTAGCGAAGTAAATCGCTTGGGTAAGCGATCCGCCAAGTTAACGCCATTTACTACCATCAGAGACATTAATTGACCAATCGCTGACCCCGCCCACTGACTCCTTTCGTCCCGCCCACTGACTCCTTTCGTCCCGCCCACTGATTCCAACAGGATGTTCCGCTTCGATTTTTAACGGCGTTATTTTGCAAGTAAGGTGTTACAAATAAGTATAATGGTTGGTCGACGACCTAAACATCGTAACTCCAGCTTAAATAAGCTGTAGTTACGGCGTTTAAGTCCCCAAACCAATGAAAATGGCGGTCAATGCCGGAATTCAAATTCACCTTCCAGTCCAAATGAATGATTTAATTGGTCGGCTGATTATTTGATCGATCTTCACGATTGGTTAATTGTAACGTTATATCTCCTCTTTTCAGCCGCCTGTCGAGGTATACGCCGACGCGGTGACTGCGCTAGACGTGCGTTCCTCGGTAGACCCCGATCATGTCTGTCTGACGTAGACTGCCCCATTAGAAGAGTTTGCTGCTTTGATGGATGTCGACGAGCTTGCTATAGACCGACAACTTTCTTCTAAATAAGAGGAAAGAATACTGCTGTAACATTTTAGGGTTTTGTTTGTGCGTTATACGTATTTAATGAATCTTCCTCAAAATCCTAGTTCCTTTTCTTATGATTTCTATCCATGGGGACATGTAACAGTAGAGCTCATGTCTGTCTAACGTAGACTGCCCCATCAGAAGGGTCCGCTGATTAATGGATGTCGCCGGGCTTGCTATAGACCAGCGATCTTCTTCTAAATGAATAAGATGATGAAATAATGCTATGATCTTTTAGGGTTTGTTTGTGCGTTATACGTATTTAATGAATTACCCTTAAAATGCTATTTCCTTCTTTTATGATTTATATCCATGGGTACATGTACATATAAGATACCGCCCTATTCAAACCGGAATATTTTCTTTTGACAAAGACTTTTTAAAATTGTGTTTCTGAAAAATAGGTCACTTTCAATCAAATGGCATTAAAATGTTACGCGACTAAGACATATTTCGGGCTATGCTCACATAATTTAGGTAAAAAAATACAATTTTGCAGCTGATATACGACAACACTTAGCCAATTCCCACACAATGACGCTCCAATGAACAAGAACTTTGGAAAACATTGTGGAAAATGAAGAAATTGCTTGTCACAAGCAAATTCTTTATTATACACAATGTTTTCCACCCACAAAGGAGAGATTTCTTTTAAAATTTCATCAACTAAATATGTCATCTTCAACTCCTTCCAATTTGGGCCAGTCTAAAAATTTTGTCATCTGGTAATGGGTTAATAAGAAACCAACAGACGGTAATTGACCAGTTGCGGCTGTCAATGAAAAATCAACCGACCAATCAAATCATTTATTCAGCCTGGTACTGAGCTTTCAATTCCGACATTGGACGCCATTTTTGTTTAACCATTTTGTTGGTTTTGCGACTTAAACGTCGAAGCTTCAGTTACGACGTTTAGGTCGCCAACCAACTATTCTATCCTTTTTTGTTACATGCTAAGGACCATAGTTGTTAATTATAACGCCGTTTGTCTGAGTCAAAGTCCAAAGGACGGGAACCAGGGATTGGTCAAAAAGTGTATAGTGATGTTTGTAAGCAAGTGAAATATTATCCCCGTTGAAGTATAATACATCTAACTGATGGACCGCTTACCACGCTCAGTCAACTCCGACAAGGTTTTATGTTTAAGATATCAACACGATATTAAATTACAAAACATAATCGGGACATCAAACACAAAGCAAGTCTTACATCGGCGATCTAATTTTCGTATTAACCCTTGTCTTGCTGAATATTTATCCTTTCTTCATAAGAATTAATTTTTGTCAAATTTAGATCTACCTTATGTTAAAATAGTGCATCAACAGCTAAGAAACTAGCATGTAGTGTAGACTAAGATCAGACTGCACGTCTGTGCAGGCTGATGTTAGTCTATACACCTGTCGCAGCTATTGACAAAACAGGAATATTCCGGGATCAGCATGCCATGGGTTTAAAGTTTGTTTGATTGAATAGTGTTTAACGACATTTTACAGTATTTCAGTCAAATCGCGGCGGCTGGAGCACCTAACAATGGATTCCTGATATTTCTAACTTAGTACTACCACTACATCCTTTCCGAGCCTCTAGCTGCCGATCCAATTTAGGTTTACGATTATCCACCCATTGGTTGGAGACATATGTCAGAAAGCATATTCGCAGTATTGTACATCTGATCCAAATTGAACAATTTGATTGGTCAATCGAATTTCAGTTGATTGTGATACGCTGCCGACAGAGAAACCGATCTCGTTATTGATACATGCACTGAAATACGTTCTCAATTTTGGCTAGCAAATCGTCAGCTTTGATAGCTTAAATTAAAAGACAAAATTCGAGGTCGTCGCAAAGTTCAACGAGTGCAAACTGCCACTGGATGCTTAACCACCAAATCCGTTAAATGCCTACGTCATAAAAAGTACTTCTTGTGTATTTAAGGAATATTGCAAACCCTGCCAGCAAGTTAATCTCGTAGGTAATCTCGTAGGTATTTTTCGCTCACTTGAGCACATCGCGTGAAAAATGATCAGACCCCTTTGTTACTTTAACCTCGTTTCTTTATCATGATAACGTTTGATGAAGAAGATTACTGCACAATACTTTGATAGCTTACAGTACTTTTCAGTACTTTGGTTTCAAGGTAAACACTGACCTTGACATTGATTTAACTTCGGAACAATGGTGTGGAAATATGAGTTTTCTCCATTTGTTCCCAGACAAGTAAGAGACGGTTTTCTACTCGTCCAGAACCAAAATGAATTTGCAAAAAAGTGCGTAGAAAAAGAACTCTTTTTGGTTCAAGATGAAATCGCTGGAACCAAGCATTTTTTTTCATAAACAGCAATACTTTTACCCTTCAATATAATCATTATGAAAAAAATGCGGGCTTTGAGGTCACTTTTGTAACATTCAAAGATTTGTCCAAGTATTTAGTTGTCCCTAGACAGGAAACGCATGCAGGACAAGTCGGGCATGGGAATCCCAACCCCTGGGGAAAGCTTCTGCTGCCTGTGCGAAATGTCTGCGGAATGACCTACGTCGACAAATTCATTTTTCGGCGATATCTCCACCAGGAATAGTTACTAAACTGTACTCTGCATTCTTCCTTTCCACAATGTTTTTAAAGCTCTGTTTTTGGTTCGTGTGACTATAACCCTTGTCATGCTCTATCCGGAATATTCCTGTTTTGGCAGAAGGTAAAGTCAAAGATATGCAATCTGATCTTACTCTACATCAACGATTTGTCTCATTCAAGTCAGTGCTGTTAACCCTTTCCCGTTTTTTGAGCTTTTAGACTGGTCCAAAATCCAAGGTTTTGCAGACGACAATTCAAAGATGAATTTCCTTGAATAATAGTCATTTAGTAGGATGGAAAATAATGTGGAAAAAGAAGAAATTGCTTGTAATAAGCGATTTCTTCTTTTTCCACAATGTTTTCTTATTTATAAAAACACGTAAAATCCAGGGATTAAACGGGAAAGGGTCAACATATTTTTGTCTTTTTACAAAGAAATAATGACCCACGACTTATCCTGCAAGTGCCTTCAGTCCTTTGATTCTAATGTTTTTGTTTTTTTTTTGTTTTTTCCCTGAAAATCTTTAGTCACGTTGAAAGAGGACAATGTCCTTATCTTATACGGTCGTCTTCATGTAGATCTAATATGGTGACACGTCTTTTGAAAGATGGTCATATTCGAAAAAAAAAGAATATTTTTTCACAAAGCTATACATACCATATATGATGTCCCATCAAATACGTGATTATCAGCGTTGGTATTTCGAATAAATAGAAAATAAGTTTTGTTTGTTTCATTGTAGTATCCATTTAGTACGACATAATGGATCATCGACCTTACAGACATTAATCCTTTTCCTGTTCGATCCCTGGTTTTTACATCCCTATGATTTTATAATTGAGAAAACATTATAGTAAAAGAAGAAATTGCTTGTAACAAGCAATTTCTTCTTTTTCCACAATATTTTCTACTCTATTGAATGGTTAATTTTCTAATTCAATCCACTTTTAATTGTCGTCTACAAAATCTTTGAATTCAGACAGGGCTAAAATTTTGCGATATGGTAAATGGTTATGTATTTCTTTTTATGCATAGGAATATAGACGTCTCCGACGACGATGACGTTCAAAAGTGCGTAGGATTGAAAACTGATAAATGTACTAAAATATTGTATGCATCATTTTGATAATTTCACTAGTTTTTTGTTTGTGTGTGTGTGTGTTTTCAGTAAAAGTATCATTTTATTGATCGTTAAATTTCGATTGTCCGCCGGACAGCATTTATGAGAATGTATTGTAGGTTAGAAGGACCATTCTTATCACGTTTTTTTTTATTAGAAAAAAATGACCGTGTCGACAGCAGTCTGAGAAGGATCAACAGCTTTCCCCTTTCGAAAAAAATCCTATTTCGAGAGGCGGGGTCATATTTATATATGTGATTTCTTATTTTTCTATTTTTCACCTATAGATATTTGGAACGCGGGAAAAGTGTCGTTATTGACATTTTTATAGGGGACTCAAAATCGAGCCCAATTTTTGATATTTGATCAGAGTTTTTTTGTCGGGGCATTCACCTTTAAGCGTTAACACTTTTATAGTCGCGACAATCTGGCTCAATCTTTATGAAACTTGGTCAGAAGGGTTTGCAGGCCGTAAAGTTTATCCATATTGAAATTGAGAAAATTTCATTGGAAACACTGATATTTACCTTCTTTTGTATGAAATCTAGAAAAATCGGGACGTATTGTTTAAAAGTTGTCCGTTTTTAGAAACTCAACTCATAGATACTTCCAATAACACTCAAAGATACAATGCTCAAACATGTATTTGGTATGTAGGTGTGCATCGGCGGTTGGCAAGTTCAATGTCTATTATTATGGACATTGTATACCTTATATCGACTCTTCCGACTACATAGTGTTCTACTTGAATCTTTGTTCAACGATGTCTTTCCCCTTGTCATGCTAAATAAAATCCGGTACAGAATTGCCTTAAAATCAAAGGACTGAAAACACTTAAAAGTCTGAATGAGGGTCATTGCTATTTTTGAAAACTGATTATTTAAATAACTCTGGTTTAACTCTGCACATATCAGGCTGATCTTTTGTCTATACCCCCTGCCAAAGCAAGAATATTTTTGTTTCAGCATGACAAGGGTTAAAAATGATACTCTGTGAGCTGAAAAAAAATGGACTGATTATTGTATAGTAAAAGACAACTTGCCAAATTGTGATAAAGTTATTTTTTGTTTGTTTGTTTGTTTGTTTTTCTTCCAAATGCATATTGCTCTAAGAAATTATTTCTGGGGCATTTTTGTATTCTTCTGGCCTTCAAGAAACATTATCTATCGTTTACGTAAATTATTTTGAACATATTCTAAATGGTCTAAAACATGTGGTACTCACAGCTAACAATGCTCTGACATTTTTCCAAAGAAATATATATCTGAAAAATTCATCATTCAAGAAAACATCTAGGGAGCAAGTCTAGGCAATAACAACATTTCTCAATTATTCAGTTACCAACAATTACAGCGCTGACAGCACTTTGATTTCTCTATTTCCAATGGGTGAAAAACGTATAGGAATTTGACCCTAACCTAATTTGATCCCGAAAAAAGATTAAAAGCTTCGATCTAGTTAGATAAAAAGTTCATACAGGCAAGACAGACATCTGGACTTGTCGCAGGAAAAAAGGCCAACATTCAATCTTTTTTAAATAACAGTTTACATAAGACATCGTTGTAAAAGGCGAAAATAATTGAAAAAAAAAGAAAGAAAGAAAATTTCATTTTTTACCACGGCGTCTTCTATCAATTGAACAATTACATTTCAATGAACACTTATTTGATTTTTTTAAATCTAATTATCTTACTATTTCGGTAGTTTAAATCAAGTAAATACTATATGCACGCAAAATATATCAGTATTTATGTGCGAGAATATTTTCACTTTTTTAGACTGATAAGGAAGCCAAGTGTCCAATTTAGAGAGGTGCTGGTTGTAAGGGGCACGTATGATAATTCAATATGATGGCTTATAGTAAAGACGATCATAAAATTGACTCTCATCACGCACAATTAACCGATTTTAACTGTCTATCAAATAATCAATCGACCAATCAAATAATTCATTTACATCTGACATTTACTTTGAATACCGATGTTTGAAAGCATTTGTGTTAATTTTGTATCCAATCTAGGAAAATCGGAACGTATTGTTTAAAAGTTGTCTGTCTTTAGAAACTCAACTCATAGATACTTCCAATATCACGCAATAAGGCTGTAGCTACGACGTATATGTCGCCAACTTACAAGGTTATTTTTTGTTACATGTTACAGGCGATATTTGGCAAAATAGCGCCGTTTAATATCTTACTGGAACTACCTGTTGGAATCACTAGGCGTTGCCAGCGGAGTCAGTGGGCGTGGCCAGCTACCCGTCAATTTTATTAAACTAATTCAACGTGTCATTCATTTTATTCAAATAACTAACTCAAAACATTCAAAACATTCCATAATTTCAATTACATCATTGAAAACATTCAGCAATTTCATTGGTTGATCTCAATTTGGAAGTATCTGACTGGTCCCAGTAACAAACGTCTATTTATATATATAGAATAATTTTCAAATTAGAATATATAGGCATGTATTTACACAACGTTTATAACATTCAAATGCACATGCCGATCATTCCATCCAATTGAACAATCACTGGCCCCGCTCACTGACTCCCTTGGCCCGACCAATAAACTCCAACAGGAAGTTCAGCCTCGATTTTTTATCGGCGTCGTTTTGAAAAATTTATGGCCATTAGCATGTAACAAAAAAGTAACCGGTTGGTGACCTAAACGTCGTAAATACAGCTTGAATAAGCTGTAGTTACGACGTTTAAGTCGCCTTACCAACAAAAAAAGGTTAATAAAAAATGGCGGTCAATGTCGGAGTTGAAAAGCTCTGGTCCGGGCTGAATAAATTATTTGATTGGTCAGTTTATTCCTTAATTGACATCGCAATTTGTCAATTCCATTCAAGAATAATTCAAATTCTCAATTCCAGAAGTTTTGACCTTCGGTCCGATAGTGAATTAAACCCGTTGGATAGTTTTGATATTACAAGGGTGCTATATACTAATAGTGTAATAAATGTGCTGATGAATTCGAAGCCTATGACGGCATAACACAGGTTATGATGTCATCTTACAAATGACGAATGTTTCGCGGAATATCATATATCGATAAATTCTTAGTAATTTATTTTAAAAAATAACGTGAAAACATGAAAGAAAATGCAAAGGCTTTCAACTGAGAAACGCCAAGAAAATAATGAAAGGCATTTGGCTAGTCAGTCTGTGACCGCTGATGCTTAGACAATGAATCGATAATTAATTTGTGAACGCGTTTACACCAAATCGGATCAATTGCTGACCGGCCGACCGGTGGTAGGGCTACAGCCCAAAATTTTAGGAACCGTTTTCGAGCAGCTGGAATACCACGAATTGAACCGATTCTTACACCTAATCACAGACGCAACAGGATGGCATTGGTCACACGTGACCTACGGTTTAATCAAAGTCAATAGAACTCGACTGTACTTAGTGACGAATCGTGAATCGCAGTACGGTTTGCGGATGACAGGGTACGTGTGTACCAGAATGCTGGAGAACGTCATGCTGAAGTATGTGTTGGAGAGTTGGACAGATTTGGTGGTGGTTGTCTTATAGTAAAGGGATGTTTTGTGCTCAAGGACGTCCTCCTTTTGTTGTTGTTCAAGGCAATTTAATCGCTAACCAGTACAGGGATCAGGTGTTTCGAGCCTATTTGTTCCCCTGAATGCAGAGACACGGGCCTGGTCTTACGATTCAGCAAGATAATGCTAGGCCACACACAACATTTCAGACACAGAACTTTCTGACAAATGCCGGTTATAAAGTCTTAGATTTCTAATTCAGCATACCTTGGACGAGCTGCGCCAAACACATGTCAATCCACCAATTACAACGCTTTAAAATAAAACACAGCTAATGGCTTTAAGAGAACGAGGCTTAAATTCCTGCAAAATGGCATACTTTGATGACGAGACAACCAGGAAAAAGAAGGCAGCAGCATTGCTTCTTTTGATACACCCTAGAGAACATGATGAGCAACTCTTACATGTCCAGCATCTCCCCTAACAGGTAAAGATTGTCTCATTTAGCTTTTTCATTTCTTGCTAGTTGCCTTTCTAGCATTCGACAATTTACTTCTCTTGAGTGGCATGATAAAGTTGAATAAAAGTTTAATTCTATTTTAAATAAACAAAGAATACTGAGCAAATGTATTTATAACTGTCGGCCGAAGGTTTTATACCATCGGGAGGTCATGTGACGCCTTCGTGACCTAGTTCGAACGCATCGTACTGTCAACACGAAGTCGTGTAGCCTTCGTGTGGCCTTCGTGTGGCCTGCGGGTAAGTACTTAATATAAAATTCACATATTCGTGTTGCCTTAGTGTCTGGTTCGGATGCCATCGCATGTCCATCTGTAGGCACCGTCCTTGCTTCGGCTGTGGATTGGTTGTTGACCAAGTTCGGGGCCATCTTCGCGCGAAATTCAAAATTCTATATTCGTATGGCCATCTGAAATCAATTTCGGGACAGTGTGACGCCTGCATAAGCGAAGTTCTCAGGCAGAGCTATTCTGATCTTAGCAGCTTAATTTGGCAGCTATCGTCGTAAATCGTTATCTCGTCTTGCGCCTTAAACAATCTCATCCTTAGGCGTTGGGGCAGTATTTATGAAAACTGGAAGGGAATTTCCTGTGGGTAAAGTTAAAAGAATTGCACTCTACTCTTAACTCCAGTAGCTATTGGGACAAAATTCGGGACCGGGGGGGGGGGGGGTTCTAACAAAATGTTCTCCATATATTTGGCCTTAAAAGAACCTTTAATATGTTTGTTCAAGTGAAGCCAGATATCTATCAAGTATGGAGACTTGCGCTTGTGGAGAGGGATTGACCCTTCAATAACGAGCTTTAACTGTTTTTGAACAGATGTTTGAATAGAACGCAAATTCGTGACAGAAAATAAGTTCAACGGACGGGTATAAAAGATTAGGTCAGCAGAGGTAGTATACGTATAATGATTTAATTTTTAGATTCGTCTATCAAAACACACGCTTTCTGATTGGCAGAAAACATGTTCATAACTCCATGATCAAAATTTCATTACGCAGTCAATTTGTATACTTCCTCATAAAATAGTTCCATACAAAAAAGTATGAAAAATTGTAAAGATTTTGCTATTTTTCGCTCGATGCTATTTAATTATAATAAATGAAGAGATTTTTTATGGAGGCCGAAAAACCTTCGCGTATTCATACAGTGTGATTAGTTTTTTCGGTTGATACCTACATGAAAAAATATTCTCTTTATCTTTTAGATAAAATTGGAAAATATCAAAGATAACCACGAGAAGACCCTTATGGACACTCCTGAATATCAACCTCTTGCTTACTTGAACACATTGAAGTTAGCGCCCTTGGTGTAAAAGATTAGATAGGGTTTGACAGACAATTCCTGTCTACAAACATCGTAATTAACGGATCGCTAGTCCCACCCACTAACTCCACTGGCCACGCCCACTACCTCCTACAGGGCTTTCCACTTCGAATATAAACGGCATTATTTTGCAATTTATGGGCAGAATTATGTAACAAAAATGATTGGTTTGCGAATTTAACGTCGTAACTACAGCTAAAATAAGGTGTAGTTTGGACGTTTAAGGCGCAAAACCATTGAAATACATCAAATAAATGGAGGCCAATGTCGGCTTTCAAACTTCACTCTCGGTGTAAATCAATGATTCGAATGTTTGTTTTTAAATCCTTTGACTGGCAGCCGCGAATGGTCAACAAAAGACACTAGTCACATTGCCCGTTTTCAAATTTCTGACAGAATGTTGACGTAGCGAGGATTGAAACTCACTACTCAATTATATAGACTACAGTGCATTATCAACCAAGGTAATTTGACTAAGCATGAAGAAGAAGAAAGAGACAGAGGACAAGATTTGCTAGTATTTAGTCATTTCTTGACAGTATTTTCAAAGGCCTACATACAATTGATAAGGTAATATAAAGTGTCCTTGTTAGACCCTAGTTAACTGATTTAAGAAACCTTATCCAGCTTATCTAGTTAAAAAAGCTTTAAAGATGGTAAACTTTTGAAACACTACTAAGTCTTATAAGTCTTACTGCGTGGAATGGTTAAATGTAAACAAAGTATTGGAAAGTCGTTGATATCATGACATTGGCATCAGTTTGACCTCACTGCGACGACACATTAAATCTGTTATGCAGCCCAATTTACATTTTTACAATAAGTTCGAAACACGTCTGGAACGAACAGCATCCTTGTCCAAATTCTGCTCTTTTTGGTTCTTTGGCTGTCTTTTACACTAAAAGATAGCTCCTCTTCAAAATGCATACTGAATTTTGCCAAAAAAGAGCTGTGAGTCTTCAATGATGTCAGTTTTTGTGTTTGAAGCGAGTGATTGTTTTCAAAACCTCTCCACCATTTGTGTTCTCGTTCATCAATTGGCGATCAAAACCTTGTAACTTTGGCTTAGGCCTATTTAAACTGTAATTTCGACTTTTGGGTTATGAACTTCGGCGAAATGTCTCCGACGACAATTTGGTCTGATAGTTCAGACAAACAGCTCTGTCGGGGTGTACCGTCAGTGGTGGAGTGGGCGTGGCAAATGATACGCCAATTAAGTGATTGTCGCTGTCAATCATGAATCAATTAGACGGTATAGGAAGTTAGTATGAACTCCGACTTTTATCTTAAGAATAGTGATGACATTAGGGTCTCCGTCATGTTTCCGGGAGAAAAGCAACGACTTAAACCCATTGATCCAGGCTTTTTTTTTACAGCCAGCTTTTAGCTAGCAAAGCTTCAGCTTTGATAGATTAAGTTAACAGACATACTTATGATGTCTTCTTAAAGTTAAACGAGTGCAAACTGTCACAGGAGGCTTAACCACTAAATCCATTGAATGCCTACGCCATAAAAAAGTTGTTCTTGTGTATTTCAGGAATATTGCAAACTCTTTTCAAATTGTAAAGAACTTTCAAATCCATTCCCACTCAATTCCTATTTCTATGCATCTCAAGAAAGGGGCATTGGAAAATATTGTGGACAACGAAGAAATTGTTTGAAACAAGCAATTTCCTCATTGTCCACAATGTTTTCTACCCTACACACTGTGTATAACCGTACAGCGAGCCAAATCGGAAGTGACACCGATGGTACGCCAAATATATCACAAGTAAGACTACACAGTTTAACGGGTGGAAATTTCTCAATCGAGGTAAATTTTAGACCATTAGACGGATTTAAACGCGGTTTTCGGTATTTGAAAGAGCTAATATTACTTGTCTTTCGTTTGTGTGTCGTTCTGTGTTATTGAGTATTCTTTCTGGTAAAATCCATACTTTAATCGACGAATCACTCATCTTTCTTTAATGTCATCCGTCAGACTGATGTATCCAAAGTCATTATGCGTAACTGAGAGCATTGATTGTCACCTGGCCTGTGAAGAAGGATAGTAAAATCTTATTTCTTGAACACCTATACCATGTTATTCAGCAATGCATTGTATATAGCCGGGTACGACCGAGGAATTGCAACCCTGTCTTCAAATTGACTGTACGAATTAGTGACATGCGTACAGTATCAGTAGTGACAGAGGTCGCAGAAAAATCTGTACGATTAGTGACAGTTTAAAAATAATTCACGGCAGCTGATTTCATCTGTTATTCTGTTTATTTGGATAGACTTTGGGTTCGCAGGCCAACAATGCCAAATGCCGATCCTATAAACCTTTGTAAATATATATACACATATTAATACCGTTATGCGACGTAAATCGTCGGGATTATTTGTCTTTTAGAGCTTATTTAGTTCTTCTAACTGACTGTTTTTCATGAGTATATATGATTCTTTTGATGTTCCTTTCGTAGCAGCTGAAACTATGTAAATACAAATAGGGAAACGAGCTTGGTCAACTGCTTGTCGATGTAAACAGCGCTCCGCATACAATAATAGTACTACTGCTACTAATACTAATACTTATACTACTACTACTACTAATAATAATAATTTTTATTATTTTTATTAGAGTACCAGTCTTTCATGCGGTCCTCTTACCTGGTGAATAGACCTTCATTCATTTGACTTAGAGATTATTACATGTCCATCATCGGTTTGCCAGGGAGCTCAATTACATATTTTCTTTAGGGCCTTTAGGTTAATATAGAATGCCGGGGGATATGCTTGGCAACGCAACGTGGGCATGTTTATATCAAAAACACACAATAGACCTAACTAAGAACTGATGTCAAAAGTTTTTGTCATTGTACAGGTCTGCTAATGGTCGCGATCGCACGCATAACTGTAGTAATAAAGGTTTCAGAACTTGGGCTTAATTGAATACTTTCAAACTTAATATGGGAGATAAGCATTTTATCCCTGAACATAAGTCTTTAAGAAGAGTACACGTACTATGCCAATTTAGAAGTGCGCCACTAGTGGCATAATCCATACGATATAATCGGCTAAACCTTGCATATTATTATAGGTCGCACAATTGGACGTGTGTGTAAATGAAGTGCAGCCCGATTGAGACTATTCGCACGGCTGTCGTACAGATTATCAGCTTATCCCGCCAGTCAGAGCAGCCTGGACAACCTCACTACATACTTTTCACATCTCGAACAGGACATTGTGATCAGTGTGCGTCTGTTGTCTTTGTGTTTGATCGAGTCTGCAAAAATTACATGATTCATATTGCTCCAATTCTTTCACCTTAGACGCACCTCACAGAAGTCCTATTATTAAACATGCGCTGATCAAGAAACTTTTCCCAGAGGGGTCCACACTCCCAAGAGGGGTATGACGAAAAAAGATAACATTGCAAAAAAAAAAAGACAACAACAACAACGGAAAACTTTCATTTTTTACAGCTGAAAAATTTACTATATATTGTATAGGCGTGTTTTTGTTATGGACTTAGATTATAAATGTTTAAAACATTGGTCCCATTGAGCATCAGTCACCATCTTTCCTCGTGTATTGTCGTTTTTTTATATAAATATATGACAAGTGTCGATTCAGAGAATAAGACACATCTCAAAAATAGAAATCCTAGTAAACTTTCAGTAAAGCTTAAACACAAGGGAATCACTTAGTAAAATTTTGTATAAACGGCGAATACGATATGCAAACACATGGAACATATTGCATCTAAACGTCTCCAATTTAAGAAATTTACAGTTGACAGTTGACTTAATGTGGCTATCCTTTTCGGAACTAATCGTACAGACTTTCGGAGCTAATCGTACAGACACGAAACATGCATAGGTCACTGTTCGTACAGTTGCTTTAGGCAGGTAGGTCCTTTTCACGAGGATATTATTTAAATCTTCGGGGCATTTTCACCAAACGGAGCTCGAGTTTTTCATTATTAATGACAATAATGTCATTTTACCAGTGGAACTCTTTACAATCTGCGTCAGAACATACTTTACCGGAGAAAAATCATTGGCATCCTCGGACAAAAAAAGTAAAACTCTCTGATTGCCTGTGATTAATTCCAATTTGCGGATAGAAGCACCGTTTCACAACAAAATGTAAAACAGACATGAAAATTGCGTTCATTTCGCAATTCATTATCGAAAACCGTGTTAAATCCGTCTTGAAGTCTAAAATTTACCTCGATTGAGAAATTACCACCCGTTAAACTGTTTAGTCTCACTAGTGATATATTTTGCGCCCAGTCGGTGTCACTTCCGAATTGGCTCACTGTACGGTTATACACAGTGCTGCAAGAGAAAGATTTTCTAAATTCCACAAACTTGAAATAGTCATCCACAACTTCTTTCGATTTGAACCATTTTACGGTTTTATCATATTGAAGTAGGTTAACTCCTGGGTTACTTTAACCCCCCTTTATTTATCATGATTACCTTTGATAAAGAATATTACTTAACAAAACAATGCTTTGCTAGCTCAGTACTTTGATTCTAAATACGCTATTACATGAATTCAATTTTATAGCCAATAATCCTAGAAGTCGCTATTACACCGTACGCTATTTTACAGCAAGTTTCCCCAAAACGCTGTTTCTTTGTACCATTTTTTACAGCCAGTTTCTATTTTTATTGCGTAGGCATTCATAAGATTTAGTGGTTAAGCCTCCAGTGGCAGTTTGCACTCGCTGAACTTTGAGAGGATCTCAAAATTGTGTCTGTTAACTTAAGCTATCAAAGCTGAGGCTTTGCTAGCTGAAAAGGTTTTAACTTGTTACCATTGCATGTTTTATTGTATGGCTGATCATTCGAGATTTAACGACACTATCAAAAATATTGGTTTATGACACTACTGTTACTTTACGGTGCCGTGTGTGTGTATTTCCGTTTATTTATCGTCGCTATCGTGGCACATGCCCATATGAGCGACGCCCCCAGAAGATGGTTAGTAGTTACGGGGGATAGTGCAAGGATACAGGACGAAACTGCTGAGAGCTCCGCCTTGTTCTTTAACGTGCTCGATGGATACCACCGTCACACGGGGCCTCGGTTTAACGTCTCATCCGAAAAACAATTAGTTTTGTTAGTTGATATGGTCAGCCCAGGGCTCGAACCCGTGATCTTGAGGTTTGAAGTCAAGTGCTCTACCAACTGAGCTAATCGGGCTGACCTTATTTTTACTTTGACTGTCCTTACACCACTGCAACCTCGAGATTCTAAACCAATCGGATTGCGCTGGGTCCAGCGACCCGTCAATATATACATCGTGACTGTCGATCAAAAGTCGATCGACCAAACAAGGCATTCACACAGAACAGAAGTAAACTTTGAACTTCAACTTTCGTCGATTTTATGCGACTTTAATGGCGACTTTAATGTCTTACCTAAGCTGTAGTTACGACATTTGGTCGCCAACAAACTATTCTACCATTCGGTTACACGTTACCAGCCATACATTTTGCAAAATAATGGCGTTTTAATATCAGGTGGAATTCCTGTTGGAGTCAGCGGGCATTGCGAGCGGAGTCAGTTGGCCAGGCTAGATTACTAAACGTTTGTGGAAATATTTAAGGGATAAAGAGAATATTTTTGTGTTTATGGAGGTATGCAACGTAAAAGCTAATCACGGTGTATGAAACGGATTCATACATAAGTGCAATTATTTTTTTCGTTTTATACCTCCATGAGCACAAAAAATATTCTCTTTATTTCTTATGATTTAATCACGCCAAACAAACAGAACCAAATGTTTTGCAAATTTTGATACATTTTCTATGGAACTATTTTGTGTGTGATCCTATATAATATAGCTGGGTGGTCAAAATTTTGTTCATGGAGGTATGAATGTTTATTTTTTCGGCAAATTATAACGCTAATCTAAAAATCAAATAATTCTTTCATGAAAATAACATTATCATCAAGTCATTTATTGCATGCTTTATGAACTTCAACGTGGATACAAAACGGTTACGGAAATAAATACTTCTACCAATACCGCTTAGTTTACGATTCGCTGACCACGCCCATTGTACTCCGAAAGGAGGTTCGGCTTAGATATTAACCTTTGTCATGCTGAGCCCGGAATATTCATACTTTTGTAGAAGGTATAGGCTAAGATCAGCCTGCACATACGTGCAGTCTGATTTTAGCCTAAACCACATGTTCGGCATTTTAGTTTCTGTGTTGTATATAGAATTAATTAATAAGATAATGACATACAATTTCTGAGCATTCCAGGCCCTTTAGCATTTTGATTTTGATACAGTTCTGACCAAGGAGTTAACAAGGGTTAAACAACGTTAAGTTCAGTTTTTAACTCTGATATTGTCAGCCATTTTGATGTACAATGTTTGTTGGTTTGGCGACTTAAACGTCGAAACTACAGCTTATTCAAGCTGTAGCTACGACGTTTAGGTCGCCAACCAACCATTCTTCTTATTTGTAACATGTACTGGCAATTAATTTAACAAAATAACGCCGTTAACATTTAAAAGGTACTATCCGAAAGTTAGCTCCCAGAGAATCACGAATAATAGCATAAGAGACTGAATCACCTGCCCTTGAGATATGACGATACCAATCGTTATGTATACGCACTATTTTGTTCATAAACACACAGCAGTGAAGTTCACCCTTTCCTCTTTAATACCTGTATATTACGTCTCTATGTTTTTAAGCGTGTATATGTATCACCAAACTCCCGTTTTGCATTGGATCAGGGCCCGAGACTATAACACTTTTTTCGTACTCAATTGAGAATTTACCCCAACTTCAAGTTTAGATTAATGTTGTGTTTCAAAGAAAAGTGCAGATTTTATGTTATAAATCATAATTTACTAATGTTTCATTTCCACGCTCTTACCGTACTTTAGCGTAATACTCATCTTTAATTTGAGTAAATTCTGACTTGAGCAAGAAAAAAGTTTTATAATCTCGAGCCCTGATACTTGCCTGTCGATACGAGATCTTGGTTAGAGCTCTTCGACGGGAGAATAAATAACCCTTGTCATGCTGAACCCGGAATATTCCTACATTTACAGGAGGTATAGACTAAGATCAGCCTGCACATATGTGCAGTCTGATCTAAGTCCTAACTATCCGCTTGGTATTTGAATTTCAGAGGTGTAAATATACTGAGGGAAATTTTTTTAGAAATTTCGTACGTTACAGACAATTTCTCCGGTGTCTAGCTTTGGATTCAAATCATATTTTCACATATCGATCTTTTATGTGTTAGCCACATTATTGAAAAAAAATCAGATGATTTCAAGGTCATACGTGTTTGTTGTAGAGCGTCAAACATGGTAGGGGTAGGGAAGTAAAAGTAACACAAAGATTTAATATCTTGTGTGTCCACCGTTTGCGCCAATAACAGCATCACAGCGTCTTCTCATGCTGGAAATGAGCCTACGATTAATGGCCATAGGGATACGACCCCATTCCTGACGCAGAACACGTTCCAGGTCTCTAACGTTATTAACGTCATTCCTGTCTCTTACTCTCCTACCAAGATGGTCCCAAAGGTGTTCGATCGGAGACAGATCCGATGATTTGGCTGGCCAATCCAACACATCAACATTATTAGTCTATAAAAGGTCCAACGTGTGCCGAGCGACATGTGGGCGGGCATTAACATGCTGAAAAATGGCAGCAAGCCCTTGACGCAAGAACGGCAATACCACTGACTGGACAATTTCGATCCAGTATCGAACGGCATTTAAGTTTCCCTGAATAGCTACCAAGTCAGTCTTGCCACGGTATGATATACCACCCCAGACCATAACGCTGCCGCCTCGAAAACGGTCATGTTGAATGACGTTGGCGGGATCCATCCTTTCGCCATCACGCCTCCAAACACGTACCCTGCCATCCGCAAACATAAGATTAAAACGGGATTCGTCTGTGAATAGGACCTGATTCCACATTCGTCTTGACCATCGACGGTGTACCCTTGTCCAATTCAATCTTGCATGTCTGTGTGCACGTGTCAAAGGAATCCCAACGTAAGGTCGACGTGCGCGTAAACGTGCCGAACGAAGTCTGTTTCTTACAGTACGAGCACAGACCCGTGTTCCCGCTGCATTTCGGACCAAACCGGCAATACGAGTGCTATTGAGGAAACGATTACGCCGTGAACACGTCACGATGTAATTGTCCTCACGTTGGATAGTCTTACGTGGCCTGCCTGAACATGGCCTGTCTTTGACGGTGCCTTATTGGCGATACTTTGTTCTAAGTCTTGAAATGGAACTTTGGCTCGTGCCAAAATGTTGAGCCACCTCTTTTACCATCATACCACCAGCCAGCATACCGTTGGTCTAAGTTAAGCCCTGGGCGACGTCCCATTTGATTTTTTTTTAAATGTTTTAATGAGTTATCTTGTTATTGATGCTAACCAATAAACTGGGACAGATATTGTGGATATAGACTTCACGTACATGAGGAAGCACGTGCAGAACGTGTTTCAGAAAAATTGCGTCAGACAGCCTTAAGAAGCGAGAAGAACGTGCTCTTAATGCATAATTAGTTAGTTAGTTAGCTTTTAAAAATTGTAAACGAGACTGATTTTATAAGGTTTATACATTTACGTTGAAAAATAATGCAGGTCGAAAAAAAATGCTAAACCTTTTTCCCTCAGTATAGAATTCATTAACAAAAAGTAATGACCCTCGATATCAGGCATTCTCGTGCTTTCAGCCTTTTGGTTTTAATGCAATTCAGCATGATAAGGATTAATGTGAGAAACGGAGTTTAGGTTTGCGACAGCTCAGAAGAGATAAATCCTTACGTAGACGAGAACTTTGAGGACTGTCGAAAGTTTGACTAATTTCGCTCAATCCTCATCATTAAAAAGGTCGATAGCCTATTCAAGTTCTGTTTGATTGTTTGTTTCTTTGTTTGTTGTCTTACTGTCTAGAGATTGACTAATTTCTTTCAATTCGCATTATTAAATAGGTCGATAGCCTATTCATAGTTCTTTTGTTTGTGTGTTGATGTTGTTGTTGTTTTTTGTTTTTTCTAAACACTTCACTTAAAATTAAACAATTCTTTCGAGCGTAAGGCCCGTTTAGAGAGACAATATATTCGAGAAGCATCGATTCTAGTCAGAGTGCACGACTTGCGTAAAATGTCACGAGGCAGTCCTTTTCGGTTAAGAGAAGCTCTTGCGATCAAGTTTTCTTCGAAACCACAATTGGCTAATCGAGGCTGCCAATCAAAGAATAAACCAATCGATCAAATCATTCATTTAGACCATAAGTGAACTTTGAACTGCATTTCGTTCAAAAATACTTTTGGACAACCAATGAAATCGCGAGATGATTTGTAGATCGGGAATGTAATTTTGGAACGTTTAAATGGAATAAGAAATCGCCGTTTTTGAATGAAAGTGAGCTTTGTGGGTTGAGACCACTTCTTATGTCCATTACCAAAGAACCGATTGAATGGTCATTGTTTGACGTGTCTTTAACCCACACTTGTTTGATCCCTGATTTGTACGTCTCATTGTTTTTAAACACGAGAAAACATTGTGGAAAAAGAAGAAATTGCTTGTAACAAGCAATTTCCTCTTTTTCCACAATATTTTCTACTCTACAGAAAGATTTTTTTTTCAAATGAATTCAACTTTGAATTGCTATCTGCAAAATATTCAAATTATACCAGTCTAAAATTAAAAAAAAAACAGGAAAGGGTTAACCCATCCCCATCCAATAACGCCCTAAAGAGAGAGAGAGAGGAAAAAAGCTTTTGAAAAAATGTTGACAATGAAGAAATTGCTTGTTACAAGCAATTACTTCATTGTATGCAATGTTTTCAACCTCAACAGAAACAATAACAACAACAAACATAATAATAAAAAAATATACATAAATGGTTTTATCAACTAAAAAATCGCTGTCTGCAACCCTTTTCAATATGGAACAATCTAGATTTTTTTCATTTTTTGAAATAGCTTAAGATTGACCTTTTTCTTTTTTGGCGTTGTGCTTATCTTTGGAACCACTTATCTTTTCTCCCACTGATTCATATAGTTCAAACATTGCCCCATTTGAGCGTGTCAGGTCGCTAATATATAAAGGTCGGTTTAGAACGGTCTGGCACAGAGATAGGCCATCTCTTGGGAAGGAACAATGGGTGAGTTTGTAATTTACAATCTAACAGACATAAATAATTTAGAAAGAGTACATTTAAATTGAATTTGACTTCATTTCGAGTATTATACGCAGAACTGGGTCTATTTCTTTTATGTTATCGATGGGCGAGCAAAATGTCGTAAATACAGCTTGAATAAAGCTGTATTTACATTTTACTCGCCTATTAAAGATATATTTTTACAGAAATAAGTAAAATGAACTATTTTTCTTTTACATAAGATGTTTAAAAAAAAAATTCATTTTTAAAAATTTTTATCCGAAAATAACACATAAAATACTCAATGTGATACAGTCAAATACATATGGAAAGGAACTTTATCAGCGATGGTTTCTGTTCCAACCCTTTTTTATCATACTATTTGTAAATTTCGTTTGGTTTTTTTTTAAGTGGATCCGCCGTTATAGTACAATTAATAGCGCATTAGACTACCAGTTTTCAATCATTGCATGTCATGGGTTCGATCCCCGGCGGCGGCACATATCCTTTCCGACATTTGTCTCTCACCAATGGGTGGATAATCGTAAACCTAAGTGGGATAGCAGCTGGAGGCTAGGGAAGGATGTAGTGGTAGTACTGGTGTGAGAAATACCAGGAATCCATTGTTAGGTGCTCCAGCCTCCACGATATGACTGATAAACTGTTAAAAGTGGAGTTAGACCCCATTCAATAGAGCAATTTCTTCATTGTACACAATGTTTTCTACCCATAATGTTGAAAAGGTGTGAAATTTCATCAAATCTAAATTGTCGTCTGCAACTGCTTTCAATTTGAACCAGTCTAAAATTATGTCGTCTGGTTACGGGTTAAGCCAATAACTTCACTTTATTTAAAAACGAAAAAATAAAATAATAAATAAAAATAAATAAATAAAAATCATAACACTCTACATTGTATGAGTATATGTTTATCCGTTTATCGTCGCTACCGTAGCTACACACAAAAATAAGCAATTTCATCATTTTGCCAAATGTAACCCAAAGCTATTTTTTAAAGGTGGGGGGGGGGGTTTAAAAAAAAACGGGATTGTGTGTAAATATGGTACAGAGAAGTTCAACACTATTATCTGGACCCTAGATTATAAAACTCTTTTCGTACTCAGTTCGGTATCTTGACCCTCATGAATGAGATACGAAGTTCTGACGTATCAAGTCTCCTGTTTTGTTTTTTATTTGTTTATTTGTTTTGTTATTTGTGTTTTTTAAGTGTTTTTTTTTTTTCTTCAAATTTTAGCCTTGTCCAAATCGAAAGAATTTGCAGTCGACAATTAGAAATTGGTGAATTTTGAAAAGTAGCCAACCTACAGTGTAGAAAATATTGTTGGAAAACAAGCTTTTGTTGTTCACTCAATGAAATATAAATCAATCTTACTCGAAAAACAAACGATTGTTCTATTTCTTAAAAGCGCGTCATTTTGCACGTGACTGCTATGCAACGCTTATGATAACGTCACTTATTTGGCTCTGCTTAGATAACGCCAGATAGGGTGAAATGAACGAAAGCGGGGCATAAGTGTTTGATAATTTCACTGGATAGGCGGTGAGTTTATCAAATGATAATCTACCGTTATTTCTCGATAATCCACCTGAAAGCATTAAAAAAAACAGTATATGTTTTCTTTTTAACAAATTAGGTCCACTTTTCGACTTAAATCTTTTTTGCAATATACAGCTACTAGTACATATCTGTCCTCGGAATACGATGCTATTTTAAGACATGAAATACTTTAAAATTATCCGCATTCCTTTACATGAACATGTAACTTCCAAAATTGAGACTATGCGGCTACCAACAGTACAGCATTTGACATCCATATGCGGTATTTTCGTTTCTCTTTTCATACACAGATCGGATGTTGTATTGCGCCACACTTGTGGCAGTACTGTCGCTATGTTCCGGGTCTCACAAGAAAGGCGTGGCAATTAATGGCGGCCATAGTTATCACTGTGGAGATGAAGATGCTTTTACAAACATAAACTGGTGGTATGTTATCTAAACAATAATCGAAGATAGGTTTTACGATATTAGTTTGCGCAAGTGTGATCGGACGCAGTTTGTTGGAAAAAAAAAACAAACACTAAAAGATACAATTAAATCTTGTATTAAGGTATCTCTCGACCAAAGAGTGGTCGGTTAAAAAGAATGGTCGCTTTTAATATATTTTGTGAAATATATGAAGGATGGGTTCGATTGCATATTCAAAAAAATGATTACATAAATCTTGTGATGTTTGGAGTTATTAGAATCAAAACTCATTTCACTGAGACCATTCTATTGAATTCCAACAACATTGGATTTAGGTATGATATGTTTTTCGGGTTTTTTTTATCAAATACGACAAATTCTTTAAGACAGCTTTCGATTTCAAAGGGGGATTTCGCTAGTGGTCGCTTAATGAATGTGATCGCTTGACAGAGGGGGTCGATCGAGCAAAATCGATTGTACTTGTTTTTTTTTTTTTTTTTTCATGACTGTTTCCACCTTGTCTTGTTGCAAGATTATCACATGATTTGTGATAAATACACTTTCTTTTCTCACAATACTTTCTACCAATAAACGGATTTTTTCTTTAAAAACTAAAAGAGAAAAAAATCGACCAATCAAATCATTCATTTAAACTAGAGATCGGTCGACATTTATGTGAAACATTTTTGTTAGTTTTGAGACTAAAATGGCGAAGCTACAGCTTATTTTAGCTGTAGTTACGACGTATTGGTCAACAACCAGCTATTTCACTGTTTTGTTACACGCTACATGCCATAGATTTTGTGAAATAACGGGGTTTAAAGTCGAAATTTAACCTGCTGTCGGAGCTAATGCGGAATGGTATTCGGAGTAAGTGGGCGACATCAGATTTCGTCCACTGACCTTAACCCATTCCCACCCTCCGTCATAGCGCAGTCGGTTGCGCATCAGACTCCCATAGGATGTCATTGGTTCGATTTCCAGCAGCGGCACATATCCTCTCCGACATTTGTCTCTCACCAATGGATAATCGTAAACCTAAGTGGGATAGCAGTTGGAGGCTAGGAAAGGATGCAGTGGTAGTAGCTTTTCGATAAATATCAGGAATCCATCGTTAGGTGCTCCAGTCGCCGCGACATAACTGAAATACAGTTAAAAGTGGTGTTAAACCCGAACAATTCAATAAACTTAACCGATTCCCACACAATAAACGTCTTTATGACGCCCCCAAGAAAAAGTGCTTTGTCACAAACAATTTCTTCATTTTCTACAATGTTTTCTATCCCAAAGGACAGAGATTAAAAAAATACCATCGACTAAGATTTGTCGTTTGTATCTTATTTAAATTTGGATCAGTCTAAATTTCCGTCGTCTTGTAATGGGTAAAATGATGCGCTAGAGATACGAAATATTCTGATGCCCGTTACGTATAGGTATAGGCCACGGGTGAAAACAATTGACTAGCACCATCTCAGACGTCATTTGAGTTAATATATGAAACACAACAATAGATTACTTAATATTTTTCAAATCAGATGTATCATAAATTAAGACAGCATAATATCAAAGCGCTGAAAGCCTGAGATATATATTACATGAGTTATATGAACTGGGCAGAAAAAGTTTGATGTTCGGATTATCAGAGGTGTCACATTCTACCCAGTTAGGCTAAGAATACACCGTACTTGGTTACTTGTTTGGTCCAAAGCACACTATATTTAAGATGAACCTATCATATTTGATATACCATACCTTAACCCATTCCCACACAATGACGTTTTTTTTACTTCCCGTAAAAAATGAAATAAAAATTAAAATAAAAAAAAGTTTATCAAAAAAAAGAATAGAAAGAAAAATATGGTAAAATATTTTGGAAAATGAGGAAATTGCTTGTTAGAAGCAATCTCTTCATTATCCGAAATGCTTTCTTCCCTAAAAGACTATTTTTTTTTTACATTTAGTAAAAAAGATCGCAAGGAACCTCTTTGAATTTGGAACAGTCTAAAATTTTTATCCCGCGGTAATGGGTTAAGATACGTTCTAATTTTCAGGTATGATTGGCACCAGACTCCATATGAACACCACTCTAAGGGTTGTTCTAGTCACGTGAAATCTGGTTACGTTCCAATGGTTTGGGCTTGGCGAAATGGTGTAGACACCCCAGTCCATCTACAACACGAGACGCATTACGTCCTCGGCTTCAACGAGCCCAATTTCAGATCACAAGCCAATATGTCTCCTCATGATGCAGCCAGACACTGGCGTGAGCTGGAATCTGCAGCACATGGTCGGACAATGGTCAGCCCATGTCCAGCCCCGAATAGCTACGACCCAGTCCAGTGGTTTGATGATTTTTTCCATGCCTGCCAGGGATGCCGTATTGATTACATCGCCACGCATGCGTACTGGTGCAATCCAGATATCACGATGAACTATCTAAAGAAGCTTTGGGATAGGTACCACAAAAAAATATGGCTGACCGAGTTCGCGTGTCCCAAAAAGAACAGCGTAACCGACCAACTGAACTACATGAAAGCTATGCTGCCCCGTCTTGAGGCCGCCGACTATGTGTACAAATATTCTTGGTTTGTAAGCAGGACCAGCGGCGATGGCTGGATCTACCCGGCTGCCAGTTTGTTGGAGAGTTGGGGCCCTCATCTTACAACACTTGGACATTACTATAATAACTTCTAAAATTTTAAGTGTAATTGTCCTACAATAAAATATATATTTTATTCAAGTTATGTTTATCGAGATATGTGCTCTTTAATTGGCCGATTCTTTCATTCGTCCATGAAAGAAATGTGTACGAAACTTTTGAGAATGCTTGCCTGTTATGATAGATATATACATATGTGTGTTTCTGCGTTTCGTGTCGAAGTATAATAGTCTAATGTATAATTTATAAATTAAAGTATAACGAACAAAAAATCTGTTAGTCAAAATTTAATGAGTATACCCCAAATGAATGCACTGACAATTATACTACAAGGAAAAGGAAATTCACCTCAATGGAACTATCCAGTAAGCACCATGTAGGTCACCTATTTAACCCATTCTCACACAACAAAAATTTTAGTCTGGTCCAAATTGAAAGAATCTGCAGACAATTTCAAGTTGGTGGAATTTTCATTTTATTTTTCGTCTTCTTGGATAGAAAACATTGTGGATAATGAGGAAATTGCTTTATACAAGCAATTTCTTTATTTTCGACAACGATTACCAAAGCTTTTTCTTAAGGGGTGTAAAAAGGAGGGATCGGTTCGAAATTGCTTAAACCCTCACATCAAGTTTCCTGTCAAGTCAAGTTATACCGATTATTGCTGAGAAAAATGCGACAAAAATACCACTACATCAGGCAATGTCCAACAATTAACCATGTCCTAAAACAGAAAGTAGATAATGTGAAAACCTAAAATTGATAATCCTTAGTAGAACATCTACAAAAAAGCTTTAGGTGTATGCTATCAATAGTTGATGAGAAAATGTGACGAAGATAGACCAAAAAATAAAGTAAATCTTCAACAGAAAATAGATAACTTGTGGGCCAAACTTCATTGAGGACCATGCAGAGCACCGAACTAATCATTATCATCAAGTTTCATCTGATTCTAAGAAGAGTTGCTGAGAAAATGCAACAAAAATATACCATTTTATGTCCGAAAATAAGCCAAGATGTAATACAGAAAGGAGATAAAATGCAGACCTTAATTTGAAATGCACAATAGAGGACCGCCTACATGAGCCCCCCACAACAAGTTTCAAATATTAATTGTTGCTGAGAAAAAATGCGACGAAAATAGGACACTTTACCAGGAAATCTCTAAAAGTAAACTAAGTATAAAACAGGAAGTAATTAACTTGAAAATCTTAATTCAGAAACGACCCCCAGATGAACTTCCACCTAAAGCTACAAGTTGATGCTATGACAAGTTGCTCAGAAAAAATGTGACGAAAAAGGTTTTACAGACGGACGGACGGATGGAAGGACGGACGGACGGACAAGGGAAAACCATTATACCTCCTTCTTCGAATCGGGGATAAAATGAATTTAATAAACGCTATAAAGTTACGGCATATTTTCTTATCTTTTTGATTGATATTTGGCTCCGCCGAATGGATTTTTTATGTATTAACCTGCAGTACTAAGACTCATGTTTGAAGCGTAAAAAGGAGGGTTTGACATTCATTTAATCTAAAAATTCTTTTAGGCACTTAAAAATCTAAACAGGGCGTTATCCCTAAATTTTTAAATGATTTATCTTATAAAGCAGCGATCGGCTAAGGGATTTGTTACTGAGATTAGAAACAATCTTTGAGCAAGCGCATCTCTCTTCCGAAAAGGTAGGCTAACAAAGATTGTCCATCCATATGATTTGTTTTGTAGAAATGGAAGTTCCAATGAAACACGAATCAAAAAAAAAAAAAAAAAAAAGGGAAATGAGCTCGCTTCTATCGATCATGTTCAAGCTAACGCAAAATTTTGATATTTCACGAGACCCAATGTCGAGATAATCAAGGAGTATTTTGTTATAGTCTTTGTATTTGATTCGACCCACGTGGGAAAATATATACAGTTCACGAGACAAAAGGACGAGTGAAATGTCAAATTTTCTTACGAGGCGACAATTGAGTAATCTAACAAAATCGTATCAGTTAAGGGCGCGTATGATACGGATTTTTTCTGGCGAGTCCGATTTCTTCCGCATGTGATATATAATATCAATTACTGTTTGCCGTGAATAATACATTGCTCTGGGAACAGCAATAACAGATTGACCCTCCGAAAGCCTTCCAATGGCTTCTTCTTGCTCATTTGAAAGTCGGAGCATTTCGACAACAGTGTCACGGCCGAAAACCATTTCCTGTTCAGTCCCTGTTTTTAGGTGATTTTATAATTAAGAAAAGATTTTATAAAAACAAGAAATTGCTTGTAACAGGCAATTTCTCCTTTTTTCGCAATATTTTCTACCATACTGAATGGTTATTTTCCAAATTAATTCCACATTAATTTTTTTTGTCTGGTAAACCTTTGAATTTGGACGGGTCTAAAACTTTGCAAAAAAGGACAGGGTTATTCTTTTACGCTCAGTTTAGGCAAATTTGTACCGAATGACCGGAATGTTTATGATATACATTTGTAAACAGAGATAGAGAGGGGAGAGAGAAAAAGAGAGAAAAGGAAGAGGGGGCGAATGGAGAGTGGGTAGGGGAGAGAGAGAGAGAGAGAGAGAGAGAGAGAGAGAGAGAGAGATGAAGAGAGAGAGAGAGAGAGAGAGAGAGAGAGAGAGAGATGAAAAGAGAAGTGAGAGAGAAGTGAGAGAGAGGGGGAGAGAGAGAGAGAGAAAGAGAGAGAGAGAGAGAGAGAGAGAGAGAGAGAGAGAGAATGTCAACCAGACTTCTGTTGCGATATTCATAAATATGTATCTAAAAGAGAATCATAATGGTCCTAAACCGCTCAACTACGTTATGATTTCAAATATTGACAGTGACCGGAATAACTGAAGTTGTGTCTTGTTGGAAGGCTAACGGAATTGTAGGAACGTTAATGAAACAGTTTTTACTTTACTGCAAAACAACATTCATAAAATATTGAACGATTTCTTTTCTTGATTCTATGGAAAACATTGTGTTCCTGGACAGAGTGCAAATAGGGTGATTGGTTTGGGTTTAAAGCCTCTTTTAACAGTCATATCGCGACGGCTAGACAATGGATTCCTGGTATTTCTCATACAAGTACTACAACAACATCCTTTCCTAGCCTCCAGCTGTTATCCCATTTAGGTTTACGATTATTTCCAAGATTGCAAATAAGATCCAAGGGGCAATCATTTAACAACTTTTGTAGAGGGTCATTAGGTGATGGTATATACCAAATATGGAATCTCTATGATTATGCCTCAAAGTTTGTAAGACAGAGACATATACTTTAACCCTTTCCCACACACACCCCTTTTAACGCCCCTCGAGAAAAAAGCTTTGTATAACATTGTGGAAAATGAAAAGAATTGCTTGTATCAAGCATTTTCTTCATTATCCATAATGTTTTCTATACAAAAAGACAAAAATGTTTGGAATTCTATATAGTAGCTTGAAATTGTCGTCTCCAGCTTCTTTCAATTTAGACCAGTCTAATATTTTGTTGTGTGGGAATCGGTTCAACAACTTATAATTTAATTCTTAGTTTCGTCTATCAAAAACGAGCGTTCTGATTGGTCGAAAAATTTAATTCATGCCTCCATGAACAAGATTTTGAGCACGCAGCCATTTTGTCCGCATAGAATAGTTCTATACAAAATGGTATCAAAATTTGTACAGCTTTTGGTTTTTTCGCTCGATGCTATTGAATTATAAGAAATGAAGAGAATGTTTTTTTTTTTTGTTTTCTGGGAGTATGAACCGAAAAAACTAATCCCACAATGTATGGATCCGCTTCGCGTATTCATACAGTGTGATTAGTTTTTTGGGGTTCATACCTCCATGAAAAAACTATTCTCTTCCTCTCTTAATTGTAAAAGCCACCAGGTGCTTGTACATAGGCAAATGGCCAGTGCTTTATCAGCAGATCTTTTAGTATAGAATTATGACCTTATTTCTTTATCAATAAGGAAGTGCCCTGGTGGAGCCAAAGCGGGACCAAAGAAGCATGAAATCTTAAAACAGCCTTTAAGAGGACAACCAGGTGGTTCTTCGTCATAAATATGAGACCTCTTTGTCTCAATTTATTTTAAACATTTCTCCTGAAAAAATGAGACAAAGAGTTATTCTTTATTAATAAAGAAATAAGGGCACACAATTTCTATTAAACATGGTCGCCGTCAGAGTGCATTCGGTAGCGCATCAGACTCCTAATCTTCAATTATGGGATGTCATGCGTTCGATCCCCGGCGGCGGCACTTATTCTTTCGTACATTAGTCTCTCACCAACGGGCGGATAATCGTTAACCTAAGTGGGATAGCAGCTGGAGGCTAGGAAAGGATGTAATGGTATAGGCTACTGGTGTGAGAAATACTAGGAATCCATTTTTAGGTGCTTCAGCCGTCGCGATATGACTGAAATATTGTTTAAAAGAGACGTTAAAGTTTGTCTTAATCAATCTTGTCCTAACACAAGCGTTACAGGTGTAACATATCAATACTGTTAGCTGGAATTCAAGCATAAGAAGTTGCAGAAAACAATTGACAAATCGCTGGCCCCGCCTATTTACTTCGTTAGCCCCGCCTAATGACTCAGACAGGAAGTCCCGTTTCGATTTTAAACGGCGTTATTTTGAAAAATTCATGGCTAATAGCATATAACAACGGTAGAATAGTTGGGTGCGACCTAACGTCGTAACTACAGCTTGAATAAGCTGTAGTTACGACGTTTAAGTCGCCATACCAACAAAAAAGGTTAACGAAAACGGCGGCCAATGTTGGAGTTATTTTCTGGTCTATATTAATGATTTCATTGGTCGATTAGTTATTTGATTTTCAATCGCCATTGGTCGAAACACTTTATCAAGACGACCATGATGGTCCTATATCGTTCAGCTGAGTATTATGGCTCAGGGATTTATGTTATAAAATATCTACGGCTAACGTTTTGAGAAGAAGATTTTTGAAAGATTGTCTCCTTTAATCCTATGCAAATTTAAGATCCAAAATAAGAGGGTTGTTTTCAGAATAGTGTCATATTTTGAAGTGTTTTGGTAGAAGGATAATAAGCAATGATATATGACAAATATCAATGTTCTATGCCTTATTGTTCAGGAAGTGATTTTGTTTCCTTCTTTATCAGTGTAAATCTGAGATAGCACAACATATGGCTAATTTTCAGAGTAGAGTCATTCTCTGAGGTGATTGGACAGAGAATCATAATGTGATGATATATACCAAATATCACAGTTCTATGACTTACGATTTTGGATAGGAGGATTTCAATGATTACCTGCCTTATTCCTGTAAAAAATTTGGGACTGCGAGGAAAATTACTATTTTTCAGAATATGTTAATAAGTATTTTGGTAGGGGGCCAATAGGAATTGATACATACCAAATATCAGAGATCTAGTTCTTACAGTATGGAAAATGATTTTCAAAGATTTCCGTCTTTTTTCTATGTGAAATCAGGGATTGCACAGAAAAGGGCTAATTTTCAGTAATTGTTTGAAATATTTTGGTAGAGGGTCATAAGGCAACAATATATACAAAATATCAAAGCTCTAGGCCTTGTGGTTCGGGGGGGGGGGCAAATTTCTTAAGTTTTTTTTAATCGGTTGCCATGTAAACAAGAGTTCTTCATGTATTTCATTTTCTTGAAGTATATTGAAAGAGTATGACCTAAGGATCATTTCTGTCAAGTTTGGTTGGAATTCCATGGCTAGTTTATGAGAAGATTTTTTTGAAATTGTGCACGGACGGACGGACACATGGATGGTCAATGACCGATCGCAATAGCTCACACCCGAGCACTTCGTGATATGGCGGACTTAATAAGAGGCGCTTGAGCTCCTGATTCGCTCCACCAGCCTGAATTTACTTATCATTCCTTAGCAAATTGGTTGAAGGCCATCCTGCGTTTACAAGATTAAGATTTTCAAATTTCACTATAAACCATATATAGAGACAAGCCCACCCACAAAAGCCACAACTTTCATCTGAGCCATATTTTATGAAGAAATATGACAAAGAGTCACCAAAGGATCATTTTGTTAAATTTTGATGAAAACTTAAAATCGTTTGCAATCTGAAAAGATTGTAGGTTTCCACTGATTAACATATATGGAAATTAGCCAAATCCATTAAAGCAATATTTACAGCCAATCAATATTTTTAGCAATCTAATAAGGGGTCACTCGTAGACAGACAGACATCGATAAAACAGTATGACTCCCCCACTCCGATCTAATCGATGCAAGGGCATAAAAATAAATGATAAGTAAGAAGGAAATAACTCGAGAAACGGGAAAGTTGCATGAAAAGGGGTTGTAACAAGCAATTTCTCCTTTTCCTTTAATGTTTGTCTTTATACTGGTCTATGGCGGCGTAAATGAGGTACTGTGTAATAAATGCTAAACTGTCGGTTTGTTGCTAAATCTCAATCTACTAATTAGATTATCCCATAGCTATAATGTTGACCTCCGATAATTATAGTTATTATTTTCGTTTGTGGATGACTTAAACGTCATAACTACAGCTTGTTTAAGCTGTACTTGTGACGTTTAAGTCAATAACCAATGGGTCTTTTTCTTAATTATGTTCCGGACAATTAATGTCGTTTTATCTCTCAGTAGAACTGCCTTTTGGAGACCAATGATTTCTGGCAGTCATCCGTCAAATAATATGATATATCCAACAGGAAGTTTAGAAAAACAAAATTAGTGCCCGTAAAAGAATTTTTCTCTCATGGGAATCCTTTTTTCAGGGGAAGTCTGATTTTCCTGGGGGGAGTGATTTTGCCCTTCTGATCTTTAAGGAGGGTTTGATTTTTCACAAGAAGGACTGGGGTTTTTTTTTTGTGTGTTTTTTTCGAAGAAGGAGAATTCAAAATTTCCTAAGGGATTTAATTCTTTCAGGGTAAGTCTGGTTTCTTTCTCACTGGTCGGATTTTTTTAATGGTAAAACTACTTTTTCCCTAGGGATCTGATTTTGCCTTGGTAATCGGATTTTCCAAAGGGAGTCAGTTTTTGTTTTACTTAATTCTTCCTAGCAGGTATTTTTTCGTGGTAAACAGATTATTCCAAGAGGGAATAGAGGGTCTTATTTTTTTATTATTTTTTTTCTCTTTGGTGTTTGATTCCCCCCACTTCCACAGGATGTCTGTTTTTCCCTTGGGAGCCGGTTTTGTCTCTCAAAGCTGTTATTATTCAGACCATATCGCGTATCCCGGCTTTAATTTCTCGATTTCTATACATGATAAAAATCTTCGACTGTCATTTTCAAGGAAGAAGACAAAGACACAAACAAATAGTACAAAACTAATTTTAAGTAAATCTAAACAATATAGCATGTAAATTTATTATACACGGAATGTTAAAAATACATAATACTCTTAACAACACATATCCGGATAGGCATTTGATATAAAATCTAATTTAAAGCTAAATACATAAAAATATATATCACAAATACATTGTAATCAAAGAAGAAACATAAACTAACAGGTTCAATCATTGTTTCACACTGTACTGATGAAAGGCGAGCAAAATCACATATCTATTGATGTGGACACCAATAATAAATAGATTGAAACCAAGCTTCCATTTCTAATAACCCTAAAGAAAACTAACAGGTTCAATCATTGTTTCACACTGTGCTGATGAAAGGCGAGCAAAATCACATATCTATTGATGTGGACACCAATAATAAATAGATTGAAACCAAGCTTCCATTTCTAATAACCCTAAAGAAAACCGTTTTCTTTGGAGGGGGATTTCTTTTAAAAACATGTTTGGATTACCAGGCAGTTCAAGTAAATCAAAAAATCATAATTTTGCACACTTTTCCAGAATTTGTCATATTTCGTATACAAAGTAGCAAGTATCAGCTAAGGTGTGCCATTGCTTGTGGCCCTGCTTATGGGCTTTTTTTTTTCGAAAAATAATCTATTCGGAAAAAGAGCTACTACACTTGATAAATATTCGAATCACTACTTCGAAATGAGCATGGGCTAGGCCTGCAGAGTCAGCTGGCGTGGCCTGCAGAGTCAGTGGGCGAGGCCTGCAGAGTAAGTAGGCGTGGCCTGCAGAGTCAGTGGGCGTGGCCAACAAATTCTGTTAGTTTGGCCTGCAGAGTCGCCTGCAGAGTCGGTGAGTTATGACAAATAAGGTGCCACACTAAGAAATGTTTCACACAATGTCGGCCAATGTTAGAGTTCAAAGTTTATGTCTAGTCTAAATAAATGATCTGATTGGCTGATTGATAATTTGATCGACAGCCCCATCCATCAATATTGGACTCACACACTAAAAGTGCGGGTCAATATTTAAAAGACAAGTCTGGAAAAAAGGGATTTGTATGAAATGCTTGATAGTGAGTAAATCTTCCAAGTTGATAAAGGGGCATAATTCTTTCAACTTGAGACGATTGGGCGCCTGTATCGCTCCACAGGCCTGATTGTACTGATCAAGCAACTATTGTTTTAGGAATTCAATATAAACAGAATCAAATTCACCATTTGTGGCAAATAAATCTTGTCAATGAAACCTTTTAAATTATTTCAAACATTTCATTGCTTTACAAAAGTCAATTCATTTACTGAGTTTGATGAAAAAAGTATTAACAATTTTCTGATCAAGAGGGCCATTGGCCTTAAAGCGCTCACCTAAGTCAATGACTATAGAAGTAAAATAGCACAAGTGACCTTATTTTAGCCAAAAGTGACCTTTTATCAAATCTTGTCCAAGAAACCACGAACAAACATTCTTACCAAGTTTCAAGGTATTTGTGCAAGAAAAGTAGAAAGTAAATTGGAAAGAAGATTTCTTTATATCAGACCTTATGATCTAGTATTTGGCCCCATGTGACCTAATATCTAACTGAACAAAGATTTTTATTAAGGCCAACCTCTGAATAAATATCCAGTCAGTTGAGTCAAACAAATGGCCTATGGAGTAAAAACAAGGTTTTTCTTAGATTTAAAATAGTTTTTCCCAAATGACCCAAATTTGAACATTGTTGAGGTATTTTGAAAACAGATATTCTGACCTTACATCACACAATTAGGCCAAAATGTGGCCCCTGGGGTGTAAAGGTATTCCCAAGATTTGCATTGTATCCTAGTTTTTGATCCTATGTCAACCAAAGACTAACTTGGCCAAGATATCATCGACCCAAACATTCTGGCCAAATATCAATTCAATTGAGCCAAAAATAGGGTATCCAGGGTAAAAACAAGCTATTTCTAAGATTTGACCTAGTGACCTAGTTTTTGACCACATGTGACCAAAATCTGAACTTGACTAACATTCTGACCAAATATCAATTCAATTGAACCAAAAATGGGACCTCTACACTGCACGAAAATTTTTCCTAGATTTGACCTAGTGACATAGATTTTGACTACATGAGACCCAAATTTTAGCTTGGGTGAGATAACATGTAAACAAACATTCTGACCAAACATCATTTGACTTGAGCTTAAAATGTGGCAAACATAGTGCACACAGGATTATATCTAGGTTTTGACATAGTGGCCAAGTTTTTTACTCCATGAGACCCCAATTTGAACTTGCTGAGATATCATGGACAAAAGCATTCAAAACAAATATTTCATTTGAGCCTAAAATGTGACCTATTAATGTACACAAGATTATTTCTAGGATTTGACCTTGTGACCTACTTTTTGGCCCCACATAACCCAATATTGCACATGTCAAAGATATTATGCAGACACACATTCTGACCAAATATTAAGACATTTGAGGCAAAAATAAGGCCTCTAGAGTGAACACAAGGTATTTCTTACATTCGACCTGGAGACCTAATTTTTGACCCCATTTGACCCAAATTTGAACTTGGCTGAGATATCTTGAAAACAAAAATTCTGACCAAATATCATCTGATTAAAGCCTAAAATGTGGCCTCTAGGGTGCACACAAGATCTTTTCTAGAATTTGACCTAGTTTTTGATCCAACATAACCCAATATTGAGCTTGTCCGGGATATTATACGGACAAACATTCTGACCAAATATCAAGGCATTGGAGGCAAAAATGTGACCTCTAGAGTGCTAACAAGGTATTTCTAACATTTGACCAAGTGACCTAGTTTTTGACCCATATGAACCAATATTGAACATGGTTGAGGTTTCATGGAGGCAAACATTCTGACCATGTTTTAAGACATTTGAGCAAAAATTGTGACCTCCAGAGTGCGTTGACACACGACGGACAATGATCGACAGACACAGCTAGATCACAATAGCTCACCATGACCACTTTATGGTCAAAGGAGCTAAAGATATCACTGGATACAATATATGGACATAAGCCACGACCATTAAAAACTTGTTTTTAACCAATCAAAATTAATTGATGGAATCTGAAAAAGAGTCACCAGATGAGCATTCCACTGAAATTTTGATGAAATCCATCAACTGTTTTCTCAGAAAAAGATTACCAAATATCGAAATTAGCCCCATCAGCTTTTCATCCGATCAAAATTTTTTTGAAGGAATCTAATAAAGGGTCACCTGAGAAACATTCCTGTGAAATTTGGTTGAAATCCATTCACTGATTTCTGAGAAGAGGATTTTCAAAGATTCCACCGTATATGGGAAATAGCATCGCCTATTTAAGACACATTTTCATCCGATAAATTCTTTTAAGAAATTTGATAAAGGGTCTTACATGGAACATTCCTGTAATTTGGTTGAAATACTTCCATTAGTTTCTCAGAAGAAGATTTATAAAGGTTTCACCATAAATGGAAGTTAGACCTGCCCATTTAAGCCATGTTTTTCATCCAATCAAAATCCATTGAAGGAATCTGATAAAGGGTCACCAAATGATTATTCCAGTAAGATTTGGTTGAAATCTATCTACAAGATTTTTAAAGGTTTTGCCATAGAAATTAACCCCGCCCATTAAAGCCAAGTTTTTCATCCTATAAAAATTCTTTTGGGGAATTTGATAAAGGGGCCTGATCATCAAAGGATAATTTTTGTTAAATTTGGTTGAAATTTGTTCAGAACTTTCTGATGAGAAGATTTTTAAAATAAGAATTTACAAATGGACCAATGCACGTGCGACGAACACAAGCTCGTTGGCTTTCAGCCAGTTAAGCTTAAATAACATTGAAATCTGGAGGTTATTTATGAGGAGATGATCTTTACGATTTTTTTCTTTATTTCTATGTAAATTCAAAGTTCCAACAATGTAGGACTTGTATAAAGCATATCACCATGATTTTATGTATTTTGGAACAGGACAATGAGGCGATGCTACAAACAAACTTTGAAAACTCTAGGCCTTACAGTCTAGGATGAGACTTTTTTTTAAAGAATTCCTTACAAATTCCTTTTGGTTGCCATAGCATCTAGGATTATCAACAAATTACGAGTCTCTGAAGTATTTAGGAAGGCACACAAGGACCATCTCTGTAAAATTTCATGGAAATATTATGGGAACTTTAGGAGACGGACGGACAGACGACTACTGATCAGAATAGTTCCTCAGAGCATTTCGTACTCAGATGAGCTACAAAGCAAATTAACCCTGTTTCTTAAAACTTTAGACTGGTCCAAATTCGAAGAAGTTGCAGATGACAATAAAAATTGGATGTAATTTGAAATGAAATCACCCTACGTGGAAGAAAATATTGTTGAAAAAGGAGAAATTGCTTGTTACAAGCAATTTCTTCTTTTTCCACAATTTTTTCTCGAGTGTAAAATCGCAGCAGCGTAAAATCCCGTGTTTGTACAGGAAAGGGTTAAGGCACATATGGAAAACAACTGGTTCACAAAATAAAACATGTCTTTGACCTCAATAAAATGTTTGATTCCATTCACTGATTGCAAATGGTCACTTAACCCATTCCCACTCGATCCCTTTTTATACCTCTTAATAAACTTTTGAGAAAAAAATGTAGAACAAGAGCATCGCAAGCGTATGGCAACGCTTGAAAGGTTTAAGTGCTTGATAGCGCGAATTGGGAAAATACGTATAGAGTTATCCCCCTTGTTAGTAAAGATTTCTCTTTTGATAGAGTGAATTATTAAGTTTCAAATGAATATGTTCTGTAGTACAGGACATTTTTTAAAATGTCAAGTCTTTGGGCAATGATGACGTAGACAAGGACAAAGTCATAGCAATACGTCAGGTTTTCTCAGAAAACAGCTGAGCTAAAAAGCAAAATTATGGCACACTTTAAAAACAACTGGTTCACAACATACAATAATTATTGTTTTGTTTCTAAGGTTTGATCCTGGTCACTAACTGCAAATGGTCAATTAACCCTTTCCCGCACAATTCTCTCTTTTTTGGAGGAAAGCATTTTTGGTAAATGAAGGAATTGCTTGTAACAGGCGATTTCTTCATTTTCCAAAATGCTTTCCAAAGTTTTTTTCTCAAGTGGTGTTAAAAAGCGATATTTTGTTGGAATCGGCTAAAAATCATTACTACAGCTAATTCGAGCCACAGTTATGACGTTTAAGTCATCTATAAATGATTTACTTTGCAAACTCCGGTATCATAATCCTAGCTTTAACATTAAATATGAAAGAAAAAGAGCCTTTAGCTCAGGGGAACGTACAAGGACCAAAGGCCCTCTTAATGTTTCTTGATTTAAGGGAAGGGGGTCAGTGCATCTAACAGGGGGAAATCTCAAAGAAATTTTAAAAAGGGAAAAATTGCTTTTCACACTAAATGAAATTTCTTGTATTTAAACGTGAAAAAATAGAACAAAAAATATCAGCCATTAAATTTCTTTAAAAACTGTACCTGTCCTTTCAACCTATCTATTTAGACCCCTCCTATGGCTCCATCCCAGGGGACAAAGGGTAATGATTTAAGCTATTTTGAAAGAGGTCAATAAACTGATGTTACATGCAAAATATCAAGGCTCTAGGCCTTCTAGGTCAGGAGAAGAAGATTTTTAAAAATTCTTTTTAAATTCACTTTTGTTGCATTGGCAACTAGAGTTTTCAACATATCTGAATTCTTTTAGCTATTTTTGAAAGGGCCACCTACGAAACATTTTTGCCAAATTTGGTTAAAATTGGCCCAGCAGATTAAGAGGAGATGTTGTTTACAGAAATTATTGCTGGACGATGCGCGACTGGTGATCACAAAAGCTCACATGAGCACTTTGTCCTCAGGTGTTTGTGCTCAGGTGAGTCAGATAATAAACAGTGATCATCTAGGGATTGAACATTTGATGGATTTCCGCGCAAAATCTACATAATTGAGAAATGTTTAGAATTTCATATTCTTTATTTATTAGTAAAAAATCCTTCCCCTGCCTAGAATAAACACTGTATCGTTTTGCAAAACAATTCAAATTGCTGGTTGGTGACCTAGAATAAGCTGTAGTTATGACAATCAATCAAATTGTCATATTAACAATATGCTTCTTAAAAAATGTCAGCCATTGTTGGAGATCAATGCTCACTTCCGGTCTAAATATATCAATTGATTGGTTGATTGACTCTTTGATCGACATTGTTCTTTGTTTTTACATAAACAACAAAGGTTATGGCACAGTATTCATTATCTAACAACAGCAACAAAAACAAAAAATACACGATCTATTTGTTGAACACCATGACCCCCGTTACTTTGAGTAAAATTGATCCTCAACAATTCTTGAATATCATCAAATCATTCAGTTTTTGCATTAAGCTTACTAAACTGGTGACCTTGATAAGTGACCTTGACCGTGATTGAAGACCCTGATTTTACAACCAACGGTTGTCTATTTATACAAGGAGCCTATGAGCCAAAACTTAGCCAAAAGTGTTTAAGAGAAAGTCAGAAGTGTTTGTATTTAGTTTACAACTCATAGACAGACAGAAAGACAGACATCGGTAAAAGAATATTACTCTGATCAAATGATCTGGTAGCATAATAATGGTGCAAATGTAAATCCTTGATCTGATTTTAACAACAAATTAACAATTAAGGGGCCCTTACATTATCAATATCATTGAAAATAATACGAGTCAGTATATTGGTCAATTTACAGTTTCAACCACATCATTTGACATATTGTCAATACATATTATTGACAACGATGAAAGAGTGTGAGTGTTTATAAAAAACTGATAAATATATTGAACTTTGTATGATTTAATATTTAGTCACAAAATTGTGAGTTCTGACTGGTCAAAAAAAATATTTATAACTCCATGAACAAAATTTTGAGCATGCAGCAATTTTGTATACTTCCGCACAAAGTAGTCCTATGCAAAAAGGTATCAAAAGTGTAAAGTTTTTTATTTTTTTCTCTGGATGCTATTAAATTATAAGAAATGAAGAGAATATTTTTTGTTTTCATGGAGGTATGAACCGAAAAACCTAATCATACTTATGTATGAGTCTGCTTTGCGGATTCATACAGTGTGATAAGTTTTTTTGGTTCATACCTCCATGAAAACACAAAAAATTCTCTTCATCTCTTAAATGGACCCCTAGACAAGAAGTGTCTAGCCTTCAATTCTTAACCCATTATCAAATGACTAGTCCAAAATGATGAAGAAAACAATTATGACATTTTAAGAAAACACGGTTTCAAATAAAGAAAGTGATTGTAACAAGCAGTTTCTTTATTTTAGACAATGTTTTCCAAATCTTTTTCTTATGGCTTCAAACAGTGTAATTTTTTGGGAATGGGCTAAGAGACATTATGAAGATTTAAAATAAAGCAAATGTAACTAGACTATCAGTGAAAATGATTTATACCTCTCCCATGGCTCCAAGTCACACATTTTGCCACTAAAACAAAGCCCCTTTTCAGGTTTTTCAACAAAGGGCCATAACTCAAAGAAAAGTAAATGGACCATAACAGAATAGAATATGCAAATCTTTGCTTGATACTGAGTGAACAATTGAAATGAGAATTCAATACATTTAGTATTTGAAGAGGAAAAAAAAAACGACAATTTTTCTTAAAAAGGGAAATGACTCAAAGAAAATTTAATGGAAGTAAAGTTAACAAAAATATTGTGTACATATCTTTGTTAAACCCGTTCTTGTTTTGCAAAATTTTAGACCTGTCCAAGTTAAAAGCTTTTTGCAGACGGAAATTAAAAGTGGCTTTAATTTGAAGAATAACCATTCAGTAGGGTAGAAAATATTGTGCAAAAAGTAGAAATTGCTTGTAACAAGCAATTTCTTCTTTTCTCACAATGCTTTCTCCAGTTTAAAATGACAGCGACGTAAAAACCAGAGATTGAACAGAAAAGGCTTCATTTTCTGGATAGATTAGACTAGCTGATCAGGATCCATTTATGCAGATCACTTCAATGTATTCTATATTTGATTTAAACAGGCAAAAGTAGAATAAATCCTCCGTACAAAACCTGCCATTTCAGGTAATGGTTATTAAATCCCCAGAATTGAAATCACATGTATCACACTACATGATAGTGCCTTGCATGACTTCATCGTAAGATGGTGGGGGATCATTTAATGATGCTTCCCCTCTATCATTTTCAATTGTCATATTTAAGTCACTGGGATTAACGCCGAAATCTAATTCTGGAGCAGTCGGTGCCTCACCTTGGTCTGCATTTCTTGTGTCATGATTATTTATAGGCGGCACTACCTGACGTGTGTTTAACATATACTGTCCCCGAGCTTCTTCCAATCTGGCTTCTCTCAGATATCGCTCCATGTAAGCTGAGACTTGGGGATCGAAATAAGAAGAACCTGCACCTGGTGTTAGTGGTACTCCAAACTTCGAAGAATTACAACAGCACGTGAAAAATATGCTAAGTTCAACTACTATTAGAAAGGCCGACACAAACAGTGTTAAATAACTCAAGGCAACCTTGGAGTCTGCATTTTCAGCACACACTGTCAAGACATAAAAAAGGGAATTTTTCAAGGGATAACCTGAGAAAAGATTACCATAATAGTTCTAAATCCATAATCTAAATTAATGCATTTTTTCCAAGGAAAATTACTAACAAGTTTAGTCTAAATTGGCCCACTGGTTAAGGAGGAGAATCAGGAGATGATTTTTAAAGAATTATTCAATGATTTGCATAAGTCTAATAATCCTTGCCTATCACGCCCCTGTTTTTTTCATAATTTAAAATGTCACAGAATTTTAAAAAAGTCACCTTCTGGCCAAGTTTGGTCCAAGGAGGAGAAGATTTTTAAAGAATTATTTCTTGTCTGATAAGACTGCCTTCCATGCCCCTATCTTTTATAATTCAAAAAGTGATTGAAAAGGGTCATCTAATGAACATTATTGCTATGTTTGGTCTAAATTGACCTAGTGATTATGAAGGAGAAGATTTTTAAAGAATTATTTCTTGATTTCTCTAAGTCTAATAATCCTGCCCTACCACGCCCCTGTTTTGTCATAATTCAAAATGTCACAGAATTTTGAAAAAGTCACCTTATGAACATTCTGACCAAGTTTGGTCCAAATTGACCTAATGATTAAGGAGATGATTCTAAAGAATTATTCAATGATTTGCGTAAATCTGATAAGCATGTCACTGCCAGCGCAACAATTTTTTTGAACAAATTTTGAAAAGGATATTTTTGCCAAGTTTGGTCTAAAAGGGCCGAATGGTTTAGAAGGAGAAGATTTTTAAAGAATTATTTCATTATTTGCTTAAGCCTGATAAGCCTGGCCTGCCACGCCCACATTTTTTGCTAAACAAAATTTTACAAACAAGGTTTGGCAATGAACATTCTTGCCAAGTTAAGTCCAAACTGGTCTAGTGGTTAAGGAGGAGAAGAATTATTCTACGATTGCCCTAAATTTGATAAACCCTGTCCTGCTATGCCCACAAAATTTCACAAACAAGTTTTGAAAAGGGTCAGTAAGGCACATTTTTGCAAAATTTTGTCCAAACTGGCCCAATTGCTTAGGAGAAAATTTTCAAAGAATTATTCTATGAAAATTTTCAAAGAATTATTCTATGATAAGTCCAAGCCTACAACATCCAGATTTTCTGTGAAACAAAATTTCACTAGCAATTTTTGAAAAGGGTCATCCAAGAAAAATTCTTGGAAAATTTGGTCCAAGTTAGCCATGCAGTTTAGGGGTAGAAGATGTTTGAAAAAAATATTGACGATGCACAACACACAATGCAGGACGCATAACGGACAACAGACATTGAGAGATCCTAAAAGCTCCCCTTGAGCATGTTGTGTTCAGGTGAGCTAAAAGGTAAATTGTTGGTTGAAAACCTAAATGTTGTAACTACAACTTCATTAAGCAGTAGCTATGGTTTTTAAGTCAAGAAACAGACAAAAGTTTTTTAAACAAATGTGAAGGTCAAAATTCACTTCTGGTCTAAATCAAAGATTTGATTGGTAAATTAATTGTTGGATCGACAGTTCCAATCCATCAACCAGTGAAAATGAATTTTATTTTAATTGGTTAGGATGGAATGCTACTTGAATGATTTAGTTAACCCTTGTCATGCTGAACCCGGAATATTTCGGTTTCGGCAGGAGATGTAGACCAAGATCAGCCTGCACATAAGTGCAGTCTGATCTTAGTCTACACCTCCTGCATGTAATTTTCCTGCCATAGTTGTATATAAAATTAATTTCTAAAAGAAATATTGATTTTTGAACAACAAGATCTATCAGTGCTTTCAGCCCTTTGAATTTACAGCAATTCAGTAAGGTAATTTATACAGCATGACAAGGGTTAATACCAATTTATTTTAGATTGATTGCGACGAAAGCTTTAAACTTATAGAGTCACTCACAAACCCTCACAAGCCAGATGTTTTCACTTGGGTGAAAGAGAGGCAGTGGCTCTGACCCACTGCTACACAGCTGGATAGACTGGGGCTGGCTATTTAGTGTTTAGCCCATGAACACATACCTGCTGACAATTGATTTGGAAAGCTTATTGAACAATTTTAAACAAAGTTGATTAAAATTTATTAATGTATTAATTTTCTGCCCTGTATTACACTTCTGTATTACACTTCTAAGGGGTGAACTCCACTTTAATAAATATAATTGTATAATTGAAATGAATCTTTGCCTAGAAGATGATATGATGGTCACAAAAGCATGTGCAATTAGAAAGAGAGTTATTAAATATATATGTCTGTTGTCTATAAAGTTTAACCAAGAATTTGCAAGCCAAAAAAGGGTTAAAATTCCACTAAAATGAATGCCAGAGAAATGAAACCTTGTCTAGAGGGTGTTATTATTGTCAAAAAAACATGTACAAAGTTTCACAGCACTAGCATTAGTGGAAACTGAGATATGACACTTGCACATAAGGTTTAACAAATCCATTAAGATACGCCGATACCAACGCCAACGCAAGGGTGTCTAAAATAGCCCTCCTATTCTTGGAATGATAGAGCTAATAAAGAGGATATTGAATGAGTGGTTATGAATTGACCAATCGCGGCTGCCAATCAAGTAACCTGTCAACCAATGAAATCACTCATTGAAACCACATGAGTTTCTGAAACATTCATACCAAATTGCTTTACACTTTCACACTATGATTGCCATACAGACATCATTAAACAAATTACCTTGTCCCCGACCACCATCAGGTTTGGCACATTCCACAAGACCATAAACTCCACACATCCCCAATGCTATCGGAGGACCCCAAATTCCAATACTTCCAAAATATATCACCATACAAAGCATCTGCAATAAGAATGTCTTAATCATTGTACTATATTTTCTACACAGTCAAACGAAAAACCAACACACTAAGAGTGATGAAGGATTTTGGTTCCTATCATATTTTCCATCCTGTATTTTTTTTTTTTTTTTTATTTCTTGTGGTTCTTTCATTCATATGAAAGTTGTTTGTATTCTGTTTCGTACTTTCTGAGGAGAAGATTTTTGTAAGTAAAAAGACACATGGTACACAATGGACACACCTCCATGACAATAACTTGCTTGCTTTCAGCCAGTGGAGCTAAAAATGATTCAACTTGCCTAAAAAATCAATCAGTCAATCAATTGACAGAAATATTGGCAGACTGATTGAAATGAACAATCAATCAATCTATAATAGTAATCTCATTATGCTATACATACTATTGATTAATCAAAGAACAGAAATCACTGAAAGCCCTGATTGTCAGTCAATATTTTCTACTCTGTCTCAAAACCAACAAATAGATGGAGTTAAAGGCTAAGAAAAATGTGTTTTTTGCAGGCTGATCTTTGTTTATACCTCCTCCCAAAACAGGAGAGTTCAGGCTTCAGCATCACAAGAGTTTTTTACAACCCTAAAGAAAAAAGCCTTGGAAAAAAATGTGGAAAATCTGGAAATTATTTGTAAGAAACAATTTCTTAATTTTCCCATGATGATTCTTTCTCTACAACTTGTTTGGATCACTCTAAATTTTTCTTTGTCTGATAATGTGTAATCCCATTCCCACAAGACAAAATTTTATACTAGTCCAAATTCAAACAAATTGCAGACAACAATTTTAAGTTGATGAAAATCTTAAAATATTTGTCTTCTGGGGTAGAAAACATTGTAGATAATGAAGAAATTGTTGTAACAAGCAATTTCTTCATTATCCAAAATGCTTTACAAAAATTTTATATTGAGGGGCGTTTAAAAGCGTCATTTTGTGGAATGCATTAATCAACAAAGAGCAATAGGTAATACTTACACAGCCATCGTAATCCTTTCCTGGGTTCTTTTTGTAATTTAGGTAGGTGCATAATGGGCACAGAGACAGAAAGATAGCCTGAAATATATAAGGAATATTATGTTTTAGTTATGATAAAAAACCTTGTATTGGATTCAAGCCGTGTAAGAAGATTCGGATTCATTCCAGTGATATATCAAATTTTCCAAAAATTAAGAACCCAATACAAGGTTTTGTATCACTGCCACATCATAGAATTCCATTTATAATATAAACAATCTAACCCAATGTCTAACTTGATGGATCTGTTATTAAGACAAACATTCTGGCCAGATTATCAAGCCATTTTAGACAAAAATAAGCCCTCGAGAGAGTGCAATAGGTAATTCTGACATTTGACAAAGTGACCTACTTTTTTATACCACTTGACTCAATATCAAACTTGACTGAGACATTTAAAGACAAATATTCTGACCATTAGAGAAAAAACGTGCCCTCTAGAGTGCACACAAAGTATTTCTAAGATTTGATCTTATGACCTAGTTTTTAACCCCATGTGACCTGATAACAAAATCATCCAAGAAATCATTGATATGGTGTTCTTTTGCTAAATTTATGGTCAGTAACATTATTATAAAGAAGAAGTAATATGGTTGGTTGGCAACACAAACATCATAACTACAGCATATGGTGTCCCTGGTCGAGAGGTAGAGCATAGGCTTCTCGACCAAGAGTTCCCAAGTTCGATTTCCAGGAGCGGCTATCGATCTCGGTTTTACCATTGGCCTACATAAACAGCACAAGTACTTGCGTATTTTCCACGAAACAGAATCGAAAGGGATAACTCTAAGCTGGAAGAACTTGTTTCCAAATCGATGTAAAATAAATAGGTTTAAACTACTAAACCACAAATACAGCTTGAATAAGTAATAGTTACAACATTTAATTCGCAGAACCAATGAAAATTCTTCACATAAACATCAACCAATGTTGGAGTTCAAAGTTCACTTCCAGTCTTAACCCTTGTCGTGCTGTATAAATTACCTTACTGAATTGCTGTAAAATCAAAAGGCTGAAAGTGCTGACAGAACTTGTTGTTCAAAAATCAATATTTCTTTTAGAAATCAACTTCATAAACAACTCTTGCAGGAAAAGGACAAGCAGGAGGTGTGACTAAGATCAGACTGCACTTATGTGCAGACTGATCTTAGTCTACACCTCCTGCCAAACCCGAAATATTCCGGGTTCAGCATGACAGGGGTTAATGAATCCTTCTATCTGCAAAATGCCAAACTTACTCCTTTGGCCTTGCCCACTGACTCGGACAGGAAGCTCCACTTCAATATTAACCCTTTCCTATTCTTCAAAATTTTAGACTGGTCTGATTTGAAAGGAGTAACAGACGACAATTAAAAGTGGCAGCAATTTGGAAAGAAACCAACCTACTGGTTAGAAAATATTGTGGGAAAAGAAGAAATTGCTTGTTACCAGCAATTTCTTCATTTTTCACAATGTTTTTTAAACAATAAAATCACAGGGACGTAAAAACAAGGGACTGTACAGGAATGGGTTAAACAGTGTTATTTTGCAAAATTTATGGCAAGTAGCACAGAGCAAAATAGTAGAATAGTTGGTTGGAGACATAAACGTCATAACTACAGCTTAAGTAAGCTGCAGTTATGACATTTAAGTCGCTAAATCAACAAAAAAAGCTTAACAAAATGTCAGCCAATGTTGGAATTGAAAGCTCAGGTCCGGGCTGAATAAATGATTTGCTTGGTCGGTTGATTCCTTGATTGACAGCCACAATTGGTCAATCTCTAAAAAAGGGTGACAAACAACATTTTCTCACGGTAGTTCCAGCTATCACTCCACCCCCAGCGTTATATGGAAACTTTGAGTTTGACTTGTTGACAGCAATGGAGCCAATAATAATGGCAATTATGGATAAAATGGCGTTGACAGCTCCCAATATACATAAACAGCGCATCAGTGAATTTCGATCTGAAATCATTATGGAAAATTATTCCACATAGAAAGGGAAAACTTTTCATCATGGCTGAATCCATAATGGGATTAGCTTGCTCTGACCAGGTGTGAACTGCTTTTATCATTGGCAGAAAAAAAATCTAATTATTCTTTTCCCATTTTTTGAAATTTTACACTGATCTCAATTGAAAGAGGTTGCAGACAATGAAAATTTGATGCAATGTACTATCGAAACATCGTACGTGGTAGAAAATATTGTAGGAAAAGAAGAAATTGCTTGTTACAAGCAATTATTTTATTACTATGTTTTCTAAAGTATAAAATCATAGTGATATAAAATGACGGGTTTGTACAGGAAAGGGTAAAGTCAGACTATTTCTGTGGGGGTAAAGTCAGACTATTTCTGTACCATAAGATATTTCCTCAACTAATAGGCTTTGAATTGCATCACTTCCTCTTAAGCTTTAAAGGTGATATATCATCACACTGTCAAATCATTCATTCTGATATTCCAAAGCTCCAATAAGAAGTTCCATTTAGATAAAAAAAAACAAAACATTATTTTGTAAGATATATGGTCAGTAACACGTTAGAAAAAGGTGAAATAGCCGGTTGGCATTTATTCAAGCTGCAGTTATGACACTTAAAGTCACGAAACCAACAAAAAAGCTTCACATAAATGTTGACAAAAAGTTGTAATTCAAAGTTAACTTCTGGTTTAAATGATTGATTCTTTGATTGACAGCCACAACCAATGTCAATCATATTAGAAAAGCTAAATCTAACTTTTAGTGATCCGAAATATGAACTACTGAAAGTCATAAAAATCAATCCTTGTCATGCTGAACCCGGAATATTCCGGGTTTGGGCAGGAGGTGCAGACAAGATCAGCCTGCATATAAGAGCAGTCTGATCTTAGTCTACACCTCCTGCGTTTCCTTTCCAAACCAGTTGTTCATGAAATTAATTTTCCACAGATAAAACCAGTCTCCACAGCCCTTGGATTTTATTGAAATTCTGAAAAGATTTTAATTCAGCATGACAAGGGTTAATTGTAGACTTCATATCCTTATCATGAGATTTGCAATTTAAGTGAACCAATATCAGCAATTAACCCATTATCAGACTAAAATTTAAGACTGGCCCAAATTGAAAGAAGTTGCTGACAACAATTCTAAATTCATGATTTTTTTAAATTTTTTTTTTCACTTTTCTGGGTAGAAAACATGGTGGAAAATGAAGAAATTGTTGTGACAAGCAATTTCTTCATTTTTCACAAAGTTTTCCATTTTTTTTTTCTCTTGAGGGCGTCTAGAAGCATCACTGAGTGGGAATGGGTTAATACTTAAAATGAATACCATGACACTCTTTTTGTTGTTTGTTCCGCATAATTTTGCGGGGAGTGGTCCTATTTTACATATACCTTGACGCAAAACTGTTATAGACAAACTGGTGACCATGCCCCTTACCTCTGACAAGACAGTAGGAATAAGAAAAACATTTAAATCAATCATTGCATGAGCTCAGTTAGCTGCGATATCGTAGCCCTCTTTCTGATTATCTGCTCGCTAGTATTAGGCAGCAGATTGTCAGAAAGAGGGCTACGATATCGCAGCTAGAGCTCAGTGGTCTGCAAAGACTGTGATTTTGCACCACTGTACCCCTAAATCATAATCGTCTACTGTTATTTAAAACCATGGGGATGGTTTCTGTTTGTTCCAAAGCTCTTGTAGCTAGATTGATTCTGTGATCCATCAATTTTGTAGAATGTCCCTAGTGTTTTTTTTTTTTTGGTTTTTTTAGGCTACGGTGAAACTGATCAGTGGCGTTCATAAAAGTATCAGCGTCAGCTTAATTAAACTCGGATGTAGAAATAACTAGAAAATTATTAAATGTATCAAAATATTTTCAGTTGAATTGCGCGTTATCTTACCAGAGCTCATTTTGTAAAAAACTTTGTCAAGTTTCAGATTTGGGTACCGTACTTTGATTATCAAATATAAACTAGAAAGCTGCGATATCGTAGCCCTCTTTCTGATTATCTGCTCGCTAGTATTAGGCAGCAGATTGTCAGAAAGAGGGCTACGATATCGCAGCTAGAGCTCAGTGGTCTGCAAAGACTGTGATTTTGCACCACTGTACCCCTATATCATAATCGTCTACTGTTATTTAAAACCATGGGGATGGTTTCTGTTTGTTCCAAAGCTCTTGTAGCTAGATTGATTCTGTGATCCATCAATTTTGTAGAATGTCCCTAGTTTTTTTGGGGGGTTTTTTTGGTTTTTTTAGGCTACGGTGAAACTGATCAGTGGCGTTCATAAAAGTATCAGCGTCAGCTTAATTAAACTCGGATGTAGAAATAACTAGAAAATTATTAAATGTATCATAATATTTTCAGTTGAATTGCGCGTTATCTTACCAGAGCTCATTTTGTAAACAACTTTGTCAAGTTTCAGATTTGGGTACCGTACTTTGATTATCAAATATAAACTAGAAATTCGTATTGCCCATGAATATACTGGTACCACTGTTGACTTTGACAAAGTCGACGGCGGCAGCGGTCTACCCCCAAGAATACACTAGAAAGTTAATGATAACATGAACATTGGGAAACGGCACATGTATTGATATCAACTTTTCTGTTGGTTTGAGTTGCAGCGATGGTATGGTGTAAAATGTAATCCGTTAACGGCCAAAATGTGAGCGTTTACGTGAATGGTCGCTTAATACACTCCTATAACATATATCAGGGATTGGTTCTTCTATAAGTATAAATAATGGCAATATTCTTATTTGATCCTATATTGGAACTCATTAGACTCGCCTCGTTGAGATCGGTCAATTGTGACGTCATTAAAACATTTTAATTTTCCAACGTTATAAAGTAACGGTCATCTAGACTGGCTGTCCCGATTTTATAATGGACCAAACTGTCCATACATGAAAATATAGGTTAGCCCTCGATTAGTGTCAGTGTCACGGTTAAGAGATGAAGAGATTTTTTCCCGTTTTCATGGAGGTTTGAACCGAACAGCTTAATCACACTGTATGATTACGCGAAGCGGATTCATACATTGTGTTATTATGTTATTTGGTTCATACCTCCATGAAAACAAAAAAAAAATCTTCATTTCTTATTATTTAATAGCATCGAGCGAAAATTTTTTTTACAAATTTTGATGCCTTTTTGTATGGGACTATTTTGTGCGGAATCATACAAAATCGCTGCGTGCTCAAAATTTTGTTCAATGAGTTTCGACCAATCAGAACGCTCGTTTTTAATGGACAAAACTAAAAATTAAATTATTTAAAAAATTTTAAGCGACCAGTCTCGCTAATAAGGACCACCTGCGAAGTATACAAAATACCGATCCCGGTCAGATTGCACGGAAATGCGCAGGCTTACAAAGATATCATTTTCATTTTCTACCAATCCCCACACAATGACGCTTTTAAAATCCCCTCAATATAAAAGTTTTGTAAAACATTTTGCGAAATGAATAAATTACTTGTTACAAGAATTTGTTTCATTATCCACAATGTTTTCTACCCCAAAAGTATAAAAAAAAAAAAAAAGAATTCCAAATTTTGAAAATTTTTAAATTGTCTTCTACAAATCCTTTCAATTTGGACCATTCTAGCATTTTTCTGTCTAGAAATGGGTGAAATGTTGAAACTTTCAAATGAGTAAGAATAAGTAATGGTTTGAGATTTGTCAAATTCCGATTTCGTAGGTGATTGGCCAAAATATCTAAACTATAGCTTATTCTAGCCACAGTTACCTTTTGTCGGGTTAACCCTTTCCTGGTTAATCCCCGTTTTTTACGTCCCGGTGATTTTATGAATGAGAAAACATTGAGGAAAAATGAAGAAATTGCTTGTGACAAGCAATTTCTTCTTTTTCCACAATATTTTCTACCCTACTGAATGATTATATTTCAAATAAGTTTGAGTTTAAATTGTAGTCTGAAAACCCTTTCAATTTGGACCAATCTAAAATTTCAAGAAAAAGGAAGGGGTTATCTTATAGGACGACTATATCCAATGTGTAAATCTAAAACACTTAAAACGAAATTTCTTTTAAACCAAATTTACACCCTGAGAATCTTATCCCATTCCTACACAATCATACTTTTAGAGGCCACTAAAGAAAAAAATGTTGGAAAACATTATGGGAAAAGAAATATCCACAAGGTTTTCTAATCAAAAATACAAATAATTTTGAAATTCAATCGACTATTGATTTCGTCAGCAACTTCTTTGAATTTACTACAAATCTAGAAATGGTCATCTATTAATGGGTTAAGCATCATGTGCCATATACGGAATTGGGCGGACCCCTGGCCCTGCTTACTGACTCCATTGCTCATGTCCGCAGAGCTCCGCTATGGAGTTTCTAGTTATTTTGCAAGAATCATGTAACAAAAGAGTAAAATGGTTGGTTGGCGATCTAAACGTCGTAACTGAAGCTTGAATAAGCTGTAGTTACGACGCGTCGGTCGCTAAAGCCAGCAACAAAACGCGGTCCGTCTGTTACCCCAACCGAGAACCGGTTGGTTTGTCAAAGAATCAAAATTGCTTCTCTTTACTGTACATCATTTGAAATAACAAAAAGAGCTTTTATGAAGACTTTTTAGCTTTTATTTGTTAAACAAGTGTAATAAATAAATTAATATATCGCAGGTCAGGAACTGAATGGTGTTTGTTGTGAACATCGTTTACGTTATTGCACTACAGCAAAACGTTACTTTATGACGTAAGTATGTTTTATAACAAATGAATATGTGTGTTAAGACATTTGTGAATTGTTCATCAAACGATATAACCTTTTCTCAAAAGTCGTTTTCCCAAGAGTCTTTTCTGAGAAAAGATATTATAGACTTACGTTCAGGCTTTGAAAAATGTCGTTGGGTGCGCAAAATGTCATAACTACAGCTTGAATAAAGCTGTAGTTACGACATTTTGCACGCCCAACGACGAAATGTTAGATTACTTGGTGACAAGCGTTTCCCCCTTTATGAACATATTTTTTCTTCTTCAACTCTAAGTTTAAATTTTTTACTCGCTCAATTTTGTTTCTTCCTCAATTCTGTTTGTCTTAATAATTGCAAAAGGAAAACATAAAATGTATGTTGGGTCTGACAAAACACGCGAAATTCCGCCAATAGAACAATGTCACGAAAATACCAGAAAAAGGTTTAGTTTTTGAGAATATTCGTTAACCAACAGTTGCTTGCCCATGCTTCTTTTGCACACGGCTTAACGCTGTCTGCAAGGCCGAAGCAATGGTAGACGGGTTGACCGCTGATTTTCCAGCACTAGTCGCAGCTGTTCCTGTAGACGCAATAGCAGCCTGAGCTGGGACTGCAGCTGGTACAGCTGCTCTGCCTGGTACGACTGCTGGCACGGCACCGACGGGAGGTCGAGCCATACCACCCATAGGTAAGGGGTCTGGACGATCGGGGTCAAAGAAAATATCCTCCATTGTGTCGTATGACATCATTGGCATTCCAGGCATTCCATGCATAGCCCCGCCCATCATTCCCATTGGACCGCCCATCATGGGGTTCATTTGCATCATTGGGTTCATATGCATCATAGGATTCATCGCCATTGGGTTCATCGCCATTGGGTTCATTGCCATTGGGTTCATTGCCAATGGGTTCGGCGCGCTCTGGGGCTGGACTGCAGCTGGCTGAGGAGCGGCAGCAACTGGGGCAGCTGGTGCTGCCACTCGTGTTCGCTGAACATGTTGAGTTCGAGGTACTTGCCGAATGGTCTGTGTCTGCACTGTACGGACGGGTTGACGAATAATTTGCACTCGGCGTGTCTGAAGAGCGGGTCTTGAAATAATCTGGGCACCGACGTCATTGTTGTTATTGTTGTTGTTATTCGAGAACGTTCCCAGACTATGAGAACGTGAAAAGCTTGGCCGTATTACTGAGCTCCCCGGGCTTGATACCAAACCTCCGCCTGTGAAAAATAGAACGTAAATATGAAAAGATTTCCAAGTTCGTTCCTATGTAACCTTTTGCGAGAAAAGAAAGATTGACACTGCAGCTCCACTTACAAAATAAGTAAGCAATATAAGATTATAGAGGGAATCGAATAAACACTTTTAAATAATGTACTCTATTTCGATATTTCGGCTAATGCCTTTTTCAAGAAATAACACATGGAAATGTCACATCTACATCTTTTTCAAATATTCAATATTTTGAATATTTTACAAGACCAAAGCGAGAATCCAATACAAGGTCTCCATCATAGTATTCCATTTATCTTAACCACGCCTTTTGATAAAGAACTTGAAGGTAAAAGAAGCTCACAGCTCTCGTACATAATCTCGCAATCTCGCTCTCTTTCTCTCTCTCTTTTTTTCCTAACTAATTTTTGGTATGAAGCGATTTTCCTTTTGGAGAGAAAAAAATCGTGTTTTACATTCTCTCTCTCTCTCTTTTTTTTCATATTTCACTTGTCTGATAGCTGTTTAAAGGAGGTCTTTTGATTTAACCCTTTCCTGTTCAATCCCTGGTTTTTACGTCCCTTAGATTTTATGAGAAAACATTTTAGAAAAAAAGATGAAATTGCTTGTTACAGGCAATTTCATCCTTTTCAACAATGTTTTCTACTCTACTGAATGGTTATTTTTCAAACTAAATCAAATTTAAATTTTGATCTGTAAAATATTCGAATTTTGACGCGTCTAAAATATTGCAAACAGGAAAGGTTAAAATGCTAATAATTCAATCATATGACGGCGACTAAAGCAACTAACAATGGATTTCTGGTATTTCTCACACCAGTACTACCACTACATCCTTTCCTAGCCTCCAGCTGCTATCCCACTTGGGTTTACGATTGTCCACCCATTGGTGAGAGACAAATTAGAAAAGTTAATGACGACCTCTTAGACTGTCAGTTGAAAATGAGCCTGTGTGTGACATTTCCAACAATTTCGCAGGTGCGTGACTCGCACACATTGAGCACCCTGGACAGCCATTCGGGGCAATTAGAACATTCGCTGAATATTCGAAGAAGCTTTGGGTCAGTATCTATCTCCAGAGCGCAGAGTGAAGACTCTGATCAGACTGTGCGGATGCACAGGCTGATCTGGGTCTTTACTAGGCGCACATGTGAAATCGTTGGAAATGTCACGCACAGGCTCAAATTTTATAACATAAGTTATACTAAGTAAGACTTTGATACAAACCTAAAGGTCGAAATCTCGAATGTAGACCGCTACCAAGTTGGGCAGACTGTAAAGTAGAAAGAAAAAAGAAATATACCCGATTAGTCTTACTTAAGCAAACGCTATTCAATCGACCGACCCCTGTGTCAATCAAAAAAAGCCAATCAAATCATTCATTTAGACATGAAGTGAACTTTTAACCCCCGTCATTAGGCGACATTTTTTTGTGAAGCATTTTAGTATTGTTTGGCGACTTAAACATCGTAACTACAGCTTATTCAAGCTGTAGTTACGATCTTTACGTCGCCAAACCAACGATATTCCCCTTTTGTTATAGGCCTTAAATTTTGGGAAATTTTGATTAAATATCGAAGTGGAACTTCCTGTGGAAGGCAAAGGGGCGTGGCTAGCTGATACAGTGGGCGTGGCCAGCTGAGATAATGGGCAAGGCCAGCTGAGACAGTGGGCGTGGCCAGCGAACCGTCACCGTGAATCCAAAAATGTTACGTAATGGAAATTAACGGAAAACTATTGCAAAAATGATAAAATGTTATATGTATTTTTTTTTTATTTATTTTTTCTACCCTTCATTGAAATACAGTATATTTCACTATTTATACCATTCCCACCAAATGTCACTTTTTGACGCACCTTAAGAGAAAGGGGGAATTGAAGAAATTGCTTTCAACAAGCAATTTCTTCATTTTACACAATATTAACCTATGGTATTTTCACGTTGGCGTTTGACGACTATACCGTTGTAGCTACATCATACTGATCGAGTTATAATACTTTCGTCCATCAATGGCCGCGCCTTCTTTCTCAACGCCGTTAATGTTTTATTTATATATATTTCTTTTCTTTAAATACACTTGATAAATTCATCGAAAATTGTTCGTTAAATCTATTTATCTTTTTAACCAATTTCAATAATCTTGAAAATAAGCGTATTTACTTACTCCGCCGGAAATCTGTCCATAGCTTATACCTAACGTACAAAATATCACGATAAAGATCGATCTTTCCTTAGTACCCATGTCTTGTTCGATAGCGGGCCGACGGTTGAGTGTTCACTAAATTACATTTTTACATGTCATCATGACTGTCAGGGTTCGCTGATTCATGTTGTCAAACAGTAAACGTTTGCGGCTATGAAAAGAACAGGAGAATAGGACAACAGACGGATCGCAGCTGTCAAGAAACATAATTCGCGTATTCATAGAATGAGATTTTTTTTTGTTTCACACCTCCATGAATACCTATCTCTTCATCAGTAGAATATACTAATGGAGGTAATCATTATCTAGATTCATCCAAAGCGCTTCCAATTCACGATTTCGGATTTTTTTTTTTTTTTTTTTTTTTTTTTTTTGAAGGTTGGTCGACCGAAAAAGCAACAACCAAAATTCTTTCTTTTAATGGGGATTTCATAATCCGATAATTTTTTTTCCAAAAGAAAATGTTTTCCGAGCATCCATCCCCTTGGATTCGGAGCTAGGTCGTGCTATTCAGGCCACTATTAAATATGGAATTCAAATTTGTTAAAAAATATTTTCTCAGTCAGTCTTGACTTCATTATGCAAGATAGACATTCTGCCAAAAACCATGCGATCGATATCACCTGTCAACCAAATTACGTCACATATTGTTAAGTAGCTCGTCAATATTGCCCGTGAACTTGACAGTCCATGATGTAATAGACCATGCCAATATTTATCGCGTATTGTACGGAGGTATCGAAAATTCGTGTCCCCCCATCGCCACTACCAAGGCCCGTATGAAGCATTTCTAGATTGGGGTTGCTGACTTTGAACTATTTCAAAATTGCCTGGCTTATTTACGAATCGGGTGATTTTCTAAGTGGGTATATGCAAATCAGTACAAAATAATGTTGTTGTTTTTCAGTCTTGTCGACCAAGTTCAGCTACAAAATCGTTTGTGTCTAGTATGACATACCTGTTAAAATAAAGAATCAAAGTACCGAAAGTACTGTAAGCTAGCAAAGCATTGTTCTATTAAGTAATCTGTTTTGTCAAAAAAGTTATCATAATAAATAAATGAGATTAAAGAAACCCAGGAGTTTACCCTTTACAAAATGACAAAATCTTAAAATTGAAAGCGGATGCAATCGACAATTTCAAGCAGGTGGAATTTTGGAAATCTTGCCCTTGTAGGATAGAAAACATTGTGGACATTGAAGAAATTTATTGATTCTGCAATTTATTCATAGTCCACAATATTTCACAAAGCTTTTTTTTTCTTGAGATGCTGAAAAGCGCAATTGATTGGTAATGGGTTGAAATGCATGCTTTTGAAAGAGTTCCTCACAATTTGAATAGAGTTTGCAATATTCCTGAGATTCACAAGAACTACTTTGTATGGCGTATGCATTCAATGGATTTAATGGTTAAGCCTCTGGTGGCAGTAGTCAGAGATGACCTCACAATTTTGTGTTAACTTAAGCTTACAAAGCTGCCGCATTTCTAGTAAAAGTGAACCACGTCTTGCTAATTTAAAGAGAAAATTGAAACAGTTTTCATGACTCTTCATCAATATTTTTTTCCTTTTTATCCAATGAATATTTTGGGGGGTAGCTGTCAGTATCTGTTTTAATTCATACAACTTCTTTGTCTTTCTAAAACCTCGTAACTATAGCTTGATTCAACAATGTTCCTTATTACACCCAACATCAATTCACACTGAATTTCCTTCTCCGTGCCCAGGCGCGGAAAATAACTTGGTTTACCTAGAATAACGCTGCTGTACCCTGAATATACACAAATCATGACACTTATTTGCTCCACCCACTAGGGTAAGGGGCTTTTGAAAACATTGGGAAAATGAAGAAATTAATCGTTACAAACAATGTCTTCATTATCCACAATGTTTTCTACCCAAAATACAGAATTGATGTCTTCAACTTCTTTAAATTTGGACGGGTCTAAAACTGTGCCGTCTTGTAATGGGTCGATCTGCAAAACAATTTTAACTTTGTTAGTTTTTAACCCTTTCCTGTATCGCAAAATTTTAGACCTGTCCAAATTCAAAGGTTTTGCAGACGAACATTTGAAGTGGATTTAATTTGATAAATAACCATTTAGTAGGGTAGAAAACGTTTTAGAAAAAGAAGAAATTGCTTGTGACAAGCAATTTCTTCTTTTTGTAAAGTGTTTTATCAGTTAAAAAATCACAGGGGTGTAAAATCACAGGGACTGAACAGGAAAGATTAAGGTATTAACACTTCCTCATTTTGTGAACAGAACGATAATTTATTCTAAAATCTAAAAATAGATCAATGAATAAAATAATATTAGCTTGACCTGACATTGCATTTTATTACACTTATCGGGAGCCGTGTTGTGGGTACACGTTTGAGCCGTCCCGATAGATCGATCCCAGCGAATACCAACAACTTAGAACCCAACGCACAACAAACATAATTTAGTGAAGCACAAATGTAATACCTTATCTGGAGCTTTGGATACATACTGTTTATGTAAGATTAACCCTAAAGCCTTTTGTGCATTAAGTGTTTTACTTCTGAAGAGTGAGGTACATGTTTACACCTCATGAAACAAATTTGTAAAGTAAAATGTGCTTGATCATCTAAAAGACTTTGGATTTATTATTAAAATAGATCTAATATTACTATTTTGTAGACATTTTTTCAATATAACTAGGTCATATGAAAACGACGACGTCATCAAAACACTGGAATTGTCCAACGTCATAAAGTAACGTCATTTAGCCACCAGGTTTCTCTCAAGGGATAACTGATCAATTGACCAATCGCTGGACCCGCCCACTTACTCCCTAGGCCCCACCTATTAACTCCGACAGGAAGTTCCGATTAGATTTTTAACAGCGTAATTTTGCAAAATTAATGGCCAGTAGCATGTTACAAAAAAGTAAAATGGTTGATTATTGGCCTAAACGTCGTAACTACAGCTTGAATAAGCTGTAGTTACGACGTTTAAGTCGCCAAACCAACAAAACGGGCTAAAAAATGGTGGCCAAATGTCGGAGTTGAAAGCCCAGGTCCCGGCTGAATATATGACTTGATTGGTCGGTTGATTCCTTGAATGAAAGCCGGGATTTGTCAATTATTCATCGTTCACAAACGTTTCAAGGGTCCGAGTACATGGACCACGTCATTCACAATCCTTTGAAAGTCGTTTGTTTAAGTACACCGATCATCTATTGTCCAATTTTAACGGCAAAAACGTCAAATTATTGACAAAATACTTTGTACCCATCACAAGTACATGTTAGGTGATGATTGAACTTACGTAATGGCGATTGACGTGACAGCACCGCCGTTTAATGATTGACAGGTACAGAATTTATGTGTGAGTGCTAAACAATCCCAAGTTCCTGTAGGTATCCATTAGTATTTGCGATAATATAGCACTTACTCGTACAAAACATTATTGTTCATGATTGTTCATTTGAGAAAAGTGCGTGTTTTATTAGATTGACTTTTCTAGAGATTTTTTTTCCGGAGGATTTTCATATTTGTTTTGCTAAAATAACCGTAATTGAAAGAAAAGTGACACTGTGGAGTAATTATTGATAACAAAACATCATTTTTAAGTATTTTTAAACAAAGAAGGAAAAAAAATCGGATTTATATATTTTCGAAACAATTTAACTAAATGATACCACAACATTGTTGTTACTGAAAATCTACATTTTCTTTAAAGAAAGAATTTGGTTAAAAATGTTGATTTAGCCATTCATACAATGCCGGTAAAGTATTAGGCTTAACTATGGAGCGGATATAAATACCGAATCAAAATGCTCTGCAAATAATAAAGACAAAATTACGTGGAGAAGAAACGACAACAAAACCCAAGCACAGACAATGAAAACGAGTTATAATTTAGTAAAAGTTATTCTGTTCTGTATTGTGTTTCCTGGGATACTGGCCAGATTTCAATATGATGCTGGGAGACAGGTATGGTTTTTATTAAAGCAGTGAGTGACATTTTCGTGCAAATCAGTCACATCAGGGGTTATCTAAAGATCACCTTTAACCCATTCCCACACAGAGACGCTTTTAAACGCATCCAAGAAAAAAACTTTGGAAAACATTGTAGAAAATGAAGAAATTGCTTGTAACAAGCAATTTCTTCATTATCCACAATGTTTTCTTACTGAAAGGTATAAAAAAAGTCCAATTTCTTTTAAGTATTAAATTGTGGTCTGCAACTTCTTTCAATTAAGACAAGTCTAAAATTTGGCCGTCTTATAATGGGTTAAGACCCTTGTGAGTTCTTTGGTTACCTCTCGACTAGATAATTGTAACTCTTTACAGTTTTGACTACACCCCCCCCAAATAAAACACTCTGAATGAGCTAAAGATAGTTTAAAAAACATATGCCCGTGTTATCACGAGAACACAGACGCAACATCACGTAACACTAATTTTGAATTGATTGATTGATTGAATGGGGTTTGACGCCGCTTTAACGGTATTTAAGTCATATCGCGGCGGCTGGAGCACCTAAAAATGGATTCCTGGTATTTCTCACACCAGAACAACCATTACATTCTTTCCGAGACTCCAGCTGCTATCCCACTAAGGTTTACGATTGTCCACCAATTGGTTAGAGTCAAATGAGAAAAATACCAGGAATCCATTGTGAGGTGCTCCAGCAGCCGCGATATGACTGAAATACTGTTAAAAGTGGCGTTAAACCCTATTCAATTAATTGATTTGTTTACTTTAATCGGAAATAAATTTGAAAGAATGAAAAGATACAACATGTAAGTCGTCATAAACCGATTGTGAGCCTGACTCGTTTCAAAAGGAGATCATAACGAATTTCTACGACCACAAATGGTGTCTGAGAAGAATCAACCAACCCTATGGAAGTCTCTTCCATCCATTATCAGATGTTCATCAACAGTTTATATTTGAAAAAAAAAGAAGAAAAAACAACATCTAAAGAATCATTTTTTTTTTAACAAATTTATCAAAAAAAAGCATGAGTCCGTTTTAGACGACAATTGTCTCATTTAATGTATATTAGCTTTTTAATGATTATTTCGTATTTAGCAAAGTATTTTCCCCACTATTTTCTGAATCAATTATGTATTACTTTACCATGTTTATTTGTTTACATATATATTCTAGTTAATTTAGATTTTAAAAAGCGCATTTGAGCGTACTCCAGTATGGAAAAGTCGCTGTTTAAATGCGTTAAACGATAATGATAATAATAAAAAATAGGCCAATTAACGTCGATTGATATCTCGGCCGAAATGCCATGTACGAGGTAAGTAGGAGGGTCTGGCGATCCGTCATTTGTATGATCTAGGATAACCTTTTCAGTTTTAGTTTCAGAGGTTTCCAACAAACCAACGTTTGCAACGTAGACTTGAACCACCGACACGATTGACGTCACGCCCTTTCATTCCGCGGCAACGCATTCGTTCTCTTCCGAGATTACTACAGCCACGAGGAATCTTGAACCCAAGACCTTCGGGACTTATGTCACATAGACAAGACATGTACCCAACAGCACCAAAATGGTTCAATCGATCACCGTTCCTCAGTGAAGTTTCGGTCCCTTCCGTTAGGAGAACGCCGGTACCCAAGCGAGGTAATTCATGTTGAATCTGTCATACAATGTAGGTTTTAATTACTTCCCTTACTGCAAAAAAAAAATCAAAAAAACGAATTTTTTCTCAAATTTCTTTACTTTTGTTTCAATTTTCTATATCTAAAACAAGACTTTGCATAACCTTTTACTAAACATCGTTTTTCATCAGTGCGCCAGGAAAATGTCATAACTACAGCTTTATTAATTGCTGACGCGCCGACGATTTGTCATGAAAACCGTTAGCTTCAGACTTAACGATACCCTCCCCCGGGGCTGAAAAATACCGGTATATCGGTTCGGGGACTAATTTAACCCAGTACCAGAAGACAAATCAACATCTACACTTTGATAATTGAATCGCTGGCCCCGTCCACTGACCCCTTTGGCCCCGCCCATCGACTCCAACAGGAGGTTCTGCTTCGATTTATAACGGCGGCAAAATTCATGGCAAATAGCATGTTACAAATAAGCAGAACGGTTGGTTCGGGACCTAAACGTCGTAACCACAGCTTGAACAAGCCGTAGTAACGACGTTTAGGTCGGCAAACGAACGAATTCACCAAAAATGGCTGCCAATATCGGAGCTAGCATAAATCAATGAATTCATTGGATGAGTTGATCGACAGTTGGGCCGATTACATGCTACTGGACACACATTTTGCAAAATAACGTGGAACTACCTAACGCAGTCAGTGGGTGTGGTTGTAGTGGAGTCGGTGGGCGGAGCCAGCGATTTGTCAGAGTCAAATGAATTGCCGGAAATTATTATCATATGAGCCTATGCGTGACATTTCCAACAATTTCGCATGTGCGTGACTCTCACACATTGAGCACCCTGGACAGCCAATCGTGGCAATTAGAACAATCGCTGTTTGTTTAAAGAAGCTTTGGGTAAGTATCTATCTGTAGATCGCAGAGTGAAGACTCTGATCAGACTGTGCGGATGCACAGGCTGATCTGAGTCTTTACTTGACGCACATGTGTAACGGTTGGAAATTTCACGCATGCGCTCATATATTTGTCAGCCCGATAAGCTCAGTTGGTAGAGCACTTGCCTTAAAACCTCAAGATCACGGGTTCGAGCCCTGGGCTGACCATATCAACTAACAAACTAATTGTCTTTCGAATGAGCATTTAAACCGAGGCCCCGTGTGACGGTGCTATCTACCGAGCACGTTAAACCAGGTGGAGCTCTAAGCAGTTTCGTCCTGTATCCTTGCTCTATCCCCTGTAACAACTTACCGTCTTCTGGGGGCGTCGCTCATATGGGCATGTGCTACGGTAGCGTCGATAAATAAACGGAAATATATACATTCAATACCATATAGAGTAGACAAAATTGGGGTGAAGTGGAAAAAAACTTCTTTTTTTTCACAATATTTTCTTACCGCATGTCAATTAATATTCAGTTCACATGCACTTTATTTTTTTTTCTGCACGAACCAAGACTTATTACCAGACGCCATGATTTCAGACTCGACTAAGCTTGGATTGTTGACGAGACGCGATTTGAAAATGCAGTTAGATTGGATAAAAAGAGTACTGAGTGCCATATTTGATAGACCAACTGTTGGAATAAGACAAATTTGGATTTCCCCTTTTCTCTCAGCGTTTTCTCAAAAATAATTTTGTTCACAGGGACTTGTCATATTTATCTTTTATACAACATACGTAACTACATTTACGTATGTAATATGAACAAATGAGTTGTTACAAGTCCCTCTTGTTTTGTTTTGGTCATTTAACCCATTCCAACACAAGAAAATTTTAGACTGGTCCAAATTGAAAGAAGCTGCAGACGACATTTTCAAGTTGATGGAATTTTATTTATTTTTTTTTTTCGTCTTTTGGGATAGAAAACATTGTGGATAATGAAGAAATTGCTTGTTATAAGCAATTTCTTCATTGTCCACAATGTTTTCCAAAGCTTTTTTCTTGTGGGGCGTAAAAAGGAGGGCTTGAGTTGGAATGGGTTAAAGTCGTGATTGTAAGGTAATGGCCTAGTATGTACCTTGTACTTATTCACTTGGTTAAATCTGTTGGAAACCCTACCTCAACCTTTCCCTGCCTCTGTTAACTGAAATAATGTTGAAAGTGTGGCGTTAATCCTAATTCAATCAACCAGTAGAGAAGTTATCACGATAGTCTCAATTTTCGTCGTTACACGATATTTTATGGGGGAACCGTGAGTGCACACAAAAACGCAATACATTTACACGTGACCCAATTTCGACAGTGTCCAGGTTCCGTGGACACAATCAACATATGTAAGAGTTCTGTGATCATTCTAGCTGGATATTTCACTAAATTGTACGGACATTTTGAGGAATAATTTTAATGTTTTTTTCAGGAATAATTTTAATGTTTTCAGTTTAGGTACAAAAAATGTGTAAACAATCATTCTACGCTCAACCCTGTGGTGTTGGTATCCGTTTAACCCATTTCCAGACAATTTGATGGTAGGATCCGTCCAAATTGAAAAGAGTTGCAGACGAGAATTTTTTATTGATGGAATTTCAAATGTTGTCTTTTGGGGAAGTTTTCATTGTGGATAATGGAGAAATTTCTTGTGACAAACAATTTCTTCATTTTCCACAATGTTTTCGAAGTTTTTTCCGGGGGTGTACAAAAGCGGAATCGTGTTGGAATGGGTTATAATGGTCTCATCGAGACGATTCAAATGAGTATCAACAACATTTATTTTCTTTGAGATACAACACTTATGGAATTTCCAATTCTATCTCAAATTGTATTTCTATGTCATTTCCTTAACCCATTACCAAACAACATAATTATAGACTCATCGAAATTAAAATATTTTTGAAGACGACAGTTTTTATTTGAAAAAATTTTGAATATTTTTGTCGTTTTAGGAAGAAAACATTCCGCCGGATAATGAAGAAATAGCTTTAATTTCCACAATGTTCTTCAAGGCTTTTTTTTTTGGGGGGGGGGGGGTCTAAAAGTAGGGTATTGTGTAGGAATCGCCTAAAATGAATCATGTCATCGAGACGTTTCAAATGGGTACCGACAACACTTGGTTTACATTCGGAACATTTTCGGCCGATGTACGACATGAGGTCATATTGTAAATTTCATATGTGTTCCGATAGTTGCTTTAAATGAGATTTAACGCTCTACGAAATTCCAATCTTGTTTCAAATTGTGTGTCTATTAGATTTCCATAGCCCATTACCAAACAACAAATTTTAGACTTATTTAAGTTGACAAATTTTTGCAGCCGACAATTCTAAGTTAATGGAATTTCAGATTATTTTATTTTATTTTATTTTTTTTTTTTTATTTAGAAAAAATCAAATTTACTTGGATAAAGAAAAAATTGCTTGCAGATCTAATTAGTCATTTCTTCATTTTCAATTATGTTTTTTTTTGTTGTTGTTGTTGTTGTTGTTGTTGTTGTTATATAGTTTCTTCTCCAAAAAAAATATAAATAAATAAATAAATAATAAAACTGTGGGGAAATTGACTAACCGATTCAGGCTTATAGCTTTGTTTGAGGAATAAGCATCAAGAAGGTGATTTTCAAAGGTATTTCTATTTTATTAAAATAGTGAAATGTAAAATGATTTTTTTTTTAAATACCAATTTTGCCCGTTTTTAGGCAACGACGCATTCAGAAATACAAATGAATAGATAAAAAAAAAAATCAATAAATTATATAAGTGGATCGCTTTGAGAAATTTGAGTCAAATCAGTAAAAAGAATGCCGGAATACATTCTAAATATGTAAATAATGATTATACTGAAAACTGCTTCCCAAAATCTTCAAATAAAGAAACCATCAACCCCACCAAGGAAATAATTCGCCCAACGTGGGGCTCGAACCCACGACCCCGAGATTAAGAGTCTCGTGCTCTACCGACTGAGCTAGCCGGGCAGTTATGAGTTCTGATAACAAATCCTGTAATTATTTTATATAAAATTTAAGGCCGTTTCCTTCTTGTAAAACAACATAAGAATCATACTTATAATCGCAATCCCTCATAAAAAGCATACAATCACATAGACTTTATGTGCTTGAAAAATGTAGAGTTGAGAAACGGTTTAAACCTTTGTACATGTCATTCTAAAAATAGCGCTAAAAGCCTGACGTCATTTCAATAGACTGGAAACTTATTATTTTCTTTCAGACTACGTTAAGACATAGGGAATATTACAACAGTGTCTTTTTCTGTGCGTTGTTATCGTGTTCGAGAATCGTATGGAGGTATTTTTTATTGGATGAGACCGAAGGTCGAATCCAATAAAAATACCTACACACAATTCGAGAACACGATAACAATAAATAGAAAAACACACTTTTGTAATATTCCTTTTATTATATACCTTTTAGGAAATGACATTAAGAAAATTCTCTTAAATGGCTAAGAAATAACCAACTTTCCGAAAAAACCGGAACGTCAATACACATGTTTAACGGTACTCGACGAATACGGTTTTTTGCTACACGCCGAATATTGATTTTTTTTCTATCGAGTTGTATTTGACAGCCAGGTTTTACTCATTATCTCTTATAGGTATATAATAAATCTTCATATATAACGATTTGATTAAGGAGGATCAATCTAGATTGTATAAAACACGAATCGTTTAAATCATTTCAAAGTTTGAAAAACCACGTATCGAGTCAGTTCAAAAGATACAAGATTTTGATAATTAAAAAAAAAAAAAAAAAAAATCACGGTGCTTTCCAATAAACATGTCAAAAGATCATACATGTAACAAATAAAAATGAATCAATATAGTGTTCTTATTATGAATAAAGAGCTCGCAAATACATTTTGTTTCTTCTAGAATTTCTTGGTTCATTAAACGAAAGAAAATGAATTGTAAATGAGCTGTCAGAGTTTAAAATTCTTCCCGTTTCGTGATCATCCTTGGATACCCCGAGGTCTCCTTAAATTTGCTGCTCTACATGTCGGCGATGTAGCGTAGCGAAGAAGGAGACTCCGGGGTATCCGACGTTGGTTCGCGACCAGCGTCAGACATTCCTCTACCAACCGTCAGAGTTTTATTTTAAAAAAAAGTCACCCCCTTTGGTAATCCGATCAAGTAAAATCAAGCTTATTAAAGTTGACAAGAATGTATTTGGTAAAATTCAAGTAAAGTTAATTATGGTTTCCATGACTTGTATGAAATTACTGAAATTAATGGGAATTTCTTATCGGGAATCTGGCTTGAGCTAAATAATTAGAATTATGGTTTGGATTATTTTTTCTTAAGATATTGCATGATGAATGTCTACAACTTGAAATTATTACTTTACAAAATAAATATCGATTGATTCCTTTCATTGCTTCCTTTGTGCAGACTATATTCAAACAGAATAAAAGATGACATTTAACAATAAAAAACACTTTACGAAAGCCTTTAGAATAAGTGTTTCATGTTTTCTGTTTTTTTGGGGGGGGGGTTGGAGGGGGGGGGGGTTGCACGCATGTATCCTATTTCCTATAGAAAGAAAGAAAGACTAAACTATTTCACAATATTATTGCAGCAAACCTCTAAAGCGGCGGAATTAACATATCCTTAAGACATTCGTCTCTCACTAATTGGTGAGTAATCGTAAACATAAGTGGGATAGCAGCTGGAGGCTGTAATATGGTAGTACTGGTGCAAGATATACCAGGAATCCATTGTTAGGTGCTCCATCCTCAGCGATATGGCCAAACTTTAAAGCGGCTTAAAACTCCTTCAGTCAAACACCAAAAACTTTGTCTTTGTCCCATTTCTTATATTTTACAAACTAACATCGTTAGAAGTTTCAGTAGAATGGCTTTGTCGCACTTGAATTGCTAAGACCACCGATCCGTCAAAATTCCATTGAAAAACGTCATTACCAACCCCCAACAAGATTAATAAGAAAATTAATCATATTAATCATATTCCAGGCAAAAACCACAATTGAAATTATAAGATCAAAATCTTACTACGTGGTTAGCCTCATGAAATAATTCTACAGATGTCTAAATTGTGACCCACCAAACAGATTTTTAAATTGTGATATACCACAATTTAAGGTCTGTGTGTATGAAATTATGACGTCAGTGATGACGTTTTCACTTTCGTTTGTCATTCAAATAAATAGCGTACAATTCCGTTCAGTCACGGAGACTATCGAAATTGTTCGCAAACTTAAGTCACCTAATGGTTACCTAAGATTAACGAATATTTCCCGTTAATAGTCGGATGCATTAGACTCAACTCAAATTGTACACAAACGCCAGTTGAAATCGATAATAAAAATCTGGCTCAATAAAGTTTCCAGATAGCTACTTGTCTCATGATGTGGGTCTTATTATACCTTCTTCACATTTCAGACACTTTAAGACAACTACGTGGTGACTTGCCAAGAGAAAACATATCTGTTATTGGAGTCAACGACAGACCAGAAAGACAGGGTTCAGTTCTACCACGCGTCCGTCAGAAAATAGTGCCGTCCAAAGTGCTAAACAAACACAGTTTTGAGCAGAATGGGTTAAATTTTTCACAAAACACGCGTAAAAATACGCTTAACATACCAAGAATAATATATGGACCGGTACAGACGCTCATCAAACAGCCGTCTATCGTACGAGCTAGATATCATCCGAGCAGACAAGGCAAAGTTTTACCAATTAAAAATAATATCGAGAAGCACCAGGCATTGCCGAAAGTTGTAAGCAGAAAAAGGGTGACCCCTTTTCATCAAAACCCAGTGTTAGTGAGGCCAATACCCTATAAGACCCAGAACCTCCGAGTGCCTAGCCAACCGTTAGTCTCATTACGCTCCCTACCAGGTATTAATACAGTTGCAACGGATCCTAGACAACCCCTTGTCATACAAACAAAACCGACCCATGGAGCCCGACTTAATTTTGCTTCAAGCGACAGTGATTCAACATCTATTTCTTTTAAGACCCATGTTTCAGGTAAATCAGACCCTATGACTATCTTGCACACTCAACCAAAATTCGTTAGACAAGGAAGCAACCGGGTAGCAGGGTTGCAAACAATCACAGCGACAAGCACGAAAACAGATCCAGTATCAGTAATACATGCAAATCCGAGTACAAACGTTATACAGACAATACCTTTAGTCAGGCCGATTCAAACCAACCAAGATAATAAGTTATCCACAAGTCATCAAAAACAAATAACACAAAGTAATTCTAATATAGCCCCTATGCAGCCAAACCCAGTAAGCACAGTTGTTCAAAGTAACACAGGTTTTAATATCGGAATGATGCAGCCTGATGTTCACATTGCAAATGTGCAAGAACGAAACAACATGCTTTCTCCGGGCACCATCCACTCTCCAATCATTGGTTCGACTATTCAAACGAATACAGCTCAACCAGTCAGCACTCTTCATTCGGACCTTGTCGATGCATTTACCAATGTTATAGAGAGTTTGCTTGTTCCCCAGATATCAGGCGGCCAGACTGGGTTATTTGGAAAAGACTTCACAAATAACAATATAAAAAATGCTAATGAACCTCTAGGTCAACATATTGCCAATGCCCATTTACCTCAACAAGTTGTTCTGACATCCCCCCATACCTCTAGTATAAGCCAATTCACTCCCCATCACATGCAAGGCTCTCCCATGATGGGTGGTCCATACAATCAGTTTGGGTACATGCAAAATTTCGGTTATGTGAATCCCTGGATGTCATCTGCTGCTATGCAGGAAATGATGTTTGGGGACACTACAGATCCACCAGACATAATTACAACTACTTCTCTACCTACCAATGTATCTGCTGCTAATTCTACAATAAACGAAAATGCTACAGCCATTGCACTTGATTCAAATATAACTTTACCTATAGCCAATCAAATAAGTATTAACACCGAGGTGAAAATCGGAACTGGTATGGGCAATGTGCTAGTAACCACCAAAGAACCTCTTATAAAAGCAAAAGATATACCTGTGAATATCGACGCTTCGATGGACATAACGGCAAATACGGAAAATTTGTCTCAAGACAATACAATACAACATTTTGAAAAGAAAGTAATATCTACTGTAGACTTGTTGGCAGAAAATGGCACCATAGCAAACAAAATGGTAGAACATGTTCAAAACATTGTAGCAGATTCCGGCCTTGTAAATATTGATGCGAATATTGAACTTCAACCGACAAGTATAATCAAAACAAAGCCGGATTCAGATGCAATGATTAATCCAATAGCTGATACTAATGCAATCGACACAGCTAAAGTAGAACCTGGTTTAAGTACTATGAAAGTCAAAGCTAAAGGAACAATTGAAGTTTTATCGAACCCTATTTATAACGATAAAAAGGAATCAAAAGAAACTGTTAGTAAAATGAATGCTTTGAATACAGATATAAAAATCGAACAAGGTGTCAAAACAGTTGAAAAGGGTGTTAATGATAACATAATTGAATTACCCTTGCCTACAGTTCCAAATAAAGTCAGATTGAATGCCAATTCGAAAAAGAAAATTTTCAATGCGGCACTTAAAACCAAGAAGGGAGATCCGTATGCCAGACCTCCTACTAAAAAAGATAATAAATTAGATAAAAATGAAAAACTAATACTTGACATTGCCTCGTTGATAAGAAACTCAAAACTAGATCTTGGAAAACTATCAAGTATTGTTTCTACCAATTCTGAGAAGATAGAAAAGGTCAACATGAAACCAATACCCGAGAGATATCCAACAGCGAAACAACTAGGAATCAAACTCTCACAACCGGCAAAGAGGAAGCGTCCTAAGAATAAAATTCGACCAACTAAATCATTAACCAAGTATACACTAACACCCCTAAAGACGCCAACGGTACCACCTGTATCAAAAGCAGAAGTTGTGATTAACTCTACGATACCCACGCTTATACCAAAGGGCCTCGTTTTTACTCGACAGCCTGAGATTTATAGAACTCTTCGAACAATGTTGAAACATAATCCGGACGCAGTAAAGAAAGCAATTACAACAGACCCAACACCGACGTATGGTTTAACCAAAGCCACAAAAGGACCTGGTATTAAGAATCTGGTGGATAATTCAAAAGATGGATCCTCACCAGCTCTTGTATCAATCTTAACTAAGTTAACGAAAACGTCCACAGTAAAAGCTACTAAACCAACATCAGAAGTTCCTGTATTATCAAATGTTGTTGACCATAAAGTAGAACAAAAACTTATAGCGGATGAGACTATTGTGACAGAGAAGTTGGAAAAAGTAAACAAAGAGAAAACGGTAAGTGACACTGGAAATGTATTGCACCAACAGCTATTGGATTTGAAAGTGACAAAAGACGATGCGGATATGGCTAAATATTTAAACGATCCTGATTTTGTTAATCTTCTCAGAGGAATATTGAAAAACATGGCGTCGAAACCGGAAGGGACGACATCTGAGTATTATTATCACGAACCGGAAACGACGACATATTACCCAGAAATCACCACGACGAGTTGGACACCTACAACAACTGAGGAATACGAGGCGGAGGATTACATAACGGAGGCGCCTTAAGTCGATATGGGAAAGGATATTTGACAAGATCCGTGTGATAATTATCAGAAAGAGTAGAAAACATCATGGGAAAAGGATAAAAGCAAAAAAAAATACAAACACCTTCTTTTAACGCTTTTTTCCTCTGTGTGTGTGTGTGTTTGCGGTTGTTGTTTTTTTGTGTGTGTGTGTGTGTTTGTTGTTTGTTTGTTTTCTTCATGCGAGTTGGTTTGATTTACAGCCGCGACTCGTATGCTTTTTGTACGGATTTCGGATGCCGTACAAAAATTACACAAAAAAGATAATTCTTTTACGAATGGAATATCTAGGACAGTTATCAAGTGGAGCTCAAACGTCGTAGCCAGCGATCCGTCAATTGCCACTGATAGCTTGCAAAATCGTAGACTACGATTTTTTAAAAAAATTTTCAACATCGGACGACGGGGGGGGGGAGTGTTAGGAATTTGTGTTCGAATTCAAATTTTACGGTTATTGCACTGTTGTTTCTAAACTAATTACAAAAGTCATTGAGATGACGCACGACAAATGCATCGTAATCGCAACCTTAGGTCACCTGACCGAGGGTCATTGTGACCTATTGCGATCGTGTTTCCTCCGTCGTCGTCCGTCGTGTGTTAACTTTTTAAATTTTCGACTTCTTCTTAAGAACCACTGGACGGATTTCAACCAAACTTGACAGAAAACATTCCCATGGGCATTGTGGATTATGAAGAAATTGCTTGATACAAGCAATTTCTCCATTTTCTACAACGTTTTCCAAAGCTTTTTTTCTTGGGGGTTGAGTACTAGTAATAGAGAAAGCACAATATATTTATTGGTAAAATTGACGGATAGCATACATGGCAGATTGGGGTGATAAATTTATGTGGCGTAATTTTGTAAAGTAGATAATCAGAAACTAAACCATTGCCTGTTTTGCAAACTCTTAGACCTTTCCAAATTCAAAGGTTCTGCAAGAGTAAATTAAAAGTGACTTTAATTTGAAAAATAACTATTCAGCAGGGTAGAAAATATTGTTGAAAAAGAAGAAATTGCTTGTTACAATGCAGAAAAGGGGCGTGGTGACAATTTGATCAATGGGTTCAGTTTCATATTGCTTTATTTAATGAAGAGCTCAGGTGATCAGTCTCATACCATCTTTTCCCCCTTGTTCTTTCTTTTCTTTTTCGCCTCGATCTATTTATTTTTTATTTATTTGATAGAGATATATTATGTTATTGTTGGATTAAAATTTGGCTCGAGTTTCGACATTTTTGTTTGATCTTTTTTTCATTTACATTTTATTCCAGTGAATGATATTTTTTTTCAAATCTGATTATCCTAAATGGTAGTGCAATCAACTTGAAATCTAGGGGATGTCTATTCTCTTCTCTTATCTTCTTAACCCATTCCTATACTATCACGTTGTTTTACGCCCCAAAGAAAAGAAAAGCTTGTAAAATGAAGAAATAGCTTGTTACAATAATTTCTTACATTGTCAACTATGCTTTTACCATGAAATACAAAGATCTTTTTACAATCCCGCTAACTCAAAAATTTCATCTGCAACTTCCTTGAATTTTGGCCAGTCTGAAACTTTGTTTGTTATGATGGGTTACTGGATGGATCGCTGGGCCCCTACCACTGTCTAAGCTGGCCCCACCCTCTGACTGAGCTGAACCCCACCCACTGACTAAGCTGGCCGTACCGGCTGTCTGAGCTGACCCCACCCACTGACTAAGCTGGCCCCACTCACTGACTAAGCAAGCCCCATCCACTGGCTAAACTGGCCATACCAACTGAATAAGTTGCCCCACACACACACACACACCTGACTATGCTCGCCCCACCAACCCCACACCCACTGGCTAAGCAAGCCACACCATCGTCTCCAACAGGAAGTTTGACTTCGATTTAATACGAATTTAATTTACAATATTTATGATGTGTAGCATGTAACAAAAAAGTTAAATCGTTGATAAGCGACTTTAACTTCGTAAGTTCTGCTGATATAGGTTGTAGGTACGTCTTTCAAGTCGCCAAACCAACAAATGTACTCAATAATGTTTGGAGTTCAAAATCCTTTCCGGTTTACAAGGATGATTTCATTGATCGATTGATTCTTTGATTGACAGCCGCGATTGGTCAATTAACGAGGACTCGATGCATTCAAAGCCTTTCAAATGCACTCAGTCTAACTAAAGTGACCACCCCTCTAGGCGACCACTTTCCTCAAGCGACCAGAATCACAATTTCCTTTCAAAAAAACATAGGATCTTCATAAATGGGCGTTTTTTTGCTAATAGAATTGACAAATTAAAGTCATATATAGGTGGATTTAATTGACCAATCGCGACTGTCAATCAAGGAATAAACCGACCAATCATATTATTTATTCAGTCCGGACCTGAGCTTATCAACTCCAAAATTGGCCCCATTTTGTTTACCTTTATTGTTGAATTGGCGACTTAGACGTCGTAACTACAGCTTATTCAAGCTGTAGTTACGACGTTTAAGTCACCAACCAACTAGTTTACTTTTTTGTTACATGCTACTGGCCATAGATTTCGCAAAATGACGCTGTTAAAAATCGAAGCGGAACTTCCTGTCGGAGTCAATGAGAGGGGCAAAAGAAGTAAATGTGCGGGGTCAGCAATTGGTCAACTAGAATCGTCTAAATGGGACGATTCTAACGAGTTCTATCAACATAGGATTAAGTAAGAATCCCGCAATGACCTTTGTACTCAATTGGACTGACCCCTCGGATAGGTTACAAAAAAGTTTATTAAGTGACCATTTAAGCGACAACATTTTTACCGTCCGTTGAGTGGTCGCTTAAATCAAGTTATACTACACTGTGGTATTCTTGATTTAAATCGTTAATTACAAATGACAGATCGCGATATTTCACAGGAAGGTTCCTTCGCTGGGACTCTTATCAGACCGAGTCTAGAAATATTGATCGGCTTTTTCTCTCTTAGAGTTAATCTCTTTATATTGAACATGTATTGTAAACTTGGAGAATCCTTCCAGATCCAATGGATTTAATCTAAATGCTTTAAAAAATTTCTTTTACCCTCTTTCAGTTTCATCAGTAAAATCGAATGGTTTTATGGACTGATTTAAACTCTTGCAAGTAATGTAAACCTTTGGCGGGCGGCGTGCAAAGTATCGTAATTACAGGTTTATTAAAGCTGTACTTACGACATTTTTCTTGCCCCCAAACGAAATACGTCTGTAAGAAACTTGTAAAGGAGGCAAATACTACTGACACAGATGTATCTTTGTTTCACATTTGTCTTCCTTGAAGTTTAAAAAACCGGACAAATTCTGTCTACCTACATTTGTTTTTCTAAAAGCTTTTTTTGAGCTCTAAAAATCTGCAGACTTCATTCATTTTGTTATAATGTATATTTACATTTTTTTTTTCAATTTGACTTTGTTTGAAAAAAGAAAATGAAATTAATCTCCGAAATTGATGCAAGGATTGTCTATTTACCAAATATGAAATAGGTAACTCTATGAAATTCTCCAAAACAGTATATGTTTAGGCCGGTATGCATGCGCTTCTAGTTTTCATCTATATATTTATATATGTATTTATATATCTCTGCCGCGGCCATACCGCGGTTGGTAACACGTAGGACTCTCAATCTTGGTGTCCCGGTTTCCAGCCCCGGCCGCAGACAATATTCTTTGCGAAATTAGTCTCTGATCAATGGGTAGATAATTGTAAACCTAAGTTAGATAAGCAGCTGGAGGCTTTGGAAGGATGTAGTGGTAGTACTGCTGTGAGAATACCCAGAATCAATGGTTAGCTGCCCCAGGTGCCGTGATATGAATGTAATACTGTTAAAAATGGCGACAAACCCCGTTCAATCAATCAGTTGGTCTAAATTTTTCATAGACATTTTTTATACAGTACAGTAAAATCTCTATTAAACGACCAATCGATAGGTAGCCAAAATGTGGTCTTTCTAAAGAATGACGCTTAATACACGTTATAACCATTTTCTACTTTATCCCTGGTTTGTATGTTCCTGTGACTTTATAAGTTTGAAAACATTGTAGAAAAAGAAAGATGAATGCTTGAAACAAGCAATTTCTTCTTTACCACAATATTTCTTGTCCTACTGAATCATTATTTTTCAAAATGAAATTGATTTTATATTGTTACCTGTAAATTATTTGAACTTTGACCAGTCTAAATTTTTTCAAATAGGAAAGGGTTAAGATAGATATGAAGGGTCGATTCTATTTCATCACAAGTAATTCTCCACTTAATCCTTTATTATTCAAATTCGTTAGAGTCATCTTTTTGAAAGCTGTAATAAGTTATAGTTACGACGGTTGAATAGCCGATTCATGAAAATGTTTCCAACAAATATCGGGGGTCAAAATCATTCGTTTTCACTTTGATTTTAAATGAACGATTTGATAGGTAAATATTTTTGTTTGATTGATTCTTTCTTTCTTTCCTTGCTTTGTTTGACTGATTTTTTGTTTGACAGTGGCTTTCCGTCGTATGCTACTACGTACCTGAAGAAATTGAATTAATATGCAGTTTTTGGTCAGTACATGTCGCTTAAGGGAGTTTTAACGATTTATTGCTAAAAAATAAGGTCTATTTAGCAACTGAATATCGAATTCGTGTCCATGAAATACCGAATTTATTCAACTCGTCATCTATATTAGATCAAAACGAGGCGCTGTCGAGTTTTTATTTATTTATAGATGACGAGTTCAATGAATTCGGTATTCCATGACAACTCATTGCAGTTTTTAGTCAATAAATGACGCTAAAGGAAATTTTAGCGGTTTTTGCTAAAAGATAAGATCATTTTATTAATTGAATATCGATTTCGTGCTCATAAAATACCGAATTTATCAAACTCGTCATCTATAAATAGATAAAAACTCGGCAGAGGCTCGTTTTTATCTATTTATAGATGACGAGTTCAATAAATACGGTATTCAATTACCATTCATTATCCTCTATATTATTGAACAATCGCGGCTGTCAATCAAACAATCATTCGACCAATGATATCATTCGTTTAGAATAGAAGTTCGGTTTTAATTCCGACATTAGCCGCCATTTTGGTGAATCATTTTTGTTGGTTTGGCGACTTAAACGTCGTAACTACAGCTTATTCAAAATAACGCCGTCAAAAATCGAAGCCGAACTTCCTGTCGGAGTCAATGGGTGGGATCAAATGAGGCCCAGTGATTGGTCAATTAATGAAGCTCGACACAACATTTTTCAACTGACACGAATCGCAAGTCGTCAGTTATGTAACAACGGCATGAATACTTTATAAGTTGGTCTGCCGCCGTCATAGTGCAGTCGGTAGCGCGTCAGACTCCTAATCTTCAATCATGGGATGTCTTGGGTTCGATCCCCGGCGGCGACACATATCCTTTCCGATATTTGTCTTTCACCAATGGATGGATAATCGTAAACCTATGTGGGATAGCAGCTGGAGGCTAGGAAAGGATGTAGTGAGAAATACCAGGAATCTATTGTTTGGTGCGCTGGCCGCCGCGATATTACTGAATTACTGCTAAAAAACGGCATTAAACCCAATTTAATCAATCATCCAATCAATTATTATAAGTTGATCTTCCTGTTCGAGGTCTATTGGAGTCACCAGCTATCGAATGTTTACACAACGGATTAGGGGCTGCGGCCAAAGAGCAGTTGGTAGCGCGTCGGATTCTCAATTATGAGGTCCAGGGTTCGATTCCCGGTCGCGGCTAATGTCCTTTTCGACATTTGACTTCCACCAGAGGGTTGATAACAGTAAAAGTAAGCGGAATTAGCAGCTCGAGGCTAGGAAAGGATATATTAGTATAATTAGTGCTCCGGTCGCTGTGATATGACTTAGATACTTTTAAAAATAGCGTGTAACCCCATTCAAATAAACAAAAAAAGGGTAACATGTCGAAGCAACAAACAAACAAACAGGTCACAGCGACTTCGATGTCACGACCTTACACTGATAACATTAATATCGATATTGGACTCTAACGCCAAAATTCACAATTTGACAGTTTATATGACACGCCACGTGAATTATGACCTAGTTAACATAAATGTCGTGAAATGAATGACAATCATTAGCGAAAAAGTATACATCATTTTTTATGTGATACATTTAAATTCGCATGCTAATGATCCAATGAACCTTACCCCGACGTCATCAATTTTATGTCTTAACTACATTTTTCATTCCAGCATCTCTAAAGTCGAGACTTTCCTTCAGAGGATTGATCTTTGTTAATTCTACGAGGAGCACTTTTTAAGCCTATCACTTTTTAACGCGATAATGACACTAGACGATTTTTGAACAGAACTTGCGTAACTGAGTAACTTCACGGCATGCAGCGCACGAAGTCCATGTGCGTGCTGAGCAGGGTATTTTAAATACATGGTTCTATACACTATAGTAGAATATATTATATGCGATATTATTTGAGTCGGAAGGTCAATCCGAATCCCGAAAGGTATCCGTCACTGGAAAGTTTTACAGAGAAAGTATTCTAACCCAACTTGTTGACTTCTATCAGAAACATAGACCGCGCACTTCAAATTACTTCAAAATTCGCAACGGCACAGTCATAAGGACAGACAGAAAGAGAGGGGTAGAGAGAAAACAGCAAGAGATAGATAGACAGACAGATAGAGGGGGAAGACAGGCAGACAGACAGAGACACGAAGGCAGAGAGAAAGAGAGAGAGAGAGAGAAAGAAATAGTAAAAAGAAAGATACATCAATACTAGTAGAGAAAGAAAGAGATGGCAAAGACAAAGAATGATTTTTTGACCTCTTATACCAATTTTTAAGGCTGCGTGATACGATCTCCGTCTGTAAAGTGTCCTGCCCAACTACATAACTCGCCTCCCGTGGAACTCGAGTTCGCTACCATCGGATTAATAGACGACCTAACCACTCGGCCAAGGAGCCAGACTATCATTTCTACTGTGCACATAACTTATCCGTTCCAAATGACGGATGGCAGTCCACACAGTTGACGGGTCGCTCGCCCCGACCGCTGACTGCACTGGCTTTACAAAAATGACTCTGACAGGATGATCCACTTCGATACTTCAGCCGCCGTTTTGCGCAGTTGGTAGCGCGTCGGACTGTCAATCTAGAGGTCCCGGGTTCGATCCCCGACGGCGGCACTCATCCTTTCCGACTATTTGTCTCCCACCAATGGGTCGATAATCGTAGACCTATGTGGGATAGCAGGTGGAGGCTAAGAAAGGATGTGATGGTGGTACTTGTGTGAGAAAAACCAGGAATCCATTGTTAGGTGCTCCAGCCGCCGCGATATAACTGAAAGATTGTTGAAAGCGGCGTAAAACATAATTCAAACAAACTTCGATATTAACCCATTGCAACAGAACAAAAATTGAGACTGGTCAAAATCGAAAAGAGTTGCCGACGACAATTTCAGGAAGATGGAGTTTTGATTTTTTTTTCATCTTTTTCGATAGAGAGAATTTTGGATATAAATTTAATTTGGACTTAATTTTTAAAAAAACAACCACCCAGTAAGGTAGAAAATATTGTGGAAAAAGAAGAAATTGCTTGTTACAAGCAATTTCTTCATTCTCTAAAATATTTTCCAAAGCTTTTTTCTTTGGACGCGGGAGGGCTTGTATGGTAAAGGATTATTTTTCAAAATATATGTCCAGTAACACATAAGAAACAAGAGCGTCGCCCACGGGTGCCAACGCTCGACTGCAGGTGCTGGATAATTCAAAAATTATAAGTCGAAAAAGGGGCATAACTCTTACAAAAACGCTTTTTTAAAGTTATCACCTTTGATAGTCTAGATAGCTCTTGTGATGGTTAATACAAATGCCAAGTTTTATGAGGATATATTCAATAACAACAGAGATATGACCAAGGTTAAAGTTTGTCACGCCAACGCCAACGCGATCTACGCAAATGTGATCACAATTCCTCGGGTTTCTCCGAAAACATCTTAGTGAAAATAGATAAATGGTTGGTTGGCGACCTTAACGTTGTTTCTATTACTTTTTTCAATCTGTAGTCAGGGTATGTAAGTAGAATGCTTCACAATCATGTCGGTAAATGTCGTAATTGAAAGTGTACTTCCGGTCTAATGAATTATTTGATTAGTGGATTTATTGTTTGATTAACAGTCTTGATCGACAGATTCCAACAGGGCAGTTTTGCTGAGATATCAAACGATAGTAATTCTTAAAATGTATGGTCAGGCGCAGACAGTGGAAAGATTGATTAGAATGGGTTAAACGCCTCTTTTAACAGTATTCCAGTCATATCGCGTCGACTGGAGCACCTTACAATGGAATCCTGGTATTTCTCTCACCAGTAACACTATATCCTTTCCTAGACTCCAGCTGCTATCCCACCTAGGTTTACGATTATCCACCCATTGGTGAGAGACAGGCATAGACAACAAATATCAAATAGTATGTTCGCAACAAAAGCGTCGGAACGAAAGTTTTCAAAAATACATTTCAAATTCGGCTGAAATTGATAATTGAGTGTCAAATAAGGTACAAAACATTGTTAGAAAAGGAGATTTCGCTTGTTAAAAGCAATTACCTTTTTCCTCACAAAGTTTCCAATGGTCGTATTACTTAAGAAAAACTTGTGGTAATGGGTTAATCCAGATCCCCGGACTGAAGCCACGGACTCTTACATTTTCTTGGACAAAATATTTAATGTAATCAAGATTTAATCAATTAATTTTCTTACTTGACATGGAAAAGAAGTGATTAACTTGATGCTGTATTTCTTACAGAGTTATGATGATGAATGCGTCTCAATATTCATTGTGAGTTATTAGGAGACTGCATATCTTAAATTATGAATCGCCATGATTGGCTCTGTTAGAGTTGAAGTTTGCCCTCAGGGTAGGCACTAGATCACCTGCGGATACCGTAAATTGATTGTTCCGAAGAATGATTGACATTAAACTTATTATGGCACAGCACTGGCACGAGATTTTCCTGCGCGTTGATTAGATGGAGAATTGCTCAATCCCTTGTTTTTTCGTCCCTGTGAATTTATAATTGAGAAAATATTGAATAAAGAAGAATAAATTGCTTGTAACAAGCAATTTCTTATTTTTCCACAATATTTTCTACCTTACTGAATGGTTATTTTTCAAATTAGATCTAAATTAAATTTTTGTCTGCAAAACCTTTGAATTTGGACAGGTCTAAAATTTTTGCAAAAGAAGAAGGGTTGAACAATTCAAATGGGAATTTGCAAGATTTAGCTTAATAGTCATGACATATCATGTTTATCAACCACCAAGTTCTATAAATTAACCCATTACCAGACGGCGACATTTTAGACTTGCCCAAATAGAAAGAAGTTTCAGACGACAATTTAAAGTTAATGAAATTTTGGATATTTTCAACTTTCTGGATAGAAAACATTGTGGAAATGAAGCGATTGTTTGTAACAAGCAATTGCTTCATTTCCACAGTGTTTTCCCAAACCTTTTTCCTCTGGGACGTCTAAAGGAGTGACTGAGTGGGAATGGGTTAAAAAAGGGGGTGGGGGTATAATAAATGCACCAATGTCAAATATATATGCGGGTCCTCTTCCTGGTATATTTGTCTCTCACCAATGGGTGGATAACCGCAAACCTAAGAGGGATAGCAGCTGGAGGCTAGGAAAGGATGTAGTGGTAGTACTTGTGTGAGAAATACCAGGAATTCATTGGTAGGTGCTTCTGCCGCCGCGGTGTGACTGAAATAATATTAAAAGCGGCGTTAAACCCCAATCAATTATTCATTCAATATTCCTGGTATCAATAGAAATGGAAGTGTGAGTCATAATGTAAATTTAAGAGCGTGCTCGCTGTACATTTGTTGTAAATTTTGATAGTTCTCTAATAACACATTTTCACAGGCTCTGCTCAGAGGACGCCGGTATGGTGAAAGTCGTTCCGATATTTTATGGCGAATATTTCATAATCACGCAATAATAGCAGCCTGTTGTTGACCGTTTACCAGTTCCAACGCAATCCCACATTTTTAAGCAACCCAAGAAAAATCTTTGAAAAACATTGGGGGAAACGAAGAAATTGCCTATAATAAGTAATTTTTTCATTATCCACATACTGTTCTATCCGAAAATATATTTCTTAATCTTCATCAACTGAAAAATTTCGTTTGAATCATTTATTCATCTAGGACCAATCCCAGATCTTGTAGTGTGAGAATTGATTAAAAGGGGTTAAAGATACGTTAATAGATGGTAAAAAAATGTAGTTTACTTGAAGAAGCAGTATCGAATGGGATTAATGAAGGTTGTAAGAGCCTGCTTTCCTCTCAATGTAAAGTAAATAGCTTAAACTTACATTTTACTATTTTAGTTTTATATTATCAAAATTTAATTTTTAGTTTCGTCTATCAAAAATTGGCGTTCTGATTGGTCAAAAGCTATCCATAACTCCATGAACAAATTTGAGCACAAAGCGATTTTATATGCTTCCGCAAAAAATAGTCCCATACAAAAAGGTATCAAAAAATGTAAAGTTTGTTTTCTTTTTTCGCTCGATACTATTAAATCATATGAAATGAATAGAATGTTTTTTGTTTTCATGGAGGTATGAGCCCTAAAAAAAATAATCACAACATGTATTCATACAGTGTGATAAGGATTTTTAGTTCATACCTCCATAAAAAAAATCTCTTCATCTCTTATTTAATTATGATTAATTTCACACGTAAACCTGTTTCTGTTGAACTAGTAGTCACACCCTCCTAAATGTTCCGCGCCCTAAAGAAAAATAGTGGGATAATGTTCCACATTCCGCATTTTGACTAGTCTAAAACATTGTCATAATAATGTTCAATTTTAACTCTTTTGATTAATTTTCGGCTAATGCCCTCTTCAAAAATGACAGCTTATTTTAACACTATGTAACATCCATTTGTATAGACATCCATATTCAAAATGCTAACTTGAGTTAAAAAAATAATAATAATAACCAATCAACGTACAAACAACATCAAGACGTTACTTTCATGTTCCCGTACTTAAACAACGTCAAAGTTTTGTCGTATATTTCTCACAATGAAATTAATTAGAAAACGAGGTCAAATATATAACTGTAGAAATGAAAAAATGAGAGAAAGGGAGAAAAAGTCTATTTCTAAAAACGTAGCCAATACAATTCATTATTTCAACTAAAAAAATCTAAAGCATAACCAAAAACTGAGCAACTTTTATTTTAAATTAATTCCCTACCGCTTGGAATACTTTGTATCATAGGAATTAAAAATATTGTCGTCTTTTAGTTAAAATGCATAATTGAGGAATCTCGGTGTCAATCTTAGAACCAGTTGACCAATAGAATAACTTATTTAGACAGAAGGTAGACTTTAAACTCCGACATTTATGTGAAGTAATTTTGTTGGTTTGGGCGACTAAACGACTTAACTACAGCTCAAGCTGTAGTTACGGCGTTTCGGTCGCCAACCATACTTTTTTATACTACTGACTATTATTATACGCAAAATAACGCCTCTTAATATCGATATAGAACTTCCTGTTTGGGCTCAGTGGGCGAGCAATCCGTCGATTACCAAAACTTACTCTGTCTTGTTTTATTATTTTCTTTTTTTTTTTTGTTTTTTTTTTTTTTGTTGTTTTTTTTTTTTTTTTTTTTTTTTCCTAACATTTTAAAAACCCTTTTGGTCGATGATTAACATGTAAACGTAATACACAGGTGTGAAATAAATCAAATTAGATTCAAATAATCGTTAAAAATCACCGTAATAGTCAAGGTCAAACACGTGGTCTGCGACATCGTAAGTCAAATTTGACAAGTCAACTTCATAACCTAATGACTGGCTAAGTATTTCCTTGTCATCGTGATACGCGTTCTCACGCCCGGTAATCTCGGGCTCCATCTCTTTTTGGAGAACAGTGCAAAATGGAGACAATGATACTTCCGATATGGAGCCAAGGACCGGAACTGATCAGAAAAGGTAAATAAAACAGTGCACCTCGCGTACAATTTGATCTCCTATTAACCTATTATACATTTTCTCAAAACGTCCAGAGTTTCATACCACATAGAAATGATTATATTATCCGTTGACGGTGATAAATTTCAAAAATGATTCCGTTTGTGAATAGAAACTTGAATCAAAGTTTGGACATCGGACCCGATCAAACACGAAAATGCGTGTTGAAATCGTTCAAATCCATGTAATCAACAGTTCTGAAAGATTTAAGTGGCAATGACTGTGAAATGAATGATAACGTGTTGATATAAAGTAATGTTACCACAAAGAACAGCGTTTTCCTACCCCTTTTGCGGATTTTCTCAGATGAGAAGGAGACCAGGATGCGGTGCGGGAGACAAGATTCAGAGGGAGAGGCGATGCATATGTAAATGTACTGTAAACTTTCTAATTGGACCCCATACTCTTATGTAACCCCAGCCCCTCTTCGGACGTCAAAGCCGACCCTTTTTGTATGATTTTCGGAAAACTTATAACCTGTAATAAACCCCAATCCCCAACAAATCAATGCCACATTGAATTCAATAGAGAGTGAATGTAACTGTTCTCAACCAAATGTCCCCTTTTGTGATGTTTTATGCTTAGATAATGGTTTGCTTACAGTTGGGTTTTTTTCTTTATATTTAGAAGGCGCTTTATCCTAGATTATGTCAAAAGGTAAAAATCTTCACTGCTTAAGTTAATAACACCGTGTAATTGATAATTTTTGGATGATTTGGGAATGGTTTCGGAATGAAATTGAATGAGTGGGAGGAGCGAGTTTTGAATGAAATTAAAAGTATGTAATCAAATTTGCAATATTTTTACCTCCTTCTAAAAAATATACGCGATTTTGTGTTCGTGTGTCTTCACGGACCAATCAGACGCTTAAAAACCCACAGCTGCCAGTAAAAATTGTGGAAAATTGTTATCGATTTGAATGAAATGCTGCTCATTTTGGACGGTTTTTAATGTTTTTGAGCTATTTTGAGCGTTTCTAATGGTTTGAGTGAGTGTTTGGAATGAATGATTGGAGCGCTGTGTGGGTGATTTTGAATGGTTTTGATCGATGTAAATGTCAATTTCACGATGTTACTAACTGTATACTAGTATACTGTAAATTCATTCTAGTCATGAACCACCTGATCTTTGCAGTCGAAGTAAATCTTCGCCCCCCCCCTTTTCCGTCTTAACATCTGTAGCCTGTAATTAACACCCACCCCTTTTTAAAGAAGTGTGAAAATTCTAATAAACCACCGGTGTTGTTATAGAGCTTTTACAACGTATAAGGCACAGAACGTCCGTTTATTGCAGATCTGAACTCCTTCCGCGTAACATATTTCTAAGAACCTAGCGTATTTTTCAAATTTTGTGATGACCTGAATTCTCAAATTAGCTATTTGTTTTTCTTTGGAAATGTTTCGTTAGAATAGATTTACAAAAATTATTACGCGTTCACTTTATATTCACCATTGTGGCCCGGTAAGTCAGTTTGGAGAAAGGAGAAAATATAGACCAGATATAAATGTGGCTGTTCTAGAGAGTCTGATAGACACATTTACTGTGTAAAAGGGAAAGAAAAGGTGTCCTGTAATGTGCATAAAGTTACAGTCCTAGAAAATCATTCACTGTATTCTTTATATGCATCGCCTCTCCCTCTGAATCTTGTCTCCCGCACCGCATCCTTGTCTCCTTCTCATCTAAGAAAATCCGCAAAAGGGGTAGGAAAACGCAGTTCTTTGTGGTAACATTATTGTATATCAACACGTTATGATTCATTTCACAGTCATTGCCGCTTAAATCTTTCAGAACTGTTGATTACATGGATTTGAACGATTTCAACACGCATTTTCGTGTTTGATCGGGTCCGATGTCCAAACTTTGATTCAAGTTTCTATTCACAAACGGAATTATTTTTGAAATCTATCACTGCCAACGGATAATATTATCATTTCTATGTGGTATGAAACACTGGACGTTTTGGGAAAATTTATAATAGGTTAATAGGAGATCAATTTGTACGCGAGGTGCACTGTATTATTTACCTTTTCTTTTCAGTTCCGGTCCTTGGCTCCGTATCGGAAGTATCATTGTCTCCATTTTGCACTGTTCTCCAAAAAGAGATGGAGCCCGAGATTACCGGGCGTGGTTCTGTCAGGCGGGAAAAATTACCGCATGGGAAACGCGGAACTCGTCGGCAGGGTCCGACTGACCCTACGGTGCGGGTTGACCAGGATCGAAACTCTTTCCTATTTGATTGACTGATTGAATGAATGGGGTTTAACGCCGCTTTGAACAGTATTACAGTCATGTCGCGGCGGCTGGAGAACCTAACAATGGTGTCCTGGTATTTCTCACACACATCCTTTCCTAGCCTCCAGCTGCCATCCCACTTCGGTTTACGATTATCCACCCATTGGTGAGAGACAAATGTCGGAAAGAATATGTGCCGCCGCCGGGGATCGAACCCATGACATCCCATGTTTGAAGATTAGGAGTCTGACACGCTACCGACTGCGCTATGACAGCGGCAAAGATTAACCTCCGGCGTTTCCTATTTGAACACTTTCTGTATCTAGAATGTACATTTCACCTCACCATATCGATGCCTTAGAGCAAAAACATAGTAACGCTCTATATTTCCGACACACTATCTATAATTGACCTCCGCTAGATCCTACCTCCGTTTAAACTATTTGTTTTACAGAAAATCTGTGAGGTCCCTGTTTGCTTGACGGGTCACTCGATTGACGGATCGATAGCCCCGCCCATTGACCTACGACACGGTCGTTAAACTGGGGTTTCAGACTACATTATTTTGTAAAACATGAGACCAGGGAAATGCAATAAAAATGATATCGTTGCTTGGCTCTCTAAACGTGTTGATTACTAGTTGAATATTGGTTGAATTAGCTGTAGTTACGACATATAAATTGCCAAACCACCAAAATGCTAATTATGAAAATGCAGAGTTCAAGGTTCACGCATTTTCATAATAATGGCTTGATTTTTCGATTGATTCTTTGATTTACAACAGCGATCCGTCTGATGACGGATCGCTGTTTTTAAATCAAAGAATCAGTCGACCAATCAAAAGTATTTGTTCAGAACGAAAGTGAACTTTGAACTACAGCTACAACGATAGGCGACATTTTTGTGAAGCATTTTTGTTAGTTTGGCGACTTAAACATGGTAACTACAGCTTATTCAAGCTGTGGCAAGCGATCCGTCATTTGATACTTGATTGCAGTGGTCCATTGCTAAGTTAATATGGCTTACATTGTGGAGCGTACAGGAGGGGGTAGATTCAAGGATCGGTAGCCATGCTAACTTACCTTCAATATGGTCAATCGACTGAGGTGATAAACGAACGGACATGAAACAAAAGCAGAATCGTTGGTAGACGTTCTGTACATCGAAAATAAAGCTTGAATAAACTAGCACAAAAGGTTAACAATAGTGTCGGGGTTCAAAGTTATCTTTCAGTCTAATTATGAATTATTTAATTGGTCAATCGAGTTACCGATTAACAGCAGCGATCTCTCAGTTTTCGGTTTCAAGTTGTAAATCTTCGAAAGATCATGTCTTGGCCACTTACCGTAATAAGTCATTTGAACAACCCAAAAGATTACCCTATTAATGCCAAGCTCTTAAGAGCATCATAGTTTTAAGTGCAAGAGCCTTAAGAGCATTATCAGTTTTAGTGCCAAGATTTAACTGAAGTGCCAAAATCTTAAGAGTATCACCAGTTTTAGTGCCAAGCTCTTAACTGCATTATCAGTTTTAGTGCCAAAATCTTAAGAGTATCACCAGTTTTAGTGCTAAACTCTTAATAGCACCATCAGTTCTAGTACTAAACCCTTAATTCTTTCCTGTACAACCCCGGAAGTTTACGTCATTGTGATTTAATACTTGAGAAATATTGTAAAAAACAATTTCTTCTTTTAACATAATACTTTCTTTTATATAGGATGGTTACTTATGAAACTGTACATTATTTTACAATGTTGTCTGCTACCAATTTAATTCTGACAAGTATGAAATTTTGAAAAACAATAAAGGTTTAAGAGAATTATAAGTTTTAGTGCTAGCTCTAAAGAGCATCATCTGTTTTAATGCCAAGCTCTTAAGAGGATTATCATTTTTAGTGCCAAGCTCTAAAGAGCATCATCTGTTTTAATGCCAAGCTCTTAAGAGGATTATCATTTTTAGTGTCAAGCTCTGAAGAGCATCATCTGTTTTAATGCCAAGCTCTTAAGAGGATTATCATTTTTAGTGTCAAGCCCTAAAGAACATCAACTGTTTTAATGCCAAGCTCTTAAAAGGACTATCATTTTTAGTATCGAGCTCTTAAGAACATCATCTGTTTTAATGCCAAGCTCTTAATAGGATTATCATTTTTAGTGTCAAGCTCTTAAGAACATCATCTGTATCAATGCCAAGCTCTTAATAGGATTATCATTTTTAGTGTTAAGCGCTTAAGAACATCATCTGTTTTAAAGCCAAGCTCTTAAGAGGATTATCATTTTTAGTGTCAAGCTCTTAAGAACATCATCAGTTTTAGTGCTAAGCTCTTAAGTACGTTATCAGCTTTAGAGCCAAAATCTTAAGAGCATAATCAGTTTTAGTGCCAGGCTCTTAAGAGCTATATCAGTTTTAGTGCCAAGCTCTTAAGACCTTTATCAGGTTTAGTACCAAGCTCTTAAGAGCATCATCAGTTTAAATGCCGAGCTCTTAAGAGCACTAACAGTTTTAGTAACAAGCTCTATATAGCACCATTAGTTTAAATGCCGAGCTCTTAAGAGCACTAACAGTTTTAGTAACAAGCTCTATATAGCACCATCAGTTTAAATGCCGAGCTCTTAAGAGCACTAACAGTTTTAGTAACAAGCTCTATATAGCACCATCAGTTTTAGTACCAAGCTCTTAAGAGCATTATCAGTTTTAATTTCAAGCTCTTAAGAGCTTTTCTACAATTGTTGTCATGACTGAAAGAGTATCGCCCTCGCAAAACTGCGCAAGACCAAATGTAGTGCTTTGAACTATCAAAACCTGTAATAAAACGTGGAATTATTGGTTTTGCGACGTTAACGTCGTTAGTACAAATTGAATAAGCTGTAGTTACGACGTTAACGTCGCAAAACCAACAAAATGCTTTAACGTGGCGGCCAACGTAGGGGTTCATATTACAATTACGGACGGAATGAATGATTTGATTGGTCGATATACTCCTTGATTGGCAGCCGTGATTGATAAATTTCAAGTTCCTGTGCATGGTTCACATTGTGGTCCTTGTGTCAAAGTTGTGCTTCGTGTGTGTATTTCAGTTTATTTATCGTCGCTACCGTAGCACATGCCCATATGAGCGACGCCCCCAGAAGACGGTTAGTTGTAACGGGGGATAATGCAAGGATACAGGACGAAACTGCTGAGAGCCCCGCCTGGTTCTTTAACGTGCTCGGTGGATAGCACCGTCACACGGGGCCTCGGTTTAACGTCTCATCCGAAAGATAATTAGTTTGTTAGTTGATATGGTCAGCCCAGAGCTCGAACCCGTGTGCTTCACATAGGCGCACCCTATTTTATATAAAATCAAACGTAAGTTAATCTTCAAAACTTTTAACTCGAATCCAGACATATGGCTACTTTTAGCATACCCTTGTTGGCTTTTCCTGAGTTTGTTCTTGTGTTTCAGGCGTCGTATATGAGCTCTGTTCAGGCGCAGTCGACTTAACATAGAAACAAAGAATGAGACAAAAATCTTCTTTCGGTAATGCAGAAAGCTTAGAACATTGGGTTTTTTGTGTGTGTGTTTTTTTTTTTTTTTTTTTTTTGGGGGGGGGGGGGGGTCTAGAATATCTTCGAGGTTAAGTGATTTATAATTTTTGAATCTTTTGAGTTCTGTTCTGTAATTAATAGAACTTAGAATGTGCAATGTCCTAGCCTTGTATGAACTTTAAAAAAAATCGCTGTTTTAAAAAAGCTGTCTTTTACTCGTTGTACAAGAAAACTTACCTTAGATAGAAAAGAAAATATCGGCGCATACCATAAATTGAACCGAAAAATAATTGCTCGGTGAGAAAAATCAAAGCGATGAGAGTGCTGAAGCAGTACCATCCTGTCAGAAAGCTAAACAATTGGCCTTTTACAATACCGATTACATTGATGAAGCGCATTGAAGACACCAAAATTAATATTGGTAACATAATTAAACACCAAACAAGGCAGCTAAAATAAGATGATTTAAATAAAACGTGAGTCTATATTTTAGAACATTCTTCTTCCGTACTATTTGTTAACCCTTTCCTGCACAAATCCGGGATTTTACGTCGCTGTGGTTTTATACTTAACAACACCTTGTGGAAAAAGAAGAAACTGCTTGTAACAAGCAAGTTCTCCTTTTCCCACAATGGTTACTACCAAATAGGACGGTATGATTTTCAAACTGCACCCAATTTTCATTGTTGCCTGCAACCTCTTTCAATTTGGACCAGTTATGATTTTCAAAAAAGGGGAATGGGTTAAATAATGATCATAATATTTGATATGATAATACTCGTAACTTTTGTAAATGTGCACCTGTTGATACCGAGATAAAGGTCGTCTGTCGGGGTCAAGGTCATCAAGCAAGATAAACCTTCTGAAGAAAATGACAAAACGCGGGAATTACATATATTTAATTTGATTTTCAGTTTCGTCTATCATAATCGGGCGTTCGGATTGGTCGAAAATGAATAATTCATAACTCCATGAACAAATTTTTGAGCACACAGCGATTTTGTATGCTTCCGCACAAAATAGTCTCATACAAAAACATATCAAAATTTGTAAAGCTTTTAATTTATTTATTTTTTTTATTTTTTTTTTTTTTTTTTTTTTTTTTTTTGCTCGATGCTATTAAATTATAAGAAATGGAGAGAATATTTTTTGTTTTCTTGGAGTAATGAACCGAAAAACCCAATCACACTTATGTTTGAATAACAAGAGTATTGACCCAGATCATCACAATGTATGTAATAAAAAGAGATAAAAAAAAAATTGATACATAAAAAAACCAGGAATCTCATGTTTTACAAAAAAAACAATAACAGTGAAATACAAAACAGATCCCGTTTCGGTGTTGGGTAGGTATAATCACTGCTTGGTATTTGTCAGATCTATCTCTTCTAAAATGACAACAACAACAAAATCGACTGACCTATCAAATCATTACTCAGCCGATGTATACCTCTCTGACCATCATATGAAATTATTACATAAGCGTTTATTATGCAAAACGGTACAAATTTTAGGTAAAAATAGATGTCGTTATTTAATATCGACTCTCCTATAATGTTTAGAGATAAGAAAAAAAATGTCAATAGCCCAAAAATTACGCAAAATCGAACATTTAATACTAAAATTTGAGTCAGACGTTATCTTCGCGGTAATCTGATAGGCTTAAAGTAATACTCAGCGGAATTCTAGGTTATTTTTAGATATCACTGTTAGGTCGCTAAATAAATTGGTTAAATAAAATAAGCAAAATGATATAATCAATATTTTCATGACAATTTGGTGATCGCCGATAGCACGAGAACTTTTTTCTTATTATAAACCATTTGAAAAGGTGGAGGAGATTTCCAAAGCATCTACGATGCTTAAGTAAACAAACTGTTAAGATATGATGCCCAATGGTATAGATAGAACTATTTGTTGAAAGGGTTTTCAATTCCACGAAAAAGAACAGCAACGATAATACGGACAAACATGTTTTTTGTTGTTGTTTTTGTTTTGTTTTTTGATACATCGATTAAGAAAGGATGTCACAAGATAGAAATTGAAAGGATAGTTTATTTTAAAAGAAACTTAGAAAAGGTGTATTTTTAAAATCCTTTTACGAAGAAATCCTTCAGCTCTTTGATGGTATAGTCCGGCTTCTATATATTTACCTACTCGCCTTGTAATCTTAACCCAATCCCACACAATCTCTCCTCTTTACGGCAATTGAGAAAATATTGTTCATGGGAAACAATGCGGAAAATAGAGAGATTGCTCGTCACAAGCAATTTCTGCTTTTTCCACAACGTTCTTTATCCAGAGAGACAAAGAATTTAGAAATTTCAACAATCTGAAATTGTCGTCTACAACTTTATTCAGTCTAAAATTCCATTGTGGGGGATGGATTAAATCGTTTTTTAAACTGCAATAGGAATGACAATTGCACAATTGTAATATCGTCGGTGGGCGTTCAAAATGTCGTAACTACAACTTAAATAAAGCTGTAGTTACGACATTTTGCACGCCAGACGACAAAGTGAATTAAACGCCATTCGCAAGCGTCTGCTGTGCTTTTTATCATGTCATAAAAAATAATTCAAGGTTGAAATTAAATGAACGATAGGTCTTTAATCTAATTTATACTACTGTACATGGATTTAATCCATCAAGTGCGCCTATCTGCATTGCGCTCGGTTTTTATTGTGAAAGGCCATCACAAAATCTCTTCCCCTAGAAATGCATATATCACACTTTGTATCATTAATATCAGCCTCAAGATATTGCTATGATACTTTCATCCATAAATTCCAAGAATATATTCAGAAATATATTCAGAGATGTATAGTTGTTTTTCACGTGAGGAAAATAATCCGTATTCGAATCTCTATGAAAAAGGCTGATCTTTTCCTAATCTTTAATCTATTTTATATCGATCGAATCCCCCTTAAATTATACATTCATTTCACGCGCTCAAAATCTGACTCGACAAAAAAATTCTGTATCATACATGAATTTGACGAACTAATACAATGTTTTTAGATGACGTATTTTTCCCGTAAAATAACGTTATTATGATTTTTTAAAAAAAAGTTTATTTTTGAAAAAAAAATCGTTGGCATCTTTGGTATAAATGAAATACTATGATGTAATAGTGATACAAAAACCGGCTGCGTAGGACAAATAGGGTATTTCCCTCCCTTGACTATCGGTGTCGTGTAATATCCAGATTTTCTTATGCAGCTCGAATCAAATACATGGTTTTGGTTAATAACTATGGCACCATATTCCTTATATTTTTATAAAAATTTATAAGATCTCCAAGAACCATTTACAACAAAATAACCTTTCTATTCCACACTAGGTTAAGACAAATTTGCCCCAAAGAAAATCTCATACTAGATATGACTCCTTTTCTCTGTCGACTTAGTGGTAGTGCTGGTGTGAGAAATATCAGGAAATCATTGTTAGGTGCTTCAGCCTCCGCGATATCGTTAAAAGCTGCGTTAAACTCCAATCAATCAATCAATCTCTGTCGACTTACTTTTAGGGCTTTTTTAGGGGGGGGGGGGACTGACGGATCACTGCTGCCAACAAAAGGAACAATCGACCAATCAAATATTTCATTAAGGCCCGAAGTGAACTTTGAACTCCATCATTGGCCGCTATGTATGTGAATCATTTTTGTTGGCCGATTCAAGTTGTAGCCGACCAACAATTTCCCTTTTTGTTTACATGTCACTAGCATTTTTTTGCACCTCCCCCCCCCCTACAAAAAAATCTATAAAACGCCTTTTGATATCGGAGTGGAACTTCATGTCGGAGTCAGTTTGCGGAACCAGAGGAGTCAGTTGAGGGGAATCAGTATCAATTGATGCTTGAGTTTATGACCAACGGTTTGCATCGAATATTTCTGTCTCTCATATCTTAACTGGGGTAGCCGTATGCCGATTCCTTGTTTGTTGTTGTTGTTTTTCGACACGGTGTGCCTTTAGGGGTAGCCACGGATGAATAAGCATTTAAGCGACGAAGTGAAAAAAAATCCTAACACAACTACAGATTAACGTTAACGACTGTCTGAAGTTTCATCAAAATCGGCCTTATGGCTACTGAGAATTTGCCCTACAAAAAATGTCGATTGACAAAGTAATATAGCCACCATAGAACTGGCGTCCATTTTGAAATAAGAACAGTTTCCTGCATGACTGAAGATGACAGTGACAAAGTATTTTAAGCTTCACCAAAACTGGCTGTATGGATACTGGGATTTGTTCGGCCAAGAAAATGTCGATTTACAAAGGAAAATGGTGGCCATTTTGGAACTGGGTGTCATTTTGAAAAGAACTGTTTATTGGACAACTACATATGATTTTGAAAAAGTGTTTGAAGTTTCATCAAAATCGGTCTCATTGTCACTATTAATTCACCTTGATAAGATGTTGTCGATTTGCAAAGAAAATAAATTGCTGCCATTTCGATACATACAGCCATTTGGGGGGGGAGGCGTCTTGCAGAACTGCAGATGTTACCGTCCACCCGTCCATCCGCCTCGTTTTCTCCAAAAACGTTGAGACAATTGGGTGAAACTTCACGTGTGAATCCCTGATGATATTGCGCCTATGCCCCCCCCCCCTTTTTTTTTACACCTTAATAGTCAAGATCACAGGTTAAGGTCAAACTTTAAAATTTCCCAGAACATAGCATCTTCAAGTATGGATGGATTTCACAGTTGTTCTCTAGCACGAATAGATGTACCATTTGAAAAAAAAATCGAAGGCCAAGGTCACGGCTCAAGGTCGAATGTTAGAATAAAACATGTCCAGAACAGCTTAAATCGTGGTTAGATTTCAGTATTACTTAGCAAAATTGATCTCTGGCATGATAAGCGTTTGAAAGAAATATTCAGATAGCTCCAAGGTCAAGGTCACAACTGAAGGTCGAGTATTAGAATTAAACATAATTTCGAAATAACTTTTCATAATTGTTCTTTATTGTGAGAAGATGTGCCAAAAGACAAAAACAATAAATTGACAGCTTCAAGTTCAATGTCACAGCTTAAGGTCGTTTGTTTTAATCAAGAATATTTTGAGAAGGGCGATCATATAGCCGCTCCTCCGTTTCTGCATCCGTCCGAACCATTTTCCTGTTTATTTAAACTTTTTGTGACAAGTCTATATTCGGGGAGTATAATCCATTTCTGACGGCTCTAATAATTATACAATATCAACGAGTACTCGCTTTACTGTGTGAAAACTAAGTATTGTATATGGCGATATGAGAGTCGACTGGTCGCCATTAAAATTGTGTTTCTATCGTCCGCGAGGCTCCAAAGTCAGATGTTTGTTAACCAACCTAGTTGTGACAATTATATTTCTAGTATTACGTGTGCTGGAATGATGCCTGATGGGAAGGTGTTATATGCTACTCCTCCCAATCAAGCATTATATCATGCACACATAATGCCAAAAGTACTATTATATCCATTATAACACGATCTCCTGTCATAACATACTTTTTTATCCGTAAAAATAAGCATAGATTAGTGGTAAGTTATATATATATATATTTTTTTTTTCTTGAAACGTGAGTAAAATCACGAGGTTTCTTATTCTGAAAAATACTCAAACCCTTATGGATCGAAAATACTATTTGTTTACGATTCTATTTATAAGCATATTTGCATATATGAATATTAATGAGATCGAATCCTCCCGTCCTGGAAAAAATGGTCGCCATATTGGTCAGTCTACGTGGTTTATTTTATCTCGGTTATTTGAGGACAAACGTATTTTAGGAAACATAATTGGATAGATCAATTGTGATTTAGTGATATTCTTATTAATTTTCTAGGACCGATCGGTAAGTAATTGCTTACCGGTTATTTATTTATTTATCTATTTTTTTTTTTTTTTCATTGGCCTTTTACGACCCATTCGACGGCTTACTGTCCACAGATTCATCGTAACGATAAGCTTGGACACAGGCATATTAGAATGCGCTTTCAAATTTTTAAATTCACTACCGTTACAAATTGACAGGTGAAAACATGTAGATCACAACCTTGATTCTCATTTACACGCTTGTGACATTGTATTCGAAAGCAAAATGAGTACATATGTATGTCCTCATTAATATGCATGCTTGGGTAGGGGCGGAGCTTTCTGACTAACATTATCTTTACACAATGTATAGAACTTTCATCGCGAATGAAGTTCTGTGTAATTGCGTCGTTGTTTATAAATGAGTTTTACGCTATCGTGTTATAATAAAGTATAACATCGATATGAGTGACGGCATACAAAGCACGAGAAAGGTTTTAGTATTTATAATAACTCTGTTTGGTCGAAGTAACGAGTGACACACATATAATTGGCGGATCGCGTGTGATAATCAAATAACTATTCGGCCAATCAAATCATTCATTTAAACCGGAAGTAGAATATTAACTCCAACACTGGCCGACATTTATGTGCATATGTGTTCTTATTCAAACTGTAGTTACGACGTTTAGGTCGGCAAACAACAATTTTCGAAGACCAGTGGGCTGGGCCATCGATCCTTCAACTGATCAATCACTGTTATCAAATGAGCGCATGCGTGACATTTCCAACCGTTACATATGTGAGCCATGTCAAGACTTAGATCAGCCTGTGCATCCGCACAGTCTAATCAGAGTCTTCACTCTGCACTCTGTAGATAGATACTGACCCAAAGCTTCTTTAAACAATCGGCGAATGTTCTAATTGCCCCGAATGACTGTCCAGGGTGCTCAATGTGTTCGAGTCACGCACTTGCGAAATTGTTGGAAATGTCACGCATAGGCTCAAATAATTTGGATTGACGATTTAGACCGGTAATGAATGTTTAACTCCGACTTCTATATCTTACTTTTTTTTTACTCCAACATAAACGCCGTAACTACAGATTTTCGGGGTACACTTACGATGTTCTCTCTGTGTAAAGCGGCCCTAGAACAGACTTTCATGGGGAGTTTCCCTATTTTTCGAAAGGTAAATTAATGTCATTTTCATGTTAAATATCCCCTACATTTTTAATCTACTAAGTTCAACAGAAAAGATAAAAAAAAATTAATTTATCATGGTGTATTCCCTATGCCCTACTTTGTAACATCGGAATTAAACAGATTATCTCGTTAGTCTTCGGGTAATGTCGATAAGGACTGAGTTGCAAGTGGAAACGAAATACGTAATAGATGCGTCATGGAAACCACAAATAAGGCATCTTTCGGTGCAATCGACATATAACGGATTTACCCGATGAATCCCGGTTCCAGATGAGATGTAATTCGTTGACTTATTGGGAAATATCTTTGCTTCTTTTCTTTCTTTTTACAAAGTTAAAAAAAGTCACTTTCCGGACAAAATCAGCTTAATCACCCTTTTTCAAAAGTCTGAAAGCATTGAAGTTAGAAACTTGAAAATTGACAGCCAAACTTTTCCTTTCAAATTCTTTGCAGAGAGCCGCTTAAAACAAACTAACACTTTTAGCTAGCAAAGCGTCAGCTTTGAAAGCTTAAGTTAAATTTTTTGGTCGTCTCAAAGTCCAAAGTTTGTAAACTGCCACTGGAGACTTCACCACTAAATTCGTTAAATGCCTACGCCATACTAATGAATTCCTGGTATTTCTCACACCAGTACTACCACTACATCCTTTCCTAGCCTCCAGCTGCTATCCCACTTAGGTTTACGATTATCCACCCATTGGTTAGAGACAAATGTCGGAAAGAATATGTGCCGCCGCCGGGGATCGAACCCATGACATCCCATGATTGAAGATTACGAGTCCGACTGCGCTATGACGGCGGCTTGTCCTCTTTTCATCATTTAGGTATAGTTAAGGTTAGCTTTTTATTCTTATTTTTTCTCTTTTTTTTTAACTTTTCTCACACTGCAGTTCTTTATCGTTAATCAAATACAAATGAACAAGTATACAAAATTAAAGTCGTTAGAATTTGGAGTTATTCTTGCATCTAATATGACCGATTTCTTCGATAGATCTGTTCTAGACCTATTCCCACACAATCACGATTTTAACGCACTGAAGAAAAATACTGGAAGGAAACATTGTGAGAAAAGGAGAAATTGCTTCTTGCCTATACGAGAAATGTCTCAAGTTTTAAATGAATTCAAAATTGTCATCTACAATTTCTTTCAATTTCGACCAGACTAAAATGCTGCAGTCTTGTAATGGGTTATGCAACTTGCATACTTTCGAAATCTATGGTAGATCGATCCTATCTTTATAAAGTCATTAATTTTACTTTGGCGTTTCTTTTAAACGTCTGTATAGTTAACGAATCGTTGGTATCCGTGGGTTCAATATTTAGTCGAAACAGTTATTTTCTCCTTTTCTCCTTATTTCATTCCGTTATGGAATATTATTGAGTAGTTGTGATACAAAACCTTGTATTGGATTCAAGCCGCGTTGAATAATTTTGATATTTCACAAAACTGAGGATCAAGTTTTTTCCCCTGTAATCAAACAAAAAATACGTAACAGCGCCAAAAGAAGCAGCGGGTAATTTTTAATCATATACCAGTCTGGTATATGATGGTTAGCCGTCAACATTTATTGTGATTGTTACTCTTCATAAGTGTCATTTTCGTTGAGAAGCTTAGTCGTCATTGGCTAATATTGAAGAAAAAAATCTAAAATAAATAGCCTTAGAAAGAATGATTGCAATCTGTCATTGATAAGGAAGAATGTGACTGTTATTCATCACAGGTATTGTAATTCTGAAAGTTTGAGACATTTTGCGCTGTCGGTAGCGCATCAGACTCCTAATCTTCAATCATGGGATGTCACGTGTTCCATCCCCGGCGGCGGCACATATCCTTTCCGATATTTGTCTCTCACCAAAGGGTGGATAATCGTACATCAAAGTGGGATAGCATCTGGAGGCTAGGAAGGGATGTAATATTAGTACTGGTGTGAGAAATACCAGGAATCCATTGTTAGGTGCTCCAGCCGCCGCGATATGACTGAAATTCTGTCAAAAGTGGCGTTAAACCCCGTTTAATCAACTAATCATTGGATTCAATTGAAGGGATTTCATATACTTTATGTAAACACCAAACGAAACGTGGTCGGCGGTTTTTGACAGGTGATAAAACGTATTGATTTTGAACAAATATAATTTTACGATTTAGCATCACAATTGACGGTTCGCTGGCTCCGCCCACTCAGGGGAGATCACTTTAAAACTCCAACATTCGCGGCCATTTTGACCTAATTTTGAGGAGACAACTAAAATGGCGACCAAGTCAGGAAGTTTCTCCGATGTTCCAAACGGCATCTAGTCGGGGACATTTTGCAAAGAAAAAAAAAAACAAAAAAGAAAATGGTTTTGTATCGGATCTTATTTTGCTTACATCAAATTATCCGGAGCGAATACATCTCGATATTTGATTGGTCAAAGTGTGTCGGAGGTGTCGGAGATGGCTTTGCAGACTCTTTTTGACAAGCATATTTCATTTTCTGAGAAATATTTGGTTGACATCCGCGATTGTTCCATTGTAGGTAAAGGTAAGCTGTCAGTATTTACTCTATAGGTTGTATACAATGACGTCATCATGAATGTGACAGTCCACTTGTGAATTGACCGATCGCTGGACACGCCCCCTGATATTCGAGATGAAGCGGAAGTAACGACGTTTAAGACGTCAAACCAACAAAAATGCCCCACATAAGTTGAAGCAAATTTTTACTCCCGGTCTGAATGATTGATTTGAATGGTCAATTTTTTCCTTTGATTGACAGCCGCCATTGGTCAATTCTATGGTTTAAAAAGGGTCATTACACGAGGGACAACAATACTAAGTATTATCAATCATGCCGTTGCCCGTTTGTGATCTCAGTTCTATGACATACTTATAACCATGTATGAGAGGAAGAAATAATGTACTCACATCAATTTTCAATAATGATATGCATTTATTGCACACAAAAATTATATATACAGGAAAGTATTACAAACCCAATCATTAAATCTAACAAATAAATACTACCAAATAAATTCACAAAACATACTACAAAACGAAATTTAAACCATCTTGTAACAAGTATAGAAGTTCAAAACTGATCTATTTCTGATATAATTTATTTTCATATCTCAACTTCTTATCAAGTAGAGACCAGTTACTCAACAAGTATCTTTATTCACATGCAGTCAATCTTATTTAACCCTTTCCTGGTTATTCCCTGGATTTTACGTCCCTGAGTGTTTATACTTGAGAAAATATTGTGTGAATGAAGTAATTGCTTGTAACAAGCAATTTCTTCTTATCCCACAATATTTTCTACCCTGTAGGTTGGTTACTTTTCAAATTGCACTCACTTTTAATTGTCGTCTGCAACTTCTTTGAAATTGGACCAGTCTAAAATCTTGAAAAACAGGAAAGGGTTAAGCGACAACCTCTATTTAGTGGCCACTTTCATTAAGCGACAATTATCAAAATTTCATCTTCCAAAAAGTATTAGGACTAACTAAATTTTATTTTATGTGAACTCGTTATAATCGTGTCATTTAGTGAACAACTAAAGCGTATTTACATCCGTGGCTCCGCCCTCGTGAAAATACAACTTTTCTTGTTCATTAAATACAATGCAAAAAAGAGTATATCTCTCTATATATGCCCTGTGTATAATCAGGCAGCTCAGTTTCTTCAATTTCGCTACATTGTTGACATTGTTGAAAGGTCACATGTGAGGTCAAATTAACGTCTAAAACCAACATCTTTGCTAATGGATTGTTTTTCGTTTTCGTTATAATAAGACACATTTTACCATTAATAAATACAGAAATAAATACAAGTTAGCACATAATAATTGTAGACAATACAAAACTAAACCTGAACAAGAGTCACACATTAGGGTACGGACGCTCTTCTGTCCATTGGTGTATAACCAAATTTTAGTTTCATCTATCGAAATTCAAGCATTTAGATTGCCTGAATGTTTCTTATCATACTTCCATGGACAAAATTTTGAACGCGAATATATTTTCTATACTTGCTAACAAAGTAAATCGATACAACGTTTACTCAAAACAAGTAAAATATTTGCTTTGTTTTGGTTGATGGCATTACATTCATACAAATGAAGAGAATATATTTTGTTTGTTTGTTTTGAATGAGGTATAAACATAAAAATTAATCACACTAATGTATGAATCCGCTTCGCGTACTCATACAATGCGATAAAGATTTTAGGTTGATATCTCAATGAAACAAAAACAAACAAACAAGAAATATTTTCTTCATTTCTTAAACGTGAAACCGCGTGATTTGAGACGTTGACGTCAATAGCGAAAAGAAAATTCACTCCTCAAAACGCTATGTTGATCTATAATATACATGTTGATATACATGTACATAGGTTTCGACTTGTGAATCTATAAATATATATAACCCTTTCCCGTTCAATCCCTATTTTTTACGTCCCTATGTTTTTTTTTATTTGAGAAAACATTGTGGAAAAAAGAGGAAATTGCTTATAACAAGCAATTTCTTCATTCTCCATAATATTTTCTATCCTATTGAATGATCATTTGTCAAATAGAACTGATTTAATATTGTCTGCAAATCCTTTGAATTTGGATAGGTCTACAATTTTATAAAACAGGAAAGGGATAAATGAGGCGTTGTCGATTAAAAAATCTAAGAAATGGGTACATGGATATGACTCATCGAAGGAATGGATTTTTGCCATTTTCTAATTTGTGACATGTTGTCCTTTATATAACGCCGAATCTAAATCAAAGTACTTAAAAGTACTGTAAGCTAGCAAAACATTGTTACGTTCAATAATCTTCTTCGTCAATTGTTCTCGTGATAAAGAAACGAGATTAAAGTAACCAAGGAGTCAACCCATTCCCACACATTTCCGCCCTAAAAAAATGTGGAAAACGATATGGAAAATGAAGAAATTGCTTGTTACAAGCAATTTCTTCATTTTCCACATAGTTTCCTACCTAAAGGGATCAATATTTTAGAATTGAAGATCGATGTCCCCAAGTGAGCTTAAATACCTAGGAGATAAGCTTGCATGCAGAGATTGCAATATTCATGAAATACATAAAAATTACTTTTTATGGCGTAGGCATTTAACGGATTATTTGTTAAGCCTCCAGTGGCAGTTTGCTCTCGTTGAACTATGAGAAGACCTCAAAATTTTATCTGATAACTTAAGCTATGAAAACTGACGCTCTCTAGCTAAAAATGAGTCGCGAAATTTTGCGTCATTTTAAGGTACCGAAAATATAAAATCATACATAGAGCTCGAAAGTTTATTGGTGATTTCTATAATTTGTATTGTTTATTTACTTTGATTTGATGACTTAAACTTTTAAACTTCGGTACTTCAATTTATTCAAGCTTTAATTTGTTTAGCGATTTTGTGATTGATAGGCCTGATCTCTCAATAATACAAATATCGTGCATAATGGATTGCCGACTGAGTGGTCGCCACTTCATATTGATTAACTAAGCTTTAGTTTCAAAATTGGGTCATCTTTAATGTCGACCGTAATCGCTTTCAATTATTCAATCGCGGCTGCAAATATAAGAATCATTCGACCGATCAAATCATTCATTAAGACCGAAAGTGAACTAGGAACTCCGAATATTAGCCGACATATACGTGAAGCGGTTTTTATTGGTTTTGAGACTTAAACAGCTTGAATAATCTGTACTCACGGTGTTTATATCGCCAATCAACGACTTCACTTTGTTGTTGTTGTTGGTTTTCCGGCCATATATCTTGCAAAATAACGCCTTTTTACATCGAAGTTGAACTCCCTGTTTGAGTCAGTGGGCGTTGCCAGCGTGGTCAGTGGACGGGATTAGCGATTTGTACCAGTCTCATGGTTTCATATTCTATTGCAAGTAGTCCATCAGCACTCAATTCTGAATTTTGACACATTGGAAAATCGTCGTTAACTTTTGGAAAGGGGATCTGGACTAGTTCTATTATAGTCAACATTAAGTCGCTAAGCCCAATCCCACACAATGACGCTTTTTGACGTCCCTTAAGAAAATCACCTGGGAAAGCATTGTTGAAAATGACGAAATTGCTACTTACAAGCAATTTATTCAAAGTCCACTATGTTTCTACTCCAAAAGACAAAAAAAGGTAAATAAATTAATAAAAATAATCAACGATATGAATTTCATCAGCTTGTAATTGTCGTCTGCAACTTCTTTAAATTTTGACCATTCTGAAATTGTCTTGTGTGGTAATGGGTAAAAGACAGCCCTTATAAATGAAAGCATAGTCACTGCACATAGCCAAAAATAACCGTACAGAGAAAGCACGAAATGTATTTGCAATTTCTACGATAATTAAGTTTCCCCGGGTTCCTGTTCTTCACCTCCTGACCCAGAATTGTTTTTAGATTTAGAAGTGCGCCACGAGTTTCTAAGCCGAAATCCACTGTCCAGTGAGCGCCGAATTCCAAACATGTTCCGCCTCCAATGATCTCCTGATTCGCTTATTGGTGGAGGATCATTCCAAGAGCCGCGCCCACTGTCTCCATTATAGTTTCCTACTGGTTCTCGCCATGTATCACGTGATCCAGCGTTAAATCTTGGACCGTTATTCCAGCGGTTCTGCGGAGGTTGGTTCCATCCTCCTTGTTGCCAGTTTGATTCTCGTCCCCAAGATCTATCGGATCCAGATGACCAGCCCGTCGGCTGTGGAGTCCAACCTCTCGGACTTTTTGTAGTTCCTTCTTCGCCTTCGGAGTTTTGTTTCTTTTTCTTGATCGGTGCTGGTGGAAGTTCCCATGCTGTGCCCCTCCAGCTAGGAGGAGGTCGGGAGGGTTCCATCCACTCTGAATTTGGAGAAACCGTTGTTCCTGTATTATCTTTACCGCTAAAACGAGAAACTTCTAAATTTGGATCTGATGCCCAGTCTAACTGCGGCAAAAATTCACCATGCGTTCCCCTTTTGCCACTGTCGCCATTTCCAGAGTAATACCCAGGCGTTGTTTGGGAAATGTCAGAATAAAAGCCGTATGTATAGTCATAATAATCAGTCGTAGTCATCATTTCAGTTGTTGTAGTTGACGGCATATCTTCTGCCTCGATCTCTTCAGGAGGTTCTTTCGTTGTCGGTTTAGGCCTTTTCCTTCGCCTGTTCCGGCCTCTACGACGAACTTGTCTTCTGTTTTGCCAGTTGGTTTGTCTCCCCCAGTTATGATTGTGACTGTTTCGAGACCTTTTTGGCGGGGACCGACGGTTGCAGTTACAGTCACAAACTTTCATCACACATCCTTTTTTTCGACAAGTATCTACACACCATTTACCCGTACTTGGTATAGAAGAGAAGAAGTCCTTTCCTCGACACTGAAATCCAGGATGAAAAGGCGAACACCCTGGTCTTCTAGGCATAGTCATTGGTGTAGAGGGAGCTTTGGTAGTTGTTGTAGATTGGGTTGTGCTTTGCGTGACTGGTTTTTGAGTGGTTGATGTTGTTGTGATAGCTGTCAAAGGAACTTCCACTGACTTTGGTACTATTGCAGATTTTAGTTCTGATAGTAGACCTACTAGCATCTCTAAAGGCGATTTTGATAGTTGATCTTCCTCTCCAAACCTTTGTGGAGTGTTTTCGTTATTTGCATTGTTATCTATTGATGGTTTTGGTAAAACTGTTTGTCCAAGGTTTTTATTCGCTGGTTTTATACTTATGGTATTAACGGTCGTGGTTGAAGGCGTTGTCTTTGTTATTTTTGTTGGTTTGGTCGTTCTTGTCGTTCTTAATTCCGTCGTTTGTACAAGTGCTGTGGTAGTTGTTGTCGTTGGTATTTCTGTTAGGGGGTGAGTTACAAAATCGGGCTTTACTTTCCTAATTATGTTCGAAGGTGGATCAAAGTTGTTAAAAATTGATATAAGGCCTGCAATAAGCGGTTCATCCTCAGGTCTTTGAAACTTCTTTCTTACGATTTCGTTAAAATCTATTGCTACAGACTCAAATGACTGCTCAGCAGTCGCAACCGTTGGACTATTTTCATGGCTGTCTGTATTCTTAATATAGTCCTTCAAGTCTAGAGTTATTGATTCAAATGGCTGCTCAGTTGTTGCAACCTTAGGAGCATCCTCGCTAGGTACAACGGTTTTGTTTGTCTTCTCGATACTGTTGTCTTCCGTCAAAGTTTCCGAATCGATTTGAATCGTTGGTGCGACTAACGATAAAGTTTCGTCCGCTTGATAAGAACTTTGGTCGGACTGTATCTTTTCGATCTTCACTCCCCCAATATCATTTGTAGAGATAAAAGAGGACATGGACAAAGAATCTGCGTTAAAATCTCCTGGTAATGACGTGTCGCTCAATAAAGAATCCTTTATATTTTGAATATTTTCTAAACTTTCGGATGCAATGCCCACTGACTCCAGTACATTTTCCGTAGGTGGTTGGGAATTCAGGTGTGGAATGTTTTCTTTCTCAGTATCTTTTATTGGAGATGATTCGTTCGAAGAAGCATACTTCTTTTCTTTTTCAGAAACATCTACTGGTATTTGAATTAGACCTTTATCTTTCATTTCTAACACAGGTGCTATTGTTGTTTCCATCTGAGGAATGTCTACATTAAGGGACTTTAATATATCGCTCGCCGCAGAATCACCTTTATTAACCAGAGCTATCAATCTTCTAGCCAGTGATATAGCAATATCGTTGGCACTCTCTGTAGACGGTAGAAGGGTGGTTGGAACTGGAGTAGTTATGGTTGCTGTGCTTGAAGGGGGTGTTGTTGTTGGCTTAGTTACTGCATGTTCAAAGCCAGTAAAGTCGAAAGAAGAATATGGAGTCGTGTCCTCGAATGGCATTTCTGTCGTCGGTCTAAATCGCATTCTTTGTCTTTTACTTTTCTTTCTTTTCCTTCGCTTATTTCTTGTTGGCCTAACTGTTGTCGGAATTTCTTCTATCTCGATCTCTACCCCTGAGGCAGCCGTTGCGGTAGGATCAGGTGGGTCCACAGAGTCACCAAACAACATTTCTTGCATAGCGGCACTCAGTTGACTACCATGTGTGATTCCAGCTTGTTGCATTACTAAGGGAACATTAGACGAACTTCCATCCCAACCACTGACGGCCATGGGGTTTAATGGAGATTGTAGACCTGGGACGTACGGGTTCATAAGGCCTGCTCGAAACATGGGATTCATTAATCCCGTCAGACCAACTTGCTGATTAAATAAGCCTGATTGAATTGTCGGATTGATGACGCCGGAATTTATCACATTTTGGCTTTTCTCTAATGAACTAGACCCTGCCTTCAGTTGATCAACGAAATCCTGGATTATTCTTATATTTTCGCTGTGATTTTCTACAGGCCTCTGGTTTTTGTTTTCCAATTTAGACACATTATTTAATCTCTGAATTGGAAACGCTGACTTTTTTACACCTTTTTCATTGTTTTGTTCCTGATTTGTAAAAGCTGAAGACACAGAGGTCTTTGCTGTCGCTGAAAGATTAAGCGATTTTAAATCACCTGACCGAATTTGATTGATAAAATTAGCTATATCATGTAAATCTACTGTGCCATTATTTATGTGTGTTGCTATAGATTGCTCCGGTTGCTTTAACTCCACCTTCCGGACCTTGTTTGGCACAAGAACCACGCCTTTCGATACCTGGTCTATTTTAGAGTTAGCCATATTATCCGATGTTGGGATATCATGGTTTGTTAAAACGACTGTCTTTTTTTCAACCATTTCAGATGTTTTCGCTATGAACGGTTTATCAAGTACTTTAACGTTAGTTTGTTGCGTGATCTGCCCTAAATCAGGCTGAATATTTTGACGACCTCCTTCATTACGTTGAATCTTTATTACAGAATTCGAGAATTGTCCATCAGGTTTCTTCACTAACACAAACAAAGGTCCTTTTTTACCATTTCTTAATTTGATTAGTGGCTCCATCGGAGAGAAAGGCACATTAGTTAGTTTATTGTTTGCATTTGATGCTAACTTATTTTTATTTGCTATACCTGGTGGGGTTTTGATTGAAACTATTGGTACTTTAGCAACTTTTGGAACTGGCACAACGTTTGAGATTTTAGGCATAGTTTTTACAAAATGTGGATTCAAACCATTACTTATATCTGGGATCTGTGTAATAGTCACTGGCTTTGGTAGAACTATTGGGCGTACTAAAGGAGGGGTTGGCATTTGTCTTTTGATTTTGAACCTTCCTTGAGCTAAAACCAACGGCTCATCCATTCTTGTTTTTGACATAACGTTATTTTTCAAAATCAATGGTTTATCGGGAGTAACAGTCTGTGCACCTTTCGTAAGATCTACTACAAAGTTACTGATTCTATCCGTTTTTGAACGATCACTGTTTTGCGGATTCTCTTTACGATGTACAAGTTTTGGACTAGGTTGAGGTGCAAGAGTTCTACTTCTGACCAATGGTGAATAAGCTGGTTTGTTATTGTAAACAAGCGGACCATGTGCTTTCGATCTCGGTGTAACTTGATTGGTACCTCTGTGTTTGTTTAATCGAATATGAAGCACTTTATTTTGTGGTGAAGCAACACTGAACCGTCCCTTGTGGATGTTTTTTGGACGAATTCTCGGAGAATACGCACTGTTGGATTTGGACACAACTTGTCTTTGAACACCGCTATTTATACTTCTAGATTGTTGAAGTGTAGTTCGAGGTACACTTGACAACCGTGGGGTCTGATTGCGCCTTCGACCTCGTGTTCTATCCAGCTGTCTGAATCTTCCTCTAGTGTCAGTAGTTGGTCTTCTGTCCGACAAACGTCTTGGATTGGCCTTGAAGGAAGAAAAAAATAGTTATAACTGATTCCTGACTGTGATAATAGATAAATAACTAAAAATTTAATTTCAAAAACGGGCGTTCTGATTGGTCGAAAAAAGTGATCATACTTCCATGACCAAAATTTTGAGCACGCAGCTATTTTGAATGCTTCCGCACAAAATAGTTCCCTACAAAAAAGAATCAAAGTTTGTAAAGTTTTGGCTTTTTCTCTCAATGCTATTAAATTATAAGAAGTGAAGAGAATGGGTTTGTTTTCATGGGGGTACGAAACAAAAAACCTTATCACACTTACGTATGAATCCGCTTCGCGTATTCATACAGTGTGATTAGTTTTTTCGGTTCATACCTCAATGAAAACGAAATATATTCTCTTCATCTCTTCAATATTAAAGAAATATTATGTTATTATGGTGATACTTAACCTTGTATTGATTTCGAGTTGACTATGAAATTTTGATATTTTGATATATCACGAGACCAAAGATTGGGTCAATTATCAAATTTTCCTACGCGATTAAAAGCTCACGAGGCCCGGGAGAAATGTCTAAAATCAACTCTCTTTTTTAATATTATCGGAATAACATTATTCTCAGTGTAACGTCGTCATCTTACCCTACCTTACCCTATGTATCAAAACATTTCCTGTACGGACTCTTTTTCCGGTTGACTGCGATTTTGCTGAGTGCAATGAATGTATATCACAAAGTAAAATCGATAAGCACTTTAAGAGATGAAGAGAATAATTATGGTTTTCATGGAGGCATGAAAGGAAAACCCCAACCAAACTGTATGAATACGCGAATCTGATTCAAACATTAGTGTGAATAGGTTTCTCGTTTCATACCTCCTTTAAAGCAAACATTTTCCCTTTATTTTTTTCTAATTCAATAAAATTAAGGGAAAAAGGCGATTATTTGACAACTTTAGTACGTTTTTTATTGACCTATATATTGATAGCAGGCTGCGTGCTCAAAATTTGTTCGTGGAGGTATTTTTTTAGAGTAGGGGTGGGGTGGGAGAACGCTCGTTTTTGATAGAAAATTAAAAATTAAACTATAAAATATTTGCTTTAACGCGTTTCGAACTTTACTGGTGGGCAATCACTTGCTAATTGGTGGATAGCTGGTTTCGCCCATTAAGCTCCGCCAGGAATTTCGACTTAGATATTAGAGGGCGTTTTTTTAAGAAAAGAACGTTCAATAAAATGAAACAAAGAACTAGAATGGGTTGTTGGCAACCTATACGTCGTTACTACAGCTTGAATTAGCTGTAGTTACGATATTTAAGCCGCGAAACAAACAAAAATGCTTCAAGCAAAATGACGATAGATGTAAAACGAGTATTTTCCTTCAAGTTATTTTTTTTCTCTTGAACACCGTTTATTTACTTCACGATATTTAATCAATCTGCTTGAGAAAATATTGTTCATCAAACAAAAATAAAGTCAAAAGAATGTTATGTTTGAAAAAAAAGTATTATAAAATAGACGTATGTCTAAATGACTGGAATAAGTCATAGAGTAAGAACTTACCCTTTGTCGAAATCGCTCCAGCCTCGCTGGAGACAAAGTTCTTGAATACTGTGGGGACTGGTATCGCCATGTTCTGCGATTACTTGGAAACCTAGATGTCTGGAATAGATAATAGAAAATACGAATAGTATACCTAGGAATATTTTTGTAAATGTAATTATCAACTCAACCCAACTTTATTTTGCATTCGGCAATAATATATGCCAATGGCCATTTACAAAATTTTTACAGGGAAATATGGCAATGACAGAATAAACATTAACATAACAGATTGCATTCAACCAAACAATTAATCAACATTATTGTGAAAGACTAAATAAGATTCCCTGGTCTGAAAGGCTTCCCTAATGAATTTAGCGGTATTTATTTGTATCTTCTTATGTTTTAGACGATAGTAATCTAGTACACTTATTGATGCTAGGCTTTGTACATAGAATGTACTTCTGTCTAAGATCAGTAAATCTATTGCAAATACATAGAAAATTAAAACCCCATTCAATGAACAGTAAACAGTTTAGAAAAAAAATAATTTTCTTTAAACGACTATGCCTCGAATATTGTGTTTTATGAATATATGAAGAGACATATAATTTTATAGCAAGACATGTTATATGATGTGCAATGTGCAAGCGTGGTTTATTTATATAATTAAAAGCTTTGTTAAAAAATGAGGCCTACAAAATGCAAAACGTTTTTGAGATTCAATGAGCAGTTTGTTACATACAATTTCTTGAAAAAGAAGTAAAGCTCATATCACACATAAAACAAACAAACAGTTACAACAGTAAAAACAAACATGCAAAAAATATAATAGACAGCAATTCAATCGGCAAAGATTCCCAGTTGATCTTTCTGATTCAGTAATTTCTATCAAGTTATTTAACTCAAATGAAAGAGATCCACTTTTCATCACACTTACCATAACCTCAAAATTATCCTTTCTGACGCCACTAGGAAAAGAGCTTAAGAAAAACAATTTGAAAATAAAGAGATTACTTGTCACAACCAATTTCTTCATTATCCACAATGCTTGCTACCTCTAAAAAGCGCAAAAAAGTCCACTAATTGAAACAAATTGTCATCGGCAGCATCTTTGAATAAGATAAAAGTGAGAACAGTGCTCAGAAAAGTCATTCCTTTCTCCAAAATTCATTTTATGATCGAATTAAACGGACTTTTATAACTTTACCGAAACAAACTTATAACATAACAATGGCTTTTTAATGAACTAGGTATTTTATGACTAGTCATTGATTATCCTTAGTTTATATTTTCTTTAATCTTTAATGTAACAGGTTTATTTTGCAGGTGATTCTATAGGTTAAAGCCTTATATAAATGTAAGCAAAGTGCTAATAGTATATTTTTTAAGTAAAATAATTCTGTGTGCATAAATATATTTCAAGGTGTTAAGTTGTTGTTTCTGAACCCATCTTCACACAATTACGTACTTTTACATTAAATTTGTAGAAATCGTTGAGGAAAAAAGGAAATTTATTTTCAAATCGTACTTTCCCATTTCCTCAATATTTTTTTCAGTGTATAAGACACTGGTTTTCTAATTGAAGCACTCTGTAGAATGTCAAATGTAACTCCTTTATGATTGGACTAGTCCAAAATACTGACGTCTTGTCATTTGTTAATAGAGGGAATAATATATTTTGAAATATCATTACACAAAGCCGTTAACCCTCCCTGTTCAAACCCTGGTTTTTACGTCCCTGTGACTTTATACTTGAGAAAACATTGCGGGAAAAGAAGAAATTGCTTGTAACAAGTAATTTCTTATTTTTCCACAATATTTTTCTAAATCGAATTTACATTCTCATGTGCTAAATGTATGATTTTGGACAGGTCTAAAATTTTGCAAAATAGGAAAGGGTTAAATAGTGGTAGCGATGGTAGCGAGCATAGGGAACTTCGCAAAAGCTTTCTTCATACATACTTCAGGTTGTTTCGTCGTAGACTCCAGCTTAAGAGAAGACAAAATATCAATGCACATAACATGAGATAATGCACATAACATGAGATAATAAACATAACATGAGATAATGCTCATAACATGAGATAATGCGCATAACATGAGATAATGCTCATAACATGAGACATATGTTTTGTTTATCGGGGGGCTATTAACTTCATTGCACAATTTCAAGATAAATTTAACGTTATATTCTACTTCAGGAGTAGAATTGGACTATGAAATTCAAAAGATGTCATTGCTTCGATGACATGTTTAGAAATTTGGGTAATTCCCAATTGTGTATTTAAAAAGTGTTTATTGTTAGGACCAAAATCATACTAAACTGCATTCAAACTGTAGTTACGACCCTTATGTCGCCATCCAATAATTTTTCTATTTTTCGTTACATAATTCTAGCTTTACATCTTGTGCTATAACACCGTATAAATTCGAAGTGAAACTTCCTGTTTGAGTCAAGGGGCGAAGCAAGCGAAGTCAGTAGGCGGGGCCAGCGATCCGACAATTTTCTACATGTATGGATATGAGTATATCTGTTTATTGGGCCCATATTGTAGGCCAGGTTTTGATTAATGATGACACATCTTTTTTTCACAATTTACGACCATAGAAAAGATTTACCGGTAGGAAACAGAGCAGGGAAATAACCTAAAAAACATTTCTTTTAAGTTAAAAGACAAAGGGGATATTTTTTGTGTGTGTGTTATTGATGTATGTTACAAAAAGATAGAAAAAATAGTATTCCTGGCATACACCATGAAGAATGATGACATTTGTTAAAAAGAACTTTTGTCAGCTAGAATAAAAAGCAAAAAATTAAACCTGAATGAATTGTAGTTACGACATTATTCGCCAGACCAACAAATACTTCAAAGAAGTACCGTATTCTGAAAATTAGCCCTCTTCTTGGCAATCCCTGATTTTACATAGAAATAAAGAAGGAAATCTTTAAAAATCTTCTTCTCCCAAACCATAAGGCCTAGAGCTTTGATATTTGGTATACATCATCATCTTCTGACCCTGAATTATTTAGTTATCAACTGACAAAATCAAAGAAAACACAAATAGTTTCTGTCTGAATTAGGGTAAATGTCATTTCTTTGCAAGGGCAATTAAAACAAGAGGGCCATGATAGTCCTAAATCGCTCCCCTGAGTATGATGGTTCATGGCTTTATGATATAAACAAAATGGCAAAGCCCTCTGTCTAATTATTTCATGGATTTCAATTCTTTGAAGTTTTTTGTTTTCATGGAGGCATGAACCGGAAAAAACTTATCACACTGTGTGATTAGGTTTTTCGGTTCATACCTCCATGAAAACAAACAAAAATCTCTTCATCTCTTATTATTTAATAGCATCGAGGGAAAAAAGCAAACACTTTACAAATTTTGATACCTTTTTGTATGGGACCATTTTAGCGGAATCATACAATTCACTGCGTGCTTAAAATTTTGTTCCTGGAGTTATGAATACTTTTTTTCGACCAATCAGATCGCCCGTTTATCAAAAAATATCCTCTTCATCTCTTAATCAAACAACAAGACATTGTTATGTAATCTGACAGATTTTTGTGACGAGAAGTCTTTCGAATTGCCACAGACCTTTTACGTTACGAAATTAATTTCAGAATTGCCTATCGTTAAATATTAACAAACTAAAAATCAAATTTCTACCATACATTCAAACCGTTTATTTTTTTGCCAAAAAAAGAAGTTCCCGTACCCACGTTCTGTATTTTGGTTGCAGCCCATTCGATAACTGCAAATCTAAAGACCCCTTTTAAACAGTTGGGAATCTTTTTATGGTAAAAAAAAAATTGTGGTTAATGAAAAGAAAATGCTTTCATTTTCAAAATTTTCCTAAAGCTTTTTTCTTGAGGAGGGTAAAAAAGCGGAGTTTGGTGGGAAAAGGCTAAATCAAATATTTTCCGTATTGTTGGTCTCCATTACCTAAGAATGACAAAGAACATATTTTGTTTATATCGGCGACTACCTTCCTACCAAGCCCCCCTCCCCCCAAGAAAGGGGGGGGGACTTTGGAAAACATTGTAGGAGACAAAGAAATTGCATGTATCAAGCAATTTCTGCGTTATCCATAAGGTTTCTCCAATAATTTAAGATTTTATCATCTTGAAATTAACGTCTGCAGCTTCTTTCAATTTAAGCAAGTCTAAAATTATGTTGTTTTTTGGAATGGGTTAATGGTATGTCACACAATTTGCTTTTTGTCTAATCGTCATTTTACGTGCTATTTTTCAACTTGTTTAGCGAAAGACTGCATTAGTCAACCCGTCTTATCTGAACCCATTTCAACACAAACTCTCCTTTTTACGCCCGCCCACTCCCCCAAAAAATATTTGGAAAAAATGTGGAAAATGAAGAAATTGCTTGTAACAAACAATTCTTCATTACCCACTTTCTTTTCTATCCAAACAGACGGGAAAAATATATGAATGAATAATTAAATAAATAAAGATGAAATATCATCAATTTGAAATTATCGTCTGCAGCATCTTTCAATTTGGACCAGTCTGGAATTGTGTAGATGGATTGGGTTCATGTTATGTCACATATCTTGTTTTTGGTCTAATTGTCACTTTACTTGCTATTATTTAACTTATTCAGCTAAAGTCTACTTTAGTCAATCTGTCTTATGTTAAATGATTATTAATCGGAGTTACAAGGTGAATGTTTAAACATTTGAATATGAAATTGATTCGCTCGTTTTCACCGTCATTCGTCAAAACTTAACCATACAAATATTTGACAGAACTAGAAAAGGTTAGGGGTTAATGTAACTTTCTTTTTATCTTTTCTTCTCCTTTTTCATACCATGTTTAACGACTGATATTGTAGCACCTTTTTACTTTTGTCAAGATAAATAAAACCACAAGACTGAAAGCACTGCAAAAACAGAAATATTTTCTGGTTCAGCATGACAATGGTTAATATATGGTAGTCAATTCATAACGACACTCGCTAAAACATCGTTCTGTAGTCATAAAACTTGTTAATTCAGTATGTTCGTTTATTTATCGTCACTACCATAGCACGTGCCTATATGAGCGACGCTCCGAGAAGACGTTTAGTTGTTACTCGAATTTTGAAAAAAAAGCTTTAGAGTTAGTGATTACCTCAAACTGAAAGACCCGCTGTCATAGCGCAGTTGGTAGCGCATCCGACTCCTAATCTTCAATCATGGGATGTCATGGGTTCGATCCCCGGCGGCGGCAAATATCCTTTCGGACATTTGTCTTTCACCAATGGGTCGATAATCGAAAACCTAAGTGGGATAGCAGCTGGAGGCTAGGAAAGTATGTAGTGGTCTGGTGTGAGAAATACCAGGTATCCATAGTTAGGTGCTCCAGTCGCCGCTATATGACTGAAATACTGTTTAAAGTGGCGTTAATCCCCATTCAACCAATCAATCAAAATGAAAGTATTTTCTGCACACACACGCGGGCGCGGACTTAAATTTCAAAATTAATGTTGTCATCTTTTACTCTTGTAACAAGCAATTTCTTCAATTTCCACTATGTTTCCCAAAGCTCTTTGGGGGTGGTGGTCTAAGCGTCGCTGAGTGGAAAAGGGTTAATCGAAAAAGGCGGAAGGATAATTACCTTATACATATGCATTGAATTCAGAGATTTATCTGCTTATCTCTTTCAAGATTTAATGTATATAAAACGTTTGATATATGTTTGTTGTACGGGAAATAAATATTCGGAGAAAGTGCACACATAAAACAGAGTCTGCATGAATCAAATAAAATGCATTAAGTTAATCGTTTAACTTTAAATCAAGGTGTCAGATTAATCAATCTCAATAACCGAGCAGATCTAATCCAGAAACTATGTTAGTACAGATGGAAAGAAATATACGAGGGATTCGTCCCGCAAAAATATACCATCCAGAAAGTGCGTAAAAGAGTTGACCTAAATCAGCCTTTGCGGATTGTGCAGGAATACCTGGGTCGTTTTCTTCGTCCTTTGCATTTTCGGATCTAGAATGGTCATTCTACCTTACTCGCCGTTAAAACCTTTTTTCACACTTGCTTGATCTGATCATTTTATTTCAAACATTTCGTCGATGTATTTCTAAAACCTCGTAACTACAGCTTGATAAAAGAATTACACCGACGATTTGCTTTATGTAACGATCGCTTTAAAAAATGATGACAATAATAATATCATCATAATAATGATGAAGAAGACGGTGATAGTATATCAATATTAGGAAAAATAGTGATGATGATAATAATAAGGTAAAAATAACAGTTATTTAAGAGATGAAGAGAATAGTTTTTGTTTTCATGGAGATATCAACCGAAAAAACTAATCACACTGTATGAATAAGAGAAGCGGATTCATACATAAGTTTGATTAGATTTTTTGGTTCATACCTCCATGAAAACAAAAAATATTCTTCATTTCTTGTAATTTAATAGCATCGAGCGAAAAAAATAAAAAAAAAACTTGACAAATTTTGATACCCTTTTGTAAGGGACTATTTTGTGTGGGATCATACAAAATCACTGCGTGCACAAAATTTTGTTCGTTGGGTTACAAATTATTTTTTCGACCAATCAGATCGCCAGTTTTTGATAGACGAAACTTAAAATTAAAGTATACTACTAATAATAAAGATGATGATACTAATAAAAAAAAAATGATGATAATAATGATGATAATGAAAACTATACTCATGATGATAATGATGATGGTCTCTTTTCCCTTTTTTTTTTTTTTTTTTGTTTGACCAAACTGGCATTATACATTTGGGCTTCGTCACGATCTTAAAGAGATTAATTAACGACATCTAGGTTAAGCTCTTAACCCTTGTCATGCTGAATAAATTCTGTTTTAAATAGATACATTCAAATCAAAGGACTACAAGCACTGAAAGCTCTTACAGAGAACTAATATAACAATTAATATTATGAGCAACAGAGACAAGCAGGTGGTGAAGACTAAGATCAGACTGCAGGCTGATCTTTGTCTATACCTCCTGCCAAAACAGGAATATTCCTGGTTCAGCATTTCAAGGGTTAACAGCATGTAAGCGATTTGGTGGAAAGCTGATAGCGTTCTTGTCAGTTCTTCACGGATCTTTGTTTAAAGGGAGGTAATTGACAAAAAGCTACCGTCATTCGAAGAATCTATCGACCAATAAATCATTCATTTCGACCCAAAGTGAGTTTGAACTATGACATTGGTCGGCATTTTTGCATTTTCTTTTCGCGATTAAAATGTCATTACTACAGCTTATTCCAGCTGTAGTTACGACGTTTTGATCACCAACCAACTATTCTACTTTTTTAAGTGTTACTGACCTTGAACTTTAGAACAACGCCGTTAAACATCGAAGTGGTACTTCATGTCTGAGCCAATGAAAGTGGCCGGCAGAGTAAGTGGGGGGGACTTGCAATCTGTCAATTGACGGCGATCAGATAAATCCATTAAAGCTTTCATGGACCAGCTTTTCAGTCTGCGCGGAGATCTATGAGACTGTCCAACCGTTGGTTGTACATCTTTCTTGGCCCAGAGAGAGTAGAGGATTGACCAGATGATCAGAGAAAGTATTTCAGTCCGCCTCTCATCTAGGCATGTTATACTATTTATCGCTATGCAAATTGATTGATCGCTGGCCACGCCTGCCTCCCACTGGGATTTCCACTCGCGATATCAAACAACGTTATTCTGCAACATTTATGACCAGTTACTTGTAAAAAAATACGATTTAGTAAAATGGTTGGTTTGAGACTTAATAGTCGTAACTTCAGCTTGGATAAGTCGACGTTTAAGTCTACAAACCAGCAACAATGCTGAGTATAAATTTGGGAGTTCAAAGTTTACTTCCTGTCTAAATAGATTATTTGGTTTGTCGACAAATGTTTTGACGACAGCGGTGATCCTTGAATTAAAAGGTATACAAACCCCCCAAAAAAAACAGAAATATGCACGAAAATACCAAAAAAGGGGTTAATTACGTCATTCAGTATAAAGTTAACGACTGCATATCCTAAACTAGAAAATATGACCTGTCAATAGGATATTTCCGAGTATGAGTAAAACAATGTAAAAAACCTTCAGTGAAAATGTTATTGTCGTCATCTTGACGTAACATCGACTGTCGGCTTTACTATAGTTGTTTGACATATAAACTTACACTTTATTGACAATTTGATGTGTAACACGCGTCAATCAAAGTTTTGTCCTTGTCTGGGACAGTTAGTGCGATTATCTTTAGGTGCATCAAAATAAAACAGTTTCATTTGATAAATGAGCAAGAATGTGGTGTTTACTTGCTTAAAAAGATAAAAAAAAAATCTTCTGACAGGGGGGGAAAGAAAAAAAAGTACCGAAATTGTCGTTTGGAGAAAGAAAAAAAGAATTAAAGAAATGGTCTAGAAATTTTAAGATTGATATACATTTGTAATTTAACTCTTAGTTTCGTCTAACAAAACGAGCGTTCTGATAAACATACATGTGTATTCATAACTCCATGAACAAAGTTTTGAGCACGTAGCTATTTTGTACGCTTCCGAACAAAATAGACCCATACAAACAAATATCAAAATTTGTAATATATTTGCTTTTTTTTCGCTCAATGTTTTTAAATTATAAGAAATGTAGAGAATATTTTTTGTTTTATGAAGGTATGAAACGAAAAACCTAATCCCACTTATGTATGAATACGCTTCGCGTAATTAGTTTTTGCGTTTCATAACTCCATGAAAACAAAAAATATTCTCTTCATCTCTTGAATAAATGGTATTCATCCTTTAACCTCTATATTTTGTCTTGATTTTTGACCAGATGAAAAAAATCCTCCTTTCAGTAAGTACTATAAAACACAAGAAATTTAAAGGAAAAAACACCCCCCCCCCTCGAAAAAAGCACTCATAAACATGCAGGAAATAATGAATAAGAATATTCCGCTGTATATCTAAGGTCATCAAACTGATGCTAAAGTAATCTTGATTGAAAAGTTGTTCTAAACGACAAATAAATGAGGTTACATGTCGCTTGATCAGCGCGAAACAGTTGCAACTGCCTATATGTTTATAGGCAGTTACAACTGTTTCACGCTGACTTAGCTATATTTGACATTTCCAAGCATCCCGCCTGTGCAAAAAGTAAAAAATTAGAAAAGCCTCCATGATCACCCAGCCTGACAATAGTCTGATTCCCTGTCCATAATTCTATCGATAATTGATTCTCTCAGACAGCGGGATTACAGTTCAAGTCCACAGTGTCTGCCCTGTAGATAGATACTTCCGACGACTAACGTGTCTTCTGTATGAACTGTATTTGTAGGAAATATCATACACTGACTTCTATTGAAAACCAGACTTCACCATGTTGGGCTGGTCCAAATTGAAAGGAGTTTTAGACGACAATTTAAAGTTTATGAAATTTTGGTGTATTTATTTTTTCTTTTGTTTTAACTTTTTGGGTTGGAAACATTGTCGATAATGAAGAAATTGCTTGTAACAAGCAGTTTCTTCATTTTCCACAATGTTTTCTAAAGCATTTTTGCTATTGGGCGTCTAAAAGCGTAATTCAGTAGAAATGGGTCAAAGGCAGATAGCAATTGACTGATTCTTGGTTACGCCCAATGGGCTCCTAACGGAAGTTCCGCTTCGAAATCAAACGTCGGTTTTTTGTTTTTGTTTTTGTTTTTGTTTTTTTTTGTAGTATTAATGGCATGCAACAAAAAAAAAGAGAATCGCTGGTTGATGACCCAAACGTCGTTACCAAGTTGCAGTTACTACGTTTTAATGCGAATTGCTCGAGTTAAAAGTCGTCCAAGCCTGTTGTTCAAAGTTTACATCAAGTGAAAATGAATGATTTGATTTCTCAATTGCTGTTTTGATTTCGATTAATTAAAATCTTCAAAGTTTTATTTCTAGCATACGATCCGTTATTCAGGAATACCTGTCTTGTTCCCGATTTTTTTCAAACGATATTATAAACTGTCTTTTGGATTTCACATACACACACGCACTCGCACTCAAAAGAATGTCAGTATCTTTAAAATTGACAAAGTGACCACAGTTTTTTTTTTTTTTTTTTTTTTTTTTCTACTTTGACCAATTACCAGACGACAGAAATTACACTGGTCTGAACTTAAAGAACGTGCAGACGACAATTTTATTTATGAACTTTTTCAAAGTAAAAAAAAAATGCGGATAATAAAGACGTTACTGGCACGTTAGTAACGTCATATCGTTACGTCATTTAGGCAAGTTCTCCTGGATACCCAATTATTTAGTTTCCTGAATTTGGGGATTGTCCATTCTTGCGTAACGTGTATCAAATCAAACAAGTAAAAAAACAATAATAATAATATTGACAATTATAATAATGATATAGATAATCATGGTAATAGTAACAAAAAGACACAAATATAGTTCGAAGTAGTTATCAAACAATGTTATTTTGTAAGTTTATAGCCAGAGATGTATAAGAAGAAAAATGAAATGGTTGGTTGGCAAATAAGACAAGTAATTGTAACATTGCTGATAATGGCAACAGCCTTAAAAAACACAAAAAGATAAAAAAAAAGTTCGACTAAGATGTTAACCCGTTATCAGACGGCAATATTTCCAACTGGTCCAATTTGAAAGGAGTTACAGACGACGATTTAAAAAGTTTTTTTTTTTTTTTTTTTTTTTTTTTTAGATTTTCCGACTTTCTGGCTAGAAAACATTGTGTAAAATGAATAAATTACTTGTTACAATAAAATCGAAATTCCACTACGATATGTAACGGAATAACTTCAATATTTTCCCAGTTGTTTTTCTTGGGCGTCCAAAAGCTTCATTGTATTGGCATTGATTAAACTGTGTTATTTTGCAAAGCTAATTGGCAGTAAAATGTAAGAAAATGTACAGTGCTTGGTTGGCTGCCTAAACGTCGTAACTACAGTTTGAATAAGTTATTTGTAATTACGACGTTTAAGTCACCAAACCAACAAAAATGCTTGAAACTTATTTCGACAAATGGCATAGGTTAAAGTCCTCTTCTGGTCTATGCATATAATTTGATTTGGCTATCGACTTTTTTGATTAACATTCGACATTCACCAATTAGCAACACCTCGCACTTCTCAAAGAACGGTTGAGAATAATGATAATTACAAAATAAAAGAATAATGATATACTTACGGATGGAAGGTGTACATTATGAAGAGCGAAAGATTGTAGAAACAGCGAAAATATCACAATCAGAACGGAAAAACGGCACACAACGAAGAAACAAGTCAATCGCCCAGATGTTAGGTTCATCCTCGTGAAACACTCTTGTTATTCTGTAAAAGTCTGCAATAGTACCAACGCTTTGCGAAGTTCATTATTTCATTTCTTTCATATTATTTATTAGTGTCTTTTCTTTATCTTCTTCTTTTCACTGTCCACTGTTTTTATCAATTCGTCAAGATTTTCCTCCGAAAAAGACTTTTCATATAATAATTTCAGCAAATAATTCTATTTTCACTTTTTCCACCAGTCGTTTGCTTTCAAAAATGATTATATTAACTCCATCGGTACATCTTCACGTTTCGAAGTCATTAACAGAATGATTATATCAATTACATTATGCAGATTTTACAAGAAACAATTTACATTTTTGTACCGGCGCTAGGTTTTTCCAAACCGAAAATACGTCAAGCAATACACGATAATGTCGATACCGTTGTGAGTAAAATTTCGCTTACGTAACGCTATATAACAAAACGTCTGGTGACAACGATTGGTGATCATTAACACTCGAACGTTTGAAAACTTGACGGGAAACTGTCAAAGTTGATGTCTTTATTTTTGTACCTAAAAACATGGAAATAAATCCTCCACTTTGAGGGGGCCAAGAAAGTCAACAAATCGATATACAGGCCACAATTGAGAAATCGTCAATGGGTGAATAAAGGCTTCGTTTATACTTATTTGTTTCAGTTCGGCTGTAAGCTGCTCTCGAAGACACAATTCACGTGTTTTCAGGTTGCCGATCGAGAGAGGCGATACCTTTTATTCTCTATTGCCCAATCTTATATCTGGGGACGGGGGGCTGTCTATATAACATATGATCAACATGCCCATGAACGCACTCCGGCGAAGGTAGGTCTCGAAACCGTGATCTCTAGATCACCAGTCAGCACCCTTACAAGAAGCCAAAGAATCAGTTAAAACATAAAAATCTAAATACTTCGAATAAGCTGTATTTGCGATATTTTGCTCGCCCAACGACGAAAAGCTGTTGTTAAAAGTGTTTTTCTACCCATTGAATAACAGCATGTGCGTTACATTTTCAACAATCTCAAATGTGTTGTTAATAATAACACAGTTAAGCCGAGGGGGGGGGGGGGACATAGATTCTTTCAGAATTTTTGCTGCTCATCTGGAAAAAAATAGTCACTAGCTACTGACGGAGTATGTAGTGAAGACTCTGATCAGACTTTAAAGTCCCGGTGAAACTTTGTCCCCAATATTAATTCATCGCTTAAAATTTTAAATAGTAGAAATTCTTTTTATGTTTTAACGCGCTATATGACATCAGCTGTCGACGCTCCGTAAAATCGCATTCATTCATTGGTCCCTAACAAAATAAATCAAAATATACATTGCACTAAAACATTCATACATCTATCTTTCTTGCTATTTAATGCAAATGGGGATTTATTTTTTTTTTTTTTTTATTATTATTATTATTATTATTATTATTATTATTATAAACGCGGGAAATTCGACGTTCACCCCGCCCTTAAAACTGTCTTAGACATAACGTCCGGGGCCAAAAATCTGTTGGGAGTCTAAACGTTGTAACTACAGTTTGAATGAGCTGTAGTTACTGTCATCTACAACTTCGTTCAATTCGAACCCCGTCTGAAAATTATCGGCTGGTAATGAGTTAATTGATGGCCTGAAGGTACTTATTCAAACAAGGTCAATTTGATCGATTTTGTTATTCCTACTAAATCATGAGAATTGAGCATAATTTGAATCTTAATTCAATCACAAAAGAATTATAAGAGAGTCGTCTGTCTAATCGCCCACACCTAACTTATTCCATATGCAAATTAATGTGGAAACGTCACATAAAAACAGGAACCATACGGTAATAGTCTTTGAAGATTTTGGACATTTTCAATTTGTTTATTCGTTTATTTGAATGGGGTTTTATTCCAATTATAACAGTATGTCAGTCATTTCGCGAAGGCTAAAGCACCTAACAATGGATTCCGGGTATTTCTCAGACCACTACCATACCACTACATCCTTTCCGAGCCTGCATCTACTCATCCCACTTAGGTTTGCGATTTACGATTATTCACCAACTGGTGGGAGACCAATGTCGGGATTGGGCGATTTCAAAACTGAAACTTTGCTCTTGGTTTTCATTTTTCAAATAATGAAAATGAATAAAATGATATAAGTTAACAAAATAAGAAGTAAATAGTGACAATGAGCTGTAGTTACGACGTTTAAGTTGCCAAACGAACGAAAAAGCTTAACAAAAATTGGCGACCAATGTCAGAGTTCAAAAAACCTTTTATGAAAGCACGGAAGACTCACCTATTTCACAGATTTACGAAACTTGGCCTGATTTTATCTTAATCCTTAAAGTCCTTTTAACGACATTTTTTTTTCAAAGAGTAAATTTTAAACGACGTAATTTTGCCAAATTCATAGCCAGAACCACGTAACGAAAAATCGATATGGTTGGTTGGGGACTTAAAAGTCGAATAATCTGTAGTTACGACGTTTAAGTTACCAAACCAACGTTGAGGCCAAGTGACTAATCCCTGGCCCGCCCACTGACTCCCTAGGCCCCGCTCATTAACTCCAATAGGAAGTTCCACTTTGATTTTTAAAGGCATTTTACAAACCTTATGGCCAGACGCATGTAACAAACAGGTAAATTCGTTGGATTGCGACCTGAACGTCGTAACTAAAGCTTGAATAAGCTGTATTTACGACGCTTAAGTCGCAAAACCAACAAAAAAGTTTCACAAAAAAAGCGAACATTATTAGAGTTGATATCACTATAGACGATTTGATTGGTCGATTGATTCATTGATTGGCATCCGCGATT